>CM029398.1:39570986-40861819 GCA_017139565.1 Luffa aegyptiaca
GTATAAGATGTGATTTCTTCTTTCTAAAATTTCTTTCCTGCGATTTTCTTCCAAACTCCTCTGCCATTCCTTCTCCAGTTTCAATGCCTGTCGCCGCAACCGCCTTGATGGCCAAAAGTTCTTCCAGCACTGTCTTTTATGCTTCAGCACCTCGTTCACAGTCGAATACAAATAAAAAGAAGGAACGCCCTGTCTGCACCCATTGCAACATCTTAGGGCACACGATTGACAAATGCTACAAAATTCATGGCTATCCTCCTGGCTATAGGAATCAGAAACCGAGATCAGAGGGTTCTTCTTCTGCTCAAACTCCCGATTCTCTCAATGCATTGACACCGGAGCAATGCCAGGGCATTTTGAGTCTACTACAGTCGCATCTCTCAAAGGCAAAGGGGACTTCTTCTGATTCGACCACTGCAACCACTCATGTTGCAGGTATCTGTTCTGACTCTAAGCCCTCTGTTGATTCTTGGGTGCTTGACTCTGGTGCCTCTGCGCACATATGTTATGAGCGGTCTTTTTTTGATAATTTGCTCTCTGTTTCTGGAATGTCTGTTACTCTACCGAATCAAACTCGTCTTTCCGTTGATTTTATTGGTGATATCCATCTCAGCTCTCACATTCGTCTGAAAAATGTGATGTTTATACCTACATTCCAGTTTAACCTCATTTCGATCAGTGCCCTGACTGCTAATCAGGATGTTTCAGTCCAGTTTATTAATGATTCTTGTCTTATTCAGGACAAGTCCTCCTGGAAGACGATTGGGAAGGCTAATTCATGGCATGGTTTATATGTTTTGAAAGCTCTCCCATATAAGGCTGATGTACCTTACTACTCTGTTTCTGTTCTTTGTAATGCTGTTTCTTTTCATACTTGGCATGACCGTCTTGGTCACCCTTCTTACAAAAATCTGTCTGCTTTGAAAGATATTATACATGTTGTTACACCCAAAGATTGTTCCTCTTCTCCATGTATGATTTGCCCTTTGTCTAAACAAAAAAGGCTACAGTTTCATTCGAATAACCATTTGGCTAATAGCATATTTGACTTAGTTCATTGTGATGTGTGGGGGCCGTATCAAACTGTTTCTCATGCTGGTTTTCGATATTTTCTCACCATTGTTGACGATCATTCACGGTACACTTAGGTGTATTTAATGAAACAAAAGTCTGATGCACTACATATTATCCCACGATTTTTTGCTTTGGTAGAAACTCAATATGGATCATGCATAAAGAAGTTTCGATCTGACAATGCTCCTGAACTTATGTTCAAGGATTTTTTTGAGTCAAAAGGGGTCATCCATCAGTTCTCATGTGTTGCTCGCCCTGAACAGAATTCTGTGGTGGAACGGAAGCACCAACATTTACTTAATGTTGCGCGTTCCTTACTTTTTCAATCCCGTGTTCCTATAAAATTCTGGGGGGAGTGCATTCTCACTGCTTGTTTCTTAATCAATCGAACACCTTCTCCTTTATTGCAATGGTCCACTCCTTTTTTTCGTTTAAATGGGAAGCATGCTGATTATACCAATATTCGTGTGTTTGGCTCTCTATGTTTTGCATCAACCTTGTCTCAGCAGCGGTCAAAATTCCACCCTCGAGCTCTTCCAGCAGTTTTTCTTGGTTATCCTACAGGCATGAAAGGCTTTCGCCTCTATGATATCACAAATCAGAAAATTTTTGTGTCTCGGGATGTCGTTTTTCATGAACATATCTTCCCTTTTCACAAGGTTTTGTCCTCAGCAGCTGTTGTTGACTCTTTTCCTGATTTGGTTCTGCCGAAGGCCTTCAACTTCTCAGGTTATAATCCAAATACAGCTCAGTCTTCTGTTGAGTCTCGGATTATTGGTACAGATGCTGTTGATTTCGCTGCAGACTCACCAACCCATGTTGACATTGATCAACTAAATGCTGCTTCTCCACAAACTGATGCTGACAATCCCGTTGCTTCAACCAGTGCTTCCATACCAGAATATGCTACTCAACCTCATGTTGATGCTCAGAATGTGGTTGATAGTCTTGGTAATGCTACTAGTTCTTGTACTGATGTCCAGCCTCGAAGGTCTTCTCGGGCAACAAAGTTACCTTCATACCTCAGGGATTATCACTGCAGCCTCCTTCACTCTGCCTTTGATGATGATTATTTGTTGCATACCAAGAGTCAGCTTAAATATCCTCTGTCTGATTTCTTGACTTATGACAAGTTGTCTCCATCTTATAGAAAATTTGTTCTTAATGTTTCTTCTGTTTATGAACCACAACATTACTATCAGGCTGTCTCTTTTCCCCATTGGCAAGAGGCCATGGATGCTGAACTTCAGGCCATGGAGAATAACAACACCTGGACAGTTGTTTCTCTCCCTCCGGCACATCACTCCATTGGATGTAAATGGATTTATAAGATCAAGCACAAGTCTGACGGATCTATAGAACGTTATAAAGCGCGATTGGTGGCCAAGGGTTACACACAGAAAGAAGGCCTTGACTACATTGAAACATTCTCTCCTGTGGCGAAATTAGTCACTGTCAAGGTATTACTTTCAATTGCTGTTTCTCTAAACTGGTGCTTGATCCAACTCGACGTAAATAATGCTTTTTTACACGGGGATTTACATGAAGAAGTATACATGGACTTACCCCTTGGTTATAAACATAGTGTTGCCAAGCCTAAGGGGGAGCGTTTGGTTTGCAAACTCAATAAGTCCATATATGGTCTTAAACAGGCATCAAGACAATGGTTTGATAAATTCTCCCATGCTTTATTGCATCTTGGTTTTCATCAGTCAAAATCTGATTATTCACTCTTTACCCGTGGTTCTGGACAATCGTTCGTTGCTTTACTTGTCTACGTAGACGACATCATAATTACTGGGGCCTCTTCTCATGATATTGATCTTTTGAAAGATCATCTAAACAAAGTCTTCAAGCTCAAAGACCTTGGTTCCTTGAAATATTTTTTGGGTCTCGAGCTTGCACGTTCCACCAAAGGGATTTTGCTGTCACAACGCAACTATACATTACAGTTGCTAGAAGATACTGGTTTTTTATCATCAAAACCAGCATCTGTTCCCATGGATCCTACACTCAAGCTCTCTTCTGATAAAGGTGTTTTACTTACTGATCCTACTGCCTATCGTCGCCTTATCGGCCGTCTATTATATCTCACTGTCTCTCGGCCAGATATTGCCTTTGCTGTTCACAAGCTGAGCCAATATATTGCTCAACCAAGACATCCACATTTGTCTGCTGCCAATACTCTTCTCCGTTACTTGAAGGGTTCTCCTGGACAAGGTATCTTCTTGTCACCCACTTCAAACTTCCAGCTGCGTGCTTTCTCCGATGCTGATTGGGGCTCGTGTCTTGACACTCTCAAGTCCACCTCTGGTTTTTGCATCTTCTTAGGCGATTCTCTCATTTCCTGGAAGGCTAAGAAGCAAACTACCGTTTCCCGCTCATCCGCTGAGGCAGAGTATCGGGCTCTTGCTGCCACATCCAGTGAAATCGTTTGGCTTTTTCAACTTTTGAAAGACTTACAAGTGAATGCCGAAAAGCCAGCCTTGCTGTTTTGTGATAACACTTCTGCTATTCACATTGCTTCAAATCCCATTTTTCATGAACGGACAAAACACATAGAGCTTGATTGTCATTTTGTCCGTGACAAGCTTCTCGATGGCTTGATAAAGTTGCTCCCTGTGCGCTCTGAATTACAACTCGCTGACATTTTCACGAAGGCCCTACCACTGTCTACTTTCTCTTCTTTATTGGCCAAGATGGGAGTGTTAGATATTCACCACCCATCTTGAGGGGGAGTATTAAAGTAGGATATTTCCTCAAGTTGTTGTATTTCTGTTATTCATATCTCTTGTACAGTTTTTCTGTTTGTACTTGAATTGGCTATTTATAGTTTTTCTGTTTGTACTTGAATTGGCTATTTATACAGCCTTCATCAATAAAGATTTGGAGGCAAATATTATTTACCTTCAGTTGTAATACCTCCCTTTCACCTTCCTTCCACCTCTCGCCGGTCAATTTGTGAAAGGGATTCGTCGGTCAATTTCCAGACCCACAAAATTGCAATCGAGCTGAATAGCTCTCCGAATGTCCTCCTCAACCTTCTTCCAATCACTATACACCATGAAAAAATCAAGTGAATAATGGGAGAAAAGGCAAACCAAATACACTTGCCATAACATTAAATTCTCACTTCTCTCTGCAATAAGGAAGATGGGGCAAGAAATAAACAGAACAAGAATGGAAAGGAAATCCAAACAGCAAGAAAATTCCAATATTAACAAAAGACAAGTAAAACAACAGAACCCACAATCCAATAATCAATCCTGATGCAACCAAATGTTCTATCTGCAAATTTTGAACAAAAAAGAAATCCCAAATAGCAACAAGAAACATGAATTGAAGAGATAGAGAGAAACCTTTGTGTAGGCTTCAATGGCGACTCCAATTTGACCATTCTGAAAATAGTGGTTTCCATCTTTTCTCTCTCCCTCATAACCCCCCCCCCCCAAATCCCTTCCTCTCCTTTCCCCTTCTCACCGGCGATAGTCCGCCACCGCCGCCCTTCTTCTTCATCTCCCCCACCTCCGAACACCCACAGAGCATCAACAAAACTGAGGAGGCGAGGGAGAGATAGGAGGGCGATGGTCGGCGTCAGATCTGAAAGGGGAGGGGAAGGGAAGAGAAGGGAAACCGAAAGGGAATAGAAAGGGGAAGGAGAGAGTAGATGGATCGGAGCTACTGGTCAGCGGCGATTCAAGGGGGCGCATGGGGGAGAGAGAGGGATTCAAGGGGATGGGAGAGAGGGAGGGATTCGAGGAGACGAGGGAGAGTTTTTTTTTTTTTTTTTTTTTTTTTTTTAAATTTTTAAATTTTAATTTATTTTAATTTAAAAATATTATTTTATTTTTTAAAAGTTGCCACGTCAGCACCGTCAACTGCCACGTCAGCACCGTTAAAAAAATTAACGGCCCAGGGATTCAATAGAACTATTTCTGAAACAGTAGGGACTTGATTGTTCAATTTTGAAACCTAGGGACCTATTGGAAACGAACCCAAAACATGAGGGACCAAAAAGGTATTTTACCCAAGAAAAATTCATCCATAAGAAACAAACAATAAAAAAAAAAAAATCATTCATAGTCAAAACTTCTTATTAAGATAATAACATCTCTCTCTCCAATAATATGATATATTGTTAGACTGTGACAACTCTGAATAATTTTCTTTAAATTTCTATCTCAAAAAAGCCTATACATCGATGAAGATGTATGTTGCACTTTTATCTTCGACCACGAGGTTAGATGTTCGAATCTCCCTATCCCAAATGTTGTCCAACTTATAAAAAAAAGGGAAACTATATTGGCATTTTGAAAGAAACATGAATAGTCGAAATTCACCCAAATTGAAAATGGTTAATCATAAGGTAGCTTTAAAATCATAAGCATTCATGTGAATGAAAAATTCAAAACTCTAACAGTCGAATTCAAAGCCATCATCTCCACGATCAATAAAAGCTTGGATCCCCTCGTGTTTCTTCTTCCCCCCACAAAACTTTTGGAGGAACATCAATGAGCAGACTGTTCATGTCTGGTTTTTTTTTTTTTTTTTTTTTCAATGATGATAAGATTGGCAGTCGACCGACATGTCGCTCTGAGAATGCCATGGAAATGGAAACCTCAGTGTGTTTGTGTCTGAACATAAACAGAGTGTAACAACTTTGCAGAGTCGTCTTCTTCATAAGCTCCAAAACACATTTCTCCATATCTCTGAGCTCGCTGCCGCCTTTAATGGCGTTCTGTCTTAATCGATAATCTGTTTTCTTCATGTGTCATGTGATTGAATTTGGGCTGGCCCCTTTTCTTTTTTGCTTCATTTGATCTGATCCAATGTTCTTTTTTGGGCTTTGCTGAATTATGTGGAGTGGACTCTAGGCCCAGTTCATAGTGCCTCTCAATTTTCAATGATGGGTTAAGTTATTATTTTGGGAATTTGGATGGGATGGCTATAAAGATTTTTTAATTGGCATAAAGCTTGTATTCCGACCAAGAGGTCGCAAGTTCAATCTCTAGTCCCACATGTTGTCAAAAATATATATATAAAGATTTTTTAATTCTGAGAAATGACCAAACTTAAAAATTTAATAAAAATGGTCAACTTATATTTGGGAAGGATCAAGTACATCTTCGTCAAGAATACAAGTCAATTACCCAAAATGTCTCTGACATTCTGTACCAATTTTTTCCATTTTTTCCCTTGCATGTCCCCTTGAATCTTCAATTTGTACCGAAATTGTATTTGGTTTCTCCCCATTTTTCGGTTGACAGATTTGAATTTTGGATTTTTTTTTTTTTAATTCAACAACATTCGAAGGTGTAACATTTGAACCTCTGACCTCTTGGTCGAGGATAGCCAATTACTGCTGAATTATGCTTCCTTTGATGAATTTTGGATTATCTTTGATAGATTTGAATTTAGGATTATCTTCAGTTTAAATGATGTTTTCAAATTTGTTACATGATGTCATTTTATACAAAATATTTGGATTTATATTTTTTTAATCCCTATATATATAATTTTTCTCAATTTGGCCAATACGAAATTAATGGCTAGTTAAATTTGCCACTCCTAAAATGATTTATTTGCAGATTTACAAATTTTTTAAATTTTCTTTTTCTTTGCATTCCATTATATGATTCTATATTGGAGATTCAATTCAAAACCTTTATACTTTATATATTTCTAATTTTTAAATCTAAATGTTGATTTATTATTATTATTTTTATTTTTCCCTTTGTTCACAGCAACCACTGTTCGGTCTAGGTATTATATGGTTTCCTTATTTGTCGAATTTAGGTATGTCATGAGTTTATCGTCGAACATTCTCTAATTGCATTCACGTTGTTGTGTACAAAAAAAATCGATGAGATAGTTGAAATTGATTGTGGAAAAAACTCAACTATGGAGTCGATAAATGACGATAGTACAGATTCAGGTGAGCGGTCATGCATAAGGATGACTATGTTTTCCAACATAGATTAGAGAGTTCTAATTGAGATGGTGAAGGAGAAAATTCTAAGTATTCGATTAGATTTGGAGGTGTTTAAAGATTGACTAATATTCTCGTAATGACAGAATTAATACAAGTGAGGATGATTTAATTATTTTTTTATTTAAAGAAGCTTTTGAAACTAATATGTACTTGAAGCTCCATGGCAAAAGTTTCTTGAGTTTTGTGATTGAAGCGTTTAAAACAAATACTCCCACGTGCCATAAAGATTTTTACTATACAAGGAATTTCCGTGGCTCAATGATAGTATTATCACCTTTTCATGGTTGAAAAGCTTATGAGAATATGATGGAAGAGCAATCTCAAATTTTGATTTCTGTGAAGATAATAACTCTCACACTACCGCATTTTCACTCTCTGATACCATATTAGATAATTATGGGATTTCATCCGTAATTGACATGTACGAGGTCAGAGGTTCGAATCTCCCCACCCCAAATGTTGATGTACTCCAAAAAAAAAAAAAAAACATCAATTGACAATCAGAAGAGTAATCAATGTATCTTATCAAGATTGTAAAGTCTCTTCATTTTTCAATATGGAATCCTCAAAATGACGGTAAAAGGGTTTTTTTTCGTCGTTCTCCTAAATCACGTTTTTCTCTATGTCAAGAGCTACTAAAATTTCCACAAAGTTTGACAAAAACATGAAAAAAAAAAAAAAAAGAGTTTTTCAGTACAGACTTATTGGATGTTTTAGGTAGGTCTCCACCATTATATTAATGTAATTAACAAGTGGAGATTTTCTTAAAATAATAAAATGCAACACACTTATATTTACATGAGAAGGAGGAAGCTCATGCAATTTTGTGGCAGAATCAAATTTGTCAAACTTGGACTAGTACTTGTCACAATAATGTACTATCCAAATCAATGAAGTGTTTTTCAAAGAAATGTTATAGCTAATAGAGAGAAAAGTTGAGATTATCAACAACCACAACTTTATTATTATTATTATTATTATTATGACAATATCAAAATGAATGAAAAGAAGGCTTAACTAACCTATTGAATTTGATCATTTTTAGAGACAAAACACTATACAATTAATCTTACCAAAAAAAAGAAATTCAATTGCCCAATGACATGTCATATTCAATTTTCCTCACCTTCACTATCATTGTCAAAGAAGAAAAAAAAAAGAGAAAAAAAAGTGTTTTATGTTTTTAAAACACGTGTTAATCCCATCAATAATTCATAAATTTCAAATTGACTACTATTATTATTACCAATTCTATAACAACGATTATTATTATTAATAGAACTATGCTCATACGGGCTATTAGAGAAAAAGATCCTAAGGTACATTTATTACTCATATATATGTGTAGAAATTGTTTTAGGGATTTTTTTTTTTGGAAAGTAAATTGGGAGTGATTTTAGGGATTTTTTTAGGGAAAGTAAACGTGGGTGAGTGGTTTTAGGGATTTTTTTTTTGAAAAATTGGGAGTGATTTTAGGGATCTTTCAAATTTGGAAAGTAATTAAAAAAATCTCTTTCCTTTTCTGTTCACTATCTCTCACCCACGTTTGTGTTTCCTTTTTTTGGTTTTATTTTATTTATTTTATTTTTTTAAATAGTTAGTAGTGGATATGAGGGCTTAATCGTAAAAGGACCATGATTTTTATGAAAAAAAGTTGAGCCATTACGCCTTTTCTGTAAAAAGTGGGAAACTTGGACATTTATGAAATATAGGGTCCAAATTTGGGCTATCTATGTACTTTTCCCTTATAACAACACATCAAATTAAAGGGAATATAAACTTGGCCACACTTACCTGAAAAGATATCGAGTTGTAAATCCTTATTTTCTAGTTATTCTTCTTATTTTCATTATTTATTAATTTTATTAAAAAAAAAAAACGAAGTTGTTGTTTGAAACATTTCTTGTTTCTCATTTTTAGTTTTTGTTTTCAATTTTTAAAAATATTAGTGTTTTGTAATTTTTTCTACTTCTCATTTCTAAGAAACATTTTCAAACCTGTATAAAATTTTTGGAAACAATAAGATCGTGATTTTTTTTCCTAAGTGAAAAATTCAAGTTTCTTATTTCTGGTTTTTATTTCTAGATTTTTCTATCATATAAACAAAAACATTATCTCAGTTTTTTCTTTCACATAAATTTAAATTTATATTTAACAAAGAAACAAAATAATGTCAAAAAGAACGTTTCTATTTCATTTTCCAATAAAGAAAAAAAAAACTTAAAAAAAAAATTGTTACCAAATACGATTTTATTTTTATTTATTAAAAAAGAGTAAATAAGAAAATGTAAATAAAATTTTTTTAAAAAATGTTACAAAAACGTCCAAAGCTATTCCCCTATTTTAAAAAGAAAAAGAAAATAGTTACACAATTCATCAAAAAAGGAAAGATTGATTATTGGTTTGTAGATCCCCATTCAAATTATGAATGATTCCTTGATTGATTCTTTTATTCCTTTCCTTTTAGTGGGTCCTAATATTTCTTTTGTGTGTGTGTGTTTTTTTTTTCTCAAATCAATTTCAATTTGTTTTTTCATTGTATGAATATGAATAAAAACAATGTTGAACAATGTTGTTCATTTCAATTCTAATTCCAAAATAACTTTTGAAAAAAGTTTCATTCAAAATTTCTTCACTATCAAAGTTCCTTTTTTTGTCTCCTCTCATTATTGTCTCTATCAAAGTAAATGAAGGCTTAATGCCTTGCACTATTTTCACTACAATCCTCATATCCAAGTTTTATGTCAATTGAACTAAGCTCATGTTGGCGATATCATTTCAATTTGGTATTTATAGTTTTAAAAGTTTCAATTTTATACCTATGGTTTGGTTAAACCCCACAAATCATCCTTACAGAATATTTTACCCACTTAGAAATCTTTTTTTTTTCTTGGGTTGTTTTATTCAACTCTAAACCTCAAATAGTCAACTAACACAGTTAATCAAACAGAAGACATCAACTCACTACCACGTAAGAAAAACATGCAAATATAGAAAAGATTAGGACGATTTGTGAGATTTGACTAACCTAGAGAAGCAGAATCAAAACATTTATAATGGACTAAATTGAAACTATGTGAAAAGCATATGAGTCAAATTCGTAACTTAGTTCTCAATATGAGCATAACCTAATTTGTTATGACGTATGTCTTTGTTCAAACTAACTAGGTATGTGTATTGTAATTTTGTGGTGGTTGAATCGAATTGGGCAGGCCCATTGAATGATTTGGGCCAGAGCCCACCGCCATTTTTGACTAAAAACGACGGCCCGAAAAGTCATTTTGGGACCAACATGTCCTTTGTTTTAGGGGCAGAGAGGGGACAACCGCCCCGACAAATTCACATAAACCACGCGATTACGAGCGACCAATTCCACGGTCCTCCTCCGAGGAAAATGGAAAACGAGAGGGCCCCACCCCCACCCTTTAGCCGATTAATTCGTTTGAATCGCCAGACGGTGGTGGCCATTTATGAAAGCCGTCAAATTTACGTCAAGTTTTCTTTTCCTTTTTTTAACTCATGAAAAATGTTTATTTTTTTCCCTTTATTTTATTTTATTTTTTATTATTTTTTTTTTGTTATTAGCAATTAGCAAATTCAACCTCGTCGTTTGCCTTTTATAAGTGCGTTTTTCAACCTTTCCCTTTGTGATATTTATCCAATCTAAACAGAATACATTTTAGGTCTGAATTTTTATTCTTTCCATTTTTTTTATATGTTAGTCTTTAAATTTTTAAAATATTTATTATGGTCCCTACATCTTTAGATTTATTTTATTTTAATACATCTACTCGTGGACTATTTATTTTAGTCATTGAACTTTTAAAAGGTTAACTACTTTTATTTTATTTTTAACAAATTAATGACAAAATTTTGAAGATGTGTACTAACATGTTAATATGAGTATAATTTTGAGCTACATTGATTAGAGACAAGCATTTGAAAAATTGGTATTAGATGATAAAATAATATAATAAGAACTAAAATGACTAATTTTTTTAAAAAAAGTTTTTAAAGTAGACATTTTAAAATTTCAGGAACCAAAAGAAAATAGACTTAAAGTTTATGAATTAAAATAGACATTCTGAAAGTTCGAGGACCAAAATGGAAAGTTTAGTTTAAACCTACATTTTTTTTAGTTTAACATCTAGAGGAGTGAGAAATCAAACAAAGTATGGTAATTATTTGTCCACACAGTATGCTTAGATTAAAAAGAAAAAAAAATCATCATTATTATTTTTATTTAAAAAATTAAGAATATAAGGGTTATCAAACTAAACTCAAGTTGACATATTTATTAATTTATTTATTTTTAGTTCAACAATGCGAGGATTAAGATTGTACTAAAAAAATGTGAGGACGAAAATTCAAACTTCTAACATTAAAATAAATGTATTATATCTTAACCAGCTGAGATATACTTAAGTTGTCATATTGACATATTCACTGCAAATTTATGTTCAACATCTTTGAAAAGTATAGGTGTATTAACCATTTAGCTCTGATTAAAATTAATATAATGTATTATAATAATATATATATAAATTATAACGTGGTAATATATTTTTTTTGTTTGTTTCTTTAAAAAAAATATTTTACCACGTTATAATTTAGATGTCCCTGAACTTTGAAAAGTTTTAAAAATACTCATGAACTTAAAAAAAATGTTTAAAAAATACCCTTGCCATTAATTTTGGATGAAAACCGTTAAAGTTTCAGTTTCAAAAATACCCTTGAACTTTCAAAAAAAAATTTAAAAACACTCTTTATTGAAAAATGCTTCTTTTTTTTTTTTCCTCCTCTCACCGTAAATTCTTTCTCTATGAAAATTAATGCAAAACTTTGCTCACAAAGGTTGTGGCGTAATAAATTGATGTTTTGTTTAAAAAAAAAAAAGGTTGTGTGCAATGTAATACCAGATAAAAAAAGACTTTGAAATCAAGTTTTTTCTTTTAAAAAGTGTAAAGAAGATAAGTGTGAGAAAATAACATATATATGTATATATATTATTTCTTTTTTGCTCTTTCTGTTTGTGTATGTTAGTGACAAGAAGAAGAATGTGTTTATAAGACTGTGAGTTTGACCCAATTTATAAGATTAATTAATTAAAAGTTTTATATATGATTTTGTTCTTATTAATATTTAAGAATTTTTAGAACCCGTATACAATAATAGTTTCATTTATTTTCCATAAAATGAATATAAAGAAAGCTAAAGGGTAATGATTGGTGAGGAAATAATATTGAAAAGCTATCAACAAATGAAGTCAAACACATGTAGAATTTCAAGAACAAAACAAAAGTCATCTTGAAGTTTCAACACAAAAATCTAGTCAAGTTTTTGGGATGTGTTGAAAGACAAGAAAAAAAAAAGAAGAATTAATTTACGGTGGTAAAGGAAAAAAAGAAGAAGCATTTTTCAATAAGAGTATTTTTGAATTGTTTTTTTTTTAAGTTCAAGGGTATTTTTTAAACTGAAACTTTAACGGTTTCCATCCAAAATTAATGGCAAATGTATTTTTGAAACATTTTTCAAAGTTTAAGGGTAGTTTTGAAACTTTTTAAAATTCAGGGACATTTTTTTAAACAAAACTCATAGTTCACTGGTATTTTTTATAATTTAGCCTATAATTTATAATAAAATGACAAGATTTGGTGGGTTTTAGAGAAACGTATTTATTGCAAGTGTGTTCTTCATCGTATGGTATGATAAGAAATTGTCTTTTTCCTTTTTCCCTTTTTGTTTTTTTTTTGGGAGAATGATAAGAAATTGTTTCTAAATTAATATTATGATTTTTTTTAAATAAATATTTTCAGTACATGTTGTAACAGATGATGTAAAATTTCTTTTTGGCTTTGTTTGTTGCACACTCTCATCACCTTTGGTTGTCTCCTTCTCTAATAAATAAATAAATAATTAATTAAAAAACGATTTTTCAAAGCTGAAGCAAAATTTGACTACAATAACAAATTTTCGAACGTTATTTTTATGTTTCAAAAGTATTTATTATGACGACTTGTTTGATTTTTTTTTTAAAACCTTAAAAATGATATTTTAATCCAAACATTTGAAATTATAAAAATCAAAATTTCGTATGAAAGCATTTAGAGAATATAGCAGAATTCATACAGAAAAAGAAGACCAACAAAATTGTGAAAATATGTACACTATCACTTTTTGGACCCAATAATGCTCATTATTATTATTATTATTATTTATTATTATTTTTTTTTACTAAAAATGAAATGATCAGAATGTACTTTTATTAGTTTTAATAAAATGTAACTTTATTTTGGGGGTTTTTTTTTTTGAGAGAATATTTTGGGTTACATCTATACTATTTTTCTAACGATAAACCCATGCTCTAAAAGCTGTCTTCCACCAATTGTTGTGGGTTTTTTTTTTTTTTTTTTTTTTGGAAAAATTGTTGTGGATGATTTGACCATATATAACTTTTTTTTAGGCTAAATTATAAAAAATACTCCTCAACTATGAGGTTTGTTTCAAAGATGCTCATGAACTTTGAAAAGTTTCAAAAATACCCTTGAACTTTGAAAAATGTTTCAAAAATACCCTTGTCGTTAATTTTTGAATGGAAACCGTTAAAATTTAGGGTGAGATGAGGAAAAAAAAACATTTTTCAATAAGGGTATTTTTTAATTTTTTAAGTTCAATGGTATTTTTTAAACTGAAACTTTAACGGTTTTCATAAAAAAAAAATTAACGGCAAGAGTATTTTTGAAACATTTTTCAAAGTTCAGAGGTATTTTTGAAACTTTTCAAAGTTCAGGGCATTTTTGAAACAAACCCCATAGTTCAGGGATATTTTTTATAATTTAGACTTTTTTTAATGGATTTGGAAGAAGGAATTGTAACCATTTGGCTTTATACATATAGACTTAGTAGGGATCTAGTTTATAAAATTTGATGTGATATGATTTTATAGGAAGGTATATATGAATTAGATGAATATATCCAAATTTGTATACCTAATAGATTTGTATCCAAATGTATTAAAATTTGTGCTAAATAGATCTCTCATCTTAAAAAGTATATCTGATTTTTTTTTTTTTTTTTGACAACATATGAGGTGGAGGGATTCGAACTACAAACTTGTTGGTCAATAGTTCAAGTTTTATGCCAGTTGAACTATACTCATGTTGGCATATCTAATAGGTTCATAAACATACGTTTGTAAACTTTAAAGTGTCTAATGAGTTTTAAACTTTCAATTTTTTTTTTTTTTTTTGAGACAGAGTTTTAAACTTTCAATTTAGTCTCTAATAGATCTATAATATATTTTGATTTTTTAATTAAATGATCTATTAAACATAAAATTGGCTTTTATTTTTCTAATAAGACAATTTTGTGTTGTGACAAATTTGTGAATTTCAAAAAGTGTTGCATAAGTCAAGGTCTATTAGATACAAAATTAAGAATTTAATGACCTATTAAATACTTTTTAAAATTCAAATATCAAATAGACACTTTTAATATGTACTAAACTTGTAATTTTAACCGTTAAATCTCAACCAATCTTCTTTTACCACATAGATAATGGTAAAAATAATAGTAGTGAATATATATATATATATATATATATATATATATATATATATATTATCAGCATTTGAATTGGATTCTTGTCAATGAGAGAATATCCAAATATCCAAACATTTTTTTTTTCCTTTTGGTCTTTTGAATTTTTAAAATTTCAATGGTATCTCAACTTTTACATCCATATTCCTTCTCCATCTATTCACCTTAATATAAATTTATACAATATTTTTATCTAATATTTCTCTAAATTAATATAACATGAAAATTTTGATTGAATTTGAATGAAGTGTAAAAGTAATACTATCTTTATAACCAAGATATTAAATTGTTTAGAAATTAAATAATAAACTATCTAAAAGTAAGCTAAAGTGAGCATAACTTAATGTTAATTGGTCAAAGCGAGTATAGCTCAGTGATAATTGACATATACCATCGACCATGAGGTCAGCGATTCAAATCCCCCACCTCTAACTGTTGTTGAACTCAAAAAGAAAAAAAAAAAAAAAACTTAAACGTTAATTGGCAGTACCTTCCTTAAAATTGGAGATTTGGATCCCTATTCTCCCAAATTGATTTCACTAAAAAAAAAAAAAAAAGGTCCAAAAGTAGCCAACAACACACCAAAAATCATTCTTGAGAAAAGAAACACCAAAAGTCTACTTAGGAAAATGTCCAAACTAACCACAAAATCAAGTGGTTAAAAATAGCTCAAACCTATCCTAAGAAAGAAAAAGAAAAAAAAAAAAAAAAAGACTCAAACTTTGAGCTAAAAGCCCGTGCTTTAAAAATGAAAAGAAAGGAAAGGAAAAAAAAACGAGGCTAATCCAACAAAAAAAAAAAAAAGAGAGAATTTGCAGTAGGTGACAAATTGGACTAAATTAATAGTAAATATAGCACAATGTAAGAAAATTACAAATATAGCAAAATCTATCAGAGTATATTACTGATAGACACTGATAGACTCTGGTTAATTAGAATCTATCTGATAGACTTCGATTATCAGAGTTTATCAACGATAAACGTTGATTAATCAGAATCTAATCGTTGATAAACTCTGGTTAATCAAAATAAGTCTATTAGTGATAGTCACTTATAGATTTTGATTAGTCGAAGTATATCAACGATAGACACTGATATACTTTGAATAATCAGAGTCTATCAGTGATAGACACGGATAAAATCTGACAACTTTTTGGTCTTGTACAATTAATTTTGCTATATTGCTTTAACTCAACTTTTTAAAACCTCCAAACTATATATTTTAATCTCACTTAGAACTAAAAGAGTGTCCTTAGCTCAACTGACATAAAACTTAGGATCCGTTTGGAATACATTTTAATTTAAATGTTTTTCAAGAATGCATTTTTTTAAAAAAAGTTTGTATAAAAATTGTATAGAATTTAAACACTCATATGTTTGTTTACATTTCCTCACAAGTGTTTTTATACACAAGTTATTGTATACTTAAATCTCTTTTTTAAAAAGTTGGTTTCAAGTGTTTCTCTAAAAATGATTTATTTTTCAATTTCATTTTCTAATAAGTCATTTTTAGTGGTTGCCAAACACTATAAATTTTTTCAAAATGATTTTTTTTTTTCAAAATTAAACACTCGAAAAGTTAAACCAAACACACCCTTAAACAATCAACAAAAAAAAGTTAAGAGATCACATGGAGGGAGGGTGTGTAACATATTTACAGCATGAAAAATGAAAAGAAAAAAAAAGAAAAGAAAAAACATAACGGTGTATTATCATAATTTTGGCTTTTTAGAAATTTTCAACGATAACGAAACTTTTGGCAGAGGAAAAAAGTGAGACTCAATCAATTGCCGATTTGTGCTTCCTTAATTCACCATTTCTCTGTCAATTGACTCCTGCTGCTAAAAGAGTTTTATGTTAACTTATTTTATTTATAAAAAATTCAATCTTTTTTTTTTTTTACTATTTTTAGTATTTCTACCTATGTTTTGTAGAGTTCGAAAAGACGAATCTAACACATCTTGAATAGTTTGAATTGGAGTTCAAACAAGAAAACACGAGAAAAGAAGATTGGAAGCAAAGTTCATCGTGATGGTGCCATGTGGCAGCTTGATGATGTGACACTCCAATGATAACCTTTCGATGACATGGTAATTGACATGACATCAATGGTGGAATTTATGCTCACGTGTGTCAATAACATGGCACACATGGACGAATGAGAAGTTCAAAATGTGGTAAAGCTGAAATTTTTGAAAAAAGGGAGGAAATCAAAGGTTGACGTGCGGATCAACTCGCGAGTGACACATGGTGCAAATAAAAAAAAAATCGGAAAAAAATTATTATTTAAAATAAAATAATAATAATAAGAAATTTGAAAAAAAAAAAAAAGGTCTTGGATTTTTCTTTAGCCTAGGTGAAAAGAAGATCATTGTTGATTTGATTCTCATCTACAAGGGAAATACCCAAGAAGAAGTAACAAAAAAGAAAAAAAAAATACCCAAGAAAAAGTTTTGGCGGTAGAGTAGGCGATTTGCCGAACCATTATAAAAATTCTCAGTGCCCTCTTTTCCTTCTCTTTTAAATTTTGCTGTTTAAATTTAATATTTAGATTGCATGTTGGGATTGTTTTAATTTTTATTATCAATTTGATTGATCCACTAATTTGAATTGCTTGCTTGGGTGTTTAATTTGGATTTCTCTTGATTGTTATTAAAAATAGATTTTATTCTTGGGGTGAAAGTTGGTGGTTAATTTTGATTAAATTAGATTCTATTATTTTTAAAATTGGTATAGAGCCCTATTTTCATTCCTCTAGTGTTGTCATTAGATCCTACATATTGAGATATATAAATGGTTCTTTCTCTAAAGACTTTTATTCAAGAAATCCTCATCTCGTGGCATTGTTTTGAACACCTTTTCTTATTCTGATTAAGTTGGAAACACTTTGGATAGGAAATCACAACAATTGGCTTTGTATATTTTAGGTGCAATAAATTCAATTTCATGGACTGCTAAGAAATAGTATATGATTTTCTAGAACCTCTATTGAAGCAGAGTATATCGTGCATTTAGCTACCACAATTGCTTATCTTTTTTAGAACTACTACTCCTTGCATCTAGCGTGACAAAAATTTAGTTATACAAATTAAATTGAAATCCTATCTTATTCATGGACAAACCCTAGCATGTTGAAGTCGGCTTTCACTTCATTCATGAACGATTTGTTCGAAATCATATTTTGCTACACCATATTTCTACTCAGTCGCAACTTGCAGACACACTTATAAAGCGTCTAACATGTGATTGATTCTAAGATACCTTCCAAACTCAGTTCTTGAAGATTGACTTTTATTTGTGAGAAGATGCTAACTAATATAGTTTAGTTAATTTAAGTTGTAAATGAGTTGCGTTTACGTACTTTTCTATTTTAATTTCTTAAATTTGGTTATTAAGAGTGAAAATTAAATATGAATGAATATTATTCTTTGATAGAGCATGGGTGAAGTATTTTGGAAATGAGAGATTATTATAAGGTTGAGATGGAACTTAAAATCCACATTTGTTAAATTTTTTAGTTAAAAAGATACATGTGAGAAGGAATTAGTGAGCAAATTGGGTTCTTCTCCATTTTTAGAATTCAAATAGGAATCAAAGTTATTATGTTTTGAATCAAAGTTTTCAAAATTTGTTTTAGTGGGTTTAAAAATGGAGACATTTTATGGAAAAATAAAAGATTTAAAAAGAAAAAAAAAACTTTATTTATTTTGAATCAAGGTTTTCAACTTTTCTTTGGTGTAGGTCCCTTAAAAGAGTGGTTACTAGTTGAGAAAATTGACACATCTTTGTAGAAAAATAAAAGATGACAAATTGTGTAATAGCTAGAATACAACTTTTTGACACTTTATATAATTTTCGAAGGGACAAAAGCCTTTTCTTCTTTTTTTTTTTTTTTTCTTTTTTTCATTGACTAAATTTCAATCCATATTGATAGCAACTTCCAAATAATTTTGATTATGATATATGTTCACTTTTGAAACAAATTTATTAAGATTGATCTATCTTTCTTAATTATATTTTTTGCATTATAATTTCAATAAGTTCTAGCTAGTAATTATAATTATTTATACAAACTACTTAGGAGTGAGAGAGCAAACCTCGATGTATATAGTGTAGAAAGAAAAAGAAAAATGAGTGAGAGAAAATGTAATTTTTCATTAGAAAGAAGGACTTCTCACTATTTTAAAATGTTAAAAGATTTTAGTAACTTTTGATATCATTTAAATACACATCCTTTCATACCATAAATCTCTTTAAAATTAAATTAGACTAAGATTTTAATAAGTAGAAAAAATTCCAATTTTTATATATATAAATAGATCATATCAAACCAAAACTAAATAAGTTAGTTTATAAAGTGATAATATATGATACAATTAAAATAAACCAACTCAAGAATTCACTTGTTGCTAAAGTGAGCATAGTTCAGCTATAATTGACATGTATTTTTTTTATCAAGAGGTCAGAAATTCAATTATTCAAACTTAAATGTTGTTGAGCTAAAAAAAAAAAAAATTACATATGCATCAAGAAGATGACTATATAACACATTATAACTATTTTTGTTTCTCGTTTCTTGTTTTTTTAGTCGAAATAAACTTTAGTACATATAATATAATAAAATATATAACATGCATTAAAACAAATATATAACACGATTATAAAGAGTTTATAGTATTTACTTAGCTTCAAAACACAATTTTTTTAAAAAAATTATTCTTCAAATGTTGTTCAAATTTGATATAAAATGTTATATCTCACTCCAATCAATTCACCTTAAATGATGTTGGCTTACACAAGTTAGTTCAGTTAAACTAATTTGTAAATTGTCTAACAAACTTTGTAAATTTCCAACACCATTGATTTATTGCATAACGTGCTACTTATATATATTTTTTATGTGTTAGTAATACGACATTTATTTAAAGTAAGACAATCAAACATACCCACATTTTTTTAATATATATTTTTTAAATGCATGTATTTTTCATTAGCCAATGATACAGGCAAGTAAAATTAGACCAGGAGAAAGTATAGTTTTTTTTTTCTTTGAAAAATAATGACAAACATTAATATCTTATTAATTTATTTATTTAATAAAAAACATCAAAACTTTAGCATAATTGATAAAAAAAATATTTAAATAAAAAATAATAACTAGAGGCTCGTTAATGAGAAAAAAAAAAAAAGAAAGGACATAAAAGAGAAAGAAATAAACAAAAAGAGAAAAAATGAAAAAAAAAATAAGGAAGTACTAAAAAAAATCATGACGTAAGAGAGAAAAATAAAAGAGAGGAGGAGAAATGTGTGTAGGAAGGGATGAGAGAGAAATTGAGGTACATGCATGATGAAAAGAAAAAAAGTGAGAAAAAAAAAAGAAATAGAAATTTGAGAAACTTTTTTTTTTAGTTACTCAAATTTTACCATTTTCTTAGAAACCTTTCTCAAAATTTAGAGCTAAATACGAAGGATTGTCGAACCTATTTGTTCTAAAAAAAATGGAAAACAAAAAAAGGAAATGTTATTAAAACTGTTACATCGCTAGTAAACTCATTTCACAAGACCATCCTAAAACCAAGCTAGCAAGTAGTTCTGCTCTGGCCTGCCTTGTTATCACATCAAGTCAGCTCCCATCCTCGTATTCTAGGCCTACAAGAATACCATCAAATTACAGCAAGTCAGCACAGGAAAGGAAAACACACTGACCCCATCCACACGCCAAAATACCCTATCTAAATACCCAACCTGCAACCTGATAGACCTCAATCAAGCCTAGGATTATTATATATTTAATATGAGAGGCAGATACTCAGTAGCTGAGATTTATCACAAACGAGTCCCTGCGCGCCAAATGCTAAGACTTATGCCTAAGAGAAAAATTAAAGCATGCTAACAGATTAAGAGACAGTTCAAGAATACTCCACGAAACCTCTCACATTGCAAGTGAAAAGCCTCACCTAAAGCAGCCCCTACTAGCCCGGGAAAGGCTTATAAACTCCTCCACCTATCTTCCCCCTACGCTGCTGGCATTAAGGTCTCACCTAGAAGCTAAGAGGCACAAAAAAGGTTACGAACTCATACCTAGGGCTTGCCAGAGATAAACTCTAAACTTATTTTACCACACTCTAAAAGGTGGGGTACTAGCTTTCACACTACAATGTAGGGACCCATAACTCGAGTTTAACCCTTGGTTGGCCTAACTGGTCACACTGCAGGCAGCTCTTTTTACCCCAAAACCCTCGTAACTCTTGCAAGCATGCTTTCATAATGGGAAAGCAAGGGAATATATTTTAGCTATCCAATGCATGCTCACACCTCATTTTACCACTCATATTTGGCATGGCTTACTAAATCTTAAATGTCTACATTTTTTTTCTATTTTTTTAGCTTTTTAAATTTTATTTTTATTTTTATTTTCAACTAAGGAGTGAACAGTTGATAAAGCCTACATGGTTTTTTATTTTTTCCATTTACAACGATTTCCCATATATTAACAAGTGACTAGTCTTTTAAATAATTTTTATATTAAATAAAAATTTATTAATAAAAACGCTTATGCGTAATTGTTTTATTTTGTTAACAAGTTTTAACCCTTTTTTTTTTTTAAGAATGATCCAAGAATTTTTAATGCAAAATAAGTCAAATAGAAATTTTAAGAGATTAAAAACGAGAATTACTAAAAAAAAAAAAAAAAAAAATTAAAGACAGTTTGATATATTAATTTTCTTTAAGCACACAAGTAACCTTCCTGGTTGATACATAAATTTGACAAGTAGGCCCAACACACGTGATCCAAGGCGAGTATGCCGAGGGGAATCCCTACACAAAAGTCTAACACCAATGTAATGTTGTGTCCAACTTAAGCTAATACACAGTCCAAGTTGAACCATCATGATATTGTATCATATATACTTGCACATGGACTAGGACTTCCACTATTTGTAGGCAACTCAAATGGGTTGTATAACTGCTCAATCAGGGTCGTGTTGGACTTTACGTTGTAAATATCACCAGACAAATGCATGTTAGGCAAGATTCCTATTCGGAGATGGTCAACTTGGCCTCAGACTAAAGTACCACATGGGTAAATCACTTGAGGACTACTTGCGTTAGCCGCTTCGACTAGTCGAGTCATCTTAGATTAACATAGGTCATCTTTCCACGTGGCTTTAGTTTATAGGCCACATATGGACGATCTTTCTTTCTTTTCTTTTTCTTCTCTGATTATAACATCTCTTCTAGGTGAGATGTTCAAATTTACACAAAGGGTAATAGTTTTAACAAATAAAAAAATTTTAAGACAAGACAAACAACTAATATTTAATTACATATTTTTTATTTGGTAATTTATGGAGACAAAATCAATAAATTAATAAAATAGAGTAAACGGTCTATTTCTTTTTTTAAGATAAATTGAGAAAACTGTCCATAATGACCAATTTAGGTGGAAAATGGTAATGAGAATCAAAGACCCGTGAGACTGCGACCCACACCAAAATTAAATTGAGAAATAATACTAATACTAATACTAATAATAATAAATTCTCAAATAATAATAATAATAATAATAATAATAATAAATTCTCAAAAAAAAAAAAATCATAATCATAATCATAATGATAATAATAAAGACAAGAAAAAGTCCCAAATTTCAAACCAGATTTCTCCAGTTACATGGAACTTTAACGGCCACCTTTTTTTGGGACTAAATATTATCCCAACTTGCCTGTATTTTTAGTTTAGGTCTAAATATTATTTTGGACTTTGAAGTTTCTCGTTTTTTGTATTTCCTTTTTTTTTTTGACGATTGAAGTTTTTCGTTTTGTTTTCAAGTTTGAGAAATATACGTGTTTCATTTGTTTTTCCTTAGTTTAATAAACCATTTCTACTATTCAAAAAAAGAAAAAACCATTTCCAAGAAGAAAAAAAATATTTGGCTACGAATCTTTCTAAACACACCACCATTAAAACATGTGTCGACAATTAGGAGAAATAAAATAAAATTCTCATTTTCTACGTTCTCTCTTGGTTGTCAAGATTTTAATGGGATGTGTAGTGTATGGAGATCCTATTAGATAACATGAGGTTCCATCTCAAAACCAATTGGCAATGGGAGGAGTAACTCATACATCTTATGTAGAAATATCTTTCCAATGTGGGATCCTCAACAAATCCCGACACACTGTATTGTTCCTTCCAAAATTATCTATAAATTTTAGGAAAAATATGTGGTGTATAGATTATGATTTTTAATTAAAAAAATATATATTACAATTTCCTATTTTTCGTTTTTTTATACTCCTATTTTTAATTTTTCATAAAATAAATGACTATTGTATTTTATCATTTTTACTCAATAAAATGTGCGATGAATATAAAGGAGTAAAAATGGACACAAAATGTTTTAAATATTTTATTTTAAAAATATGTTTTGGAGTCAAACTTTCATTGTTATTTCTAATTAAAATTTTAGAAAACGAAAAATTAGAAATAGCGTTTTTTTTTTCAATAAAAGAATAAAACAAGAAACAAAGTGATAATTATAACCAAGATTTTTTTTTTTCTCCATCTGTTTTTCTTCTCACAAACGAAATGTTTTTCTTCTCACAAACGAAAAACAAAACATTACTTCATGGACCCTAAACTTTTCTGCATTTATCTTACAAAATTAGTTGAGTTCTAATTTTTAGTGTCACAATTTTGGATAAAAAAAATTAGTTTAGTTATTATCATTATTGTTTTAGATTATTCAACATAAATCTATGTGATTTTTTTTTTAAATTTATTTATCTCATGAGTAGATGTTATGTGTGCGTGGACAAAACATTTGCAAAGCTACTTATAGTTTTTTAAAGGACCCCTTCAGTTAATAAAGGTATTAATATTTCAAAATCAATTAAGGTTTTCTAATAAATAATTAACAAAAAAAAAACAACATTAAAAATTCAAATGATTATTTCTATGTAAACTTTAATAATTAAATCATAATATTTTAAACATTTAATAACCAAAATAAAATAATATTTATTTAACAGTAATGTTGATGCCAAAATCTAGAAAGGCAAAACGCACCTAACCTTCACGTGACACCAACAGTGAACTTGTTTGAAGGGGGGAAGATGTGGCCTGCAAGACAGAAGAAACCTGCACACCGATGTGGTGCTTGCCACACCGCCTCCGATACTTAAGTCAAAAAGCTGAAGGAAGAGAGCAAGAGGAGGAGTATAGTTCAGAGAATAGTTTCGGGGATCCTTTCTTCAGTGACGAAGAAGGGTATAAATACTTTTTCCTGTCTTAGGATTTCTAGGCTTTCAGAGATGATTTGGGCTGAATCAGGTGGAACCGGGGCGTCCAGGGGCACCAGGGACCTAACATGAGGTGGAAGGACTTGGCCCGCGCAAGCATGGGGGTTGGGCCAAGGCCCAATCCCTTCGACCTTGGCCCGACCCTCTGGCATGTTTCTCCCCCGGGGTCCGTTTTCTTGTCGTGTCTTCGGGTTCCTTTCGTGTTGCCTTTGTCTGCTCCTTATATTCCGAAATGGTCCAAAATTACCCATAACAAGCAAAAAAAAGAAAAGAAACAAAAATAATTTTTTTAAAAAATAATATTACAAATGTGAGAGTGAATAAGATTCAAATTTTAAAATAACACCTCATCTTTCGAATTAGGTCCAAATTGACAAATGAGAAATAAAAGGGTTTTTTTTTTTTTTTTTTTTTTTTTTGAAAATGAAAATAGAAGCTAAACTTATGATTTACGTTCCTCACATTTTTTGTTGTCATTATTCCTATTATGAAGAAAAGGTCCCTCCTTTTAAAGCCAGCCCACAACCACAATCTCTCTTTTTCATTTTTATATTTTCTTTTAATGAGTTCTAGCATTGAAAACGTGTATTCAATTTGACAAAGCTCACGTTTTTCCAAAAAGAAAGAATTGACAAATCTCAAAACCTCAACTATAAAATGCCTAAGTTTCTCATTTTATTTCCACATTCAAATCTTCCTTTTCCCCTTAAACTCAACCTGCTCTTTCATATCCATAATCACCATGCCTTGCCTTTACATCTCCACCAATGTCGATTTGGCCGGAGTCGACTCCTCCGCCATCTTCACCGCCACCACCACCGCCGTCTCCTCCATTATCGGCAAACCCGAAAAAGTAAAGATTTGTTTGTTATACACTTCCTCTTCCTTGCTCTCGTTCCATGCAAAATGAGATATAAGTTTGAAAATAATTAATTTTTTTTACGTATCGTGAAATAATTTGAGACGATTGTCTCTCTCCTTCCTTTCTTCATCCGCCCTTTTTTGATGGATTTTTTTTTCTTTGGACAGTTTGTGATGGTGTTGCTAAAAGGATCGGTGCCGATATCGTTCGGGGGGAACGGAGAACCGGCGGTGTTCGCGGAGGTGGTGTCGATGGGAGGAATAAACTCAGAAGTGAAGAGGAAGCTAATCTCCACCCTTGGAAGCATTTTGAATGAAAAGCTTTCGGTTCCGCCGGCGAGATTCTTTCTTAAAGTCCACGACACGACGGCTGGTCGTCCCGTTTCCAAATTATGACTCTCCGGCACGACGGCGCCAAGTCCACCGCGGCTGCCTGCAGTTTGACCTGTTCCAAGTTTGAATTTTTCTTAAGTGGTCTCTCTGTTTCTTCTATGTTGACAGTTAATTGGGAAGTTGGAAAATTTATTCGAAAGCCTACAAAAGATACGACAATGAGAAAGGATAGAGAGAAAAGAGATTCCTCTTTTTCAATATAATAATTGTTTGATTTTCATGCTTTGTATTTCAAAGGCTTTTACATTTGGTGGTTTAGAAAAATAATAATATAAAACAAATAAAGTTTTAATTTTTTAGTAATTTTCGTGTCAATGGATCATTGATCTACGTAATTTGGATTGGATGTGGTTGAATGGTTTGGTTTAGTAGTTTAATTTTATGATAATATTTGGAAAGTTTTAACTTCTCCCTGTTTTAATTTTCACGATAAACTTTCAATTTCGTCAAATCAAATCCTAAACTTAGAAATGTGGTAATTAATTTTTTAATTCATCCACTAGTTTTAACAAAAAGCAATATAAAAAATCTCCATAAGATCACTAATTTCAATCAAATCAAGTTTTTGCACAAAGTTAAGTTTGATCAATGCACAAATTAACATTGAATGATTTTGTCAAAACCCACGAATTAAAAAAAAAAAAAAATCGAACTCTGATGTCATTTTTCTTTGAGATTTTATCAATTTTGTACTGTATATATGCTTTATAATTCATTGTTGAATGCATATGAGAAATACTTTTTTTTAATAATTTTTCAAACACGCAAACTTAAAAGAGAAAAAAATTTACAACACCTTTTAAAATTAAGGTTAAGATTGTAATATTTATTTAAATTTGATGTTAGGTTTGATGAAATTGAAAGTGTGTTGAGTAACTTTTTGGGTTAAATTATTATTTAATTCTTGTAATTTGTGTCTTATTTTAATTTAGTCTCACAATTTTGTTATAAATTTTAATTTGGTTCGTATGATTTGGTTAGATATCTTAAAACATCCCAATTTTTACTTTGTGGCACTCTTCTTTTTAGATGTGGTAAAGAGAGACGACAATGAGCTCACATCCAGCCAAAGCGAGCAAATTCCTCCTTCCCCAATGTCGTTGAACTAAAAAAACAAAGGTCGACCATTCAATATAAATACGCATATATGTGCCTGAAAAGTAAATTTGTCGATAATTTAAAAGTAATGTTTTAAATTAGTTGAAGCCTGATATACATAAAGTCAAAATACATTCAACCAGTTTAACTTTTACATGTACCTTATTTATTGTAAGCTTTATCATCACCTAGATTAAAGGAGGAAGAAAAAAGAGTGTCATAGGGCAAGAAAATTGTACACATTTGATAAAGATAGAAGAAATGTACATTTTTTATATCACCTACTTTAAGAAAAAAGTGTCATAGACAATCAAGTTAGGTTGTTGTACAACAATATTGATATAGATAGATGGATCTTTTAAAACATCATTTAACTAAATCATATAAATTAAATTAAAACTTTTCAAATTATATAAGATCATCATTTACGGATTAGTTTATTAATTCAAAGTTTAATCTTGAGTTCTCTATAATTGATTAAGGGTCCGTTTGGAATACATTTTAATTTAAATGTTTTTCAAGAAGGCATTATTTAAAAATCATTTTGTATAAAAATTGTTTAGAATTTAAACACTCATATGTTTGGTTACATTTCCTCGTACGTGTTTTTATACACAAGTTATTGTATATTTAAAAACTCTTTTTAAAAAAACTGATTTCAAGTGTTTGTCTCAAAATGGTTTATTTCTCAATCTCATTTTCTAATAAGTCATTTTTAGTGATTGCCAAACACTAGAAATTTTTTCAAAATTAAACACTTGAAAAGTTAAACCAAACACACCCAGCTTTTACATCAACATTATTGTTTTAATGCTTAATCCATGGTAAATGTTTGATTGAATAAAAAAAAAAAAAGGCATAAAAGGATAAACAAGAAACTCAAAAGATATAAGATAAGAAATTGAAAAACATGTGCACAATTAGGGCCTTGAAAAGATAAGAAATGGCCAAAGATCAAACACCCAAAAGACGGATTTTTATTTTATTTCTTAAAATATACTATTTTTTTTTATTAAAAAAACAGATTTAAAAGAAAAAAAAATGTTAAATTATAAATTTAGTCCCTAAACTATCTAGAGATTCTTTAAACTTTAAAAAATGTCAAATAGATCTCTAACTTAAAAATGTCTAATATAGGTTCATAAATTTTTAATTTTATATCTTATATGTTCTCTTGATATATTCAAAATTTTTAAAGTAATTGTATATTAGATATAAAATTGAATTTTATGGCTAACAAGATACTAAAATAGAATTTTCAATTTTCAATTTCGTGTCTAGTAGGTTCATAAATTAAAAAAAAAAAATTGAATAGGCCAAAGATCTATTAGCCACAAAAATTGAAAATTCAAGAACTTATTAAAAACAAAATTGAAAGTTCAAAATTCTATTAGACATTTTAAAAAGTTTAGAAACTAAACAAACACAAATATGGACTAAAAAACGAAACACGGATGATTTGTAATTTAAACCCATATCAAGAAAAGACTTAGTACATGTTTGGGAGTGATTTTGAAATTGATATTCAAAATCACTTCGTAACATGTCTTTAATAATTCAAAATCATTATTATGATACGAAAATCCCGTTTAAAAGTGTGAAATCAAATATGAAATTGATTTTGAATAATTAAAGGTATGTTTTGAGATGATTTCGAACCTGATAAAAATGATATTATCCATTTCAAAATTACTCCGAAACCTACTCTAAAAAAGGTTTTGATTAGACTAAAAAGAAAGTTTGGCTTTCTCGGTGTCTTTGTTCTTTTCCAACAAAATTTCAATGCTGGGTTGGTTTTTGATATACAACAAAAAGGAGATTCATATAATTTATTCTTAAAAAGTTGGGTGCATAAGATCATCTTAAAAAAAAAAAAAAAAAACAATAATAAAGTGATTAAAAAAAAACAATAATAAAGAATAATTTCTAAACGTGTGAAAGCCTCAACTTTAAACATAATTTGAACAAAACATTATGGATAGGTGCTGTCTGAAAATATATAATAAAAAGCAGCCCAATATTAGTTGTCTCTAGATAGAACTTTTTTTTTTTTTTTTAATGAGAAATATGTCTAAAATTTTTTTTTTTTTTTGAGTAAAAAATATGTCTAATCAATTGGAACAATGGAAAAAACACAAAAAAAAAAAAAAGATCCAGCAAATTTAAGCTCCGTTTATAACCATTTGGTTTTTTGTTTTTGGTTTTTGAAAATTAAGCTTAAACACACCTACTTTCACCTATAAGTTTCTTTGTTTTAGTATCAATTTTCTTCCCTTTTTTCAAAAACCAAGTCCAATTTTGAAAAGAAAAAAAAAAAGTAGTTTTCAAAAGCTTGTTTTTGTTTTTATAATTTGGCTAAGAATTCAAATGGATCTTTAACAAAGATGAAAGTTATGATAGGGAATTTAGGAGAAAACAAGCATATTTTGCAAAAACCAAAAACAAAAAACCAAATGATTATCAGAGCCAAAATTAGTTGGATTCAGTGGCGGAGTAGTGGATAATTTTCCTCAATTTATCTTAAATTTAAAAATTATATATAATAATAACGGATATTTTTAATTTTCTCATCCTAAAATTTATAAAGTTTAAAATTGGAAGGGTTCTTCTACAAAATAATAATAATAATAAAGTTATTGGAAGGGTAAAAAATTCTACCTTTTCCTAAGAAGATTGTTGGCTCAGTCAATGATTGGATTATAAACTTTTTTTTCTTTTTTTTGACTTGATAAGTTTAAATAGGTTAAATTCTTATAAAGTTGAGTTGGTTGATGAGTTTGGACCAACTTAAATTCATTAACTAGTTTTTTAAAACTATTCATGATAATACATTTGAATTCTTATACAGTAATATTTTTCTTTTAGTTCAACAAATATGTGAGATTAGAAGATTTGAACTTTTGATCAAATTGTTGCCTAACTAATGTAAAATCATTTGATGTACATAAACTTACTAATTAATTGAGGTTCCGTTTGATGACCATTTGATTTTTTGTTTTTTATGTGTAAAAATTAATCTTATAAACACTACTTCCACTTATAAATTTGTTTATTTTGTTATTTACCTTCTTCTCATGTTTTCAAAAATCAAGTTTTGAAAACTAAAAAAAAAATAGTTTTAAAAAAAACTTGTTTTTATTTTTGGAATTTGACTAAGAATTCAAATGTCTCATTGAAAAAGAAAATTGAAAGAAAATTGAGAGAAAACAAACATAATTTTCAAAAACAAAAAACAAAAAACAAAAATCCAAGATTTCATTTGATAACAATTTGATTTTTTTAAAATTAAGCTTGTTTTCTCTCAATTCCCTAGAAATGGTTTAGATCTTTGTTAAGAACACAAATGCATTAATCCTAGCCAAATTTCAAAAACAAAAACAAGTTTTGAAAACTACTTTTTTTAGTTTTCAAAACTTGACTTAGTTTTTGAAAACATGAAAAGAAGGTAGATAACAAAAACAAAGAAACTTACAGATGAGAGTAGTTTTTTTTTTTTTTTTTTTGAAACGAGACGGGAGTAGTGTTTACAAGCTTAATTTTCAAAAAACCAAATGGTTATCCAACAGAGTCTAAAAGTTAAATTTAAAAGGTGGGTATTAATACTAACACTCTCTTTTTTTTTTTTTTTTGGAGAAAATAATACTAACTCAAATAAGTGAATTTGGTAGCAATCTCTTTCAAGTAGATAGGGGTGAGTGCAATATAGACATATAATAAGAAAAGAAAAAAATGAATGGTTTTCTAATGCATATGAAGTCTATTGAGAGGGTGTGTCCCCAATGGACCACAAAACCATATTAAATAAATGGAGATAGTACTATTATGTTACCACCATTTGCTTGAAGCCATACAATTGGAACCTCCACTACCCCTCTTCCACATGTGTTTCCCAAAATTCCATTTATTTCCTTTTCTTTCCTCTCTAGTGCTCAAGCAATACAAAAAAAATAAAAAAATAAAATCATCATTCTTGGCATGTGATTTTGTTCTCTATTTTGGTGTTGGTACAATAATACCCATTTTGATTGTAACTATATGTGTCAATGGGATAATTATTCATGTCATAGTTGTTCATCTTTTAGTGATTTAATATGTCTAGTGTATAGTAGGTCCAAGGTATTGGTCATGGAATACTTGATCTAATTCTTCTAGACATTTGGATCCGAAAGACAAGGCAAGACTTTTTCAACTTGTTGGACATGATTATTTCTCAACTTGCTGAAGTTCTCTTCAAAATGGATGAAATTCCTTAGTTCGATTGGTCCCTACCATTAAGTCATAATCTGACCGATTCTTATCACAAAGCTAAATAACCAACTAAAAACTTAAAAAAAAAAAAAAAAAAAAAATCCAATCACTTGAAAATCACTAAGAGGTTCTTCTTCTTTCTATATATGTATATATAGAATCACTTTGCCCCTACTTTATAAGGCTATGTTTGGGAGTGATGATTGAATTATTGATTTAGGAAAAAGAGATTTTATGAAATTGATTTTATAAAATTGATTTTCATTCAATCATATTTATGTTTGGTTTCAGACTTTAAAAAGTGATTTTCATGTATTTAAAAGTGATTTTGAAATATTATGTTTGGTTTCAAATGTGATTTTAGAATTTCCAAATTACTAAAAGGGCATTTAACATTCAATAAATTATTTAACTTAATAATATAGAATAAATATGTTGAATATCTCTACACATGTTTCTCTAAATGAACCATTCAAATCAAACTACTGTAAAATATAAGACACTCAACCTTATATATATATATATATATATATATATAATATTTAATTAAGTTCTTAAAGATGATGTTCGTTTTATTAGGTCAATATCAACTATATACATATATTAGATGACTAATTTTTCTAATAAATCATGGAATATTTTTTGAAAGGGCGGTGTTATGACTCGTGTTAAGGCAACCTTTGCTAAGGTAGAGGCTCCCATATCACAATTTCTTGACCATAAAATAGTCTCGGCGAAGCCGCATATATTGTTTTTTACAGAATGGCAATGTTTGCTTACGTTAATTGTTTATATAGACACATATATAATTTTTCATTTTACAAACTATATAGGGTTGAAACTAGAAGAAAACTAATGAAATTTTAATTGTTCTACATATACTTTTTGAATTATGACAAACTAAGATCGTTCTATATATTTTTCACTTCATTTAAAAGGTAACATGTATGTCATGACTCCTTACAAATTTATGGGGAAATCATATATATTTATAATGAAATATCTACATTTTTGGAAACCAAGAAATGCACAATTGGCCCCTCATGGTAATAGAATATAATAAAATTGGAGAGAAATTATGAAAGAGTCTTTAAAAACTACCAATACTAACAAATTTTACTGAAAAATAATAAATAAATAATAAATTATGGAAAAGAAAAGGCAAAGAAACCAAATTCCCACAATAGAATCCACAAGCAGCCAAAGTTGGGACTTCTCAAAAAAAAAAAAAAAAAAACCAAAGTTGGGAGGTGATTCCCGGTCAATCACCACATAAAAAATCACCTCCCAACAAATTTCTCAAAAATCAATTTAAATTGATTCTAGATTTTTTAAAAATCAATTTATCTATTTGCCAAACATGTTTATTTCAGAGGAAATTGATTTTGGCATTGGTAAAATTGATTTTGACATGGTCAAAATCACTCCCAAACATAGCCTAAGCCAACAAAAACCCTAGAATTGTTTCAGTCATTTGGGACCCTTGTAACTTATATAAAGTGGAAGGAGACATTCATAGACAAATATAGCAATTCATTGAATAAAGTTTCAAAAAATAGTAAAAACTAATTACAAAAATAGCTAGCAGTCTCTGAATATATATCCTAGATAAACTAATTAGTGAAAATTACAAAAATAACTTCATAATATATATATTTTAACAAATCAATTATTAAAAATAGTAAACTAAATTTGAGTTTGAAATTGTAAGCTACACTTAATAAGGATCAAATCATTTTTTACATTTTTTACCCATTCTCCCAAAAAAGAAAGCAGATTTCTTTTTATTGTGTGTTATTAAGGTTTGGATTAAATAGTACAAAAATGTAGATAATTGCACATATTATAAATTCAACGCAAATTTATAATGGATATTTCAAATTAATTAGGTCTTAGCAGTTGAAATATTCTTATAGAACCAAAAAGGAAGCAGTTAGGTAAGGAACTTTTGTACATTTTTTCTTTGTTTGAATTAGAATGTTTGTCCTTGAAAAAAAAAAAAAAAAGTATTTGTGTTAGGCAATATTAGTCTTCTTTTTTTTCTTTTTTTTTTTTAAAAATTGAAGTCTCAATTTTTTGGGAATATATGAAAGTATAACTTTTCTTTTGATGTCGTCCTCTTTTCTATTCAACTAATATTTTTGACAAATAAAATTTCCTAGTACTTTCTTCATTTTCAAACAAAGTATTTTGCCTCATTTATTCAAATTAGTTTGGGGAGGAGAGAGTTGTCTAGCCATGTAAGAGGAGGATATCATGCATCGTCTCTTGTAATTAAGCTCAAACTTCGAAAGGGATAAATGTCGATCTTGTGAAATCAAAATGGAAACTCGGCCAATCTTGAAAAATAATCAATATGTGCTAATGTATGACCTGTGTTGCTGCTAGATCATTGGATTACCACCAATGAAAGTGATAAGGGAAATCCTAAGATCCATAATTAATCTTATCCTCATGCTAGATAAGAGTGAGATAACCCACCTCTAGGGTAAAGATCAATCTAAATCTACCAAGCTAACTCCACTCTAAGATCGAGTGTTAAGAGTGTACGTATTCAATTTGCATTGAACTTTTATGTCATTTTTTTTAGTTATAGGTCACGAAGTGAGGGAACTCATGAGCCATGCACTCTAAAGCAAACATGGCACACTTACATGGGACAAACATATGGTTACATTTTTGCTTGTCTGAATCTCACAAGTGACCAAAGTGAGTATAGTTCAGTGTGGTAACTGTGACATGTATCCTCGACCAAGAGGTTAGGTGCTTGAATCCCCTATCTCCAAATATTATTGAACTAAAAAATAAGAATCTCGCAACACGTGTTTCTTTTGATAATCTCACCAATTCATTGTATTATGATCGGAAAATAAACTATAAACACCTATATTAAAACCTTGTGAATGTTTTATTATAATATTTTTAGCTCAACATACGTGGGAGTGAGTATTTGAATTCTTGACATTTTCGTTAAAATTTGTAATTTTTTTTTTTTGTAATAATTTAACTAGTTGAACTATGTTCTGATTGACGAATATTGTTTTATTTTCCTTTCACATTTTCTTTAACCTCGACAAAGATTCATAATTATATTTGATTGCTCTTGATTTATTATTTTTTTGCATGAACTATGATATATGTACGAATCATGTAATTAAACTATATTTTTCTATGGTTTAGATCTTATTTTAATCTATGAGCTTTTGCTTTTATGGAAAAATCTTATACCATTGTCATTTATATTTAATCTTATGATATAAATTAAAAGTTATACACCACTCACTAAATAAAATAGTAATTAAGATGATCATACGACAAAACATGAACCCTCGTAGTTAATATTGAGATACTATTTTGTTGTACCATAATTCTTCCTACACTTATTCTTTCTTATACTTTCACATGTTTCGTTTGAATGTGTAAGCAGGTACAAAAATTATTTTCAATCATTATTGTTAAAAACAGATGATTAAAAAAGATGTTATAGTAGTCAATCCAAACATAACTCAACAGTTAATATAAACCAATTTTTTTTTTAATAAATCAAAAGTTAAAATCCTCCTCTTTACCATCACTAGAAAATTGAATTCTTGATTTACAAGAAAGACTTAGCCTCCACATGAGGAACTCACTGTCACCTTATTATTATTTATTTATTATTTTTATTATTTTTTAGATAACTGTCGCCTTAAATTTCAATATTTCAAACAAAGCTCATTCAAATACTGAACTGTATTATTCTCAAAATAATAATAATAATAATAATAATAATAATAATAATAATAATGAACTGTACACTGAGAGGGTCAACTCAACAATACTGAAAACTGAAGGACGTGTATGACAAAATTTGAAAATTTCCGGGCTAGGCCCATATGGGAACGAACGTGGCCCAATTGCTTGTACAAAATGATGGCCCAAATATCAAGTTTGGGCCCAAGAAGAATAGCGGCCCAAGGAGTCTTCGAGTAGCAGAGTGCCAGAGATAAAACAACGAAAATGAGGGCAAGCGATTCTGCAGATAAGAATCTGTGAACAGAGAAAGAAGAAGAAGAAGTCAGAAGAAGAAGAAGATGCCTTGCCTTAACGTTTCTACAAATGTCAACCTTGAAGGTATCGACACCTCCTCTGTTCTCTCCGAGGCTTCATCCACCGTTGCCAAGATCATCGGCAAGCCAGAGGCGGTACGGTTCTAACTCTCTCTATCTCTCTTCAGATATCGTCTTTGTAGTCGACGTTAGCTTTGCGATCGGGTCTTTTCTTTGATTATTTTATCCTTGCTCGGTTTCTTTCATTTTAGAGTGCTCATTTCTCTGTGCTTTAGTTTCGGAGGGATTTGTTTAGATTAGCATGCATGTGAGAAATATTTCTGTACTGATTGAGGCTGGTTGATTTTAGACTGATTGGTGAAGTTTTAACTAATTTGGGCACCTTTTCACTTGACTGGTGTTTTAGATTGGTCGTCGAAAGAATGAGCTATTGTGATTAGTTTTGTTTTTAGATGGTGCTTTTAGGGTTCCGCGATCTTTAGTATGATGGAAGTTAGAATGGTGCTGTTACTTATAGTGGCCATCGTAGTTTTGTAGTTTAATGATGATCTTATCCAATCTCTCAGCTTACCAACGGGTTAGAGTAATTGGTTGTTTATCTTTTCAGTTGTATAAATTCTCGATGAAAATTATAAGCTGAGAATGAGAAGGCTTGACTGACGCAAATCCTGGTCTGTGACTGTGATACTCAAGCTTCTTTTTTTTTTTTTTTTTTTTTTTTTTTTTTTTGAAAAGCCAACTTTCATTGGGATAGAAATGAAAGAATACAAAGGTGACCAGCAAGCCAGTCATACAAAGAAAAAAAAAAAAAAAACGAGACACCCAAAGTAAATAATTGCAAAAAGTTTTAAACACACGCCTCAAACCCAGGCATTAAACCTAGCTAAGGACCAAAGTACTAAATCCTTCTAAAAATCCTATTGTTCCTCACCAGCTATATCCCAGACAATACCAAAAGAAGCAACCCTCCAAAGTGTGCTCGCCTTCCGGCTAAAGAAAGATCCTTTTCCATCATACGAGAACAATCTCTATTATGAGCCAAACTCACTCGAAAATCCTCAAACACGAAATCCCAAATTAGGCAAGGAAATTGCACTGCCACAACCAATGGCCTAGATCCTCATACGCCTCCTTGAAGAGAATACACTATTGTGGCCTCAGGACAAAGGAAGAATGTCTCGATCTGATTCATAGTACTATTAACACCTCATGAAGAACCTGTCAAACAAAGAATTTGACCACCTTTGATTTATTCGCCTTCCACAGTGAGGAGAGGACCAAATAGGGAGGGAAAGAAGGGCTGCACAAAAGGCTGAAAAAGGAACTGCAAGAGAAGCCATATTCAAGCAACCTTCTCTTAGATCCAATGGAGTTGGATTTCCTCATCTTTAAGAAACGCCATTTCCCTTTTAACATTTTGAACCAATACAATTTTTACTAATAATATATGAGAGGAGAACTGCAGATGTTGATGTTTGTGGAGAATGAGATCTTTGTACTCGTTTCCTAGTTAGTACGTTAGAGTACTTTCTTCTCCTCTCATTCAAAATAGATGGAGTCTTTAAATCCCGCAGTTACACATTTCACCATAAGTGAATAAACTTGATCTTTATTCTTAGCAGTTTAGCCTGATATTAATTTGTATTTCTCTATGGACAATGTTTGAGTCAAGTTATGAGATTCGTTGCTGTTTTCTGTTGAAATGGTGTGCTTATTTGTCAATTGATTGGTTCTTGCCTTCTGATGTGTTAACTCGATCATCTTGCTGTAAGCAGTATGTGATGGTTGTGCTGAAAGGATCAGTACCCATGTCATTTGGTGGCAGTGAGCAGCCAGCAGCATATGGCGAGTTGGTGTCCATTGGTGGCCTGAACCCTGATGTTAACAAAAAACTGAGTGCTGCAGTTTCTGCAATTCTCGAGACCAAGTTATCTGTGCCCAAGTCGAGATTCTTCCTCAAATTTTACGACACCAAGGCAAGCTATTCCAACTTTTTAAGTAGTCCTAAAGATGGGTTACTGACATGCATGTGGTCACTTCTCATTGCATTTCTTATTTTTGTTTAGGCCCATCAGAGTCAAGAATATGCACAGTGTTTACATGCTTTACACCAGAACTAGAGATCATGTAACTAAATCTTTTTCTATTTGAAACAAATGTGCACGACTCCTGTTGGTTTTTTGCAAGCATTTGAATCACTTCGTAGACACTATTTTCACAGTGGCTTCGCTTTGATGTGGCCTATGCTAAACCTAGGAATGGTCCTGATATTTGTTCTTTTTGGCTGCTGCAGGGTTCCAACTTTGGATGGAATGGCTCCACTTTCTGAGTGTGCCATTTAATCTGCATCTGTAATGTCTTGAACTTATGTACTGAGACATAGTTATGAGGATTTGGTATTGTTAACACTTCATATTATATCGAGTATTATCTAGGTTTCCTGTGACTTGTGGTTATGAATCTTGATCATGGGGAGATTTAATGCCTCCTGCTCTTGCTATGATGTTAGTGGTGGTCTGGTAATCGAGGTCTGGAAGTAATTTCATGGAAAGAATATCGCCAGATTCTTCTTTTCTCTCGATTAAAGGTGAGCTGAAGTAAAGTGCTTATAGCACCCTTTTTTTTTTTTTTTTTTTTGGGGGAAAAACTTGATTAAATGCTTCATCTGTCTATAAGTATTTTAAGTATTTGTTTTTATATGTTTCTAGAATTTCTAAAATTACTTTTGTCTCTAAAAAAAAAGTTGATTCAATTATAAGTTTAGTCTTAAAGTATCTCATAGTTCTTTTTGAACTTTCAAAATGTTTGGTAGATATAACTTTCAAAATGTTGAATAGATTCTAAACTTTCAATTTTGTGTCTCATAGGTCTTTTGACATATTGAATGTTTTAGAATTAATTGATCTATCAAATATAAAATTGAATTTAATATCTAATACGACCGTAAACTTTTGATTTTGTGTGGTATGTGAATATTTTAAAAAATGTCGTATAGGTCAAGAATCTATTAAACACAAAATTGGATGTTGTTTTAAAGTTCAGAAATCGAATAGATATAAATTTGGAAGTAAAAGGGATGATCTAAAGTTAATAGATAGAAATTTGAAAGTTGGATCTATTAGATGCTTTTAAAAGTTTACTAGTCAACAACACGTGCTCGTGGAATTTGTCATTTTATTACAATTGGTATATATATTATTGAGGAATGAAAAATGTCTACCTAATTTTTAAAGATTGAAGTTATTGAAGAATAAATAAACCAGAATTGAAATATATATTTATATTTATTAAACTATATTTTCAGCTTTCACAATGATCTAGAAAAAAATGATGAACAATATTGGAACCATAGAAAAAAAGTAAAAGAAAAAAAATGAGAATATATGATTTGTCTTCTATATAACACAATTTTATTTATTAAAAACATAATAAAATTATTGTTATTCATTTAATTTAAGGCAAGTGTGATAAATGAAAAAAGGAAAGGAAAAAAAAAAAAACTCAAATGACGTTTATAATAATGAAAAGAGGAATGGAAAAAAAAAAAAAAAAAAGGTTTATGTTCTATATCTTCATTTTATATTTGTACCTTTTTTTTTTTTTGTAATGTACACATATAAATATCTATATATTTGTTTAGGAGGGAGATAATGTTTTATTTTAACATATTTAAATTTAATATAATTTAACATCAAACTATTAACTTCTTTTAATTTGTTTATTATTTATTATTTTTGTTTTTTTAGATAACTTCTTTGGTTTTTTAAATATACACAGATAAGCGATTATAATTATTATATTCAAAAGAAAGGGAACATTGAACTAAAAAAAATACATTTTTTATAATGTAGATTCAACAAATATTATGGAAAAACAAAAGGCTTAAATAATACAAGTCTTCCTCTCATTCTAAGTTTTCTAATTTCATTCCTATCAATTTTCACTTTTCGTGGTTGCAAATCTTCTCTCTCGTTCAATGTTGTTGTTATCGTGTCTCTCCCGCTCATGCCGCCACCTCCGTCGTCTCTCTCCCCTTCACCGCCTCAAATCCTCTTCTCCTTGTTCAATGTTGATGTCTCTCTCGCCAACACCATTAGTCTCCAATTTTCAATGCAAGTTCTGTCTGGCTTCCCTTTACGTACTCTCTTATGATGGGCAATTTCTTATCTTCATCTCTATGTTTTTTCTCTCTTCCAAAATCGAATTAAATTCACTACAACTCAGATTAAGACTTGTTTGATAAACGAAAAGGGAGAATGGTGCCTTGGTTGACTTGGCTTATTGTTGAAAGCAAGGAAAGAATAGATAATTTATATGTAAAAAAAGTAGAGGAAGACAGAAGGTTGAGAGAGGGTAGATGATGGGGTAGCTAGATGGTTTGAGAAGATTAATAGTTTTATTCATTGAATTCATCCTCCAACACCCACGTAGATTTTAATGACAAAAGTTACACAGTTTTGATTTTAATGACAAAAACAACCAACACCCACGTAGAAATTTTAAATGTACACTCAAATGTTTCGAAATTTAAGAGGAAGATGAAAGAGCACTCAAATATTTCAAAATCTAAGAGGAAGATGAAAGTGCAACTCAACTCATTATTGAATGAAGGAGTAAAGGTCGAAGGGCATTATTGGGCCACATTAAAAAATTGAAAGGGTAAAATCGACACAAAAAGTTTCTCCTCATTGTAGCACTTATATATATGTATATGTATATATATATACATACTATAGATATAGATATAAATATAGATATAGATTTTTCAAAAAAAAAAATATAGATATAGATATAGATGAACAAGATAGATACAAGTCATCGAGTATTTTTTCCCTCTCAATTCAGTCCTAAGAAAGGATATTGCAGCCTTGTCTCTAATGTGCCAATAGATTATCAATGTTAAAATTGGAATGTGGTAAGTGAATTAGATTCCATTATCAGCTGTATTTTGATCATATGCTTGTTGAATGTGTGTTTGAACCCAGTAGGTATGTTTCAAAATAACCTCAAACTCTTCATTCCAACCTGAAAATAAAAATAGACACCTCAACTAATATCAGTCTTAAAAGAATCTTTTCAAGATAGTTTGACTTACCTTGCAATGCCAGGGAATAGAACAAAACTTCCATGCATACCGGTATGTAGGGTATCCTGTTAAAATCTCGACAACTAAGAAAGGGGAGAGAGAAAATGAGAAAAAAAATTTATCTCTCCTAGTTGTCAACATTTTAATGGTGGTATGCAGGGAGATCCTTACATACCGGTGTGCAGTGAAGTTTTCCCCAAGAAAGATGGAGTATAACAGTAAACTGCCATATATGTAGGATCGAACCCACCATAAAATATAAAAGAAGTCTTAAAACAAAATATTTATATATATAGATGAAGTGGTTAAATTAAAAGTAGGTCACATCCACTCTAGATTATTATCTATCTACATTATTTTTTAACTCTAACATTATATTATTTTTAAGGACCAGTGGTGAGACCTCTTTGAAGAAAAAGTATAATTTCGTAGACTATAATCTTACGGAGACTGAGAGAGAAAGAGCGACGATGCCGTGCTTGAACCTGTCAACGAATGTCAATCTCGACGGCGTCGACGTCGCCTCCATCCACTCCGCCGCCACCGCCGCCGTCGCCAGCCTTCTCGGAAGGCCGGAGGCGGTAACGATTCCCAATCTCTCTTCCCCCTGTCTTAATCAGGATTTTGCCCTAATCTGAACCAGGATTTTGTTTCTCTGATGCTGCAGCAAGTGATGGTGGTTCTGAAGGGATCGGTATCGATAACATTCGGCGGGAGCGGCGATCCGGCTGCCCATGGCGAATTGATGTCGGTCGGCGGATTCAATCCCGATGTGAACAAACGCCTCAGTGCTGCCATTGCCGCCATTATTGAAGCCAAGCTCTCAGTTCCGAAAGAAAGATTCATCCTCAAATTCTACGATGTGAAGGTAAAATTCACGAAACGAAATTGACGAATTTTCTTTGCTGTCCCGAATTTGTGTATGAAGTTTCGTAATTTTGCAGGGCTCTGACTGTGGATGGAATGGTTCCACCTGCTAAGGCCAGATTTATGATAGGTATTGAATTTCCTCCTTTGCCAATTTTGTAAATTAATGTAACTTCTTTTTCTTTTTACATTTTTGAAATTGGATTCAAAATGAATTACTTGATATTATCTATAAGATTTATTATCAAAAGGAAAAAAAAAATATGTTATCTATAAGATTTAATATCGGTGACGGTAAGTATATCTGAGCTGAAAATTACAAGTTTAATAGGAGTTTTCAAAGTTGTGTTGTGTCTAATAATTTTCAACTTTTTAATGGATTTTTAAATTTTCAATTTTATGTCTAATAATTTTTTGAATTTTAAATTTTATTTTTTTACCTCCAACCTAAAAGTCAAACCTTTTTCTCATTCTCCTCTAAAAGTGACTTACATGTTTTCTTAATTTAAGGTAAGTTTATTCGTCAAGGAAAAAAAGAAACTCTACCATTTCAAATTTATGTTTAATAAGTAAAAAAAAAAAAGTATTTTTTTTTTTATTTTTAAATTTATGTGAAATAAGTTATTGACTTACTACACAATTTTTAAACTTAGGAATCAATTAGATACAACATTAAAAGGTTGGAGACAACATCTTACGAGCTAAATTTTGAACTTAAAAAAATTAGGAAGGACAAATTAGAGAAATGAAAACAATTTCAAGTAGTTCATAAGAACGTTAAGGTTATCGATAAAATAGATGAAACTGAGTCAAACTTAATTGAGTTTATTTAGGGCCCGTTTGATAACCATTTGGTTTTTGGTTTTTGGTTTTTGAAAATTAAGCTTATAAATCATACTTCCACCTACAAGTTTCTATGTTTTGCTAATACTTTTCTTTCCTTGTTTTTAAAAACCAAGCAAATTTTGAAAACTAAAAAAAGTAGTTTTCAAAAACTTGTTTTTGTTTTTAGAATTTGGCTAGGAACTCAAATGTGTCATTGGCAAATATGAAAACCATGGTAGGAAAATTTGAAGAAAACAAGCCAAATTTTCAAAAACCAAAAACCAAAAACCAAATGGTTATCAAACGGGGCCTTAGTGATAAAATTTGGTTTAGTTCAGTTTTACGTGTACGAAAATTTGAGAATGTTTCAATTTCTTTTGTTTGGATGATTGTTTGGATTGTAGGGGTTTTCATAGAATTCAAGTTTAGTTTGTATAGGCCAAAGTTAGCATAACTTATTGATAATTGATATATACCTTTGTCGAATTCCCTATTCTCCCGATGTTGTTGAACTCAAAAAAGAAAAAAAGAAGTTTAGTTGGTGTGGAATGGGACTTGAATCTTTTGGTTGATTTTAGGCCAATTTGAGTTATGGTAGACATTTGATGATGATTCAAAAAATTTGATTAATCCAACCTAGTTTGTTTGTCAAAAACTTGTTTGAGAAGGATGAGTTCAAATAAATGAAAATTTTATGAGTTGAGTTTACTAGTAAGTTCACTTGAAATAAGTTTGGGTCTAAAACAAACTAACCCAAATTCATTATTAATTTTTAAAAATATTTCTTTTACCTATAATAAAACTATAATACTATATATGTGCGCAAAAATATATTTTTTGGTCCTTGAAGTTTGGATTGAAGTTTGGGGTTGGTGTTTATTTGATTCATGGAGTTTGGAAAATAGTTCTATATAGGGTCTCTAAGCTCATTTGGCAATCAATTGATTAAGGTAAAATAATGTTAGATTACTTGGTGTAACGATTTGGAAAATTTTAATAATTTAATACTATATTTCTATGAGGTGGACTTCCTCCCTCTCCTTTGGCAATGTCAAGATTGCCTCGCTCCACACTTCACCCAGTCGTCGTTCCTACGAAACTGCAATTTGGTCGTTCCAGATAGAATTTTCTAAAATTAAAAGGCTCCTTCACTCTATATTTGTTTGAAATATAGACATCAAATATATCTTTAACCAAATAGACATCAACTTCAAATCGCATGGATCAAAAATATATTTTATTCTTATTTTCATTTTGTTCTCTTTCGTAAACTATTTATTCTCAATAACTTTAAAAAATTAATTTTTAAAGTTTTTTTGTTGTTGTAATTTGGTAAAGTTGAAGGACTAAAGACAATTTAACCAAAGCTAAAATAGAAAAAGAAGGGAAGGGGAATGCATAAGACGTTTTGGTTTCGAATCGGCCTCGCCCACGAATATAGCGATAAGAAGAAAGAAAAAGCAGAAACCGATTTTTCAGTAACTTCCATTCCATCGCCGTCTCCTTTCCCTCTCTGTGAACCGCCTCCATACTTTCCGGCCATCCCTCCCTTCATTCTCCATACTTTCCGGCCATTTAAATCCCCCCCATATCCCTCATTCCTTCATTCTCTTCCCACAATGCCGTCTCCTTCTCCGGCCATCCTCCCCATTTCCACTTCCCAATCCCAATCCCAATCCCAACCCCAACCCCAACCCCCAGTCCCCCTCTCCTCCTTCACCAGCCACCTCCTCCTCTCCCTCCGCCACGCCCTCGCCCGCCGCCGCCCCTGGCCGGAGCTCCTCGACCGCTCCGCCTTCTCCAAGCCCGAATCCCTCTCCGAAGCCACTCTCCGGATCCGCAAAAACTACTCCTATTTCCGCGTCAATTATTTCTCCATCGTAGCCCTAATTCTTGCCATCTCTCTTTTCTCCAATCCGTCCTCTCTCTTCCTCTTAATCGCGCTTCTCTCCTCTTGGATCTTCCTCTACCTCTTCCGCCCCTCCGATCAGCCGCTCGTTCTGTTCGGCCGGCTCTTCAGGGACAGCGAGATCTTGATTGGCCTCGTTGTTTTCACCGCCTGTGTTATCTTCCTCACCAGCGTCGGATCGGTTCTTGTTTCCGCCCTCACCGCCGGCGCCGGCGTCGTCTGCGCTCACGGCGCTCTCCGATCTCCCGATGATCTCTTCCTTGATGAGCAGGAAGTTAACTCCACTGGCTTTCTTGGTTTCTTCGCCGGCGGCCCTTCCTCCGCCGCTCCTTCCGGCATGTAAATAATGTGATTATTATATAAATGCGATGTATATGTGTTTTTGTGTGTCGATTTATTGATTTTTTTTTTTTTTTTTGATTTGTTTGTTTGAATATTCTTCTTGTTCCAATGAAATAGTGGGAGATGTTCAGTTTTTTTTTTTTTTTTTTTTCTTCTCTAAAGAATGTCACCATTTAAATTTGGGTGAGAATTAATTTTATGGCCGGATTAATCCATTGAGTTATGTTTACGATCAAATTTTGTATGGATTTAGGTTTGATCCTTGAATCATAGATTTTTTTTTTTTTGTTTTTAATTTTGATTGAAATGTGTTTTTTAGTGCCATAAATGTAGTGATGAAAATTTAAACTTTTCATTTTGTAAGGGTGAAAGATGAAAAAAAAAAACATAAGTAAAACTAAAGGAGGAAACGAGACGTGGGAATTAGATATCCATACAAGGGGATGGTCTTCAAACCAAATTTGTGTCAACTTAGTTCGTGTTCTGACAAGCATCCTGAGCTTCTTTGTTGCTTTTTGGTTGATAATAAGGAAATAATCACTATTCTCCTCGGAAGATAGTCCCGAATCGTGTCTATTGGTTAGGTCATTAGTTTGAGTTTTTATCCATTTTAGTTTCAAGAACCCAAACTATAGTTTTTGAAGATATACATAACCAAATTGACACACGTAGAAAGTGTTTTATGCTAAAATTGTAAAGATTAAAATATACCTTTCGAAAATGGAACTAAAATTGATAAAAGTCGAAAGTATTGGGAGATAAAAATTGAATTTAAATCATTGTTTTTAAAAGTTATATCGAACAGAAGTTTAAATTTTCATTATTTGTTAAATTGGAAAAGAAAATTAGTGTAAGAAAAGATTAAAGAATAGTATAAGAAAAGATTAAAGAGTAAGATTAGAACTCTTATTATGTTTTGAGATTATAACAAGTTAAAGGAACAAAACAATTGAGCATAGCTCAACGGGCATAAAGTATGTCCTTATGACCGGTCGTGAGTTCGAATCCCCCACTCCAAATGTTGTTGCACTAAAAAAAAAAAAGAAAAACAACAAAACAATTTTTTCAAATTTGGTTTGGCTTAATTTGCAATTTCAACAATATTTTATCTCACTCGTTCTTGTTTCTAAAACAAAAATTAGATTTCAATTGGCAACAAATAAATGAAACCAATTTAGTTGACTTTTAATTGTGCTATCAAAAGTGTATTTTTAATCAAAATTCTTTTTACAAAAGTTGTTCTCAACTCATGTCATAGTGGCCTAGTGGGAAGGTAATGAATTTAAAAATGTGATTAACAAACTCTAGCATTAGAATTATATCAAAGCCAAGAAACAAAATTATATCAAATAGATTCAATTATATTTAGATTAAAATTTCAACTAGTATATAGCTTGTAACTTGACCATAAGGTCAGAGGTTCGACCCCCACCCCTACATGTTGTTAAAAAAAAATAAATCCCATTACGTAATTTGATCCTAACAAATAACATTAAATCATTCACCTTAAGGATTAGTCTTCATCTATTAACTCCCCACAATATTAGTTTTGAAGAAGAAAGAAAGAAGAAAAAAAAACTCCCCACAATATTTGAAAAGATTTCATAAGGATTAGTCTTCATCTATTATCTTCCCACAATATTTGAAAAGATTTCATAGTCTATAATATTTGAATAAAATGACCTAACTTATAGGTTAAATTATCAAAAATACGTCTGAACTGTGGGGTTAGGGTTTTGAGTTGTTTTGAAACACATCATTTTTCAAACACAAATTTAACGAAAAACATTTCTAAGGATTGTTATGAAACACATCATTTTTCAAACACAAATTTAACGAAAAACATTTCTAAAGATTGTTATGAAACACATCATTTTGGGTCCACAAACTTAACAAAAAAATGTCTACAATGGTCGTTTTAAAACAAACTTCAAACTTCGAGAGCTAAAATAAAACTTTTGAAAGTTCATGAGTATAATTGAAACCAATCCCATAGTTCAAGGGTATTTTTGATAATTTAACCTAATTTATATAAGCATCACCTCAATTTCTGTAATTTTGAGGCAAAATACGTCCAATTTAAATTTCAATTTGGGACGACAAGTCGGGTTTATGAAAACTACATGTCGTTTAACTAAACCATATTAATGTAGCTTAAAAGCTGGATCCCTTTGCTGGTGAAACGACGATAAATGTGAATCGGCCATGGAAGACGATTCCTTGCAGAAGGTTGCGATTTCAGGGCCAATCTTAGCTTCTTTGATCCAACGCTTCTCCTCCTCCTCCGGCGCCGTCGACGGCCTTCTTTTCGGCCATGTCTCCGAAATTACCCCCTTATCGCTCTCCGACGATTCATCTTCTTCAACCAACATCGAACCGTCGGTACGCGTCGCCACTGTCACCGGATTTCTCTTCTCCGGTACCACCAATAGCTTCTACGATTCTTCCGGACAAGTAGATTCGCAATCACTCAACCGCCTTCTCGGCCGCTACCCAACCGACGGCCAAGCTCAATCCCACGACTCTTTGCTAGGTTGGTTTTCCGGCCGCCGGAGAACTCACCTTCGGCCTTCCATGCGTGAGTTCTTAGTCAGCTCCTCTTTGTCTTCGATGAAGGAATTTTCGTTTCCTGTCAAAGACGCTGTGAATCCCACCAATCTAATCCCTAGTGTGTTTCTGCTTCTGACTTCGCCGCTATCCGATCAAATTATCCACACGCACGAGTACCGCGCTTTCCAATTTCGGTCCTCCAGTGAGTTATTTGAGCCGAAATCGATTGACATTGTGAACATTGGGCCGGCATTTCGTGGTCATTATGGGTCGTTTACCCCTAATTCTCCTTTCCCACATTTGCTCTGCGAGATGAGAGTTTCTCCGATGAATGAGGATAAGAATGATGAGAATTTGAATCTGATGAAGCAAAGCTCGAAAGATCAGAAGCAATTGAATATGTGCGCTGAAGGGTTCGAGGTTGGGAACTTGACCCGGTTACTGGGTTCGGAGGCTGCAAATTATACTGCTGGGTTGGAGGATTTATATGAAAAGATGCTTGCCAAGACTGAGAGCTTAGCGCGGCTTGTTGAGAAGAGCTCTGCTCAGGTTCTTGAGCAGGTATTCAATCACTTCTATATGAATGAACCCTTGAGGGCTAACAGCTAATGTATCATTTAGGCATGCATGTTATGTGGATTTTTATGTTTTAGTGACTGTGAAATCGTTCTTTTGTTTGCCATTGCTTAATGCTACTCTAGATTGTTCAATCTCTTCAAGGTTTTTATATATTCTTTTGCAACGTTGTGCAGGAAAACCATAACAGGAAGTTGAGATATAAAGTTGCGAGGTACCCTGGATTTGAGTAAGAAATTTGTTCTTACTAGCGGCGTTTTGTTCATGTAAGCTAATCTCGTCCTCTCCTATCATCCTAATGTCATTTGCATATCTGATATTTTGCTGTGTCATTGGATGCATGATCTTTGCTTTGCTTGAAATCCATGTGACCTAACTTGCATTCAACAATGTACTTCTATTGAGGTTCTCTTTGAGGCAAAAATAAGACCCATTCGTTTTAGATGTAGTTTATGGTTAACGTGTTATTTATCATTTGGTTGGGAAATTTAAAGGATTTTGAGTTGAAGTTGCTTAGATTAGTGGAGTATTAGGATGACTGTTCTTCCCACAAAGAAAAAATAACAACAATAATAATAGTCTTACCAAAAAAAAATCAAGACGAGTTTAGGAGTTCTGTCTAATAGTATGTAATCTCAAGTCATCATGTTCTTTAAGATTTGCTCCACTCTTGAATGATCCATTCCCGTGTTCTCCCTTGAATTTTTTAGGTGAAGGCCATTAATGTTTTTTTTTGTATGCATCAATGCCGTTAGTTTGAAATGTTTGTTGTTGAGAAAAATATGATCCTGATTCTTGTTAAAGAATGCAGTATTATTCTTGGCAAGAGGTGAAGTCTCAGTTTCCTGAGTCATGAGTGACCATTACTCAAAGAATCTGTTGCTTTTTTCTCTTTTCTTAATGAATGTAATTTTTTAATAAAGGAGAATGGAGAAGGAGAGGTGAAGAACCCAGTTTCTCTTTTGCTTTCTTGAAGTTTGATTGAAAGTAAAATAGAATTTTCCCCTTTGCTTTATTATTGAGATAGCAAGTTTGGTGCAAAATGTGTTCACAATTACTAGTTCATTTCTAAGCATAGGCACCATTTTTCACCCTTTCACATATAGCAAGAGAAAGATTCCGTCATTTTCCAGCCCGACACTTATGGCAAGAGAAAGAAGTGAGGGAGTTCGGTTCGTCCCATATTTTCTCATTTCCTACCAACTCTCATCATTCTCCTGTACTGCCATGTTTCACTGTCATCATGGACTGATGAATTCAATGTCTTGAACACGTAGGTTCGATTTGGTATTACTGATTTATCGTCGTTGACCCCTTGATTTTGCATTTCCAATATTTCTTCCTTGGCTTCCAATGCCAATTCTTTTATGTTAAATTAATCACACAGATAAATGTAAAGTCACCTAACAACCCACTGTTCTTATCCAAGATGTGGGGGAGAGCCCCCATTAGGAACCAAGTAAAACTGGCCATTCTCATTCATAGCAAAAAAAGTAGAGAAAATAAGCTCTGCAGCATCTATTCTTTATCTAATTGCCATTTCTTTGTTTTCATCTATAATCCAGAAGCAGGGATTGCAAGAAGTCAACCATCTAACGAAACCGCAAACTTTTGGCATCGAAACCTGAATGATGCATGCTGTTGACATTACAACGGTGACATTCCGAGCTGAAGGAAGCTACCAAGCAATCCTGAGAGAAAGTCGTAGGAATGACCTTAAAGCTTAGGCAGTTGTTTGTTTGGTGGATATCAAGATAGAATGAGTTGCCCCACAACCTTTGCTTTGTGTATGAGGTACACCTTCTATAATGTCATTCCCTGCCTTTTGTCACTTGAAGAACCTACTCTGTTTGATATGATTTTTATATATTCCATACAAAGTGTTCTGTTCTTGATTGGACTGCTATCAATGTTGCTACTTCTGAGTTTTTTTTAATGAATTCTCAAAGGTCCCTTTTAGGAAAAAGCTTGTAGGTACTTTCCAGCCACTAATGTGCTGTTTGTGTGCTGTTTGTGTGTGCTTTTCAAGAAGGAATTCTTATATCTTTCACAAGTTCTTGCGTGTTGATCTCTACTATTCATGGGGTTTTGTTTTTTTTTTTTTTAAGAATAAAGAATACTTGAAGATTCCTCTCAAATCATGATCAGATAAGAACCAATATATGGATAGAATAGGAAGTGATCAAATTTAATTTAGAGGTTTATTTGATTATTTGAAAGAAAGAAGCTTCCTTCTTTTCTCGTTTTTGAACAAGTTGATCTTGGTAGAAGTGCTTCCTTCCCGAAAAAGGATAAACTTCATTGATGAAATTAGAAAGATTTCAAAAGAGAAATTCCACATTAATAAATATTTAAACCAAACCTAGGTTGGATGATCATTATTGTTGGTTGGCTCCATTTGACTTTCCTTCCATTTGAAATTTGATATATTACACCCTAAAACTTGAATCATTCATGAAAGTTAAGAGTTTTAATTGCCCCAATTATTAATTTGGGGATTTTTAAAAGTTTTTTTTTTTTTACTTGAAATTTTCACATCAATTTGGTAGTTTGGTCAGCTTAGATTTCAACGACCCATTCGTTTGACTTGATTTTTGTTTATTATTTATATTTATTCATTTACATATTTTGCTTTAAGTCTGATCGGTTTTATTTTTATTTAGGGAAAAATACACTTTTGGTTCTGAGGTTTGAGTTAAGTAATAATAGTGTCACGTCAGCTATTTAACAGAAAAATAGACGGCAGGGACCAAAGTGCTCCTTATCTCAAACCTCAGGGGTATTTTTGTTGAGTTTGAAAACTCAGGGACCAAAGTGTAACTTAACTCAAACCTCAGGGACCAAAATTGTATTTTTCCCTTTTATTTTTTTATTTTTTATTTTTTCGGATAGAAAGGGTCTGATCGGTAAAAGATCGAGCTGAACCTAGTACTTATTCTCATTGATAACTCCATTTTTTAATATTAATTTTCACCTTTCTTATTACAATATTAATACAAAGGTTTTCAACAATTGCATAGCTCAACTGACATAAAGATGTACTGATAACCACGAGGTCTGTGGTTCGAATCCCCCACCCTTATATTGTCAAATATATATATATATATTAATACAAAGGTTAAATTACTATTTTAGTTTATATATTTTTGTAACTTGATGGGTATATCTTAAAATTTTGGACAACATACACCTTTAGTGATTTGAAGTTGATATTTATTTGATCCTTAAAGTTTTAAAAGAAACACTTTAATCTCTAAAGTTTGCAAAATGAGTCTAAATAGTTCCTAATTTAATTTGAAGTTAATAGAATAGTGACTAGACCATTATCTGATTTGGATTGGCAAGTCGAACAATTAATTTAAAAATTAAACTCAAAAGTACTGGACATTTGGCGTAATATTTTAAATATATAAACTCTAAAGTTTATATATTTCTGCCCATGTGGCTTAATAAATTACTTTTTCTTTAAAAAAAAAAAAATTAAACTCAAAAGTAAAAATCAAAATAGTAAAATATTCCAAATCTCTTTTCCTCTCCTGTGAAGTGGCCTAGCATAGCCGTTGATTTGCTCCCGTCGGATGCGTCCTTCACAATTTCATTCTTATGATAAATATTCCAAATCATAATAGTTTCTTTTTTGTCACTTAATAATCTCTATAGATTAAAAGATCAACTACTGGACATTCATTTGAATCTCTCTCATGCCTTTTCACTCTTGACAATCAATGGAGTTGCAACGAGCAATGTCAACAGATATCTAGTCACTGCTCTATTTGGTTGAAGTTAAGTCAGAGACCATGTAGAATTATTTTGCAAATTTCAGTAACTATGTTTCTTTTAAAATGTTACGGACTAATAGACACTCCAAATTTTAGAGACCAAAATCGTATTTTGTCTTAGAAATTTTCAATTTAGTCTTCATGGTATGGTAAACACTCCCAAAACTTCCTCACTATTATAAGATGTAAATAAGATGTAAAATGGAGAAAGGGGTCATCGAAAAAAATTGTTAACATTAAGGAATAAATACTAGACATGTCAAATATTTTTCATGGAACCAATTAGAATAGAAGCAAGGATTCTCCATTTGCTATGAGTCTAGGGGTGTTATTTTTCCACCATGAATGGGGTGGGGAATCTCCTAATAGGTTGGAATGGGAGAGTGGGTGGGAGAAAAAAAAAAATCTTCGTGACCTAAACAAGAACGGGCGAGAAATATACCCGACTCCTTCACTTTTTTAACACACATATATATGAATTGTAATATTTTAAATTTAAAGTTTTATTGTTTAACGACTTATGAGATATTGTATACATAAATCAATATTTTGTAACCATTTTAAACTTATATAGATAACTAAATAATTTGTTGTGAAATATTATATATATATATATTTATTTATTGTATTAGGAAGTTTAAGAAACCTTTAAATGAAAATTCTCCAATAATTAACCATTTAATTGAAAATTTACTAAAAGAATCAATCTTTTTGAGTTTTTTTTTTTTTTTTTTAACTAAATGAAAAATACTTCCCCCAAGACACCTGATGCAAGATGGAGAATCAAATGGGGTCGAGACAGAGACAGAAAAGTTATCTTTGTCCTTTGCCTCACCAGTGAACATCCCCAAATGGGATAAAGATGGAAAATTTTAAAATCATTGTGATCTTCAAAAATAGCATTTACTATGTAGATTTTTTAGTTATATTATATGTGTGTGTTTTGAGAACAAGGACTGCATTCTTACCCTCAACCCATTTTAGTTATATATAGAGATAGTGATATTTAGTCATATTTGTGTATATAAAAGAAAGCCCTAACCAAGAAAAGAAAGAAAAGTTCAAAACATGAAGTAAAATTTTCCCCCAAGAAACCCCACTACTTTATTGATCCATGGGGAATTTCTATCCAAATTCTCCATCAATGTAATGAGGATTTTTACAATAAGAGGAAGAAAAAAGACATTTTGAAGAATCATTAAATGAAACTGTCACAACTTGGTTATAATCTAATAAATCGTTAAAACATGTAATTGTGTATAAAAATATGTACGGCTCTCTTAATAATCACTAGATATAAATACGATATACTTTTGTATCTTCTCTTTTATACATCCAACGGTGTAAAATTGTTAGTTACTATTTCCTCTAACTTTTTTTGTTTTTTTTTTTTTGAAAAGCCATCAACTCTCTTGAATAGATATTAAAAATTGTAAGGCAATTAAATAATTATTTAAAAACAGGAATTGAAAGTGAATGCGTGGAGGGGAGAAAAAGAGAAAGAAAAGAAAAAAGCAAACACTTTTTGCTGCTGAGTTTGAGAAAGACGTGTTGAGAATGAGATCAGATGGGACATTTACGTAAATTGACACACACACCATCCGTGCGGATGGGCCCCACACGCAGACATATATTACTTTTCCTTTTTATTATTTTAAATACACACACATATTTCTTGATGAACAAGTACTCTCTCTCTCTCTCTCTCTCTCTTAGCATCGCCGAAATTTTTTTTTTTTTTTTTTTATGACAACTCGAGTTCCCATCTTCGTATTTATCCACACATTTCCATTTTCTTTTTACCTTTTGAGGAAAACTCGGCTGCAACCTGCAAGCTAGGCTGAAGCCAGCCATCCATGCATCTTTAATACTTAGCTCTATATACATCTAACTCCGCTATTAGAATGTCAACAACAACGACGGAGAAATTTTTTCTCAGTTGTTAAGATTTTAACACTGATATGCAATCAAGTATTGTTCTTCTAAATATGTAGGTTGATTACAAATACATCATGTATTCTATATTGTTATATTCTAGAGTCTCCGTCAATCACTCTAAAATATTTTCACTATACTATCATATATAATACTTATGACATATATATATATACACAAATATCTTTTCCTGCTTTAATATTTAGATTATTGATTTGTTTTGATTAAGCTCGTTTTGAAAGTAAGTGAGAAATTAGATATAATCATCTTTAATTAGAAAAGAACAATGTGTTGAATGCTATATAAAGTTATAAATATTGTTGGATGTTTATTTATAATTTAATTGTGATTTTTTTTTCTGTTGACTAATCAGTAAGAGTAATATTATATTTAATTGTTAGGAAAATTTGATTAGAGAATTTTTTTTAATTACAAAATATTGTTATTGTAATTGATATTTGAAAATAAATGATACAGTGTAGATGAAAAAAAGGAAATAAAAATAAAAATAAATATTAAGAAAGAAAAACAAGATTTTTTTTTTTTTCACAACAAAACAAGATTGTTAAATGTTAAGGATTATGTAAAGGGAAAACAAGGAAAAAGAATGTTATGCCATTTATAGCGGTATATTGGAATGATTCTGGAGTGATGGATTAACCTTAAAAGAAAAAAAAAAACAAAACAAAACCATTGAAGTGCGTGACCTGTGACGCGTCATAGCTTATAGTTGGCTGGGCTGTATAAATGGCTGCAGCCGAAAACCAAAAGTTTTCACCCAAAAAAAAAAAAAAAAAAAAAAAACTTAGTGGCTAAGAAAGCAACGAAAGAAACACAAAAGACCACGTACGATCAATTTGGATGTGACCCAAGTTGCTTGAATTCCCCAACACTCCTCACGTCATCAAATTTTGGATATTTCCAAACCTTCATATTAACCTTTCACTTCACAGATGCCTATAAAAACCCTTCTCTTTTGTTTGCATACCCCTTTTACTTCCCTTCTCTTCTCAAAAACTGAGGTTTGTTCAAAAATCCCAAAGCTACAAACGCAAATATAGAAAGGAAAAGCCCAAAGCGTTCGTTCAACCAGTGAGGAGTTTGAAGAAGCGCATGACGTCTGAGAATTCTAGTGGGTGAGTTTCTACTTTGATTTCTCCATCTGGGTTCTTTTCATTTTCCTTCAACTTCATCTTTTCACATGCTGGTTTTGGCACTGGTTTCAATGGCAACTGATTCATTTCCATGCCCAAAATTTTGCTTGTTGGATTGATTCAATTGGGTTAGGTTTTTAGAGAGATGGCTGAAGATGGCTGTTTTGTGGCGTTTGATTGCAGAGAAAAGACATCAAGAAAGAGGCGAAATGGAGGGTATGGTTCTGTAGTGGACACTCTGAACAAGTGGAAGAAGTTGAACAATCAATTGGAGGATTTGGCAAAAGATGGAGTAGAGGAGATTCGAAGAGTTCCAGCCAAGGGCTCCAAGAAGGGCTGCATGAGAGGGAAAGGGGGCCCTCAGAATTCAGACTGCAATTTCAGAGGCGTTAGACAGAGGACTTGGGGCAAGTGGGTGGCTGAGATTCGAGAGCCAATTGCTAGCAACAGCCGTGTGAAGAAGAAAGGCAGTCGCTTATGGCTTGGCACTTTCGCCACTGCTCAACAGGCTGCTGTTGCTTATGACGAAGCTGCCAAAGCCATGTATGGCCCTTTTGCTCGTCTCAATTTTCCTGACCTTTCTTCTTCTTCTTCTTTGAAGCCAACAACCACAGAGCTTTCTGATACAGTATCACCAGTTGCTTCTTCCTCTTCTTCTTCCTTCAATGGACTATCTGCAGAGAAAGTGAACTGTTGTCATTCAATGGACAAGCAAGAGAATTGTGAGTACGAATCAATGGAGGAACTGAAGGTGGAAGTGGAAGAAACAGCAAGAAGTAGAATCAACTATACAGATGCTAAACCCAATTCATCTTATGATTTTGACATTGGGAACAGATTAACAGAAGGAAATATCAAGGAAGGATTAGCTGATGATATAAGAAGCCGTGATATTAATACAGATGAGCTTAGTTTCAGACTTGAAGCTATGGATACAAATGGCTGCAATGGTTTTAACGATTGCAATCAATATATGCTACAGAAACTTCAGAGTAATCCATATGCAAGAACTTACTGGATACCGGAATGGAAGATCAGCGATCTCGAGTTGCCGCCGATGGTGATGGAAGGAAAGCCGACGGAGATGGAGAGCTATGGAGACTGTATGGCCTTCAACCGTGATCTGAGTTTGTTGCTGGATCGGCAAAAACACATGGGAGTTGGAGACCAGAGAGTTGATGATTGTAACTTCGAGTTTTTGAGACCTGATTATGATTTTGGGTTGGAGGAGGAACGCAAGTGGCTTGATTCATGCTTCCATGGATGAAGATTGAAGATTAGGAATAGTTTTCTTTTTTTGGGTTACAATTTCATTCTATTTTGAGCGTACATAGTAGTTTCATTTTTTTTCCTTTTTGCAGACGCCTGTTCTTTTGTGCACCTATAATAACAAGAGATTTAGAATGACGCATCAATCAATGTTCATATCTCTTCTAAACATTTCTCACAAATTTTGATTCGGAGATACAAATAATGTAATGAAATAATAACGCAACATATATGTGGAATTACAAATTCGATCCTTCAAAGTTACATATTAACGATCGCAAAAAAGTTACCCCTCTATTTCGTTGTTGATGGGGTTGAGATTAATGAAACTGAAACGTCATCTGGTGAAATATTGCGGCGAACTGTCTGACATGCTCTGGAACTGTTGCATCGAAGTGGCCAGCACTGTTTAATGGATAAAAAGCTGCCATGTCAGTAGTCAGAATTAGTTGAGCTTTTCAAATTGCGGTGGAACATATCCAAATCCTCGTGGTATTCAACACCCCAAGAGATGAGCTTTTCGAAGTTCGAGAAGCTGGAAGGTTGAGTTCAGTCACTTTTTTCCTCGACCTCATTGAAAACCATCTCCCATGGCCCACTCTTCGTACCCAATCTGGGATCAGTGAAGTAATGACAAATAGGAAAAGTTAGCCACTGGGAAATATAAATGTTCCGTACTACCTAATCCACTTTATTGATAGGAAACTTTCTTGATGAATACGGATTACAGGGGTGGGGGGTTTGAGACGAACTCGGCTTAAAGATGTATTATTTCTTAGTGATATCAAATGTTACTTGTTAGGTAGGCCAACGATTCGTAGGTGATATGCCTAATTCGGTTGGTTATTCGAATGAAAGTGACTTTTCTATATTGAGCTGTGTCCTCACTAATATCCCAACACATCCCGATTAGAAAGTATTCAATTATGGAAAATTTTAACGTGATATGGGGTCATAGGCTGATAGGCAGAATCAGATGGTACCTCCAGATTCCAGCTACCAAACGCAACATCATGAACAGAAACAATCCACTCCAAACCCCAGGGAGACCGAACGCGGGAGTGACCACAACAAGGTAGAGAGAAGAAAACAGTCCAACAAGCACCTGCTCTTCTTTCGGGCCAAATTAATATACATCTTAAAAAAAAAAACAAAGCTCAGATTACTAGTTTCATTTGCAAAATGAAGGGAATATACCATGGAGTAGGCTGCATATGCGAAGTCTGAAACTCCGTAGTAGAGCCCATCTACAACAAAAGCCAGAGCGTTCACTGGTTGCGATCCAGCAACAAACTGCAAAAATATGACTACGATATCAGGTCAACCAATCACAATAGCGTTGTATGGCATGCAGGATGCGTATTCTAGTGGTGCTTATGTGGCCCCATGAGAGAAATATCTGGATCTCTCTAAAAATGTGAAAAACAGGAAACTAGAAAATTCATTTCAGGATGGTATACAATAGAGTGTTGTAGGTACCAAACAAATGCAAACTGCATCAATAATGAATTCTCAGACAGGATTCTAGATGGCAACAATAAGGTCGAGCAAACTAGATCATCCCAAAGATCTCAGTTGTAAATATTGTTAAGCAGTCACTGGAAAGGTTCAAAGCCACAAAGCCAATTATTCAGATGACATATTCTTACCAATAACCCAGATCGTGCAATTTCCAGAACTTCTGCATCGTCACTGAATAAACCAGAAAATGCGCCAAATCCCAGAAATAAGATAATAGCCAAAGAAATTCCTGAGATCAAACCAATCTGTAACAAAGAAGGTATCCAGGATCAGATGTGGTGTGGTCTTTTTCCATCAGAAACAAAAAAGATTCATCACTTCTATTTTGACAAGAAAAATCAAACGTAGTTGCTGAGAAATAGTATGTTAACGTTCGAGTTACTATTGACCTGTAAAGTTCTATAAATCACTTGACGTGAATGTTCATAGTCTTGTAGGGTGTAGCTACTTGCTAATAATGCCTGCAAAACAAAGAATGTATGCATTAACCAGGACCAACGAAGCAACAAATTTTCTTTCAGCAATAAGTAACCTGAAGATGAAATCTAGCAATGTAAATCAGTTAAGAATAGGATCAAGGGCAGACAATATTTTACATGGAATAAACAGACATAAAAATTCTTTCTGATAGGAATATATACAAGAACCATTCAATAACAAATATTTTGCTACTAATACCCAATTCATCACCCAGGGCCCGTTAAAACAAATTTCTCCCCAACCCAAGTCAAAAACAAATCATCAAGGTGACCATCTATACATTACTTCAATATACTCGAAGTTTCATAACGTCAAATATTACAGTTGGATAGTTCAGTCTTCAGAGATTAGTCAGTGCCTGTACACTGGCTTGAATGCTATAGTTTAAAAGAATGGTAAATTATTAAAAAATTATTGTCTTGCTGTTAAATGATTCTGAATCCAAGTTTCGGAAACAGGAGACTATTAGCAGAATGCAAAAACACGAGAACTAGCTCTGAAGAAGATCATTGGTGGAGCTTTATAAACAGTGAGGTTAAACTTGGCATAATTGAATGCTTCATAAATAGCTACACAACCAAGAAAAATGCTAAAGCCATTGCTGAATACAAGTTATGATACCATAATGTATGAGGCAACCTCAGTACCTGAGCAGCAAGTGCTAAAGCATCAGTAAGCAAGGATATGGCCAACCATATTTGTACACAAATTTGATAACCAGCCATGGGTACAGGGCCCTCTCTAGCCGCCATGGACGTTGCTAGAGTAAGGGTTACAAGCACAGCCAATGTCCGGCCCATTAAGAGACCACCTGAGACATACGACAAGCAAAGTTAGAATTAAATGGGAATTTTGAGGTTCAAAAAAGAACTAAAAGAAAAAACATTTCCTCTGAAGAGTCCCTCGCAGAATGAGGAGGCATAATCATTTGGATCTCTAGAAACTAATAAATGATGGAATTATTCATCTCAAATTCATTGCAGAACAAGGAAAGAGGAACAAGTAAAACAAATTGATTTATTAAATTTCTTCAACTTACATATTGTCAATGAAAGTATATGTTTAAACTTTAAGGTGGATGGCATCAACAATCTTATTTTCCATCCGAAATAAATAGCAAGTGATAATCTATAGGAAAGATGTTTTCCCATAGATATATATTACGGAAAAGAAAAAAGAAAAAAATGGCCATTATTTTTTGGGATATTGATAAAAGATTCATCGCCCATATGATATTCATAGCTGATCCATTAAACAAGGCAGGGGTACATTTGGTAAAGTCAATTCATTTCCATCAACATTGACATGACTAAAACATCTATGAGACATATAAAATGGCTAGAAGAAAATATCTGTAGGTGAAAGAAAATACCAGATTGGAGATAGCGTGCAATTCTACCCCCATCAATGCTTGAAAGAGAAAAAGATATTTCTCCGTTTAATCTCCATAAAAGAACGAAAGCAATCAGATACCTGACAACAGTCATCAGGAGAGAACAATAACATCATTTCCTAATCTAATCTCAGGAATTCATCTCAAGTGCTTAAGCTAAATAATTAAGTTTACCACATTGTTGACGTACTCAGATATCACAGTCGCAATTGCAGCACCTCCAATGCCAAAACCACAAAGAAATATCAATAATGGATCCAGTACTGCATTGAGTAAATTACCAGCAGCTGCACCGAAAAATCAATTTTCGTGTTAATTAAAAGATTAATCAACCATGATCAATTTTCATATTCACGTCACAAAAAGATAGTCGAGAACAATGCCCCATTCATAAAGATTACAAGAGACTATAGAGAAATAACATAATACAAAGAAACATGCAACAGAAGTAGCATCTGAGTAATCCAAGAAACTTGCCAGTAGCATATAACGGCGTTTTTGTATCCTTAAATCCACGATAAGTGCCTTGTGCAGCAAGTGCAATTACAATGGGTGGAGCACCATATGCTCTCAGAGATAAAAATTGCTCAGCAGGTGCACGCATTGATGAATCCTACAAAAAATTTTAGATAAATATATATACTCATAAGTGAAAAATGACATAAAATCAGAATCAAACAATCAGCCAGTATATGTGTGCATAGAGATAGAGAAAGTGAGAGACTAAATATCATGCAGATGACATTATGGGAAATAATTGAAATAAGGAGGAGGTAAGAAGCTATAATATTATAAACTGAATTGGTTAAGCTTGACATACAACAGGTATACCCATGATATCCATAAGAGCCCCTGAACCAAGAGACAGCATAACAGCTTCAGCAATTCCAAGACCAGTAGCAAGTGCTAAAGAAGTGGATACAGAGGAAAGGAGCTTCTTTCCTTGATTCTCTTCTATGCCATCTACATGGTAAAACCCAAAAAGTCCATGACTTCAAAGAAAATAATGTGGAATTCTTAACTAAAAATTACTGAATGCAAAAATGTAATTACCAGTATTTGTTTGAACAATGTTTTTGTCGTCTGTACTCATCAATGCCTGCTCTTCAGCAACAAACGAAGTAGTGATATTGAGTAAAGGAACGTTGAATAACTTCGACACCAAATTGAATACTGAAGCCGATACCCCAACTGCCGCTAGTTCAGTAGATCCTACAAAGATAATGTATATGGCATGCTGCTGCAGTCATCAATATAACATCCAATAAGATGAAATATTACTTCTAAAATTATTTTCCAAATTAGACACTGCCATTACATTTCGCACTCATCTAAAGCTCAACTACGAACTTTTGCCTCCAATTCAATACTCCAGATAAGTAAATAGATATAAGAAATTTTCCTTTTGCACAATCCAGATAAATATTACCGTAACTTAGTACATGGAAGCAAATTAATACCTATATGACCAACAAAAGCTGTGTCAACCAACGATGCAATTGGATCAGCAGCCAAAGCCAGTGCAGCAGGCAATGCAATCGCCAACATGTCCAGCGCAAGTTTATCAAACTTAAGAACCGCATCTCTAGGAAAATTCAAGAAATCAGATTCCTCGAAAATATTCTAGAAATGAACATATCAACTAATATCAAGACCGTTGCTAGTTGCTACATTCAAACTTCTTTTTCTTCTTTCATTTTTTTGGTAAAATGTGATCAAATTAAAGAAAAAAAAAACATCCAAAAAGCTGATCTAAATTCCAGAGACGGACCAATTCGGCCTGCCGCTCTATCCTTCAATAATCAAAACTTACCTAAGACGATTTAGAAGTGGAACTGAGACAGACGCAGAGTTGGACGACTCGTCCGGTTTGTTTCGACGGACCTGCTCGGATGAGACTGTAGACTTCGATTCTTCCGGCGGACTCTTCAGCGACGAAGTAGTAAGATTCTTCTGAAACGACGCTTTTGGCAAATATCGAAACCGGAGTTTACAATTGGCGTTTCTGCGCAACATTTGACACTTGGAAGATAAATTAGTATCGGTATTGAAGCATGGAACATGGATGGAGAGACTGGTCGCCATCTCCGATCACTGAGAACTGGAACAGTGGAATTTTCGGGCGGTGGAGGTTGCGATGCGAACCGGGAAGACGAAACCATATATATTTGTCGCAATTTGTAAGGACGAACTTTCGACGGACGTGATTGAAGCTCGCCGTAGAAATATCTTGGTTCTTGGTGGTTTTTTCTTCTTTTTCCGTGGCTGCTTTTATTTTCTTTTCCTTTCTTTTAATTAAATTTAGGAAAAAAATCATTTTTAACCCTAAAGTTTGGGAGTTGTATCAATTTTAACCCTGAATTTTCAATTTCATCAAATTAAACCCTAAACTTAGCAAGTCATATCAATTTTAACCCTAAACTTTTAATTTCATCAAATTGAACCCTAAACTTATCAGATTGTATCGATTTTAACCCTAAACTCGCATAAGTGTTACACTGTATACCTTTGATTAACTTTCCGTTTGAACCACCGTACTTAATTGACTATTTCTTCCTTTTTTTTTTCTTATTTCACATCTCACCTGAATTGGTTTAATTTCTTATAAATAAAATATTGGAGAAACTTTATTTTAGATGAGAGTTTTTTTGTTGCTATCTAAGATTTCGAAAGCAAAGCAATTTTGGAGGTTTTTTATCTTCAAATATTTGCTAGTTTTTCTTGTTGCTAAGAACTTTGTGGGCTTGTTTTTCTTCTTTTGCTTTTTTTTTTCTTGCTAATTAGACTAATGTACAAAGGTGGAAACAGAAACAAAGAAATTTCGAGTTTTTTATTTCTCATATTTGCTAGATTTTTCTGGTTGCCAATAACTTTGTAATTTGTTTTTGGATAACAATGAGAATAATAGTTTGGGATATTTGATTTTTTCAAGAGTTCCTCCAACAAATCTCTTACAAAATACCACCTCATGTACAATGTGAATTAAAAAAAAAAAAAGAAATTGTCAATTACATGCTTTAATATCAATTTAAATGAAAAGTTGATCAAAGGTCTACATTACAACATTTATGCAAGTTTGAGGTTCAAATTGATACAATTTGTTAAGTTCAGGGTTCAATTTGATGAAATTGAAAGTTCAAGGTTAAAATTGATACAACTTGCTAAGTTCAGGGGTCAAATTTTATTTTTTCCTTAAATTTAGTGCATGTTTGGGAGTGATTTTAAAATGACTAAAACCACTTTTGTCAGGTTCGAAATCACCTCAAAACATACCTTTAATTATTCAAAATCAATTTCATATTTAATTCTACACTTTTAAATGTGATTTTCATATCATCCAAATTGATTTTGAATTATTAAAGGTATGTTTCGAAGCTATTTTAAATATGACAAAAATGATTTTAACAATTTCAAAATCACTCCCAAACATGCACTTACTTTTCAAAATTGCCTTGCCATGCCCCATTTTAAACATTGAGGATTATATAATTGACACGTCAGAACTAAAATGACTATTTTTAAAGGGAAAAATTAACTTTTTCGAAAGTTTTTTTTTTTCTTTTTTTCTTTTTTTGGCAGATGAGAGATCAAATCATTGATAAAATGGTAATTGGTGTCTTATCTATTGAATCATCCACTTTGAAAGTTTAAATATTGAAATAAAACAAAACTAAAAATTATGAATTAAAATAGAGTCTCTCTATATATAAATCAAATTTTAATTTTATTTGATTTTTTATTTTCAATCATGAAATATTTAGTCTTAATGGTCAACATTTAAACATTGAGGATTATGTACTAAAAAAAAATATTGAGGATTACATAATTAACAACCTTCAAGGGAGATTACTCATGCTTTTAATCGAATGTGTTATATTCAAGTTGCCATTATTAACAACATTAACGAAATATTAACATGGCGTGCAATTAAATAAATATGGTCAAGTTTAGCAAAGTAATAAATAATTGAATTCTTTTTAATTCAACATAGGTAGGGATGAGAAACTAAAACTTATGACGTTTTTGTTGATATTTTAATTTTTTGATTAGTTGACTTATGCTCATATTGGTATAAATAGTTGCATACTTTGATGAAGATGTCAATTGTCATATTAGCATCTTTTTAAGTAATTTAAGATTTATGTACTAAAAAAAAGTAATTTAAGATTTAAGATAGTGTCAAACATAAAAAAAATAAAAAGGGATTTAGTATATAAACCATTTACTATAGTCAAATAACAAAATCCACAATTTTTTAAGACAAAATTAAAAATGCAATTCTTACCGAAGTTTTTTTTTTTTTTTTTTTTTGGTTAAGGTGATAAACTCTTAATTAGTTAGTTATATTCAGGTTAACAGTTAATTAAGTTTAATGATTATATTATACTCTTAAAAACGGATACATCTATGAGTAACAATGTTAGTTAGGTACTACAATTATTCATAAAATTATAGTATGGTAAGAAAAACAACTTGGGTTTTTTAGTACAAAATCCGCACAATCCAAACAAATAATGGAAGAATAATCTTGCAAAACAATAATATGCACATTAGTGTGGTGCTCACCAAACACACTCTGATGTCCAAGTTAGACTAAACTTATGTATTTGCGTAACAAGAATTAGGGTTGTGTAACCTCCCTCGCGTGTTGAACCAACTCTTTCTACTAGATTTGACATGGTACTCCTAAGTTTCGAGTTGAACCCTTAAGACCAATCGGCTCGACCGAATGAAGGGTTGGTCTCATAGGCTTAGCCCTAGGCCTTGGGTCACCTGGGCTTGCATTGGTCGAGACCAGACACCTTTGCTTGGTCTTCATTTTGGTAGCGCGTCTAGCCTAAGGGCTCGCCCTCGGGCATGGTCAGTTGGGGCCAACGAATTGACTTGTCTTGGGACTTTTTTCCTCTGGCCAATTACATTTTTGTTTAATTTTTCATAACACCTATATATATATACCCAACAAAAGTTACATATCAAAATTATCCCAACAATATTAGTGGTTTCATTTTTCCCCTCACGTTTCTACACAACTAGTTCACTTTTAATATACGAATTATTGCCCATAAAAGGTGTAGAAAAATAATGGTTATATATTCCGAGACATTATGGGCAAATATGAAAAGAAAAAAAAAAAGGAAAAAATATTCAAATTTACTCATGAATTTACTAAAGTTATATCAATTTTTACTTTCAATGGCATCAAATTGAACCCTAAACTTAAACATTTTAGTAAAAATCAAATTTCCACAACAATCGAATAAATCTTTCTAGACCATGAATTTCAACAAAAAAAACAAAAATCAACTCTACCCTAACCTCTTCTGAAGCTTCAATAGTTTCGTACTAAACACATGTTTGATTAAAATCACATGGTAATATTTTTCAAATGAAAATTTTAGTGGAGGGTAAAACCTGCAAACAATTGTTCAAGTTTAGTATAAAGTTTGTAACATACCTACTAAAATCTCAGGTGTAATTGAATGAAATTAAAAGTTTAGTGTTAAATTGGTACAATTTGTCGAATTCAAGGTAAATTTTAATCTACCCAAAAATAATAATATCTTGCACTTTAAACTAGAACATAACTTTCTACTTCCAATAATAATAATAATAATAAATTAAAAAAATAAATAAAAAAACTACATTCTTTCATAGGAGCATAAAGGCGTTTTAAATAAAAAATGGAGTGAATTTAAGAAACATTCTGCACCCCAATTAGTGCATTGTTAACTTGTCAAGTGATGGATTTGTAATATTTGAATTTGATTTTTTAAAATTTTCCAAGAAAATTATTTTTAAATTTAATAATGAAAATAACAATACTTCATTCAAATTACCATTTTAATCTCTATAGCTTGTGTTCAGCTTTCAAAATATATATTCAAAATGTGGTAGAGAGAGGTTCGTAAACTAATATTTAGTATAATTGCATATGCCATGTATATGTAAAGGGTATTGGCTGACTACAGAGCTCGAGTTAGATAAAACGTGGAAGAATTAGATAATCAAAATGTTAGAAAGTTCAAATCTCCATTGATTCACATTTGAAGAAGGAAAAAAAAAAGTAGAAATAAGAGCGGGTTACACTAAAGTGATAGTCTAATAAGTTCAACTACAAGTTTAGTCTCTACACTTTAGGTTAACTTTCAATTTTATGGCTAATAGGTACCTGAACTTTCAATTTTGTGTATAACAGATTTTTGACATATTTAAGATTTTATAAACTTGATAAATCTATGAGACATACAATTGAATTTTGTGTCTAATAAGACATCGATCTTTAATTTTGTATAATAAGACATCAATCTTTAAAAAAATATTTGAAATTTTTAAAGTTTAGAGACTTATTAGATACAAAATTGATAGTTTTTTGATCTATCAAATACTTTTTAAAGTCTAGAAACATATTATATACAAACATAAAATTTCGAGGATTAAATTGTAATTTAACCTACCCAATATAGCAAATTAAGAAAATGTCAGTTTGTAATTCATAAAGTTTCAAAAAATATTATTTTTTTGAAAGAATTTAACAAATCATATAAATGAAATTAAAGCTATATATTAAAATTATAATTATAGAGTCCAAATTAAAATCAAACTCAAACCATTCAAATTAAGATGATAATTTAACCCGAAGACTTTTAGGATTGATTTCCATGTTTTTAGCACATCAGACTAAAAAGCTATTTTCTCAAAAATAAAATAAAACGAAATAAATAAAAGCCATAAAAAATGCAAATATATATTCTCACCTGGATGATACCATAAGTCTCCATTTGTACCAAATATATATACATTATATACTTTTTTCAATTGAAAATAAAAATTTTAAATTATATAGACTTAAACTTTACATATTCCGATCTTAAAAACATAAAGGTGAATGGTTAGAATCTTCTTACTCTCTCGTATTGTTGAACTTTAGAGAAAAAAAAAACACATTTGAAATATATAACAAATCCATAGTTATCCTAATCATTAAAAATTAAAATCAATTTATTGGATGAAAATCATGATTGAGAAGACTTCAATCCATCCTTCGTCCTTTCTTATCAAATATTTATTTTTCAAGAAATCTTTAAACTAACAAAGTCAAGATAAATCAACTTATTAAAACTTGAATAAAGAGTCAAACAACACCCATGTAAAATATTCAACTACATTTGCAATAAAATGAACTCAAACAAGCTCATAAGTCCCTAACCATTTCATTCTCTTTGTAGAGAGCTGAAAAGCTTAAAAATGAATCGAAATTTTGAAAAAAAAAAAACATTATTATATAAAAAACACTAATGAAATAATAATGATAACAAAAACAATAATAATCATATGATAGAGCATGCAGATAACGTATCTGGAAAAGAGAAAAGTTTTTACGATGTAACACTGAAATTTATATATGGGTTCTTTTTTCCTCCATGGACAGCAACTGAAAGAGACAGAGAGAGCTAAGGAGCAAGAAGAAGCCGTGAAACTCAGGATGGATAGCGCCGGAAAAGAATGTGATGGTGTCGGGGAAGGCGATCGAACGACACGGCGCTATCCCTCCTGAGCTTAACGGAGTCTTCCGTGCTTCGGAAAATCGAAGAGAAATAGAGAGAATGAGAGGGGGGATTTGGATTTTGGTATTTGTGATTTTTGATATATAGCGGGTTGAAGAAGAGGTAGTAGGAGAAAGGCCACCAAACCGAAGTAAATGCTGTGTGTGGGGGAAGAAGAAAGCTAATGCCATCGTATTTATAGCCTCAACGTGGGATTGTATTGCCCCCTCTTCTCACCTTTTCTTTTTCCTTTTATCTTTTCAAAAATATATATATATATATATATATATATATATATTACTTTCACATTTTTTTAATCTTTCTCTCCCCTTTTTCCTCCTTTTCTCGACAACAAAGTTACATACGTCAACTTAATCATGGTGACCAATCTGGACATATAGTTCAACTGGTCAAGTCATATATCTTCGATTATGAGATTAGAGTTTTGAATGTCTCCACCCTCACATGTTGTTGAAATTATACAAAGAAAAACTTAACCATGATGATTAGGGTATTCCTAACATTTTTTCTAGGTAAAAAATTTGAATGTAATTCTAAGAGAATAAATATATGATTAATGACCTAATATTATTAGTAGGCAAAAAGTTTTATTTTAGAAGTTGAACTTTCAAAATCATTGCTTTTTTTTTCATAATTTTTAAAATGTTGATTTTAGTCTTCGAACTTTCAATTTTAATTCATTTTTAATCTTTGAAGGTTCAAAATCTATATTTTGGTATTTTATTTTATTTTATTTTTTATAATATGTGAGGATGGAGATTCGAACCACAAACCGATTATCAGTACAAAGTTATGCTAATTAAGCTAAACTCTTATTGGCATTTTGGCTTTTTTTTTTTTTTTTTTTTTTGGAAAAAACTAACTTTTGGTCTATTTTACTTCAATCGAATAAATAAAATGACTTTGACCATATGTATTAAGATGTTTATAAGTCGGCATTTTCAAAAAAAAAAAAAAAAAAAAAAAGATGTTTATAAGTCGGTTAAAACAAATATTAGGGTATATCGGGTCGTAAAATAATAGCAATAATAAAACCAATTTTTTTAAAATAAAATTCAAATATTAGAATAGGTATTTTAAAAATTTGACGAAGTAAACTAAAAATTCAAAAAATAAAATAGAATAATTTTCAATATTGTATTTTAAAAAAGAGTATTAAACTCACGAGTTATAATTTATATAAAATGAAATCAGAAGGAAAAGGAATTTTTAAAAAAGAAACAAAAAAAAAAAAAAATGGTATCCGTTAAAAAGGGGGAAGAAACGAGAAGGGGTTACACTGAAATCGGAGGGGTGGCATTGGAAATTGGAAAAGTTCCTGACTTTCATTTTCGTCTTCCCGACTCTCAAAGTGGTCTTCGCCGTAGACGAAGGATCGAAGGCCCGCTTTCCCATGTTTCCCAAAATGCCCCTCACGCCGTAATTTCTCACAAACCTCAGGGGTACGAAGGTAATATCGTCTCTTCATTTTTTAAAAGAAATAAAAATTTAAAAAAAAAAAAAGGACATATTGGAATAATGATTTTAATTGCACAAAATAGGAATGAGGTACATGCACGGCTGGTTGGGACGCGCATTTTCATTTCTGGTGATTCCATTCACTATTCAGAATTTTTCAGAATAATTTTTGACACGTCGCCTTCTCTCTCTCTCTCTCCATTTTTCATATGTTTCTAATTTTCCATTTCAATTTACTTTCAATTATCAATTTAGTTTATAAAAAAATATCAGATCAAGAACTTCAACTTTCAATTATAAATTCAATAATAGGTCAATACCCATATTGATCTCCAATGAGAATGGGTATATTTTAATCTCTGTCTCTCGGTCAATGATATAATCTAGGATTAAGATATCTATTGTGTTGATGTCAAAATTTGGATAGGAAGCTCATCTAACTTTCGCGTGATAACAATAATGAATTTGTATATCTGAAGAAGACGTGACTTACAAAATCTGTAAAAACTGCACATCGGCGTAGTGCTTGCCACACCCACTCCAATGCTTAAGTTAGCAAGGGAAGTGATGATAATCGACCAATAGAGAGCAAAAGGAAGAAGTGGGGTGCAAAAAGACCCTACTCCAAGGTTGAATAAGGGTATTTATACCGTAGGGAGTTTTAGGATCTTTTCCTTGTTTACGGACGATTTGAGGTCTGATACGGTTGAACCGAACTTGACGAGAACTCCAAGAATCGTGGGTTAGGAAACCAACTTGACCCACAAAGGCTGAGACTTGGCCCAATCCCTCCGATCTTCTGACTCTCCGTTGTCTGGTTTATGGTCGTATTTCGAGTTGGTGTTGTGTTAGCCCTGTCTATTCCTTGACTTTCGAGATTGTCCAAATTTACCTATAACACATTGTTATGTTTGTAAATAAGACGGGTCAACATCGATATTGAGGATTAATCGATATGTTTGATATCTTTTTAAAATGCCCATGAAACATTAAAAAAACCATCTATTAACCCAATATAAATATAAATACTAATAACCAAATTTTCTTAAAGTAAGTAAAAAAACTTAATAATTAATTTAAAATATTTTTTTATTTATAGAAACATCTATTAATATCGAATTTTATCAATATATTCATAAAATTGGAATCTTAATATTGATATTAACATGAAAAAAACTAATAAAATATTTTTTTTTTGAAATAGAAACTAATATAATATCTTAATCAATAGAATTATGGATGGTGATCATCAAGTTAAAATTAAAAGCATAATATATCGTCTTTTTTTTTTTAAAATATATCTTTCTAAAGTATTTGCAGTTGTAGATTATTAAACTTAACAAAAGAAAATATATCATCATTAATTCGTTTACATGTAAAAGGAAAATCATTTTGAAAAAATAGATTAGGATAAGAGTGCAAAATATTCATTGAAAAAGGAAAAAAATGTCCGTGCTGGGAGAGTGATGACAATGTCAGAGGAGGGGCCCACTGGAGGGCAGGTACCCCTGGAATTAATCGTACCTGATCCGACCTCGTAAAAAAATAAATTAAAGAAAAAAAAAACTATATGAAAGGATTTTGAATTTACACAAAAAAAGGTCATAAAAATATCAAATTCCCATAAAAAGGGACCCGGTCTGCGTAGCCAAAAAAGGGTTTATTTCCATCGGAATCGAACCGGACAAACCGGGTGGATTTCCTTTTCCTTTTGTTTTGGGTCAAACATGCAGAGAGGGAGGATACGGTGCTTTTTGTACGTATCACGTTAAACGTATGAGTATAATCATGACCGTTGATTTTAATGTGGGGAGGGGAGTGGGGCCCAGAAGGGTTTTTGATATTTGTCGGTATATGAGTAATGGGCCTGGGCCTGGGGGGTGGTCTTAATTCTGGGAAATGATTATGCGCGGGTACGACTACGGTGCAGCTAGCTACTGCCACTCTGTATTATGGACCCCACTGTCACAACTCCCATTATTTGCTTAATTACCTTCTGCCAACTCCGTGGGTCCCGCTTTTTATTTCTCTAGAATTATAGAGATTAAATTAAAGTCTTTTTTTTTTTTTTTTTCTTCTTCTTCTTCTTTCAAGTAAACTAAAGATTTCAACCTTCGATTTGAGAGATAAAAAATCACTGTGCTCTTGTTGGTATTATATATTTAATTTTTGAACTTTTCAATTTGTGTCCATAAATTTTAAAATGTGTCAAATTTTTTTTTTTTAAAGATAGATGTGAGTTTTAAAACTTTTAATTTTGTAAATAATAAATGTCTAAATTTTCGATTTTGTATCTTATAAGTTTGCGTTTATAGGTTATTGATCTATTTTATTATTATTTTTTTTAATTCATCAACTTATTAGTTATTAAACACAAAATTCATTTTTATGTCTAGTATATTCATTCGTTTCTTTGAAAAAAAAATGTTTTGGATGTGTCAAATATCTATCAAACACAAAATTGAAAGTTCAAAAATCTCTTCGGCACAAAATTGAAAGTTCAAGAACATATTAGATACATTTTAAAGTTTAAGAAACTATTAGACACAAACATGAAAGTTTAAAAACTAAAATTATAATTTAACTTATTTAGACTCGTTTGATAACCATTTAGTTTTTTGTTTTTAAAGTTGATGCTCATAAACAACACTTCCACTATGAATTTCTTTTTTATGTCATCTATCTTCTTTCCACGTTTTGAAAAATCAAACCACATTTTGAAAATTAAAAAAAAAAAAAAAAGTTTTCAAAAAGTAGTTTTTATTTTTGGAATTTGGCTAATAATTTAAATATCTTCTTAACAAGTATGAAAATTACAAAAAAAAAAAAAAAGAATACAGAAAAAAAAAAAAACATAATTTTCATAAACTAAATGATTATCAAACGAGATTGAGTATATGACAATTTTTTTTTGGATACTTGACTACAATTACGCTCAGATAGGCAAAGTAGATGATTATTTGAAATGATGGTAATTACTCTTAGTCAATTAAAAAGGTTTTTAAAAGTTGTCATAGTAGTTAAAAAGTAATTTTGAAAATTCTAAAGATATTCGTGATTCGAAACCATAATGAATGATTATTCTAAAAATGGTTATAGATCAAATGCATGCTTGACTTAAAATACTATCTTCCAAGGGTATCTCATATTCATCTTCATCCTAAGTTTAATATCATTCATTGAATAATTTAATAATCATTTTGTTTTTTAAAATAGTTTTGATAAAAGTATTAGGGATAAAGTAAAAAATTTCAAAATAATTATAAAAGTAACATGAGTCGCCGAAAGACCGATGAAATTATATCTTAAACATGGTTCAATCATCAAAACTTTTAGGAATATTTCCTCAAAATTGAAGATTTGAATCATCGCTACCACAATTATAAATGTTATATCTAGAAAGGGAGACAATAAAATTACTGGTGATGTTCAATAATAGTTCAAAGCATTACATCTTATTATTTATGTTTTTTTTTTTTACAATAGGTAGAGTTTGAGAGATTTGAACCACAGACCTCTTGATCATTAATACTAGTTTTATGTCAATTGAGTTATGCTCATATATTTTTTTTTTTTTAACAACAACAATTATGCTCATGTTAGTAATAAAATGGAAACTATGACTGGTACTATAATAATAACTTTTTTCCCTTTTCTCTTTCTTCTTTCTACCATTAAAAACTCTATGACAAATGGTAAGAAAGATGGCAATATCAGGAGAAATGATAAGAAAGATGACAATATCAGGAGAAATTATTTGAAGAGACTGAAACAATATGCTCGACGGTTTTATATTATTGGATATAAAGAGATAAAATTATAATTCAACCATGCATTCAAGAATTCAGAGGAACGCGACTACAATCAATATAATGTATTAAATTTATATCGACATGTCGATATTTCCATCAAAATTTCTACATGTCCATGGATTCAACATCGACGATGAGGGATGAATCAATATTTTCATTATACCGTAAAAAAAATCAATAAAATATACAGAAAACAGTAACAAAACATAACTAGCATGAATATAATATTAATAATAACTGTTTAAACTCAATTTTAAAAGGTAAACACATTTATTTATTAATTTAAATATGTTAATTTTTTAAAATACATATTGACATTTTATCGGTATTTTCATCAAGACCTTAACATTTTCGTGAACATCGAAATTTTAACCCTGAACTACAATGTAGCGGTCACTTTGAATTAATAGAAGGACATTAAGGTAAATTCGATGGGGTGTCCATACATAGGGATGATGGCAAGCTAAGCTAGACCGGCCTTAGGATGTTCCCCACCGCAAATGGCTCTGCCCAAAAATTTAAGTTTTTTCCAATTACAGATACGAGTGCATTTATTTTCAGCCAAGCAAAAACTTACCTTTATTTATTATTTGTCTTCTCTAATTCAATCATCTAATTTCGTGTAAAACTCAATTATAATTCTAAGTTCCATCTTAGTCGCAAGATTAATATAAAAAATTAGGATTTTTTTTTTTTTAGGACTCTGATCTTAGCTTTTAAGATAATCTCTTTCATTCTTTTGTTTAACAAATATGAAAATGATAATTGAACCTTCATTCTAAAGATAGTTAATAAATGTCTATCCACTCAAATATGTTTTAATTGATACTTAGTGAACTTGCTTATTATTATGGTTTCGAGGATAAATATTTATAACGACTCATAGACACGTGGTCATTTTCGAAAAATATTCATATAATCCACCGTCCATTTTGTATGTGATTCGACTTTTCAACCTACATTCATGAATTGACGAATAGGCTACGTCCTAATATTTATTCCATAATTGGATTTTGGACCTATTCAACATGAAAGTCGATTGGAGTTGGCCAAAATTTGAACTAACCATTGTTGGTTTGTCCAAGTGAGCATAACTCACTGGACATGTACACTTGGAAATCAATACAATGATATTTTAATTTAAATAAATAATTAGGAAGATTATGGAAGATGAAAATCTAATCAAGGACAATTTATGGAAGAAAAAATTGATTAAAATAATACAATATTATATGTCAGCGAATATTTTATTTGTCTTGTGTAAATATTATATTTTTGGGCAAAATACACTTGTCCTGAAGTTTGAGGTTGATGTCTATTTGGTTCCCGAGATTTCAAAAGATATACTTTAGTCCCTGAGATTTGGAAAATAGTTTTAAATGGTCCCTAAGTTAATTTGACCGTTAGTTGACTAACGGAAAAATGACGTGGCACATTGAGGTGGCAAATTGTAAATGAGGTGGACAAATTTTATTATTTTTATATTAATTTTTTTTTTAGTTTATATGACTTTTTTTTTCCTTCGCCAAATCACCATCTTCATCCCCTATTTTTTCATACACAATTGAGCTCATTTTTTTATCATCTAAGGCACATTTCTTAAATTTGGCAAATCAGTTTGAAAAACTTTTCTGGTAGAAAGACCAATCTTTTCTTACAGCTTGCAAATCAGTTTGAAAAACTTTGCTAACAGGTCCTCATCTATCTTGATCGAGTCCTGCATGAAAATTTGCATATTATACTTCAAACTTTTGTTATAGATAGCTGGTAAAACTGAAATAACGAACCGTTCATTATTGAATACTAAATTTCAGAATAAAAGAGAGACTTAGGCCCCGTTTGGTTCATGATCCGTTTTCGTTTTTATGTTTTCAAAAATAAAAAATACAAGGGAAACCATGAAAACGTGTTTGGTATACCTATTTTCAAAAACAATTTTCGAAAACAACTCAAAAAATGGCCTGTTTTCAAAAACGATAAAATGTTGTTTTCATTGTTTTCCAATTTTGTTTTCAAAATAATGGAAACACGAGATACAACTTAAAAGCCACATGATACATTTTTCTTTCCATCAAACAATGTTGCATTATCTACAAACAATATTTTTTTATTTTTGATATTCAAATTCTCTTCGACTCTAAAGGGAGAAAAATACAAAATTACTGTTGTGTAAATAGTGTGTTTGATTGATACTGATGTTTTGGTTGTTATTTTTACTTTTTACATAATTCTACCTATTTTGATATACTCTTCCACTTTACAAATCAAGAGTTTCATATAATACAACTATATGTTATATCTTTTTTTCCTTATAATTTCAATTCCAACAATTTTTTTTTTTTTTTGAAGAATCAATTCCAATATCATTGATTTATAATCTCTCTAAAAATGAATAAAAGTCAAGTAGAAAAATAATCATATTAAATTAAATTTTTCTAAAAAAAATTAATTTTACCAAGCATATATTAATATTTTCATGCATTTTTAAATTCATAACCAAACACCGTTTTCAAATTTTGAATTCAAATTTAAAGTTTTTAAATTGGAACCAAACATGTTTTTAGATATAATGGAAATAAGAAATTTGTTTTCGTTTTCGGCTGAATTCTTTATTTTCGAAAACAATTTTCAAATCACGAACCAAACGGGGCCTTAATTTTTTAGAGAGAAGGATGTGAGAGTGAATGAGCAGAGAGAGGACTTTTACGGAGAAATTTGGAGAGGGGAGAGAAATTTTGGAAGAGAGAGATTTGGGGGATGAACGTAACGTTTTAGAGAGAAAAAAATAATAATAAAATTTGTTCACCTCATTTAAAATTTGCCACCTCAATGTGCCACGTCATTTTTCCGTTAGTCAACTAACGGTCAAATTAACTTAGGGACCATTTAAAACTATTTTCCAAACCTCAGGGACTAAAGTGTATCTTTTGAAACTTCGGGAACAAAATAGACATCAGCCTCATACTTCAGGGACCAAAAGTGTATTTTGCCCTATATTTTTCTTTGTTTGATCAGTCCTCAGTGACAGTTAGTAATATCAAGATCAACAACTTTGGGCTTTGACACAATTTATTCTTCGACCCAATATTAAAATTTCTGACTTTTTGTTTGGACTTAGACAAATTTTGCATTTTTGGCCAATGTCCATCCAAGGGTTCCTTTTACAGAATTATTCGTATAATTCAACTTTTTTTAAAAAACAATTTTATTTTCTTAAACTAAGCTGATCTACCTTGATATGTTTAATTCTTTTTTTTCTTAATAAATTCATGATTGTCACATAGGACTTCGATCACATTTCTTAACGCATAGTCTAGTATCCATATAAACATTTTCGTTCGTATGTTTTTGTTACATGTTCGGATTATCAGTACTACTTTTTTTTTTTTCTTTAAATATAATATTATAAATGTGGAGTGAAGTTTCAAACTCGACTTACCAATAAAAATACATAAATTCATGTCATATATGACCAAAGAAAAAAAAGGCAGAAAATAGCAGAGAATAGGAAAAACATCATCTATATAACTCACTCATCTTTTTCCTGAAAATTTTCAGTGAAACAAATTAACAATTATATAACCAGTTCTATAAAATAAGGCAGCAAAAATTTCACAAAAAATGGAAGAGCAGTTCATTCCAAACATCAGGCACACCTGGTAAACACCAATGTATGCAATCTGAATAACTTGCAGGGTTTGACAGTTGCTGGGGGCTTAGCTCTTCCCAGAACTTGCGGTAGATGGAAGGGTGGCCGTCTTTACGATACTCCGAAAGCTGAGTGATGTTGAGAACTGTTACCTCTGAGCTCAACTTGTCGACGACCTTCTCGACGATGCGCATTGTTGGCTGGTCTGACCCACTTCCCCAATAGCTTTCCAATTCGATTGGCGTTTTCTCGTTGTAGCAGTTTCCTTCGCTTCCCAGTTCCCATTCTCGGCTCCTGAGATTCATGGTAGAAAGTAGTATTACAGTCCCATTTTTCATGATGAGATGGTAAGAATTCTTACAGGCCAAAGCTTCTACAAGTAATGAATGAGAAAAGAAGAATGCAATCACAAGATTTGTAACATGGTAATAGAACTGTCAAAGGAGGAGCCATCCGTAAGAACACACCAATGGAAGGGTGATCAAACCAACGAGTTGCAGGATGTATTAAAATGCAGGACCTCGTAATAACCAGGCGTTACGATTAACGGAAGTTCATTAGCAGGGTTCTGGCACGTACCACAGATGTGTTGGTGACATGGTGACGAAAAAAACTCGTTTCTTCAAGGGAATGGCCCTTGAAGCCACCCAATCTGCCCAAGTCGTCATAACCAATTCCATAGCTTCGCGCCCGTCTAGTTCTTCACAAGCTCCGGTTTCTTCAGCACTCCATCTACAGGCAAACGTTTCAGCTCTCATCAACATAAGCAAGATCGAAGTTAAAAGGCAAGTGAGAAGCTTGAACTGAACATAAAATGAGTTATACTGACAATAGCTTAACTGGGCCTTGTCTCCACCACAAGTAGGTATTGAAAACTAATATATCAGCATGCTCCCACTCCAATGAATGCTTAAGAACCGAGTCTGGACGTATGATTCGTTCATCCAATCGGTGATTCACCGGGTCATCTGAATTAGATTCCACAAGCAGTGGTGCCCAGAGAAACTCTATGGTGGCATTGTAGTCCTACAATTCATAAATCACATGACACAGAGGATTTAAGACGTATCATTCAGCAGTCAAATGAAAAACCAATCTTGATTTCAACTCATTATGTCCAAGATCTTGCAAGTTCATATCAATCTTTCTTAAGGAATGAAGACTAATCAGGACAAGTTTCGGATTACCTCAGCTCTAAAAATGGTAAGAGGAGCATTTGGCGACATGGATTTCTTATCAGCTGGAATCACAGACTGGAGCAAACAAACCATCGAAATCCATTGCCCCCGATTCAGCGAATCCCCGACAAACATCAACCTCTTCCCTCTCAACTTCTCCCACATTTCAGCAATGTTCCATCTACAAAAGAGTTAAAAGATCCATCAATTCAACTACCAGAAGCTATATTCAGCTTCAGCACAATGTACTTGAAGCAGAGGAGGATCTGATTCCAATATCTTACACAAAAAATGTCTAGTACTCTGAGTTTCAGGTAAAATTTTCTTTTTATGCCAAAATGCAACTATTGGTCTCCCAAAAGAGAACTAACTCGATCTCAAGATTTCTACATATTTTGATCTATGCAATGAAACCATAACTTTGCAGCCTTCAACTTCACACTACCAAAAACAGAATCCATCAAATTTACCATAGAATTACAGAGAGAAACCACAAGAGGAGGAAGAAGAAGAAATTTACTTCTTCAAATTGCAGCCATGGGGTTGCCATCTCCAGTACTGATACCTCAGATCAGACCTGCCATGCTTGTGGCAAGCCAACTGGTCGGACATGTATGGACATTGCGACTCATCGTACAGTGGATACGAAGTGTTATCAAAAACCCATTTGCCTGAAAACACATCACACTTCTCCGACCTCACTTTCCGACGACTTGACTCCGGTTTCCGGCCATCCCACGAGATTTTCCGGCCACTGTAATCTTTCGTTCCATTGCACTTACTGAATCTATCCAAAATTTCTAACAACCCACAGAAACAAACAGCTTCGTCTCACTAACTAAAGTCAACTAAAGCCGAATAGAAGGAAGAAGAGGAAGATTAACATACCAGGAGCTCCATTTCGACGGATTAAAACATTAGGTTTGACATAAGTAATCGAAGCATCTCGGCGGCGACTTTCAGGATCTGGGTCGTCATGGATTTGCCGCATGCTATGCTCGTTGTGGAAGATTGTAAAAACTATGAAGAAAACGAAAAGCAAAGCAAGTAAATGCACATGGGGTTTTCTCCGATTCCATCTCTGCATCATCACGAATTCGAAAAGGGGCAATCAATTCGTTTTCGAAAAGAGGGTTTGGACTAAACCCCACTTCAAAAAAAAGTTCACAGAAAAAAGGATCTAAGAGTTCCAAAATCGATGCTCGGAAGCAGATTCCGAAGGCAAATCGGAGCTTATTCAGAGCTCGCTGGAAGATCTCATAACATGAGCTTTCTAAAATCAGACAGCCAGAGATGAAACAAGATCACGGGCCCCTGGATTGAAATCATCGACCCCACTGAAGTGTTCCTCCTGTTGAGTGGAAATTTGGCGGTCTTTGAAGAAAAGGGTTTCTTTCTTAGCAACTGTAGCGTCAAGATTCTGCAGAATTGATTAAAAAAAGTCGCTAAATAAATGGGCTCACCGTCGTGCGAAGAACTCTCATACGTGGTGTTCAAGGACATCATATTATTCCAGTTGCTAAAATGGGAAATTGGTTTGAGTCAAATCATTTTCAACATTCATAATCTGTCAATTCTTGATTTCAATAGTTTGCCATAGGTCCATAATTATTGCCAAATCTATGAGAGTTTATAAGCACGTGACAGATGATCTAACTTTGTTCCTAGTCATTGTGATTGCTGTTTTGGGGGTTAAATCCATGTATTAGTTTCATAATCATGTACAAGTGGGGAATTTAGCATTGCATAGGATCAATGACAAAATAATGTTTGAGTGTGAATAAAGGAAAATATAAGAATCTCAATTTGTTATTTTGGACCACATCTTAGGTAGTAATAAATTCTTGTTATCCTATCATAAAATAAGTCTTACAATCAACTTAGGTTTTTTCCTCTAGTTAAGGGGGAAACTTCTATTTTTTTTTTTTTTTTTTTTTAAGAGTTGAAGGTCTGGTTTAATAACCATTTGGTTTTTGGTTTTTGAAAATTTAAGCTTAAAAACACTACCTCCACCTTAAGTTTCCTAGTTTTATTATCTAGCTTCTTCCCATGTTTTAAAAAACCAAGTGCAATTTTGAAAACTAAAAAAAAAGTTTTCAAAAAATAGTTTTTGTTTTGGAATTTGGTTAGGAAATCAAATGTGTCCAACACCATTGTAAGAAAATTGAGAGAAAACAGCATAATTTTCAAAAACCAAATGGTTATCAAACGGAGGCCTAAATAAGGGTCTGTTTGGAATACTTTTTAGTTTAAATGTTTTTTCAAGAATGCATTTTATTTTAAACATTTTATATAAAAATTGTGTAGAATTTAAACACATATATGTTTGGTTACATTTCCTTATAAGTGTTTTTATACACAAATATACTTTAAAACTCTTTCTAAAAAAATTTGCTTTCAAGTGTTTTTCTCAAAATGGTTTATTTCTCAATCTCAATTTTTAATAAGTCATTTTTAGTGGTGGCTAAACACTAGAAAATTTTCAGTCAAACCAAACACACCCTAATTTGTTTTAGATTCCAAAATTGAGTCAATCAAATATTCATCTCATTACGTACACTTTTTTTTTTTTGGGATGAAATGTGAATATTTTGCACTTTTTCTTACAATGTGAGGGGCTATTATCATTCAATCTATCAATCTTCTCTTGAAACCCACCTATGTTCTTGTGGTGGATTTAAAATTTGATTCAACAAAGCTATTTCAAATATTTGTTAGGATGTGTAGTAGTTGATTGGAAAATGTAGGCATAGAGAAGCTCATTCCACACATCAGGCACTCCAGGGAGGCACCAATGGATGCAATCTGCATAAGAGCTTGGATTTGAAATTTGGTCTTCCTTCAATGCCTCCCATTGCTTCCTGTAAATTGATGGGTGACCTTCTTTCCTATATTCTGATAATTGTGTGATGTTGATCATTTCTACATTCAATCCTCTTGTTTTTAACTCATCTAACACTGTTTCCACTATCTTCATCATCTTTGGATCTGTGCCATTTCCTACATATCCATCTCTTGTAATTTGCTCTGTTTCACCATAACAATTTTGGCCTTTGCCTCTACCCCATTCCTGACCCCTATGCAATTTGTGCAACAATCATATTGAATCTTCATAGCAGTATAGATTAATGAATAACAAAAAAAAAGTATACCTATCATGAATGGGTGACATGCTCATGAAGAACATTTGGGTCTTGTTTGGATTGATGTTAACTTCCAACCAGTCTGACCATGTCCTTAAAGCCATCTCATATCCACGTCTCATCTTCACTAATTTTAAGCTGCTTGTTTCTTCATCTTTGAACGATCCAAACCTGAAAACAAAATTTTAACTTTTGATTGTCAACCCCTTTTCATACTCCATGTGAAAGGTTTAGGAAGGCATTTCTTCATGATTTGAAATAACGTCAAACCTAGATAGGGTGGTAAAAGATTAAAAAAAAAAAGATTTATAATCATGGGGCATTTTCTACATCCTAGTTACTAATGACATTTTCATAAGGGGCAGTTGCATAGATGACAAATTGGACCAAATTAATAGTAAATATAGCACAGTTGCAAACTAATTGCATATAGCAAAATTAATTGTACAAGACCAAAAAGTTGTCGTCATATTCTATCTGTGTCTATCAGTGATAGACTCTGATTATTCACGGATAGATTTTGATTAATTGGAGTCTATTTGAGATGGACACGGATAGACTCTGAATAATCGGAGTCTATCACTAGACTGATAGATTTTGATTAATCAAAGTCTATCGCTGATAAACTCTGATAATCGAAGTCTATCAGATAGATTCTAATTAATCAGTGTCTATTAGTAATATGTTCTGATAGAATTTGCTATATTTGTCATTCTTTTTACATTGTGCTATATTTGCAATTATATAATTCTTATTTGTCACCCACCCCAAATTCTCTTTTCATAATTTGTTGGAAAAAAAAATGAAATTGGAGTGGTGGGTGGTAGTAGAATGGAAGATTGAGGCCCAATGGGCCACTTACAGGGCTTTAATTCTGGGCCTTCTCCACCAAAGATAAGTGTTGAAAATGAGTATGTGGGCGTCGGCCCAATGCCTTGCGTGCTTCTCAATGGCTTTCACTCTCACAATCCGATCTGGCAATCTGTGGTTGACTGGATCATCCGAGTTGGACTCCACCATCAGTGGGGACCAGTAGAACTCTATCGTGGCATTGTATTCCTTAATTTACACAAAAATAAATGCAACAGTTTTAGCTTATAGTATAAATCAAACATTCATAAAAATAACTAAAAATTGGAGTTGATTTAGTATTGACTGAAATGAATAATAGCTATTATGGTCGTGGTCATTTTCATTTGTAATAAGTAAATAATATAGACTCTAAGCTAACTAATAAATCAACAAAAATGAATAGAATGATCCGCTTTTATTGAAGTTTTTGAATTCTTTTTAATTTTTAAGCGTATTTGGACTAGTGTAGTACAACCACTTAAAAAGTCCTCGTGTTACACTCCTCTAAACCAACATGACCATAACTCAATTAGAATAAAGCTTGTACTAGTGGGCAAGAGGTTTGTGGTTCGAATCCCCCACCTCCACATGTTGTAAAAAACAAAAAACTAAATAATAATAATAATAATAATAATAACCATTTCAATCCCTATATAGTTTCAACTTCCTTTCAAAATTCTCTCCAATTTAAAAAATTTCATTATAGTCCTACAATTGGTTAAATATTTTGTTATCACATATTTTTTTTTAGTTCACCAACATGTGGGATGAGGAAATTTAAACCATTGATCTCATAACCAGTTGAACTATGTTTAAATTGACTTTATCATCATATATTACTAACAGTTTTCGTACTTGATGCTATTATTATTAGAGAACGTAATAAAGAGAGAGATTAGAGATTTGAAAATGATTAAGGTGTGTTTAGTTGGTGGTCCAAAAACATGATTTAAAAACTAGAGAATTCATGAAAAAAAATGTATACAATATGAATAATTAAAAAAAATATATAAACTTGTCTAATAAACATTTATTGAATTAGCCAACATGAGCATAATTCAACTGACATAAAGATTGTACTAACCTCTGTAGTTTAATAAATCATTGAATTAATTTGATTCAATAAATTTAGAAACAAGAAATTGAATTTGGGCAAAATACTAAAGAGTCCTTAGTATAGTAGACACATCTGTTTATTTTTTTTTTGAACACAAACCCACCTACTCTTAACCTTCTTTACTTTCTACCTAACTCAACCTCTAATACAATTATATTGTAGTTAACCAATTCAATTTGACACCTAACATATATAGAATTACAGATTCTCTCAAATATGTCGGATAAAAAATTTGTTAACACCATTCATTTTATCAAATCATGAAACTATAATCAAATACTTGAACCAAATTGAAACTAAGCTCAAAATATAGTGGAAAAAAAAATTATTAGCAAAAGAAAAAAAAAACACCATCAAAAGAAACAAAATCAAAGAGAAAAAAGAAGAAGAAGAAGAGAGAAATGAACTCTCACAATGGCCTTGAAGATCATCAAGGAGCCATTGCTCTGCATGGACTGCAGCGGCGGCGGAATAACAGAGCCGACGAGGCACACCATCGAAACCCACTGCCCTCGATTCAACGAGTCTCCGACGAACACCATCCTCTTATTCCTCAGCCTCTGCAGCAGAGCCGTCGCATTGAACCTCGGAATGTCACACCCCTCCGGCTGCCACCGCCAGTTCCGGTACCCCAAATCCCTCCTCCCAAATTTCTCACACGCCAACTGATCCGACATGAAAACACACTCCCTCTCCTTGTAAAGAGGATACGACTCATTGTCGAAAACCCACTTCCCAGTGAACAGATCGCAGCCACCGCCGCCTCCGCCGCCGGCGCTGTAATTTTCTGGAGCTTGGGCTCTGTTTTGGGTCAGATAGACGGCGGTGACGATAAGGAGGGCGGTCAGAAGGGCGACGGCGGCTTGGAAGGTGGTCCGGATTGGGATTCCCCAAGTGGAGTTGGGAATTAATTGGGGCTTTTTTGCCATTTTTGTTTGTGAAAAGCAGAGCAGAGAGGTCTGTTTTTTGAAAATTTGGGTGGGATTTTGGGAGCTGATTGGATTTTTAAGGTTGATGATGTTGAGTTTTGCGGTTGGTAAGAAATGGGTGTCTGGGAATTTGCTTTCCAGATAGGAATCTTGGAGTAGAATTATGTTAGTCTCAGATGGATATGGATAGACTTTCACTTCACAGTTGGGTGTCTTTCTATTATCTTCTTTGTTGGGTCTGTTGAACTTGAACCTCTTTGTATATAATGGATAATTGTATAACTAATTTCTGTTTGGGTATGTTGGAGTAGGAAGACTTGTGTTTGTATAAATGTTAAATTATAGGTTTGGTTCATCAACTTTCATATACATATATATGTGTTTATATGCCTTTCATCAGAAAAAGAAAAATACTTGATTACACACGGACAATCGACATGCAGATAAGAGAAATTTTTGTTTTCTACCTTTTATCTTTCATAATTGGCAACATTTTAATGATCGTGTGTTGGAAAATAACTGGTATTTATATGTCAATTTAAGTATAATAGCTTACTTGTTGAAGCATCTCTACCTCCTTTGTAGATTTGAATCTTTGTTCACATATTTGTGATGTTATATTTTCATATAGAAAAAAAAGGTCTTGTTTATATTTTTTTTTAATGTTATTTTAAAAAATTTTGAATAGGTTTTTAAACTTTGATCATCCAACAATGTTGTTTGTCTCAAACGACATAAACAAAAGGTTGTAGTTCGTTTTAAAAGTGTCTTTACCGATTAGCAAATTCTAAAGAATTAGAAAATCAATTTTTGTCCATAAAGGATGAGGACTAGCTTCGTATGCTTTGGAAATGTCATCTGTCTAGGCTATGACATCTTGCCAGTTCCATAGTCTCGAGCATTGTTTGGAAGCTTTCTGTTGCGAGCATCGTGTTGCCATGGATGTCCTTGACTATTTGATGCAAAAAGTTATGCATGACTATACTTCTAGCCTATTAAACACGTTTCACGCCAATACAAGTATATTAAGTAGTCAAGACATCTTTAATTTTTGTACGAGGGAGTAACTTCGGATCTCCAACAACCCACATGCATGTATTGTGATATTCTAAAAATAAATAAATAAAACACAATACATTGTCAACTTAAGCATATCTAAAATGGTTAAGACATCCTAGCATTCCAACATTAAGGTAATAGATAAAAATTAATTCGTTATTATCTTCCATTAGACAATTTTAATCTTAATTATCTTCTACCACAGCTAAAGTTTGAACTTCACTTTAATTTATAAAGTTACTTTATAGTTGTTAGTTGTATAGCTAATCAGGTCATCATACCCATTAGAAGAAACCCTATGCATGAAATAAGCAATTGAATGTTTTGAGAAAAAAAGAAAGAAAATTATAATTGGGTTATGATATAGACATTCTTCCTTTGACCTTCAATTTTGGGAGTGGTTTAGGCCATTTGAATAATATTATTCACTAATACATATATACTTTAAAAAAATTAAGTTAAACTATTTTCTTTTAATTTTAAAATTATGTTTAAAATTAAAAAAAAAAAAAAAAAAAAAAAAAAAAACGTTTTGAAAAGGCAGATTATGAATAAAAGACCAATATCAATAAATGTAAACATAAATTTTTAAATTAAAAAAGACCACTTTTTAAGTTTTAAGTATATATATGAAGTTGATTTAATTAAATAAAACAATATGAAAATGAGTAATATATACAAAACATGATTTTATAATATGAAAATGATTATGAAAGGAAGATTAAAGTTGGATGAGATTTGGACATCCATGGCCACAGGATTCTTTATCTTAAAGAAACTTCAAAAACATTTCAGAAAAACTTTGCTATCAGTTTGAGAATCCAAACAGAAAATACAATAAAACATGTTCAAATTTGGCAGCCTGTATCCATCCCCCATCTTCTCCAATTGGGGATATTTAATTTAATTATTCTAAGTTTCCAACTTTGGACTCTTCACTATTTTCCATGGCTTTACTTTTTATTCTTCAAACTTTTTTTAGCAACACATATATTCAAAATATTTTTGTTTTCCTTTTTTAAAAGATATGCACACTCAACATAACAATGGAGAAAAAGAACTCCAATATAGTCGGTTCGAGTTACTTTGAGACTCATTTTATTTTAGTCTCTATATTTTCAAATGTTCAAGCTTATTCATATACTTTCCAAAAATCTTAAAATTATATCCTCATTGTTACTTTGAAGATAATTTTTATCAAAATTGATAAAATATAATAATAATGATTTTCATTTCAAAAAACACACCCTGTAAATGTGTTTTCAAAATTTGGAGAGAGAAGACTAATAAAAACTAATTGAAAAGTATATAGAATAATACTTGGTTGCATAATAGTGAGTAGTCAATTAAGATCTTGACAACTAAGAGAAAAAAAAATGGTAAAAAATAAGAGTGTTTTTTTAATCTCTCCAAGTTGTCAACATTTTAACGGTGGTGTGTAAGGAGGTATCTCCACGGGTATGTAACTAAGTATTCTTCAAAGATATATGAGCTCATTGTTTTTCAAAAAGTTAGCTATAAACTAGTAATAGATCATAAATTTAAGATTTATTTGCAAGTATGTGAATTGAATTTGGATATTTAAAAGTACAGGGATTAAAATTGAACAAATTCCAAAGTACGAAGACCAAAGTGATATTTTAACCAAAATAGTTTGATGGGTTAATATATGAAAGCGATACATGAGTTTATTGTGTTTTTCAGTTTTATTGAACCAAATGAATTGATCAGTAAATTTATGTTTACCATAATGTTCGAATTTTATTTTGAAAGCAACATTTACATAATTTCAATATTCTCAAATTGTGTTATATATCTCCGCCATCAAATACATCTTTAAAAAAAAGAAAGAAAATAGATATGAAATACAAATTTATTTTTCATTAAGATAGTGGCTTATTTAATTCCTTTTTTTTTTTCTTTTTCTGATCACTAACCAAATACACCATAAAATTCTCGATTCATGAAGAAAAAGGAATATCGATTAATGAAATGAGTTTGAAGAAGGAAAAAAGTCTTTCCAAGGTCATGCGTACGTGCAACAAAATTGACATATACGACGTAAAATTAATAGTTCAAATTTGAGAACTAAAAGTCCTATGTCACAATAAAGATAGGGATGTGTTCTACCAGCAACTTGATAGGCAAACAATCAGATTTAGTAATAGACACTTTGTCTAGATTCATCTCCTTTAAGCTTCTGACTTTTTTTTTTTTTTTTTAATTTTTTTTTTACTATATGATTAAGAAAATTGGATTTGGGATGCAATTATTCAACTATAGTTTTGAAAATTGCATTTGGGATTTATGGGTAGAGTTGAGATTTAATTTGGGGCTTCCTTACCCATTTAGAATGGTTCAAATTAAAACTTTCCTATCTCTCTTATTTCTTTTAATTACTATCTATTTAACCAATAATAAAAATGACTAATACCGATTACCGATTAACTATATCATTTCTTTTTTAATCTTTTGGACCCCTATAATGATATAGAGAAAAATAGTTTAATGGAGAGAATCAACTTGAACATAGCTCAACAATTTTTTTCTTTCTTTTTTTTAAGTAATGTAAAAGTGAAACTGAAACAAAAGTAAACTAAAAATAAGAAACTTGAGATGAAGAAAAGCTATGTCTACAATGCTTGACATGCTCGTGTGAAGGGTCGTTTAAAAGTTATGCATCACAATGAACAATTCTTTGTATCTAAGGTGGGACTATGTTCGTGTTCTTTGAGCAACGCCATGTGTTGAATCGTGAACATAATTCAACTGGGTAAGATTTTATTTTCTCGATTAAAAAGTGAGAGGTTTAAATTTTCACTATACATGTTGCTGAACTAGAAAAAAGGTAGATAAAAAAAAAAAAAAAAGAAAAAAGAAAATTATTTGAGGCATTTTTCTTTGAATTTGATGGAAGAAAATGGCCAAATTGCGTTTGTTGTATGCCCAATTGGAATTGGTTTGGTCAAAGTCCGAAAGCCAAATCGGAAAAGCCCCCATGAAACATGGTAGAGAGAGAGAGTTTGAAAAAAAAAGTGAGAGAGAAATAGATGGATGAACCATCAATTGGGCTATTTGAAAAGCGTTTGAAAAAGGAAAAAAAAAAAAAAAAGGGAAAAAGTTAATTTTGTTTGAATAATTTTTAGATTTCAAAGTTAACATTAATTTTTAATCCTAATAATCTATATTATTAATAAATTATTTTAGATTTGATAGAAAATTTGTGTGACATCGATATGTACATAAATAAAACTGATGTGAGAGACTTCTTTCTTTCTTTTTTCTTCTTTCTTCTTTAGTTCAACAACATATGAAAGTGGAAGGATTCGAACATAACCTCTAAACTAATATAGGTTAGACAAAATATAAAATATAATTGATGTGTAAAAACTTTTAAATACCCGTTAACAAATAGGTAATATCCCATCAAACAACTCAAGTAATTAATAATAAAGATTAACAAATTTAAAATATTTATTTTGGATTCAAATTCTCTCCTCTCGAATTAATTTCTTTTGTTTTAAATAAAGAAACATAATAGAGACCATCAAGATGAATAAGTTAAATAATAAATAATGCTAACATATAAATTTAGTTCTCTTAAACTTAAATTATTGTATTTGCTTAATTAGTCCCCTACCTTATAAATAGTTTCAATCAGGTTTTTGAATTTTGAATTATAATTTAAACTAATCGTTTTTTTTTTTTTTTTGAAAAAATAATTTAAACTAATAATTATCATTTATATCGTCAATCAAACGAATATTCATATCTATATGAAAAAAATTAGCTAACTTTATCCAACATGGCAATAATAATAATAATAATAATAATAATAATAATAATAATAATAATTTACACAAAATGGAATGACACAATTAATTATTTTAAAAAGAAGGTATATATACAAATAAATTAGAAACTAAATAGACCCGATCGTCAAAATTGATGGACTAAATTTATAATTGGTTTTATTACAAGTTTAGTCCTCGAACTTTCAGGATTGTATCAATTAGGTCCCTGAACTTTAAAAAGTGTCTAGTAAGTTCTTGAACTTTCAATTTTGTTTCTAATAGGTCCTTGAACTTTCAATTTTGTGTTTAATAGATCCTTGACATATTCGAGATTTTAAAAAATTAACCAATCTACTATATATAAAATTGAATTTTATGCCTATTGAGACTCTAAACTTCCAATTTTGTATCTAGTAGGCTAGTGAATTGAAAAAATGTCAAATAGACTGAGAACTTATTAGCCACAAAATTAAAAGTTGAGAGACTTATTGGACACAAAAGTGAAAGTTTAAGGATCTATTTGATACTTTTTAAAGTTCAAAGATCCTATTAGAAACAAAATTGAATGTTCGAGGACCTATTTGAAACTTTTTAAAGTCTAAGAACTAAATTGACACAACCATGAAAGTTCAGGAACTTTTTTTTTTTTCTTTTTGAAATTTGAAAGTTCAGGAACTAAACATGTAATTTAAACTTTCTAAATTCACCAAAGTTAAAATTTTTAAAATTAGTATGATGAAATTGATAGAATATTAAAAAGGAAAAAGAAAAAAAAAACAATAATTAAAAAAAAAAAAGTGGGGAAGAGTGAAAACATGAGGGATCATTAAAAGCTGCCCCCTCAACTTGCACACCAACTTGCAGAAGCCAGTCTTATTCAAACACATCAACAATTCTTTCTTTAGAGAGAGAGAGAGAAAGAAATTTATGCAACTTGCAAATCCCAATTTTTTTTTTCCTTTTTTTTTAAAAAAACAACAAAAACAGCTAATTGGATGGAAAAAAAAAAGGCCAAGTTGCAGAGTTGGCAGCATAGCCTGTTTCAAATTCTCTCTCTCTTGTTTATTATTAACTCACTTTTTTTTTTTCTTTTTCTTTCTTGGTGTACAATTCTCTCAACAACTCTCTCTTCATTCCATTTTGTACCTCAACAATGAAATTTTCTAGGTTGTACTAAACCTAACACATTATCTTACCAAAATTTCCTCTCTTCCCATCAAACACCCTTTGTTTAATTGCATTATTAAATTCATTTCGACTCACTATGTTCATCTGTTCATTTACGATGACACAAAAAAGAAAGAGACAAAGAAAAAAATGTTTCATTACTAAACTTTTTTTTTTTTTTTAAAGTTTATTTCATTCTAAAGAATGGAGTTGTTAACGGCCCTAAATAATGACAATATATTAATATATCTTTTGTTGTACGACTTTGTTTTTATAGATTTTCTTCTTTCTCCGTGATCTATATTCATTTTTAAGTAGGGACGATGTATTGTCTCATCCATGCAAAGTACGTGTTGGGATCTAATCTTTCGAAGATTTTACTGATCATTTTTTTAAGCTTGTTAGTTGTTCGAGAACAGTTACTTTTGTTAATTTAAGTAGGAACAATACATGAACGATGTTGATTGGTAAATTGTATGTGTAAATATAAATAGATTAAAGAAAATCTTTTAACTAGTTTTAGATTTTATTCGAGTGACTAATATAGATATCACAAAAAGAATATATATTTAAACTCAAATTTAATCTTCACATTGAATAGGATTTATTCACTTTCTCATCATAAAAGTGATTTAATATTTGAGATTTGAGGTTAGATTGCAAACTTAAATATTTAAACCAACTATTTCTTTTTTCTCGAAAAACTTAAAATTTTAATTACAATAGACACTTCATCATCATATTGTTTTATTCTTTATTATTCTTTTAGTACATCATATTGTTTTATTAATCACTATGAATATCATAAACAAATTCATGTCCTAATATTGATAATATATGTTATATATTTGATCATTTTTAAAAAATAGATTATAATACAATTTTGGTTAGACTTTTGAATTTTGTTCCATTTTAGCATTCACCCTTTCAAATGTGTAATTTTAGTCCTTGTACTTTCAATAAAGTTAAAAAAATTTCCCTACAGTGAGTTTGTCGTGAATTTTTTATTTAAAAAAAAAATGAGTCTCCTATCAATTTTAGAAATATGTTCACATCATGTCTTTTCTATGAAAATTATTGTTATTTAACCAATTTCAATAAAAATCAACTAAGCTTACGGTAGGGACGAATTTAAAACTTTATTGAAAAATTGAACATTTGAAAGTATATAGAGAACAAAATCCAAAGTACAGAAACCAAAATAATATTTTAAGTTAGGAATTATTGTTAGGATCTATTGTATGATGTGGCTATAAGATTTTGGGTAACTAATTGCTCCCCTTCTTTTTTAGCTTTAGATTCACCTTATTTCCATTTCAAAAAAAAAAAAAAAAAGATTCACCTTATTATTCGGTTATTGAAGATGATTTTGATGTTATACTTTTCCTAGCTATTCAATCTAATGTGACATGGCACGAACATGGAGAATCTTCAATTGTATCTTGTGGTTCGCTAACTTCTTCGATGAACTTAAATTTATAATGATCAAATACAAAAAAACTTTGGAGAAGTTGAATCAAGTGATAATGTTTTCTTGTTAAATCCATTTAGAAATATAGTCAATGACAACTGAGAGTCGTTTCTTCCCATTAGGAATTGTCAATAATAATCTTATTATACCTATTATCTCACTATATATTCGAATGACACATATTTTAAGAATGAAATTGCTTCTACATATTCAGCTAAAAGCAACCCTCAGCTTTCGTACTTGGACGAAGACCTATCCTTTGCAAGGTTCCTATAAGGTACATACCATTCATGGATTGATCTATTGCCACACTTGTCGAGTTTGGTTTTTCGATCTAAACAATTTTTTTTTCCTTTAACGTGTGGGGTAGGGGATTCGAACCACATATCTCTCAATCATTAGTATAAACTTTATGTCAGTTGAACTATGTTCATGTTGACATTTTTCATCTAGACATTTGATAAACTCAACGATGAGATAAAAGAACATAACCATGGTTGTTGAACAAACGAAAATGCAATGATATGACCATCTTTTCAGTTCACTTTTTACTCCATTTTAATGGTAATTGACATATACTATTAACAAAGAAATGAAGTCTCACTCCGTAGTGTTGTTGAATTAAAAAAAAAAAAAATCATTAATGTCATTATTTTTTTTTCAAGAATTAATTTCTTAAACTAATAAAATTAATATGATGTCAAAGTTAAAACCATCTGGTCTCAAGAGCCACCTTCCACTCTATCCCAAATATTCCCTCTTCCTCTATATGCTTTCAAGAACATACCCTAAAGAGAAGTTTATAAAACTTTAAATTAGAATCACAAAATCAAATCAATTTGAATATAGCTTAATAGGCAATTCGATTATTCAATTTCTTACCATCTAACCGTTGAACTAGAAAAAAAAAAAAAAAATCATAGAATAGAAAGCATTTTTCAACATTACTTTTAAAAATTCAAATTCTTAATTGAAAAGAAGAAAAAAAAAATTGGATTCATAATACATGCAATTAACTTGATACAATATAAAACTCAAAGTTATTTTTAAAATTATCGTCAAACAAAACGACCTCACGGATTCTATATATCCAGCTAACAAAAAAAATAAAAAAAACCAACGATTAAAGAACGCTCACGGCGGCGCCGCTCGGTTCCGGCGGGTCAAGTTCTCGGCGATCTGAGTCAGCGACTGAAGGTTACATCGGACGATGGTGTCTACGAACACGCACGTATCCTCCTCGGTGTTTCCCGGAGGAATATCGACGACGTACGATTCCACCACGACGGTGCCGTCGCCGGCCGGGTGGAGCGTCGTGACCGACCGGTAGTTAGCGAGTCTGTGTTCGCCGCCGATGACGCTGAAGCTAATAATATGGCGTTCGTCGTCGAGAATCTCCAGCCGCTCGGTGCTGTTAGCCGCCGGAAGGCCGGAAATGACGCGGACTTCACGGAGGCTGCCGACGTTGCCGTCACCGACGATGACGTGGCAGCTCTTCACGAAGTGCTTGTACGCTTGTGGATTGTCGAAACGGCGTACGACGGACCAGACGGTGGAGACGGGGGCGGCGATCTCTTGGACGACGGCGGAGCAGCACTGGTTCGACGCGACGGCGTGGTTGTGGTAACGCGCCACTGCGTCTGGGACCGTGGTGGCGCGTGACGGAATCGGGCGCTTGAAAAACTCCGGCGCGGCGGCGGCGGCGGGGTGAGTTATGCGGTGGGAGGCGGCGGAGGATTTAGGGGGATTGGGAGGCATTTTCCGGCAGAGGATGAGGGGTCTTTTTGCTCCGGTGGCGGATTTATATAGAGACGCAAACGGAGGCGGCGGCAATGGTCAGAGTTTCACTTTTTTTGCAATTTGGATTTTTTTTTCTTTTTTCTGTGAAGAGAGAACGGAAGAAGTTTATGCGAAGTTCATGTGAGGGCAAGAGGCCAACTTGGATGAATGAAATGACCCAAATACCCTTTTTTTTTTTCTTTGTTTGAATTTCTTTTGTCGTTTATGACAATTATATTTTAATTTAATTTCAATCCGGATAAACTTTATTTTATTTTTCATCACAGGATAAAATTTATTTATATATATGTACGTGGAAGAAATTATAGAAAGTTTCCATAATATTATTCCCATTTTTTTTTTTTGTTTTCGCTCCTTTTCTAAAGTTAAAAAGCAGAGAGAAAAATATTCTTCCTTTTTATTTTTTACTAGAAATGTGGGTCTTTCTATATCTAGGTGATTGCAGAAATACACTAGCAATAATGATTTTATAGAATTATATGGTTTGATAAATGTGAAAAAATTATTGGGATAAATATCTTTTTTGCTCATTGAAATTTGAGAAAAAAAATTAGATGTGTTTTTTACATATCGAAATCTTACATTTTTTTTCCATGTAGTTTTAAAAAATGTTTTATTTAATTTTTCTTACGACAATGCAACAATATTTATAATTTTTTTTTATTGATGGCCGAAAAAAATATTTTGATATTCCTTTTTTACATCCTCACGATTCATAGTAGGCTCAAATTGTTTGAAATTGTTATATTTCAAAAAGAAATCTAAGAAAATGTAACTAAATTAACATAGATCATGAATTTCACTTAATTTAGTGCAAAAGTATTAAGAAAAGAATATATTTTTTTCTTACTTATAAGTTATAATTACGCTAAAAGATGAATATATATTAGAAGGAATAAATTATTATTCATTTTGGAGGTCACGAAGCAAGATGTTTGTTTGTTTTTTAAATTTATAGAACCATATAAAATTATACTTATTTTTAAAACATAAGGAGAAAGATAAGTTCAAATTATAAATAGATGAATCAATTTTTTTTGGACTTTGACTTGAGCTTGTAATATAGGGTAAAAAGAAAAAGAAAAAGAAAAGAAAGGACAAAAAAGTAATTTAGCGAATAAAAAAAGTGCTCAAGAGGCTTGACAACTGGTAATCAGACTGCCAATTAGGCAATCAACTTGCTGAATAAAGCGTAATCCCAAGGATAAGATCAACAAATTTGTAATTATTTTTTGAAATTATTATAAAAGGTTTTAAAATGTCATAATTAATATATTATGACAATTTGGAGAAATTAACTAATCCTAAAATATATAAAATAATGTGTCATTTTCTATGAGAAAAGAAAATAAAATGTGTTTTTCAAAAAAAAAAAAAAAAAGAAAATAAAATGTGATTGTAATTCAAGTGGTTGGATATTATGTGTCTCTGTGGTGATTGTAGGTTTAAATTCTTCTTCTTATTTGTAAGGTAAAATATTATCAAAAAAATTTAGGGAAAAATTTTAGGGAGTAGGAGATGGTGAGGGAGAGAAAGAAGAAAAAAGAAAGAGAAAGAATAAAAAAACAAAAACAAAAAAAAGTCGTCACTGGCGGTCGACCGTCGGGCAGTGTGCTTGAAGAAGAAGAAGAGAGGAAGAAAATAAAAAATTAATTTTTTTTTTTAAATAAAAAATAGTGCTACATCAGCAAGTCGTTAGTTTTTAACAGAAAAATGGATGGAGAGACTAAAATGAAATGAAATCCAAACCTCAGAAGTTAAGGGGCCGTTTGATAACCATTTCGTTTTCTGTTTTCTGTTTTTGTTTTTCATTTTTAAAAAACAGGGGTGTTTGATAACCATTTCTGTTTTCTGTTTTCTGTTTTTTAAAAACGTTTTTGAAATTATAAGCAAATTTCAAAAACCAAAAAAAGTAGTTTTTAAAAATAGATTTCTGTTTTTCAAAAACTCATTTTTCTTCTAATACTTATTTTTCTCCTCTTTTACCTATCTCTCTCCAACAAATTCCTTTTTCTCTCTAAAACGTTTGTCTCTCAATAAAATTTAATTTTCTCTCTCAAAACTTTTTTCCTCTATAACTTAATTATCTATTTCTAAAAACTTATCAATAACTTTTCTCTCCTTAATAAACATATTCTAATTTTTCTTTTGAAAAAAAAAATCTCCAAAATATTCTATCGCTACAACTTTTCTTTATTTTTCTAATTTATCGTTATTTCTTTAGCATATCTTTTACTCTTAACCTTACTATTTCTCTAAATTTTCTCTTTTTCTTTAATATTTTAATCTAAAATTTATCGCTAATCTAATTTTTTCCTATTTTTTCTCTAACTAATATCTTTTCTCGAGTCTAACTAATATTCTCTCTCTAAACATCTTCTTTCACCTCTCTAAATTTTCTATGTTGAACTTTTCTCTCATCTTTTTTTTTTAAAAAAAATCTTTTCTCACGAAAACATTTATATTTGTGTCTCTGTATTTTTGTTTCAACGTCTCTACACATTTTTCTCTCTCTAAAACATCTTTTTATCTTTATAATTTTTGAAAAACTGAAAACAAAAAACAGTTATCAAACAAGGTTGGTTTTCTGTTTTTTAAAAACAGAAAACAAAAAACAGTTATCAAACATATATGGTAAAAAACAAAAAACCAAAAACCAAAAACCAAAAACCAAAAACCAAAAACAGAAAAACCAAAAACAAAAAACTGAAATGGTTATCAAACGGGGCCTAAATTGTCAAGTTTAAAAACTGAAGTACCAAATGAAACCTAACTCAAACTTCAAGGACTAAAAGTATATTTTTTCTAAAAATTTATAAATTATTATTACTATATTTGCTTCTCTTCAACCAGTGGCATTGCCGTTGACCAAATCTAGGCATGAAGGTGGTCTTTCAAATGGACTAGATACACATGGTTTAGGCTAGTCTCTCTTATTTTAGTGCCTACACCTATCAAGAAAGATGAGATTAATGTCTATGTTGGTTGTAGCCAAAAAGAATCTACACACGTAAAGGACTTAGTAACGACGAGAACTTATTGGAATTTTGTCTAGAAGTTAATTAATGTAAAAATCTCTAGCCAAAGTGAACTTAGTTCAACGGTAATTGGTATATACCATCGACCAAGAGGTAGGTTCGAATCCCTCCATCCCAAATGTTGATGTAGTCAAAAAAAAAAAAAATGTAAAAATCTCTAAAAGAAGGAAAGCATGTCATATTTATCTCTAATTCAAATTATAAAGTCTCTCGATAATGGTTTGAAGGCTTCTTTTTCTCTCTTGCAATTTTAATGCTTCTTATCTAATTTTAAAAAAATGCAATTTTTTTTTTCCTTTGGGATTCGTCATCAAGATTCAAGAATATGTCGTAGGAAAAAAGAATGATCATAGAATTAAAGATTATATTTTGGGTTTTTCCAAGAATATTTACATAAGAGTCAAATAATAATAATTTAAAGTAAAAAGGATAACTTTTTCAATCATTTTCATCCATCTTCCCAAAATGCAAGTTTTTGGTGGGAGCCAAAATTTTGAAACCAAACTTTGAAAGCCATGTGAGTTACATAAATTAAATCACACATGCCCCTACTCTTCTTGAGATTTAAGACTCTAGCTAGGGACCATTTTTTATGCCCATGATCCCATGATGTGACATCAATGAAACTTCTAAAGTTTCTCATCTACAAATAAAATACGTAAAATTACAAGTTTAGTTCCGAAACATTCAAAGTTATATCTAATAAGATTTTGAACTTTAAAAAATGTCTAATAGGTTTATAAACTTGAACTTTTGCCTAATAGCTCCAAAATTTACAAACTTATTTAGCATTTTTTTTTAAAAAATCTATGAATAGGTCAGACGACATAAAATTGAAAAACTAGTCTTTATCAATCACAAAATTAAGTTTGGCATACAAAGATCAAGAATTAGATTTTTTTTTTTTCAAATTTGTTGATAACTTTGTTAAAAATTCAAAATTCAAAGACCTATTATTTATTGTTAAAATTTAGGGTCTGGTAAATACAAAATCAAAAGTTTAAAATTCTATTAAACACAATATTGAAAATTCTTAGATTAAACAGGTAATTAACCTATAAAATAATATCATAATTTCAAAATATCATTTCGTAGTGATTTTGTTTATTTATTAATACTTGTTGATCCAATAATATATTTCTTTAGATTTCGTAGTTAAAATAATAATAATAATAATAAATATAGAGATTTCACACCTTGATAAAATTAAAATGTCTACATCTAAATAGTTTTTACATTTGAAGTTTTGGGTGTTTTTGGGAGAGAGTGAAAAGAAAATATCAACCATTGAATGAGAAGTTTTTGGTTCATTATAAGACTTCAACATCAATGGTCAATGAATCATTGGTACCTTTAGCTTTAGAACCCCACATCCTTCTACCAAACCTTAATGAGAAGAAAAAGATTGAAAAATAAATACCAACATTGAGAGAAAACTTGTCCAACTAGATTTTACCCACAAAGGAAATTGGAGAAGTTTTAAAGAAATATTTAACGTGTAGAAATTTCAAGTGAAAAGTTTTTTTAAAGAAAAAAAATCCATGGAAAAAAATGAATTCAAACTCTAGATTGGACACCTACCTCACTAAGATAGTGTTGAAATCTAGTTATGTCACGGTATTAATCGAAGTACGTGTAAATTGATTCGAAGACTCAGAAAGAGAAGAAATTTCAAAAGACAATTGTGAAAATTTATTTGTTGCACAGTTTTGGTTCAACTACAAGCTTAGTCTATGAACTTTCAAGTTCGTGTCAATAGGTCAATGAATTTTAGAAAATGTGTCTAATAGGTCTTTAAACTTTCAATTTGTATCTAATTGTTCCCTTAGAACTTTAGAAATTGTCTAATAGGTCCATACACTTTCTTTTATGTGTCTAATAAGCCTCTGGCCTGTCAATATTTGTATTGCATATAGGTCATTGACCTATCAACGTGGTTTAAAATTCACATATCTATTAGACATAAAATTAAAATTTAAAGTTCTATTAGACACAAAATTCAATTTATATTTAATAGTTCTATTAATTTTAAAAAGTGTGGAGTATGTTGACACCTATTGGACATAAAATTAAAAAGTTTAGGAATTTTAAGATATTTTTAAGTTTAGAAACTTATTAGACAAAAAATTAAAGTTTAGGGATTTTAAGATATTTTTAAATTTAAAAACTTATTAGACACAAATATGAAAGTTTACGGAAAATGTATCAATAGTTTCTCTTTGGTGGGAGCATAGGTGTATCAATCTACTAAAAAATAACTATTTTTTTTTTTTTTTTTGTTTAAATATTTTAGTCTATAAACTTTTTGTTTTTTTTTTTTTTGAGGAGATAGTCTATAAAACTTTTATACTTCAAATTCTCCTACTTTTAAATTAAGTATTCAAATTGATTTGTTTGGTCTACTAACTTTTCGTGTTATATCAAGCAAAAATCATATATGACACATTATATTGTTATAGACTTAAATTCTAAACCACATGTATAAATATGATATCAAATTTGGAAACATGTGGTCTAAGATCTCCATTAAATACAATACAAACGATTCTCGATGATGACACTTAAGAATCAAAATAAAATATTTAAATATAGAAAATATCTAAAATTTGAAACAATAATTAACAAGGTGATTTAGAACCATTAATAATAATAATTATTATTATTATTTATTTTTTAACTTAGCTAGCATCCGTACTTGCTTCCTTGGAAGGCACCAATGGGCAATATGACCCTTTTCATAGTGGAAAGGGCAGTGAGAAATTCTACAAAATATGACGATATTAGTAACATCTATAATCTATAATCTATAATCTATCTATAATCTATAATCTATAATCTATATCTATAATATATAAAAAGTACGAATGTGGAAGAAACTTTTTTTCGGACAATTTTAACCTTATCTTTTAAAATAATACCTAAACTAACCCTTATGAATCTTTTAAATACATTAATAACATGAGCACTCACCCACCCACTCTTCACGTTAATCACATAATTAATTATTTTTATTTTTTTTTTATTTTTTTAAGATAGCTAATAACTTTAAATGTGATAGTTTTTTCTAGGTAAAATTGGTTTAACCTTTAAAGTTAGTTACATTATTAATTTAATGATTCCATTTTTTTCCTCTAAATTTTAATTTTTTTTTAGTTTCTAAAACTTGTGACATTGCTTTTAATTATGATTAATTATAAAATTCAAGAGGCTTTAAACACTTAATTTTAAAAAATGGATTATTTGAAAAAAAAAAAAAACCACTTCTACATACCACCTTCGATTTATTTATTTTCTAAAAGGTTTATTTATTTATTACCATTTAATTAAACTATAAAATAAACAAAATAAGATTGTTTAACCTCAGTCACATTCTTTGATTTTATTAAGAGTTAGATTATGAAAAAAAAAAAACCCATTTTTATTTCTAGAAATTTATGAGTTTTAGTTTGTCTTTAGTTATAGTTAATAATGAAATTTCAAAAGTTTGTAACTCTTTTATCTCCTGCAACTATATAAAAAGCTATGTTCATTTTTTTTTTTAAAAGAAACATATTTGATCTTCTCTCTTCTTATTAGGTTTGGTTTTCTTTTTCTTATTCATTGTCTTAATTTATCTTAAAATTTTTTGTTGGATTGTTTAACCTAACATTAATCAATAATTAGTTTTCTTTCAATACAATGCAAATAAGAGAGCTTAAAGATGTAATAGGTTAATTGAACTGAGTACACATGGGTAAGAGGCTTGTGGGATAGAGATGTGAGTGGGGAGGAGGATGACTATATTTGTAGGAACGAACTCGAGGCGAATATAAAGCGCATGAATACAAGTTATGTCTTGGAATGAAAGACAATTCAAACTTGCTTTGTCTACGAATAAGGAGGAAGTGATGCAACTAAATTCATTATTATTATTATGTGAACTAAAAAAGAAACACTATTATTATGAAAATTTCTATATATATTATGGATTTTTTAATTTAATTTGTAGTACATGATTATATTAATTGATTTTTCCCTTAAAATCACAATAATAAAAAATCCTACTATTATCATTATCTGGATTCCTATTTAGATTAGAATTTTTTTTCTAAAGAAAATAATCTCAGACATATGTACTCATCTCTTATGGATTTTTTTTTTTTTTTTTACAATATCTCTTATGGATATTTTTTCAATTTATTTATAATTGAAAATTATATTATATAATCAATACTATTATTGCTTTTGTATTAAAAGTGTTTTTTTTTTTAATTTGTAATAAGAGCATAGTTCATCAACTAACATAAGATTTGTGCTAATGACTAAAAGGTTTAAATCCCCTACTCCACATATTGTTAATTTTTTTAAAAAAAATTATTTTAATGTTTTCTAAAAGCGTAAGCATTCTCAGAATTGTTAAATTTTATTCTTACAAACTTCTAATTTTTATCAATCAACATGATTATTTATTGTTTTCTCTCCTTCAATTCTAACCATAATAATAAGGAAGGGTATTTTTTTTTTTTTTGAAATGGGGTACTATCTTATTTATTTTTGAAGATTTTAAAAAGTAAAAACATATGTTATGGTGAGCATTAAACACAAAAATATAATGAAAACTTTTTTTCTCCTCGCCCTTTAATAACAAACATAAATATCTCCATTGCTATTTTTATTTTTACAACATGTGAGGATGAAGGATTCGAACCACAGACCACGTGGTCATTAGTATAATATGTCAGGTGAACTATGTTCATGTTGGGCGTCTCCACTGCTAATTAATTCATGCACCCACTCTAAAAAAAAAAAGAAACTTGCACATGAGTTTTATTTTTGTTTATTTTTTAACATTTTAAAATCCATACACCCACTAATTAAAATCCACTTAAAAGATATATTAACTCACACACTCACCTAACTAACTTCAATATCTCTCCCTTCTCTCTAGCTCAACACAAGAAAAAAGAGAATTTTGAGAGAGAATAATTTTTTAAAAAAAAATTTAATCTTTAAAAAAAAAATCACACCACTAATTAAAATACATTAAAACCCATACATTCACATAAATAACCTCATAATTATAAGATTTTCTCGATCAAATTTTTAATTACGTATATCTTTTATTTGCTTACTTTATTATTATATATATAGATAGTTCTAGATAGGAACCAAATAATGTTCATCATTTCTTCTCCCTTCTCTATTCAAATTACATATTTGAATTATAATGATAAACATGAAAAACCACGTGCAACGGACGTGTGAAAATTCTAGTATATTTAAACTTCTCATTGCACTTGTTATTAATTATTATTATTTAATTAAATTGCATTGATTACATATATGCAATTTGGCGACTAGGACTACATGCAGAGGACGAGGGGAATATAAATGGGAAATTTTGTGAATATTTATTTATAATAAGCTTCATAGATAGGATTTTCTTTATAAAATTTAAATTTTAACTTATTTAAGATTGAGAGTATATCTTGTGAGAACCATATTTTCATCATTAATTCAAATCTAGGGTGAAAGTTCCAAGCTAAATTGATTCAGTAAGCCAAGTTCACAAGTAGGAAAAAGAATGTTTTAATTGTGGGGTTGATTGTAACTTGTAAGATCAAGGATGTTGATGCCAAAATCTGGCCAAGCAACTCACCTGACCTTCATGTGACACCAGTAGTGAATTTGTTGAAGACGGAGAAGACGTGACCTGCAAGACCAGTCAAAACCGCTGCACACCGGTGTGGTGTTGGCCACCTGCACCCCGATGCCTCAGTCAGATCAAACAATAAGAGTGTTTTTTTGGTAGCTAAATTTTCGAACCCTTTACCGGGTGTGAGAGACCCTATTTATACATGTGTCTTCAATTAGGGCTTTCTAGGCGCTCGGAGGCGATCCTGGACTGAACCAAGTGGAACTGGGACAGACCGGGCAACAGGGACTGAACGGAGGCGGAAGGAACTTGACCCACACGAGTGGGCCGAGACGGCCCAATCCCTTCGGCTCGCTCTCCTCCGGAATCCGCTTCCCGGTCAAGCCTTCGTGATGGTGCTGCGTTGTCCTGCTTAGTCCTTGGATTCTGGGGTGGTCCAGAATCACCCACAACAAAGAACAAGGAGCAAGCATTGTACTTCCAAGTTTTAAACTAAAGAAAATTGATGATAGATTCAATCCCATATTCAAACTTTAGAAGGTTTTTTACTTGGGACGCATTTGACCAAGATTCGTGCTTTGCTAGAAGGGAAGATTGCACGCCTGTGATAGTGAATGAAGTGTTGAAAGGGAGATATGTTAGATCTCTTTTGGATGAACATGGCAACTGAAACAAAGTTAAAGTAAAGAAATCGATCCTTCTATGCCCAAATGTTGAAGCTATTATTAACTCTCCAGTTGAGGTTCTGATGCTAGAGACAAGATAATATGGAACTTTAGACCTGAAGGACATTTTCTCGGTGAGAAGCACCTACCACCCGAGGGTCCAAATGGCCAATAGAGAGGAGGTTTTCCCCTCGGACCCTAACAAAGATCGAAAAAGATGGAAAGGCTTTTTTGGCAAATCAAAGTTCCTCCTAAAATGAAAATTTGTGCTTGGAAGCTTATCAAAGATATTGTTCCCATGCGTTTTAATATCAGGAAAAAGGGAATTGACACTAACTCATTCTGTTTATTTTGCAAGAAGAGCTATGGAACGACAAAGCATTGTGGGGTTGTAAGTTTTCAAACATCATTTGGCTGATTCATCTCCCCTACTTATTTGGGCTTTTTGATAATTGTAGGGGTGGGTGGAAGGTAGAAGACGGTTGGGTTTGTATCCTTGAGTACTCCACGAGTGAGGAATTAAGGAAAGTTACCCTATCTAATTGCTATGGTGTCTAGGGTGTCACAAGACATATTTGAGAGTGATTTTGAAATGATACAACAAAAGTGATTTTTGAAGTGATTTGGAATAGCCAAAATCACTTCTCTTTGAAAATTGTGATGTTTAGCAATAGTGGGTAAGTGATTTTGGATGCATTCAAAATCACTTTAAGTTATTCCCAATCAATCACTAGAGAGGTGATTTCTAATTAATTTTATCAAGTGACTGTGAATGGTTTCGTTTTTTAAATGACTATTAATTATTTCACATTTTTTTTTTTAAAAAAAAATCATATTTCATCTTTACTTCGTCCTAAAATTTTCTGAAAAGTTGTTATCTTTTCCTTTTAATTTTTTTTTGTCCATCTCTAACTTTAATTATCTCTAATTTTTAGAGCTATCTCTTATTTTTCTCTCTTTAAAGTTTTTATAATGTCTATCTCTACTCCAACTTTATTCTATTTTTAAAATTTTTATTAATTTTTCTGACTTTTTTTCCCTCCAATGATTTTAACTCTCTAAATTTTTTTTCCCTATAATTTTTCTTGTTCATCTCTAAATATTTTCTCTCTATATAATTTTTTATATCTCTTTTAACTTTTTTCTCTCTAATTTTTTACTTCTTTTAACTAACTTTTTGCTCTTGAACTTTTTTATCGTGTACTCTTAACTCTTTTCATGGTTAAAGTTTTTCTCTCTAAACTTTTTGTCATCCTTCCCAACATTTTTTATATCTCTCTAACTTTATTTCTCTTTCTTCGAAATTTCTCTCTTCATTAAATTTCTCTCTAAATTTCTTTTTCCTCTCTCTAAAATGTTTTTCCCTCCGAGTCTAATGTCTCTATCATTGTTTTAAACTTTTTTTCTAACTTTCTATTTTTTTCTTTCTTAAATTTTTATTTTTCTCTATATAATCTTTGTCTACCACCTTTAATACTCTTTTTAATAATTAATTTGATGATTCTAAAACCACATTTGGAAAAACAATATTTATCATTTAAAAAATACTTTTAATTAAATTAAAATAACTTTTACACAACTGTGGAACCAAATATTAAATAATTTTACAAAATTAATTGATTATAATTAAGTCACTTGGTTTTTTTTTTTTGAATTCATTAAATCACTTGGTTTAAAACACTAATTCTAAAATCATTTTCAAATATGCCTTGTGTCAATATGAGTTCAACTCAGTAATTAAAATATAATCATTTTTTATCCAGAAGTCATAAGTTTGTATTTCTCCCTCTACATATGCCTGATGCATTTTTTTTTTATGTAAATAACCTAATATTAATGCATTTTATAATAAATTTCCTCACAATTATAGGCAAAATTTTTTGGAGTTGTTATTATTATTATTATTATTTTGAGTTCAATAATTACGGAGTGGAGGATCAAACAATCGATTTTTGGAATGGTAATTGATGTCTTATTTACTAAACTATGCTCAGATGTACATGATTAAATAAGAAATTTTAAGAACTTGTCTTAATATTAACCTTTTGAGGTAGATAAATAATATATTACTCCAAACTTCTCTATATCCAACCATTTGAAAACTTAGTTATAAATGGCCAGGACAAGTCTCCCTATTTTAAATTGGATTGATGTGGTCCATTTTAGGCCTAAGTTTAGATGAATTAATTTGCTTTTAAGTTTCGCTCTAAAGGCCCATAGAAATGAAAATGTTATTTTTACTTTTTAAACCATGAATCTTTCCCTTTTGATTGATACAAGACAATATTTGCATCCTACTCAAAAAAAAAAAAAAAAAAAAAATGCGTCATGAACATTAATATAAAGTTTTAATTTTATTTTAGTCCTATACTTTCAACTTATATCTATTTTAGTCTTTTTATTTTCCAAATGTCTATTTTGGTCTTTATACTATTCAAATTTTGGTTCTTATTTACAAAATCCTAACACAAATTCTATACACAACTAAAATTCTTTAATACAAAGTTATGAAAATATTTCAAGAAATTTATTCAAGTGTAGTGTTTATGCATAAATTGATATTACAAAAAACGATGGAACAAAATCACTCACTTTTCAAGACTAAAATTATTAAAATATACATTTTGAGAGTACAATAATAAAAATAACTAAAATATACTTTTCGAGAGTACAAGGATCAAAATGAGAAAAAAAGAACTAGAGGAACCAAAATAGAAGGTTAAATTATAGGTTTAGTCCTAAATTTTCAAGTTTGTGTCTATTTGGTCACTAAACTCTTAAACATGTCTAATAGATTCTTGAACTCTCAATTTTATGTCTAATAGATCTTTAAATTTTAACATTGTCTAATAGATCATTGAACTTTTAATTTTGAGTCCAATAGATCCTTGACATATTCAAAATTCTTTTCTGTAGTAAACATATTCAGAATCTTTTAAAATGAACTTATTTATAAGTTACAAAATTGAATTTTATGTCTAATAAAACACTAAATTCTCAATTTTTTGTCTAGATAGATCCGTAAATTTTTTTTAAAAAATTAAATAGAACATGGACTTATTATACACAAAATTGAAAATTTTAAAATTTATTGGACATTTTTTTAAAAAAAATTTAGAAATCCATTACTACAAAATTGAAAGTTTAAGGATTTCAGAGCTAAACTTATAATCTATCCAAAGATAAAACTGAAACTTAAATATAATTATTTTTTTTTTTAAAAAAAGCAATAGGTTTTATGAGCAACAAAAGTAAATACTATTTTTCTTAGAAAAAAAAAAAGGGTCTATGACTCTATCATATTCAACGATCATGCTGACTGCTGTTGCCATTTTGAGGGCCCAATTGTGCATGTGCGACACGTCGTAATTCGTTCTAGACTTATACCCATAGCGTCCAGGTCCAATTAACTTGGACGACATGTAGTTGGTTAAAATTTAAAATAAAATATTTTTCAAATAAAATAAAAAAAATAAAAAAAAAATAAATTTAGAAAAAAACCGGTGACGGTGATGATGCAAATTAGATAACGATACTAAAACTACAAAATTTTGAGAGTTGCAATTAAAATTCAATTTTCAGAAAAGTCGCACTGAAGAACGCGTGGAGAGGGAGACGAGACAACTTCATCTCTCTCTCTAATCACCATTTCTTCTCTCTCGCGATTTCGAAATTGACCTAACTGGCTTCAAGCTTCTTCTTTAAGGATCAACTTCTACTAGTTTTTCCGCGCAGTTGAAGACGACCGCTGGAAATGGATCAGATTATGAACAAAGTAGGCTCCTATTGGTTCAACCAGAAGGCCAACAAGGAGATCGGCTCAATCGGCGATGATATTAATGTATGGCCATTTCTCTATTCTTTTTCTCCCTTTTATTTTCCGTAATTTATTGCTGTATGATTTCGTATGCGCTTTCCTTTGTTGGGTTAATTCATTCTTTCGTTTTTATGACATTTGGGGCTTTTATGATGTCGGTTACGTAGAATCATCCGGCTTCTCATATTCAATTCTTTTTCCTTAATTGACACCCAGATGTTTCATTTTTCAATTGTTCATTCGTTTGTCGTGGCAAGATGCTTTCAATTAGATTCTGGAGTCGCAATTTGATTCAATGACCTAGGGTAGAGAAATTGTATTGGATAGTTTTGGACCTTTCTTCTGGGATTATCGTGTTGCTTCGTTGAATTACTCGGATTTCCATCTTAGCTGGTGAAACTAGCGCGCCAATTTTCCCAATTCTGTTCAGGAATGTGGATTCGATACACCTCTTCGTCATGAGTACAAGCTTTATGCTAGTTGAGCTACCCTAACTTATAAGGGTTTCCACCCTATTGCTTTGCTATACACTATTTGAACGTCTAGGTTAGCTCACAACCCTCGTCCTTATCAGACGGATAATTGTGTCTTACAAGTTGTTATTTGGACAACGTGTAAGTTACAATGGTGGTCTCTTTTTCAGAAGAAGCTGCTGAATGGGCTGAATGGGCTGAATTGAGTTTCATCTTATACAGCATCCATCTAACCAATATGGAAGATTATTGGGTGTGGCCTTATGAAAAGGGGGGATTATTCTCAACAAAATCATTGCTCAATAGCTTGGTTTCGGTGAAAAAAGACAAACCTTGCCTCTATACAGAGGCCATATGGACTGGTGCCTACCCAAAAAGGATTAAATTCTTCATTTGGGAATTTTCCCACTCAGCTTTAAACACTATAGACAGACTCCAAAGGAAATTCCCTAACATGGCTCTATCCCCAAACAGGTGTATTCTCTGCAAATCCGATATGGAGACTCAATCTCATATTTTCATTTGTTGTCTGGTAGCTCAAAATTTTTGGAACGAGTTGAGATTAGCTTTTAATTGGGAGATCGCTCTTCCAAAAGATCCAGTAATCCACTCATGCTTTTATCATCTCTACTTTTGGGTCATCCATTTAAACGCACAAAGGAGCTTCTTTGGCAGAATATGATTCAGACATTGGTATGGTCGATTTGGATGGAAAGAAACCATCGAACTTTTGAATCTAAGGAAAAGCCATATCCGGTTCTTTTTGACAATGTTCTTTTCCATGCATTATCTTAGTGTAAATTGAATTCTCTCTTTTCCTCTTATAGTTTAATATCACTTTTGACCAATTGGAGATGTTTATTGTAACTCCATTTGTTCGGTGCTTTCTCCTCCCCTTTTTTTTGTAATTTCATATAGCAATGAAATTGTTTCTTATCCCAAAAAAAAAAAAAAAAAAGCATAAGCCTCCCGCATTTTTTGAACATAATATTACATGGCTTGCAACTCTCATGCTTGAGTTTCTTTGGAGACACTGAGTTTTTGGATGTAATGTCAAATTCCAATTTGTATCAAGGAATTTTTTTTTTAATGTTGGTATAACTACATGGAAAATTTCTCTGGAGTGAGTAATGTGACAAGTGATAGTGTTATTAGCCTTTTGTTGAAGATATATTCCGTTTAATTAAAACTATTCGGTGCGTCTTTCTTCCATGGTTCTAGAAAGATCTAGTTCCATACCATATTACGTACTATATGGTCAGTATATCATGGGTTCAATGTCAGTTCCTCCGTCCAAGAAAAGAGTTTCCTTTAACTTTATTTTATATATATATATATATATATATTTTATTTTAGAAATTTATTTAGGTTGAATTGTTTATTTTGTGCGTGTACTACAGCATTTTATACTTTGCTCATTTCCTTTGCACCCAATACTTCTTGCTTCATTATTTATTGATTCATCATAAGCTTATATATCTCTCTTTACTTTTACTCTTCTATGGGCAGTCATTGTCAACGAGTATTCAAGGAGGGACTAGCTGGTTGGTTAATAAAATAAAAGGTTAGTCTTTTCTTTGTTGATTTGTAGGTTCTATTTGTATTATTAAAAATATTTTCACATGACCTTTATGTTAATTTTCTGAATATTGAATGTTTGTTCCTTTTGAAATGTTCTTTGGAGATTGCAATGTTTATTTTCTGGACTCGAATGGTTCCGCATGCCATGGCAAAGGCCTCTAAAGTTGTGCTTATATTTGCAAGTTATATAATTTGTATGCAGTCATTATAATGATGCTAAAGATTTTGTCAGATGGTCCTGGCTTAGGACTACTTATATCAGTGTGCTTAATGGAGCTATAAATTGATAATAGATTTATTAGTATGTTATTTTGATTAATCTTTTCCGGTATTCATAGGAAAAATGCAAAAACCTTTGCCAGACTTGCTGAAGGATTATGACTTGGCAGTGGGAATTTTCCCCCGGGATGCAACCAACTATGAGTTCAACGAGGAGACCGGAAAGCTGACTGTTTTCATACCAGAAGTTTGTGAAGTTGGTTATAAAGACTCATCAGTCTTGCGTTTTTCCACCACTGTAACTGGATATCTGGAGAAAGGAAAGCTAGCTGACATAGAGGGAATGAAAACGAAGGTGATGATATGGGTAAAGGTGACTTGTATTACGTCTGATGGACCGAAGCTCAACTTCACAGCTGGAATGAAGAAAACCAGGAAAAGAGAGGCTTATGAGGTCCTTAGAGATGGTGTAAGTGTTGATAAGTTCTAAAATGTGGGAAGTTTTTGGTTGGGTCTTTACACCTTAAAGCTTAACTTGTGATAGATATTCTTGTTCTTCAATGTGTTACTGTAAAGCCGAGAATCTTACCCAACCGCGTATCGCTATTTTCTGATGTCTAAAAGTGGTAAAATTTCTGGTTGAATGATCGATCTATAAGAGGACTCAACCAAATATTTCTCATTTCTCAATCTATATTCCCTTAACTCATATCTTTTATTTCATTTTATTGGATAACACACTGTTATTGGATATTGGAATGCAACATTCAGTATTCACAACATAATTGTAAGTTGTAGTCTCTTCACTCCTATTGTGAAAGTGTATTGCCAGTGAGTGAACTGGTGTAAATGGGGGCAGCTTCTTCTAATTGTTGTTGTCGTGGTGGAGCTGTTGAAAGAAGGTTTTTGAAGCTTCGTAAGTGGACCAGCAAATTGCAGCAGCAGGCGCATGGAACAGCATCCTTGGAAGCCATCCTCTCATCAGGCCATTGTACCCATCCTTCTTCACCACATGCCCAAGTACGTACCCTACCGAACTGCTTGAAAATCTGTCGCACCCACACACTCCCTGTTTGTACAGTAAAACCATTAGAGAAACACATAAAATTTCCTGTTAGAGCTGTTTGTAAATTAGAGAATAGAATAGTTTCTATTTAAGTTAACGAGTGTTAACTTGGTGGGTGTTGATGCAATTTGGTTATGCTCTTTTTCCTGGAAAACTGGAACGGACTGAAGAATTATTCCCCTCCATTTGTTCGACAAAATTCCTCAAGGATCTGTGGGATTTCCATTTTCACTTGTTAAATCACTAATTTAGGTCATAACTTGGTTTTTTGTTTTCGATTTTCTAAAACTATGCTGGTTTTTTTTCTTCTCTATTTCCTTACCATGGTTTATAATGGTTTATATTTTTATCAATGACATATTTGAATTCTTAGTCAAATTCCAAATACACTATTATGTTTTTTAAAACTATATTTTTTATTTTTCAAAAACTAAAAACTTTCACCAAAGGAGACAACTTTCAAAAGTTTCAACAGTAGAAGTTTAAATTTGAATTAATATATAATTCTCTCTAATATTATCACGGTTGATCGACAAATGACAAAAGATGGTGTATGTTGTAAATGTCCCTTGATTTTGTTCATTTTTTTTTATTCTCTTTTGTCTAATTATGCCAAATCTTGCCACTTAGTCACCTTAAGGACTTAGGTCACCATTCAATTCAAAGATGAATACTTGAATATAAGATTTTAAAGTCCAGGAACCAAAGTTCTAGCTAAATTTGTAACAGAACCTATATGACTTTACACTCCCAAATTTAAAAAAAAAAAAAAAAGTTTTATGATCATGCGAAGTTACCACGCCGGCAAGAAACACAGACAGTCATTACCTGGCACTGCAGCCGAGTTTTCACAACGTCTAATGGCGTTGTAAGAGCAGCAGCAATAGACCCAGCTGCCGCACCAGCCGTAGCATGAACAACCAACCCCTCATCGTCGTCACTTCCCGGCGAGACTTCCTTCAAGCCCCTTTTCGCAGCTTCATAAGTGGCAAAATGGACAGCCGTGTACGGCGCATTCATCAAAACCGTGGTCCGATAAGAAGCATAGAGCGCCCCAATTCCTTCCTCAACCAAAACCCTCCTCACACAGTCCCCCACTCCCTTATAAGGACTGCTCTCCAACTGCAGCCTCTGTTTCACCACATCCATCGGCGTTATCACGGCGTCGCTCGCCACCGTCGCACACACTCCAGAAATGGCGTGCCCTAATGGGTTGTTCGGATTTCCAATCGAAAACCCCTCTTTGCAGAATTCGTATACCGAGAAGTATACGGCGTGTGCAGGCCCTGCGCCGAGACCCATTGCTCCGATTCCACGGTAGAGTCCGGCTGGACCTTCCACTTTCAGAATCGACCCGAGTGCTTGTCGGACTGTAGATGATCCGCCGAGGGCTTGTATTCGGGTCTTGAGAGTGTCCACTGGAAACATGGCCATGTGCTCGACGGACCCTGCAATTGATCCGGCGATCATGAACTGCCAGAAGAAAAGGCCGTCGTGGGTCGGCGGTGAAACTGAGATTTCGGGGCGGAAATCGGGAGAGTGGGAGACGCTTGTAGCCATGGTTTGAAAGTTGCAGAGAGTGAAATTGGCTTAAGACAGAGGCTGCAATGTAACAAATGGGTTCGAGTGTGGATTTCTGTTTCAATGGAAGGAGTTGTCGCCTTGCTCCATAGCTTTTGTAAGGTGATGTTTTCCTCTCTTCTTTCTGCATATTTTTTTGTCACAGAGCATCATTTAGAGGAGCTTTCATAGCATTTTTTAAATTCGTTGTTCGAGTTTTGTAAAATATCTAGAAAGATACGGATTTCATTCATGTTGATTCAAAGGGTTTTCATCTTTGTTCAACCAATTTATTGGGAATAATTCTGGGGTTATATCAAAAAAGATGAAGGAGACATGGTTTTAGGGTTGAACTTGGTGTTGAACTGGGTGTTATTCTTATCCTTTATCTGGAGAGAATCAAATTTGTCTTTAGCCTTTTTTATTATCTAATGTTTATTTCTGGAGATTCTTTTATTTTTCCCTTCTCTTTTTTTTTGAGTTAACCGTACTTGGGCTAAGTATTCGAACCTCTAACAAATATATGCCTCCTTAATCAGTTAAGCTAGGCGCACGTTGACATTTCTATAGATTTTTCAGTATAAGATTAGTTCAATTGTAAATAAACTGTAGGCTTTATCTTCATTTTTTAAGTCAGCGTTTTGCAACTTTAAGACCCAAAAGCTTACTTTGTCTGTCTGTTTCTGCAGCATCCGCACCTTTCCTTGATTTAACTTTTAAGACTAAATCACAGTCTAAGGCTCTAAAATTTAGACATCTTTTCTTTACAAGAAAGTTATACAAGTTCGGAAGATTATTGAGAACTGTTAGGACAATGAAACTTCACAGTAAGATATTGTCTATTTTAGACCTATGCTTGTGTTATTTTGTTTTAGACCATATTCAAAAGGCCCTAATACTAAAAGATGATGTTAATTATAAATCTAAGACATTTTTCACTGATCAGTTTGTAATGACAAGTTGGTTACATGTGCATGCATCATCCTCTGTTTTCTCATCTTTATCCATTATTCTCAAGTCAAATTCAAGCATCATCTTTAGTAATTTGGATTCCTTACTTAACTGTTAGCTTATCTTCTTTCCCTCAGTCCCCATGACTTTTTTTATTTTTTTTTATTTTTAAAATTTAAATTTAATTTCTCTCTCCTCCTACACACTGTATTGCTCTCATTAATGAGAATTAGGACATGGAGAAGGACAAGAAAGCCCTGAATCCCTGCCTGGAATTTGAAGGATTATTTCAAACTAAATTCCATCGATGTAGAATAGAACCGCTTCAAATGGGTTTTCTGGAATTTGTTCTTCATTACCATATCTTAGCTCCTCAACATTCTTAGAATTCAGCAGATTTCATTCTGTTCAAAACTTATTTTACATGTAAGATAAATGAGTTATAATTTTTCATACTACCTTTCAAACTACCTTTTCTTTCAGTGCCACAATATGTCCTTGTGAGACGGGGATTCAAATCTCTAACCTTTTAAGTTTTAGTCGAGGCTATGATGTTTGAATTAGTTGAGCAATAACATAGGTTGGCGTATAAGGTGAAGCTTGCAACTATCCCGAAAAGGATTTGTGTTATTAAATGTAACACACATAAAAATGAAGGGAAAAGATAGTAGATATATAATTGGTAGATGCATGCACTCATATATCAATCATTAAATTTTGATGCGTAATATAATAAGTTCAATAGCTAATAGTTTCCTCCCAAAATAAGCTTTTGGCGTTACATTCTTGTCCAATGTAGTATCTGCAAACGAATGGCTCAAAAACAAGGACCAGATTTTTAAAAATCAGACCATCAACACAACAAGAAACAGACTAAAACCCAAACAGTTGTGTCATCTTCAACTGATGGGAAAAACCAACGAGAACCAAACTTCTTTTTGCAGATCATGAACACCAGCAAAGTCGCTGCAAATTTTGACGAAAATCGAAAAACGGGTATTGATCCGAAGCTCTTCTCATCATCTGATGAAACATAGGAAACGCATCAATCAAAGACTAGCTTTAAGATCTGAGTGAAAACTTCCACATCCAAAAGTGATCCCTTTTCTTATTATATATGAACATTCTGTGATTCTGTGCAGAGAAGAAGATGAAACAGTTTGTTTTCAAGTTGGCTGGAAACAAAAAGATTTCCAAGTTGAAGAAAAGCCCAATCTGAAGCTGCTAGTTGTGTGTTCATGGACAGTGTGAGGACAGGACTGAATCATATCCCACATCACTTGGATATCTCTGTATTCTCCACAAGACTCTATGTCCTTGTAGAGGCTCAGTAGCCCATTCCCATTGCCTGCCATTTTAACCCATTTCTGAAGCAAGTTAGAGAGAGAGAGAAAGAGAGAGATAAAGAGAAAGAGATTACCTTTAGGCTTATGGAGAAGCCTTGAGTTCACTCTGAGAAAGAACAGCTTAGTAGGGAAGAGGAATGAGCGTTTGAAACCACCCCATAATCGCCATCTCTTCATCTTCTTCACCTGCAGGCTCCACTCTTCAACCAATCTTCAATTTATATACTCTCTCTCTCTCTCTTTCTCTCTCTCTCTCTCAAGGATCAAAACCAGAGTTAATAAATAAAGAAGACAGAGACGGACGTTTGGAGTATTATCCGTATTGCCTTTAGAAGCAATCCCATCATATCTCCAAAATCAGTGAATTTAGAGCTGAATTCAATTAGGATGATTTGGTGGGTTGATTTTGGTAGTCCAAAAACAGTGAAAACCAAGAGGATTAGACACAAAAAACCATGGAAATGACGACCAAATACAGTGAAAGTGGTTAAATATGGTTCAAATTTAAGATGGAAAGAGAAGGAGCGTTTTGGGATCTGAAGATGAAATCAACATCACATTTAAATATGAGTAAAGGGTTTGGATTTTGCTTTCCCCATCTATCCTTTACACCTAGATTCTCTTCATTAAAATACACCAAGGAAGTTGGGCAATTGGGGCCATGGTCAAACGGTTGGTTGGCTTTTCTATCATCTCTTCCATTTGTGTTCTCTCTCTACGTATACATCTGTCCTTTTTCACATTTTCAAATCCATCTCGATACTTCAATTCCTTAATCAAAAGGGTTCTTTTGTCTCTATAACGAACGTATTCTTTATTAGTCTATGACGGCTCTGTTGATCATCATGGTATAAATCATACCTCTATCCTTGACCTCTTCGTTATTTAACTTCAGAAGGTTCCAGCTCTGTCAAATTTGTATTCGTTTTACTTCTCCCTATAAGAAAGTGTTGTGTTTTTAATGAAATTCGAGCCAAGTGTAAAGTTAACAATATAGAAAGAGAGATTAAAATGGAACAGTTGAGAAGATAAGAATGAATGGCATTGTTGTTGTCTGAAGAATAAGATTGTTAGGTAAGATTAATGTTTTAACTATCTTGTGTTCATGCTCTCTTTAGTGGTAGTAGTAGGAATTGATCATGTGCAGCCCTAACTGCCTTTGCTTTGCCTTTGACATCTCACCAACTGCTACCCCTTGTTTTTATCCATATTCTATCTCTCTCTCTCTCTCTGATGGGACTTAGATCAAATGGAAGAACTTGAGTGATTGGAATGTGACTTTAAGGTTTAGTGAACTCAAAGTCAACCTCGATTCCATGGAAAGCCAATGGAAACCCCACTTTGAGGATTAAGTTTGTGACAACTTGGACCTTATATTAGTTTTATAAACTGAATCACACTTTAATATAATGATTCATCTAAATATATATGTCTTCATCTCTAATATTGTTGATATACATTAAAAGTATGATATTGTTGAAATTCATAGTTGGCATTCTTTTAGCGTGGAGATAAATGATGTGTAATATAACTTTTTGTTTTTATAAGTCATATTTTCTGAAGTAATGACTTACTTCTAGCCAAGTGTATTACTACTTCAAAGTTACATCATGTGAAGTTCGTAAAATTTAGTTTTGGTTCTATGGGTGGTCGTCGTGTCTAACTCAGTATGAATTAGCTAATGAAATGTATTTTATGTTATGTCATTGTCTTGTTAAAAAGGAAAAATTCAATACTTAACAAATACAAGGGAATCTTTTTAAAGTTAGAGACAATTAAAACATGAAAAATAGAATCATATGTTTTGATAAGAAAAGAAAAGGGAAACATTTAATATCTTCTCCACATGTGTGATTGAAAATAGTAAGAAACATAGACTTCAAAAACATTTCTTCTTCATATGCTGAGTCTCCTTTTGTGTATGGGCCCAGCCATGAGATGATGGATGAATCACAATCACTTGGCCTCAAATCCATTGCCATAAATCAAACATCTCATCAAGTTCCATCAATGCCCCCATCTTTGTAGGGTGGATTGGAGGGCATAATGGAGAATGAGCTAGAAACCTTGTCCATAGATTATGGAATTTGATGGGAAAGAATGTTGTCACCATTTCTTTTGTGTTTGATGGAACTGCATTTAACTTTATTTTGTTAGTTCTAAGTAACAATTATAATGGGATCTTATGCACTTCAACTAGGTGAGTCAAGAGCATTTTGTATGCCTTTTTTCTAGCTTTTATGGGCTAGATTCAATAGTGTTCGTAAGTGATGTACTCAACTTGAAATATGAGTTGGATAGTGAAGGAGGCGGAAGATATTCCTCCTTATAAGTTACAACTCAGGTCTTGAATTTCTTTCATCTAGATTCCTTTGACATCTTTACGACTTAAGTTTGCTGCTATATTTATTTGTCAAATTGTTGTAAGATCGTTTACAATGATTGAACGAGTGGCTCTAAAAGAGATGAGATAAGATAGATCAATTATTTCCTTTGCAAAAATCCTCACTTCTAAGTCTTCATTTCTATTGAGGTCAGAGAGTAAATATAACTTGCTCAAGTACTTCTTATTGAAAGTATCAAGTTGTTTAAATAGAGATTACAATGAGAAGTTAGGGAAAATAACAGAATAACTTCCTAACCATCATATGAACTTTCTTTAAACTCTATTACTCCCCCTCAAGATGGGTCCATGAAGCTTGTAACACCCATCTTGGACAGTAAAGAGGAGAAACGAGGAGCTGGCAGCGCCTTGGTGAAGATATCAGCCAACTAGAGATTTGTCCGTATGGGAAGCAACTTAATAGAGCCAGCAATGACCTTCTCACGAATGAAATGGCAGTCAAGCTCTATGTGTTTGGTTCGCTCGTGAAATATGGGGTTGGAAGCAATGTGAATAGCAGCATCATTGTCACAAAAAAGTAGTGACGGAGAGGGAGCTGTAATTTGAAGGTCCTTCAACAATTGTTGCAACCAAACCAGCTCACAAGAAGTAACAGCCAAAGCTCGGTACTCTGCCTCTGCAGAGGAACGCGAGACTGTGCTCTGTTTCTTTGCCTTCCAAGATATGAGAGCATCACCAAGGAACACACAAAAACCAGTAGTTGACTTTCGAGAATCCATACACGATGCCCAATCGGCATCCGAGAAAGCTCGAAGTTGGAAAGAAGACGAGACAGGCAAAAAAATACCCTGTCCTGGACTTCTTTTGAGATAACGCAACAAGGTATGAACAGCATGTAAGTGGGAAGACCGAGGTTTGGCAACAAACTGACTCAGTTTGTGTACAGCGAAGGCAATGTCCGGTCTAGAAATTGTAAGATAAAGCAGCTTGCCAATAAGTTGCCGATAAACAGTAGTCTTCTAACAAGAAACCACTGTTAGCATGAAGTTTGCAGTTGGGATCCATCGGCAATAGAGATGGCTTTGAAGCTAATAGGCCAGCATCTTCAATAACTTGAAGAGCGTATTTCCTTTGGGACAAGAAAATACCCTTGGCAGAACGAGCAATCTCTAATCCCAAGAAGTACCTTAACGAGCCCAGATCTTTTAATTTGAAAGTTGCGTGAAGATGTACCTTAAGATTGTTGATAGCAGACAATGAAGCTCCGGTAATAATTATATCATCTACGTATACCAAAAGAGCCAAGAAGGAAGTGCCAGAACCCTTTGTAAAAAGGGAATAGTCTGATTTAGATTGCTTAAAACCAAGAGATAACAAAGCGTGGGAAAATTTATCAAACCACTGCCTGGAAGCTTGCTTCAAGCCATATATGGACTTTTGCAATCTACAGACTAGTTTCTCCCCCTGAGGGCAAACAACTCCGTGTTTGTAGCCTAACGGCAAATCCATGTACACTTCCTCGTAAAGATCGTCATGGAGGAATGCGTTATTCACATCCAGTTGAACCAAGGGCCAAGAGAAAGAAGCTGCAATAGTTAACAAAACTTTGATGGTCACAAGTTTTGCAACTGGGGAAAACGTCTCAATATAATCGAGTCCATCCTGTTGTGTGTATCCCTTGGCCACCAAGCGGGCTTTATATCTTTCAATAGTTCCATCAGCTCGATGTTTGACTCTATAAACCCATTTACAGCCAATAGAGTGTTTACCCTTTGGCAAAGGGACTATTGACCAAGTATCATTTATTTCCATGGCCTTTAGTTCATCGAGCATAGCATTCTGCCAGTGTTCAAACGGAGCGGCTTGGTGGTAGAATTGGGGTTCAAATGTGGATGAGACATTTAAGACAAAGTTCTTAAATGTGGGAGAAAGCCTTTCATAGGACAAAAAATTCTATAAGGGATACTTTGTGGCAGAAGGCGGCAATTCCTTAGAACTTAGGAGACTGCAGTGGAAGTCTTTCAAATATGAGGGCTGTTTAGACATTCTAGTAGAGCGACGGAGTGATGGATTCTGGGTTATGCGTTGGCTATCGAGAGAGCAAGGCTCATGAGATTGAGGTCCACATTGTGAGACATTAGCAGAATTAGTACCATTGTTCTGTGGAACGGCTGAAGGCACTTCACTTGAAGGAAAGACAGACACGGATGAAGGCACCTCATTTGGAGGAGTTTCAATGGATGGCTGTCCAACAACATCAACAGATGGACATCGAGGTGCCATGGAACTACTAGAAGGCACTCCATCATAATTGAAGGATCGTGGTAGCACAAGATCAGGAAACAAATCAGGAACTTCATCTTTGCTAAGAACATTGTGGAAAGGAAACACATGCTCGTGAAAAATAACATCCCTTGAGACAAAGAAACGTTTGTTTTCTATGTCATAGAGCTTAAAGCCTTTTATACCTGGCGGATAACCAATGAACACGGAGGGAAGAGCGCGAGGATGAAATTTTGATCTGTTGGAGGGCAAAGTAGAAGCAAAACACAGAGAACCAAAAACGCGCAGCCCTGTATAATCAGCATTCTTTTTGTGAAGGCAAAAGAATAGAGTTTGCCAAGCAAGGACCGGTGAGGGGGTTCTGTTTATCAGATGACATGCAGTTGAAACACACTCCCCCCAAAACTTAAGTGGCACTCGCGACTGAAATAAAAGAGCTCTAGCCACATTCAACAAATGTTGATGTTTCCTTTCCACAACGGAGTTTTGCTCTGGACACTCTACACAGGAAAATTGATGCACTACCCCTTTTGATTGAAAAAATTCCTTGAAGGACAGCTCTGGGGCATTATCTGACCTAAAGCATTTTATAGAGGACTCAAACTGGTTTTCAACAAGTGTGAAGAAGTTTGGTACTATCGACAATGCATCAGATTTTCTTTTCATGAAAAACACCCAGGTATACCGTGTAAAATCATCAACAATTGTTAAAAAATATTTGCAACCGGAGTGAGTGGAAGTTTGGAAGGGCCCCCATGTGTCGCAATGAATCAATTCAAAAGGCTTAGCAGAAGTGTGAGTACTGGAGGGAAATGACAATCTATGATGTTTGGCTAAGGGGCATATCAAACAAGTCTTAGGAGAAGAATTGCACAACAGGATATCCTTCAAAGCATTTAAATGTCTTGTAGAAGGATGGCCAAGACGGTCATGCCAAAGAGAACTAGTACACTGTGCAACAGAGTTACAAACAGAAACAGAATTGAAAGACTTGTTATTATGCAAAGCAGAATCCTTATTTTCTAAAAAATCATGCTGCAGAATGTAAAGCCCCTGCCAAAATTTAGCCTTCCCAATCATCCTCGAAGAGCACTTGTCCTGAATTGAACAAGAATCACCAGCAAACGATATCAAAACAGGCAACTTAGCAGTTAAGGCACTAACAGAAATGAGATTGAACCGTAAGCTGGGCATAAACAGGACATTATGCAGTATGAGACTGGGAGACAACCGAATTTCTCCAATAAAATCCACTTGGATACGACTTTGGTTAGGTAAAGTAATAGTATGCCCCGAGACTGACAGTAATGAGGAAAATAAATCTTTGACATAGCATATATGCGTAGAAGCACCAGAGTCGATAATCCAAGTATTAGGGGCAGGTACAAAGGTAGAGGACGATGAACACGTACCGGCTATGTGGGAGTTAGCAGAAGACGCAACTGAAGTTGATGGAGATTCAGAGTCGGTTTTAGCAGCAGCAAGGTGCGACTGAAGCATTGTCAATAGCCCTTGGCATTGCTCCGTAGTGAAGCCAGAGATGGCAGCGGAATCAGTCTTAGCGGAGATTGTGGCATTGCTTTTCTGATTTCGATAGCCAGGCGGGTACCCATGGATCTTATAACATCGGTCAACAGTGTGACCAAGAGTATTACAATGGGTGCAATGCGGGCACTCTTTCTTTTTGTTCTGTTGATTTCGAGTGGCAGAGTTCGTTGAAGACGACTGTGAACTCTTAGCAAGAAGGGCTGTAGCATTAGAAGCTGGTGCCATAGGGGTGGTGGAAGAACGTTGTTCCACTTCTTGGGCAACAAGAGAGAAGGCCCGAAGAAGAGAAGGTTCGGGTTCCATCAACAGAAGTTGTGTCCGAAGCTGGCTGAAAGAATCGTTAAGGCCCATCAGGAAGGCCATCACGTGCTCAGTCTCGAAGTACTTTGTTAGGTTTTTGACACCATCGCAAGAACAGAGCCCACAAGTGCAGATAGGTCTGTAAGAGACCAATTCATTCCAAAGAGTTTTCAATTTGGCGAAGTACGCAGTGACAGTAAGTTGATCTTGTACCAGGTTGGACAATTCTCGCCGGAGTTGATAAATGCGCGGACGATTCTTGCGCTGGTACCTTTGTTGAAGATCGATCCACATGTCTCTTGCAGAATCAGAGTAGTTTATACTTGCCGAAATGTCTTTGGAAATGGAATTGAGAATCCAAGCCTTTACCACGCTGTTGCAGATTGTCCAAGATCGAAGCAAATTTCCAGTCGGACGAGGTAAGGATCCATCTATGAACCCTACTTTGTTCTTCACGGTAAGACCGATCATCATCGCCTGGTACCAAGAAGTATAGTTGGTTTCAGAGAGAAGATCAGAGACAAGAACAAGATTTGTTCCGTCGGAATGGTGAAGAAAATACGGATTGACATAGAGATCAACCACGGATTGACTGGTTGGCTGGACAATAGCAGGATTTTCAGCCATGGAAGATTGGGCAAGTTTCTCCCTGAAGAATGTTTAAAAATCTGATACCATATTGAGGTCAGAGAGTAAATATAACTTGCTCAAGTACTTCTTATTGAAAGTATCAAGTTGTTTAAATAGAGATTACAATGAGAAGTTAGGGAAAATAACAGAATAACTTCCTAACCATCATATGAACTTTCTTTAAACTCTATTAATTTCTTCCATTATTCTAAAGATCCCAACTGAATCGACTTCTGCAATCAGATGAGATAACCCCACTTCTTTGGCCAATGTCTCCATCACATCCACACCAATGATGAACTGAGAACTTTTGTCACAGTGAAGCTTAATTTCTCCTCTTTCATTTCTTAAAATAATACCAATTTCCATTTTTCTTTTGAGGGACTTTGATCATTGCATCTATTAATTATCTTGATGTTTGGTACTTCTTCAGCTCTTAGTTGACTCGATCTTATTTCTACCACCTATATGACATTCTCCAACGTATCATTAGATGAGTATGATCTAAACCACTAAATTAAGGCATCAAAATGTCAAAGTGAGCTTAGCTTATCTCTGTCAGGAGGTCAGAAACTTGAATGATGTTTTACTCAATGGGTCTTTGGAATTTTTACTACTTTAGCTAGCATGTAAATTATTGGTCAAAGAACACTCTCGGTCCCTATACTTTCATGAATTTTAGTTTGTGACAATTTGATCTTTATACTTTCAAATTTGTAACAATTAGTCACTAAACGTTTATATGTAACAATTTAGTCTTTTCTACCTTAAAATTTGTAACAACTCAATCCCCACCGTGAAAAATTCCAACGAAACCGAGTGTCAATTTTTATTTTTATTATGTAACCAACTTAGTAGTTTAGTCCCTAATCGGTTTATCAATCTACATAGGTAAGAAATTTTATTAAATCTTAACAATATTGTTGATGATAAAGACCAAATCATTACAAAATTTAAAGTATGAGGACTAAATTGTTACATACTAAAGTCCAAGGACTAAATTGTTGAAATTATTGAGACTAAATCGTTACAAACTAAAATTTGGGAATTAAATTGTTACTTCCCTGAAGGTTAAGAGATAAAAAATGTTTTAACTTATAAATTATTTTCATCTTTTGAATTGCACCTTTGGCACCACCCTTCAATGTCAATTCCTCTTGTGTCCCTAGATCTAGGATTGTAGGAAGCAAATTCTTAAAGGTTTTTCAACAAAAGGTTTTGATTTTATTAAGATGTTTAACATTCTGTAACAACTTCCATTATTTTGTAACATCATTATCCTCGAAAAGAGGATTTAACCTCATAATTCACTAGTTGGTGTTACCAAATTAACTGCATAATCTGCTAGGTGGTACCCATTTTTCACCAAATACCAATAGTTTCTCTTGTAAAGGGTTGCTTAATCCTTTAAATTAGGTTGTTAAAATGAGTCTAACTCAACGGTAATTGATATGTATACCTTCAACCAAAAGGTTAGGGGTCGTTTGTTTTGAGGTAATCTTAGATTCCCTCCTCATAGGCATCGAGATTACTATGTTTGGATTGTGGTAATCTTAAAATTAACCGGAATCCAAAGATATCGGGTATCCTAAAATCTCCTCTTTAAGCTATCTTGATTTCTGTTGAAAAGATGGGTTTTTAAAATACCCTTCCTTAAGGCATCGGGAAGATTACATAATTTACCTCTAATCCTAATTATTAGGCCACTATTCACTCCCTTTTTCTGCAAGTCGTCTAATTAGTCATCCTCCTCATTAATATATTTTTTTTTCTAAACAACGCTCTCACTCCCTCGCTCATTTGCTCTACACAAAATTTTCTCTACGGCTTTCTCTTCCAGGTATTTTCATGTTTCCTTTCTTACTCTCACTCCCTCATTTGCTTTTCTTTTTCTACTTTTTCACATTTTCTCTATTGTGTTTTCTATTCAAATTTGATCGTTTTTTTAATATGAGATTTATGTCGAGACATTGACCTTGAAATTGGAGGTCTCAATGTCTCTTTATTAGATCATGTAATCTTTACTCTTTTTTTTCCAGTTTTATCTTTTATCAGCATCGAATATATAATTTTCATTTTTGAGAAGATATTCAAGTATAAATTGACATTAATATTTTTTTTTAAAAAAAAAAAAAAAAAAAATTGACATTAATATTTATTTTATAAAAAAATGGTAAATTAATATTAATTATTTTTTTTTATGCAAGATAACATATAAAAATAATATAAACTATACTAAATTTAATTTAAATTTAAATTAATAGAAAAATGTGTTATATAAATTCATATTACATCCAAGTAACATACAAATTACATAAATAGTCTAATGGCATTATTGGAACATTATGTAAATTTAAGACATTCCCAATTAAAATCCTGCGAAACAAACACAGTTATTCAAATATTCCTAGGCATCCTTAAAAACTTTCCTAACATTGCTACCTAATGATGTCGGACATCTGTAATTCCGAACATCTACAATTCCAGACATCTAAAGATTTCGGCTATCTAGATTCCTAAAATACAAACGGCCCCTAAGTGTTGTTGAACTAAAAGAAAATCGTTTTAATTAGGTTAAAATACATGTTTAATCCCTGAACTTTTAAGTTTGTGTTTAATCTTCAAACTCTTGAACTTTTAAACCTTCAATTTTGTTTCTAAGTTTGTGAATTTTTTAAAATATTGAATGAGTCAAAAACCTAAACACAAAATTAAAAATTTAAGGACCTGTTAGGTAAAAAATTGAAAAGTTTAAAGACCTATACACATTTTAAATTTTAGGGGCAGTTGCATAAATGAAAAATTGGACCAAATTAATAGCAAATATAGCACAGTTGCAAACTAATTGCAAATATAGCAAAATTAATTGTACAAGACCAAAAAGCTGTCGTCAGATTCTATCAATGTCTATCACTGATAGACTCATTTTTCAAAATCTATCAGAGTCGTTTGGCCCACGGGTTTGGAATGGGTTGGAATGGATTGGAAAGGGATGCCCGTGTTTGGTTGGCCTGGAATGGTGTGGGTTTGGAATGAAATGGTGGGCATGTGGATTCCAATCCATTCCCACATTTTGGTGGGTCCCACTATTTCTCTCTCCATTTTTCTTCATAATTTTGATGGGACCCACCGTTTATTTTTCTATTTTAACCACATTTTGGTGGGTCCCACTATTTCTCTCTCTATTTTTCTTCATAATTTTGATGGGACCCACCATTTCTTTTTCTATTTTCCTTATAATTTTGGTGGGTCCCACTATTTCTCTCTCCATTAATTCCAACCTAAATCAAATGCACTAAACACAGGCATGAGAATCATAATTCCAGCAAAATATTCCCATGGGAATCACATTCCATTCCATTCCAATCAAATTCCGACGCACCAAACGGCCCCTCAGTGTCTATAGCTGATAGACTCCGATTAATTAAAATCTATCAGTGACTATCACTGATAGAATTTGATTAATCAAAGTCTATCAATGATAGTCACCAATAGATTTCGATTAACCGAAATCTATCAGCAATAGACACTGATAGACTCTAAACAATCGGAGTCTATCAGTAGACTGATAGATTCTGATTAATAAGAGTTTATCATACCAGAGTCTATCAGTATATATTAGTAATATACTTTGATAGATTTTGCTATATTTGCAAATTTTTTTACATTGTGCTATATTTGCAATTATATAATTCTTATTTGCCACCCTTTGCAAATTCTCTAAATTTTATTTCTAAAATTATTTAATATGAAATTAAAGTTCACATTTTTATTAGACACTTTTTAACCATCAAGAAACAAATAGATACAAATCTCATACATTTTAGAATTGATGAGAACAATCTTTATTATTTAAATTATGAAAAATGATATCTAATATAGCTCTACTTGTATAATACAGCAGACAATATAGAGGAAAAAGAACAGCAAGCCTAAACAAAACATAAAACATGAACTTTAGGACTCTATATCAAACAACTTTACACTCTAAACAAAGACTTTTGGTAGAAATAATTTTCTAAACACAGACTTCCTTAACATTAATATAATTATGTATCTCAAATACAAACTATTTAACTCAACAAACTATCCAATAGCCCCTATAACTTAATCTTATAATTAATCTTGTAATTAAGAAATGTATGGGAACAAGGATTTTTTTTTTTTTTTTTCTCCTTTTTTGGGTTGTGTACTCAACTTCAAGTATTTGGTTTGATAAGCTTAATCAAAAACTCCTCAGCCCCTTTATTTCTATTCATTCTCTTCTTTCCCTTCTTAATTGGTAGGAGATATATAAAAATCCTTTTTTTAAGTCAATATAAATCCTTTTGCTTTACCCAAGAAATAAATCAGACTTGCTGCCCTCAAGAACTCTAGAACATGAATTCTTAAAAAAATGGAATGAACCATTCTATTACATGAAATTTTTTCCCATGGTTCCAAACCCAATTCGTTACATTTAACAACACATCAAATCCATCATCAAAAGTATTGTTTCTAAGTTGAATATTACATATCAGAATCTTCCTTCCCCTTTGTACTCTGTTAAACAAAAAGAAGAGTACCGAGCCAATACAATCAAACACAATTTACTTAATTTTACATGACAGAAAACGAGAGCCCTATGAACACAAAACAAAAGCAATCAAAAACCAAAAGGTTTCATTCATGGATAATCGAGTGAATCAGAATTGCAGCTTCGTCTGTAGTGGTCACCGCATCACCTGTTTCATTCAAATTTTCATTACTCTGTTTTTCGTTTGAAAATTAATGGATTCAAAGTTCAAAATCTTTATTAAAATACCGACCTTGAAGTGAAGCAGGCAAGTGGGAGACTATGTTATCTATAATACCACCTCCTCCTCCGCCACCGCCGCCGCCGCCCTTTTCTCCGACCGACTCAGCACCGCCACTTTTGTTATTTTCCTCTTTCCCTGTTTTCCCCGAAACCATTACATTGCTTATAATCCCACCGTCTTCCTTTTCTTTTTCTTCATCTTCTTCAACTTCCTCTGCATAAACCATGTTTGAAATCAAATTCTTCAGAAACCCACTTTTCTTCTCCTCTTTTTCTTCTTCTTCTTCGTCGTCTTCTTCTTCTTCTTTCTTTTCTTCATTTCCCTCTGCTGATACTCTGTTCGACATGAAATTCTGCAGAAACCCATTTTCCTTCCCTTCTCCTTCTCCTTTCTTTTCTTCGCTTCCCTCCGCAGACACCATGTTCGAGATGAAATTCTTCAGAAACCCGTTTGCCTTTCCTTCTTCTTCTTCATCTTCTTCCTCTGTTTTTTCTTCACTTTCCTCTGCAGAGACCACGTTCGACATGAAATTCTTCAGAAACCCACTTTTCTTTTCTCCTTCTTCTTCTTTCTTTTCTTCATTTCCCTCTCCAGAAACCATATTCGAAATGAAATTCCTCAGAAACCCACTCGATTTTTCTTCTTCTTCACCTCCTCGCTCATGAGTGAGGCTCTGAGGATGTTCCTCTGCAACTCCGTCTTCCATCGTTTTCAGATTTGTTGTTGTTTCAGTTAAGGTTTCGATTCGATATCGATGAAAATTATGGAACTTTGTTGAATATATAAGCAGAAACTTGCAGAGGAATGGACGAGCGTCTCGTTCCAAGTGACGATTAATAAAAGGAGGCTCTTTTCAGGTTACACGTATTTTTTAAAAAATTTGTCGGATGGGGGAATTGTTTCTGTCGAATGAAAAGTTGACGCGTGGAAATTTGTGAAATATTAAAATTGAAGGTCGGTGGGAATTTTATTACTATGTGTCGGATTCTGTGCCGGGTCGAATATGTTGGAGTTAGTGGGTCTTCCCATTTGGGCCCCCGTATATTCGGGCCGGGAAAGGTCCAACATTTATGGGCTCATATATTTAAACGAATTTTCCTCCGCTTATAGTATAGGCTAATCCAATCATTTTGTCAAAAGTTTTGGAGACTCGATGGGTAATTTAACTAAAAATTTCATGATAATAACGATGATTTGAACTTTTAACATTTTAGTCGGTTAAATATAATTATTCAGTGTTGTTGTAGGTGATTTTTTATCCACTCAAAAGGACACGGAGACAGCAAAGATAGTGCAACATCGGTCCAGAAACACGCCGAAGGGTCAAACACTGGAGGTGGGACCGATCGGAGGAACCGGGCCAAGGCCGGAAGGATCGAGCCTTGGCCCGATCCAATGCTCGGCCTCGGCTTTGGACCGAGGCCGACCCTCGACCCACTTCGATGGGCCGAGTCGATTCTTTTTCTACCCGATCTTTGTGCCCCAAATGGGTCCACCTTGAGCCTCGAACGACCTCGAGCAATGGAAAAAATCCTAGCAGAAGATACAGGTATAAATTCGGCCCTTCGCACCTAGAAAAGGGTTCGGAAAATTAGCTACAAACACTTTCTACTGTTTATTTGACTTAGGCATCGGAGTGTAGGTGACTTATACCACACCGGTGTGCAGCGGTTTTTACTGGTTTTGCAGGTCACGTCTTCCCCATCTTCAACAAATTCACTGTTGGTGTCACGTGAAGGTTAGGTGAGTCGCTTGGTCAGATTTTGCCATCAATAGTTGGCGCCGGCTGTGGGGAAGAGTGCTTGCCAGTATAGACCGCATATCAGTTGAGGATCGTAGGATGGAGCAAATTCAGAGACCAGTGGAAGACCTTGGGTATGAGCAGAAAGCGCCAGATTTGACTAAGGCCGGCCCTAGCCTCGGAGATCAACAAAAGGTTCCACATATTTAGGATGCCGTCAGAATCGACCCGAGAGGGCAACCAACGAAAGAACTGGAGTCAGTACCTCTAACATCTGATGAAAGGAGAGTGAACATAGGCACCAAGCTGGGGGCTGAGCAGAGAAAGAGTCTAATTAGTTTCCTGAGGGCTAACGCAGATTTGTTTGCATGGTCACACGAGGATATGTTGGGAATTGACCCAGAAGTAATGGTTCACCGACTAAATGTGGATAGGAATTTTAAGCCAGTAAAGCAGAAATGGCAGACGTTTAATTCGGAAAGGAATGAGGTTATTGCTAGTCAAATAGATGTATTGCTCAAAGCTGGATTCATCAGGGAGGTCCACTACCCCCAGTGGCTGTCCAATGTGGTGTTGGTGAAGAAGGCCAACGAAAAGTGGCGGATGTGTATCAATTTCACGGACCTAAATAAGGCGTGCCCTAAAGACAGTTATCCCTTACCCATGATCGACCAGTTGGTTGATGCAACAACATGACATGAGTTGCTGAGTTTTATGGATGCGTATTCAGGATACTACCAGATCAAGATGCATGAACCCGATCAGGAGAAGACTTCCTTTATCACCAGTCGAGGGTTGTACTGCTACAAAGTCATGCCATTCGGTCTGAAGAACGCTAGAGTTACGTATCAGCGGATGGTAAACCACATGTTTGCTCCCTTGTTGGGAAAGAACATGGAGGTATACGTGGATGATATGCCAGTGAAAAGTGTGAAGTCTCAGTGTCGCGAGTCTAACCTCAACGAGGCTTTCCGTCCAATCTTAAGCTGAATCCAAGTAAGTGTGCCTTCGGAGTAACGTCAGGAAAGTTCTTAGAATTCATGGTGCATCAAAGAGGGATAAAGGCAAACCCAGACAAGATAAGAGCGATCATGCAAATGTCCTCTTCGTCCAATCTTAAGCAACTTCAAAGCTTGGACGGAAGGATCGCAACATTGAACAAGTTTGTTAGTAGATCTACGGATAGGTGTTTACCCTTCTTTAAAATCTTAAGACAGGGATCGCGTTTCGAATGGACTGAATAGTGTGAAAAGGCCTTTTGGGAACTGAAAGCTTATTTAGGCTCCACCCCACTCTTGGCTAAGACGCTCCCTGGTTATGAGTTGCTGCTTTATGTGGCGGCCTCGGATACAGCGATGAACCTGCCTTGATCAAAGAAGAAGGAAAACTCCAGCGACCCGTATATTACACTAGTAAGTCTATGGTCGGGGTAGAAATGAGATACCCCCAGGTAGAGAAGCTCGCCCTAGCCTTGGTTACATCGGCCAGAAGATTGCGACCATACTTCCAAGCCCATAAGGTAACAGTTCTAACCAACGTTCCTCTAAAGCAAGTGGTGCAGAAACCAGATGCCTCGGGTCGTCTCATGAAGTGGGTAGTAGAATTAAGCAAATACGACATCCATTACAAACCACGAACAACAATGAAAGGACAGACTGTGGCAGATTTTGTGGCGAAGTTAACAGCTGTCGAGGCCTGAGGCCGAGCAGAGCAAGTTAGACACAACAGTTAATCTACTGAGTATAGGAGGGGTAAGACGGACTTGGACACTCTTCGTTGATGGGTCTTCTAACACCAAGGGCTGTGGAGTAGGGATTTTGTTGGAATCCCCTAACGGTGGGAGATTTGAATATGTCATGAGGTTTAACTTGAAGGCCTCGAATAATGAAGCAGAGTACGAGGCGCTCCTCGCAAGATTGAGGTTAGCAAGGGAGATCGGAGTCTCAGACCTCTTGGTTCAGAGCGATTCGCAACTAATTGTGAAGCAAATAATGACAGAATATCAAGCTAAGGAGCAGAGAATGAGTGAATACTTGTCCAAGGCCAAGGATATGTCATTGTCTAAATTCGAGAAATGGGAGATCAAGCAAATACCAAGGTCCCAGAATGCCAATGCAGATTCACTAGCCCGTTTGGCAGCTGCCTACAAAACGGAGTTGAGCAGGACAGTTCCAGTTGAAGTTTTGTCTGAGTCCGCAGTGTGCACTAAGGAAATTCTTTAAACAGGTGGTCAGGCCGAGGTCGAGGATCCAGTACCCAAGGCCGAGGCTCTTGTGGATGGAGGGATGCCCCAGCGACAAGAGAAGCCTCGTGGATGGATCCAATCCTTGACTATTTGGGGAAATGCTAGTTGCCAGCAGAGAAGGTGGAGGCTAAGAAATTGCAGAGACGAGCATCACATTTCGTGCTAAGGGAAGGAAAACTGTACAAGAGAAGCTTCTCGATGTCGTTGCTAAGGTGCCTTCCCCCAAGCAATGTAGAACATGTGATGAGAGAGATACATGAAGGGGTGTGTGGGAATCACTTAGGAGCAAGGTCACTATGTTATAAGATCGTTAGACAATGTTACTACTGGCCAACGATGTTGCGGGATGCTAAACATTTCACGAGATCTTGTGATAAATGCCAAAGGTTTGCACCGGTTCCTAAACAACCACCCGAGCCCTTAACGAGCATTATTAGCCCTTGGTCGTTCGCGCAATGGGGAATAGACTTGATTGGACCTTTACTAGAAGGCAAATGACAGACCAAGTATGCAGTGATAGCAGTGGATTATTTCACGAAATGGGCGGAGGTAGAGGCGTTAGCAACCATTACCGAGAAGAAAATCACCGATTTCGTATGGAAGAATATAGTGTGTCGTTTCGAGATTTCCAACACCATCGTTTCAGATAATGGTAGACAGTTCGATAATGCTGCCTTCAGGAAATTTTGTTCGGACTTGGGCATTACGCATCATTGTTCATCCCAGCTCATCCCCAAGCTAATGGCCAGGTAGAGGCTGTGAATAAAATAATTATGCAAAACCTGAAGACAAAGCTTCAAAGGATTAAAAGGATTATGGGACGAAGAACTCCCGCGAGTGTTGTGGGCATATCGAACGAAAGCTCGAACCTCAACAGGAGAAACACCTTTTTCTCTTTCCTTCGAGGCTGAGGCAGTATTTCCAATTGAAATCGGCATACCCTCCCCAGAACGGAGCAGTTCAGTGTACGTGAGAATGATGAGGCCATGAGATTGAACTTAGACCTTCTAAACGAGCATCGCGAGACAGCGCAACTATGGGTTGCATAATATAAGAACAGGATTGCTAGGTATTATAATGCGAAAGTAAAAAGTCGCACTTTTAGAGAGGGAGATTTTGTATTGAGAAAAGTCATGCAGAATACCAGAGATCCCAACACAAGTGCACTGGGACCAACGTGGGAAGGACCTTATCAAATCAGTAAAGTGATTCGTTCCGGTACTTACGCTTTGATCGATGAAAACATAATACTAACTCTTCATCCCTTGGAATGCAGAGCACTTAAAAATTTACTATCAATAGTTTCGGTAAAAATAAATGGCAGATTGTTGTGCCACCACCGAAAGGCTAAGACTGACCAGGAGAGACCGAGGCCGACCGGGATATGACCAAAAAACTAAGCATGTTATTAGTATTACTTGTTTACTTTCTGATTTTATGTTCATTTTGCATAACACTTGCCCATGGCTTTTCCCATTGTAAAGCATGCAGAGATATGCGAACTTAATAAAGCTCTTTATATTGTGTTTGCGTAAAGCATTTTTTTTCCACAGGATGTAACGCATGTGGCCAGGACAGATTGATTCTTGCAGAGGTTGATCCACCTTTTCAACCTCTCCAAGTCCTCGACCGAGTGTAAGCACCGTCGAGATGAGATTGATTCTTGTAGAGGTTGATCCACCTTTTCAACCTCTTCAAGTCCTCGACCGAGTGTAAGCACCATCGAGATGAGATTGATTCTTGCAGAGGTTGATCCGCCTTTTCAACCTCTCCAACTCCTCGGTCTCGGTCCGAGGTCGAGGCCGACCATGCCTAAAGAGGGTTGCACGAGGTATTTGAACTTTATCCTACTCAAACACGCATCCGTTTTTACAGTAAATGCACAATTTGAGTGAGGGCTATACAAGGATGATATTACAATAAGTACGCCTGTACCCTATTGTTGTTTTGCCTTGCATATTACTATTATTGTTTAAACCATTGTGTTTATTCTTATAATGCGACTCTTGCATGGATCAACATTAAATGGTTGAGAAAAGTAGTTTATAATCTCATTTCTTCCTCAGCAAAAATATATGCGCAGATGAAAGAAATTCGAGCTTTAAACGTTAAAATGTTTAGGGGGAAGAGGTTGACCCTGACCTCTTCACTCGTACCTTTTTTTGAAAAAAAAAAGGAGGAAGAAAAACTAACATTCTGATGCAGGAATCTGAAAATTTGTGAAGGTGTAAGGGGTGTAAGTGTTCAACCTATGGACTCGCTATAGTAAAAAAAATGATGGAAGTGAAGTTAGCAGAAAAAAAGTACCCATGTCGAGGGCTTCAGAACAGAGAGACACATCTAGGGAGAGGATGAAGGAAGGAAGAGGTGGAGTGGAGCTAAAAGTGGATCCACAGCCTCAGGTCCAGCTAGAGGTCGAGGAGAGGCTGAGGATTATCCAACTATTTCTAAGTCCTTCTTTCATACTATATTTTCCTTTATTGTATTGTGATCCTTTGCAGGCAGACATGCTCACCACAACTAGAGCACCAAAAGCACTCTTGATGACACAAAAAAAAAATCTCCCTTCCAAGCTAGAGGGAAATGAGTGTATAAGTTAACACAGAGCAAGGACTATACTCTCGAATTGGGCTTGAAAAACTTTAATCTCAATTCAAGAGTGGGGGCTTAATGTTGTTGGTGATTTTTCATCCACTCAAAAGGACATGGAGACAGCAAAGATAGTGCAACATCGGTCTAGAAACACGTCGAAGGGTCAAACACTAGAGGTGGAACCGACCGGAGGAACCGGGCCAGGGCGGGAAGGATCGGGCCTTGGCCAATCCAATGCTCAGCCTCGGCCATAGGCCGAGGCCGAGTCGATTCTTTTTCTACCCGATCTTTATGCCCCGAACGGGTCCACCTTCAGCCCCAAACGGCCCTGAGCAACGAAAAAAACTCTAGCAGAAGATACATGTATAAATTCGGCCCTTCACACCTGGAAAAGGGTTCGAAAAATTAGCTACATAAACACTTTCTACCGTTTATCTGACTTAGGCATCGGAGTGCAGGTAACTTACACCACATCAGTGTGCAGCGGTTCTTACTGGTTTGCAGGTCACGTCTTTCCCATCTTCAACAAATTCACTGTTGGTGTCACGTGAAGGTCAGGTGAGTCGCTTGGCTAGATTTTGCCATCAACAAGTGTTATGTATGGGAAAAGTGCTCCTACGTGGAGGACTAGAGACAAAGCCACGTGGCTAATCGACCAACTTCACAATTTATAAGATAAATGGATTACTCTATTCATTTTCAATTGGTTTTGAGATAGAACTCCATGTTTATCTAATATGATATTAGAACCCATAGAACCCAAATGAGTATTCGGTCCCTCATCTCGATGAACCTTATGCGGTACATTGTTGGAACTCTCTAATGTGACAACAAGTTGCAAGTTGATTTGTTTATGTCTTTTGTTGAATTTTTTCATGGCTTGATAAATAATTTGTTAAGCCAATGTTTTTTTTTTTTTCGTGTTTCAGAATACGGGTTAACCAACATGTTAATTAATCGATTACATTAATTGGGTCGAATTTTGGAATATTTTCTTTTGCAGTACCCCGACATGACATGAGTAGGAAATGGGTTCAAGAATCCGTTTTCTTTTTATAAGGGCTAAAATCATTTATTTTGGCTTTTTGACCCCATATTGTAGGGTGGATCTCAAAAGATATGAAAGATCTCCCCCCAAGTTGTACATACGACTTTCATCGAATACGGCTTTCCACAGAATTCTATATGTATTTATGAGATTGAGTATGGAATTTTGTTTACTCACTTTAAATTGAGTATCCATAGTCAAGTCCAGTTCGAGATTGAATCATTTCAAGTGATTCAAAAGAAAAGAAGGAAGCAGACCAAAGCCCTCGCATAGTGAAAGTTGCTCAAATCTTTTTGGTCTAAAAGTACCCAGTCGATAGGATTCCATTCCCAAGAAGGGTTGCGGGCGGGTAGGAACTGGATCCATTTGAATAGCCGCCGGACGTGCTATTATGGAATCCGAAGATCATTCGCTCAGGACCACTTTCTTTGAATTCTAACTTGGTGTTGGAGTCTGGAACCAAACATACCCTTATATTTTAATTCAATATTTTCAATTTTTTAATTTGTGATTCATTTTCAATTTTTCAAAGAAAATCAACCTGCCAAAATCACTTTTACTGCCAAAGAGAAACTCCAGGTGTTCCTAGTACCAAATTGCTATCCAGATATTTCTGGAATATTTAGAACAGAGTAATAGATATGGTATATATCTTGACATTATCTTTTGTCTTTCATGTGAAAACAATGTAATATTCAATCTTATTTTCGAAGCCAAGTATCCAATGGATTTTTTTTTTAGTGTATAACTAAAATCTTGTTGGATCATGAAACGGAATAAAGAGAAAAAGCGTTGTTCAACAAATTTTAGATATACAATCTTAATAATAACATAGCTTTTCAAATGTTTTACTCACTTTAAATTTGGATAAGTTGAGGTTGGATATATTTTATGACTTTGCTTATGGTTTTGGACAACATAAACATATAAAGTTGTAAATTTTACCTTTTTTACATTATGTAGTACTATAAATTAAGTCGTTCTCATAAATTCAAGCTTTCTTAACCTACTACGTACGCTTCGGATCTTTGATTTGTTTCTAGTTAGATATTACATTATATTCTTGAACCTCATGTTGTGTCTAATAATTCTTACCATTAACTCCATTTGTTCAACCTTCATGTGACATGTTTATTAAAATAATTAAGGTGCATGCAATACGAAGTAATAATTGAAGCATGTGCCATGTTGTCTAATTTTCATCTCTAGTCCAAATTAATTTACTTGGTAAATAGAAAACCCAAATCTCTAAGCCTCAAACCCCCGCATGAGAAATTTTGATAGATAGGCCGTTTGAGATTCATATTTTCACATATGTCTAAAAATTTGCATATTTTCAAGATCAAATTTTCAGCTATATTTTCTTACCTTTTTACCCTTGTATATATCATCTCTCTTCAAATAATATTATATGTCATATTAGCTAACCGAATATGCTCCATTTTAGGAAGGTTATTCTCAACCGATTTTCACCAAATTCCTTAAATTTAGGAACGTTCCCAAATCGTGGTTTAATTTCCTTCCTTTTTCGGCTGCTATTCGTTTTGGTTCTATTTTCGACTGCTTCCCATTTGTTTTTCCTCATTTTCCGGCAGCATTTTTTCATTTTTTCTCTTCCAAGATTGTCGGCGTTTTTCAAATTTTTTTACCTGCTCTGTTTCGGTGATTTTCGATTGTTTACCGTTCATCGAAAGTTTGTTTGTTTCCGGTAGTTTTTCAGTGGGTTCCCTGCTGTATATAGGTTGTTTATGGAGGTTTCTGGCAAACTTTGTTCAATTTTTCTGTTTCGGTTTTCAGTGTTTTGAAGATGGGTACGTTTTCAGTTTTTATAATTTATATATTCAAAGGGATATATCGTTTTAGTTAATGTCAGTTTCATATATACACATTATAAACATGTTTTTAGATGGGTACGTTTTCAGTTTTAATATTTAATATATTTAGAGGGATATTTCATTCCAGTCAATGTCAGTATATATTCATCTGTATATATCATATTTTATATACCATATTCCAAAGTATACATAAATATATATCATATGTCAGTATACTTATGTTTCATATATACCATGTGGTATATATTTCTGTATACTATGGAATATGGTATATAAAAAATGAAATATATAAAATATGATATATACAGATGAATATATAAACCATGTGTGTTTGATACATATTTTGTGGTTCATATATACTAGCAGTGAAGAAGTAAAGGGATTGTGAAAAAACAGAGTGTTGACGCCTTGGGGACGGTGGGCGAGAAAAAACCCTAAAAACCCGTGGGAATACAACACATGAACTAGGTATTTCGAAGCAATATACCAAATTATGTGAAATATACCTCGAAAGTTCGAAATATACCAGACGTTTTTTGCTACCAGTGGTTCGTCTTCTTTGCGCGCTTTCTGTATCTTCTTCTTCGCAAAATCGTCGGAAAAAAAACGAAGCCTATTCCGGTACAAATCGTGGGTTCAAAAGCAAGCTTCAAATCGTGAGTTTTTTTCCTTTTCCGATTTCTAGACCTAAAGAATATACCTCCGAAGTTCGAAATATACCAGAGGATTTCTACAAACGGCGGTCCGTCTTCTTCCCGAACTTCCTGTGTCTTCTTTTTCGCAAAATCGCCGGAAAAACGAAGAAAAAATCTTGGGTTGAACGGAAGCAAAAATCGTGGGTTCCCCCCCCCCCCCAATTGCACGCCCTTTCCTTTTTCGTTCCCTCTCTCTCACCCACGGTCTAAAAAATGAAGGAAACGATTCTTTCCTTTTTTGGTTTTTTTTTTTTTAAATGGTTAGTAGAGTATATGAGGGTTGAATGGTAAAAGGGCCATGATTTTTGTGAAAAAAATAATTGGAAACTTGGACATTTATGAAATATAGGACCCATATTTGGGTTATCTATGTACTTTTCCCTTAACTTAATCCTCCAATTCAATTTCAATGGTAAAGTTCTTCACGGTTTGTTCTTTTCTTCAAACGTTATTCTTCATTTTCATTATTAACAATAAGTTAAGAATAAAGAGTTTAGAAGGAATGAGTTCAAACTATAGTGACCACCTACCTAGGATTTAACATCTTACGAGTTTTTCTTGGCAACCAAATGTAGTAGCTAGGGTCAGACGGTTGTCCTGTGAGATTAGAAAAAAAAAATGTTAAGTTATCAAAAATACCTATGAACTATAGGGTTAGTTTCAATTATACCTCTAAACTTTCAAAAGTTTCTATAGGGTTGAAGTTTGTTTCAAAACAACTCTCTGAGACATTTTCCGTTAAATTTATTGACAAAAATTTATGTGTTCACATGTGTTTTTATTGTTTTTTCTACGTATGTGTTCAAATATATTCACATAAGCAACAATAATACATATGCAAACATGTCATTTTCTGGCCATGAACTTGTCAAAAAAAAAAAAGTCTTAGAGTCGTTTTGAAACAAACTTCAAACTTTAAAGACTAGAATGAAACTTTTGAAGGTCCAAGGGTATAATTGAAATTAACTAAACTATTTAGGGTTATTGTAACAATGTGTAAATAGAAATTTCTCCGGGTAAAATACCTTTTTGGTCCCTCATGTTTCGGGTCAGTTTCTAATAGGTCCCTAGGTTTCAAAATTGAACAATCAAGTCCCTACTGTTTAAAAAATGCTTCTATTGAGTCCCTGGACCGTTAATTTTTTTTACGGTGCTGACGTGGCGATAACGGTGCTGACGTGGCAAGTTAAAAATATTAAAATATTAATTTTTAAATTAAAATAATAATTAAATAAATAAATTTAAAAAAAAAATCTCACACTCTTTCTCCTCCCTCCCCCAGAATCTCTCTCTTCTGTTCTTCCCCAACCGAATCCCTCTCTCTCCTCCTCCTTCCCCTCCCCGAATCCATCTCTCTTTTTTCTTCTATCCTCTCTTCTTCTTCACCTCTCTTCTTCTTCATGCCTCACATGGCTGCAGCCAAATTCTTCAACAACAAAACAGTCACAGATTCCTCTCTCTCTTCTAGCTGTTTTAAACAGAGAATTACGCAAAAAAAGCTTCAAAAACTCAAAAATTTTCAAACCCCAAAAGCTCAATCAAGTTGCAGGCTTCAAATCTGAGCAAAAACATAAACATAAATGTTCCCCAACTTTAGATCTAAACAAAAACCCCCTCCAATCTACAGATCTAAGAAAAAAAAATCGCAACCAAAACCCACACGAGCAGCAACTTCAAGCGGCGGCGACGAAGAAGAAGAAGGGCTGTGGCGGTGGAGGGCGGCGGCGGTGGGGTTTGAAGAAGAAGATGTTCCCATCTTCAGATCTGAGCAAAAACCCTCTCCAATCTTCAGATCTAAGCAAAAAAAAAAAAAAAAAAAAAAAAGCAACTGAAACCCACAAGAGCAGGAACTTCAACGATGTTCGAGTGGGGGTGGGTTTTATTTTAGGTTTGGGTTAAGAAGAAGGACTGTGGCGGCGGGGCTTGAAGAAAATGGTGGAGGGCGGCGACGGGGCTTGAAGAAAACGGTGGAAGGTGGCGGCGGTGGGGTTTGAAGAAGAAGAGGGAGGGGCGGTAGGATACGAAGAAGAAGAAGAGAGCTGGAAGGAGAATGAGAGAGAGGGACTGATGGAAGAAGAGAGAGAAGTGTGAGATTTTTTTTTGTGGAAGAAGACCAGGGAATCGTGGATGGGGAAGAGGAGAGAGAGTGTGAGATTTTTTTAAATTTTATTTATTTAATTATTTAAAATTTAATTATTATTTTAATTATAATTATATTATTATTTTAATTTAAAAATTAATATTTTAATATTTTTAACCTGCCACGTCAGCACCGTTATCGCCACGTCAGCACCGTTAAAAAAATTAACGGTCCAGGGACTCAATAGAAGCATTTTTTAAACAGTGGGGACTTGATTGTTCAATTTTGAAACCTAGGGACCTATTGGAAACTGACCCGAAACATGGGGGACCAAAAAGGTATTTTACCCAATTTCTCCTCCCATTCTCCAATATCGAGAACCTCTAATGTAAAATATCAATCATTGCATATATCTATTTAACCGGTCAAATATACATCTTTAAACTAATAAAGTTAAAAAGAAAATGAGTTATTAAACATAAAATTGAAAATACCCAATTGACCATATTAGTAAAGAGTTGTATGATTGGAATGGAATGAAATAGAGCTGTTTGAAAATGAAAAGAAGAAAAGAGAAACAAGTGGAGGAAAGAAAAGGCAAAGTAAAAGCAAACAATTAAAAAAAAAAAAAAAAGAAAGAAAAAGCAAAAACCAGAGTCAGATTATTAATTTAGATATAAAAAGAGCAGAGGCCAAGTTGGTTCCGAGATGATACGAAATCCGGTGGAGTGGAGGCATAATTAATGGGTGGCTTTGGGCGATGGGCCGCCGCCGTGCCTGCTGTGTGTGCTTGTGCTCTGTTGCTGTTGTCGTCGCCGTCGTCGGTGGCGGCGTCTGAAAAAGTAACAGTGTCGGTGTATTACGAAGCTCTGTGCCCTTTCTGTGCGAACTTCGTGGTGTACCATTTGGTGAAGCTCTTCCAAAATGGACTCATCTCCGCCGTCAATCTCCGCATGATTCCTTGGGGCAACGCCTGGATCCAGCCCGACGGCGCCTTCTCTTGCCAGGTAACCTTCCCAAATCCAAACTGTTTTTGGGTTGAATTACAAATTTAGTTCCAAAAGTAAATACGTCTTTGAACTTTTAATGGTATATGATAAGTCTCTAAACTATTTTTTTTTTTTTTTTGATAAATGATAAGTCTCTGAACTTTAAAAGATTACAATAGATCCTTCAACTTTCATTTTTCTGTCTAATAAGTACTTCAATTTTCAATTTTATGTCTAATAAGTAATTGACTCATTTACATTTTTTAAAATTCAAAAGCATACTAGGTCAAAAATTGGAAGTTTATGTTAATTTTTAAAAATCTAAACTATTCTACCTAGATAGAAGAATAAAAGTTCATAGACTTATTATACTATTAGATACAAAATTGAAAGTTAAGGATTTATAGACACTTTTTTAAAGTTAGGAACTAAATTAACAATTTTTACTAAACTTATAATTTAATCGATTTTAAATTACCATTTACCCTTTTTTTTCTTTCACTTTTACCATGGTAAAGTTAATGGATTTTTTATTTAATTTTTATTTTTCAAACATAAGGATTTTGTTTCACATAAGGTTTTTGATAGGTCTGGTAGGTTTTAAACTTTCAATTTTGTTGTCCGAAAGGTTTTTAAATTTTAAATTTTGTTTCAAATAAATTCTTAACTTATTTGACATTTCTAGAAATTAATCAACCTATTACATATAAAATTGAAAGTTTAACTTCTTAATTTTACATCTATTAATAATTAATTTTTTAAAATTTTGAATAGGTTAAAAGTTTATTAAATACAAAATTAAAAATTTAAGAATATATTAAACACTCTTAAAGTTTTTTTTTTTTAACTTAGACACTTCTAAAATTTAAGAACCTATTAGACACACACAAAAAAATATATAGTTTAAATATTTATTAGACACTTTTTAAAGTTTCAAGGTTTATTAAACACACAAAATTGAAAGTCTATGGACTAGACTCGTAATTTAACTTATACATACATGTATATATGAGCTCAAGAACATTTGGGGATGGAGATCCGAACCTCTCACCTCTTAGTCGAGGGCACATGTTAATTATCGGTGAGCTATGCTCACTTTAGCATTTAACTTATATATTTAGTTCTAATAAACGTTTATTGTTACATCTTACATCAATTTCACTAGTAAACTATGATTTGTATTGTGCGATTTTTTTTCTTCAGTTCAACAACATTAGGGATTGACTGCCAACAAGAGCTTAGTTCAACTGGCATAAAGTTGTACTGATGACCACAAGGTCTGTGGTTCAAATCTCCCTCCCCACATGTTGTAAAAAAAAAAAAAAAACATTAGGGACTGACTAGATATTTTAATTTATTTTGAAATAATTAATGGGTGTGAAAATTATTGTTTAAAATAGTAGGTCGGCCATTTTAATTGAGAAGTGCATTTATGAATGGGCCAACTTCAAGCTGACCAAGCTATTTAATGTTGTTATTTCCCAGAACTGCAGTCTGCTGTCAACTACCAATTACAACTAAGATTATTAATGCTCATGTCTTTACTTTACTAAAATTTTCTTTTATTATTCGACAGAAACTTTGTCTAACTAATTTCTAATAACTCCATTCTAATTAATTGTTTTATGATAAAGTATTTACTTACTATATTAGATTTTGATTATTTTTCATTAACACTGTTCATCATAATTAAAAATGTTGTTCTTTGGTTGCAGCATGGACCAGATGAATGCATGTTGAACGCCATTGAAGCTTGCACAATTTCAATTTACCCCGATACAGTAAAACTCTTTAATTTTCTTTCACTGTTGTCAGTTTTTAATCACTTTTCATATGAATATTAACATAAAAAGTTTTTTTTTTTATTTAGGTAATTAATGACTTTCCAATAGCAATGAATTTTTCTCCTAGTGATAGCTCAACTTACAAAATCTAAATGGTACTTTAACCCCAAAAAAAAAATGAGAATATAAATATAGCTTTCTTTAGAAGATGAATAAATCTGCCAACATCTGTTTTTTGGCCTGTAAAGGAAAAACATTTCAGATTCATCCACTGTGTTGAGGGATTTACAGTACAAAACAGACACAATGAATGGACAAAGTGTTTTGACATTGCCCAGTTGAGTGCTATACCAATAGATTGCTACAGAAATGGCCATGGAAAAGTGGTAACATTGCTTTCTTCACCACTATCTCTGTTTCTTTCTTCCTTAGCCCACTGAGTCTGATATGTAAGCCATTGGAATGCAGCTTGAACAAAACTATGCTTCTGAAACCACTCACCTCAACCCGCCTCACCGATTTGTTCCATGGGTCATCGTCAACAATCAACCTATACAAGAGGTCTTCAGCTACGACTCGAACCGGTTTGCTTTCTTGTTCTTTGCCATGTGATTCTCTGAAATGAATCTGTTTTCTTTTGTCTGAATCAGGACTACCAAAACTTCATGGCCTACATCTGCAAAGCTTACAAAGGCAATCCTGCACCAGATGCTTGCAGGTCTATAATGCTCGACGAACGCCAATACCTGCAGAATGCCAATGGTGGCAGTGAAGTCTGTTATGTAACTCCACCGAGAAACTCAACATCTTAAATGCTGGCAAGGAGCGATCTCAAGATCAAACCACCCAGAAAATTAGAAAGTAAAGTCAATGGAGAAGTTTCTATTTCAAAATTACAGTAAAAGAAGATAACTTTAGAATATAACTATTTAAGTTTCAAAGTTATGATAAAATGATGCTAATGTTTGTGTGTTGATGGTAATGTTGGCTACCCTCAGGCAGTGTAAAATTTGGAATTTCGTTAAAGTTGTTAATGTTTGATCTTTTCGTTACACAAGTATCGCTCTCAATCTACCAAACATTGCACACTTCTTCCATAAGAGAGATTGGAAGAGAATTTGGGTTTCAATTCTAGTGGTCAATTCAACTATTAATGCTCTACAAAAAAAAAAAATTAAGGGAAAGAATAGAACCTGATATTCTGAACTCCATCTTATGAAACTTTTGGAAATTGAATCTGATATCATGATTGGAAGATGATGGTTAGAACTTGTCTTTCTTGCTTTCTGGTGGCTGGTGAGTTTCTGGATTGTTTCGCGGTCCAAGTTATACTCTGAACAATGCTCATACATTCGCAGCTTGTTCTACAAAGGAGTATTATTATCATACAATATTGTCTCAGAACTACAAAAGAATTTGATACAACATCCCATGATCGAAATATTTTATCAAACGACCCATAGTTATATTATAATCCTCTTCAACAACTGATCAGACTATAATAGATATTTGAATTTAAACTGCCATATGAGATGAGTGGAATGGATACAAAGTCAGTTGCTTCCTTGAGAATCAAATATCCATAAAAATAAGCAACATGCTTTCTGCATTACAATTGCCATGACTTAGCACCTAACATAGATGGGCAATCTTTTCTCCAAAAATCAGTAAGGACTAAGGAGATATAATTTACAATAAGTTACCACAAGCGACACAGCACTTCAGAGATGAGTCCTTTAAACATACATATACAACAAAATAAACATTCTATTTTCATACCATGAAGTGAAGAAAGTAGAAAAAAGCTATCATAAGCTGCTAATTCACAATGTAATTGATGTCTAGTGCTATGGGGAATTAATCATATTCCAAATGCCGTTGCATATATCAAATGCAGACATCTTAGTCGGGTCCAATTCAAACTTCTGTACCACCCGTTTATTTCTATCCACAATATCTGTAGTTGATTAAAGTTAAGGTAAAGCAATAGCAAAGGAAAAAGAAAATATAACAGAAAAGAGTATAAATTCAGACAAAGGATACGGCCAGAAATTTTAGCCTGATCGTCCATGTTTGGTATTATATCAGTGACCGAAGCATACATCGAAAGCTTCTTCCTGCAAACAACAAGAAAATATGCATCAAATTGGAAGATAGAGAACTATCAGGTTATTGTCAATTAAAGATACTGAGACTTGGGTTGTCAAGGATCTTCGACAGCCACTCAGTTTATAAGTTCATAGTTAAAAAAAAGGATATGGTAATTGCAACTATTGTAAATTCAGTTCTGGAATGGACTACAGTTACCGATATTAGTCTAGTCCACCTCCGTATACACAAGTAATTGGTAATTGCAAGTTGCTATAGAGGAACTATAAATAACGACTTCGACAACTTTTGTCACTTGGTAGTGTTGTTTACTAATCGTTGTTACCTTTATTTCTACTCTGATCTTTTAGCAAATTTCAAATACCTTGTAGACAAAATTCCCGTTTTCAACCCACGACAGAAATTCAAATGCAGACACAGACAGAACTAAATTACTTCAGAAGAACAAATTAAAAAGAACTAGATAACAGCTATAACAGAAGGAAATTACTTTTCTTGTTGGTTGGGGGTGGGATTCCACGGCTTTAAGATCTAAAGGTTAAACAATTAGGTTGGCATTATCCATATCATGCATCAAAATTAGACTATAAACGCTCATTACTTTAAAAATAATCATTCATCTTCATAGGAGTGTAACTTAACTACCATAAGCAATCGGTTGGAGCAAAAAAGCTGCATATGGACTAAATTTAAACAAATAAAAGGTAGACCTTCTGTACTTCCAACTAAAATACATAAAAATTGTGCTTGTCAGATAATACTTGATACTGAACAATAATGAAATAGATTCAAATTTCACAGGAATTAGTTAATTGCTACTAATTAACAGTGACAATTACAGATGACGAGGCATCTACAAAAAAGAAATTATACTCACTGCGCCCTAAGTTCTTGTTTCTCAAGTTTCTTCATCGCCTGCTTCCTTTCTTGAACAGAAATTCTCTGTCGGTCTAGCTCATTAATCTCATTGGTGACAAGTGTGTTGAAGAAAAACAGTTGCACCATAGATGTGACAGGCAAATACATTAGGAACAAACAATCATACTTAGAATTTCACAACTAAATTAAATTTTATACTTATCTAATCTCCTCCATGAGCAAACGCTCTTTCCCAAGTTCCTCTTCGAGCTCCTTTTCGAGAATATCCATTTCATCGTCTGCAATAGTTCTCGCCTTTGCCTCCTCTGTTTTCTGCCGGCATTCCTCGATTTTCTTCTCATAGTCTGGTTCGTTTAATAACTAGTTAAACAAATTATATAAAACCAACTTCCACAGTTCGTTCACCCCAAAAAACCCAAAATTTATAAACTCGAAACCGTTACAAATTTAACCTATTTCTAGAGAGAGAGAGAGAGAGAACAGACCTTGAAGTGAACTGTGAACGTTACTGAAATCGTCGTCACAAGAAGATCGAAGGGCCTTGAAATGTTCGAGGCATTGATTCAAGGTTTGAACCTCATTTTGGTCCTTCAAGTAAGCCACCAGATCGTCGCCATAAGATAATAGCGCCTCGAAGTTCATCTTTCCGGAGAAATCTCCCCTTCCAATTAATTGAAAACGAATGAACAACAAACTACCTGTGAAGAAGTCTGGGAAATTTCAGGGAAGAGCAGAAGAAAGAAATTTGAATTCAGTAGTCACAGTAGAGAGGCTTTTTCGGGGCGGTCTTCATTCTTAGGGCTCCAAAGAAGGAAAATCAATTTCGTTTAGGCGCCAAAATCACTGTGCTTAAGTAAAGCATTATCTTTTTGATTGGTTCATAGTCAAAAGCGTCGATATGTCCGAGTGGTTAAGGAGACAGACTCGAAATCTGTTGGGCTTTGCCTGCGCAGGTTCGAATCCTGCTGTCGACGTATCTTGTTGTTTTCATCATTAAAAATAAATTTTTGCCAACACAACCAACCAATTTCTCTACCATGCTAAAATGAAAATATCTTTGTATAGTTTTTCTTCTTTTTTTTTTTTTTTTAGTAGATACCCTTGGATAGTTTTTATATATATGCATATTCTTTTTTTATTAAAATAAGATGGAAATTGATGAAAAAATTCCTGTATGAAGATTAGAAAGCATGTGTGACATCTTTTACCACGTAAATTGGGATGGCAACTAGTGTGTAAAATTTGGTTGTGTAAATAATTTCTTTTCTAGAAAGATTATGTAAATAATTTTAATGATATCTTTTGAGATGAAACAAATGGTAACAACGAATTTAATCTTCTATCTAGTCTTTTTTTTATATTTAAAATTAAGAATGTGTTTGATTGGTAATCTGAAAAAAGAAGCCTCCAAACAATGGAAGCCAAATTCCTACCCAATCGATTAGAAGTTCATGGATTCTAAAATACCTGAAGGAGTTTTCGAATGCGAACAGAATAAACCAAGGAAAACCTGCGGTAGCTGGGATCTCGTGTTGAATGGAGCCCACTCCCTGCGAATACCTGGAAAATTAATGTTGATGCAGCCTGGAATTCTTCATTCACTGGTGTTGGCATCTATATGTAGGAACTCAAATGGAAACATTGTTGGAGTTTTTACCTATTCTTATGTTTTGGAGTTTATCCCTCCGTTGGCAGAGCTTAGGGCTATTCTTTGAAGGTGTAAAATTTGGGATTTCACTTGGAGGAGTAAATACAATTGTGGAGTCTGATTGCTTGCAGGCTGTGAAGTTGGTTTTGAAAGAGAATGAGTCATGGAGTGAGGCAGTGTTGGTTGAAGAAATATGGCAGCTGACACCAAATTATGAGAACATAACACGTTTAATTTTGTTCGAGAAAATTTCTAGTACTACGGTAGTACCTATTCCCTCCATTCAACATTTGACACGTCATTTGATGAGCATTTAATGATATAATATTTTATTTTATGGGTCCCATACCATTCTTAAATACTTCCTACATGGCAAACAATAAATGAAGGTAGTATGGAAAATTTTTCATACTACCGTAGTACTAGAAATTTTCTCTACAATGGAGTTGCTGATGCAACTGCCAAATATGCAAAGGGTAGTGACTGTACTGAGGTGTGGAAGGAAAATTTTCGCGAGTGGATTGTACCGTTGGTCCTTTGACCAAGGCTTTTCTTGCCATGTGGCGTTTTTAATATTAGTTTTTCCTTTTTTAAAAAGAAGTATATTTATTAAAAAAAAATAGTTTAATTTTGAATATCAAAATTTAAATTCAAAATATAGATACACTGAAAACATTAAAAAAAAATTATTTCAACTTTTTCATTATTTAAATCACAAAATCTGAAAAACAGTTTAAAAAAAAAACAGGTCAATCAAATGCATATTTGTTTATTTAGTGAATTCGAAAACATAAAACAAAATTCAAATAGCATATTAAACAGATCCTAAATCTGGTGAACCAAACTCCAAATTTGTTGTTTTCTTGGTTACAATTATAGAATAATTAAATTTAATTAATTATTAAAACTATTTTTTGCATACATTTAAAAGCGTAAAATGTGGGGGAGAAAAATTCTTCCTTCATATTTAGTATAGATTTATTTAATTTTTCGCTAAATTCACTTTTCAAATTTTAACTAACAAAAAATAAATAATAATTTTAACAAAAACCAAGTCTCACCCAAGTATATTGTTTAAAAAAAAATCGAACAAAATGCACAATATCAATGATTGAATAAATATTTTAAAACTCATAAATTTCAACTAAAATCTAACTCTATCATTTTTTTTTTTTTAGTATATCAACATTTGGGATAGGAAGATTCGAACATCTGACTTCTTGGTCGGGAGTAATGCCAATTGCGGTTGAGTAATGCTCGCTTGGGCTAACTCTATCAATTTTCTTTGAAGTTTCGTTAATTTCGTATGAAACTCGTATTTTACCTTCATTAAATAAACATGAAAGTATTTTTATTTATCATTTTTTAAATGAGAAAGTTTACCGGAGGATACAAATTGTAATGCTTATTAAAGTTTAAGGTGAAAATTTCACACTTTTAAGTGCAATTTGATGGAATTGAAAATTTAGAGTAAAATATTATATGTGGTTAAAGAAAAAAAAAAGTAAAATATTATACACCTTGTCAAGTTCCGGATAAAAGTTGATATTTTCTCTTGCTTTTAATTATACACCTTGTCAAATCTTATCAAACAAAAATGTCGATATGTCCGAGTGGTTAAGGAGACAGACTCGAAATCTGTTGGGCTTTGCCTGCGCAGGTTCAAATCCTGTTGTCGACGTTATGTGATTTTAATATAATTTATCAAATTATTGGTGCAAAACTTGAATATGTTTACAATGATTTTCGTGTTAAGAGCACATTTGAATACTTGACCATATAAAAACAAGATTTTGGAAACCGTTTTTTTTTTTTTCTAATTTTCAAAAACCAAAAGGTTATCAAATACCACTAGTATTTTATTGGGATAAGTACATAAATAGCCTAAATATAGACCTCATATTTTGTAAATGTCTAACTTTCCCATTTATTTCATAAAAGGTTTGCTGACCCTATTTTTTTCCACAAAAGTCAAGGTCCTTTTACGTTTTAGCCCTCATAGAAACCTCTACATATTAAATAAAAAAAAAAAAGTAAATCCCTATTTTTTTCCACAAAAGTCAAGGTCCTTTTACGTTTTAGCCCTCATAGAAACCTCTACATATTAAATAAAAAAAAAAAAGTAAATAAGGAAACACGGTTGCTTCCTTCAAATTACGATTTTCAATGATGGATTTTTTTTAAAAAAAAATCTTCTCTCTCCTCATAACCACACCTCAAAAAAAAGGAAACTCTCCCCTCAAATCTGGCAACTTTTATCCAAAAATTCCTACGATTTTTTTTTTTTTTAAATTATTTTCTCACTCCTCATAACCGCACAAAAAAAGGAAAATATATCTCCTTCTAATCATGCAAACGACAATGCATATATGAACGAGATTATTTCCTATATAAAAAATAGAATAATTATATAGTATAGCGTTTATATAATATATATTTTTGTGTATATATATATGAACTGGTATATATATGTATCGTATATACAATATGTTTCTATCCATTATTAACTATCTCTAAATATATACTAACTATATGTAGGGTATGATACAATAAGTGGGTTTTTAGAACTATCACTACTCAATTGATTGTAGAATGTAATATTTCTTCGAATAATAAATATATACCATGCACTATAATATATAATCAATATACAGAGTCTATTATATAATATATATTGTATTCAATTCATAAGTAAAATGTCAGAATGATAAATATATATCGAATTGTATATTGTATCATAAATATATACTTAGATTTATATTATATAAACCTCCTTATATAGTAGACATGGTTTATAAAGTTCATAAGTGAATTTTCATAATTATAAATATAGGTCATGCAATATATTTTATCTATAAATATATACTTAGATGTATAATATATAAACCTTATTATTTTTTTTATAGGTAATAATCTCATTCACATATGAATGGTGTATGGTGGTCGTTGGAATGAGATTAATAGTTATATTGATTATTATTCAGGTAGGAAAGTTGCTCCCTAATTTGATTGAAGTTGGGTTCATCATTTTGTTGTATATAAACCATCGGATAAATTATATAAACCAGCACAATAACCCAATAACGTAACTAAGTTTAACAACATCCTAATAACACAGATGATTATATATATAAACCATATTATATATTATATAAACTCAATGACACAACTAAGAACTTGAATGATCTCTATAAACCCACAACTAAGTAAACAATGACCCAATAACCAAAGAAGAAAACAAACGGTATATATTTTATAAACCACATAACAAATCCAAATATACCTTATGTGAATGAACTCCAACTAGAAGCAACCAAATATACCTTATATATATATACACACACATATACATGGTATATATTAAGTATATATGAAATTATATAAGGTATATATGAAATTATAAACAAATAGCGACGCTTTTTTTTCTGAGAATATACGATAACCAGACATAAATACTAAACTATTATAATTTGTATATTAATCAGAATATATTCGCTCAAATAATCGTTAACTCAAAATAACTCATATATATTATGGTATAACTATGAAAAATAAAAAATGAAATCATTCACAAAGTCCATTGTCGGGTTATTTTGAATAAATCTCATATATATTTGAGGTTAAAAAAGATAGTTGGTTGTGGAAGTTATGAGTGGAGATAATAATTAAGATTCTATGCAGTTAATTTGCTAAAATTAAGAATCTACTAAAATTAAATTATAAAATAAAATAAGGAAAAAATTTGGTGTAAACTTTAATATTAAAATAAAAATATATTCTTAATATATTTTTTTATTGATGGCCTAAAAAAAGATGGACAACTTAATTCTCAAAAAAAAAAAAGAAAAAAAGATGGACAAAGTTGAGTAATTATTGATAGCCTAAAATTGGGGAGAAAATCATGCAACATAATAATTTGTAAAGATAGAAAATAATAAAAGAAATCAGAATTAAACCACCATAATTATTGAGGAGAGATTAAAGCATGGGTATAATGGTCCTAAAAATCACGAAATTTCTACTCTTGTAAAATATCTATATTTTGGACATTTTTGAAATATATGGTTGGAAGATGGGTTATCTCGCATAATTTCTCTATTTTATTTGACTTCTAATTTTGTATTTGTTTGGCAATCTAAGTAAAAGCTTAATTGTTCAGGATATCATATTAATCAACTAAAATATATTCCAATTTCCACCTCTCAAGTGGTTAAAGTCAAATAAAGAAAAATTAAGTTGGTTTATTTTTCTTTTTTCTTTTCTTTTCTTTTCTTTTTTTTTCGACAATAAATTGGTTTATTTTTCACCATTTTAAAATAATTATCATTTTTCCGAATTAAATTAAAATAAGAATCGCATTTATATTAGTATATTTAATAAGGAGTAATTCTGTAAACAAATCGTCAATATGTCCGAGTGGTTAAGGAGACAGACTCGAAATCTGTTGGGCTTTGCCTGCGCAGGTTCGAATCCTGCTGTTGACGTCATTTTTGTCCTTTTTTTATATTATGTCTTTCTATGTAAAACTACCAAAATGGCAATTTGATAATCTTCAAATTTTAATGAGTAACAATGTAGTCCATACTTTTAGTTTATAACAATTTTTTTTTTTGAAATATAGCTTATAACAATTTAGTCCTTAGACTTTAGTGTATAACAATTTAATTCTTGTACTTTAAATTTTGTAACAATTTAACCTTTGAAATTTAAATTTTGTAACAATTTAATATATTTCATCAAAATTGAGTGTCAGTTTTAATTTTAATTTTTTTTTTTTATATATAACGACTCAATCTTTGTAGTTTATAAAAATATTTGTCTCTATATTAAGTTTATTGATTTGCATATGCAAAAAAAAATCCACTAAATCATAATAACACTTTTTTTACAATAAGAACTAAATGTTTTTTTTTTTTTTTTTGATAAATATAACAACTAAATGTTTACCTACTAAAGTTTATGAACTAAATTGTTATTAATAGACTAAACTTATATCCATAGCTTCTAAAAAAAAAAAAAAAAAAAAAAAAAACCTTATATCCATAGTTCAATGGCGACAAATCATTGTAAAAAAAAAAAAAAAAAAAAAAGAACAATATATATTCTCTAAAGACATACACTTTGATAGCTTGATATTCTGTAAAGCTGGGAAAAGGGAATTGATGATTATGAAACATTTGCTTAAAGGCTATGAATTAGCCTAAGGTGAGTCTATTAACCTATCTAAATCAACTATTCTCTTCTCTTCCAAAATGAATAATGATAGGAAAGAGTTCTTATGGTCCATCATAGGGGTCAATATGGTGACTGAGTTTGGAAAATAGTTAGGAGTCCCCTTTGTTTTCTCTAAAAATAAATCAAAAGACTTGAGCTATGTTTTGGATAAAGTGTGGAAAGCTGTTCAAGGGTGGAAGAACTCCTTTTTCTCTATAGCTGGTAAAGAGATATTAATAAAAAGCATAGGTCAGGCTAATCCTTCCTGTGTTATGGGTGTTTTTAGATTGCCTAAGCAATTATATGATGAAATAAATAGGAGTTTTTCCAGATTCTGGTGGGGATCCAACACAAATAAGAAGAAATTACACTGGTTTAAATGGAGGGATATGTGCCTTCCTAAAAGTCTTGGTGGACTGAATTTTAGGGATATAGAGGGGTTCAACTAGCTTTAATTGCTAAGCAAATCTGGCGAATATTATCTAATCTCGAGTCCCTAGTTGCTAGATTTCTTAAAAGAAGCTGAGTTAGGTAGAAATCCATCTTACCTTTGGAAAAGTCTTTTGTGGGACAGAGAATTAATTTGCAGAGGTCTTAGAATTAGGATTGGTAATGGAGAAAATACTTTTATGTTTAAGGATCCTTGGATTCCCAAAGAATCCACCTTTAAACCTATTTGCATTAATAGAGATATGTTTGAATCTAGGGTGGCTGATTAATATTACTTCTACAGGTGGTTGGGATTTAGACAAACTTAACAGAGCAGTTATAAATTTTGATATAGATACTATCAAAAGTATTCCTATAAACACAAGTTTAATCGATAAACTAATTTGGCATTTTGATAAAACTGGTAAGTATACGGTTAAAAGTGGCTACAATCTTTTTATGAAAATTAAAATAAATGGAATATCTTCTAGCTCTAATATTCTTAGTAATGTTTGGAAAAAATATATGAAATCTAAAAGTCCCGGCTAAAATCAAGCATTTCTGTTGGAGGGTCATTAAGGAATCTATTCCAAATAATGCTAATTACCTAGACCACAGAGGCATTAATGTATCTCCACAATGCTCAATATGTAAATTTCAAATTGAGAATACAGACCACTGCTTATTTGATTGCCCTAGAACTAGAGAAATGCGGAAACTAACTTACAATAATGTGTTTTTGGAGGATGATTTTGATGGATGTGTTGCGGATAGATGGATGAAGATAATCGAGCGAATCCCCCAGGAAGATCTCAGCCTTGTAACGGTCACTTGCTGGTCAATCTGGACAGATCGAAATAAAATGATTCGTGGTGAGCCAGTTCCCCCTATTCATTTGAAAAGAAGATGGATTATCGATTACCTCGAGGCCTATCGACATGTGAATTCCAGTGCCTCTCGAATGAATTTTGCTGAGAATCGAACTAATTTCCCACCTACTCCTAGAGAATGTTGGTCCCCTCCGATTGATGACTTTTGGAAATTAAACTCAGATGCGGCTTGCTCCCCTTCGTCCCCTGAAATAGGTTTGGGCATTCTAATCAGAGATAAGAATGGGAAAATGATGGCAGCCTCTTCGATTTACCTGGATATTTTCTGGACTCCCCTCATGACAGAACTCAGAGCGATTGCTGAAGGCTTGAAGCCTTGCTCTCTCGAGAGGTTGCATGAAGATCGAAGTTGAATCTGATTCTCAAATGGCTATTAACTTCATCACGAGAAAATCTATAGTTTGGAAGTGACGTGGAAGCCTTAGTTGAAGACATCTGGAGGATGGTGGATTTGTTTAATCATATTTCTTTCACCCATGTCCCTGGAGATTGCAATAGAGCTGGCTGTGTAATTTGGTCATTAATGACCTTTTTTCCCCTGCCTTGTGGCGTAATAGAGGTATTATTTTTCAAAAAAAAAAAAAAAAAAACTTAATATATGCCTAATTTCTATATGTTATTGACTAGTGAAATAATGTTCCCATTTGTAGCTCATTTTACCGAAGGAAAAGCTCCACAAATCAACAAAGAAATGGTACAAGAAAATAACACAAATTTCAAAATATTAAAATTGCTTCATCGTGATGAATATATTGAACAAAAATACTCATACATAATACATATACATTCAAGAAAAATTAGGTTTTTCCTTTTTCTTTTTATTTTTCCTTTTTTTTTTTTTTGCATTTTTTTTAATCACAGCAAAAATGATGAGATACATACAACAACTGCCAACATTAATTACAATACCTGCAACAAAACTATGTTGTGCATTTTGTGTATTACGTTTGTAAAATTTATACAACTATGAAGATTTAATTTAGTTTTTTTCGTCAAAGAGTTCTAGTAAATATCTAATGCTGTTTCTTTTGTTTGGCTGAAGATTTTGATCCCAAGCTCCGGCCACCGTCCCTCACCGGATTCTTCACTCCACACAGCTGGTGGTGGTGTTTCGTCCGCCATGGAATCAGCACGTCCAGCCCACAACCCTTCGGCGGAGAAAATGGCCGTCTCGCCGCCCTTTGCGGTGAGAAGGCGTGGCGGTTCAAGGCGGAGGAAGCTGCCAATGCCGTTGCATCGGGTAGAAACCGCTCGATCATGAAATTTGACGAGCGGTTGTAACTACCATTGCTTCTTTCTTCTTCTTCTTCATCTTCATCGTATAATTTTAGTTGCTTTAGCTTCAACTCATCTGAAAATTTATGAGCTTTCTCGGCTTTCTCGACTATGTCGATTGCCTCCGATAATGAGAAAACATCCACAGCATCCGACAAGACATAGCCACTGCCACTGGAGTTGTCGTCGTTGTCGTCGTTGTCATCTACATTATTGTTGTCACAACCATGATTGTCGCGGTGAAAATGTCTAGAGTTTCTTCCTGAAAATTTAGGATAGAGAAAATTGAGATAACAATGTTTCATATCAATACACAACCAACCTAATATAAACACATTATTAATATAATAATGATAGAAATAAGTAAAAGACTAATTAATTTGGAATATGAAATGTGTTAGAGCACAAAACCTAGTCTTATTATTTGAGTATAGTTTTGATTTTTTTTTTTTTTTGAAATAGAGTATAGTTTTGATTTGGTTCCTATGGTTTTAAAATTTTCAATTCAGTCTTTATAGTTTGGGCTTAATTTCAATTTGATTCTAGTTTTCAGTGTTTTAATTCGATCACTATGGTTTCGTTACATTTCACAAATTATCTTTAAATTGTCTTCTACCCACAAAAAGCAATTTTAAAAAAATATTTTTCACTTAACCCTAAACTTTAATGCAATCAATTAACATAGTTAGCCAAATAAGATAACATCGGTTCATTGTTACATACAAAAATATGTCGGTATAATAATGATAGGAACAATTAGTGAGACTAATTGACTAAACCGTGCATATAGACAAAATTCAAAACCTTAAACTATATAGAACCAAATTGAATCTAAGAACTCTCAAATCATAACTAATTGAAACTTTTAAAACTAGACGGACGAAACGGTAACTAGGTTTAAATCATAAAACCAAATTCAATATAACCACATCAAACTAAGTTAATTCAAAAGCAAAATATTCAAAACAAAGTTGTTCATCAAACCCTACTTGTTTGAATGGGCGGCCGCCACCATCCGGGTGGAAGCGTAGGACGAGGGGTGGTGGCGGCGTCATCGTCGACATCATCACATCTCTCAACATACTCCTTCGGTTTGCCCGGAGCTTGCTCCCAACAAAACGGAACTCTATCGCTCGTTAGCGACAATCTCCGATCAGAGCCCGAAATACTAAGACGACTAACGTTGGCAGCGGGGCGGCGCGTGGTCAAAAGAGGGGCATTGAAGTTGAGTTTCCGAGCAATATGGTGGCCAAAGGTTTGGCGTTCATCATCTTGGTGTTCCATTGAAGTTGCAAAGAAATTAAAAGTGAAAATGGAGTTTGTTTTGGAGATAAGATTAAAAGGGGAGTTGGTTGAAAATAAGGAGTGAAACAGCTGGAGAATTATGGAGATCTCGTGTACTTCATTAAAGCCAAAATTTCACCTTTTTTATTTATTTTTATCAATTATCAGGCAGATATATTGGTCACAAGACACAGTGGGATCAAGCTTTTAATTCATCAAACCCAATCTCTCTCTAACAGTTGTCAAATTCCCAAAGATTCTTTCTTTCAATGGAATTTTCTGATATTTAGAGGTACACGTGTCGACTTGAAAGCTAAACAATTTTTTTTTTTAAAAAAAAAAAAATCGTGGTTTTTTTTTTTTTTTTTTTTTTTTTTGGGAATAAGGATTATTGTCATTGGAATGGTTTAGAAATCAATTTAGAAACTAATGTTAGAGTAAAAATAGAGGCACTCGAGAATAACTTAGAGTGTGTTTGGTTTAACTTTCCAAGTGTTTAATTTTGAAAAAAAAAATCATTTTGAAAAAATTTCTAGTGTTTGACAACCACTAAAAATGACTTATTAGAAAATGAGATTGATAAATAAATCATTTTGAGAGAAACACTTCTAACCAACCTTTTTAAAAAGAGTGTTTAGTATACAATAACTTGTATATATAAAAAGACATATGAGGAAATGCAACCAAACAATTAGTCAAGACATTAATTATAATACTACAAAAAAATGTGAAAAGTATTAGAGATAAATTGTGATAACTTTAAAAAATGATTGCTATAATCCACGAATTAGAAATATTCTTTTTTTTTTTTTTAATAAAATTAGTAAAAATGAAGGGAAGTAATCATTATTTACTTAGATATATTTCAGACTTTAGGGTGCTCTTACTATACAAAAATAAATAAATAAATATGCACTTTGTATTCAAAGGTTCATGTTTTGCTACAATTTAGAAGCACTTTTTAAAAAAAAAAGTCGTAAGTACTTTTAGAGGTGCTTGTCAAGAAAGCAACTAATTAGATACTTACCTTTCCCCATTGCTCGCTACACATTTGTGAAATCTAACTAAGTGAACAAACTCTTGAACTAAATACCGAACTAAAAATAAATTTCTAGGACTTACACGAACTTTGTTTTTCTCTAACAAATGTTACACATGCAAACTATTCTTCATAAATCTCTTGCAGAAATACTGTATTCTTTAGCTTGGCTTTTAGGGCTCTTAGTTTGAAACTCAATATTTTTGAATAAATAGTTCACAAGAAAGTTAAAAAGGAAAGGAAAAAAAAAAGATATTGAAAAAAGTTAATTGCAAGTGTTTCCTATTATATATAAACAAACAAAGAACCTAACCTAACTACTGCCCAATTCATGTTTAGGCCCAGTCACAGGTCCAAGATCAGCCCAATTTAGAACCAGGGTGGCTCCAAAAAGTGTGAAAGTAAATTTTGGGCCGAGTCGATCAATTTATTAAGAACCCGTTTGGTAACGTTCTCGTTTCTTGTTTCTGTTTCCAATTTTTTTAAGAAATCTAAGCATTTAATAATTATGTATGTTTCTTGTTTCTCATTTTTTTAGAAACACTCCCAAAATTTGTATAGAACTTTTGGGAACAACTAAAACTAGTTTCTCATTTTTTGTTCTTGTTTCCAATTTTTTCCAAACATAAATAAGAATATAAGTTTATTATTATTGAATGTATTGGTGTTAGGGTCATGAAATTCTATTTTTCTTTATTAAAAATGAAGAAACGGAAACAAGAAACGAGAACATTACCAAACGGGCCCTAAAAGGCCCATTTTTATAAGCAACACAAATTTTCTTGGAACATTGTGGCAAATGGCTAAGAACAAAACACTGTACTGATTTTTGGCTAAATCGGTTTGGAGTTTGAATAATGACTACCGCAATTTGTGGAATAAGTAACTGATAATTTATATGCCCACTCTACTCATGGAGTATATTTTATTTACAATCTTATCCAACTCAACTACCAATATTCAGTTTTTTAAAAACCTTTCAAAAATTTCAAACCATTTTAAAGGGAATTTGAAAATTAAAAAAAATAAAATAGAATTCTCTGAGTGTTTCTCTTCTTCCAAAGGTTCTCTTAGGAGTGTTTCTCTTTTCTTCTAAAGGTTCTCTTAAAATTGTTTCAATTAAAAACCTTTGTTTTTTTAAAAGGAAAAAAAAAAAGTCAATTCTAAACTCACTATTGGTTGAGATTCTCTTAACTTCACCTTTTCCATCTTATTAATTCCCACTAGAATTTTAATAGAATTTAAAATGTTAAATTAATTAGTCTTACATTTTTCTTCACTCCATGCAAAAAGAAGTGAACTTTAGAGAACAACTTTCATAGAGAAACTCCATTGAAACTCATACATGCTTAATACTATTATGAATTCAATTATCCCTTTATTATTTCTAGATAGACTTTCATAATCTTTAAAAAAAACAATTAAAAATATTTATAAGAACATCATATAAAATATGTACGCATATATTAATATAAAAAATAGAAATGACGAGAGAAATGTTAAAAGAGAAACAAAGAACTTAGAAAAAGGAAGGATCTTCGAATGTGTGGTGCTTTTGGACTTTTCTTATTAAAATTTATAATATTTGCCAAAAAGAAGTGAGAAGAAAAGTTTAAAATTAATGGAGGTTGTTATAGGCAATTTTGGACCACCCTGATGTACAAGGAGCTGACGAGGACAACCGAGGAAAAATCGGGCTGGGAGATGGACCCAGGAGGCGAAACCGGCAAGTGGGACGGGCCAAGACCGAAGGGGCCGGGTTTTTGGCCCGACCCCCTGCTCGACCGAGGCTCATGGTCGGCCGAGGCCGAGCCCGTCCGACTCCGTTTGGTCCCTTCCGCCTCTGGCCGTCCCGGTTCCGCCTGGTTTGTCCCGAAACGCCTCCGAATTCCTAAAAACCCTAGGAACATGAGCAGGTATTTATACCCCTTTTCGCCACTGAAGAAGGGGACCCGAACTCTCGACTCTCTCCTCTTACTCTCTTGCTTTCCTCCTCCGTTTTCTGACTTAAGCATCGGAGGCGGTGTGGCTAGCACCACACCGGTGTGCAGGTTTACCCTTTTGCAGGCCACGTTTCCCCCGCTCTCAAACAAATTCATTGTCGATTATCACGTAGAGCGAAGGTAATTTACCTAGCGAAATTTGATCATCAACAGAGATAAATGATGATTTATGGGAATTTTCCTAACCCAAAGTTTGTCATCATCTTGAGGAATATAAATATAATTAATTAACAAAGACCAATCAATATCAATTTTTTTTTTCTTTGGGAAACTAAATTGGAGAGAAATTCCTTAGGAGAGAAACAAACCATGAAAACCTAAAGAAAAGTTCAAATAGTCCATGGGAGATTATATTGTCACTTTTTTAACAAACTTTTTGTTAATTTGACTGCCATCAATCTTTTAAATTTTCTTTGATTATATCATATTATATAAACTTGTTCACATGGGAGTTGATGATCAAACAAATTTCTAAGTTAAAATCTCTTTGTATTAGACTATTGTTGACTAAGTCAGTCTTTAAGATATGTGAAAGTTGGTATGAAAACTTTAAATTAATTAGATTTTTCATGTTAACAATTGTTAGTGGGTCATTGACTAATAAAATTATGTTAGATAGAGAAACAAGCGTATATATAGAGAGAGGTCTATTCATGAAAATTAAACTAAGCTTTAGGAATAGTTAAGCGATGACCAACATGTTTATTCTCGACATATTTTAATTGTAGGTATTATAATATTCAATCTTTTGGAAAAAAAATCAATTAAATTTTAATTAAAGACGCGAGTGAAGATAGAAAAGTTATCCGTAATTATATGTGTCATCCAAAAAAGTCTTATAAGCAAGCTATTGGATTTTTCATCAACAAAAGCAATTCAAATTAAAATTATATATATCAAAAGAAATGGTATGAGAATTATAAATTCTTTTCTTCCTTTGTTATTATTGGTCGTAGGTACTTGTCAATTTCAATTTTAAATTTCTAATAGGGGAAAATAAAAAATATTATCATAGAATATATGAAAATATTATATTATTTTAGTAGTTGGAATAATACCACTAGGGCTAGTAGGCTAATTAATTGAAGTGTGTGAAATGTAGCATTCGGTATTAGAAAGTGACTGATAGAATACGTATATATAACATAATCATGCAGTTTAATATTTTAAATTATGAATATTTTAAAATTATGAGATTCTTTCATTATTTCATGAAGCTCGTTATTTTAAAAGATCAATTAATTAATAATAATCAGCGTCAATAGAAATTCTACCATGGAGATATAGCTATAAATATATATTACTTGGTCCAATTTTCTTTTAAGTTACGTTACGCACATATAAATTTTATAAGGGGACGACAACAAGTTGACAATAGAGAGCAGAGAATAGAAAGAATTGGTAAAATTGAGTATCATAGAAATATCAAGACTTTCAACTTATGGAAATATTAATAAGGTTAAATTCATGTACTTTCAAATGTTTAATTTTAGTTGATTACCTTGAATAAAGATTAAAATTGATCTCTGTTTTATTGTTATCTTTCTTCTTTTTAAATTTTTTTAGTCATCCCTCTATAATTTTTGAAAATATGTTCACATTACATGAAAATTATTACGATTTAACGAATTTCGAAAAAGAATTAACTTCAAACTAACATGCCTTAAGGATATGTGAGAGAGAGATCTGATAAGATTTTTATCTCCAGTGAATTTATGACATAAGTTTTATCACATTCTTAATTAACAAAAACACATATACGTTTTAAACTTAATTTGATATAAAAAAAAGAAAAAAAGAAATCTCAAATGTACCATCTCATTTAAAAGTTAAAACTTATCTAATAATTAATAGTAAATATTAAAAAATGTAACAACATGACATTTGTCCAACACCATTTGATGATTAGGAATTAACCACAATAGGGTGTGAGACAAAGCTGAATGGGGAAAAATTCATGTACCTCAATAGTGTTCTTGAGTTCCTTATTATGAAGAAGCCTAAACATTTCCCAACATCACTATCAAACTTAAGAACATGTTTGGATTGAGTGTTTTTAGAAGGATCAAAATCACTTTTGTCATGACTAGTGTCATGTTTAGAAATAAATATATCATCTATTTCTTGGCTTAAGATCGAATAATAATCTTTAGAGGAAGGCTTTTTACCTCAGCTCGAGACGATTTGTTCAAACACCTAGTTGAGTCGCTACTCCCAAGAGGTTTTAGTTCTTGGAAGAAAAAATGTGCGCAATACACAATCAATAATATTATAGTTATCTCCCCTTCCACAGGTTAAGCCAAAAAAGTGGATAATAATAGTCACGAACAATAATAAAAAGATAGGAAAAAGAAAACGACACCGAAAGTTATACTGGTTAGTCCCAAGCTCGAGACTACGTCCAGTCTTCTGCAACTGCAAGTTCTACTAGAGGTTGAGAGATTACAAGAAGCCTTCAAAATAACGTCACAAACTAACCCTCAATAACCCAACAATAGCTATTGACTTTCAAGTATCATAAATCGATAGCTTGGGATAAACAACGAAGAAAAAACCACACGTTTTCTTTCACTCAAGTCACAAACTGACCCTCAATAGTCCAACAATAGCTATTAACTTCCAAGTACCACAATCCGGTAGCTTGGGATAAACAACGAAGAAAGACGACATGTTTTCTCTTGCTTTTTGGTTTGAGAGGCAAACACACACATATATATGCAATGAGCCTTAATGCCCAAAGCTCATTCTTCCTTGTGCACCAAGGTGGTTAGGGTCTTCCTTGCACACTAAGTGAGCTTCTTCCTTGCACACCAAGGTGGTTAGGGTCTTCCTTGCACACTAAGTGAGCTTCTTCCTTGCACACCAAGTGGGGTCTTCAATTTTTGTCTCCACACAAAGCAAAAACTTAACAATCTTCCACTTGGAGACAAAATACGACTTTGTTTCCCACTGCAACAAAACTCTGGTCATCTTGGAAAACTCCAAGGATCTACTCCTACAACAACTATTATATCTGATCTTCTTGGTAAACTCCAAAGCTAAAAAAATACCTAAAAAGCACAAACTCACAACAACAGGCAACCATCAGAATATAACTGTAGCTCATTTATGCTTTCCCCGAGGTATGAGCTACCTACGTGGACCTGTCTCCCAGACGAAAAAGACAGACACGTACTTCCACTTCAACTAAGTGGTGACACTTGTCATCTTCTTTCAACCCGAACAACTATTCCCGAAGAAGATACACTTTGAAAATGGCTTGAATCCTCTATTCAAACTTGTTACCAAGCTAGAGACCTGACCTTTGACCTTAGCAACTGCTCTGGCCTTCCACTTCGATGTCTCAACTCGCCTAAGCGACTTCTTCAATTCATTCGAGCGTTTGACAACTGGGGATTCACGATAGACATCAACTTTCTCTCCTGGACTTCCCAATTGTTTCTTAACTGAAGGATCTTGATCGGACTGATCGAAATTGGCTATCATTGCTACTGGCTCAACTATACCTCTACAACTACCATCTGCAGCTTTAACCAGCATCCACTGTCTCTTTGATTCTTTGGCGACATTCAACTGACATTTTTTCCATCGAACTTCATGACTCCATCGAAATTTTTTGCTCTACAAAAAAACTCATGACTCCTAAACCAAAAGGCTCTGATACTACTTGTTGGGAGAAAAAATGTGTGCAATACACAAACAATAATATAATATTATGACGGACAATCAATAACATTATAGTTATCTCCCCTTCCATAGGTTAAGCCAAAAAGGTGGATAATAATAGCCACAAACAATAATAAAAAGATAGGGAAAAGAAAACGACACCGGAAGTTATACTGGTTCACCCCAAGCTCGGGACTACGTCCAGTTTTCTGCAACTGCAGGTTCTACTAGAAATTGGGAGATTACAAGAAGCCTTTAAAATAACGTCACAAACTGACCCTCAATAGCCCAAAACAATAGCTATTGACTTCCATGTATCATAAACCGATAACTTGGGATAAACAACAAATGAAAGACTCTCAACCCAAGAAGAGAAACACTCTTTTTTTTCTCTCTCTCTCCCACACTACAAAGAAGAAAATGCCACAATCTTTTTCTTGCTCTCAAGTCACAAACTGACCCTCAATAGCCTAACAATAGTTATTGACTTCCATAAGTACCACAATTCGGTAGCTTGGGATAAACAACGAAGACAAAACCACACATTATCTTTCACTCAAGTCACAAACTGATCCTCGATAGTCCAACAATAGCTATTGACTTCCAAATCCCACAATCTTGGTAGTTTAGGATAAACAACGAAGAAAGACTACATGTTTTCTCTTGCTTTTTGGTTTGAGAGGCAAACACACACACATATATATGCAATGAGCCTTAATGTCCGAGGCTCATTTTTCCTTGTGCACCAAGGTGGTTAGGGTCTTCCTTGGCACACCAAGTGGGGTCTTCAATTTTTGTCTCCACACAAGGAAAAAACTTAACATCAGTAACCTCCTTATTTTAAATGTGTCATCAGTTACATCATATCAAAATGAATTCTCTCGTATAATTTATTAAGTCTGATATGCTCAATCTAACCTTACTTTGCTAAGTGAGATCGGTATATATGCTCATCTAAACTTCCTTGAATAAGTTAAATATACTCGCCGTACTTTACTTTGATAATAAAATATCTCAAAATCTTACATTAGCGTTGCCAATTACCGTTGAGCTATGCTAACTTTTGCAGCGGTTAATTTGTATATATAAACATATCATTATTCCACAATTTTACCCATAACAAAAGCGGTTAAAATTTCACTCAATTGTAAAACCTTATAAATAGGACTTTGGCAAAAACCAATGGGAATGTGAGAGAATAAGACAACCAGCACCTTTGACTGAGAATTAAGAAAATATATTTTTGTGATGTCGTTTTATATTCCTCCAACCCATTCATACGTATTGATTGGGACGACTCCGATATAAATTATTAATTTTTTTAGAGAAAATTTTTGCAAAACTAGGCCCCTACATTCGTCAAAATAAATATCTATATCCTTTTTTCTATGCAGAAATTTTGCATAAATCCTTTGCCCCCAACATTGGTAAGAAAATATAAATATAGATACGCATGTTAATTAAAAATTTTAAATTATCTTGTATAGCTTAATTGGGTACTCTTTATATTATAGTTTACAAGAGATATATTTTAATATATTGCATGTTAACTAGTTTCCCCCCCTATAAATTTAAGGAAGAGATGTTTTAAACAATTTCGAAATATATAAAGCATATATAAATAAAAGAAACATATTTGTCAAAAAATAATAAGGTGCAAACATAAAAATTATCATTTCTCTCAAAAAAGAAAAAATCAAATGCCTTACATTAACTATATGGAAATTTATAGTTCCAAAAAAAAAAAAAAAAAAAAAAAAAACGCTATGGAAATTTTTCTCCAAGTAAATTGATTAAAAATAATCATGCTTATTTATCAATAATTTCGATAATTTTAAATTTTATTTCTAAAACATTTTTATGATTTTTTAATAAACATGCCTAATTTCTTAAAAAAATACACACACATATTGAAGTAGGAGTTTAGGAATATGGTAATGATTTGTTTATTTATCTGTCACACATATATAAATATATATATATAATGAAGGAAAAAAAAGATACGGCATCATATAATTGGCAATAAAATAATATTGATGGAAATACCACCCACCTACCAATGATATATTATATATAAAAAGAGAGAGAAATATGGTATAATTATATGGCATGGTAGGATGTATGATGCATGTGCACATGCACACATGCATGGTGCATATATATATATATATTATATTTACATGGGGGAAAAATAATATTATATAATTAAAGACGAAAAAGGACAGACATACTCATTCTCAAATTATGGGTTAGATCCGCAGAAATAGGCTCTTCGCATTCTCATGCAAATTTTTTAATTATGAATATTGATATTTGTTAAATAGAAAAGTTATATATTAATATTTGTTTAAATTAAAAAACCAGACAAAGACACTGTTTAGCGTTGACCTAACAGGATAAGGCCTCGGGAGTGAGTGAATCTTTCTGACTAAACTTTTTATTTTATTTTATTTAGAATGGGATTTTGATCTTGAACATGTGGGAACTCATCATGGAACCTCTCTCTTGTTGTTTTTTAGTGATGTAAGAATTGAAATTAACAATATTTAAGGATTTTTGGGGAATCTCTAAGTGAGTGGCTTTTGGGAAAATGAAACATGGATTGGACCATAATTAATTAGTGGTTAATTAAGGGGGTAATTATATTGTTGCATATTAATTATGTTATTGTACTTTATTTATGTAATTTATTGTGCTTTTATATGTTTTATATTTATTTGGAAGTTTGTAAATTTGCAGAGTTCATCTTTTTGGTCTGTTGTTGGTTTTTGACAAAATTGACACATACATGTATGACACACAGCAAGTAGAATTGTTGCTATGTCTTTGATTGTTGAGAATTTCACTGAATTAGTTAATTATGAGTAAAATATAATAGAGGTGAGTCATGCCACATGCTTGTTTGAAAAACGTTTGTGAAGATTGATATTTATAGATTAAATTACAAATTTAGTTCTTGAACTATTATGTTTGTGTCTAATATAGGTATTTCATCTTTGAAAAGTGTCTAATAAATTCCTAAACTAAACATGTAATTTAACCATATTTATAATAAAGATGTTAGAAATTGTTTTGTGTAAATAGGACACGTTATCAAATTAAGAAAATTAATTTGATGGGTTGATCCAAACTCATTAATGAGTTTGTGTGATAGAATCATGGACCATAATAAAGAGTCTATTTGTGCATGTGACATAAAGATCAAGCAAAGTTGGAAGGTTGTATTGTGATAATTAAGTGGTACTTATTAAGAATATGAATAAAAGATTAGACACATATTGTAACACTGTTAAACTTGAGATTTGTGATGAGAGATAATATAGTTGCAGGTTCATTAAATTATGCTTAGATCAACTTCTATTTAACATTCTCCCTAATACTAGAGATTTCCACTTAAATGCTATTTAAAGAAAATTTCATAAAGAGATTTCCAACCCTAGAATTTCTCTAGGCCAAACATGCTTATTTCAATCTTCGAGTTCGATCCAAGTGAAAAAACCATTGAAAAATATATGAACTTCCTTAAACTATGTTATTCTATATATATTTATACTATCTCAAAATCCCCTTATTTCAATGCAAAGTTAATTCATGATCTAATACCCCTTCACCCAAAAATCTTACCAAAAAGCAAGGGAGTTGATCCTTGTTTGTGCCTAACGTGCATCGATAACCACTCTCTCTAGTTTCTTTAGCTTTAAATGTCATATGTCCACCAACTTTTACTCGGTTTGGTTCGTTTCCAAACCGCACCGTATCAATCCAAATTCATATTCAAAATTCCAAGTCCCATAAAACACTTCTTTTTTTTTTTTCAAAATTCTCCTTTTAAAAAATACTGAATTTAAATAGAAGAAGAAGTTAGAATTACAAATTACACGATGATAACATAAGAAAACTAGTTGAAACATTGATTAAAAAAAAGTATAAGAAAATATCCAAGTTGCATATGCATGCGCAGAAGTTAAATTAAATACTCAACTACAATCTGTATAAAAATAGGGTGCAAAGGCTCAAGACTTCCGTGATTCAAAGCCAAAAAGAAAGCCTCTATCAAGTTAGCTAAGCTACACATGAAAGATAGCAAAATCAAGGGCTCTCGTACCTTCCAACCATGAAGCAATGCACGTGGAAGGAATGAAAACACCAAACCCAACTCTTCTTTCCCATTCTTTTGTCAAAACTTTCATAAAAAAGTTTTACCTTTTTCAAATCGACCATTCTAAATCACACGCTATGTCCTTACTTTCCTTTCGCTTGATGTACATCGATAACGAAAAGAAAAAGGAAAACTCAAATTTCACGTATCAATAAACGAGACAATACTACTTACTTTTTGGAACATGATTCAAATAGTAAATACGTATCATGATGAATAAGGGATGTCTTTTACCGATCTCTTTAATTATATGCCATTATTACTCATCTCCAATATATTTTTTTGAACATTTAATTCATCCAAATGATGATTGATTTATTATATTTAGTTGTAATGATTTAGCTAAATACAAGTCGTTAATAGGGGAATGTCCATTTTTCCACAGGAATTGGGTCCCGAGGGAAACCCTATTTAGGAGGGTAACGAAAGAGGGAGTGAGAGGAAAAAAAAATCTCTGAGCTAAATAGGCACCTCCATCCCTTTGGGGACTCGATCCAAGTTTTAAGGACTCTGATATTATATTAGATTCTTTTTTGAAAAATAATTATATTAGATTAGATTATATGGGGTTCCATTTAACATGGGTTCCATCTCAGAATCAATTGACAATGAGTGGAGTAACTCATCTATGTTATAACTTGTGAGGTCTCTACTAATATTTTCAATGTGGGATCTTGAACCGTCATTATCCATGGAATTAGTAATTTTCGGTACATATATATCATTTTATTTTCGTCAAATTTTCTCTCTCTCTCTAGAGATATAGAGAGAGAAAGCCCGTGATTCTTTTCTCATAATTTGATTACATCCATCTACCACACCAATCCCTTTCTTCCACGAGGTCTTAATTTAATTTCCTCTCCTCTCATCCACACATGCTTCTCAATATATATGTAATTAGGATTATATTATATATACTTTAACAAATATATAGTAAATATCATCCATCTGTTTATATATTATTTTTATGGGAAAAAATGCCTGCAAACTTATTTTATTTAATTAATAGAATCAATAGAAATACATGTTAATGTGAAGGACATCCTGTCCTGGATGCCAAAATTCTTTTCATAAAATTATTATTCGTAGTTTTGTCCAAAATCCTCACATTTTCCCAAGTATATATAATAAAATGCATCAACTTAAGGGCCCTCTCTCTCTCTCTCTCTAGGTGTTTATTTTTATTTTTTTTAGTTTAACGATAACCGACTAAATTATACTTTATGTTTTTTCTAAGATCATTTTTACTTGTATAGTTCTTGTAATATTTTTTATGGAAAAGAATTATTTATACCTCTAAACTTTACTGTTGTATGAAATTAATTAAAAACTCTGAATTAATAATTATATCAAGAACTTTTGTTATAAGTATATCCCTCTAAATCTTTGGTCAGATTCCATTAGAAAAACATCATGTGGGATTAATAATCCAATTAAATTCTTAATTTTTCATGAGTGAATCAATTTAATTAGACCCTTTGTGCACCTATGTCACTCAGACTCGCGCGCAACTCCGTCCTGTTATGTTATGGAAGAATTGAACTTATTGCAGGATTGGTTATTCAGAGTCAGCAATTGGACTGAAGGAAGAATTTACCTTCAGTAACGGTTGTAGCCAACTTGATCCGTACAAAGCTGTAAAACAAGAGCAGCCATAACACTTCTTATAAAAGGAGAGATGAGAATAAAAGAGAAGTTTGAGAGAGATCTTTGTATTGAGAGATTTACCTGAGCCTTTGTATTGTTCCTTTGATAATAAGAAAATACTCACCCCTTCACAGTGGATGTAGGCCTAAATTGCCGAACCACTTTATATTCTGTGTCTCCTGTTCTTTCCCTTAATTTCTTTGATTACTGCATTCCATCTTCGTCTTCTTCATCGTGAGAGAATTTGAGAGTAAAACCCAAAACTAATTCTTCTTGATAGAAAAGTCTTTACATCCTGATTTGCATGCTTCTGCGAGTGAGTGCCTTTGTGAGTGTTGAAGTAGTGCGTGTACAGCAAGTCCTTCACACGTGGTTGGCACTAACATGGACTATTTAGAATGGATGCACAAACAATTTTCAAAGGAAATCCTAATTGAGAGTCTAATACAATTATAAATTGATTTGCTTATGAAAGTTTAGGGGTTTTTTTATTAATACAATTATAAATCTAGCTAACATGATGTTTTTCAAAATGGAACCTATTGGAGTGTGTGAATTGATTTATTTATGAAAGTTTAGGATCTTAATTGATCAATTCTCCCTCCCCGTAATATAACAAATAATTGATCGATTCCTGATCCCTTCCCTTAATATAACAAATATGAAGTAGAGATTTGAACCTTCAACTTTAAAAGAATAAATATATATATCTTAACCCTGATTTATACTCATGTTGACATATAGACCTTGTCATTTAAATGGTGCATGAAGAACCTTTATCAATTACCATTTTAAGTGCAAGACAATTATAAACTTCTTATAAACCTTATGAATTTCATAATTATTAAAATGTGTGGATTTTTTCTTTAGTATACTTGATTTTAGGGTTTGAAATGACTTTATAAATTTTTAATTAAAAAAAGTATTTTTAAACACTTGGACATTTTTGTTTGAGGACGATGATGCATGTTAGAAAGGTTCTTTTATGTTTAAATTTGTTCTCAAAATAACCTTAACAGTATAACTAACAAGGAATCATATAAATATATATATATATACACACACATATAACTTATAAACAGTGCAAGAATTTATTTTGAAATATAGTTTTTGGAATATTTTTATATTAATTATAATAAACCGGGTATGGGAAAACTTGACTTATTTTTTTTACATATTTGGACTCGTACCAAAAGGACAAAATCTACAGTGTGGGTTATTTATTGATTATGATAACAAGTTAATTAAAACAAAGATGCTTTGAATTTATTCCAACACAAGAACATAAATGGATTTTTTTTAATTAATATCATGTAATGGATGATTTTTCAAATTGGAATTCAACTCGAAAAATATAAAATATGGGTGGATTCACATGATACATATATATGTATATGTAGATATGTATGGGTATGGGAATGGCATGCATGGCATGTGAGATGATGATAATTATGCCCTAATTTAAGCAAGGGTCAGTGTGAGACACATGAGATGTAATATTATGAAGCTTCATTTGAACTTTCCCAACATATCTAGAGACAGACACGAGTCTTCTGTCTTCTCCATGAAGATCTGTCTTTCTTGCTATCTAGGGTTTCTCTCTCCTCTCTCTTTTACAGACTTCCTTGCTAGTGGGCAATAGATCCCATCTCTCTTCTCGCTGGCTCATTCCCTTCTACTAATCATTCCAAATTTTAAATCTCTCTCTGTGTCTAGTTGGGGATCAGATCTCTCTGAAGCGTTGGTTCTTTCCCTTTATAGTGACCCTTTACGGAGATCATTCTTCCTGTGTTGTAATCTCTCTCTTACACTCAAACCCTTTCTCTCTCTCTCTCTGTATCTCTCTAGTTTCGAGGTATATCAGAGAGATCTCTGTATTATAATCTTTCTGTTAGAGGAAAAAAAACCCTTTTTTTCTCTCTCTCTCTCTCTGTTTGGGAAGTATAATAATAATTATGGAAGCTGGGAGCGATGGTGCAGCTGCAGCAGAATGTTCAAACAAAACTAGAAGTGATGATGATTTTGATAACAACAACAACTCCCAAAGCGAATTGGGAAACAATAATGAAGGGAGCTCGAGTAACAGCACGATTGATGAGAATGATCAACAGAAGAAGCCCACTGTCAGGCCTTATGTCAGATCCAAGCTCCCAAGACTCCGCTGGACGCCCGATCTCCACCACCGCTTTGTTCATGCCGTTGATAGACTCGGCGGACAAGAAAGTAATAATAATCACCATTTCCTCTTCCTCTTCTTCTTCTTTCTCTTTTTCCATCTCGATTCTTTGCTCGAACTCGTGTTGAGAATATGAATATACGATTGAAGTTACTAGAAAGATGTTGATTTGATCGGCTTTTCGATTGAGTGATGATTTAACGTGGTATTAGAGTAGAAGAAACTGATTCAGGTCTTGAATTTTAGGATTCAATTGGTGATTTAACAACATGTATTGGATTAGGGGTAATGTAAAGAAAAATACTTGGGTGTATATCGGTATGGAGGGATCTCCCTACATACCACCATTAAAATCTTGACAATTAAGAGAAATAGAAAAGTTGTCTCATTTTCTACCTTTCTCTTCTTAGTTGTCAAGATTTGAATGTGGTATACACAGAGAGATTCCTACATACTAATGTGCAGCCAAGTATTGTTCTAATGTAAATGTATCAAAAATCTCTCCTTTTTTCTCTTTATTTAGGTTGAATTGAAATTGATTCTAAGATTTTTTTTTTCTTTTGAAAGTTCATGATAATATGTGGATTGAGATTCAAATTTCTAATATTTAGGTCGAGGATATGATGTTATAACCAGTTGAGCTTTGCTTAGGTTCGCAATTGATTCAAAATCGTGGTTGATCTTGATTTTGTATCTTATATGTTGATAATTTTGTTTGTATAGATGCTACGCCTAAATTGGTTCTTCAGTTAATGAACATCAAAGGACTAAGCATTGCCCATGTCAAGAGCCATCTCCAGGTAATTTAATTGATCTCTCAATCTTTTTTTTCAATAAACTTTTATGAATTAATTTCAAATTTTTGTTGTTATTTTAATTTCCATTATCAAATTGTTTTCATTCATGTTTTATTTGTTTTATTATTGTTATTATTTCTTTAGATGTATCGAAGCAAGAAGACCACTGAACCAGGCCAAGGTATGAACTTTTTAACATCTTTTATTAAATTTCTCCATTTCCAATTCATTTGTTGAAAATTTCTTTCAATAACTTTAATGGAAAATGATGACAGTGGCGGATCAAAGGCTTCTTATGGCTGAAACTGGAGATCGCAACATATTTACTGTCAGCCAAATCCCCATGTTCCAACGCTATAATCAAAGCTACAACTCCAATATTTTCCGGTAAGAAATCGATTCGACTTTTTGAAAGAGTAGACAGTACTTTTAATTCACGAGAAGCGCTTCTCAAGGAAAGAATTAGGTTTAATAATCAAAATGTATTCTCAAAGATTCTGATTTTGAGTTATAACACTTTTTTCAAAAGTCATCTCAAACTCATATTCTGCATCTGCTAGATTCGGCAGTCCATCCTGGAATGCCTACGAGAACAAAACGATACAAACTCCATTTACGGGGAAGGCTTCGGCATTCACTCAAGCGAGATCGAGCGGCCTATTCGGCAGCAGCACAGTCACCAAACCGGGAACGTCCGACTGCGACTTCCGCAGCTCGATCTGCGAATCGAACGCGACGACGAGGAGCAAAATGCAAGAATTGAGGGAAAAGGAAGATCCATGCAGTGGGATTTCAGAGAAAAGGAAGGCCCCAGATGGAGAAATAGACTTGAATTTATCTCTAAAGATTGCATCAAGAGAAGAGATGAAGATTGATAATTACAAGAGAATGAGGATAGAAGGAGAAGAAGAAAATGAAGAAGTTTTAGAAAGAAGAACTGATTTGTCTCTATCTTTATGCTCTCATTATTGATCAATATCTCCTTAGGCAATTGGAAGAAAAAATAGAGAGAGAGAGAGAGAGAGAGAGAGAGTAAGTACTCTGGATCTGACTATATGAATTGAAGAGAGATCAAATTCTAAGTGAGATACTGAGGTACTTATTTCCCACTTGTAGCTAAGTGCATGTGTAACATTATTTTTCTTCAAATGTATATTAGAATTCAGACATGATCAATGCTAAAATATATTCATGTTTGTGTTTTTCTTTTTTTCTTCTTTCACTTTTTTAAATAAAAAATTGTCAAGAATTTATTTTAAAAATTATATAAACATATACCAAGATTTGAACTTTTTAAATTTTTTCCTTCTTAATTTTGAGAATTCAAAGATTATAATGTGAAAAGTTAAAATGTAAAACTTTGTGCTTCTAGCTCCATCCTACCCAGGAGGGTTAGTGTTTTCTGTGATAATAGATCAGATAAGTGCTTTTCAAGTTTTTTTTTTTTTTTTATTCTTTTTGTTGGTAATTCAGCACTTAAATTGCTTTCTCAAAGTGGAGAAATTCTTTTTCCCAATATAATTATGATTTTATGAATGATTATTCTGGAATACATTATCTACAACATATAATTTTTACTTGTTACTTATATATAACGTATTTACTTTTATTTAATCACAGTTTCTAACTTATTTTGGAAAGCCAACAAAAGTTTAGTTCAACTGGCATAAAGTTGTATTGATGACCACAAGGTTTGTGGTTTGAATCCTCCTTCCCCACATATTGTCAAAGAAAAAAAAAACACAATGATTTTGGAAATCATTATTTTTCTTTGTCGTTTGTATTTCTTCTCTCTTTTCTTTTTTTTTTTTTTTTTTTTTTCAAGTTCACAGCTTCTAATCTCTGGTGAAAATATATACCTTAATCAGTTGAGTTATATTCATGTTAACTTAAGAATTATTCTCTCTCTTGAAAACCATTATTTCTCTAGACAACTTGTTTCAATTACAAGAAAGGAAGAAATTATGGATTTCATTTTTACATTTCGTTTTTAATTTTGATCAAAATTTTCTTGTTTTTAAATTAGTTGGTTGATGTTATTCTTGAAATTTTCACCAAGTTTAAGAAAAACGAAAAAAAAGAAACATCTTTCTAAAAACAATTATAAACACTTCTATCTTATTTTATATTTGAGAATTTAAGCTTCCCTAGTGCCTAATTTCTTCCTTTTGTTTTCAATTTTCTAAGAACTAGTATTGGACTTTTAGTCAAAATCGAAACATAAAAATGAAAATTTAGTCACATTTTTTTAGTCTAGAAACTTGGACTAGATTTTCAAAAATGGTTTGTATAAAATAGATAATAAAAAAAAAAGCTTATTAATTATTAAACAAATTTATTTTCTTATATATATAGAAAGGATATATTCATATTCTCTCATCTCAATACATGTACATAACAACCTCTTGTTGTTGAGACGACAAAAAAATAAAAATAAATAATAATAATAATAACAGTATTAATTAATTAATTAATTAATTAATTAAACACTTGAATTAGATAAATTTTATGTATTAAAAGGTTTTTAAACATGAAATGATTAAACAATTCGATGTGTCTCTAGAATGCAGGAAGAGCTATATTATTCATAATTAAATTAATCGCTTCCATGGTTCAATTTGAAGGTATATTATATGATTATTATTTTAGGCTTCATGTGCTTAAGTCCTTGCTTATTATTTACTTTTAATTAAGGTAATATTAGAAGTGAAAATTTTTTAATAACTAGATTTTTCATTGAATAATCCTTAGACACGATTTTTTATAAGCAGGTTCTTTTTAATTCAAGACATTGTTATTGTAAATGTAGATGACATAAATTACTTTCTAATCATAAGTTCATGATATGGTTTTATATATCGATAAAAAAAAAAAAAAAAAGATGGACTTAAATGAATAGTTGATTAAAATGGTTAAATTATAAATTTATAGTCTTTAAACTTTTAAATTTGTAAGTTTGTGTCTAATAGATTTTTAATTTTTATAAAAATGTCTAGCAATTTTTTGTCACTAAAATTTAGAGTGTCTAATCAATAAACTTTCAATTTTGTGTCTAATAAGTCTCTCTGACATATATGTCAAAAAAAAAAAGTCTCTCTGACATATTTGATAATTTTTTAATAATTAATGAATCTATTAGACATGAAATTTATTTATTTATTTTGGTCTAACATGATCCTGACTTGGATAAATTAGAAAATTGAAAAAAAAAAAAAATAGTGTACTTAAAAAAAATGTAAAATGCAGGGTGATTTTTTTGGATTTATTGAGGCTATGTTTGGGAGTGATAATTGAATTATTGATTTTGGGAAAAAAGATTTTATAAAATTAATTTTCATACAATCATATTTATGTTTGGTTCCCAACTTTTAAAAGTGGTTTTCATATATTTAAAAGTGATTTTGAAATATTATATTTTTGGTTTCAAAAGTGATTTTAGAATTACCAAATTACTAAAAAGGGTATTTTGCATTCAAGAAATTATTTAACTAAATAATTAGGATAAATATCAAAGTATATATATATTTATATGTATTTATATTATTGTTTTATAATACTTATGTTATATTATAAAAAAAAATAAGGTTTAAGTAGGCAAGTTTTACCTTTATGTTGATATTTCTTAATATTTTACCATTCAAGCTTAAACTTTTTGCTATTCTTAAAATGCATAATTATCTTTCTAAATATACAGAGTATGTATTCCAAAAGTATATAAGATTACATATGAAATAATTTTATTAGAATAATTCAAAGTAGAGACACAAACTAACACTCTCTTAAATGGTCTGATTTAGAGCCATAATTCTATTTAAATACCGGTAAATTTCTTTATAAATAAGATTTTTTTTTAGTTATTACAAGTCAAACGCACAAATATTCACCTCTTCTTTTTCCTTTTTCACAAGACGGAGTTATTTGATTGTATTTTCTGCAAATTATGCTCAAATTTAATGTTCCTCCTAATATCTTAAAAATAGCTTTTAAAATATGTTTATAACATTACATTCTAAAAAGCTAGAAAGTAGACAAATAAACTATATACATGGTTCCTTTTGTTTTTAGCAAATTGTGCTTAAAATTAAAATAAAATATTTCTTTCAAATACAGTTGTTTTTGTTAGGTTTTAACAATAAAATAAAACCTATAAAAATTCTATTAGCTATTTCCAATTTGGATGAAATTAATTAAACAAAGAAATACAATACTTAATACTTTATACAGAATATAAATAATCTCCAATAGAACCATTGCTTTCGTGAAGAGATGACAGGAGCAAAATTGAATCGAAGAAGATGGGATGAGAGGAGCAAAATCGAGAGACGATTAGGGGCTGAAAATTTCTTCTTAAATACAGGGGTAAATTTGGTATTTCAATAAATTAATGAATTGAGGGCAAAATTTTGGAGTGATTCCGGGTCAATCACCCACCAAGAATCACCTCCCACCTAATTATTGGAAAATCAATTTTTAATGATTTTAGATTTTTCTAAAATTAATTTCAACATTTGTCAAACATCAATATTGGAAAGGAAAGTGATTTTGGCAATGACAAAATTGATTTTGGTCATGCCAAAATCACTTCCAAACATACCCTGAATTTCAACTTCAATCTGAATCCAAAGGATACGGATTCAAGTGGAACTGGTTGACCATGGTCAACCAGTTACAATCCTCTTCTTCATGAAGCTTTTTATTTTTATTTTTTTTATTTCCTGTTATCTGATTTTTTTTTTTAATTTGTATTTTTTTTTTCATTCTTTTTTAGACAAAATTACACTTTTGATCCCTGAGGTTTCAGGTTGATGTCTATTTGGCCACCGAAGTTTCAAAAAAATACACGTTTGAAAAATAGTTTAAAATGGTTCCTGAGTTAATTTGATCGTTAATTGACTAACGAACGAATGATATAGCATATGGAGTGCCCACCGTGGGGCTCGAACCCACGACCACAAGGTTAAGAGCCTTGCGCTCTACCAACTGAGCTAGACGGGCCCACACACATGAAAATTGATTTTCTTTTAAATATTTAATACAACTCTTTCAAATTAGCATAAAATTGGAAAAAAAATTATATAAATAAACGCCCACCGTGGGGCTCGAACCCACGACCACAAGGTTAAGAGCCTTGCGCTCTACCAACTGAGCTAGTCGGCCTTGCATGTGCCAAAAAATTTTAACAGTAAAACTATAATATAAAATGTTTTAAAAAATGGGTATAAAATTTGAAATTAAAATCAAAACAGTATTAGAAAATTTAAATATGGACTCCATGACCACAAGATTTAGAAAATTTATGCATTCACCAGATGAAAATGTTTATGAGTTCAATCTCATATCCCTACTGTGGGCTAAAACCCACAACTACAACGTTAAGACTCTTGCGCTGCTAAACAAGCCTACATTATATTGAATAACTTTAAGGTTAAATTGAAATAAAATATTAAAAAAAAAAAACTGAATTATGGGGTTTGTTTAAAAATTGTCATGGACTTTAAGTTCTAAATATACCCCTGAACTTTAAAAAATGTCTCGAAAATGCCGTTAACTTTTGGATGAAAACCGTTGAAACTGTTAAAAATGTCTCAAAAATACCCTTGTCGAAAACCGTTAAAACTGTTAAAAATGTCTTGGGATGATGTGTTGAAAGAGAAGAAAAGCTTCTAGTGTATGAATACATGACAAATAGGTATAAAGTTTCTCATTCATTTTCATAGAGGAAGAATTTACGGTGAGAGAATAAAAAAAAAGAAACATTTTCCAATAAGGTTATTTTTTAATTTTTTTTTAAGTCAAAGGGTATTAATGAAACTGAAACTTTAACGGTTTCCATTAAAAAATTAACGGCTAAGGTATTTTTGAAACATTTTTTAAAGTTCAGGGGTATTTTTGAAACTTTTCAAAGTTTAGGGGCATTTTTTAAACAAATCCTATAGTTTAGGGACATTTTTTTTTTAAATCTAATTTTAGCATAACTTTAATAATGTAAATATAATATAAGAATATTTTATACATGTAAATTTAAAAATAAAAAATTAAAATAGAATTAGAAAATTAAAAATGTCGCACGTGGGGTTCGAACCCAAACCACAAGGTTAAAAATACATGTAAATTTCAAAGATTAAAATTAAAATTAAAACAATATACAAAAATTAAAATTGAAAAATATCCTACACTGTGGGGCACAAACCCTCCACTACAATATTAAGAGCCTTGCGCTCTGTGGACTGAGCTAGACAGGCCTACATATATTAAATAACTTTAATAATAAAAGTATAATATAAGAATTTCTAAAAGATCATTATAAAATTTGAAAATTAAAATTAAAACAAATAAGAAAATTAAAATATCAGTCGGTTTGAACCCATGACTAATTAAGAGCATTGCACTCTAAGCTAGACGGACTTGCATATATTAAAAAAAAAAATTAATAATAAAAGTGGAATATAAGAATAAAAATATCGCCCACCGTTGGACTTAAAAAGCCACGACCACAAGGTTAAGAGTCGGCTGAGCTTAGGCGGGTCTGCATATATTAAAAAAATTCAATAATAAAAATATAATATAATAATTAAAAAAAAAACCGCTATAAAATTTGAAAACTAAAATTAAAACAATATCAGAAAATTAAAATATTAGTGAGGCTTGAATCCATGACCATAAGATGTGCTCTAAACTAGATGGACTTGCATATATTAAAAAAAAGGGAAAAATACACTTTTGGTCCCTGAGGTTTGGTTTAGGTTTCGTTTTGGTCACTGAGGTTTCAAACTCAACATTTTAGTCTCTAAGGTTTGCATTTAGTAGCATTTTAGTCCCTCCATCCATTTTTCCGTTAAAAGTTAACAGATCGCTGACGTGTCACTTATTTTTTTTATTAAAAAAATTATTTTTTCATTTTTTAAAATAAAAATTAATAAAATATAATAAAATATATATTTTAGTATATTTATAATTCTTTAACCTTCATCTTCTCCAACCCTCCACCACCATCACTCTCTTTCTTCTTCAACGCCATCCTCACCACCAACCTACCGTCGCCGACCAGTCGCCGGCCACCCCCGCCGGCATTTTTTTTTTTCTTCTTCTTCTTCTTCTTCTTCTTTCCCACCTCACTTTTCTCCTTCCTTTCTTCATTTCTTCTGTTTTTGAGTTTGAAACTTTTGAACTAGTGCAACTAAATCATTTAATAACATTTCATCTATTCACAGAAATGATTTTCCAAGGAACAGACATAGTGGCCATACTTCTAGAGTGGTTTTAGCCCGAATGGTTCTACACCCCGAAATCCAAGCCAAAGGCCAAGACGAAATCGATTCAGTAATAGGCAAAATTCATACCCATTTCAGATTCGAATCTAGAATCTTCCATTTCTTCAGTCGATCGTGAAGGAGTGCTTGAGAATGCATCCACTAGGGCCACTGCTGTCGTGGGCGAGGCTGGCGATGGCAGACGTGCACGTCGGGAGGAGGCTGATTCCGGCAAGGACGATGGCGATTGTGAATTGTGGGCAATAACGCACGACAAGAGGATTTGGGCAGAGGTTGAGAAGTTCGAGCCGAATCGATTCATGGAAGAGGAAGCGAGTGTGATGGGAAGCGATTTGAGAGGTCAATTGTGGAACGAATGGAGGTCGATATTGGCGTACGACGACAAATCTGGAACGAAGGGAGGATGATCTGGAACGAACGGCGATAGATCTGGAATGAAGAGAGGTCGATCGTGGCGGACGACGACAGAGGGAATGCGTTGGTCACGACGGCAGCGAATTGAGAGGTCGCTCATGGTGGTTTGCAGCGTGCGTGGAAAGGCCCGAGGACAGCGCGATTCGCTGGAGTGATGCTGGCGCCGCTCGCCTGACTGGCAGCGATCTGGTCTTGCCAGACTGAACAGAGAAAGAGAGAGACAATGAGAGAGGAGATGGTGAGAGAGAAAAAAAGAAGATGGTGTAGGCAGGGAAGGAAATTCGTGAGGAGAGGAAGAAAAAGGAAAAAAAAAAAAAAAAAAATCTCCGGCGGTGGCATTGGCCGACGGGCGGCGTTGTCGACGAAGGGCGGCTAGTGACAGGATTCGAAGAAAAAGAAGAAGGAAGAAGAATAAAGGGGAGAGAGAAAGAAATGAAATGATAAAATGAAAGACGATCGATTATCTACCCAAGAAGATAGAGAGTCCCACATACGAGAAAAGGTCACAAATAGAGTGAAACCAAGTAACATTGCAAAGGCATAATGATAGTAGGGTCGGGATATCCCCGCCCTCCGAACCGGACGTGAAGGTCTCCCCTCATCCGACTCTCTGCAGGGGAATCTCCACTCACTGCTTCCCCTAATATCCTCCCTTTACCACATCATGGGGGTTTACAGGAGATCCCAGAGGCTCGCTCAGAAAGGCTGCTATACCATACCTTTTGACTCAACTCGACTTTAGTAGTCACTAGACTCACTATAGTAGTCCGTCCGGCTGCTCTTGCTGAAATCATTACTCGGAATTCTCCCGTGCTCTAGCAATTGCGCTCCCTAGACCACTACCAGGTAGTTAGGTAGGGACAATCAATCGTATTAATTTAATATTATTTTTATTTTAAAAATTAAAAAAATATATTTTTTAAATAAAAAATAGGTGCCACGTCAGCATTCCGTTAAATTTTAAAGGAAAAATAGATGGAGGGACCAAAATGAAACTAAAACCAAACCTCAGGGACTAAATTGTTGAGTTTCAAAACTCAAGGACCAAAATGAAACCTAACTCAAACCTCAGGGACAAAAAGTGTATTTTTCCCTAAAAAAAATTAAAAATTAAAATTAAAAATTAAAATTAAAAGGAGATTAGAAAATTAAAATTTAAAAATATCCCCCACCATGGAGCTCAAACCCACAACCACAAGGTTAAGAGCCTTGCACTCTACTTAGACGGTCGTGCATATATTAAAAATGGGGTTTGAACCCACATATTGCCTACTGTGGGGCTCAAACCCACGACCACAAGGTTAAGCGCCTTGCGCTTTACCAAATGAGTTAGACAGACAATTTTATTTAAAAATTAAATAATTTTGACTTTCCAAAATATCGTCTTTTTTTTTTTTTCAACATGCCCACTTGGTTTTACTTTTAACAATTACTGTATTTATTTTTCAATTAAATCCTCTCAATAATTATGATATATAAATATAAATATTACTTTTTTTTATGAGGGTGTCAATTAATAACGGTTTGACGTTTTTGTTTGTTTTAGTCTTTGTAGTCTCAAAATGTTTATTTTAAGTTTTTATACTTTTAAAAAGTGACCATTTTGGTTTCTATTTTCAAAATTCTCATACAAACTCTAATACATAAAGAAAACTTTTTAATATAAAGTTTAAAACTACATTTCAAGAAAGTCAATTCAATGCAATTGTGGTAAAAATGAGATAAAAATTAAAATGAAAGGTCCAAAAAAATTTCTTTAAAAACACATACCAAAATGATTGTTTTGAAATCACACCAATCAAATATAAATTAACCAAAAAGTATAGGAACTAAATAGTACCTAAACTTTTATTTTAATAGTGAGTGATGTGTCTATTTCATCAAATTAAAATATAAAGTATTTTCAATTCAATTGACCAAATTTATTTTAACATTAGATCATCATTTTGTAAGGTTAAGGATTTGATTAAAAATAGACGCACATAAATGATAAAATGGACCTTTCAAAAAAAAAAATTATAAAATGGAAAGTTTTAAAATGTTAGAACAAAATTGAAAAAGGACACAAACACCATTTTTTTTTTACAACCCCAAACTCAAAATTAAATGTGGATTTTTATTGTTTGATGATTAGACTTTGTAGTTTATAAACATATTGGGTCCCAAATTAGTTTATTAATCTATCTAGCTAGGTAAGAAATTTCATTAAATCTTAACATTAATTTTCATGATAAGGACTAAATTGTTACAAATTTTAAAATATAGAAACTAAATTGTTACTTAATAAAGTTTATACACTAAATTGTATCAAAACTGATAGGAACTAAATCATTACAAATCAATGTTCATGTACTAAATTGTTACTTTTTATGAAAGTTCAAGGACCAAACGTGATTTTTAGCCTAAATTATATATTTGACTTTTATTTTTCTTTTATAGGAAATTATTCTTTATAAATAAATTTAAAATTATTTTCTGTTGATATTTTCTTTTTTATAAATATATAAGAAAATCAAAATTAATAAAGTCAAAACCCCTAAGATGAAGAGAAATGCAGTAACATTTTTTTTTCTTTCACATGATCAATATTTTACTAAAATAATCTCTTTTTTTTTACAACGTAGGGTAGGGGATTAAACCTTTGACCTCTTGGTCGAAGTACAAAAACTTTATGTCACTTGAACCGTAGAAACATAAGTTCACACAACTTGAATGAGTTCATCTTAAGATTATACGATTACCACCTAATAATCAAATTGTATCATCCCGTTGATCAAAAAAAAAAAAAAAAAATTGTATCATCCCATATATTTTTAACTTCAAGATTTTCCCCATTTTAAACATAGTTAGTAGGATAATGAACCCATTCCGCTAGCCTAAAAAAGATTTGCCGAATCGATGGTCAATTGGTCAACTTATGTGTGAACTATATACTTTTAAATTTGTAACAACAATTTAGTTCTTGAACTATAATATGTAAAAAATTAATATCTAACGATAGATTCTACATTGTAAAATTATTGTTAAAACTTAGTGGAGCTTTTTTTAAGTAAGATGTAATCAAGCTTATTACCTAGGTAGATTAAACTAGTTAGAGATCAAACGTGTTCATAAACTACAAATATTAAACTGTTACATAATAAAAATTGACGTTTCATTTTGATAATATTTTTCATGGTAGAAACTAAATAAAAAATAATTAAGACTTTGTTTGATAACCATTTTGTTTTTGGTTTTTGGTTTTTGAAAATTAAGCTTATAAACACTATTTTTACCCACAAATTTCTTTGTTTGTTATCTACATCCTTTCCCATGTTTTCAAAAACCAAGCCAAATTTTGAAAACAAAAAAAAAAAAGTAGTTTACAAAAACTTGTTTTTGTTTTTGGAATTTGGCTAGAAACTCAAGTATCTCCTCAACAAAAACCAAAACTAGCCAACAAGAGCATAGCTCAACTGGAATAAAATTGTACTGATAACCACGAGGTCTGTGGTTCGAATCTCCCACCCCACCTATCGTCAAAAAAAAAAAAAAAAAACAAAAAAACAAAAAAACCAAAACCATTGTAAGAAGATTGAGAGAAAACAAACACAATTTTCAAAAACCAAAACAAAAAAAAAATAAAATGGTTATCAAAGGGACCTTAATTTTTAGTTTTTAGTTTTTGAAAAATTAAGCTTATAAGTACTACTTCTACCGGTAAGTTTCTTTGTTTTGTTATCTACGTTCTTCCCATGTTTTAAAAAATCAAGTCAAGTTTTGAAAAAAAAAAAGGTTAAAGAATTCAAATATTTTCGAAATTAGAAAAAAAAAAACATAATTTTCAAAAACCAGAAACCAAATAGTTATCAAACGGGTTATTACAAGTACTAAATTGTTACAAATTCGAGAATACATCAACTAAATCATTACACATTAAAATTGACTAAATCATTACTTCAATAAAAATATAAATACCACAAATATTTTTCAAAATACCCCCAACAGTGATATATGACAACATGACTTAATTGCAACAAACTCAAACAGCTCACCAGAGTAACTGCTGCAATTAAAAGCTAATTGCCCAATGGTGCAATTACAGAAACATTTATAATTGATCAAAACTCTTCACACTCTTTCTTAGTCAAAATATGCAGAACAGAACCAATAAAAACAGTAAAACAATAAAAAAGAAGAAAAGATAAAAGACAGTGAATTTTGTGTCAGATAAAAATACATATGCAGCTCCGAAAGTGGTGGGGATCTAATCCAATTCCACACTGAGAAACAAGATTGGTCTGACCTGTGACTGTGAGGGAGCAGAAGAGAAGAGAAGGTACAGTACTAAATGCTGATAAAACTATGCAACAGTTTTGTTCAGATCCACAGGCAAAAATTGGCCCCTTCACAGTAAAGGGTCCAGTGGTTATGGAATTTATTAGTATGATTTTTTGTTATGAACATTTAACATTCCACTTCGACCCAGTCGATGAGTTGTGTCTGATGGGACGAGGCTGCTTATAAAGACTCTGTGACTGTGGCCCATCTCACCTCAGAAGCATTCATAACGAATTAATAATTGTGTAAAGAACAGGACATGGCATATGACAGCAGGGCCGAGGTTTTTGGTCTCTTTGCCTGCGCTCTCAGATCTTAATTAAGCCTGTGGAACGGAGAGACAGAGAGAGAGAGAGAGAGAGAAACAAAGTTTTATAGAGACAAAAGTTGTTCAGAAATTCACAATGTGATTCCAGTCATTTCTTCCTTGTGCTCAACCTGTTTTCATTCATTAATATTGCAACTGAATTTCTAAGAAAGGATAGCTTTTGTCATGGCTACAAGGCTCATGGTGTGACCGGGCGATTAATAAGCACCAAAATCATTAATTTAAAATGGGGTCGGGGTCGGGATGGGGGGTATTTGATGTTCTTAATGATTGACTAATACTAATAGACTAAAAGTAAATGGAAACTTGTGGGCGTGTTGTTTGATTGAGCTAATCAAACCGTTCCCAATCCTGGGTTACTCTTGCAGAAGATGGAGCTGGGGATGGGGGAGTCAGGCTACCGACTCCCGAGTCGAAGGTCTCCCATTCAGTCGTCACTGAAACCGTTTTGTGATTGTTGCTGATTGGGTTGGAGTTTCGTGCTTTCAGAGCGTCAAGTTTGTCCACAAAGTTCTGGACACGGCGTACCTGTTCAGGACCAATTGTTTAGTACTGATTCTAAAAAATTTTGGGGATTCTCATATGCAGTGATGTGATTTTGGAGTTACAAAATGCCAATGGGTACATGTTTGAAATCACTTTAAAGTTTAAAACAGACTGTAAGGAAAAAAAAGTGCCTTCAAGAGAATCTGACATAACCGAGTGAAGTTCAATCATAGATGCAAAAGAGCACTGTTTGATTAGACGAAACAATCAACCGCGCATATTAGCTACGGCAATGATCAACAAGCAAGATATTCATTAAATGTACGAGTTTACTATTTGGTGACTCCAAGTTGCCAATTCAATTTTGGCCAATAGAAATTCATCTGTAGATTGGTACTCAACAGCAACACTAAAATATAATGTAAAAGGACTTATTGAATGTTAGTATTCCAATTAACAGCATAGCCTTCAATGAATAATCACAAACATAAACATCCTTAAAAATGATATTACCAACTAAACCCGGTAAGTTAAATAACGAAAGGAAGAACTTTATTCTCGTATATTTTCTCCTGTATCCCTCTCCGTTTAAGAAGGTTTTTACTCAAATGTAATGGAATAGTTAATTCGATACAAGAAAATTGGTGGGTTGCATACGAATATCCACATAACGGTTTTAGTCCCTCTGAGAATCGATTTCTTTTCCCCAACATAAGATTATTTCTACTCGGATGTATACAAGCGATTACTCTTATTCACATACTATTCGCAAAGCAGTATAATAGTGTGTCACCATTAGCATCAAAACACTAACCTCAGCTTTTCTCTGCAACTTTGCTTCTCCTTCAGCATCAATACTGTCCAATTTCAACAATTGTCTCATCAGCAGCTCTGTTGATACTACAAATTCTTTGTCTGCAACATTTGTGCCACCACTAACAGCAACTTCCAAGGCAGCAACCTATAGAGATAACAATAAAATGAACAAACACAAAAAAGATAAACCAGCATCGCATCTCATTGCAGGGGCAAACGAAGTGTTTTCACTTTTCAGAAAATGCAAGGGCAACTCACCCTATCACTAAGCTTATCAACTTCGGACCGAACCTCAGCGATGGCTAATGATGCCTTTGAAACCTCCTCACTTTTCTTAACCTGTTCCACCACCTTAACATTCTCCACCACCTTCCTCTGTCTGCTTGTGTGGTCCTCCAAGAGCAAAATCTTTGACAAATTCTTCACACCTGCGGTATGCAAATGCTCATCATCATCCTTTTCCTTACCCCGAAAAAGGAGTCTCTGCTCTTCGGGCTGCAAACCGGTCTTCGCCACAAGATGTTTTTTCATATCACCTGAAACAGAAGAAGCACACACACAATCACCAACATGGAAACTGGTCCAAACTCCACAATAAGTACACAAGTCAGCATATACCAGATACCAAGTATGGGAGGGAGTTCAGTTCCCATCAATCCACAGGAACAGAACAAAACAACGATGTCAAACAAAACAAGTTAGTTCCCAACTTCCAAAATACCAATTCCAGACAAATGAAAGAAGACATTGTGGCAGTCAGCATTCACATACATTTAAGTAGCAAAAGCCATAGCCCCCCAACTCAAACTCATCAATTAAACCAAACCCAAAACAGAACCATCCATGACCTCTCAAAAACAAGCTAAAACCCATGTCAAATCAGACGATCCCACATCTAATCTTCAACCCACAACAGGAAAGAAACGATAAATCAGTTGATTTCAATCGATACAATCAATTTCGAACTAAAACCCTAAACAACTCGATACAAAAAAATCAAACCCCTCAAACCCAAAAGAGCAACAGAAAATCAGAACAAGGGCGATTCAATTAACAGAGAAAGAGCAAAAGAGTGGTACCAAAAGTCGATTGAGCAGGAAGGAAGATCTTGTACTTGGTAGGGCCATGGCCATGAGTAACACTGACGGCGATCATGGGGCTGGTAGAAGAAACATCGGCGCCATTGTCATCTTCTCGCTTCTGGACGAGCATGCCGCAGGGCCTCATCTCCCAATCGGTGTCGTCGTTCTTAGCGTTCTGCAGAGTGGCCGATCCACACGGATACGAATTCTTCTCCGTCATATTCTTATTCCCACAGTAAAATCCTTGAATCAGAAACCCCACACAAACAAAGCAAAAAAGAAGGGATTTGGCGAAGTTTATTGTAATGTACTCGGAGTCGACTTAACAGAAGATTTTCTAATCACGACTCCAATTGCTTCCACGAATTTGTAGAATTTTTGGTCCGTCCGTTTTTTGTTTCGAATTCTAATCCGATTACGAAATCAATCTTCTATCCAGATCATTTGGGTCGGTGCAACCAGATTACATTAAACTATTCAAAAATCAAAATCTTTATGATGCATTGTAAATTTTCATTGGTTTTTTTACATGAACTTATGTATATCTTTTTTTTCTTTTTTTCTTTTTTTTTTGGATGAAACTTATGTATATCTTTTATAACATAAGAATTGATAATTGTAGAGATAACCTTAAAGATTATGCCTTTTTATTTTTACACCCCTCTCTTTCTTTCTTTCTTTCTTTCTTTTCATTCTTTTCTTTTTCTTTATTTTGTTTTCATTTTCTTTTCTTTCGTCATCTAAAGTAATTGAAAATGATTCCTTTTAGTAAGGGGAAAAAAAGTAGTAATCCACCTTAGAAAGATGGTGAGAGAGAAAGGGAAAAAAAAGGTAAAATTGAAAATTTAATCTATGAGGTTTCAATTTTATGTCTATTAGATATAAATTTAAAAATTTATGGCCATTTTAAAATGTAATTTAGATTATGTTTTATGTTTTCGGATTCACAAATGGGTCAAACAAATATGCATATGACATATTTGTTTTTTAAAATCGTTTTCCGATTCTACGATCCAAATAGTGAAAATTATAACAATAATGTTTTTATGTTTCCAGTGTATTCAACTTTTGAATCTAAAATTTCAAAATGCAGAATTACATTATAGTTTTTTAGATAACATTTGAAAAAAATTATAAAAAACTTTCATAAATATAATATTTCATGTTATAAACTCGTTTCATTATGGTTAAAGTTAAAATATGTATAGTATAATATATTATGATGTCTTAAAAAATTATAAATTATGTGACATCGTAAAATAATAACTTTTCAAAGTTTTTTTTTTTATGACAACATGAACTCTACAAAGTTTATAACATAAAATATGTTCCCAAATTAATTAATAATAATAATAATTTAAATTCATCTTTTTTTTTGACAAACATAATTTAAATTCATCTTAATACTTTGGTGGGTAACCACAACAACTATTTTTATGATTTATAAATATATTATCAATTACGTTTTGAAAAACTTTTAAAATTAGATCCATATAATAAATCTTCTACCAAACACATTCATAAATATTGAAAACATAAAATTTAACTCTTTTTCATTGAATCTATTGTTTTCAAATTTTTGTTTTAGATCATCACTAATTAAATGCGCGAACATGAGCATATAGCGCAACTGGCATAAAGGCTTCGAGGTCTTTGGTTCAAATCCTCCTCACTAACTAATTAAATACACTCTTAAGAATTTATTATACACATTTTAAAGTTTCCAAATCTATTAGACTCAAACTTAAAAAAGTAGAAACTAAACTTATGATTTAACCGATATAGGATATACCTTCTTAGTTTTAAAGTCAAAATTGAACATATTAGATTAACATGGGTTCCAGGTCTCCACTTATCTTTTCAATGTGGGATCTTCAACATGTCTCCTCAAGATGGTGCCTTTTTTGGTTCACCATTCTTGGATCGGACCCCATTTTTTTATGGACCGCGTTTGAGTTTCATGAGCTCTAATACCATATTAAATTAACATGGGGTTCCATCTTAAAACCAATTGGCTATGAGTGGAGTAACCCATACGTCTTATAAATTGTGCGGTCTCCACCTATCTTTTCAATGTGGATCATCAACAGAACAAACAAAATTTGAAGCATATATACTGTTATAGGTAATTCTGACCACTCCGGAATTCAAGGAGCAGACGTAGGCAACACGACACGAGTCCGAAAGCGGGACCAGAGAATGTACCCCGGAGGAGACACATGCCAGAGGGTCGGGCCAAGGTCGGAGGGGATCGAGCCTTGGCCCAACCCCTTGCTCGGCCTCGGCCTTGGGCCAAGTCCTTCCGCCTTCATTTGGTCTATGGTGTCCTTGGATGCCCTGGTTCCATCTGGTTCAGCCCGAACCGTCTTCAAAAGCCTAAGGCAGGAAAAAGTATTTAAACTCTTTCTTCGTCACTGAAAAAAGGATCCCGAAACTCATTCTCTGAACCCTCCTCTTACTCTTGCGCTCTTCCTTCAGCTTTCTGACTTAAGCATCGAAGGCGGTATGGCAAGCACCACACCGGTGTGCTTTTCTGTGTTACAGGCCACGTCTTCCCCTCTCTCAAACAAATTTACCGTTGGTGGCAAGTGAAGGTCAAGTGAGTTACTTCTGTCCAAATTTGACCATCAACACATACAAAGATTAATATTGGAGCATGAATGGAGGAGATAAAGAGACCAACAAAGAAATAAAAGACAATAAAAATTAAGTACCATTTTTTTCGCATAGATTTCTTACATATGAGGATGAAAAATATTTTCTTTATTAGTCAATCTTTTTATTTGTTGTTTTCCTATCTTTCATAGGCCAACACTTTCAATTAATCTCTCACATTTGACTTTTATTTGATTCTTCTATAGTAAAAAATGGGTTGTTGATTTTGATCGGGGCATAACTTTTCTTACAATATGTGTTGTTTCCGCATAATTTCAACTGAAACTCAATCTACAATATCTATTTCCCCCTCCAATCGAAACCATTTTGAATGTGATTAAAACTTTTTTTGTAAAAAAAAATATAGCACATTGCCAAAGTGCACCCTAGTTATTTTTTAATATTTCTATTTCCATTTTAACAGAAAAAAGCTAATAATATGGTTGTTTTGAAACCATTTAAAAAATGAAGGGAACTGAAACTTTTTAAATGATATCAAAATAATTAAATTTGTTCTAAGATTTAAGGGCATAATAGAAACTTACCACTCATGCCATGTGTACCACTATCTTACTGGTCATCGTCACCTCACTTTTCCATCTTCATTTAACGAAAAAGTTAACAAAAGGATAATTTTGAAACAAAATTAAAGTTTAAGGATAAAAATACAAATTTTGAAGTTTAAAGGGTATTATTGAAACTCACCGAAATTTTTATATAATTTAATCCTTTTTTTAATACTTGTAATTATTTTTTTTTTAATCTTAAATATCCAAGATGGGCCTCGAGCTTCTGTTGGGCCGCAATGATGTGCTTCTTATTGGGCCCCACTAAAGCTCAAGTTTAGGATTGCTTTGCAAATATAGCCTTTTATGCCTGTGCCTTTTCTAATATGTCCTTTTCTTATTTGTTATTCGGTCTTTCTTCTTTATTTTGTCTTTATTCCCCGAAAAAAAGTGCTATCTTTTGAAAAATATTTCAAAATGTTTAATGATGTCCCCGAGACAGCTCGAACACTGTAATTTATCTTTATAAATCATATTCATAATTACTTTTTTTTTTTAAAAAAAATATTAGTATGCCTATCTCATTTTTACCGTGTGATGGTTGGTTGTTTACCGATTAACAGTAACTACTTTACTTTTGGAATTTTTGTACAGATGACCTTCTAAAATAGGTAGAAATGATAAATGTCCCACCTTTTTATTTTGCTTGTGTCAGCATCCTAGTAAAATTAACATTTTACTCTCTACTCTAACCTTGCTCTCTCTCTCACTACTCTCGCTCTAGCTTCTCACTCTCTCTCCAATTTCTCTCTCTAATCTCTTGTTCTCTCTCCAATCTCACTCTTGCTTCTCGCTTCTCACTCTCGCTCCCTCTCTCCAATTTCTCCCTCCAATCTCTTACTCTCTCTCTAATTTCTCTCTCTAATCTCTTGCTCCATCTCCAATCTCGCTCTTAAATCTTGCTCTCACTCCAACCTCTCGCTCTTAAATCTTGCTCTCGCTCCAACCTCTCACTCTTAAATGCCTTAAATGAGTGTTTTCATATAAAGAGCAAAATTGTAATTTTGCTAGGATAATGACGTAAGCAAAAGGGCATGTAAAGATAGCCCACTAATCATTTATTCTTTCATTATATGTTATTGTATATAATGGGCCATAATTGTTGTTTTAGCCCAATTCATTATTTTCGGTGCCTTAGGCCCATGTCTGTGTAGTTTCCAGAGAAAAGATATTTGGTAATTTTGTAGGAGTTTTTAGTCCTAGGCTCTTGTATATATATGGCTACTGTGTGGCATTTTATATATAGAAAAGCCAAGGTTTTCTCCTGCATTTTCCTTCTCTCTAAATTAGGGTTTACACCATGCTTGCTTGCTAAGATGGTATCAGAGCAAGCAAACCCCCTGAATCGGATTCGTCAAAAACTAATCAATCTCAGTTTTCTTCAAATATTGGTAGTGGTCACAGGGGTGGACGAGGTGGTCGTGGTGGTCGTGATTACTATAATCGTGGGGGTGGACGTTCCTGGAATAATCGGAATAAAGTTCAATGCCAACTTTGCACCAAATTTGGCCACACTGCTGTCAAATGCTTCTTCCGATATGCCCCTCAGTCATCTCAAATGCCACCAGGTGCGTATTCTTCAGGTTTTAATAATTTTAACCGGTCTACATCTTTTCCTCAGATGTCAGCAATGGTAGCCTCACCTGACTTGAATCAAGATACCAACTGGTATCCGGACTCTGGCGCCACGAATCATCTCACACACAATTTTAACAACCTCTCTGTTGGGTCGGAATATGGTGGTTCAAACTAAGTTCATGTTGGAAATGGAGCAGGTCTGCCTATCTTAAACTATGGATTCTCTTCTTTTACTTCTCCATTCTGTGGCAATCGTATTTTTCACTTAAATAATCTATTACATGTTCCTTCCATTACGAAGAATTTAATTTCTGTAAGTCAGTTTGCTAAAGATAACGGTGTTTTCTTTGAATTCCATCCCACCCTTGTGTAGGATCAAGTCATTGGCAAGGTTCTGCTCCAAGGGACTCTCCATGATGGACTTTATCGGTTCAACCTCTCTTCTCATCCTCAGTTTAAGGGAAATACAGCAGTCCAAGCTCTAGTCACTCAGTCCCCATCTTCTAGTTTACAAAATGAGTCTGTTAGTTCTTGTTCTTTACTTGACCTGTGGCATAGGAGGCTAGGTCACCCGTCTTTATCCACTGTAAAAAGCGTCCTTCGGGTGTATAAGCCTCAGTTATCTATAAATAATACTCTTCAATTCTGTGATGCTTGTGCTATGGGTAAACATCATAATCTTCCTTTCTCTTCTTCTCAAACTAATTACACTGCACCTTTGCAACTTGTTGTGTCTGATCTTTGGGGTCCTACATATTTGGCCTCATCCTCTGGTTTTTGCTATTATATTAGCTTTGTTGATGCATATAGCAGATATACTTGGGTGTACTTTCTTAGATCTAAGTCTGATGCCTTCACTGCCTTCTTTTAAAAATCTGGTTGAAAAATTGATAGGAACCTCTATTTTGTGCTTCCAATCTGATAATGGGGGTGAGTTTAAATCCTTCACTCCCTTTCTTCAATCCCATGGCATAACTCATCGATTCTCTTGCCCTTATACTTCCCAACAGAATGGCATTGTCGAGCGCAAACATAGGCACATTGTAGATACCGGCTTAGCGCTTTTATCTCATGCTTCAATGCCATTAAAATTTTGGGATGAGGCCTTCTCTACTGCTGTCTTTCTCATAAACCGGTTACCTACTAATGTCTTGAATGGTATATGTCCCTTGGAGAAATTATTTAAAACCTCACCAGATTATTCCTTCCTTAAAACATTTGGATGCCAGTGTTTCCCCTGTCTTAGGCCTTATCAAACACATAAGCTTGCCTATAGGTTTGATCCTTGCACTTTTATAGGATATAGTCCTTCTCACAGGGGTTACAAATGTCTATCGAACACTGGCAAAATTTTTATATCAAGGCACGTTCTGTTTAATGAATCAAAATTCCCCTTTAAGCTCACTTCATCTTCACATCATCCTATTAACCCATCTCGGGTATTGCTGCCCTCTCCAACCGTTATCTCTAGCTCTTCTTCTCCTTCTTCATCCATTACTCCTCCCAATGAACCCATAATTGAGTTACCTGCTCCATCTCCTCAGGAACAAAGTTCCCCATCTTCTGGCTCCTCTGATAGAGGTTCCTTACCAATCGAGAGCTCCCCTCAATCCATTCCTCATCAATCTCAAGAACATGCCATCATTAATACTCATCCCATGGTCACTCGTACTAAGAGTGGTATATTCAAGCCAAAAGCCTTTATGAGTGAAAAATCTTATACTGAAACCGAACCCCCTAATGTTAGGGAAGCTCTTAAATGTGAACATTGGCGAAAGGCAATGCAACTAGAATATGATGCCCTCATCAAGAACAATACATGGGATTTAGTTCCGAAACCCGAGAACAAGAAGATTGTTGGCTGTAAATGGATTTTTAGAATCAAACGTAACTCTGATGGCAGTATTTCTCGATACAAGGCTCGTCTTGTAGCCAAAGGATTCCATCAATCGGCTGACCTTGATTACACAGAGACTTATAGTCCTGTTGTGAAACCTATTACTATCCGTGTGTTACTTACTTTGGCTCTACATCATGGTTGAACAATCAGGCAAGTTGATGTTAATAATGCTTTTTTACATGGATATCAAACCGAGTCTGTGTTCATGGAACAGCCAAGTGGTTTTAAAGTTGCAGGCACTCAACACCTTGTATGCAATCTAAAAAAGGCTCTTTATGGCCTAAAGCAAGCACCTCGAGCATGGTATGAACGTCTTAGCTCTTATCTTAAATCTCTTGGTTTTGTTATGTCTTCTGCTAATGCCTCATTAATGATTCGCCGATCGTCTTCTCATTGCTGCTATATACTGATTTATGTCGATGACATAATTATCTTGGGGAGTTTTGTTTCTGATGTTGACTTATTAATTAAATCTCTACATGCTCAATTCTCCATCAAGGATTTAGGACACCTAAACTATTTTTTGGGGATTGAGGTTTCTTATCCCTCCTCTGGAGGTATGTTTCTCTCTCAAACAGCTTATATTAATGAGGTTTTGGCTCGAGCTCAAATGTCTGATGCCAATGCCATTGCTACACCTATGGTAAGTGGTTCTGTTCCTTCGGCTTTTCAAGGAGAATTCTTTTCTGACCCTTTCTTATATCGAAGCATTGTCGGGGCTTTACAGTATGTTACCTTAACTAGGCCCGAAATATCTTATAGTGTTAACAAGGCTTGCCAATTTATGCACTCCCCCAAACTCATACATTGGCAACTTGTTAAAAGAATCTTAAGATATTTGAAAGGCTCTCTTGATAATGGCATATTGATTCATACTCCTTGTGACTTAAATCTGGTTGGTTTTGCTGATGCCGATTGGGCCTCGGATCCGGACGATAGGAAATCCACCACTGGTTATTGTGTTTATTTTGGAGGTAATTTGATTTCTTAGGGCTCCAAGAAACAATCGATCATCTCTCGATCAAGCACTGAGGCTGAATATCGTGGTTTGGCTACTGTGGCCACTGAACTGGTTTGGATAAAATCTCTCTTTAGTGATTTACATATATTTTTTTGTCTAACCCTCCTATTCTCTGGTGTGATAACTTAGGGGTTGTGCATTTAAGTGCAAATCCAATTTTGCACTCTAAGACAAAGCATGTAGAACTTGATATTTACTTTGTTCGAGACCTTGTTCGTCACAAGAAAATCCTCATTCAACATCTCCCTGCAACCGAACAAGTAGCTGACATATTTACAAAGCCATTATCATCTGTTCAGTTTAACAAACTCAAGTTCAAGCTCAATGTTCGTGATGTTACTACCATTGGCTTGCGGGGGGGGGGGGGGTGTAAAGATAGCCCACTAATCATTTATTCTTTCATTATATGTTATTGTATATAATGGGCCATAATTGTTGTTTTAGCCCAATTCATTATTTTCGGTGCCTTAGGCCCATGTCTGTGTAGTTTCCAGAGAAAAGATATTTGGTAATTTTGTAGGAGTTTTTAGTCCTAGGGTCTTGTATATATATGGCTACTGTGTGGGCATTTTATATATAGAAAAGCCAAGGTTTTCTCCTGCATTTTCCTTCTCTCTAAATTAGGGTTTACACCATGCTTGCTTGCTAAGAGGGCATATATCCTTATTCTGAAAAGATAGGACATTTTCATTTTGGCCTCCCAAAATGGGTCATCCATGCAATTATCTCTTTGGGTAAAATACCCTTTTGGTCCTTCATGTTTCAGGTTCGTTTTCAATAGGTCCCTAGGTTTCAAAATCGGACAATCAAGTCCCTACTGTTTATGAAATGTTTCTACTGAGTCCCTCCACTGTTAATTTTCTTAACGGCGCTGACGTGGCACGTTTAAAAAATAAAATATTATTTTTTAATTAAAATAATAATAATAATTATTATTATTACCTTAAATTAAAATAATTATTATTAAAAAAAAACTTCACACTCTCTCTCCTCTCTCTCCCCACCCCCGAAACCCTTCTCTCTTCCCCATTCCCTTTTCGTTTTTCTCTCGCTCTCCTTCCTCTTCTCTCCCTCTCGTTCATCTTCACGCCGCCAATGGTCGCATCCGCCGTCGTGGGTCTTCCGAGATCTCGTCTGAACCCTCTCGTCGGAATCAATCGAGGAGGTATGGCGAGGGCTCCTTCGCCTCCCCAGAAGATCGCCTAAAAGCCCTAATTTCTTGTCCTTCCGCGAGTACAAAATCCGACGAAAACGAATCAGTTGAAGGAGAAATTCAAGAAATCCAGCTACTGATTGACGACAATCCTCCCCAGAAATTCAAGAAATCCAGCCACAAGGGTTCATTTCTTTGTTTTTTTTTTTTAATCTGAAAACAGAGGGCTTTCTCTGTTTGTTGTTGCTTTTTGGAAGATGATGGAGTGTGAGTGGTCTCTCTGGTTCTTGTTGCTTTGTGGAAGGTGGATTTTTGTTGGAGAAGAAGGTAAGGGAAGGTTTGTTAATGAAGAAGAAAATGGGGAGGGGTGGGTTTCTTTTTCATGGTTTGTCGAGGAAAAAGAAAATGGGTGGAGGCCGATGGTGTTGTTCGGGTGGAGATGTCGTAGACTGAAAATGAGTGGAGGGTAGAAGAAGGCGACGGCGGCGGCGGCGTTGGAGGGTGACGACGGCGAGGTGGGGTGTGGTGGATCTTAGGTTTGGGTGAAGAGGAGGAAAGAGGGATTTGGTGAGGAAGAAACCAGAAGAGAAGATCGTGGATGGGGGAGAGAGGAGAGAGAGAGAAGAATAAGAAAAAAAGGGAGCGGCGATGGCGGTGGAAGCGGCGACACCGTCGCCGGAGAAGAAGAATAAGAAAAAAAAAGGCGGTGGAAGCGGCGGCACCGTCGCCGGAGAAGAAGAGTAAGAAAAAAAAATAAAGAAGGGAGAGAGTTTCGGGGGTGGGGAGAGAGAGGAGAGAGAGAGTGAATTTTTTTTAAAATAATAATAATAAATTAATATTTTATTATTTTAATTTAAAATAATAAAAATAATAATTATTATTATTTTAATTTTAAAAAAATAATATTTTATTTTTTAAACGTGCCACGTCAGCGCCGTTAAGAAAATTAACGGTGGAGGGACTCAATAGAAACATTTCCGAAACAGTAGGGACTTGATTGTTCGATTTTGAAACCTAGGGACCTATGGGAAACGATCCTGAAACATGAGGGATCAAAAGGGTATTTTACCCTATCTCTTTTCTCTTTTAGGATCAATATCAGCAGTTCATCTAACGATAAACCTAATCTGAATGAGAGAGTTATGATATGATCAATGTCCTTCCGAACAAAATGTTAAATTAAATCGCACCAGTCTATACTGTGGATTATTATTGATTTTTTTACTTACTGTTTTAATTTTTATCATTTCTTCAATGTTGAGAAGAAAAAAAAAAAAGAATAATAAAAGAATCAAAATTCTCTTATCCTATTTGGAAGGATATCATCTCAAAATTCTCCGCATGACCATTTGATGAAATGGAGTAAATGCACGATATACTACTGGAATAATTCCTTTTTGGTTGATAAATACTGTAATAGGTATTTCCTATGATCGGTTCAATAGGTATTGTTCTAAATTTATTCATTAATCCTTTGAAACTTTTAATTTTACCTCTAGTGAATTAAAAAACCTCAATTAGATCATTTCATAAAAAAAATTGTTAACATAAACCCGCTTATTAGCATTTTGGTTTTCTCAAAACCATTTTCTTTAAATGGAATACAACCCATGATTTTTTTTTAATATTTTCGGTTGGTCGGTCGGGTTCTCAGTTTTTTTTTTTACTCCGACCGACTAACCATTTTATATTTTAAAAAACCGACACCGACTGACTCAACCTCTAAACCGACCGACCGACGTCGGTTCGGTCAGTTTCAAGCAGTCGGGTCAGTTTTCGGAGTTGATTTGAATACCCCTATGTCTAAATATGTTATCAAAAGCATCTATTTGCCAAAGTGAGCTTAGCTCAGTGGTAATTGGCATGTACCCTCGACCATGAGGTCAGAGGTCCGAATCTCCCCACCCCCAAATGTTGATGTACTCAAAAAAAAAAAAAAAAAAAAAAAACGAATTTTACATCATGTTTTTGTTAACATTTTTTTTTAATGAAATAACATGATTTAGAAATTTTAATATGTCAAAGGGTAAAATTTAAAAATTTAAAAGAGGAGCATGGATTAAAAATGGACTAAAAAATTAATAATCATACTGTATATGTAACCTTAACTTAAAAGTGAAATGTTAAGATCTTATAAAATTAATATAAATCTAATTTTTTCTAGTTACATTTTATCTTAATTAAGATTTTTCTATCTGATTCCAATTCAAGTATACCTTTTTTTAAAAAAAAAAAAAAAAAAACCAATTCAAGTATAACTTTAGTCAGCATCCACTCTTACGGTTGGAAGAAAAAAAAAAAAAAAATCCTATTTGGCTATTTGAAAATGGGTGATTTTTTTCTTCCAAGAATATACAGTTTCTTGTTTTTTACTGCCACTCATATAAAGACAAATATATATATTATTATTATTTTTTTTTACAAACACGAGTGGGGATAATAGAGTTCGCAAAAAATTTGTAATTGTTTTGTTTGTACTCTTAACATTCTTTTTTTTTTTTTTTTTGGAAAAATTGTACTCTTAACTTTTAAAGCAAATTCTAAAACTAAACTAATCTTTTTACCTTATTTACAATTATTTATTTAGGGCACTATTTTATTATATTAGATTTTTCTTTTTAATGCATTATATTAGACTTTAACTATACAAAGATTTACTTTTTTATTTTACCTAAAAACATTTTTTTTTCCTTCTTTCCTTTTGCGTAATCATTTGAATTTGACTATCTCCCCAAGGTTTGGTACATATGCATCTTATCTCTTGTATTGTCATCCTTTTTTTTTTTAAAAAAAAAGAAACTATTATTTACGCCACATGGGTAGAAAGAGAAAGGTCAATATGGACCAGATTACAAAAGCCAGCATGGGATTTGAACAACCCAGCTCTCAGATGCTTTAACAGAGCAAGCATATTTTGCTAAGAAATCAGCTAAAACATTTCAACCTGGAAATAAATTTGAATTCAATTACATCAAACATATCCACTTAGCTCCAAATTTCCTCCACAACTGCCTCCACGTCATTCCAAGCCACCGAATGCTTATTGATGAATTTTATCGCCATCTGGCTATCCGATTCCACTATGAGCTTCTTGCAACCCGTGGAAATAGCAATCTTCAAACCCTCCGAAATGGCTCTCAGTTCAACCATTTGAGAGCTTAGGGCAACGTCTAAGAAAATCGAGGAACCAGCCATAATCTTTCCTTCTTTATCCCTAGTCGAAGCTCCCAGACCAGTTCCTGAAGATGAAGGCGAACATGCTGCATCCGTATTCAATTTCCAGAAGCCATCAGGAGGAGTGATCCAACATGCATAAACAGAAGACGAGACCTCCCTTCTTTCGCAAATTCTCTAGGAATCATCTTTAGAGTTTGCTCGCAAAAATGAGTCTAGGTATTCTCTAATCCATTTGCCTCTGATCTGAACAGGAGGAATAGAATCACCGTGAATCACCTTATTCATGTCATTCTTTAATCTATTTAATATAAAAACATCTGAGTTTCTATTTCATAAGCATAACCATTTGATTTTTTTTTTTTTTTTTTTTTTTTTAAAAAAATAGGTTTGTTTACTGTCTTATTTTACCCATTTGAATTTTTAGCCAAATTTCAAAAATAAAATAAATTTCAAAATGGTTATTAAAGAGGACCTAATTTTTTTAGTCTTGGTTTTTGAAAATATAGGAAAAAAAAAAGGTAGCTAAGAAAACAAAGAAACTTATAGGTGGAGGTAGTGTTTACAAGCTTAACATTTTTTTTTTTAAAAAAAAAAACCAATACTCTGTTTAATAACCATTTGAATTTTCATTTTTGGTTTTTGGTTTTTAAGCCTATAAACACTTTTTTTTTTATAAAATTATTATTATCTACCTTCTTCCCTGCTTTCAAAAACCAAACCAATTTTTGAAAGCTAAAAAAAAAGGTAGTTTTCAAAAACGTTTTTTTTTTTAGAATTTGGTTAGTAATTCAAATGTGTCTTTAACAAAAATGAAAATCATGAAAAAACCAAAAATAAAAAACCAAAGAGTTATCAAACGAGACCTAACTAATTTGAAATAGGACTTAAACTTTAAAATTATGTGATCAAAATTCGACTGAAACTCAAATATTTTAAAAGGTTCCCTAATTAATCAAATGATTATAAATATACACTTCAATTATTATTTTTTTAGTTCCTCTAATTATATTCATTCACTTGACTCCACAACAAATTCTGCAACCATTTCATTAAACTTCTCAACAATCATCAATTGTCCAAATTCTGTACTCTTGTTCAATTCTATGGATTATTTAAATTGTACCCCAAAATTTTCATGATATACACAAAATTTAAAAGTTGACCAAATTTTCCCTTGATTTTTGTTTGAATATGGTTCTTTGTCATGCCAATCAACAAAACATTGTTTTTCTTTTGGTATAATTTATAGAAAGATCTAAAATTAACTTCTTGAAGATGAAAAAAGAAAGCACCAATCTACTTATTAACAATTTTGAATTTAATGTTGTTTAATTCATTGATTTCTGCTCCATTTCATTTTCAACATATACTGCTAAGAGAGATACAAATTGATGAATATATTTGGATCAATCTTTTTTTGACTTTGAGAAAGCTGTTGTAAGTCAAGCCATTATTTTATTATGGTTGGTAATTAATTAAGGTTTGTGAATACTATTATATTACTTTTTAAAAGTCCAAAATATCCACCAATCATTTTAAAATAAATACAAAAAATGACCAACCTAAAAGAGAGACTACATATACACATTATTCGATCACTTGCAATAGAAGAGTTTTAATTTTCTTCTCATTCTTGAGCTCGACAAAGCTACATTTTAATTTTAAAAAACACATATAACTAACGCTCTAGAATTTTCGTGACAATCAGACAAAGGAGTACGAAAGAATTTGAGTGACTCATCTTAATAAATAACCGAAAGGTCACGAAGAGGGCCGTTGGGGAAATATCTCAATGAATATAATTAAAATAAAAGTGAAATGTGTGAATATTTAATGATAGATAGGGATGGTGTGATCTAGGGTTTTAGTTTTAGAGAGAGTGAAAAGGATTGATGATATTTTTTTTTTTTTTGGGGGGGGGGGGGGGGTTAATTAGAAACAAGTTTTGGTGAGGTCTATTTTGCAAAGTTCACATCAGAAGCACTATTTGTTGAGGGACCCAAAAATGAATCATTCAATCAATTGGCTAATCCAAATTTGTACCAACTTCTTCTTCTTCTGTCTCTCAATACTGTACACTCCACTCATACCCAAAGGGTTTTTACTCCTTCCCCCATTTCTTCTTTCTTTTCTATATGGTCAACTCAAAACCCATTATTATTATTATTATTATTATTTATTTATTTATTACCTCTTTCTTTATTCACCATGGGTAATTTTCTTTTTTAGCCATTTTTATGTGTTTGATGAAAAAAAAAATGTTTCCTTTTCAGCTGTACCTGAAAGTTTAAAAAAACCAGGGGCCTAAGAATAGTTACACGGTAAAAATTTAACATTTACCTGCCATATGGTTCTTAATCAAATGTAGTATAATATTGTCCCTTTTAAACCATATTCTACCTAAAATAACTAGTTGTACCAACAAAAAGATGTTGTCTTACTTGAAAATTTTTTCGACCATAATTCAACAAGTCAACATTTTCACCCACATTGTTAAAATTAAAAAAAAAAAAAAGCCTCGTAAAATCTCTCTCTCTATCAAAAATGTCTCATACAACATATAATGTCGTCTTTCTATTCACTTATATATCCAAGATATATAAGACTAAAAATTCTCTTTTACGATTTTTCTCTCTATTTGAAACGTCTCACACACCCATTCGAGACATCATCTTGAACTTTACTTGTATACCCAAATCACCATCTAAAATCTTCTCTCTCTTCCTATAGTTGACGTGTGACTATACATATACGCGAAATCTGTATGTGTCGATGTGAGACTATATTCGCAAAATAACGGAGAGAAATGAGGGGGGGGGGGGGGGGTTGGGAAGTAGAGAGTAGTAGAGGGGGTCAGGTAAGGTGAAAAAAGCCGGTAAATTTGAGTAGAACAAGTAAGAATAATTAGGATTCTACCAACCCAACGCGAATGCCGGAGCTACATGTGCTTTTGTTTCTCCTTTCCCTCCAGGCCCCCTCTCCCATTTTTTTTTTTTTTTTTTTTTTCCATTTTCCTTTTACTATTTTCTCACCAAATTTCCTTTTCAACCCCTTCTTAAAAATTATTCGATCAGACCGTCACAATGAAACAGATAGTTTTGCGCCGTTCGATGCACGAGAGAGAAATTGTAAAAGTACGTCTTGATTTTATATCCAACGATTATTAGGGACAGATAAATTATAAGAGATAGTTACATTGTGACAGTTTGTTGAATAATTTGTCCTGATTAACCTTTTTATTTTCTTCTTTGTCTTTTTTTTTTTAAGATTAATTACTAAAATTAAAGATGTGGTTTTGTAATTTGTGGAGTTTAATGAAATGGGCAAAAGGGAAAAGCTAAGAGCTAGATTTGCAAAATTGCATGCTTCCTTCCGATACGTCGTTCCACTACACACTAATGCCCATCGTCCTCTATTTTCAGATTGGAGGGGTCCGCTAATCATCACCCTCTACTGTTCATCCCATTTTTTTTTTTTTTTTTTCTTTTTTCATTTTCAACCCTCCAACTTCTTCTATTTTCTTTTCCTTTTATTAATTTATTTTCACGATTGGGGCTTCAATTTTGTTGAATTTTGATGTGTTACTGTTCTTTGCACCCATTTTATCTTTCTAAGTTGAATTGCCTGAGATTTGCGTTCAAGTTTGAAAATTCAAACCAGTTTGAGTTTAATTTAATGGTTAAAGTATCTTTTAAACTTGAATTCTCACTCTAATATTTTATAGAGAAAAAAAAAATTAAGTTTGAAAATTACTTTGCTTTAAATTTTATATTTTGAAAAAAAAAATAGCTTTTTTTTTTCTCTTAAAGTTTTTAGCTTTATAATTACTAGTTTTTTATATTTGAAAGTGGCTAAGAATTAAGAATAATATTTCTAAAAATATATATAAACAAAAAAGACTACAAGTAAATAAGGTCCACTTTCTCAAAATATAAAAAAGAAATATATAAATTAAAGTAGACGTAAATGTTTATTCTATCTTCTTGCTACTTTGCAAAAATAGAAGCTTCATTGAATTTAATAACTAAGAATGAATTTCATTTACCCAAGGTGTTATTCTATCTAAAAATTCAACCTAAACATTACTTATTAGTGGTTATAAAGTCAATATACTTTCAAATTTCAACTCATTTGAGTTGAAATGGAGAAATAACACTATTTTTTTTTACAAGATAAAGGAAATGTTAAATTGAAAGGAAGGAAGAGTGAGAAAAACAAGAAATAAAAAAAAAAAAAAAAAAAAGAATGAGAATTGCAGAGAGATTTGATTTTACCTTTTTACGTATAGAGAAAGCAAGTAAACAAAACAATCATACCCATTACCCAATCCAACAAACACAAATACTATATATATATTTTTTGTGTTTGTTTCTCGGGAAATGAAATCCCAATCAAGCAAAAACCTGAGCATCATCACTTTAACCTGAAATTCCCCCCTTTAAAAGAAGAGCCGATAAGACATGTTTTAATCTCTCTTTTCATTATTCTCACATTAAACAATTAATTAATTCAAATTATTCAAAAAAAACAAAACACAGTAAATAAATTGAAGGTTCAATTACAAGTTGCCAAATAGCTCCGCGGTAATTGACATGTACCTTCGATCTTGAGATCAGAGGTTCGAATCTCCCCATCCCAAATGTTGATGTACTCAAATTCAATTACAAGTTTAGTCCCTAAACTTTAAAAAGTGTCAAATGTGGAAGTTTAGGGTTCCAATAGATATAAAACGTTCAAGAACTAAATTTGTAATTTAACCTAAATCAAAAGACAGTCTTCTGTTTAATTCTCTTCCAACCTTTCTTTTCTTTCCAAAACAAACAGTAAAAATCAACGAAAAAAAAAACTTAAAAAGAATGGAAATTTAGAGAATCGTACATTGATAAAGTCCGGCAACGATTTGGTCCTTGGATTTAGGGCAAACACACCTGCAAACTACGATCAATAAATCTACTTTGAATTCAGAGGCAGCCCTCTTTGAAGGACCCCCCTACCCTAAAACCCCACCATCTCCAATCCCTTTCTCTTCATTTTAATTTTTTCTTTTTTTTTTTTGAAAAAAATAAAATAAATTTAATTTTCTGACCCCTAAACGTGACTAAAAGTAATCTCTTTCCTCTCTTTGCCGACTTGTGATTGTGAACACAAGGACACTGTTGCCTTTAGATGGGGGACCCTCTTCTAGGGCTCTTTCTTCTCTCCTTAAACCTAATTCTAAAACTCATCCAAACCAAACAAAACAAACCCTTTTCTTTAACTAAACCAATTTTCAATTTTTCATCAATTATATATATATATGTTGTATGAACAAACTAAAAGGGTAACTATCTATGATGTTTCTCTCTAGTGATGAGAGTTTCGAGGAAATTTAGATGCGACAAGTCGTTTTAAGGAGGATGATTGTTGTGAGGAAAGAAATAGTATATTCATATTTACTTCAGATTCTGTGGAGAAAGGTCAAAGTTCTTTAGACTTTTCTTTCTTTTTTTTTTTTTAACTTGTCTATTTGACTATAAAAAGTTGAAATTTTTATGTGATTTTGATTGAAAGCAAAGATGGATGTGGTAATGAGTAGATAAATGCAAAAGAAAAAAAAAAATATATATATATATATATCTATGTACTAGTACAATTAAAAGCAATAAAAACCATTAAAGAAATACACTCTTTTTTTTTTTAAATAAATTATTCGAACAAATCATTAGAAAACCACCTTGGAAACATATCATATTATAATATCCGAAAATGTCACACTCACATCTTTAACTCAGCAATCACATAAAATGAGGGAGGAAAAAGAGAGATGAAAGGCTAACAAAATTTGTAATTCCATACCATTTCATAGGCTAAATTACAAATTTGACCCTTATACTTTGAGTTTTTTTTTTTTTTTTTTTTTTTTTTTGAGGTCAACAATATTTGGGGTAGGAGATTCGAACCTCCGACCTCTTAATTAAAGGTATATGCCAATTATTGCTGAACTATGTTCATTTTGACAGTTAATTTTTAATTTAGTCTCTTTGTTGTTTCAAAAGTTTCAATTTGATCTCTATATAATATAGTCAAACATAACAAATTGTGTCTACCCACTACTATATCCAATACATGACACATTTTTATTTATAACTTGGGCTAACAACGAAAGTCGACTGTATTAGAATTTACATCTAATTAAAATGTTTAATTTAATCAACACATCGTCCGAGTTAAGCTAAAACTTTTAAAACAATACGAACGAGAATATGAGAGATCAAACTTATAATTTAATCGGTGCGTAATATTTCTTTTGGAAATGGAAAAACGGGGTTCCCATCTAGGGTTTTGTAGGGTTAAACAACCCGTATCCAACGCCAGAGATCGGCTGACTCACATGACGACATCTCTCTCTCTCCTCTCTCATTCTCTCTCTTCATTATATATATATAAAAGCTAAAAAAACCTACCACTCATTTCCATGTACTCAGAATTTCAATCTCACTTCATTTCTCCAAGTGGGTGAGTTGGAAAAAAACTAATGGATTACACCTTTCCGGCGAGCAACCCCAGCTCGTGTGGCTCATCCTCAGGCGCCGGAGAAACCCGAAAGGAGAAGATGAAGAAAAACGGCAGCTGCAGCAGCAGCGGCGGCGGAGGCGGAGGGAAGAGGAGCAAAGGCGTCGTGAAGCTCTCAACCGACCCACAAAGCGTGGCGGCGAGAGAGAGACGGCATAGGATCAGCGACCGGTTCAAGATTCTGCAGAGCTTGGTCCCCGGCGGCACAAAAATGGACACCGTCTCAATGCTCGACGAAGCCATCCATTACGTCAAGTTCTTAAAAACCCAGATTTGGCTTCATCAAACCATGATTAATTTCGTCGATTACGACGACCCTTCCAATTCCGCAGCCGCTGTGAATTCCGGCCTCCCTCTCGACCAAATTGCCGGCGGCGAGTACAGTAACAGCAACGTGAATTTTCTCTACCCTCAAAACGACGTCGTTAAAATGGAGGAGCCTCCCTTCTTGCCTCAGCTCGATCCCAACAACGTTTATTTTCCTTCTGGACAAGACCAATTCTTCTGCTCTTCTTCTTATGATGCTTACATGAACTTCTAGTTCTCCTTTTCTTTTTTTTTTTTTTTTTTTTCTCTCTTTTGTTTGGGATTTGTACGTACTTAATTATGTTAATTAATTACTATGTATTTTGGAAAATTTAGAGTGGGGTTAAGGTTATTAAGGCTGTGCATTATTATTATTATTATTATTATCATTAATTAGTACAAATTTGGAGTCTGATCTGAGAGCTTTTGTGTAAGAAAATTTCACCAATTTCCCAACTTTTTAATTTTCCTTTGCATGCAACATATCACTATTATATTTTGATCATATGGGTTTTTTTTTTTTCATTATTAATCTGTTCAAAATTTTGTTTATCATCAGTCATCATACCCATTTTTCAATGGTGGAGATTTCATAGTAAAGTACCAATTAATTTTATTCTTTTTTTTTTTTTAATTGGAAGATAGATTGGGGAACTCTTGAATTCTTTACTTTAATTAGCTGAGGGTCCAGTGGACAACGATGTGATTTTTGAAAACTTCGTTTTTCTTTTTTTTTTTTAAAAAAAAAATTGAGTTTATTTGTTTCATAATCTTTTATGGTTTACATTATACTTTTTTGAAAATGCTTTTGATTTGAATATTTGATTGAGGTTTGGAAAGTACTTTTTTCAAAAGTGAAAAAATAACGCGAAGAAATTGTAGGTGAGTTTTTATTTTATAAGAACAAAATCTTTATCAAATACTGTCTTTTCGGTTTTCTAATTTTTTTTAATCATTACTAAAAAGCCTTTTTGAAGTCTTGGTTAGATTCTATAAATTCAAAATAAAAAGGGTTCAACTTTAAACAATTGTTTTCTTAATTCTCCCAAAAAAAAAATCGTTTTCTAACAAGAATTAATTAAAGTTTCAATTGTATTTTTATTAAAAATAACAAAATGAGCATTAACAAACTTTTCTGTTTAAAAAAAAAAAAAACTAAAAATCATTATCAAACAATAGTTTGTACTTGCTAATCTTTAGTTAGATCTTTATGTTTAATTAATAAACGTCCTCTTATCAAAATCTTAGCAAACAATTAAACAATTATTGTTTTTTTAAGGAAAAAAAAGACAACCAAGACATAAAAAATATTCATTGGGCACGTCTGTTAAGGGCTGTTTGGGACACGAAGGTGCTTTAATGTCCACAAAAATTGGATAGTTTTGAATATTTTGATTGATGGAGACAAAGGTGTTTGTATATGTAACATGAAAGAATCTTAAAATAGAAAGTCCTCAAATATTACATAATTTCACATAATGTGTTCCTAGTAATCTCACATGAAAAAAAAAAAAAAAAAACTATTTACTTGATATATATATAGCACCAGAAATTACAATTTTTACTTATTTGGCAAAATTTGCAAACCATAAGCTAGTGAAGATTGGTTTTATAAACACACCCTTTATAGTGTAATTCTTGATTCATTTTATTCTTCTATGTTGCACATTGAGTTACGAATGTTAATTTCGTTAGATTGGGTAAGACAAGTCAAGCTAATTAATAGACTTTTAAAGATGTTCATTAGTTAGAGGTTAGAGATTCGAATCTCTCCATTCCACATGTTGTCAGTTCAAGTTTATGTTGGATTTTGGGTAGACTTAGAGCCAGTTTGCAATGATTTTCTAAATACTTTTAGAAAAAAAGATTTTTAAATGTTAAAAAAGTTTTTGTGAACTCTTGGAAAGTGATTTCAAACATGACCTCCAATTGTATACGAGACCAGAGCATACATTAGGTTTAAATCTTATTATGGAGATGAAATATATATATCTCCACGTCAAATGTCAATACTTAATTATTTTTTTGGAAAGAGTATACTTTATTGAACGTATGTGAGTATTAAAAAATAACATATTTATCTTTTCGATATGGGATCCTCAACATAGTTTGAGTGCTATGGACCCTGGTACCATATTAGATAACATGAAGTTTCATCTCAAAACCAATTGGTAATGAGTTAAGTAAACTCATTTATCTTATAAATTGTGAGGTCTCCACTTATCTTTTCAACGTGAAATCTTCAAAGTGAGAAACACACATGAAGAGAGGACAAGAGGACAAGGTTACTTGGAAAGCCCATCAATTTTGAGCTATATACTAAAAGCCTCATAATTTGCGAAAAGCTTAGATTTAGTACACCAAATGGCGATATCTTTCCAAGGGTGGCTTTGGGATCGAACCTTGTTGTTCAAAGTCCTTTCATTTCTTTTGATCCAAAATTCTATACTTAACATTTAAGTCACTACTCACTATATGTGGTTTTAAGCATAAACCCATGTTAGTATCTATTTTTTTTGATCGAACATGTTAGTATCTATTGAATCAAATGAATAAACAAAACTCATATCTACATTGGCACCTATGAAAAAAGATTATAAAAAATTTAATTAACATAAATATCAATATATCTTTTAAGAATTAAATTAATTAACACCTAAATCAAATATTCAAATCCTCACTCCTACAATCAAAGTATCATTATCATCTTCACTTGAAAGATAAATCATAGGAACGGAAATTTAGCAAAGGCACAGTACGATTTGAATTAAAAAGTATATAGAAAAACAGAATGGTCGAGATGGAATAAGATAGCCAATGACGTGATTTGACACGATTAAACGTGCAAAGCGGAGACGACAATATAATATTATTATGATTGGAAAATTATACACATAGATATATATAAAAAAAAAAGAAGTTGAATGAGAGAGAGAAATTAGATGTGGATGTGCAAACAATAGAAGTCACAATCTCACATAATTTTCCCAACAAGTGACAGGTTGGGGTTGGAATTTCCCTACAAATGATAAGGTACCAAACGAACAAGAGAGAGAGAGAGTTAGAGAGAGAAAAAGTTGAGTTTTTTTTTTTTTTTTTTTTGAAAATTAATTAATTGGTTGATGAGTTTTTGCAATTGCAACGACAATAAATGTAAAACATGCAAAAACAGTAGAAGAAAACGACTCTCTTTCCGTTATTTTAATTAAATCCTTTTAAGGCTGCCTCTCTCACTCCCCACATTTATGACCTAAACAGCAAAATCCTTCATTCTTATTACTTTTACTCTATCCCCCCTCCCATTTTTTTATTTATTTTTTTTTTGCAATATTTCCTTTTCGTTTTCTGTTCTCATTCAAATTAATAATTTATTTCTTTAATGTGATATGACAAGTTATATATTCGTCGTCACGACACTCCTTGCACGTACTAGTTTCAGTTTTTGATTCTTATGATTTTAAAAGTTTTAATTTGGTTTTCGTGGTTTCGTTATATCTTTCAAAATATACATTTGCTATTACTAAATGATTGCAAGCTTTGCAGCTGTCATTTTGAACATAGTTTAATTGGTTAGTGTATCTACCCTTTGATCTTAGAGGTTCAAATTTCTTTCCCCACGTTTTGTTGAACTCAAAAAGTAAAATAAAATAAAATTATAGGAGCTATCTTCAATGACATGTTTCCCTTAGGTACTAGCTGCTGCTTCTTCTTCTTTTTTTTTTCAATAAGATGTGGGAGTTGGAAGATTTGAACATCTAACCTCTAAGTTGATAGTATATATCTTAACTAGTTGGGTTATACCAGCTTATAGCCTCTTTGCAACATCCAAAGAACATTGTTAACCTTTGATAAAATTGTGGATATTTTAAGAGATTTAATTAACCAAATTATAATGATCAAATTGAAAATTTTAAAACTATAGTCACTAAATTGTAGCTCACCACAAACTCTAAGGACTAAAATAATATTTTAACTTCAAAATTATTATAACATTTTATTTCTTTTAGGAGATTTTTATTTTTTTTTATTGACATTTTTTTTGATAAATTTTTTTTATTGACATTTATTATGCAACTTATAAGTAAAAAGAAGAGTGAAATGCAATACTAGAATATTGTTTTATGAAAAATTGAGAATAGAAAACACCAAGAAGGGAAAACTAATTTGTTAAAAACTATATAAAATAAAAAGATTTAAAGATTAGAAATGAAAAATATAACCTGTTGATGGTCGATTTTGGTCAGAGGAAACTCACCTGACCTTCACGTGCCACCAACGGTAAATTTGTAGATGAGGGGGAAGACGTGGCCTGCGAAAGAGAAAACCTGCACACCGGTGTGGTGCTAGCCACACCGCCTCCGATGCTTAAGTCAGAAAACGGAAGGGAGAGCTAGAGAGCAAGAGAAGAGAGTTGAGAATTGAGTTCGGGTCCCCTTCTTCAGTGGCGAAGAGGGGTATAAATACCTGCTCGTGCTCCTAGGGTTTTCAGGAATTCGAAGGCGTTTTCGGGACCAACTAGGCGAAATCGGGGCGGCTAGAGGCATCAGGGACCGAGAGGAGGTGACCGAGCTCGGCCCGTGCAAGCGGGCCGAATGGTTGGGCCAAGTTGGCCCTGCCCTTTGGTTGGTTCTTCCTCGGGCTCGGTCTCCTAGTCCTATTTTCGCCCGGACGTCCTCGTCAGCTCCTTGTGCATCGGGTGGTCCAAAATTGCCTATAACATAACCAAACAAATAAAAACCCATAATTTCGTTGATATTATGATAACTTAACCTTACAAAATATATATTATGATATTATATTTTCGTTGATATTTATTATTCACCTTATAAGTCAAAGACGAAACATTGCTTTTAATTTTTTTTTCTTTGACAGAATTTGAAAATACAAACAGAAAGCAAAACTAAATTTGTTATTTTGAACATACATATTAGTTTTCTAAGAAAACCAAAAAAAAAAAAAAAAAAAAAAAAGAAAAAAAAAATCAACAAAGAACCAACAAAAGAAAAAGTCACCAAACAAATTAACTCTTAATTATTTCTTGCGTGACTACTGCATTTTGTAAACAAACGTTAAAAATTTTAAAATTTAAAGACTAACTAAACCCAAACGTTCAAAGTTCAGAGACCAAACCTAAAAGTTCTAAACACTAGTAACTCTTTGTGTTCATACATTCAAATCTTTTTTTTTTTTTTTTTTGAGTTCATCAACATTTGAGATGGGGGATTCGAACCTCTGACCTCTTAGTCGAAGATACATGCCAATTACCATTGAACTATGCTCACTTTGACTCATACATTCAAATCTTCCCATCACTAATGGGCACATTTACAAAGCGAAGAAAACAAAGAAAGGTTTTCATATATATACCCAAAAAAATCGAGTGGGTTTGGCAGTTAATAAAGAGATTAAAAAGTTGAGTTAGAAATCCAACAAACATTGTAGGGATCCATTGGGAATATGAAAATGAATAAGTTGAAAGGAAAGGTGATTGGGCGTATGAGAGTGAAGGCAATGGTGGGCGGGCAATGGCAATGGCAATGGCAAATGGCAAATGGCAATGACAATGGCGGCAGAGTTGGAGGGGAGCCCCACCGAAGCAGTTGCGGGCTGCTGCCCCATCACTCCCAATGAACAATCACCTCAATAAAACAAATTCAGTCCTTCCTGTCTCCTCTTCTTTTGTTCCTTTCTCCTTTCTATCCTCTTCCTCTTATAATCAAATAAACCTCCCTTGTAACCAATTTCATTACTTCTCTCTTCTCAATACCATACATTCACATTTATTTAGTTGCACACCGTCTCGATCCATTTTTAACTTCGGTTGAATTTGGAGTCTCTATGGTTTATATATAATAAAACCAACTTGAGTTTATGTAACTTTTTAGTCGTGCGCTTTATACTTGGTCTTGATAAACTTTTAGGTAATTTAATTTGTGTGTAACATTTCGGTCAGTTGTGTTTGAAGCCCATAGTTTATATAGTCTAGTTGTTTGAAGGACCAATTATAGAAAACCAACTAATTGAGTTTATGTAACTTTTTAGTCGTGCACTTCATACTTGGTCTTGATAAACTTTTAGGTTTAATTTGTGTATGTAACATTTCAGTCGGTTGTGTTTGAAGCCTAAAGTTTATATAGTCTAGTTGTTTGAAGGAATTATAGAAAACTAACTTGAGTTTATGTAACTTTTTAGTCGTGCACTCCACACATGCATGTCTTGATAAACCGCAAGTTTTATTTGTGTACATTCTGATCAGTTGTGTGTTTAGAGCCTAGGGTCTATATAGTTTCGGTTGCTTGAAGGAATTATTGAAATGAACTTGTGTTTGTGTAACTTTTAGTCATGTGCGCTTTTGTACACATGGTCGATCTTGGATAAACTTTAATTTTTTTCTTTTATGTAGTTTTGATAAATCAACTTAAATTTATGTAACTTTTGGTCTTTTTAGAGTGTGAGTTTGAGATTCATGAGGTAATTAAAATGTGCGGGTAGAAAGAGAAAGCTTAATTTATTTAATTAGCTGGTGAGGATGACTTTATAAGCCAAATTTCAAGTTTCGAAAAATATATATGCTCTAATTGCTTCCTTCAAATTCTAATGCATTAACTTTTTTTACTCAAAAAAAAAAAAAAAAAAAAGCATTAACTTTTCTTTTGTGGTTGGATAATTCATTCTTTTTTCCTTTTCTTGATTGTTTCTTATTACATAATGAAACGTGGAGTCTTGTGGAGAGAAAACAAAAACTACACTTTTAATTTACTTGTTTTTTTTTAATATTAATTCATTCTTTTTTCCTTTTCTTGATTGTTTCTTATCTCTTGGTTGAGGGTGTATATACTTTATGCTATTTCAGCTATTTGAGGATCCCACATTGGAAAAATGAATAGAAACTTCACAATTTACAAGATACATATGAGTTACTTCTATCATTACCAATTAGTTTTGAGATGAAACTCATATTTATCTAATATGGTATTATAACACATGAACTTATATTGAGATCTCCTACATCGAAAATTAATAAATTTTACAATGAGATTTTGTTAGACATAAAATAAAATAATAATTTCTGACATAATAAAATTTTACGGTGCATATTTTTTTAAATTAATTTATGTATAACCTTTGTATCAGTGGTAATTGACATATAGCATCGACTAAGACGTCAGAGGTTCGAATCTCCCACTTCCAATTGTTGTTGAACTAAAAAAAAAAAAAAAATTGTACCCTAACCGAGAGGTTAGAGGTTCAATCCACCTCTACATGTCAAAAAAGTTGTTAATATTTCATATGAGCACATCTATTATTTTGCCGTTAAAAGATCATAGTCATATATATATATTTTTTCTTGACAATATGTGGGGTACAACTTTATGCCAGTTGAATTATGCTCTTGTTGGCAGTCATATTTTATTTTTTGGTTAGAAATATATATAACTTTTCATTAAAATTAAAACTTTCATATTGAAAATAATAAAAAGTTTACAGTGAGATTTGTTAGAAATGATACTAAAAAAAGACTGAATGTTTCATTTTGAGCCAACTCTTTTTATCTCATATTTATTTAAAATTTTGTGTAACTTTTTTAATATATAATCAATTAAGATAATACATTGAATTACTATTGTCAAAAAAAAAAAAAAAAGCATTGAATTACTATTGAAAAATAATGAACAATAATTTAATACAAATTTCTAAATTTCTTAGGAAAGTTCAAATTAAAGCATGCACGAACCTTTTAAATTGAGAAACACTATAATTCTAATTATAAACAATAAAAATTACATAAAAAAACACAATAATATGGTAATTATAAAATAAATAAAAAACCATGGTAATAAAAAATCTTGAAATTCAATCTATAAATACATTTTAAAAAAGATTTATTTCAGATACGTAGATTTAGAAAGTTACAAAATATTTAATAATTACGTCGCCCGAGAGATTCGAACTCTCGCGGGGAAACCCCATGTACTTAGCAGGCACACGCCTTAACCACTCGGCCAAAGCGACATGATGTGTTCAATTCAACTAGGATTACAATAATTAAATGTAATTTTATTGGTTTATAATAAATTTCAAATTTCTTTTATCACATTTTAAATAATTATATATATATTAAAAAGAATAGATTTGTTTTGGATACATAGAGATTAAAAGATGTTACAAAATATTTAAAAATCTCGTCGCCTGAGAGATTCGAACTCTCGCGAGGATACCCCATGTACTTAGCAGGCACACGCCTTAACCACTCGGCCAAAGCGACATGATTTGTAATTTCAATCCTATGATTTCAATAATTTAATGTAGTTTTATTGGTTTATAATAAATTTCAAAATTCTTTTATGTTAATTTCAATAAATAATCAACTTATTATTTACAATTAATTATTAATGACACAACTCTATGAAGAATGGTTGGAGAATTTTTTTTGGACTATAGTTCATTGGATAAAACACCAATTACCAATTATACCAATTACCAATTATACCAATTACTATCTTAAAGGCCAATGATTTGATTTCACACCTTGCAATTATTTAACTTAATTTTTTTTTACATGCCAATTTTTTTTTAATATATTTATATACACATATATACATACATATACATAGTCATTTATCAATGTTTTTTATTTAAGTACATTCATTTATCAATGTTAATAGTAGGTAAAATGCTCCAAAAAAAAAAAAAAAAACTATTCCAAATTATTCTTCTAGAAAACCTTAAAAATAAACAAAATGAGGTACTAAAGTGTGGGACTATATTAGTTGTTTTAGAAACTGAAAAAAAAAATGTAGTTTTGGAAAAATATTTCTTTAATATTTTTGGAATAAAAATTTTAGTAGAAACATGATTGGATTTCTATTTTTCTAAGAATAGGGTATTGTGAATGTGGAAGTGAAAATCGAACTTTCAACATTTGACATCATGTTAAAAATGAACTATTTTTTAAAAAAAGATTTATTTTATTTTGTTTCTGGGAAAAAATCAATTTTGATTCCTGAATTTAGCATATTGCATCAATTTTAACTTTAAACTTTCAATTTCATCAAATTGAACCTCAAACTTAACAAATTGTATCAATTTGAACCTCAAACTTTCATAAATGTTGCAATATAGACCTTTGGTCAACTTTTCATTTGAATTACTATTAAAACAGACAATTTTTTTTAATTCACATTGCACTCGAGTTAGTGTTTTGTAAGAAATTTGTTGGAAAAAATCTTTATCAGAAATCAAATATCTCATACTATTCTTCTCATTATTATCCAAAAAAAAAAAAAAAAAAAACCACAAAGTTATTGGCAACAAAAGAAAGACTCAAAATTTCTTTACATTTATGCATTCTTCTAATTAGCAAGAAAAAAAACAATAAATGAAGAAGAAAATCCCATAAAGTTCATAACAACAAGAAAATAAACCAACAAATATTTGAAGATAAAAAACCTTCAAAGTTAGTTGCTTTCGTAATCTTACATAGTAGCAAAAAAAGCCTCACAAAGTTCTCAACAAAAAAAAAAATCTAAAATAAAGTTTCTCCAATATTTTATTTATAAGAAACCAATTCAGGTGCAATGTGAATTAAGAGAAAAAATGAAGAAATAATCATGTTACGTACGGTGGTTCAAACGGAAAGTTAACCAAAGGTATACATTGTAACACTTATGCAAGTTTAGGGTTAAAATTGATACAATTTGATAAGTTTGAGGTTCAATTTAATGAAATTGAAAGTTCAAGGTTAAAATTGATACAACTTGTTAAGTTTAAGGTTAAAATTGATACAACCCCCAAAGTTTAGGGTTAAAATTGATTTTTTCCTTCATTTTTGTAAATTTGTTCATTGGAAGTTAGTTATTTGTTTTTGAGATTGATTGAGGATGTCAACCAAGTGGTTTGCAATAGGATTATTGTTATGGGTAGCAATTTAAGGTTTATTTATTTGTAAATATAGCAACTTTTAAACAAAAATTACAAATATGACAAAATTTTCAATGATAGACATGTATCACAATGCATATAGTATATCAATAATAATTGCAATTGTGATTAAAGTCTATTATTAATAGACTTCTATCACTGATAGATTTTAATTTTATTATATTTACAAATAGTTTTGACAAATCTATCCGTGATAAACATTTAATACTGATAGACTTCAATTACAAGACATGTAATCTATCAATGACAAACTATTATCACTGATAGAATAGTTATCAAAATTAGACTTGTGAATTGAAGTGTAGACTTCTATAACTGATAGACTTCAATTTTTTTAACCCATGGTAAACTTTAATTTTACTATATTTACCAATAATTTTAAATTTTTCTATATTTACCATTTAATTATTTTAGTCTATTTTGGCTTTTGTGCAAACAACACTTTGCAATAAATCTAGGCCCATTTGAAAGCCATAACCTTGTTGAGCTGCAGCCCAGTTGTCTTCACCTGGTTTATTTTCAACTTTCATACAAATATAATTTTAAAATTCTTTTATATTACCATTTATCAAGTCATGCAATCAATATAACATTGTATTTATTTGTTTTTTTGTTTGTTCTTTTTAATTTATTACTTTCTTGATTTATTATTATTATTGTTTTTTTTACTAGACTTGGTTTTTTCTTTTGTAAAAACATGATTACTATAAATCAATTTTAATATAAATATATACCTTATAATAATCATTTAAAACATTAATAATTCAAAAAATAATAACTTACAAGTAAAATAATAATCACCTTTTCCATGAACATAAAAGAGAGGTCAAAATTTTTGAACTTGAAGAACTCAAAAAAAGAAAAAAAAAACTTGAACCAAGTCAACAAAGACATGAGCAAATGCATGATCTACGAGGGAATGCATTTTTGAAATTTAATCCATTTTTTTTATAAAGACTTGGGAGGACGACCATTGATAGCGGCAAGCTTGTTCCCAAATTCAAGCAATTCTTTACTTGTATCATCTCTATGAACGATAACCTCTATGAAGCACAAGCAGTCATTTCGGTCTCCCATTGTTATTTCAATTGCTTTCACTAATTCTTCTTCTGTTTGAACCTGCATGTTGAAACTCAAAACCTATAAAACTTATTGTAAAAAGAAAAAAGAGCAAGTAATATAACTTTTGGATGATACATCTTTTATTTCTGTTATACTGCTTGATAGACTAATTTCATTGAACTATTGTTTGACAATACTTGACCTTGAAAACTTAGTAGACCATGACTTGAACGTATAAATGACCTTAAAGAAATCTATACATATGTTTGTTTAAAAAATAACTCTAAAAACAATTTTCTACTTTTTCAAAACAAAAATTCAGAGAAACACATTTGTTTGTACAACTATTTTAACTATTTAGTACTTTTTTAAAAAAGGATCTTAGACAACACATATGAAAATATAAGTAAAAATGATATCAAGATTTTACCTTGGTGGCCCAACAATTGCCATTGTGATTGTGCATGGCATCAACAAGGCCACTGTAGTCCCAATTCTTGATGACATTGTAAGGACCATCGTGAATCTCTACCTCAATTGTATATCCACCATTATTTATCAAAAATATTATGTTCCTTTGTCCTAACCTTAGCATCGTTGACAAATCTTGTGGAGCCATCTGCCAACCATAGTCATTCCATTCATCTCAAACAAAAACAATTCAATAAATTGTTTAAATGGTTTCGAATTCCATAAAAATATAATATTTTACAAAAAAGGAAAGATAGAGTTGTATAAATTTAAAATTTCAGTAACCAAAAATCAAAATTCATTAAAACGAAAACTAACTTGAAAGCTCCCATCACCAATGCAAAGAACCACACGATCCTCTGGTGTAGCTTGTGCATATCCGAGTGTTGCACCTAGAGACCATCCAATTGATGCATATACCAATTGCATCTCAAACCTACATTTCTTCAACGTCATACTCAAATATTTTAAACCCATCGAGTTAAATATTGTAAGAATTTTACCCGCATGATCGTGGTAATTCAAGTTTTTGACAGTGAAACCAAGAGTCACCCGCCTCAGAAATCACAGTCATATTGCTCGACAACATTTTCTGAATATGTTTAAAAAGAACATTGACCCGCAAGGCCTCGCCCGGCTCCGACTGGGCAGGACCCGACTCCGGAATATAAATCCGATGATAATTCTCGTAAGCCGTTGTATTGGGCTTTAGCCGCTTAGCAAGGGCCCGAAGAAAGTCCATCATTAAAATCGGCCCAAAACTCGGCCCATTGGGAAACACAATGCGATCTGGTTCTACAATTATGGCCTTGTTCTTCTTGTACGAAAGCGAGTAGCCGACGGTTTCCAAGTCGTCGAAAACGGCGCCGGCGAAGATTGAGGCGTCGGCTATTTCCACCGTCTCGCTGCAGAACGCGGTGCTGATTGTTCCCCAGTAAGTTCCGATGAAATGAGAGTGGTTCTCCGGGAACAAGCCTTTCGCCGACGGTGTAACGGCGACGGCGTAGCCACAAGCGTCGGCTAGCTCGACGAACGCCGCCTGTGCTTTGGCGGGTCGCAGCTTCTTTCCGCCGACCATGACTGGTTTTACAGCGCTGTTTAGAAGCTGAGCCGCCTTCTCCACTGCCATCTCCAAACCCATCTGGTTACTTTGCCTGTGAAGTTATTTGGCGGAAAAGTAACTATTAAAAATTGAAATAACTGGTAAAATTAATACACTCAATTAATTGGATTAATCTCAACACTGTTTAACATTTTAAATTAATTAGATTGTAGGATAAGAAATTACTTGGGAGAGATTGAGAGCGGGATGAGTTGTTGCATGGAGAAAGAAGGATGAGGAATGGCCACCAAATTGCAACAAATGCTAATGTAAACCGGCTTGCTCTCTTCCAAACACTTGGAAATCGCTGCATCTATCTCCCATTGTGCATTTTCCAAATTATTGATAACAACCTTCAAAAAAATAAATAAAAAAGAACACCATAATTAGCTAAAACTCTTTCAATTCCAAAAGAAAAATATTCGAGAGATCTCTCTACATACCACCGTATGAAAAAGTTCTCTTATTTTTTACATTTATCTTTCTTAGTTGTCAAAATTGTAGTGGGTATGTAAGTATATTCCAACATACCAATATGTGATTCCAAAATTACCTGATAACATGTAACATTCTGAAAGCACTTGAGTTCTTGGCTGTAATCCGGCAATCCAATGGTATGGTGAATAACCTTCTTACTTCCATAATCATTCGAGTTTGGGCCACCCACGATGACAACCACGGGAAGATCCTCAGAGTAAGCGCCAGCAATGGCGTTGATGAGGCTGAGCCCACCAACAGTGAACGTCACAACGCAGGCTCCAACGCCTCGGCGCCTGGCGTAGCCATCGGCCGCGTAGCCAGCGTTGAGCTCGCTGCAGCAGCCCACGAGGTTGAGCCCTTTCTCTGCGACAAAGTAATCGAGCAGCAGGAGATTGGAGTCTCCCGGAACGGAAAAGATATCGGAGACGCCGATTTGAAGGAGGCGACGGGCTAGGTAGTGGCCAAGCGTGGATGGGGCGGTGGATGGCGGTGGGATTTTGACGAGTGGAGCGGCGTTGGTTTGAGATTTGGAAGTGGGAGGCTTGAGCATTGAGCGAGCGGGCGGTGGATGTATGGTGGAGGACAAGGTTTCAGCTTGGAACCCATTCTCGAGGTTGATCGGCATAGCGCTGATATGATGAATTAGAATTCACAAGGCAGGGAGAAAGAAATTTGGAATGAATATCGTGTTTCTTTCTTTGCTCTACTTATATTGGTTTATTTGTGGTTAAATTACAAATTTAGGAGTTCTTTTTTTTTCTTTAATCTTTATTATTATTATTATTATTATTTTTATGTATGTATATTTAAGTTCAGCAAACGTTTCTAAAGTTTAATAACTCCATGTTTTGAATAGAAATGCATAAATGTTTGTTTGTTTTTTTTTTTAAAAAAAAACGTAAACGTTTGTTTTTTTTTTTTGAAATAAAACATAAACGTTTGTTTTTAACTCCATGTTTTGAACTCCATGTGTTTAATAGAAATGCATAAATGTTTGTTTTAGTGGGTTAGATTAAACAAAACCCAAGCGTCATGGTGAAGGGGTGGCTAAAGTGAGCATATAATTGAGATGTACTCCTATGGAGGTTCAAACTCCTATAAATATACCCTACATTATCCACAAAGAAGGTAGGCAAGTTCCACAAAATAAGTGAGGAAGAGCTAAAGAAACGGGTAAAATATATTCTAAGAACAATACTGCGGGATTCTTTCTGCACATCCCATTAAAATTTTGACAACTAAGAGAGAAAAAAGTAGAAAATGTGAAAAAAAATTTATCTCTCTTAATTGTCAATATTTTAATGGTGGTGTGTACTGTGTAGAGAGTATGTATCAAGTATTGTTCATTTTCTAATCTATTTACTTTTTGATTTGGTTATGTTCATTGTCTATTTGCATTTAATATGTAAATGGTAATATCACGAAATTTTTGAGCCACTAAAAATGCACCAAATAAAAAAGTCAATAGTTGATTGATGTATTGGTTTATGTCACTATGACATGCATTGAATTATGATTGCTAGTCTAATCGATGTGTAAATTCAATATGTAAGTAATTGTCTTAGTGACAATGACTTATTAAAAATTAAAATTGAAATGTTAGAATGTGTAATTAAAACCTTTTGATTTAGAAACTAAATAGACTCTACCATCAAGTTTTAGAAACTAAATTTATAATTTACACTTAATTTATTTATTAATTTAGTTTTTCTTCTTCGCTTTCATTTAACACCACTTTGATGATGGTTTTATCTATTGAATCCCTGCATACAATTTGATTTTAGATATTATATTGTTAACATCTATAACTAATTAAATAACAAATATCGTCAAATGTTTTTTTTTTTAGTTTTACAACATGTAGAGATGGAAATTTAAATAGACTTTTTAGTGAAAAAATATCATGTCAATTTGTTGAACCATACTCAAGTTGACATGATAAATGTTATTTAATTGGACACGATACATCAGAGAAAAGAATATGATAAATAAAATGTATGTTGAACGTGTGAACTAATTTATTTTGTGACCCACCAACGAGAACTTAGCTCAACAAACTTTGTTGAGAGATAATTCTAGAAGAATGAGACGTGGCCCTTGCCTCTGTTAATTCATTTTCTTTATGAATGTTATCAAGGCTGTGCGTTTTGGTGCTCCACTTATCTTTTCAATGTGGGATCCTCAACATGCCCCCTCATGATGGTGCCTCTTTGGGTTCACTATTCTTGGATCGGATCCCAATTTTTTTTTCTTTGGACCGAAAACCCTGTTAGCTTTAGGACTTCAATCAAACCAAGTATTTTGATGATAACAAACTCTGAATTTTTGGACTAACATTTTCAGTGTTTCAAAGTCACTATCTTGTAGAGCTCGAAACGACGATTCCAACGCAATTTGAATCGCTCAAATCGGAGTTCAAACGAGAAAGTTATGGGCAAAAGAAGATTGATGGAGAAAATCCAACGTGGCATGGCAAGTGGCAGATTGCTGACGTGGCATCCGACGTGGCGCAGACATGGCACGCACAACAGTCAAAATTGATGACGTGGCAGTTGACGTGGCACTCCAACGGTCATTTTTGCTGACGTGGCGGATGACGTGTCAAATGACGTGGCGCTGACGTGGCTACGCGGACCAATAGGAAACTGACACGTGGCGAGCTGATATTGAAAAAAAAAAAAGGGAAGAGGAATCGTTGACTGACGCATGGCCGAATGCGATGACGACACGTGGCGCCGTGAAGATATTTCCAGCTTATTATTTATTTTGTATTAAAAAAAAAAAAAAGGGAAAAAGAAAATAAAAATTCGGCTGATGGCTTCCTCACGCGCAAACGCGCGCGTGCAGCGCACGCGCCTGGTGCTGAACTCCAAATTTGCACGCGTGCTTCTCAGTTTCCTCTCCTGCGCGTGGGCTTCGTTCCATCCGACAATATTTTAATTTTCTTTTTATTTTCTTATTTCTTTTCAATTCCCTTTATCCAATTTTCCCAAAATTTCACCAAAATTCTCCATATCTTCTTCAAATTTCATCCTTTTTTAAAATTGAATTCTTTCCTAAAACTATCCATATAATCTTTGATTTTATTCTCAAATTTCAATACTTCCATGTCTTCAAAATTCTCCCTTCATGTTGAAATTCTTTCCTTTTCCATTTTTAAATTCAATCTCCACCATTCATCCTTAATTTGATCCAACGGCCAAAATTCATCCTCCTCGCCTATAAATTGGACTTGATTTTCACCCTTCAAACACACCAAAAGCTATCAAGTCTTTAAGCTCTCAAATTCTCTCTACTCTTAAAATTCTTGTCCTCGTTGCTCCAAAATTGGCCTAGTTCTATTTTTGTGAGGATTTTTTTTTTAGTGCTCAAATTGTGTACTTAGCCTTCAAAGAGATAATATTTGTGAGGTTTTTATTTTTCTTTTTTGGGATTTTGTATTAAGGTGTGGGTACACCTTGGGTTGTGAGAAAAAGGAATTGGTTTGATCCTAACGAACCAGTTAAAAGGATCTTGGGTTTCTCTTTAGCCTAGGAAAAAAGAGGGTCGTGTGTCGGTTTGGTTCTCACCCGCAAGAGGATCACTTAGTGAAATACCCAAGAAGGAGTCTTGGGGAGTGGAGTAGGCAATTTGCCGAACCACTATAAATTCCCGGTGTTTTCTCTTCCTCTCTCTCTCTTTTATTTTATGCTCTTAATTATCTCCTTGCTTTATTATCTTGATTTTTAATTTCTCTTTAAATTGCATGATTCAATTTTAGTGGGTTAGTTAAATTTCTCTTTGACTAAATCATATTTAAATTCAAAGCTATCTTAGTGTGCATGCTTTAGGTTTTACCTTGCTTAATTTCTTCTTGAATTAAATTTGTGTGTTAATCTTTAATTGAGCATATTTCATAGATAAAATTATTTTTAAAAATTGGTAGTCAACCCTATTCACCCCCCCTCTAGTGTTGCCTTTCGATCCTACAATTGGTATCAGAGCGGGTAGCTCGGTTTTCTTATTTCAAAAAGGTTTTTAAATAATTTTTTCTTGTTATACATTCTGTTTTTTTTCAATTTTTTTAAATCTGGAATTTTTCTAATTTTTGCAAAAAGTTTGAAAAATTGAGTTTTAAAAGCCGTTTTCACTAGAAATTTTTTTTCTTTGAAAATTAGTTCTTGAAACCTCTTTTTTTTTCTTCTTAATCTTTAAAATCTTTTTTGATTAAAATCTAAATTTTAGAAAAGTATTTTTCTTTATAAAAATCTTTGAAAAAAAAAATCATATTTTTTTTCAAAAACTTAATTGTTCGAGCTTATGGCAACCACTGGAATAAATGGGTATGGTGAAGGTCAATCTACCACTAGGCCACCCTTGTTTGATGGTAATAATTATGCATGGTGGAAAACTAGGATGAGAATTTATTTAATTTCGATTGATTATAGTTTGTGAGAAATTGTTTCTAATGGTCCTGAAATTCCTACTAAGTTAGTTGATAATAAAGATATTCCTAAGGAAGAAAAAGAGTTTAATGATGAAGATAAAAGAAAGTTTTCTATTAATGCTAAAGCCATGAATTGTCTGTTTTGTGCTTTATGTCCTGCTGAGTTTAATCGAGTCTCTGCATGTAATTCTGCTAAAGAAATTTGGGATATGCTTGAAGTAACTCATGAAGGAACTAATCAAGTTAAAGAGTAAAAAATTAGCATGTTAGTTCATAATTATGAATTGTTTAAAATGGATGCAAATGAAACTATATCTGAGATGTTTACTAGGTTCACTAACATTGTTAATGCTTTGAAGGGATTAGGAAAATCTTATACCACCTCTGAAAATGTGAGAAAAATTCTTAGATCATTGCCTAAGAGTTGGGAAGCTAAGGTGACGGCGATTCAAGAAGCAAAAGACCTCTCAAAACTTCCATTGGAGGAGCTCGTTGGATCTCTCATGACGCATGAGATAATCATGAAAGCCAATGTGGAAGAAGATGTCAAAAAGAAGAAGAGCCTAGCATTAAAGTCCACTCAAGTTCAAAAGGACTCTGAAACTGAAACTGAACTAAATGATGAGGAGTTCGCCTACTTGACCAAGAAGTTCAAAAAGCATTTCAGGAAAAGGAACTTCTCAAAGAAAGTCAACAGTCAAGAAGGTAAAGGAGAAAAGAGCAACAGAGATACAATCATCTGTTATGAATGCAAAAAGCCCGGACACGTTAAGTGGGATTGTCCTCAAAGAAAAGCCACCTCAAAGAAGAACAAGAAGGCCATGAAAGCTACTTGGGACGAGAGCGATGAAAGCGAGTCTGATAGTGAGGAAGAAGTAGCAAATCTGTGCTTTATGGCTTTTGGAGACGATGACGACGACGATGACGAGGTAAGTCCTGAAAACTTTACTCTTGATGAGCTCATTGATGCATATAATGAAATTAAAATTGAATTTGAAAAATTAGGTTGCAAATATATGTCTCTTAGGAAGAAAAATGCTAAATTAGCTCTAGAAAATAATAATTTATTAATTGAGCTAGATAATCTAAAAGAGAAAAATGAGACATTAGGAAAAGAGCTAGATTCTTCTAAATCCAATTTGCATGCTTTAAAAGAAGAGTATAAATTATTAGAAAATAAAAATGAAGATATTTCATCTACTCTTTTAAAGTTTACAAATGGGAAAAAGAATTTAGATATCATGATGGGTAAGCAACAAGGCATATTTGATAAAAGTGGCTTAGGTTATAAACCACACCAAAAACAAAAGAAATTTACAAATTACTTTGTGAAAGAAAGTTCTATTACTTGTCATGCATGTGGAAATCATGGTCATAAAGCTTATGCATGCAATTTAAGAAAAATCAATATTATGAATGATAATAAAAAGAGATGGATTCCTAAATTTTTGTTAGCTAACCCCCAAGGACCCAAACAAATTTGGGTACCTAAGGTTACATCTTGAGAATTAACTCTTTCAGGTATGTTTGAGATCGATAAAGAATAAGTGGTACTTGGACAGTGGATGTTCAAAACATATGACTGGGGACCACACAAAATTCACATACCTAGAAAAGAAAGATGGAGGATACGTTACCTTCGGCGACAATAAAAAGGGTAAGATTGTTGGCAAAGGTAATATTAGTAACGATTCAAATTTTATGATTGAAAATGTTCTGTTGGTTGATGGATTAAAGCATGATCTATTAAGTATTAGTCAGTTATGTGATAAAGGATATAGAGTAATTTTTAGTGATAAAAATTGCACCATAGAAAATGCATGTGATGGAAAGATTCTATTTGTAGGAAATAGAGATAAAAATGTTTATACTATTGATTTATTAGATTGTCCTAAAATAGAAAATAAATGCTTATCTGCTTTGCATGATGACTCGTGGTTATGGCATAGAAGGTTAGGTCATGCTAGCATGCATTTAATTTCAAATATTTCTAAGAAATCCCTTGTTAGAGGTCTTCCAAAATTAAATTTTAAAAAAGATAAAGTTTGTGAGGCTTGTCAAATGGGTAAACAAACTAAGTCTTCTTTCAAACCAAAGAAAATGGTTTCTACTTCTACACCTTTGCAACTATTACATATGGATCTTTTTGGACCTACTAGAGTTGCAAGTCTTAGTGGAAAGCATTATGCTTTTGTTATAGTTGATGATTTTTCCAGATTTACTTGGGTTTTATTTTTATCTCATAAGGATGAAGCTTTAAAATCTTTTATTAGCTTTTCAAAAAGAATTCAAAATGAAAAAGGTTTTATGATTTCGAAAATTAGAAGTGATCATGGAGGAGAATTTGAAAATGCTTCTTTCGAAAATTTTTGTGAAGAAAATGGAATTTCTCATGATTTTTCCTCTCCAAGAACACCTCAACAAAATGGTGTTGTAGAAAGGAAAAATCGATCTTTACAAGAATTAGCTACCTCTATGCTTAATGAATATGATTTACCAAAATCTTTTTGGGCTGAAGCTGTTAATACTGCATCTTATGTTATGAATCGTGTTTTAATAAGACCTGTTTTAGATAAAACCCCTTATGAGCTTTTCAATAATAAAACTCCAAATATTAGCTATTTCAAAGTCTTTGGTTGTAAATGTTTCATTTTGAAAGACAAAGGGAAACTTGGAAAGTTTGAATCAAAAACGGATATTGGCATATTCTTAGGATATTCTACATGTAGTAAAGCATATAGAGTGTTTAATAAAAGAACTCATGTAGTTGAAGAGTCAATGAATGTTGTTTTTGATGAAACGCATGTTGCCATTAATAAAGTCTCTGCTAGTGATGAATTAGAAATACCTGTTGAAGATCTTAGTATTAAAGATAGGGAAGCAACATCAAATCAATCTCAGAAAGAGCCAGAGAAATCCCTCCCTCAGGATTGGAGATTTTCCACTCACCATCCTCAGGAGTTAATAATAGGTGATGTATCTCAAGGGGTAAGAACTCACTCTTCTTTAAATGCTTTAAATAATGTTGCTTTTGTGTCTCAAATTGAACCAAAGTCTTTTAAAGATGCTGAATCTGATGAGTTTTGGTTAATTGCTATGCAAGAAGAGTTAAATCAATTTGAAAGAAATAATGTGTGGGAACTAGTCCCGCGTCCTAGTAATCATCCTGTTATAGGTACTAAATGGGTATTTAGAAATAAAATGGATGAATCTGGTAATATTGTTAGAAATAAAGCTAGATTAGTTGCTCAAGGCTATAGTCAAGAAGAAGGAATAGATTATGAGGAAACATTTGCTCCTGTTGCTAGATTAGAATCTATTCGCATGTTGCTTGCATTTGCATCTCATAAGAACTTTACTTTATTTCAAATGGATGTTAAGAGTGCTTTCTTAAATGGTTTCATAATGGAGGAAGTGTACGTTGAACAACCTCCTGGTTTTGAAAGCTTTGAAAATCCAAATCATGTTTTCAAACTGAATAAAGCTCTTTATGGTCTTAAACAAGCTCCTAGAGCTTGGTATGACCGTTTGAGTAAATTTTTGCTAGAAAATGGTTTTAAAATGGGTCTTATTGATACTACTCTGTTTATTAAGATTAAAGATAATGATATTTTATTAGTGCAAATATATGTTGATGATATTATATTTGGTGCTACTAACTCTTCTCTGTGTGAAGAATTTTCTAAGTGTATGCACAGTGAGTTTGAAATGAGCATGATGGGAGAACTTAAATTCTTCCTTGGGCTTCAAATCAAACAACTTGAAGATGGAATCTTCATAAATCAAGAGAAGTACACAAGAGATCTACTCAAGAGGTTCAAGTTCGATAATGCAAAAGTAGCAAAGACCCCGATGAGTACCACTACAAAGCTTGATAAGGATGAAAAAGGTAAAAACGTAGATATTAAAGCTTATAGAGGTATGATCGGATCCTTGCTTTACTTAACTGCAAGTAGGCCTGATATTATGTTTAGTGTATGCATGTGTGCTAGATTTCAATCATGTCCTAAAGAATCGCACCTGCATGCTGTAAAAAGAATTTTTAAATACTTGCTTGGTACCGTTAATTTAGGCTTATGGTATCCTAAAAATGCATCTTTAGATCTGATTGAATATTCTGATGCTGATTTTGCTGGTAGTTTAACTGATAGAAAAAGTACTAGTGGAACATGTCATTTTTTAGGTAGTTCTTTAGTATCTTGGTATAGTAAAAAGCAAAATTATGTTGCATTATCTACCACTGAGGCTGAATACATTGCTGTTGCTAGTTGTTGTTCTCAAGTTTTATGGATGAAACAAACCTTGCGTGATTTTGGTTTAAATTTTGAACAAGTACCAATCTTTTGTGATAATACTAGTTCAATTAATTTAACCAAAAATCCTATTCAGCATTCTAGGACAAAGCATATAGACATTAGACATCATTTTCTTCGAGAGCATGTGCAAAATAAGAATATTGTCATTAACTATGTTAATACTGAGAACCAGGTGGCAGATATTCTTACAAAAGCTTTAAATGAAGAAGCTTTTTGTAGAAATAGACTTGCACTTGGCATTATTAGAATTTAATTGCTTGATTATGTTTGATAGGGGGAGCATTTATGTTTTATAATTTATTGAGGGGGAGCATTATTTGTATGACTAAGGGGGAGTAAAATTATGGTAATATCTTTTTGTTGATAACAAAAGGGGGAGAAGTAATTCTAGCATTATGGTGGTTTGTCATCATAAAAAAGGGGGAGATTGTTAGCTTTAGGGCTTCAATCAAACCAAGTATTTTGATGATAACAAACTCTGAATTTTTGGACTAACATTTTCAGTGTTTCAAAGTCACTATCTTGTAGAGCTCGAAACGACGATTCCAACGCAATTTGAATCGCTCAAATCGGAGTTCAAACGAGAAAGTTATGGGCAAAAGAAGATTGATGGAGAAAATCCAACGTGGCATGGCAAGTGGCAGATTGCTGACGTGGCATCCGACGTGGCGCTGACATGGCACGCACAACAGTCAAAATTGATGACGTGGCAGTTGACGTGGCACTCTAACGGTCATTTTTGCTGACGTGGCGCTAACGTGGCTACGCGGACCAATAGGAAACTGACACGTGGCGAGCTGATATTGAAAAAAAAAGGGAAGAGGAATCGTTGACTGACGCATGGCCGAATGCGATGACGACACGTGGCGCCGTGAAGATATTTCCAGCTTATTATTTATTTTGTATTAAAAAAAAAAAAAAGGAAAAAGAAAATGAAAATTCGGCTGATGGCTTCCTCACGCGCAAACGTGGTGCTGAACTCCAAATTTGCGCGCGTGCTTCTCAGTTTCCTCTCCTGCGCGTGGGCTTCGTTCCATCCGACAATATTTTAATTTTCTTTTTATTTTCTTATTTCTTTTCAATTCCCTTTATCCAATTTTCCCAAAATTTCACCAAAATTCTCCATATCTTCTTCAAATTTCATCCTTTTTTAAAATTGAATTCTTTCCTAAAACTATCCATATAATCTTTGATTTTATTCTCAAATTTCAATACTTCCATGTCTTCAAAATTCTCCCTTCATGTTGAAATTCTTTCCTTTTCCATTTTTAAATTCAATCTCCACCATTCATCCTTAATTTGATCCAACGGCCAAAATTCATCCTCCTCGCCTATAAATTGGACTTGATTTTCACCCTTCAAACACACCAAAAGCTATCAAGTCTTTAAGCTCTCAAATTCTCTCTACTCTTAAAATTCTTGTCCTCGTTGCTCCAAAATTGGCCTAGTTCTATTTTTGTGAGGATTTTTTTTTAGTGCTCAAATTGTGTACTTAGCCTTCAAAGAGGTAATATTTGTGAGGTTTTTATTTTTCTTTTTTGGGATTTTGTATTAAGGTGTGGGTACACCTTGGGTTGTGAGAAAAAGGAATTGGTTTGATCCTGAACCAGTTAAAAGGATCTTGGGTTTCTCTTTAGTCTAGGAAAAAAGAGGGTCGTGTGTCGGTTTGGTTCTCACCCGCAAGAGGATCACTTAGTGAAATACCCAAGAAGGAGTCTTGGGGAGTGGAGTAGGCAATTTGCCGAACCACTATAAATTCCCGGTGTTTTCTCTTCCTCTCTCTCTCTTTTATTTTATGCTCTTAATTATCTCCTTGCTTTATTATCTTGATTTTTAATTTCTCTTTAAATTGCATGATGCAATTTTAGTGGGTTAGTTAAATTTCTCTTTGACTAAATCATATTTAAATTCAAAGCTATCTTAGTGTGCATGCTTTAGGTTTTACCTTGCTTAATTTCTTCTTGAATTAAATTTGTGTGTTAATCTTTAATTGAGCATATTTCATAGATAAAATTATTTTTAAAAATTGGTAGTCAACCCTATTCACCCCCCTCTAGTGTTGCCTTTCGATCCTACAAACCCGTTTGGGTTTAATGTGCTCTGATACCATATTAATAGCATGGGCTTCATTTGGCAATGAGTGGGGTTACCGTTCAATCTTATAACTTGTGAGGTATCCACTAATTTTTTCAATGTGGGATCCTCAAGATGGTACCTCTTTGGGTTCACCATTCTTGGATCGGATCCCAATTTTTTTTCTTGGACCGAATACCCGTTTGGGTTTTATGGGCTCAGATATCATCTTAGATACCATGGGCTTCCATCTCAAAACCAATTGGCAATGAGTGGGATGACCCTTCTAACATATATATTGTGAGGTCTCCACTAATCTTTTGAGATGGTATCAGAGCCCATTAAACCCAAACGGGTATTCGGTCCAATAAAAAAATATGGGATCCGACGCAAGAATGGTGAACTCAAAGAGGCACCATCTTGAGGGGGCATGTTGAGGATCCCACATTGAAAAGATTGGTGGAGACCTCCCAATTCATAAGATAGATGGGTCAGTTCACTCATTGCCAATTGGTTTTGAGAGGAAGCCCATATAATGTAGTCCATCCTCAACAGTGAAGAATTAACCATGACAATAAATTAAAAAAAAAAAAAAATTCGAAGAGGTCGTCTCTGCACATTTACTCGTAAAATCTACTTCTGGCAAGGTGGTGAACGTGGGACCTATCTTCTTCCCCTTCCCAAGTTCGAATCCCGGCGGCTGCACTCTTTTCGTTTTCTTTTTTTTTTTATTATTTTTTTTTTCGTTTCTAGTTTTTTATTTTAAAAAATATCAGCAGTTTTTTATTTTCTTTTTTCTTGTTTCACTTTTCTTTGAAATTTGAAGTTTGAAATATACTTAAAAATCAACAATTTTATACCATTTTCTTTATATTTTTATTTTGAATTATAAAATTATTATAACCAACTTTTTAATTTAGCCAATTGAGATAAAAGAAAAATAAAAATGAGAAATATGACAGATAAATCAAATTGTTGTTATCTTTATACCAATAAATTAATTTAATATATAAAATACACATTTTCTTGTTTCACTCTTCATTGAAACCATTGTTATTGGTATAAAAATAACAACAATTTGATTTATTTGTCCTATTTCTCATTTGTATTTTTCTTTTATCTCAATTAGCTAAATTTAAAAGTTGGTTATAATAATTTTATAATTCAAAATAAAAATATAAAGAAAATGGTATAAAGTTTTTTATTTTTAAGTATATTTCAAACTTAAAATTTCATTTTTCAAAAAAAAAAAAAAAAACTTCAAATTTAAAAAAAAAAAAAGTGAAACAAGAAAAAAGAAAATAAAAAACTACTGATATTTTTAAAAATAAAAAACTAGAAACGAAAAAAAAAAAAAGAAAACGAGAAAAGAGAGAAAACGAAAAAAAATAAAGGAAAACGAAAAAAGAAAGAAAACGAAAAGAGTGCAGCCGTAGGGATTCGAACATGGGAAGGGGAGGAAGAAAGGTCCCACGTTCACAACCTTGCCAGAAGTAGATTTTGCAAATAAATGTGCAGAGGTCGAGTCTTGAAGAGACGACAAAAAACTGCAATATTTAAATAATAAGTTTCAAACTAACTATATTTCAATAATAAGTTTTAAGAATTACAATATTAATAAAAAAATGTCCCTACTTTCACTTATATATATATTTTTTGAATTGGACTAGGAATTCAAATGTGTGTCTTTAACAAAGACCAAAATCATGATAAGGAATGCGAGAGAAAATCAACATAATTTTTAATAGCCAAAAATAAAAAAAAACAGATTGTTATTAAATGAGACCTAAGTTATATCAGAAACTTGGTGCCAATTTGAGGAGCTTTCTAACAATAAACCTTATGTGAGGAGATTGATTGAATGAAGATGATTTCAAAAGAGGTTCCTTCTTAAACAATCTATCATAAAATCTACTTTTAAGTATGACTTTGCAAATCTTGTGGCTTTAATACCTTGATGAATTGTGCTTTTGAAATTGAGGAATTAGAACCCTATAACTCATACAAGTTGGCAATGAATTCACCCTAATAGACAAAGAGTGACTTCAAGCGAGATATGAAGGAGAAATTAATTATTGTTTACAAGTATATAAGAATAAAACTTATAAATATATATATTTTTTTTTTGATAACATGTGGGGTGGAGGTTCGAACCACAGATCTCTTAGCCATTAATACAAACTTTATGTCAAGTTGAACTATGCTCATGTTGACACATAATTAATGTAAAAGTGAGGTTTACTAACTAAAATTAAGCTTGAAAGGGAACTAAAAATCCTCATTACAAATTAGGCTGGTGGCCAAAGAATGTACACACAAAGGGGCTCTTTGGGGCACTGAGTTGGTTATAATAGCTGGGGGTTATAATAGTCTGGGGATTATAATAGTCTGGGTGCTATAATAGTCTGTGTTTGGGGTGCAGATTATTATAGTCTGGGATAAAATAGTCTGTGTTTGGGGTGCAGTGTTTGGGATACAGATTATTTTAGTTTGGGTTCAAATAGTCTATGTTTCAAGCTGACTGTTTTTTTTTCTTGACTTTTTTTTTTTTTGTTTATTTTCCTCATACAACTTTGTACTTCAAATATTAATAAAAAAAAAATTGGGTTTAGTTGTAAAAAAAATAAAGTTTTGGGTACAAAGGTTAAATTATGTGTTTAACTTAAAAGGAAACAAAAATAACCTAAAGTAAGGGTTGATTTTCTTTGTTTTAGAGTCATGGTTTTTTAACAAAATAAGTCATTTTATGATTTCATGTAGAAAAACCATATTTGTTTCATTTATGTATTTCCAACATAAAAATGGTAAATGCTTATTCAAAACTTATTTTACCTTCATTATCAAAAGAATCAAATAAAATAGAAATCACATAAAATAAAAACTTGAGTAGTATTTTTTTTTTAAATTATTATTATCACGATAAACTTAAATATGATAAGTACAATTTGGAATGAAAAATATGGTACGATGAAGGTAAACATTCATATACTTCATTATCAAAAGTAATTATGTAATAAAACTCTATATTTATATATGTACAAAGACAACCTAGTATCTAACTCCCTAGAAATTTTCCGATTTTTCCGACGACCACCAACAAATTTTTCGACGACCAAAATTTTTTTTCCTATTTTTTCCTTTCATTTTCTTCTACCTCTTTTTTTTTTTTTTTTTTTTTATCTTTATTTTCGTTTTTTATGTTTTTCGAAATGAAAATGAGAAGAAAGATTTTTAAAAAAAAATGTCGTCGGAAAAAGTCATCGGTGGTCGTCGGAAAAGTGGCCAGAAAGTCGACGGCGGTCGCCAGAAAAGTCGTCGGTCGGTTGTCGGTAGAAAAGTCAATAAGTCACATGGAAGAAGAGATAAAAGAGTTACTGTAGATAATGAATAGAATAATTTTGTGAGTTGAATAATGGTTACTATAGCAACATGGAATGGAAAAATAACCAACTCATCCCTTATGTTTGTTGATGCCCCAAACACTGGGTTGATTATTATAACCAACGACCCCAAAAAGAAGTAGATTTTCAATGAGGTGATAAGAAAAACACAATAATTCGAGACCAAGTTGAAATCGAAAGTCCCAAAAATGGGAAAAAATATATCATAAATGTTTGGGAGGACGACTACTAATAGCAGCAATCTTATTCCCAAATTCAAGTAATTCTTTACTTGTATCATCTCTATGAACAATGGCCTCTATGAAGCACAAACAATCACTTTGATCTTCCATTGCTGTTTTAATTGCATTGATCAACTCTTCTTCTGTTTGAACCTATATGTCAAAATCCAAAAATCTATAAAAACGTTCAAAAGTATGCAAATGTTTTTTTAATACCCTATCTCTCTTGACTAATACATTTTTACAAATTCTTTTTTTTTTTTCCTAAACATTTTCATTGAGAAGAAAGTAGAATATTTTAGAATGATGGTTACGAGCCAAAAAGATTTAGGACATGTTTGAAATGACTTTCAAGTATTTTTAAGTATAAAAGAAATGTTTTTAAACACTTAAAAAGTCATTCCAAACACGTTCTTATGCTTGTTTGAAACTCTTTTCAAAATAATGGTCTATTTTTTTAAAATGAAAACTCAGTAGAGCATGTTTGGTTGTATTCATATTTTTAAAAATTATTTTTAGATAGCTTATATAAACATAAAAGGAAAAGGGATATTGAGATTTCACCTTAGCTGTCCAACATTTTCCATCACCATTGTGCAAGGCATTGACGAGGGCAGTGTAGTCCCAATTCTTGATGATATTATAAGGGCCATCATGAATCTCTACTTCAATGGTATATCCACCATTATTTATCAAAAATATTATATTCTTTTGTCTCAACCTTAACATTGTTGACACATCTTGTGGAGCCATCTGCAAGCCATAATCATTTCATATATTTCAAAAAGAAAATAAAGTTTGATAATTTATTTAAATGGGTATGATAATTCTACTTGATCTCTAAAATTTTGCATTTAATCGTTATTCTACAATGGTTCTTGAGTTTTTTCAAATATTTTGATTATAGTTTATGCACTTAGTATACAAGTGATATTGATCACCATTGAAAGTTAGATATCAAAGATAGAACATTTTCGATGATATTAAAGGCCAAAGTGAAATATATGGTAATTGACCTGAAAACTCCCATCACCTATACATAGTACCACTCGCTCCTCTGATGCACCTTGTGCATATCCCAGGGCTGCACCTAGAGACCATCCAATTGATGAATATAGCAATTGTATCTCATACCTACAAATTTTCAAAGTCATTTCCATATTATAAACAATTTAACTTAAGTTCTTAAGGTAAAATTTGTCAAAATTTCCCCTTGTAATGTTATGCAGATATTATGTTACGTAATAATGAAATCAAGTTAGGATTGTGGTGTTAACACAAGCATAGCTTAATAAATTTTCTAATCTTTTGTTCTCTAAAAAATTTGTAATTAAAAAATTAAGAAAATAAAAATTTTAAAATAAAATATTCAAAATAATTGTTTTGTATTTGGTTTTTTAAATGTTATGACTTTGAAAGGTTGAAAATGATAAAATAATAAGTGATACAAAAATTTGAATTCAGGAACATTTCTTAAAAATAAGAAACAAGAAATAGAAGATACTAATAAAATGCTTATATTTTTAAAATATTGAAAAACAAAGAATGAGAAACAACTATGAATGATAAAGGAAAAGGGACTTTAGGAATCAAGCCACGTTGATGAATTTGTTTCGATTATTTAAAAGAGTTGAACGTTATTCCAGATTTTAGAAAATCTGGAATTTTTGGTTTGTTTCGATGTTCTAATTAAAATATCAACTTGAATTAAAGTGTAACTAAACCTAATATACGAAGGGTGTGTTTGGTTTAACTTTTCAAGTGTTTAATTTTGAAAAAATTTCTAGTGTCCACAACCACTAAAAATGACTTATTAGAAAATGAGATTGAGAAATAAATTATTTGGAGAGAAACACTTGAAACAACTTTTCTAAAAGGAGTTTTTAAACCTACAATAACTTGGGTATAAAAACACTTATGAGGAAATGTAACCAAACATATGAGTGTTTAAATTCTAAACAATTTTTATACAAAATGTTTTTTAAAAAATGCATTCTTGAAAAACATTTAAATTAAAATGTATTCCAAACGGACCCGAAGTTATATACAACTTTTAGCTCTGAACTTTTTTTAAAGAATTAAAAACTGCACATTTTTCTTGTTATCTAAACTTTTGATCATGGATATAACGCCTTAGCCGGTTGAAAATTATGTTCGAAGTTGGAGAGAAAAAAAAAAAGAAAATTTTACCCGCATGAGTCTGGTAATTTTAGTTTTTGACATTGAAACCAAGAGTCACCCGTCTCAGATATCACAGTCATGTTACTGGTTAACATTTTCTGAATATGTTTGAAAAGAACATTGACCCGCAATGCCTCGCCCGGCTCCGATTGGACTGGACCCGACTCCGGAATATAAATCCGACCATAATTCTCGTAAGCCGTTGTATTGGGCTTTAGCCGCTTAGATAGGGCCCGAAGAAAGTCCTTCATTAAAATCGGCCCAAAACTCGGCCCATTTGGAAACACAACGCGATCTAGTTCTACGATAATGGCCTTGTTCTTTTTGTAGGTTAGAGAGAAGGCGACAGTCTCCAATTCGTCCAACGTCGCTCCCACGAAGATGGAACCGTCGGCTATTTCCACCGTCTCGCCGCAGAAGGCGGTGCTGACTGTTCCCCAGTAAGTTCCGATGAAATGAGGGTGGTTCTCCGGGAACATACCTTTGGCCGACGGAGTGACGGCGACGGCGTAGCCACAAGCGTCGGCTAGCTCTACGAACGCCGCCAGTGCTTTGGCGGGTCGCAGCTTCTTTCCGCCGACCATGACTGGTTTTACGGCGTTGTTTAGAAGCTGAGCTGCCTTCTCCACCGCCATCTCCAGACCCATTTGGTTAGTTTGCCTGTGAAATCATTCAACAGAGAGAATAAGGATTTTATAATTTTAATATATCTTTTTTAATTTATTGTGTTGGGGTTTGAAATGAGAAATTACTTGGGAGAAAGGGAGAGTGGAATGAGTGGTTGGATGGAGAAAGAAGGATGAGGAATGGCCACCAAATTGCAAGAAATACTAATGTAAACTGGTTTGCTCTCTTCCAAACACTTTGATATTGCTGTATCAATCTTCCATTGTGCATCTTCCAAATTATCGATAATGGCCTGATGACACGTCACATTTTGAAAGCACCCAAGTTCTTGACTTAAATCCGGCAACCCAATGGTATGGTGGATAATCTTCTTACTCCCATAGTAATTCGAGTTTGGTCCACCCACAATGCAAATCACTGGAAGATCCTCAGAGTAAGCGCCAGCAATGGCGTTGATGAGGCTGAGCCCACCAACAGTGAACGTCACGGCGCAGGCTCCAACGCCTCGGCGCCTGGCGTAGCCATCGGCCGCATAGCCGGCATTCAGCTCGCTACAACACCCCACAAGCTTCAACCCTTGTTCTGCCACAAAGTAATCGAGCAGCACTAGATTGGAGTCCCCCGGAACCGAAAAGATATCCGAGACGCCGATTTGAAGGAGCCTACGGGCAAGGTAGTGGCCCAAAGTTGAGGGGGTGGTGGCCATGGCTGAGGCTTAGAGGCTTTGGAATCACAAGGGAAGGGTGGTACCTGTTGATGTCTTGGCAGTTTGATAGTTGTAGTAGATGGCTTCTGATACATTTATAGGAGGGAAAAAAAAAAAGAAAGAAGAAAGGTGAAAATTTAAAATTCACCCTAATTTACGTGGGCCAACTTTTTGACATTTTAATAATTATTAGTTTACTTTTTTTTTAGTTCAACCATTACGGGAGTGGGGATTGAACCATTAAGTATATAATAGTTGATGTCTCACAACGGAGTTATGTTTGGATAGGCCAAATATTTTGAAGTTATTGTTTGTTCCTATTCCCTTGATACCAAAGTAAATAAAGCTTAATATATACCATCGACCAAGAGATCAGACTTCAGAGGTTCAAATCCTCCATCTCAACTCTTGTTGAACTCAAAAAAAAAAAAAAAAAAAAAAAAAAAAAAAAAAATCAAATATTACTTTATAGTTTTTTTTTAAGAAAAAAAACCCAAAAAATTATTAAAGTAGTACGAAAAATTATTATGTAATTTTTTCTAAATAAATTAAGGAAGAATAAAGCATGAAGCATGAAAAATCACTCATATAAATGAAAGATGCTACTGTTCATTTGATTCTAGCATTTCTCTCTAAAATATATTGTTGAACTAAGCTCACTTTAGAAAATTATAGTACTATCCATTTGATTCTAACAATTCTCTCTAATATAATATGGTTGAACTACTCCCTTCTCTCTTATACTATCCATTTGATTCTAGCATTTCATGTGCCTCAAGGCAAGCGAGACCCAAGCTCACCTGTTCAGCAGTTGTAATTATGCTTCTGAGTTTTGGATTCATCTTCTGCAAGCTTTTGGGTGGCATTTTGCTCGTCCGGGTGACATCTACTCCCTTCTCTCTTATACTATTTGTGGATCTCCCTTCAGAAAGGATAAAAAGTTAATTTGGCAGAATTTTTTGTATGCTTTTCTATGGAACTTTTGGTTGGAAAGAAACGCTAGTCTTTACTGATAAGCAACAAAACATTTGTTCTTTTATAGAATCTACTACATATTTGGCCTTATATTGGAGTAGACACCCACACCCCCCTTTGTAATTACTCCCTATCTTCCCTTTTGACCCATTGGAGATGTCTTTTGTAATACCTTTGATAGATCTTTCTTTTGTATCTATTTCATACATCAATGAAATGATTTATGTTTTCTATCAAATATATATATATATATTTTGTTGAACTAAGTTTACTTTAGAAAATTATTGTAGTTTATATAATTTTTATCATTGTATTTAATCTTTAATTTCAACCTATATTCTATCATTTATTATTTGAAACGAAAATGAAATTCTAACAAATCGATGCAGAGATCAAATTGCTTTCAAATCGATGTAGAGATCAAACTGCTGAACCAATCGTGTGTGCGATCAATTTTGTATCATATCTTAAACATTCTTTAACAATCCACCAAATACAAAGCCTAACATGTAATTGCCAACAAGAGCTTGGCTCAATGAGGAAAAAGCTTGTATCCCTACCAAGAGGTCGGAGGTTCAATCCCGCAACCCCACATGTTGTTAAAAAAAAAAAAACCTAACATGTAATTGACTTCATTCGTTTCATATTAATGTATAAATCAATGGCATTGATGTTTTTCATTTATGGAAAATAAATCACATTGACAGAAAACATGAATTCTTTGACAATTTTTAAATCAAAATTTTAGTCCTTCAATTTGAAGTTTATTTATTTATTCTTCTATATACTTTCAAAAGTTGTAAATGTATTAAATTATTATTTTATTAATATATACCGTTTACATATTAATTAAAACGAGACATTATATGTGTCCCTAACTATCAAACAGTTGTACGTTGATTATATTTGATAAGATGCAAAAGATAAATGACAAAAGAACTTGAAGATATCTATAAAATAAAATTATATTAGAGGTCTAAAAAAAGTTAAATTATAAACAAAACCACCCGTTGCAAAACTTAAAAAAGAAATTATAGTCGACATCAATGAAAAAGCTACAAATGATAGACAACTAAGAAAATAGTTTACAAATAGCTTTGAAAAAAGTGCTATGATGGTTTAGTTTTAAATGTTTTAACAAATTAAAAGTCATGAAAAAAGTAAATATTTTTAATAGCTTTACTCCAATGCAATTGAAAAGTTTTCCTAGCTTTAAAGAAATGCTATAAATTAAAGTTACTTTTTAAGGCCTTAAAAAAGGCTATAAATTTTTTTATTGCTTTAAAAGAATACTACGATATAGACTTACCATCACTATTATTATTAGCTATTATAGTTTGTGTTGTAAAAAAAAAAAAAAAAAGAAAAGAAAGAAAGAAACTGGTTTTTTGCCAAAGTGAACTTAGCTCAGCGGTAATTGGCATATACCCTCGACCAAGAGGTCAGAGGTTCGAATTCCCCCACCCCCAAATGTTAAAGTATTAAAAAAAAAAACTATTATAGTTTGCAACAGCTTATAAAAAATCCAAACGTGTTCCTTCTGTAATTTTTTAACCAAAGTCATGACCAGCAATATTATTATACTCTAAAATTTTTAAAAAATTAATAAAAAATAATAGCATAATAATATATATTTTTTTTTACCATAATAATAGTTATTGTAATATTGCCTTTTCACAAAATTCTATTAGAACTTGCTTAATATCACAATAAAACGATATAGTAATTTTAGCATCATACGAACTTTATATTCACTCTTTAAATATACAATGAAGGTTAGCTAGTTTCTCCTATAAAATATAATGTAAATATAAAGCCATATAGAGTGACGAAGGTACCATGGGCTGAACCACGAATACTATATTAATAATATACATTATTTACATGTTGTTGGGAACTTGTGATGCCGTACGTTGGCTTAACTCCTCTTGAATTCCTCCAATTCTTGAGGCCAAGACTCTATGTATGCGATATATTCCCTTTTTCTTTCGGTTTCTTTTCTCCTTTTCATTTTGTTTTGTTTTGTTTTTTTTTTCGTTTCTCTTTCCCACTTTTGCTTGTTTTTGTTTTTGTTTTACTTTTTTTCCTGTTTCTTTTTCGTTTTTCTCTTGTTTTTGTTTTTCGTATGTTTTTTTTTTTTTTTTTTTTTTTTTTTTTTTTTTTCCTCGTCTTTTGTTTATATGTCATTATAGTTTTTTTTTTCAATTTTTATTTTTCTTTTTTAGTCAAATAAAGATGGAACAATAAAAATATTTTTAAATTTTAGTCATAGGCTTTTGAATTTTTTTTAAAAAAAACATTCAATTGGAGTTTAAATTTTGTATCTAGTAGATTTCCAAATTTTCAATTTAATATCTAACAGAACTGTAACCTAATAAACTGTTTTTTTTTTCTAGTTCAAAGTTATATTAGATACAAAATAAAAAATTCAGAGACCTATTAGATAGAAAAGTAAAAGTTCATGAGCTTAGTAGAAACTTTTTTAAGTCAGTGATTTATTGAGCAAAATCTTGAAAACTTATTGATTAAATTTATAATTTAACAAATTTAATATTAAAATATACAAATTGATATCAACATATATCAATGTGTTCAAAATATCATTTTGATTATTGTACTTTGGGTTTTGTTCCATTTTAGTCATTGTACTTTTCAAATGTTCAATTTTAGTTTAAGTACTTTCAATAAAGTTTAAAATTGGTCTGTTTAGAGAGTAAATATCTACTAACCATAATCGAGTCCCTTCCGCGTAAGGGTTTCTCTCGGGTCTGAGAGTGTTCCTTCGTCATGAAGGTTTAGGGTTTTTTGGTTTCTTCCGGCGTATGGTTTGGTAAGGGTGGTGGCGGACGGCAGCTAGTGGCTGAGAGCTTTCTGCGGCTGGTGTGATATTTGTTTTAGAGTGGGTCGCTAATCGGTTAGGTGAGAGCACTGGTTTTGGCGGCAGTGGGCTTCATCGGAGGGGAGTGTTGCGTTCCTAGAGTGAGTAAAAATGCGATATAAAAATGCTCTAGAACACTGTGCAAGTATACACAGTCCGCAGCAAGTAATAAGTATTATCAATCCAAGGTCTGAACTAGCTTCCACTTTATCTATTTTGTATAACTTTTTAATGGTTTCAAAGATGATAAAAATGATTGGTTTTTATAAGAATAATGCTGAAGTAAAATAAATGACAGAACAAAGAATAAACAAATAGGCAGACAGATTAGAAACAGGCGCTGGTCAGGCTTCAGTAATTGTTTTAAAAGATGCTCTAGCAATATTATTGATCATGCAAACTCTCGCAGTATTATTAGCGGATTCCTCCCGGAACTCCGGATTTTTTGGAATGTGTTTCAACCCCAATGAAGTACGACCGATCAAGCACTAGGCAACTGGCTATCCCTAGCTCAGTCACTGGCGTTCACCAATACACAATGATCGTAGTGTGATTAATCGCCACACACTCTCTAAATCATCCCTGAAACTAGAGAGAGGTATTCATACCGGCTGGCCAAGCGGGCATAAAATAGAAATGAACACAACAATTAATCAAGATGCGATAATCAATATATATATAACTAGAGTTAAGCACGGCAACTACATATTCCTAACCAACGCCTAAAGCTATTTAGTTCATAATACGCATGGAAACACACGTTACAATCTGAGTAGGCATGTCCATAATTACAAGATAATAAAAGGAAATACTAATATCCTTGATCAGCTTGCAATGATGGTCTTCTAGATGGTCTCCAATCTTTCTTCTCTACTCGGCTCCCAAAGGTGGAAGGAACTTCCCAAGAATGGAATGTTTTCTCCCAAAAGTGGAATGACTTTGACTTGGGCGGCTATCTCCTTTTATAGAGGTGGTAGGAGGCTTGAATTAGGTCAACATGGACACGTGTAGGGCTCTCCTTGCTCCTTTATCCCGAAAATAATTCAACAGAAGTCGGTTCATGAAGTTGGCTAACGAGCTGTGACGTGGCAGTTCTGCTCCCAGTTTTGCTGCAGCACAGAATTTGTTCCCTCAAGTCGCCCAGAAACAGATTCTGCACAAAATGATTTCCAAAGCTTCCATTCTTCCAAATGGGTTAAAACATATAATTTACATCTAAAACCAACCCTATTAAGCACAAAAGACACACAAATCAATATAGAAATGAGGCCTAAATAACTACCTTTTGGGCAGTTATCAGGGAGCGATCGTGGGTTTACAGCAGCGGTTTCTTCTTTTGGTCGGCGGCGTGTGTTGCAGCGGAGTGCGTGTTGTCTTCTTCAGGCTTTGGCGGACTGTGATTTCTTCCGGTTTGTGGCGTGGCTTCATTGGAGTATGGTTGGTGAGCGGACTGGTTTCGGCTTGGAGGGGAAGAGCTGGGTTTCTTTGGGTTTCTTCTGGCTTGCGGTGCGTGGAGGTGATGTCAAAGAGTTAGTGTGAGTAAGTTTGTTTCCAATATGTGGGTTTCTGTTATTTTTTTCTTTTCCTCTTCTCGTTGGTTTGTCTTTTTTATGTGTTTTTCTTCCCGTGTCTTGTTTGTGTATTTCCTTGCGTGTGGCCTCGGCGGTTTGCTTTGTTGTTGGGCTTTTCTTTGTTTGTTTGTAGGTGGTGTTGCAGGGGTTCGTCGGCAAGGCGGTGGATTGATAGTGGGTGAGGTTTTCTGGGGCTGTGGCTGTTTTTAGGCTGATCGGTGTGGAGGGAAGTTTTGTGGAGTGAGTGGGGTTCGTGTGGTTTGTCGACGGGGTTTCGGGCGACAGTGTGAATGGTGATTGAGACCTGTTCCCAGTTGGCGGCGGGACCGAGGTGTTCTTGTTTTGGGTCTGTGTTTACATTTGTTAGTCGGACTGTGTTTGTTTCGGTGGTGTGTGCTGGGTTGTATTGTTTCAGAGGGTATTTGTGTTTGCATCTGTTGGAAGGACTGTGTTTGCACCGGGGCTGTTTTGTTCTGACAGTGTTTGAGTTTGCATCTGTTGGTAGCGTGCTGGTGGTGTGGGCGTGGAAAGCAGTTGTTAGTAGGCGAGAATGGAGGATCTAGTCAGCTGGTGGAATTCTTGGAGGTTGACGGATGAGGAGGCGGAAATGGTGCGGCCGAAGGAGGGGACGTTAGTTTTGTCGATGGGCTCGTTAGATTTGTGTGTGATAGGGAAAGTTTTCTCCTCGAAGCGTGTGAATGTGGAAGCTTTTCGGAATGTTATGAGGGCAGCATGGAGAGCACATGGGGCAACGCGAATAGAATCTGCAGGGGAAAACTTATTCGCGGTTCAATTTCGGTCCAAAGGGGAGATGCTGCGAGTGCTGTCTACGGGTCCGTGGGCTTTTGACCGTTCTCTGGTAATCCTGAAGGAGCCGAGCTCTGTAGGCTCAGTACTGGATGTGGAATTTAATGATTGTGCTTTTTGGGTGCAAATTCATAATGTACCGATGTGGTGGCAGACGAGGGAGATGGCCCAGCAGTTAGGTGGCAAGATTGGGAAAGTGGAAGAAGTGGGTGGTTCACGGGATGGTGACTGGACGGGACCGATTCTTCGGATAAGGGTTCTTTTAAGGTTGGATCGTCCGCTCAGGAGGGGTTTTCGCTTACAGGATGAAGAGGGCAAGGAGTTTCGGTGTCTGGTTCTATATGAACGACTGCCAGATTTCTGTTATGACTGTGGTTGTTTGGGGCACTCGAGAAGGGAGTGCGGGGCTGTTGGTGTAGGCGGAGGGGAGCAGCAGGGTGAGCAGTATGGTGATTGGTTGAGAGCAGGGGTGGGGTTTGGTGAGACTGGGAGACGGGTCCAGGAGAGGGGGGTGGATAGTGCAGTAAGTCAGAAACCTGAGGTTCCAAAGCCTTCTTCTGAGGGGCAGGTGATCCATGCTACTGCGCCTGAGAAGGTCGGGGAGGAGAGTGCTGGTGTCTCAGGGGAGGGTGTGGAAGCTCAGGTTATTGAGCAGGGAGATCGGGGAGGGAGGGGTAATAAGGAAGGGGGCAGCGTAGGTGTGGTGATAAGTGGGGAGGGGTTGGCTGATAGGGAGAATGGGAAGCAGAAGGTGGGGAGTGTCACGATTGAGAGTGGGAGCACTGAGGGAGGGGATGATGGGATGCTGGTGGACTCTGTGGGCCAGGGTAAGGGGGTGGAGATGAGGGGGAAAGTGAGTAACAGTATGAGTTGGAAGAGGAGGGCGAGGGATATCTTGTCCGATGTGACCAACTGAGATGTTTCTTCGGGAACTGTTATTGGTAAGAGGAAGGTGGAGGGTGTGGAGGGGGTGGAGCTGAGGGGAAAGAAATAGAAAGGGGGAGACAAGGAGGGAGAGGTGCGAGGTGTATCTGGATCGGATATGTTGGCGGTGGCTGAATCTCAGCCACGCCAGGGATTATGAGTGTGATATTTTGGAATGTTCGGGGGTCGGGTCACCTCGAACATTCAGGTGCCTGACCAAGCTGGTTCAGGATAAACGACCCCAGGTGCTCTTCTTGTCTGAAACGAAGGTGTCTGCCAGTAGGATGTCTTCTGCGAAGAGTGTGATGGGATTTGATAACTGTTTTTGTGTTGATTGTCATGGACGGAGTGGTGGGTTGGCCCTTATGTGGGACTCCTCGGTATCTTTCAGCCTTTTCTCATTCTCCAAGAATCACATTGATGGTTGGATTTCATGGGATGACCGTAGGTGGCGGCTCACTGGTTTCTATGGCTTTCCTTCAGCGGACTTGCATCCTCAGTCTTGGTCTCTGCTATCTAGACTGAGGGGATGTGCTGACACACCATGGCTGATTGGTGGTGATTTTAACGCCATCTTGTGTCAGGATGAGAAAGATGGGGGCAGGGATAAGTCGCTCTCTGAGTTGTCCGCTTTTCAGAGTGTGGTTGATTTATGTGGCTTACTGGATTTGGGGTTTGTGGGAGATCGCTTTACTTGGTGCAATAGACGGCCGGGGGGTGGGACGATTTATGAACGGTTGGATCGGGTTTTTGGCTCCACAGCTTGGACGGACCTCTATCCGAACTATGTGGTTAACCACCTCGACTATAGTCAATCTGATCATAGGCCGGTGGAGCTAGTTCTTAGCCCCCCTTCATAGTGCTGGTCCTAGAGTGGTCAGTGGATCGCTCACTTTGAGGAGACTTGGCTTAGGGAGCCGGATTTGCGGCAGTTGGTGGATAATTCGTGGAGCGCTAGGCCTGGAGAGCCTAATGATATAGTGCCTTTGGTAATTGCTAATAAGGCTAAGAGATGTATGCGCTCGATGGCTGGTTGGGGGCGATCAAAGTCCGGGAATTTCCCGAGGCGCATCGGTATTGCCAATCAGAAGGTTCAGTCGGCCATCGCTGATCTAAGCACATCTGACTCTCGCGACTTGCTGATTCAGGCTGAGGCTCAGTTGGAAGAGGTGTTACAGGAGGAGGAGGTATATATTGGAAGCAGAGGTCTAGGGAGTTGTGGCTTCGTGAGGGGGATCGCAACACTCGGTGGTTCCACTGCCGCCTTCTTACCGTCGAAGGATCAATCGCATTGGGGGGTTGGAGGACAGTCAGGGAGTGTGGAAGCAGGAGAAGTCTGCAGTTATTAAGGTGATGAATGATTACTTCCAGCAGCTGTTTACCTCGTCGGACCCGAGTGTTCAGGATTTTGAGGTGGCTCTGCGAGACCTGAATCCTTCTGTGAATGACGCCATGAACCAGGTATTACTGCGACCATTTACTGGGGAGGAGATTCTCTTGGCATTGAAGCAGACACATCCCAATAAAGCCCCTGGCCCAGATGGGTTGTTAGGAAGTTTTTACAAGAATCATTGGGGCATTGTTGGGCCGGATATTATTCAGAGCTGTTTAGCAGTTTTGAATCATGGATGTTCTCCAGGTGCTGTTAATGACACTATGATTGTGCTCATCCCGAAAATCAAGTCGGCCCGACGGGTGGCAGATTTTCGACCTATCTCTCTTTGTAATGTGAGTTATAAACTGATTTCAAAGGCCTTGGTTAACCGCATGAAGCATATACTGCCACAGCTGATCTCGCAGAATCAGAGTGCGTTTATCCCGGGGCGTTGTGTTGTGGACAATGCCATCCTGGGGTTCGAGTGTATCCATGAGCTGCGAAGAAGAAATAGGGGGAGGGCCAAATGGGCTGCGCTGAAGCTTGACATGAGCAAGGCGTATGACAGGGTGGAATGGTCCTTCCTTCGAGAGGTCATGATACGGCTGGGGTTTGCTCAGCAATGGGTTGACCTGATCCTCCGATGTGTCAGCTCGGTTTCTTTTACCTTCAATTTGAATGGGGAGAAGGTAGGGCAAGTGATACCGTCACGGGGTCTTAGGCAGGGGGATCCCCTCTCCCCATACTTGTTTCTGTTATATGCAGAGGGATTGTCCAGTCTGTTGCGTGGGGCTGAGCAGAGATCGCAAATTACTGGCTTTCGGATTGGGCGCTCTAGTCCATCGATTTCACATCTCTTCTTTGCAGATGACAGTCTACTCTTTTTCAGGGCCAATAGGAGTGAGGCGTCGGTCATTCGGGGTCTGTTGATACAGTATGAGAGGGCATCGGGTCAGACTATCAACTACGAGAAGTCAGTTGTTGCTTTTAGCCCGAACACGGGGGAGGAGGCTCAGGAGTATATTGGTCAGGTCTTCTCTGTGTCCCGCTGCCCATGCCATCAGCAGTATCTTGGCCTGCCGTCGTTTATGCCTCGCAATCGATCGGGGACATGGAAGTTTATAAAGGACCGTATTTGGAGGCAGATACAGGGATGGAAGGGTAAATTCTTCTCGATAGCGGGCAAGGAAGTCCTCCTTAAGTCTATAGTTCAGGCTATCCCCTGCTATACGATGAACTGTTTCCGTTTGCCTAGGTGCTTGATCAAAGAGATACACGGGACCATGGCTAAATTCTGGTGGAATGGGTCTGAAGAAGCAAGGTGTATACATTGGGTGAGCTGGGATTCGTTGTGCCAACCCAAGTGCATGGGTGGGTTGGGGTTTCGCAACATGGAACTGTTCAACCAGGCCTTGTTGGCTAAACAGTGCTGACGTGTCCTCCAGGACCCTTCCTCTCTTTTGTGTTCTGTACTCAAGGGCTGCTACTTTCCCCAGTCAGGATTCTTGGAAGCAGAACTTGGGTCGCGTCCGTCGTTTGTCTGGCGCAGCCTGCTATGAGGGCGGGAGCTCTTAGCTCGAGGATGTCGTTGGAGGATCGGTAGTGGGCGTGCTACGCCTATTTACGGCTCGAACTGGCTGCCGAATGAGTTCTCTCTTCAAATACAATCGACACCATCGCTCCCACTTGCTAGTACGGTTAGTGAGCTATTTTCTGCGTCTGGGGAGTGGAATGAGGCTATGCTTAGAGCTCACTTTAATGAGTCTGATTGTGAGACCATTTTGAGAATCCCAGTTCGACATGGCATAGGGGAGGATCGCTTAATTTGGCATTTTGAGAAGCATGGGACCTTTTCTGTGAAGAGTGGGTATCGGCTTGCCCATATGTTGGCTGTTCAGGACCGACCCTCATCCTCAAATGCTGACAGAATGCGTGCGTGGTGGTCCGCCCTTTGGAAGCTGAATGTGCCTAGTAAGCTCAGGTTTTTTCTCTGGCGGTTGTTCCATGACCGTTTGCCTACCAAGGTGAACCTTCTCAAGCGTGGACTCGGTGTCTCGAGTCTGTGTGTCTTGTGCGACGAGGGTGCTGAGGATCGAATCCACCTGTACTGGAATTGTCCCATGGTTAAAAGTATGTGGTTGTCTTCCAAATTTGCACCTTTCCACCGATCTTTTTCTCATTTCAGGTTCGAAGAAGTCATTTGGGCGATGAAGGACAAACTCTCAGGGCTGGATTTTGAGCTTGTGGTCACCTTTTGGTGGTCTGTGTGGAATCTCCGAAACTGTTTGAGTTGGGGTGGCCAATCAGATGGTCGGGATTTGTGGGCATACTCGAGCGACTACCTCAGTGCCTTCCATGCTGGGGGGAGGCGTTGTCTTGCAGGGGATTGCCTACGGCCGCGATCGAGTGATCGTGAGGAGCGCTGTGTATGGAGTCCGCCTCCTGCTAGGAAGCTGAAACTTAATGTCGATGCTTCTGTCAGGCCTGATACAGGGGAAGCGGGGGGTGGCTGTGTGATGCGTGGGGCTGATGGTGAGGTATTTATGGCGGCCTGTTTGGAACTGCAGGAGTGTTGGAGCATAGATTTGGCTGAGGGATGGGCTGTGTATAAAGGGGTCCAACTTGCTCGGCAGTTGGGGTTTGCGGAGTTTGTGGTAGAGACTGACTCGCTGAGGTTAGTCAAAATCCTCCATGGTGATCTGCATGATGTCTCGGAAGTGGGGCTGTTAATGGATGACATTCGAGGGATCCTCCACCCTTGGGACAACGGTAAGGTTTTGTTTACACCACGTCAGGGAAACAAGGTGGCGCATGTTCTGGCTAGCTTGGCCTTTTCATATGTTGACCGTGTTTGGCTTGAAGAGTGGCCCAGCGAAATCTCGGACGTCTTGAGGGGTGATGCTGGTTCAGCTGCATGAGATGGGCTTCTTAGTGCGATAATGGGGTTCAAGCTAAGCATCTTCAGTCTCTCCTGACCGCTGTGCCTAAACCAGGGAAGGTTTCTGTTTCCCTTTCACTTGTTGTCTTTATACGTTGTCCTTATGGCTGCATGGTAGACTATGTTGGGGGCATTGTATGATGTTGGTTGGGAGTGGTAACATGTGCATACTAGTGGTAACTAGGTCTTGAGTCTAGATGCATCTGTGCGTCAGTTTGTGTTTTGCATGTTATGTTGTTGGTTTCTCCCTATTTAATTCTGGTTTGTGGTCGTGTATTTGTGCACTGGATCTGTTTTTGAGCTGAATTTGGTACTTTGTTCCCTCAGAGTGGAGGTGGGGTGTTGGGTCTTTTGTGATAATCTCTGTATGTGCTGTTATGCTCTATTTTGCTTGGGATTGAGGTGATGACTGGTAGCATATTGTGAGCCTGGTTTTAAATTATGTCTTGATTATTCTTGCATATCTGTGCACGTGGCCTCCCTTTTAGCTAGTCTCGAAAGTCTAGGTTTGCTTTATAAGTTTCCTCAAGTCTGTTGTCACCTCGATAGGATATAGGGTTGAACTAGAGAGCCTATTTGCGTTTCAGATTATAGCTGTTTGCACGAGGCACAAAATAAGGGGTAAAAAGAGCTGCCTGCAGTGTGTTCAGTTAGGCCATCCAGGAGTAATACTCGGGTTAGGGGTCCCTACTCTGCAGTGCGAAAGCTAGTACCCTGCCTCAGAGTGGAAAAAGAAAATGGTGAGTATGGAAAGCTTGGAAAAGAATGATTGAGAAAGAAAGAAGAATGAAAAGAAAAAGAATGAGTTTGACAAGAATGTCTGAAAATGAGAAAGAAAGTTTGAGAAAGAAAAGAAAATTTTTGCCCAGGCTTCTGGGTAGCGTGTTAGCAGCCTAATTTGTTTCCGTTAGCTTTTAGGCGAGACCTTTGTTCCAGTGTAGGGGGAAGATAGATGGTGGGTGCTTATAAATTTTGCCAGGGTGATTAGGGCTGCTCTAGGAGAGGCTTGTCACACACTCACGCGAGATTTGTCTGGATAACTTTGGCTTGCTTCATTTCTGTTGCCATGTAAGTTCGCTTCTTCGAGGCAAGGTTTAGCATTCGTCATGCAGGGTGTTACCCATGAAGGTTTCCAACTCCAGAGCCCCTTCAGGGCAAAATGTATTGCTTAGGCCTACTTGGGGCTTTCATGTTGTGTGGTTGGTTGTGTAATGATAGTCCTAAGTTGTTTGTTTTACCTTCTCTGAGTAGTTTTTGATGATTTACTTATGCAATTTGCTTCACTTTCTGAGGGTAATGTTATGCAGGCTTATTTGTGCACGCTTTGCGAAGATGGCCTGGTGAGTGTATGAATGCTTTCGCTAAAATGCTACCTCTCTATGGTTTCTTGCTGAGGAGCTCAAGGTGCTAGATGTGTGATTTGGGAGATGGGTGTGTGGATAAGATGGACCACAGCAATGTACCACCTTTGCCATATCTTGCCAAAGTTTGAGGGTCCAATGCCTATGAATTGTGGTTATTCTGATATTGAGTACAAGCCAGTCTGAAACAAACCAGTGGCTAGTTTGGAAGGAAGATGATCGTCTTTTGGCGGCTAGCTACATTGGGGAATCCAATCTGATTGTTTTTTGCTTAGTTCTGGACTGTATTCTTGGGTGGCTATACCTTTTCTTTGTATCAAAAAAAAAAATTGGTCTGTTTCAAAAAAAAAAAAAAGTTTAAAATTGGTCTTTAGAGTGAGTTTATTGTTAATTTTTCTATAAAAAAAAATGTTCAATAGTATCCTTTCTACAAATTTTAGAAATATGTTCACATCGTGTCTCTCTTATTGAATGAAAATTATTACTATTGAACAGTAGGGATCAATTTTAACTATAGACTAAAATTATTTCAATACAACCCTAACTTTATTTTTTTTTTTTTTGACAATTTGTGGGGTGAGGGGAATCGAACCACAGACCTCGTGGTCACTAGTACAACTTTATGCCGGTTGAGCTATGCTCTTGTTGGCATTTTTAAACTTTATTTTCTTATACATTTGAAATTCATTTTCATTTAGTACTTCATTTTAATGATCAGCTTAGGAGGAGAGACTGCACTATTTAAATTCATCCTAAATATAGAAATTGTAATGCTGGGAGCCTGGGAATTATTTAGTACATTTTAATCATCCACGATAAATTATTCAATGAGGTCGTTAATTACAATATGATTGCCTCTTTAAAATCGTTGGAGGTAAATCTTTAAATTTGTCTGTCTCCAATAATCGTTTGATATAAAATCAAGATATTTTTATAATTTCTCTCTTACATCCAATGGTGTAAAACTATGAGCCTCATTGTATCGGGTCTTTCTCCTCATGTAGGCACTACCACGAGTTGGTACAATTCTTTTAGGATGGGTTAATCTTGTCCACATCAACCGAAGCAAAGAGTTTTTGACAAGACATACATAGGTCCCATGATATGTATGTGTTTGCATTATCGAGTTTTGCAGCAAAGTTACTTATTAGGTATTTTTAATACTCAACATTTTCTTTAACTTTTTTAGGTAATGACAAGAACGTACAAGGCGAGTGACGAGATTGTTTGCAGAATGACTATGAGGTTTGCCTCGCATAAATTTCTTTTTCTAATTTTCCACTTTTCCCTTGGATTATTTTTTACATATATATATATATATATATATTTTTTAATTTTATTCTAACAAGGAGATTTGGATTTGTTATTTCCAATGAGATCCCAAAAACTAAGGTCTTGTTTGGTTGTTTTTGAAAATAAAAAATACACGGAAAAATGAAAACGTGTTTGGTATACCTATTTTCAAAAACAATTTTCGAAAACAACTCAAAAAACGACCGGTTTTAAAAAACGATAAAATGTTGTTTTCATTGTTTTCAAAATAATGGAAACACGAGATACAACTTTAAAAACACGGGATACATACTTTTTTTTCCATCAAACAATGTTTCATTATCTACCAACAATGTTTTCTATTTTTGATATCCAAATTATCTCCAACTTTAAAGAAAAAGAATACAAAATTAGTAGTGTTGTGTAAATAGCGTGTATGATTGATATTTGATGCTTTGGTTGTTATTTTTATTTTTTACATAATCCTATCTATTTTGATTTACTCTACTACTTTACAAATCAAAACCTTCCTACAATACAACTATCTGGTATATATTTTTTTTCTCATAATTTCAATTCCAACAATTTTTTTTCGAAGAATCAATTCCAACCACATTGATTTTTTATCTCTCTCTAAAAATGAATAAAAATCAAAGTGAAAAAAAAATCATATTAAATTATTTTTTTCTTAAAAAAATGAATTTTACCAAAAACACATATTAATCTTTCCCTTCATTTTCAAATTCATAACCAAACACAGTTTTCAAATTTTGAATTCGAATTTAAAGTTTTTAAATTGAAATCAAACGTGTTTTTAGATATAGTGGAAAGAAGAATTTTGTTTTCGTTTTATGCAGAATTCTTTATTTCCGAAAATAATTTTCAAATCACAAATCAAACCGGCATTGAAAATTTACCATTATTTTCTTTATAAAACTTTGTTATATGGAAGTTACTTTTAGCATTGAACGAATTTTCAAAGTTTTTAAATGTCTTAGACATGTGACAATGGTCTCTAGATAGTCAATTCTAAGAAAATTTCAGGTTGTTACGTAAACTTATTCACATTTAATCTTTTCTTTTAAAAAATATCACCACACATGTGAAGGTGAAAGTTCTAATGAATTTCAATAGTGAGATGAAAGTTGTTGATGGCAAAATCCGGACAGGGAGAACTCACCTGACCCTCACGTGCCACCAACAGTGAATTTATTTGAAGGGGAAGACGTGATCTGCAAAACAAGGGAAACCTGACACCGGTGTGGTGCTTGCCACACCACCTCAGATGCTTAAGTCAGTAATCGGAGGGAATATGAGCAAAAAACAGAGAGTTAGAGGAAGAGAAGAGAGAGTTTCGGATCAAAATTCGGGTCCCCCTCTTCAGTGATAAGGCTTTAAATACCTGCTCATGCTCTAGGGTTTTAGGTATTCCGAGGGGTTTTTGGCTGAACTGAGTGGAACTGTGGCAGCCGGGGGCACCAGGGACCGAACGAAAGCGGGCCGAGTGGTCGGCCTCGGCCTCGACCCAAGGCCGAGGCCGAGCAGGGGGTCGGGCCAAAAGCCTGATCCCCTCGGCTTTGGCCCGACCCTTTGGCATGTTCTTCCTCCGGATTCCATTTCCCGGCTGTCTCCTCGGGCTGGATCGCGTTGTCCTCGTCAGCTCTTGCATATCGGAGTGGTCCAAAATCACCTATAACAAAAGTAGTTTTGGAATTTAGCTTTTATAGAAATTTGGTGTAATAACTAATAAATATTTAAAATTCTTTTTTTTAATCCTTATTATTATTCACCATTTATCTTATCTCATTTCAATTCTTTTTTATTTTTAAATTTAATTTGTTGCGTCTAATGTATTTTTCTTACTTTTTGTATTTAAACTAAAATAACATTTTGTTTGACATAATTTTATTTTTATAAAAATTGTTTCTCTTGATATTTTTATCAAGTTATTTAAAGTAAGCAAAATATAATTTTTAAAACAAATGATGCAAAATTTACATAATTACCTTAGGAAAATTTTGAAGCTAAATATTAATACAATCTCAATCTTAATTGAAATATTTGTTTATTTTGATCATTTCTAAGATTAAATATGAAATTTATCCAATACTAATTTACAATCTATGATAATTGATTTTCTTAAAAGCACAGTGGAAAACAATTAATTTAAAAGTTACATCAATTCCAAACTAAGTCGTAGTTTTTTTGGTTTTTTTTTTTTTAATTTTTAAGTTTAAGTGTAGTCTTTTATTATTATTATTTTTTCAGTTGAATGGCAGTCTTTTAGAGATACTAGTGAATCAAGGGTAGATAGGAAGAATTTTAGGAACATTTTGTAGTTTACAAAGCATAAGTGAAAATAAATTTGTAAATTAAATAAAACGAGTGGGTTATTACGAGCATTTAATTAAGGTAATAGGGTACACAAACCTATATAAGTGTGAATTGTATTTATTCAACTTTTCTTTTTATTTTAAGGCCAAATTAATAGTTAATTAAACTTTTGGCAGCGATGCAAAATTTCTAACAAGAAAAATGGTCCGGTAACATTATGTAAAATAATAATTTAATTAGAAATAAATTATAGTAATCAAGATCATAACCCCACATATTCTCAAAAAATATATATATATATATTACAAAAATCACTATGTTTTTTTTTTTTTGGAGCTGACGATCATAATAAATTTTAGATAACTTGTCCAAGTCTCCAAAAGTGTATAAGCAATAATGATGATAAATCTAATAAATTCTTAACCATTAATACTTAATTGCTGTTTAGTTCAACTAACATAAAACTTATATTAATATAACAAAAAAATTTGTGGTTCGAATCTCTCCACCCACATATAAAAAAACTTCCGCCAAAGCGAGCCTAGCTCAGTGGTAATTGGCATATACTTTCGACCATGAGGTCAGAGGTTCGAATCCCCCCACCTCAAATATTGATGTACTCAAAAAAAAAATATAAAAAAACTTCACAAAATTAATTTTAGTAATAAATATATTATAATAAATGTGAGTTTGATATTACTTTTGAAAATACTTTTTCATGATATTACTTTTGAAAATACTTTTTCAATAAGCATGAGCTGAATATGAGGGAGGTTAAATAAAGCATAAAGAAAGGGGATTCAACCTAAGATAACCTCTGGGAGGTTAAAAAAACGTTTTAACTATTAAATTATGCTTAATTTGACTTTTATCATTTTTTTTTGGGCCGGTTGCAAATATAGCAAACCGGCCCAAAATATTTGCAGATTTAGCGGCCCGCGAAAAATTTTGCAAAAATGGCAAAATTTTAAGTTTTGGAATGTGTATTTACTAAAATGTCCTTTCTATCTGATAGAAAGTTTTTCTATCACTGATAGAATCTATCAGTGATAGAAAGAGATTCTATCTGATAGAAAGACTTTCTATCTGATAGAAAGTCTTTCTATCAGTGATAGAAACTTTCTATCAATGATAGAAGCTTTCTATCACTAATAGAGATAGATTCTATCAGATAGAAAGACTTTCTATCAGTGTTTGGTAGGTGTTTGCTTTCTATCATTTCTATCATTTCTATCACTTCTATCCTATTAATCCTATTTGTGTTCTTTTCTATAAGGTGTTTGGTTGTTGTTGTTTGGTAGGAGTTTGGTTGGTGTTGTTTTGTTTCTGATATTTTATATCATTGATAGAAAGTTTTTCTATCACTGATAGAATCTATCAGTGATAGAAAGAGATTCTATCTGATAGAAAGTCTTTCTATCAGTGATAGAAGCTTTCTATCACTAATAGAGCTAGATTCTATCTGATAGAAAGTCTTTCTATCAGTGATAGAAAGTCTTTCTATCAAATAGAATCTCTTTCTATCAGTGATAGAAAGTCTTTCTATCACTAATAGAGATAGATTCTATCCTTCTATCTTATTTCTATCAGTGTTTGATTGTTATATCCTATTTCTATCTGATAGAAAGTTTTTCTATCTGTGATAGAAAGACTTTCTATCACTGATAATTCTATCAGTGATAGAAAAACTTTCTATCACAAATAGAAAGTCTTTCTATCACCGATAGAAAGCTTCTATCAGTGATAGAAAAAAGTGATAGAAAGTTTTTTCTATCACTGATAGAATCTATCTGTGATAGAAAGTTTTTCTATCACTATAAGCTTTCTATCAGTGATAGAAATCTTCTATCACTAATAGAATCTATCAGTGATTCTATTAGTGATAGAAAGACTTTCTATCATAGAAGATTTCTATCAATATATATATAAAAATTGACGAGGAAGAAGAAGATGCGCGCCAATCAGTTTTTCTATCACTGATAGATTCTATCAGTGATAGAAATCTTCTATCACTGATAGAAACTTTATTCTACTAGTGATAGAAACTTTCTATCACTGATAGAAAATGTTTCTGATATAATCTATCACTGATAGAAATATCAGTGATAGAAACTTTCTATCACTGATAGAAAATTTTTCTACCACTGATATAATCTATCAGTGATAGAAAGACTTTCTATCATAGAAGATTTCTATCAATCTATCATAGAAGATTTCTATCAATATATATATATATATATATATATATATATATATATATATATATATATATATAATTGACGAGGAAGAAGAAGATGCACACGCCAATCAGTTTTTCTATCAGTGATAGAAAAAGTTTCTATCACTAAATCTTCTATCAGTGATAGAAAGTTTTTCTATCAGTGATAGAAATCTTCTATCACTAATAGAAAGCTTTTCTATCAGTGATAGAAACTTTATTCTATTAGTGATAGAAACTGATAGAAAATATTTCTACCACTGATAGAATCTATCAGTGATAGAAATATCAGTGATAGAAACTTTATAGAAACTTTCTATCACTGATAGAAAATTTTTCTACCACTGATAGAATCTATCAGTGATAGAAAGACTTTTTATCAGTGATAGAAGATTTCTATCAATTAAAAAAAAAAAAAAAAAACAGACGAGGAAGAAGAAATGCGCGCGCCAATGCAGGGGCAATTCAGGAATATAAAAAATTAATTCAAAAATTTTGCCATATTTGCAAATATTTTTAAAAATTGCTATATTTGCCATTATTTACCCTCATGTTGCCACCCATTACAATTATCCTTTTTTTTTAGAGGCTTTATCATTTGTTGAAATTTTGTCAAGAGACTAGTAGTCGTTAAAAACTAACCTAATTAAAATATGATACGATATGAAAGTATGTCTATATATATATATATGCTCAATTTAACTCTTTTTTTTTTTTTTTTTTGAAGAGTCAATTTAACTCATTTTAAAAAATTGATAAAATTTAACTTAAATTCATTGTCATAAATGAAAAAAAGTTTATTAATAAATTATTATATTTAACCACATTCAATGCTATTTATTAATATCTCAAACTCTTTTTTCATTTATTACAATGAATTTAAGTTAAATTTTATCAATTTTTTTCCTTTATGACCATGAATTTAAGTTAAATTTCAACAATTATAATGTTATATTCTAACAAAAATAATATTTATTTAGGGTCAACAGATAATTGATTTTATTAAACGCCAAAGCAAGCTTAGCTCAGCGGTAATTGGCATGTACTCTCGACCTTGAGGTCAGAGGTTTGAATCCCCCACCCCTAAATGTTGATGTACTCAAAAAAAAAAAATGATTTTATTAAACTAGATCTTACACTTGATACATATTGCAATTTTTACGTTATTTTGGCTTTCGTTATGTGTGAGTGAATGACTTGTTATGATTTGATTTTTTAATTATTGAGTTGGGAAAGATTTGTAAGGGATTACGGGACACTACACATATCTCCACAATGGTATGATATTGTCCACTTTGGGCATAACCCTCATGGCTTTGCTTTTGGTTCACTCCAAAAGGTCTCATACCAGTGGAGATAGCTGTCCTCCCTTATAAACCCATGGTCATCCCCTTATCTAGCCGATGTGGGACTTTGGTCGCACTCCCAACAATCCTTCCCTCGAACAAAGTACCACCGAGCCTCCTCTCAACTAGTCATCTATCCGTCGAACTCTTCAGAGTCCGTCAAATTCTCTGGGTTCCAACTCTCTAGGCCCCAATGCTTTACCGAGAGTTTACTCTCATCCAAGACACAACTCCTTTCCTCCGGAGTATACTGCCTGCCCAGAGCTCAACAACGGATTTCCCCATGACTACTTAGGCTCACAACTTCTTTGTTCGGTACCTGAGGATTTTATCCGACACGGCTATGTTTGGGGTATGGCTCTGATACCACATGTAAGGGATTACGGGACACTACACATATCTCCACAATCGATTGTTGGGAGAAAATGCGGAATACAAATAATAATAATATTATGACAGCAATCAATAATATTATAACTATCTCCCCTTCCACAGGTTAAGCCAAAAATAATAGTCACGAAAAATAATAAGAGATAGGAAAAAGAAAACGACACCGAAAAATATACTGGTTCGCCCCAAGCTCGGGACTACGTCCAGTCTTCTGCAACTGCAGGTTCTACTAGAATTTGGGAAATTACAGGAAGCCTTCAATAACGCCACAAACCAACCCTCAATAGCCCAACAATAACTATTGACTTCCAAGTATCACAACCCGATAGCTTGGGATCAACAAAGAAACAAAACCCTCAACCCAATCAAGAGAATCAATCTAATTCTCTCAAAACACCTCACTGCCGTCACTCAAGGAAAGCACTGCCGCACAAAACAGAATCTCTCAAATTTTCTTTCGGCTGCTCCTCCTTGATTAAAACCACCAAACATATACTTATATATGCATATAATTAACCTAATGGGCCTTGGCCCATTACTTATCTTTTATCTCATGCACGGCAGGTGAAGGAGTTTTGTGGATTTTGTCTCCACACACCAACAATTTCCCACTTGGAGACAAAACGACGATCTCGTCTCCCACTGCAACAAAACTCTAATCATCTTGGCAAACTCCAAGGATCTCTACTCCCACTACAACTGTTATCTCTGATCTTCTTGGTAAAACTCCAAGGCTCAAAAAATACCTGAAAAACAACAAACTCACAAAAACAGGTAACTATCAGAATATAACTGTAGCTCATCTGTGCTTGCCCCGAGGTATGGGCTAGCTACGTGGACCTGTCTCCCAGACGAAAAAGACAGACACGTATTCCCACTTCAGCTAAGTGGTATCACCTGTCATCTTCTTCCAACCCGAACAACTGTTCCTGAAGAAGATACAATCTGAGAATGGCTTGAATCCTCTATTCAAACCTGTTACCAAGCTAGAGACCTGACCTTTAACCTTAGCAACTGCTCTGGCCTTCCACTTTGATGCCTCAACTCGCCTAAGCGACTTCTTCAATTCATTCGACCGTCTGACAACTGGGGATTCACGATAGCCATCAACTTTCTCTCCTGGACTTCCCAATTGTTTCTGAACTGAAGGATCTTGATCGGACTGATCGAAATTGGCTATCCTTGCTGCTGGCTCAACTGTACCTCTACAACTACCATCTGCAGCTTTAACCGGCATCCACTGTCTCTCTGAACCTTTGGCAACAATCAGTACAGTGTAGATTTCCTGTGACCAACTGCCACTACCTGGGATCCGAACTTGAGTTTACACTGGCGACTACCAAACTCACACATGAAACCATCATCTGCCAACTGACCAATAGAAATAAGATTCATGATATTAGGCACGTACCTGACATCTTGCAGTACTAATTTACCTCCACATTCTGTCTTCAGACTAACATCTCCAATCCCTCTAGTCTTGGAGGTTCTACCATTCCCCAAGACAACCTTCTCCACTATATTTGCCTCTGGTTTTCTTTTCTGATCCTCTTTAAATTTCCTACCAAAGCTTATTTCCAGTCGAATTAGACACTGCTGTCTTCATCGTTTCCCAACTATCAGGTAAAGACGTTAACAACTGAATAGCATTCACCTCATCACCCATGACTCCTGAACCAAAAGCTCTGACACCAATTGTTGGAGATTACGGGACACTACACATATCTCCACAATGGTATGATATTGTCCACTTTGGGCATAACCCTCATGGCTTTGCTTTTGGTTCACTCCAAAAGGCCTCATACCAGTGGAGATAGCTGTCCTCCCTTATAAACCCATGGTCATCCCCTTATCTAGCCGATGTGGGACTTTGGTCGCACTCCCAACAAAATTTATATAATGACCAATCTTGTTGTGGCTTAATTTTTCGAATTGACTTGTTATGATTTGATTTTTTAAAATCAAAATTAGTGATTTTTTAAAAGATTTTTACACAAATTCAGATATTGTGTGGTTCATGCACACCAAGCATGGGTTAACTACATAGATATGGTCTATTTGAAGATCCAATTTACACAAATATCTATATTTCAATAAATTAATTTCAGCTGATTCATATTGAAGTCCAAAAGAGGACTGAATTTACATATATCCCATTAGGGTTCATTTTTGTAATTATTGAGATTCTGAAAATTTAATATGGAAAAAGAATCCTCTAGATTTTTCATAACTGATTGAGAGATTTATTTTAAAATATCCCAAAATCTTTTCTTTCCAAAACTTCCCTCTAAATCAAATGTATTAAATTTTCGTCAACATGTCGACATTTCCATTGATATTTCTATATGAGTTCGATTTACATTATATTATTAAAAAAGGGTAAAAACTAAACAGAATAACAACAAAATATAACTAATGTGTAGATAATATTTATAATAAGTGTTTTAGTTAATTTAAAAATGTAAAATATTTATTTATTAATTTAAATATTCTTTTTTATTTTCTTTTTTGTTTTAAACATTTTCTTAGATATCGATCGACATCAACATCTTGTCAATATTTTCATCGACATTTCTGTCGACATCAACATTTTAAACCTCGCTCTAAACTCACTAAATCTCTTCAAAAGGCGATCAAGTTGATTTCTTTGTCACAACCAAAAACTAAAATTTGGAAGTCCATGAATTATTAGTCTACAATCATAACTCAAACCATTATTACAACCTGAACTCAAAAAAATAAAAATAAAAATAAAAAACAACCATTATTACAACCTAATAATCCAGTTAGAACTGCCTTCTCCAAAACAAACTATAAAGAAAACATTACGGGCCCGTTTGATAACCATTTCAGTTTTTGGTTTTTGGTTTTTCTGTTTTTGGTTTTTGGTTTATGGTTTCATGTTTTTTAAAAACAAAAACCACATATATTTGATAACTGTTTTTTGTTTTCTGTTTTTAAAAAACTGAAAACCAACCTTGTTTGATAACTGTTTTTGGTTTTCAGTTTTTTAAAAATTAGAAAGATGAAAAGATATTTTAGAGAGAGAAAATTGTGTAAAGACGTTGAAAGACACAAATATAAATGTTTTTAAGAGATTTTTTTTTTTTTGAAAAGACGAGAGAAAAGTTAAACATAGAAAATTTAGAGAGATGAAAGAAAATGTTTAGAGAAAGAATATTAGTTAGACTCGAGAAAAGATATTAGTTAGAGAAAAAATAGAAAATAAGTTAGAGTAAAAGCGATAAGTTTTAGATTAAAAAATAAATAAAAAAAGAAAATTTAGAGAGGTAGTAAAGTTAAGAGTAAAAGATATGCTAAAGAACTAACGATAAATTAGAAAAATAAAGAAAAGTTGTAGCGATAGAAAATTTTGATGACTTTTTTTTTCCAAAAGAAAAATTAGAACATGTTTATTGAGGAGAGAAAAGGTATTGACAAATTTTTAGAGTTAAACAAGTTATAGAGAAAAAAGAAAGTTTTGAGAGAGAAAAATAACTTTTAGAGAGAGAAAAAAAATAGAGAAAGAAATTTGTTGGAGAGAGAGGTAAAAGAGGAGAAAAGTAAGCATTAGAAGAAAAATGAGTTTTTGAAAAACAGAAATCTGTTTTTAAAAACTACTTTTTTTGGTTTTTAAAATTTACTTATAATTTCAAAAACGTTTTTAAAAAACAGAAAATAGAAAACAGAAATGGTTATCAAACACCCCTGTTTTTTAAAAATGAAAAATAAAAACAGAAAACAGAAAACGGAATGGTTATCAAACGGACCCTACATAAACTAATAGTCTACAATGCCATAATTAAATCGAATTATATTATTACAACCTAAAAACTAAAAAGAAAAAGAAAAAGCGAAAATCACAACCACACATAAATTACTAGAAAAAAGGTAAAAAGAAAAGAAAAGGTCCCACCATTATGAAAAATTACAAAGGAAAAAAAAAGGGTCGAAGTAGAAGTCATCCCCACCATTCATATTAGGATCCGTTTTGAATACATTTTAGTTCAAGTGTTTTTCAAGAATGCATTTTTTAAAAACATTTTGTATAAAAAGTTGTTTAGAATTTAAACAATCATATGTTTGGTTACATTTCCTAATAAGTGTTTCTATTGAGTTTTTATTGAACACTGAACACTAAACCTAAATACAATCAAAGGAACTAGTACACAACACTTTTTAAATACACAGTATGTATTCAAATGTATGAGAGATTATAATACTGGGTCGCCATAGACATTTAAAAATATGAAATATATGAATTTTAAATATGTGTGACACCACCTCAAAAAGATAGAATTAATTTTTTAAGGTAATACATTTTTGAAGAATACATAATAACTTTCATCACTGTAAATGAGATTGTTTGATTTTATTTTAATTATAGATTTGATTTAACTACCCTATAATTTCATATATTTGTTGAATTGTTTAATTTTATTTGAATAATAAATTTGATTTAACTACTTATAATTTCAGATTTTCGATTATATTTGTTGTTAGGGGTATTTCTGCAAGTTGATAATTCATATTTATTAATTCATAAAATCTATTTGACCATTTATTCAAAAAAAAAAAAAGGCCATTTTTCAATACCCTTTTAAATATGACCATTTTTGCCGTTATCCCAAAAATATATCATAAAGTTTTGGGAGGATGGCGAATGATAGCACCAATCTTATTGTCAAATTCAAGTACTTCTTTGCTTGTATCATCTCTATGAATAATGGCTTCTATGAAGCACAAACAATCCTTTTGATCTTCCATTGTTGTTTTAATTGCATCGATCAACTCTTCTTCTGTTTGAACCTATATGCAAAAATACAAAAAATTTTACTTTTTGTGATAAAAAAAATATGCAAACGTTTTTTTTTTTAAATACCTCTCTCTCGACTAATTAATTTTCACTAATTTTTTTTGGAACTCTTTTAAAAATTTCTATTTTTTAAAATGAAAACTCAGTGAAGTATGCTAGTATAAAAATAAGTGTAAAAGGGATATTGAGATTTAACTTTACCTTGGCTGTCCAACATTTTCCATCACCATTGTGCAAGGCATTGACTAGGGCAGTGTAGTCCCAATTCTTGATGACATTATAAGGGCCATCGTTAATCTCTGCTGCAATGGTATATCCACCATTATTTATTAAAAATATTATATTCTTTTGTCCCAACCTTAGCATCGTTGACACATCTTGTGGAGCCATCTACACATCATAGTAATTTTATATCTTTATTCTACTATGGTTGCCCTGAAAGTTAGAAATCTAGATAGAAATATTTCTTTTTATAATAATAAGGCCAAAGTGAAATATGGTTGACCTGAAAACTTCCATCACCAAGACATAGAACTACTCGCTCCTCTGGTGCACTTTGTGCATATCCAAGGACTGCGCCTAAAGACCATCCAATTGATCCATATAGTAATTGTACCTCATACCTACAAGTTTTCAAAGTCATTTACATATTATAATCAGTCTAATTAAGTTTGTGGAGTAAAGTTTGTAAGATGTTTCTCTCTTGTGGACTTTATTTTATATTTTTTAAGAAGGAAAACAGTTCCATTTTACCCGCATGAGTCTGGTAATTTTAGTTTTTGACATTGAAACCAAGAGTCACCCGTCTCAGATATCACAGTCATGTTACTGGTTAACATTTTCTGAATATGTTTGAAAAGAACATTGACCCGCAATGCCTCGCCCGGCTCCGTCTGGGCAGGACCCGACTCCGGAATATAAATCCGACCATAATTCTCGTAAGCCGTTGGATTGGGCTTCAACCGCCCAGCTAAAGCCCGAAGGAACTCCTTCATTAAAACCGGCCCAAAACTCGGCCCATTTGGAAATACTACACGATCTGGTTCTACAATAATGGCCTTCTTCTTTTTGTAACAAAGCGAGAAACCAACGGTTTCAAATTCGTCTGAAGTGGCTCCGACGAAGATTGAAGCGTCAGCTACTTCCACCGTCTCGCAGCAGAAGGCGGTGCTTATTGTTCCCCAGTACGTTCCGATGAAATGAGGGTGGTTCTCCGGGAACATACCCTTTGCCGACGGCGTAACGGCGACAGCGTAGCCACAAGCGTCGGCTAGCTCGACAAACGCCGCCTGTGCTTTGGCGGGTCGCAGCTTCTTCCCGCCGACCATGACTGGTTTTACGGCGTTGTTTAGAAGCTGAGCTGCCTTCTCCACTGCCATCTCCAGACCCATTTGGTTAGTTTGCCTGTGAAATCATTCGACAGTGAGAATAAGGATTTTAAAAATCTTAAATATATATCTCTTTGAATTTATTGTGTTGGGGATTGAGATGAGAAATTACTTGGGAGAAAGGGAGAGTGGAATGAGTGGTTGGATGGAGAAAGAAGGATGAGGAATGGCCACCAAATTGCAAGAAATACTAATGTAAACTGGTTTGCTCTCTTCCAAACACTTTGATATCGCTGTATCTATCTTCCATTGTGCATCTTCCAAATTATCGATAATGGCCTGATGACACGTCACATTTTGAAAGCACCCAAGTTCTTGACTGAAATCCGGCAACCCAATGGTATGGTGGATAATCTTCTTACTCCCATAGTAATTCGAGTTTGGTCCACCCACGATGCAAATCACTGGAAGATCCTCAGAGTAAGCGCCAGCAATGGCGTTGATGAGGCTGAGCCCACCAACAGTGAACGTCACAGCGCAGACTCCAACGCCTCGGCGCCTAGCGTAGCCATCGGCAGCATAGCCGGCATTGAGCTCGTTACAACACCCCACAAGCTTCAGCCCTTGTTCTGCCACAAAGTAATCGAGCAGCATAAGAATGGAGTCCCCCGGAACCGAAAAGATGTCTGAGACACCGATTTGAAGGAGCCTACGGGCAAGGTAGTGGCCCAAAGTTGAAGGGGCGGTGGCCATGGCTGAGGCTAAGAGGCTTTGGAATAACAAAGGCAATGGGAAAGGTGGTACTGTAGATGTCTTGGGCGCAGTTTGATAGTTGTAGTAGATGTGGTTCATGGGCTGATACATTTATAGGAGAAATAAGAGAAAGAAATGTCAATATTCAAAAGTTTTATTATAAGTTTAATTCTCAATTTTCAAAGTTGTATCAATTAGGTCCCTAAACGTTAAAAAAAATGTCTAAAAGGTCCCTGAAGTTTCAATTTTGTGCATAATAGGTTCTTGAGTCTTAAAAAAATCTAATAAGTAGTTGTACTTTCAATTTTCTATCTAATATAGGTCCCTGACGCATTGTTTTGAAATTTTGAATTTTTTGTCTATTAGAACCCTAAACTTCCAATTTGTATTTAGTAGACCTGTGAATTTTAAAATATATCGAATGGATCAAATACTTATTAATTGACACAAAATTGAAAGTTGAAAGATTTATTAGACACAAAAGTGAAAGTTTAAGGACGTACTAAAAACTTCTTAAAGTTCATGGGACTTAACTGGACATAGAATTGAAAGTTTGAAAACCTATTTCACACGTTTTAAAATTCAAGAACCAAATTCACACAAGTTGTTGAAAGTTTAGTCCGTTTAGGGACTAAACTTGTAATTTAACCAAATTCACAATTAACTCTAATTTAAGTAAGCCAACTTTGTACCTTTTTAGTTCAACAATTATGGAGATGGAGGACCAACTATATCAACTTTTTAGGTTGGTAATTGATGTTTTATCACTAACTATGCTTGAATTCACCAAAGATTTTGAAATGATTGTTTGTTATCTCTTTGAATTAGAATGATTTCAAATATTACTTGATTTTGAATCCTAGTTTATTTTGTTCTAAAAAAAAAAAAAAAAAGAATCCTAGTTTATTTTAGTTTTAGTTTTAGTTTTTTTTTTTTTTTTTTGGAAAAAAAAACCAAAAACAATAGTTGGTTTTTCGGTATTGCATGGAATTAATTTTAAGTTAAATTACTGATTTTTTTTTCAAGTTCAAGTTAAATTACTGATATAATTCTATCATATTCTAAATTTTTTTAAGGAAGAAAATCAATTTTTTTTCTCAAAAAAAAGGAAGAAAATCAATTTCTACCTCTAAACTTTTGAATTGTATCAATTAAAGCCTCAAGTTAATAGTTGTAACAATTTAAATCCTAAACTTTCATAAGTGAATAAATTTAGACCATCTCTCCGTTATTTATAAGTAACTATTTTCACTTCATTTCATTTAAAATCAACTGAAAATCTAAATTAAAGGGAAAAATACATTTTTGGTTCCTGAGGTTTGGGTTAAGTGACAGTTTGGTCCCTGAGTTTTCAAACTCAACAAAAATACCCCTGAGGTTTGAGATAAGGAGCATTTTGGTCCCTGCCATCCAATTTACCGTTAAGTGCTAACGGAATGCTGACGTGACCACATTTTTTTAATTAAAAAAATTTCTTTTTTATTTTAAAATAAAAATAAATAAAAACAATAAAAATATTATTATTTTTTATTATAATATTATATTATTTTTTAATCTCTCTTTCCCTTCTTCTTCATCCTCACTCTCCACTCCCCTTCATCTCTTCCCACCTCTACCTTCTTCTTCTCCAAGTCTCCGGCGACCGGCGACCGGCGGCCGGCCGTCGTCGCCGGTCGCCGGCGACTTTTTTTTTTTTTTTCTTCCCCTTTCTTCTTCTCTTACCCCATTTTTCATCCTTTAAAAAAAAAGGAAACAGAGGAGGAGGGAGGAGGGATCTTGTATATTAAAAAAAAAAAAAGAAAGAAAGAAAGAGAAGAAGAAAAAAAAAATCAGTCGCTGGCGGCGGCGGGCGGTGGCCGCCGGTCGCCGGAGTTAGGAAGAAGAAGAAGGAAGATGAAGGAGATGGAGAAGATGGAGAAAAAGAAGAAGAATAAAGAGAAAGGAAGAAAAAAGAATAAAAAAAAGAATAAAATATTAATATTTTATTATTTTAATATTTTTATTTAAAAAAATAAAAAAAAAATAATTTTTTTATTAAAATAATAATGTCACGTCAGCAACTGTTAAGATTTAACAGAAAAATTGACAGCAGGGACCAAAATGCTCCTTATCTCAAACCTCAGGAGTATTTTTGTTGAGTTTGAAAACTCAGGGACCAAACTGTCACTTAACTCAAACCTCAGGGACCAAAAGTGTATTTTTCCCTAAATTAAATTATTTTCCTCTAATGTGATTCTTCCTAAATAAGTAGAGAAAAACGGAGGAAGAATAAAAGATGAAAAATCACTCATCCATTTAATGGGTAAGCATTTCTCTCTAATATTTAGATTTGAATTATGTAGGGTCACTTCTAAAATAAATCCTAACCTAGGTCTAAATTGATTCATTTTCTAAAGTTTAGAGTTTTAAATGATACAACCACAAAATTGAGAGGTATAAAGGAATTGTTTCCCCCTTTTTTAATTAGTAAATTAGAAGTGAAGGTTGTATTATTATTATTATTATTATTATTATTATTATTATTATTATTATTGTTGTTGTTGTTGTTAACTTTCTTTTCCTCTCCAACAAAGATTCAAAACAAATTTTTAATTACTTTCATTTGAAATATTCTTTTACTTCTTTATAATCATTTTTGATATTTCAACTCATGGAAATTTATATATTAAATTTTCTTAGTTGGACGTGCCAATTAATTGCCACTTAACTAAGCTCACTTTGACACTATTTATTAAACTTTCTTGGCTGACTTTAAATGATCGAGCATCACTTCTAATTTTACCAAATTAAACTACAAACTTTGGATAATTATAGTAATTTATATCATGTTTATCATCATATTTACTCTTTAATTTCAACCTATATTCTATAATTTATTAACCGAAACGAAAATTAAATTATAACAAATCGATGTCCTATTGAACCAAACGAAGAAAAAGAAAAAGAAAAAGAAAAAAAAAAACTTTCTATTATCTATTCAACTCACTATTTTAACAAAAATCTAAACCTATCATGTTGTGCGATCAATTTCATATCATATCTCACCAAATACGGCCTAACATGTAATTGACTTCATTCATTTCATATTAATGTATAAATCAATGGCATTGATGTTTTTCATTTATTGAAAATAAATCACATTGACAGAAAACAATAATTCTTTGACAATTTTTTTTGGGTTAAATTAAGTTTATCTATTTATATTAATTCCTCTACATACCGTCAAAAGTGGTAAAATTATTGAATTATTATTCTATTGATCTATATTTTGACACCCGACGTTAGGAGGGTACATGAATGAACCGAGATCACATCCGAATGAGAGGGATCCTGAGGACATGAAAGTATAATCAAGATAAGCTTAAAAGAATTGATAGATACTACCTATTCCAACAAGGTGCACCTTCCTTTTCGGTGGCTCAATCATAGGAACTTTGAAGTTAAGCGTGCTTGGCTTGGAGAAGTTCTATGTTGGGTGACCTCCTAGGAATTTTCCTAGGGAGTATGTGAGTGAGGACAAAGCATGCTAAAAGGACTCCGTGTTGGTTTGTGGGGATTGTCTTCACTCTTGGAAGGTGCCGAATCCGAATTCCGAATCCTGGACCTGGGACGTTACATATATTGTTTACATATTAATTAAAACGAGATATTATATGCATCCCTAGCTATCAGACAATTGGACATACTTTGAAGATATCAATAAAATAGAACTATATTAGAGATATAAAATAAGTTAAATAATAAGCAAAATTACCATTTGCAAAACTACAAAAAGAAGTTGTAGTCAATATATCAACGTAAAAACTATAAATGATAGACAACTACAAGAAAAGTAGTTTACAAATAGCTTCGAAAAAATGCGATCACAACTCGGTTTAAAATATTTTAACAAACTAAAATTCATGACAATATATGCTATTAACAATTATAAAAGATATTAAAAAAATGCAATAGTAAATATTTTTAACACCTTTATGTGAGTGCAATTGAAAAGTTTTGGTAGCTTAAAGAAATAATATAAACATAATTTTTAAGGCCTTGAAAAATGCTATAAATTTTTTTATAGCTTTAAAAGAATACTATGATAGATTTACCATCACTATATATATATATATTTTTTATAACGATTTACCACCACTATTATTATTAGCTATTATAGTTTTTTTTTCCCTTTGATGTCAAGCTATTTTAGAAAATAGCTTATAAAAAAATCCGATTGTATTCCTTCTATAACTTTTTAACCAAAGTCATGACGAACAATATTATTATACTCTAAAACTTTTATAACACTAATAAAAAAAAACTAATAGCATAATAATATTGTTATTGTAACATTGCCTTTCCACATGAATACTATTAGAACTTCTTTAATATCACAATAAAATGACATAGTAATTTTAGCAATATACAAACTTATATTCACTCTTTGTATTACTGGTTTGATAGCGGTTTTTGGTTTTCACTTTTTTTTTTTAATTAGAGAGATGAAGATATATTTGGAGAGAGGAAAATATATGTAGAGACATGAAAATAAAAAATTAGAGAGAGAAATTAATGAGAGATATGAGTTGTCAACAAGACACATTAGCTCAATTGGCATAAAGCATGAACTTAGCACCAAGAGGTTAGAGATCCGAGGCTCCCACCCCATATATTATCAAAAAAAAAAAAAAAGATATGAGTTAGATAAAGAATATTAAGTTGGACTTCATAAAAAATATTAGTTAGAAGAAGAGAGGAAAATTTTAGAGAGGAAAACTTAAATAAAAAGATAAATTACAAGAGAGAGAGAAGAGTTAAGAGAAAAAACATGATAGAGAAAGAAAAATAAATGAGAAAAATAATAAAATGTAGAGAGAGAAAACTTAGAAAGAAAATGTTTGTTTAAGAGAATAGACATATTTATGAGAGAAAAAGAGAAGTTAGGGAGAAACCTTAGAAATAAATGAATTAGAGAGAAACAAAAGTTTAGAGATAGAAAATTTTGGGAAAAATATTTAATTAATCTCTAGAAAAAAAAAAAGAGAAGAGCTATGGTAGAAGGGGAGAAATAAAAATTAATAAAGATAAACATTTTAGAGAGATTAAAAGTTATATGCAAGGTTTAGAAAGAGCAAGAGAAATAAAAATTATATAGATCGAGAAGAAATTTTTAGAGAGAAAAGAATTTTTTTAAAAAAATAAATTTTGAGAGGAAAAAGTTTCACCAAGAAAAAAAGTTAGAAATGTTACAAATACACTGTATATTTAATTATAGATATCCATTTTAGGGCATTCAACCCCACCATTTTAGGGCAACTCCCCATGACTCCTTGACTTTAGGCTGAAGACTCTCCCTCCCTCCTATTTTAAGTCCTTTTAAGTTGTAACCATCTCTATTGTAATAGTATAAATAGGGATGTGCATGAAGGGTTAAACAACAACTCAATTGAATGCAATTTATTTGCTCTCTTCTCCCTACCTTTGCTCTCTCTATTTCTCTAAGTGTTCTTAGTGTTCTTGTTATTGTTCTTCACGTTTTATAACAAGAAAAAGTATTTGTTGAGGTACTAGGGGCTGTTTTTTGGAAATCTAGATAATCGGAATATTCAGATGCCTGAAATTATAGATACCCGAAAATATAGATGTCCAAAATTTTAGATAACCGTGTTTGTTTTGAAAGAATAATTTATAAGAATATATGGAGGATTTTTGTGCGGGAAAGTTTTTAGATTATGTATAATACCAATAATGCCTTTACTAATTTTTAGCTAATTTACTTATTAGTTTAATATAATTTAAATCTATATAACGTTCTAGGCTTTGCTAATCTAATATTTTATTTTTATATCAATTTAATTTATACTAATTTAATTTGTTATTTTTTAGAACAAATTAATTTATATTAGTTTAAGGTTTTTATAAAATATTTATTTTAAAATATTTAAAACATGAAAATTAGTATAATTCATTGTGTATTTTAGTAGACTATATTGATCACATTACCAAACTAGATTTTTTTTTAGAGAATTATATATATATTTTAATGGATTTTATGTGTATGTTTGTTTGAAAAGTTAATAAATCAAAAATAAATTGAAATATTATTCAATATAACTATAATTTATTTTATATCTAAATGTAAAATTAAAAAAAAGGTTAGTTAGATATGATTATTTGTTAGTGTATGAATAAATTAATTTACTTTTAAATAAAAATACAAAATTTAAAATTATATATATATATATATATATATTAAAATAATGGAGAGGTAAAAATGTCATTCGAAGATGCCCTCAACATGGAAATCTTAGAAACTCATCTCTCACGAGAGCATCAAAAGCTTCTTGAATGCGCACCCCGAAATTCCTAGGTATCCAACATTACTACGAAACAAACGAGGTAATCCAAATGCCCATTCCATGGGAATCTTGGATTACCATCAAACAAACGGCCCCGAAAAGATATGTTTAGGATAGAAAAAGTGCGTCTAAAGAAAATTGAAATTTTAATAGAACAAAACTTGGTTGCTCATTGGGATCTCCCTACATACCCCATCAAAATTTTGACAATTAAGAAAGAGAAATATAGAAAATGAGATTTTTTTTTTATCTCTCCTAGTTGTCAAGATTTTAATGGTGATATGTACAAGTTTTTTCCACTTTAATAAATCTACTTTTAGAAACTAATTTTTTCTTAATTTTCATATAATTTCAAAAACGTTGTTAAAAAACTATTAGCAAAAAACATAATTGGTTATCTAATAGCTTTGTTTTTTTAAAAATGAAAACAAAAATAGAAATCAGAAAATAGAAAAAGAAATGGTTATCAAACGACCCCTAAATCCTCATTTGATAACCATTTAGTTTTTGAAAATTATGCTTGTTTTCTCCCAATTACCTCGCAATGATTTTCATCTTTATTAAGGAAACACTTAGCCAAATTCTTAAAACAAATACACGTTTTTAAAAATTATTTTCTTTAGTTTTCAAAACTTGACTTGATTTTTAAAAATATGAAAAGAAGGTAGATAAGAAATAAACTTATAGGTGGAAACATTGTTTATCAGCTTAATTTTCAAAAACCAAGACCCCATTTGGTTTTTAAAAAATTAAGCTTATTACAAAGACGACATCCACATGCAAGTTTCTTCTTCTTCTTCTTTTTATTTTCTATCTATGTTTTCAAAAACTAAGTCACTTTTTGAAAACTAAAAACAAACTTAATTTTTTTTTTTGAAATTTGGTTAGAAATTTAAATGTGTCCTTAACAAAAATGTATGGTAAAGAAATTGAAAAAAAAAAAAAAGTATAATTTTCAAAAACCAAAAACCAAAAATCAAATGGTTATCAAACGAGACTTAATTTTTTAGTTTTGAATGAGAGATTTGTATGGTTAAGTCTCAAATTCATAATATTGAGAATTTAACATTTCCTTGGATTTTAGTTCTAAGTTTGGCAAGTCTAATTTTATCTCCTAACTTTTTCTCCAAGACTTTACCCAGATTCTTTTGGAAGTTTAATTGGAGTTAACCAGGAAAGAAAAAGGACGAAAAAGAAGAAGGAAAAGAACTTCTCAAAAAAAAAAAAAAAAAAGGAAAAAAAATAGAAGCCCAAAATCCTTAATCTTTTCTTTTAAAAAATGAAAAAAAAAATACACTTTTGGTTATTGAGGTTTGGTTAAGTTTTATTTCGGCCTCAGTTTTCAAACCCAACAATTTAGCCCTTGAGGTTTGATTTTAGTTTCATTTTGATCATTCCATCCAATTTTCCGTTAAATTAACGGATTGCTGACCTGGCAAAATTTTCTTATTAAAGAAATTATTTTTTAATTTTTTTAAAATATAAATATAATAAAATAAAAATATATTATTATTTTATAATTTTTTTTATTTCTTTCCCCCTCTCTCTCTTCTTCTCCTTATTCTTCTTCACCCAACTCTTTCATCTTCTTCCTTTTCAAGTTATTCTTCTTCGCCCAACTCTTTCATCTTCTTCCTTTTCAAGTTGTCTTCGGCGGTGTTGATGAAGAAGCAGCCGCGAGAGACAACTTGAAAAGGAAGAAGAAGAAAGAGTTGGGTGAAGAAGAAGGAGGGGAAGAAAGGGAGGGGGAAAGAAATAAAGAAAATTATAAAATAATAATATTTTTATTATTTTATTATATTTATATTTTTAAAAACATAAAAAAATAATTTTTTTAATAAAAAAATTTTGCCACATCAACAATCTGTTAACTATTAACAGAAAATTGGATAGAGGGACCAAAATGAAACTAAAACCAAACCTCAAAGGCTAAATTGTTGTTTGAAAACTCAGAGACCAAAATGAAACCTAACCAAACCTCCCCTAAAAAATATCACCACGAATATGAAGTGAAAGTTCTACCATATGATGTCTTAGAAGTGAAAAGAATAATGAAGTGCCAAGATCAAAAGTATGATAAAAATCTTGCCTTGCACTTATTATAGCAATACCCTTCATTGTTACCCAATCAATTCTGGTGGATGTCTCTGCTATCTGTAAGCATTGAGCCGCAGTGCTGCTGGAGAAATTATTAAGTGCTTTCGATACAATGAGATAGGTAATTTTGCACCGTTAGATGTAATAGAGAGAAATTGTAAAAGTACTTCGATTTTGTATCCAACGATTATTTGGGACAGACAAAATTGAAGACGTACATCCTACGATTTTAAAGAGGAAGCCTCATTGTACTTGAACACCTAATAACTTGTCATCTTGCTTACACTTGATTGGGTTTGTTTTACAACTTTTATTTAATTATAAGAATTTTATTTGGATATAAATAATAATTAATGTCTAAAAATTAAATGTATGAACTCAAAAAAAAAAAAAAAAGAAGAAGAAAGTATGAGGGCCAATATGAGTATAGCTCCAATTGGTATAAAGTTTGTACTAATGATCAAGAAGTTTATTTTATAAGAATTTTATTTTATAATTTTATTTTATTTCTACGTTTAAATGTTGTCACCTCTACATGTTGTAAAAAAAATAAATAAATAAAGGTAAGAAAATAAATTAATGTAATCCTCGATTAAAAGGTCATATTGGTTTGAAATATCAATTATTTAAAGAAATTGAATCGGATTGTCAAACAAAAACCGACTGAACTAACTAGAATCAATAAAATCGATCATGACCAACAAAACTGAAATTGAACCAGCCCAATTAATGAACTCGATGATAATTCAAACCAAACTAATCATATTTTGTTATTAAACCCATCAAATCAATTTAGTCGCGTTGGTTTTTTATTGATTATTTTTACTTCACTCAAAGTTGTGGAGGCATAAATTCAAGCTCTTGAATATTAAAAAAAAAAAAAAAAAAAAAAGTTACTTATGCGTTAACACTACCGAGCTACGGTCTTATTGACTCGAACTTTATTATTACTTTTTAAAATTTTAATTTTTCATCCACCCAAATATTATTTCCATCGGGTGAATTTTCAAAGAGTGAGATGAAGCTTTATCATCATTTCATTAAATTCCAAATACAAAAGGTAAGACTCCTTTCCAAATCTTAGATAACATGGACTTCCATCTCAAAACCAACTGACAATAAGTGAAGTGATCTTTGTAGCTTATAAATTGGGAGGTCTCCACTAATCTTTTCAATGTGGGATCTTCAACACCAAATAATAAGTCTTTTTTTTTTAAAACACCAAATAATAAGTCTTTTAATACATCGACTCCAATCTCAATTAATGGAAGCAAAGTCAAAACTTAATTAGCTTTATTAATTAAAAAATTCAATTAAAAAAATATACATAGTTTTAATATTTTCACCATTTTTTTTTTCTTTTTTAAAGCTTGGATTGAGCTCAAATGAAGTTTTTGATGCAATTAAAACTCATGCTTATATGAAAAATCTTTCACATTTATTTTTATTAGCTTAATTTTCTATAAGATAGCTGTAGTCTTTTTTTTTTTTTTTTTTTTTTTTTTTAAGTTCAATTGTAGTCTTTTAAAGTTACTAGGGAATTGAGGGTATATGAAAAATTATTTTAGGAACATTTTGTAGTTTACAAAGCGTGTGAAAGTAAATTTGTAAATTAAATAAATTAGTGGGTTAATACGAGCATTTAACTAAGTTAAGAAGTACACAAGAGTAGGCTACACAACCCTATAGAAGTGTTAATTGTATTTATTCAACTTTTCTTTCAAATAAAGAACTTGCAAGGTATGCAAAATTTCCTAATAAGAAAAATAGTCCAGTAACAATATGTATAATAATAATTTAATTAGAAATAAATTATAGTAATCACCATCATAATAAATTTTAGATGACTTTTTTTTTTGAAATAATAAATTTTAGATGACTTATCCAAGTGTACAAAAGCGTATAAGCAATATATGAATATAATGATGACAAATTCTAATAAATTCTTAACCACTAAAACTTCAGAGAATTAATTTTAGTTGACTTTCCTGGTCCCATCCCTACCCGGTTGTCCTCATCTGCCCCTTGTGAGTGGTCCAAAATTACCTATAACAACAATAATTGTGAATTTGATATTGCTTTTGAAAATACCTTTTCAATAAGTATGTACAATAAAAAAAAAAGTATGTACAATAAAAAGTTAAAATATCATTTTTGTCTCGATACTTCAGATTTTATTTCATTTTATCCATGTATCTCTAAATAAAACATAAATTTGATTCCTATAATGAATTTTTTTAAAATTTTTCAAAAGAAAAGAAAAGTCTTTATTAGCCTTCTTTCTATAAATTTTATAAATATGTGCACATTGTGTCTTTTCTTGTATGAAAATTATCAGGGAAAAATACACTTTTGGTCCCTGAGGTTTGGGTTAGGTTTCATTTTGGTCCCTGAGTTTTCAAACTCGACGTTTTAGTCCCTGAGGTTTGGATTTCGTTTCATTTTGGTCCCTCCATCCAATCGTTAGTTTCTAATAGATTGGTGACGTGACTTTTGTTTTTTTATTAAAAAAATATTTTTAAAATGGTTTTTATTATTTTGGGAAAATACACTTTTGGTCCCTGAGGTTTGGGTTAAGTTACACTTTGGTCCCTGAGTTTTCAAACTCAACAAAAATACCCCTGAGGTATGAGATAAGTAGCAATTTGGTCCCAGCCGTCCAATTTGCCGTTAAATACTAACAGAATGCTGACGTGACAATATTATTTTAATTAAAAAATTAATTTTTAATTTTTTTTAAATAAAAATACATTAAAATGATAAAAATATTATTATTTTATTAATTTTTAAATTCTTTTTCTCCTTCTTTCTTCTCCTTCTTCTTCCTCTTCTCCCCTTTCTTCTCTAACTTCGACCCTTTCTTCTCCAACCTCCTCTTCTTCAACTCCGATGGCCAGCGGCCACCGCCGTTTGAATGCAGGCAACATCAAGAAAGCCGATGGAAGCAATTTAAAAAGTAAGCAAAATAAGTTAGAGCTCAGAGATTGGACCCCCAATTACAGAAGAAAATAGGAAGAACACACGCAAAGGAGAGAGAAAGAAACCCTAATCTGGAATGGCGCGTGGAAATCTTGGCAATTTTTCCCCATCATCTTCTTGGAATGACAAATTGGGCGCCGGAAAGGGAGGAGGGAGCCTCCTCCCCCCTTTCCTTTCCCTCTTCGTTTTTTTAAAAAAAGTGGAGAAATGGAGGAGAAGAGAGAAGAAAAGAGAGAAAGAAGAGAGAAAAAAAAATCTTGTCGACGAACGGCGGTGGCTGTCGGCCACCGGAGTTGAAGAAGAAGAAGTTAGAGAAGAAAGGGAAGAAGAAGTTAGAGAAGAAAGGGAAGAAGAGGAAGAAGAAGGAGAAGAAAGAAGGGGAAAAAGAATTAAAAAATTAATAAAATAATAATATTTTTATTATTTTAATGTATTTTTATTTCAAAAAATTAAAAATTAATTTTTTAAATAAAATAATATTACAACGTCAGCATTCTGTTAGTATTTAACGACAAATTGGACGGCATGGACCAAATTGCTACTTAGATCAAACCTCAGGGGTATTTTTGTTGAGTTTGAAAACCCAGGGACCAAAGTGTAACTTAACCCAAACCTTAGGGACCAAAAGTGTATTTTTCCCTATTACTTTTATTTAAAGAATACATTTTTGTTATTAATTCATTTTTTTAATTTAAAAAAACATATTTTTTTTCTCTCTCTTCCTTCCCATCTTCTTTCTTTGTTTCTCCTCCATCTCCTTTCTCACTCCTCCTTTACTTTCTCTCTCTTCCTCACATGGCCATCAACCATCGGTCACCCTACCGCCGCCGCCCTCCATCGTCGTCGCCACCGTCTCCATTTTTTCCCCTCTTTTCTTCTTTTCCCTTTCCCCATATCCTTTCTCTTTTCTCTCTCTGTTCACGTAACGATGCGTCGTGGGTCTGTTCGTTTGTGTCTGCCATAGATTTTTTTGCGTGGGTGCCGTCTGAGTTATTTCCTGCACTGTCGTGGGTCTATTCGCGCGGATCTGCAGCTGTTTGCATGGATTTGTTTTCTGTCATCTGAGATCTTCACGTGGGTAATCGTTGCACCGTCGTTACCTCACCCGTGGATCTATTCGCTCGTGAACCAGACAGTGTAGATCGACGTGGGTTTGTAGATCGCCCGTGAACCAGCCGTTCAACAGTGTAGATCAACGGATCTGAGTTGAAAACGCTTCAATAGCTCACGTAGGTCTGGAACGAACCACCGTCGGAGTTCGTCGTTGTTGTCGATTGATGGATTGGTCAAGAACGAGGCCTAAACAGAAAAAGAGAAAAAGAGAAAATAAGAAAAGTGGGAGAAGAGAGAAGAGTAAAAAGAGAAGAAGAGGAGAAATTAAAAATAAAAAAAAAAAAAAAAAAAGTTTCCAGCGGCTGTCGGAGAAGAAGAAGAAGAAAAATGATGGGGGAAAAAGAAAGAATGAAACCTAACTCAAACCTGAGGGACTAAAAGTGTATTTTTTCCAAATTATTATTATTATTTAATTAATTTTGATTAAAAAAATTAACTTTAAATTATGGTAGAGACCAATTTTAAGTTTTACTAGTTTAAAAACACGTGCGATGCACGTTAAATTTCACTTTTTAGATTGAAAATTTTTTAAAAAAAAATGGTGCCTAGAAGTCTAAAACTATATATTATCTTGTTCTATGTTCATTTACAATAATAAATATGAAATATTTTGCACGTGGTTTGAAATCTTTGGAATATATTTTTTACGGTGAAAGTTAACTTTTGAATAAATATATTTTTCATCTAGTTCAAATAGTAAATATTTGACATTAAACTATAATGTAAGAGGTAGAAAAAATAATAAAAGATATATAATTAAAATTAAAATACATATAATAGTTGTAAAGTAAATTTGATAAAACATAAAAAGTGGCATCATAAAGATAGTTTATTATCTCATGGATAATTCATCGGTGGGCTTCGAGATTGTATTTTGGAGAAAAGAAAGAAAGAAATATATTTCATAAGAATTATATAAGTTGATTTTTTTTTTTTAAAAAAAAAAACTAAAGTATTTAATAAAGTATAACCTCTTTGAAAATAACATTTTTTTGTATGTTTGGATGACAGATTTTGATCTTCAAGTGATTTGATAAGAATTTTTGTATTGACATTGAAAAAAGTTGTTAATGTGAAATTACATATTTAGAAATATATTTTCTAATATTCAGAACAATTTGTCCTTGTGTTTTGTTTAACGTCATTGCACAACATAATATAACAGGAAATTTGTTTCCTTCCGAACTTGAATGGATATCATTTTGTGCCATTAGGTGGACTTAATTAATGAAAATCATGATATCAAAATGTGTTTCCCTGTTCTCCCATTACTACTTCGACAATTTAAATATAGCTCCTATACATTTTCTTGAAGAACTTTCTCCAAATAGGTAAATATAAATTAGGCTAAATCATAAAAAAATGCCCCTGAACTATGGGGTTTGTTTCAAAAATGCCCCTGAACTTTAAAAAGTTCAAAAATACCCCTGAACTTTGAAGAATGTTTCAAAAATACCCTTGCTGTTAATTTTGTATGGAAACCGTTAAAGTTTGAGTTTCAAAAATACCCTTGAACTTAAAATAAATAATTTAAAAATACCCTTATTGAAAAATGATTCTTCCTTTTTCCTCCTCTCTCACCGTAAATTCTTTCTCCATGAAAATTAATGCAAAACTTTGCTTATAAAGGTTGTGTGCAACTCAATACCAAATAAAAAAAACCTTTGAAATCAAGTTTTATCTTTTTAAAAGCGTAAAAAAGATAAGTGTGAGAAAACAACATATATATGTATATATATTATTTCATTTTTTGCTCTCTCTTTGTTAGTGTATCTTAATGATAAGAAGAAGAAAGGTTTATAAGACTGTGAGTTTGGTCCAATTTATAAGATTAATCAATCAAAAGTTTTATATATGATTTTGTTTTTATTGATATTTAAGAATTGTTAGAATCCTTACACAACAATAGTTTCATTTATTTTTCGTAATAGGAATATAGAGAAAGCTAGGAAATCTATAATATATTAAAAAGCAAGGATCCGTGAAAAACATTTTTAAACTAAAATACCCCTGTAAATTTAAGATAATTACATAATTAGTTTTCAAAATCCATAATCAAATTTCGTAATTTAATAAAAATAAAAATATAATATATTAAAATATGAAATTTTGAAGAAAAAAAAACTTAAGATAATTATTTTAATTAAATATAATTATTTTAATTAAAAAGTAGAAAAAAAAAAAAGAAAAATAAACCATTACGTGAGATTTAAAATATGAAATTTTGAAAAACAAAATCTTAAGATAATTATTTTAATTAAAAAGTAAAAAAAAAAAAAGAAAGAAAAAGAAAAAAACCATTACGTGAGAATTAAAATATGAAATTTTGAAAAAAAAAAATCTTAAGATAATTTTTTAATTAAATATAATTATTTTAATTAAAAAGTAAAAAAAGAAAAAGAAAAAGAAAAAAAACCATTATGTGAGAAAATTAATTTGAAATTTTGAAACAAAACAAATCTTAAGATAATTATTTTAATTAAATATAATTATTTTAATTAAGAAGTAAAAAAAAAAGAAAAGAAAAAAAAACCATTACGTGAGAATATTAATATGAAAATTTGAAAAAAAAAAAAACAAATCTTAAGATAATTATTTTAATTAAATATACACTCTATCTAAAATCTAATCAAATTATCATATGATCTATATACACTCTATCCAAAATCTAATCAAATTAAAATTTGAATCTAAATTCTCTCTATAATATTCGTCCCCTCCATTGTTGGTTTCAGGTACATCTCTTAATTATAATTATAATATTTTTGTTATGAACTTTAATTTCTTTTTTCCCTCAAACTTTTTTTTTTTTTCAGGTGTAAAATTACTTATCTCTTCCAATTTTTTCCAATTGTTCATTTATATTTAAGGTATTTTCCAATTTATTCCAATTGTTCGTTTATATTTGAAGTATTTTTTTTAGTTTGGCTTTTTAATTGATGTGTTTGAATTAGAAAGGTTTAGGTTAGAGATAAATTATATATTTTATGGCTTTGATTAATTTATTATTAAAGTTTCATCAATTTAAGAAATAATTATATATTTTATGGTTCTGTTGTGTTTCGGTTGGATTCTGTTTTAGTTTGGATTTGTTGGATCAATGTCTTTTGGTTTTAATGAAATTGTTGATTAAAAAAAATTAAAAAATAATTGATTGGTTGGGATTTGCATAAAATTTGTAAATTTCTGCCATTTTTATGTGTTTTATTTATAAAAAAATTGTAAATTCTGAATTTGTTTCCTTCCGCTAACCTATCAATTCCCTATGGGATGCAATCCAAAATTAAAAATATTAATTTTAAAAAAAAGGATAGAATTGATTGAATGGATTCAGTTTTTTTTTACAGTTTTTTTGTAGTACAAATGTTTTTCTACGGTTAATTCCATGTTTCGGTGTTGTTTTCAATTATTTCTTAAATTGATTTATCAATTCTTTGATTTGAACCATCATTCTTTACAAACTTGATTATAGTGATATTTTGGGTTGAATGAATTATTATTATTATTATTATTATTTTCTTTTTCATACGTGTTAGATCATTTTTTAAAATATAAGTTCAAAAAATTATTGTTCCTCTTCTTTATTTTTTAATGAAATTCTTGATTAAAAAAAATTAAAAAATAATTGATTGGTTGGGATTTGAATAGAATTTGTCGATTTCTGCCATTTTTATGTGTTTTATTTATAAAAAAAATTGTAAATTTTGAATTTGTTTCCTTCGGCTAACATAGCAATTCCCTATAGGATGCAATCCAAAATTAAAAATATTAATTTAAAAAAAAAAGGATAGAATTGATTGAATGGATTCAATTTTTTTTAGTACAAATGTTTTTTTACGGTTAATTCCATGTTCCAGTATTGTTTTCAATTATTTCTTAAATTGTTTTATCAATTCTTTGATTTGAACCATCATTCTTTACAAACTTGATTTTAGTGATATTTTGCCTTGAATGAATTATTATTATTATTATTATTATTATTATTATTATTATTATTATTATTATTTTTATTATTTTTATATGTGTTAGATCATTTTTTAAAATATAAGTTCAAAAAATTATTGTTCCTCTTCTTTTTTTTTTTTAATGAAATTCTTGATTAAAAAAAATTAAAAAATAATTGATTGGTTGGGATTTGCATAGAATTTGTCAATTTCTGCCATTTTTATGTGTTCTATTTAAAAAACAATTGTAAATTTTGAATTTGTTTCCTTCCGCTAACATATCAATTCTCTATAAGATGCAATCCAAAATAAAAAAATATTAATTTTTTTTAAAAAAAATAGAATTGATTGAATGGATTCAATTTTTTTTACGGTTTTTTTAGTACAAATATTTTTTTACGGTTAATTCCATGTTCCAGTGTTGTTTTCAATTATTTCTTAAATTGATTTATCAATTCTTTGATTTGAACCATATCATTCTTTACAAACTTGATTTTAGTGATGCACAAGCAAAAATTATTTGGCAAAAATAAAGCGACAAATATTTTAAAATAATTATTAATGACCACGAGGTCTGTGGTTCAAATCCCCCACCCCATATTGTCAAAAAAAAATATATATATATATATTTTAAGATAATTATTTATTTTTTTTAAATAAGAAGATAATTATTTATTTTATGTCATTTATGCATTCAATGTCTTAATATCCACTTTTAATGTCTTAATCTGAATTTTGTCCACTTCATTTACAGCTTCCTTTATTTCAAGAAAATTGACACATGAATAGTAATTAAACAATTTAATTTAATTTTTCGATTATTTTTGCTACAATTTATATTTTATGGAGCTAAATTTTCTTCAAAATAATGTATTTTATAAACAATAGATTGTCATATTTGTTAACCCTTTGTCGATTTTGTTTACAATTTTACATGTATTATTACAAATATAACATTTACTATAAAATCCATAAATAGATTGTCTATATTTTTATTTATCTTATGATCTATATACACTCTATCCAAAATCTAATCAAATTAGAATTTGAATCTAAATTCTCTCCATAAATCGTCCATGTTTTCTAATTGGTTTTTAGGTTTAAAAAGTAGTCATCTCTTTCGATTGTTTATCTATGTTATAATTATTGTGAATATAACTTAATACATAAATTTCATTTTTATTTTCCTTTCTTAATGTCATGAAAATTCAAATATTATATTTTGTGTGTACTATTTTCTCCCAAACAATTTCTTATATTTTTTTTAATTCAGATGGCAGATGTGTTAATTGAAGAACTCAAATCTTTTGATAAAGGTTGGAAGATTAAAGTCTTTGTTCTCTAAAAAATTCCAATCCAACAATTCAAAAGTAGAAAAGGAGATCCTTTAAGAATTATGAAATTGATTATTGTTGTTGACAAAAAGGTATTACGCATTTAGGAATTATGAAATTGATTGTTGTTTGGGAACAAATGGAAAAACTACAACTAACAAAAAATATGAGAGCCCAAAATGACATACATTTTGCAGAATATCTATTAAGGATTGGTAATGGAACATAACCATTTGTAGAAGAAGACTATATTTGCCTCCCAAATGATGTTGTCGTTACAGGTGAAAGCGAAGATGATGCAGTATTAAAATTATTGAATATTCGTTTATCCTGATCTTGAAAAAAATGCTACTTTGATAGAGTATATTACAAGTAGGGCAATTCTGTCAACCACAAATGAATATGTTGATCAAATGAATGAGAAAATGATTCATCTATTTCCTGAAAAAATAGAAGAATTCATGAGTTTTGATGAGGCGATTGACGACACACATAATTACTACCAAGAAGAATTCCTCAATTCATTATTGCCCAATGGTGTCCCTCCTCACAAATTGATATTGAAAAAACAATGTCCAGTCATGTTATTGAGAAACTTAGGCCCACCAAACGGTCTATGTAACGGAACTCGAATGGTTTGTCATGAATTTCACAAAAATGTCATTTATGCATAAATCACAACCGGACAACATGCAATAAAGAAAGTTTTTCTTCCACGCATACCAATGAGCCCAACAAATGACTTTGCTTTGCCATGACTATTAACAATGCTCAAGGACAGACATTACCTAATGCTGGAGTTTATCTTCCTCAACATGTTTTCTCGCATGGACAACTATATGTAGCACTTCCAAGAGGGATTTCTATGGCAACGACAAAGGTATTGATCAAATCAAGTGGCAATTTGACCAAAAATGTTGTATATAAAGAAGTTTTGACTATATAAACCGATTTCTTTAAAAATGTATTTTTATTATTATCTAGCATAATTATTGTTACTCCATTTGCTATGATAAATCACATATATATTATATTATATTCAAAGTAGTCATATTAGAAAACAACAAAACTAATATCAGAATGTATAGAAAATTTTAATTAGTTTTAAATTAAATTTACTTCATAATAATTTAGTCAAATTATTACACGTGCAACGCACGTGGTAAAAACCTAGTAATATTGAAAAGACTACCAACACATGTAGAATTTCAAGAACAAAACAAAAGTCATCTTGAAGATTCGATACGAAAATCCCTAAACTTTGAAGAATAGCTTTGGATGTGTTGAAAGAGAAGGAAAGCTCCTAGATTATGAATACATGACAAATAAGTAAAGTTTCTCATTAATTTTTGGAAGAGGAGTTAATTTACGGTGGGTGAAGGGAAAAAAAAAGAAGCATTTTTCAATAAGGGTATTTTTGAAATTTTTTTGAAAGTTCAAGGGTATTTTTGAAACTCAAACTTTAACGGTTTCCATCCAAAATTAACGGCAAGGGTATTTTTGAAACATTTTTCAAAGTTCAGGGGTATAAGTTCAGGGGTATTTTTTAAACTTTTTAAAGTTCAGGGGCATTTTTGAAATAAACCTCATAGTTCAGGGGTATTTTTTATAATTTAGCCTATAAATTACATAGGACTTTAAAGGAATGGTACAAAGATTGCAAGGAAAAAGTTATAAATTTAAGAAAAAAGAACAACGAAAAAAAGTAATTGCATAATAATTAGACTATTAATATATTGATACCAAAAAAAGTTTATTAAAATTTAGGATAGCAATGGTAACAATCGCTATATTTTATTGGTGCTTTATGATTTTTTTTTTTTTTTATATATAGATTTTGATACAAAAAATCTATACAGATCAAAATAGTGATGAAATTATAGTAAAAAAATATGTAGAAAACTCAAAAGTTAATATGCTTTTTGGAAAGACAGGACTAATGACCCCTTTTTATTGTAAGATATATTTTTAATTTTAATCCTCGAATGGATGCATCTTATGTGTAACTAACTATGCTTGAACAGTCACATCTCATCAGCAAAGATTGAAGGACACTTTAACTCAAAGAGTTGTCTCTTTAACAAATATAGAAGGGCAAAATGGACATTTATTAAAATTATAAGGGCAAAAGAGGAAAGCAAAGATTCTCCTCCTTAAGCCCCTTTTATATATAGTAAGATAAGATAAGATTAAAAGTACAAGGATTAATTTTTCAAAAAAAAAAAGTACAAGGATTAAAATTGGAAATTTGAAATTACAGAGACTAAAATATAACCGAACCCAAAATACATGAACTAATAAAGACTTTTCTTTTCTTTAGAAAAATTAAAAAGTTTTAATTTAAAAATTGAAAAAATAACATAAGCTGAGGGACCTTTTAAAATTATTTCTCATAACTCAAGGACTAAAAATGTCCATTTTGAAAATTTAGGGACCTTTTAAATCTATTTCTCAAAACTCAGGAAGTAAAAAGGTCTATTTTGAAAACTTAGGGATCAAATGCAACTATTCTTCAAAACTCAAGGGACCAAAAAAAGTATTTTTCCCTTTAAAAAACCTACCAATGTATTTTGTTTTTAGGTTAATCTTTTTTACATAATTAAATTAGTCAATTTAAAATAACAAAATATAGAAAAAAAAAAATTAAATTTAGTTATATTTGAAAAATAAAAATATTTAATTTTAGCTTAACTATATTAAAATAACAAATATAAATATATAAATTGACAAATTTAAATTAACTTAAAATAAAAAATATATATTTAAAGTGTCAAATTTAAACTAACCTAACATCTAACCCTATGAAGCACGAACACGTCAAAATAGGGGAGGAATCTGTGTCGGACACGTGTCAGAAACGCAAGTTTGCGTGTCCATTTTTTATTTTTAATTAAGGACACGCTGGGACACGCAGACAGACACACAAAGGGACATGGCTGATTTTTTTTTGGGAAATTGTGGCAGAAGGCTAGAAAAAAAATAAGCCCTTGCGCTTTTTGGCTAAAAAAGTTTCGTATTTTCGGATGTGGCTACCGCAAATCAAGGAACGACCAGTCGGTTTTTTCCTTCCCATTTTACCCCTGGTATATACGTGTATATACAGACGCCGTTTGAAATGCTGTTACATGCCCAAGATCATTTTTTCCAAATTTCATGGGATCCTTGTCGTTTTGGTCTCCAACTGAATTCCATAGATTCCGTTTTCTTCTCCATTCTAACAATAAAAAACGATTTTCTTTATATTCCCTTTTTTTTCTCCTTCTCCAACCGTAAAAAAGGATTTTCTCTCTTTCAATTAGTGTTTAAACCTTGTTCAAATATATAGCTTAATCTAGGTCTTTTCATAACACGTTGGAAATAGTGTCTCTGTCATACTTTGCTTGAAAACTTCTCTAATAACACAAAATGACGGTACAACAGATTACGATTCTGTTCGGTGGTGTCTGGAATGTCACGAGACTCTATATGGAATTGTGACGGTTCCTTGTGATTCTAACCTCTCTCAACTCAAGATATGTGCTGCGAACTACCTCAATCTGTCTGACAGTAATAGTATCTGTCGGTTAACACTCTTCAGGAACTGGTCAAGCAACCCGATCAATATAGTCCTTTTAGAAGATAATGATGTTTTTTTGGATGGTCAGCCAGTTTCAGAATAGTACGTACAGGGATTGTTGTGTAGTTGTTGACGTGCAGGATGTAGATACTGGTATACACAACCGGGGGCAGTCGCAAGCTCATAGCAGGGGGAGACAAATTTTGAGTTTGTTAACTCAGAATGGTATGTACAGGGATTGTTGTGTAGTTGTTGACGTGCAGGATGTAGATACTGGTATACACAACCGGTAAGGTTTTGAGGTGTGGAACGCATGCAATGGGAAAGATAAGAGGTTTTACTCGATTTGACATGCCATCAATGCGTCGGGTAAGTTTCTAAATTCATTTTTTGTATACCCCGTTTGAACATTAACGTTTTGGTGAGGGGATTTTTCTACAACCATGGTTTTAATTTGGAAGTTCAAAGGTTATACAATGTTTACACAGCCATGGGTGTAATTCTTTGTAATTACGCTACTGAGTGATGTATTGTGATTACTCCATTTGTCATTTGTGCCCATGTAGTTGAGTGTATTCATTCTTCATTTTGTGTTTGTAAATCATTGTTTCATCTACACAGGGATATCAGTTTTTTTTTTCTTCTTTTTTTCTTCCTTCCATCCTTCAGAAACTAATTCTTCAATATTCAAAAGATGCTAGAGTTTCCATAGGATTCAAGTTAGGTTGTTAGGATTCAAATTAGGTTGTTAGGTTGTTGCAAATATATATTTCTCATTCTTTCTAATAAATTTCCAGCTTTTTAGTTTGTATTTCTCTCTCCTAAACGTTATAGACTTTTTAGACGGGTTGTTAGGGGCAATTTTGTCTAGTTTAATTAGGAAGTAATTAATTAAAATCACATTAGCCAGTTATTTAATTTCTAAAATTTTTTAGCCATTTTTCAAAATCCATCTATTAAATCTAGCTATTTTTCTCGTTTTTTTTTTTTTTTTTTTTTTTTTTTTTTTTTTTTTTTTTTAGAGAATTGAACTTCTGGGCCCAAGTTTAAAGCCCAAAAGTCTGGGCTTTAGTTTAATTTAAAAAAAAAAAAAAAAGAAAAAATAAACAAACCCTATATTTCCTTTCAAAAACAGCAGCCTTCTTCTTCTCATTCGATTTGCCTTCCCTCCTACATCGCACTCGCACACTCACCGCTCAGCCATCTTCGTCGGCACCGTCACCGGCCGTCTTCGCCACCGCTGCCCCTAGCTTTAGAAGCTGTCGGCAGTTCCAGCTGAATAAGTTGTCCGTCAGCCATTCCATTTTCGAGAGACAACCACCACAACCAGCAAGTTTTTTTTCTTAAAGTTATTCGGTTATTTTCTTTTTTTTAAATGCATTTTTCGAGCAGACCACAACAAGTGTATCTGTTTGTTCCCTAATATATATATATATATATATTTATTTAATCTCTTAACTTAAACTTAAAGCCTTAAAGAATTCAGGCTTTTTAATTAGTGGTGTAATTTTAGTATTTTGATGTTAAATTTATATATATACTAAAAAAAAATTAAAAAAAAAACGACGTATCCTCCACTTATCCATATCTTAGTTTTTTAGAAATTGACGTATCGCTGTGTCCTGTCGTGTCCGTGTCCCGTGTCTGTGCTTCTTAGATCTAACCCATTGATTGAATACAATTAAATATTTCACAAGATGTCTAAGATCCGCATCCAAAACACAAGTTTTTTAACTTGAACTCCAAATATGGACTTCTTAAACCTAAACTTCCTAAACATATGCCCCAAACACAACTTTCTTAGACCGATAGACCGAGACGGCCTAAACTCCCAACTGAACCACAAGTTTGACATTCCAACTTTAAGATTCCGAACCAGTGAAGCAAGGAATCCTAAGTGTTTGGACCATTTTATCCTAAACTATTTTGTTTCGTTTTGTTTTACTTCTTCATTTTTTTTATAGAAAAAAAAAAAGACGTAATTCATGGCACTTGATTGAAAATATTAGATAATACTACACATTGTCAACATTCATAAAATTTCATATATTTAAAAAAAGAAAAAAAAATCATAAATTTCTTGGAGGAAGACTACCAATAGCAACAAACTTGCTTCCAAATTCAAGTAACTCTTTACTAGTATCATCCCTATGAACAATAACTTCTATGAAGCACAAACAATCATTTCGATCTCCGGTTGCTATCTCAATTGCATTCACCAACTCTTCTTCAGTACGTACCTACATGAAAATAAAAACATTTATTAAAAATCATGTGCCAAAAAATACATAAAGCTTCACTTTTTCTCTGTTAACTCACTAATGCACTTCGATGAATTATATCGAGCAATTGTCATTAGAAAAAAAATTACAATAATGATATTTTGGTAAAGTGACTACCATGTATAGAGATTGTTTTCTTCTAGAGATAATCTAATAGTGTGTATGAAAATAGAAGTACAAAGTTTAGAGAGATTTCACCTTGGTGGTCCAACAATTGCCATCACGATTTTGCATAGCATTGACGATGGCAGTGTAATCCCAATTCTTGATAACATTGTAAGGGCCATCATGAATTTCTACTTCAATAGTGTATCCGCCATTGTTTATCAAAAATATTATGTTCTTTTGCCCCAACCTTAGCATTGTAGACACATCTTGTACGGTCATCTACCACAAAAATCATACTATTTATTTGAAATTTAAAAAATTGGCAAATAACTAAATGGATTCGAATTCTATTTTAAATATTCAAGTTATTGCAAATTTTAAACTTAGCTCTGAAATAATATATTTTTATGTTTATCCTAGAATAAAACATTAAAACAATACTTTTAACTTATAACAAATAAGAAATATAATTTAAATTTATCAAAACAAAAATTGACCTGAAAACTCCCATCACCAATGCAAAGAACCACTCGCTCTTCTGGTGCAGCCTGCGCGTATCCTAGAGTTGCACCCAAAGACCATCCAATAGATGCGTATAGCAATTGTATCTCATATCTACATTTATCATCAACGTCATTTCATATTATACTCAAAATAATTTGTATCTACCCAAGCAAACACATTTTCAAATAAATGCTTTATTGTAAACACATTTAATTTTTTTTTTTAAAAAAAAAAAACTAAATAAAGAAAATTGTTAGTTTTGTAGACTTAAAAAGAAAGTTTTTACCTGCATGATTTAGGTAGGTTTAGTTTTTGACATTGAAACCAAGAGTCGCCTGCCTCAGATATCACAGTCATATTACTCGATAACATTTTCTGGATATGTTTGAAAAGAACGTTAACCCGCAAGGCCTCACCCGGCTCCGATTGGACTGGACCCGACTCCGGAATATAAATCCGGCGATAATTCTCGTAAGCCGTTGGATTGGGCTTTAGCCGCTTAGCCAACGCCCGAAGAAAATCCTTCATTATAATCGGCCCAAAACTCGGCCCATTCGGAAACACAACGCGATCTGGTTCTACCATAATCGCCTTGTTCTTTCTGTACGCAAGCGAGAAGCTGACGGTTTCAAATTCGTCTAAAGTGGCTCCGACGAAGATTGAAGCGTCGGCTACTTCCACCGTCTCGCCGCAGAAGGGGGTGCTGATTGTTCCCCAGTACGTTCCGATGAAATGTGGGTGGTTCTCCGGGAACATACCCTTCGCCGCCGGCGTGACGGCGACGACGTAGCCACAAGCGTCGGCTAGCTCGACAAACGCCGCCTGTGCTTTGGCGGGTCGCAGCTTCTTCCCGCCGACCATGACTGGTTTTACGGCGTTGTTTAGAAGCTGAGCTGCCTTCTCCACTGCCATCTCCAGACCCATTTGGTTAGTTTGCCTGTGAAATCATTCAACAGAGAGAATAAGGATTTTTAAAATCTTAAATATATATCTCTTTGAATTTATTGTGTTGGGGCTTGAAATGAGAAATTACTTGGGAGAAAGAGAGAGTGGAATGAGTGGTTGGATGGAGAAAGAAGGATGAGGAATGGCGACCAAATTGCAAGAAATACTAATGTAAACTGGTTTGCTCTCTTCCAAACACTTTGATATTGCTGTATCAATCTTCCATTGTGCATCTTCCAAATTATCAATAATGGCCTGATGACACGTGACATTTTGAAAGCACCGAAGTTCTTGACTGAAATCCGGCAAGCCAATGGTATGGTGGAGAATCTTCTTACTCCCATAATAATTCGAGTTTGGTCCACCCACGATGCAAATCACCGGAAGATCCTCAGAGTAAGCGCCGGCAATGGCGTTGATGAGGCTGAGTCCACCAACAGTGAACGTCACGGCGCAGGCTCCAACGCCTCGGCGCCTGGCGTAGCCATCGGCCGCATAGCCGGCATTGAGCTCGCTACAACACCCCACAAACTTCAGCCCTTGCTCTGCCACAAAGTAATCGAGCAGCACAAGATTGGAATCCCCCGGAACCGAAAAGATATCAGAGACACCGATCTGAACCAGCCGCCGGGCTAGGTAGTGGCCCAGCGTCGATGGGGCGGTGGTCGGCGGTGGGATTTTGAGGAGTGGGGCTCCATTGTTGCTTTGTGGTCGGCTGCAAATTAGTTTATCGGACGCTATTGCGCCGTTAGTTAGAGGCTCAATCGTGGGGCTATGAGCCATCCCAGGGCTGGTTTGAGTTTTGAAGTGGAAGCCATTTTGAAGCTTCTTGATGGACATAGGTGATGAATCATTAGTAGGCTGCGAGAAGGTCGATGCGAAGGGGAAATGTTGCGGCAAGGTCAAACTGTTCATCCACATCATTCCTACACCGATTGGTATATTGATAGGAACCTTCTTGTAGATGGGTGTTCCTATGCAATACAAAGCACTTTCACTTGTATATTTATATTTGCAAAGTGACTTTTTTTTTTTAAAAAAAAAATTTACAATGTGAGTGGGGGATTTAAACATCTTAATGGTTGATGAGGACGGCGTTGATGAGGACGAGAGAAAGAGTGGGACGACCGTGATTTCCATTTCTATATTCTTTTGCATCCTTTTCTTAACACTGCCCCCAGTCCCCTAGCTTGCGACCTAGTCCCCCAGCTTGCTTCTCGCTTACTAACTCAGCCCCATGCGAGACACTGCTTTCGTTGACATTACTTACATACTAATACATGTGACTCTTCACCAATACATGAACATTCATCATGTATCTCGTAATTCATGTATCCAACCATTCCTTGAATCTCAACTATTCATGTATGTAATTCATGCACCTTTAATATAATCTAGATTAATTCTATCAATGCTACGATGAAATTTATCCATATAGATCGTTTTGAAATGCTAATGATGACCAGTTGAAGGCTAATAGAATGGATCCCATAACCTTTGAGAATAATTCTTTGTTTGGAATCCTTGGATTTAGGTGGATTTCACACATTTCGTTCACATGTCTAGATCCATAATAATAATTTGAAATTAGTTGTGATTTCCAAATAGTTTTTTTCTTTAAAAAATTATAACTTGGTGCTATATAGTCTCTTCCACAGTTCACATTGTTGTGGGTTCGTCGAATAATTTTTTCATATTGACAACTCTCATGATCTGTCCAAATGACATGTGTCAGGAAAAAGATTCCAAACTTGAGGGATGATTAGTTTTTTAAGCTATATAGTTTTATTTTTATGAAGTATATTTAAAATATCGTTGTGTCCAAATAGGTTAGTACAAATTTACAGACAGGTTTAATGTTATAAAAATGTGAACACCAATCTCAACAATATATATATATATATAACAATAAACTAATAAATTGTGTTTTAAAAAGTAAGTTACAAATACACGTTTAAAAACAAAAACAAACAACATCTTTGTCAGTATTTAGGTGGAAGAAATGTTTTTTTTTTTTTTTTAAGATTTGGTGGAAGAAATGTTGTAATATCCTTAAACTTTATTAGATAATAATTTAACTCTTCTACTTTATTTTTGTAAAAAAAGAAAAATACTTGTTGTATTCTCTGTACTTTGTTGGAAGAAATGTTTTAATTCTTTTGTTAGATGATAATTTAATTCTTCTAGTTTAAAATTTGTAATAGTTTCATCATTATCATATAAAACATATATTTTCTTTTTACAATTCATATAAAGCATATTAAAACCTAATGGAGCTTTTTATACTCATACAAATTTAAAAATTACTTAAAAATTAAAAATATCTTTAAATTGCAACCATATGCATAAATAAAACCAATATATTTTACGTTGACGTAAATTTTTATGATAAAGACTAAACTGTTGTAGATTTTAAATTATAGAGACTAAAATTTAAAACCAAGAATGTTATAAATTTTAAAATATAGAAATCAAATTACTTCCGATTAGAATTTAAGTACTAGAGCATTACTCAAGTTTATATAAAAGGGAGTTTCTTTTCTTTCTTTTTTTTTTTTTCTTTTTCTTTTGAGGGAGGGGTTGGGGACAGAGAACAGAGGGATAATGAGGTGGACACACGACACAGTGCGATAACCTCTTTAATTCAATAAAAAAATAATAGTAATAATATTTTAGAAAGAAAAAGTGAGGGAGTGGGAAGTGGACACTGACATACAGTTTTACTTCAGAAAAACAAGGGTTTTTTTTGGAAAAGTAAGAAAAAATTTTTTAAAAAAAATTAGAGAAAAGAGGGCGTTTTAAAAGTATTTAGGGATATAAGGTGTCGTGTCTTTTGGAGAGACGCGACACGACACCTGTGTGTTATGTAGGTCGTCTCTACAAGAGACGCGACCAGATGGTACTTTTTTTTAAATGCTGGTGGGTCGCGTCTCTAAAAGACGCGATCATCCACCACGTGTTATTCGTTTACCTTTTTTAATTTGAAGATTTAAAACAGAATGATTTTGTTTTTCCTTTTTTTTTTTTTGTTTAACTAGCTATAATTTAAACCAAATGATATTTTAAAAAAAAAAAAAGAAACCAAATGATTTTTTTTTTTTTTTTTTTTGAACTATATACATTTAAAACCCAATGATGTTTAAAAAAAACAACAAATGATTATATTTTTTTTTGTTTAACTAACTTATAAAAATATATATATAAAAAAAAACTTATAAATGGTATCTTTAGAATGAATTGTTATGCACCATCTATTATAATATATGTGTTGTGGGTAAAAATATTCAGCATGGCAATAAGCCAAACAGGCAAAAATTGACGGGTCCAAGTAGGCGAGAATCAGCCCAAGAACAAGAAACAAGCGGGCCGGGGAAGTCCCGGCCCACTTCGACCCTTCTCGACCTTGGCCTCGGAATGAAGCCGAGGAGGAGGGTCGGCCTCTGCCCAATGTCGAGGTCGACCAGGGCTTCGGGCCCATTGCTCGTCTTTAGAGCCCTACTCCGTGTGGAACTCTGCGGAAAAACCTATATATATATTCATCTGAAGTCGTCCAGAAGGGGGATATACAAAAAATACAAAGAAAAAAACACAGGTAACTCCGAGCGCTCTTTATTCTCAGTCGTCTCCTAATTCGGTACTGACTTAAGCATCGGAGTGTGTGTGGCCTACACCACACCGGTGTGCAGCGTTTGCTTGTCTTGCAGGTCACGTCTTCCCGACTTTCAAATAAATTCATTGTTGATTGTCACATGGAGAGAAGGTAAGCTCCCTAGCGAAATTTGATCATCAACAATATGTATAAACCAAATGATATTTCAAAAAAGAAAAACTAATTGCATTTAATGAGTATAAAACACATGTCCAGTATAGAATTAATAAGTAGTTTAAAAGAAAAACAAGGATTGTTCTTGAAATCTATGAGTTTTGAAAAGTTGATTGAATCTTTAATCATATACATTAGTCATTCGAGTTAATTTTGTGGAAAACTTTGATTTTTGTTCAAATTATGTAATTTGAAAGATTTTTACTTTAATTTTTTAAAAGTTAAAGTTAGTGATTGGATTTATCCTAAATTAAATTTAGGGTAAAAGTGCACCACATATTTAAGTTTAAGATACCTAATACAACTTTACCACAAGTAAAAATTGAATTTTCTTTTCTCCTAAAAACTGTTATTATTTTTTAACTTAAAAGAATAGTGGTAAAAGAATATGAATATGATTATTTTTTATCCAAAAAAAAAAAAATATGAATATTTGGAAATAGAGAGGATAGAATAAAATGGTGTGGAATAGCTTTTTCCATGGACCTTCCCTGTCACATTAACGTTTTGCTTGTTTGCTTCTGAAAATGCTCAGCTTTTGGCTTTTAACACTTCCAAAAAAAAAAAAAAAAAAAAAAAAAAAAATCCAAAACTTTAAAAAAAAAATCTGGTTAAAAAGACTCAAAAAATTTAAAAAAAAAACGCCCTTTAATAATAATAAATTAATAACATCCAAAATAATTTTCATCCGCCACGTGTCTCCCAAATTTCCTATCTTCACTTTTCCTTCAGATTTATGAGAAAAAGAAAAAGGAAATTCGTCTCGTCGTCGTCTCCTTCGACTCGTTACCGTATGGTTGCAGCAAGGTCGCGTCTCTTTAACAGACGTGACCACACTTTAAATCCTCAAATACTTTTTGAATGCCCCTTTTCACTAATTTTCTTAAAATTTCTTTCCTAGTTTTCCAAAAAAAAACCAAAACAAAACATTAAAATCAACTGTTTATTTTTTATTAAAAGAAAAAAAAAACGACAAAAACTTACGGTCATGTGCAACTTCAATAAATAAATAAATAAAAACAAAAACCATACAGCCATGCTCCATCAATTTCACAGATTTCGAAGTTAATAATTCACTCCTTTTTCAGGAAAAGAAAACAAATTATTCTCAAAAAAAAGAAAAAGAAAAAGAAAATAAAAACAGAGTAATTTGTCTTTTCAGTGTTTTCGAATATATGTTTCATAATAAATTTATAAACGACATCTCAATTTAAAAAGTTATTAAAAATGTATTTTATAGTATATAAACAATAAAAACAGTTATGTTGTCAACTAAGTTAGGTTGAATCTCAACTATTATTTATTACTTTATAAATATATGCTACATATTTTGTGTAATTATTATTTTATATTTGTTTAATTTTTTTTTGACTCAATATATTTGTATAATTTATAATCCATTATATTGGACATATTTTAATACTAACAAAAATGAAATGAATTTATTACAAGAAATAATACGTTGTTTTAAGAATTTCTTTTATTTGAATTTCAGAATCCAAAAATAGTTTTGAAATACAATAAAACTGCAATACAAATACTCACTCAAACTATTTGACTTAATGAATCTGAAAAAACATAAAACAAAATCTAAATTGCATACTAAACCTATACATATATATCATAGGTTGATCAGTATTGTAATAGAGTATTTAGTTATTTTTTGTTAAATAAATTATATATTTCTTATATATTAATCTGAGTGTTAAATTAAGCTAGTCATTCTCATGTTAGAATAACCCTTAGTCATGCAATTGAGTTCTAGTCTAAATCACTTCTTGTCAAGTGTAATTCAAACCAATTAATCAAATAATTTATGGTCAAGAGATTATAAGCATTAAGCACGTAAAAGCATGAATGAAAGTAAAAGCATTCACTCAAGGTATTCAATTAATCAAAACATCAAGTACGATGCCTACATCAATCTCCCTAAGATAATTAATCAAAACATCAAGTACAATGCCTACATCAATCTCCCTAAGATAATAAATATAGTCACGGATGTAACACTACTACAACCACTAGATTATTAAAAAAAGAGAAAAAAAAAGAAAAAAAAAAAAAAACTCCATAACAAAACTACAAAACTTAAGAGAAAGAGAGAAAAACTAGTGTTGTGTGTTGATTCTCGTTCCCATTGCAATCTCCACGATCTCAAACTTGAGAATTCCTTCTCGTGCACCAAAAGACTCTTCTAACTCTCAATAATGCGTAAAAATCGAAATTAGGATTGGTACTGGTTTTCAAGTTGACTCTCCCAAATCCAAGAGAAAAAGAAAAATTTATAGAACTTATCACAGCGTGGAGACGTTAGGGACAATGTCTCAACACTGTCCCTTTTAAAATAGAAAAGTTTAGGCACGTTCTGAATTTGACGGAGGAGACTTGTGCATCAAATATTCGTAGTTTGACCTCGACGCTATAGAGGCGGTACAAATGACTTGAGAAATGCAACGTCTCAAGGCTCTCGGTGCGGGCTTTTTAGCTCATTTGCTTCATCTCAGAGCGTCTCAATAAAAAGTGTTTTAAATGACTTTTTTTTTATGTATTAGTATATTCAATAAAGCAATTTTATTAATCAAAAATATGTTTTTTTTCTTTCATAACATATATTTTGAAGTTTTTTTTTTTATTAATCACTTTAAGGTCATTTTGGACAATTTATCATTCAAGGGTTTTTTTCACAGTAATTTTAAAATTAATCCATTTTTCAACTCTATTTTATTTATTTTGTTTAAAAAACATTGTCAATCATTTAAAATCACCCAATACTAAACGCAGTTTAAATTATTGTTTTTTCACAAGTGTTTATTGAAAATTTTATTTTGTTTTAAAAGCATTTTTTTTCCTTAAAAGGCTATCCCAAATACACTATAAGTGAAAAAATGTTAATATATAAAAAAAAACTAAAATAAAACTTGTTAAATAATAGAGACTAAATTGAAAAACAATACTCAAATATTTGGGAGTAAAACATATATTTAACCATTTAAATTCTTATACCTTTGAATTTCACCATATTATTTGGTCTTAATTGATCGATATTTGTCACATATATCTCTAAAATTACATACATAAACAAATACGCCGTCTGACGTGGTCAATATGGACATAGCGTAATTGGCATACTCAAGTTCCTCTATCATCGAATCATCAACTTTTGATCCAGAGGTAAGAGGTTATATATATATATATATCCAATGCATGATAAATTAGTTATGATTTTACTTTCAAATTAAAACAAGTCAGAAACATTCCTTAAAAAAAAGTCAGAAAAATTCTGACGAGCATTATTAGATATTATTAGATGATATTGTTTCATGTTATATTATATTAAAAAAAAATAGGTTTTACATATTTGAATAATGATTTACACTTTTACATAAGAAGATAGAATCATTGGATTTTAAAAAAAAAAAAGAATTATACCATGGATACCTTTTAAAAAATAATTATATCATCCATTAATCAATATTCATGATAATTTATATTTTGAAATAGTGAATTTGAACCATGCTAGTGAAGGTAAGAGAGTAAATGGTAAAGCTAACTTTTTTTTTTTTTTTTTTAGTACATCAACATTTTGGGTTGGGGGATTTGTGTTATGGGAATTAGTTATTTTAGATCTTTTTGCTTATTCTAAGATCTTTTCCCTTTATTTTCTAAGTTTGTTGTACTTTATTTGTTATTTTGTTTTGTTATACGGTTATACTTTTGTGTATAAATAGGGTTATTTGCCTGTCATTATTCATCAAGGAAATCAACATCATCTTTTCATATTGAAAAGTTTTCTGGTATCAGAGCAGTGAGTGACACACGTCAATTTCCTTTCCACGTTTTCTCCTCCTTTTTTTTTTTTTTTTTTTTGGCTAAAATGACGTCTATCAATAAAGACTCCCACTCACCTATTTTCTTACTCTCCAACATTTGTAATCTGATATCTCTACGGCTTGATTCAACGAATTTCAATCTCTGGAAATTCCAATTGCAGTCAATTTTGAAAGCCCACAAATTATTTGGGTTCATTGATGGATCTACAGTATGTCCTCCAAAGATGATTTCATCATCTGCTTCGTCTTCCTCAACCTCTGTTGATGCTGCAGCTGATACACCTCCTGCTCCTATTGTGTCTCAAATTAATCCCCTCTATGTAGATTGGGTTGCAAAAGACCAAGCCTTAATGACGTTGATCAACGCCACACTCTCACCGGCAGAGTTGGCCTATGTTGTTGGTTGTACATCATCTAAACAAGTTTGGAAAGTCTTGGAGAAGCACTATTCCTCGAGTTCAAGAACCAACATCGTCATTCTAAAATTCGATCTTCAATCTATCTCTAAGAAACCGGGTGAGTCCATTGATGACTATGTTAAACGAATTAAGGAGCTTAAGGACAAATTAGCTAATGTCTCTGTTATTATGGATGAAGAGGATATTCAAATTTATACCATAAATGGCTTACCCTCTGATTTTAATACATTTCGCACGTCTATGAGAACCCGTTCACAGTCTGTTACTTTTGATGAGTTACATGTTTTATTGAAGACCGAAGAAGCTGCCATTGAAAAACAAACGAAACATGATGATGCCCTAACTCAACCAGCAGCTATGTTTGCATCGCAATCAACTCCTAACTCTTCTCAACGTTCAAATCCGTCTGGAAATTTTGGTAGAGGAAGATCATCTGGTCGTGGGCGAAATCAAAACCGTGGTGGTCGTGGCTTCAATCCATCTGGGCGAGGAAATTTCAATCAAGGCAAAGGATCTTTTTATTCTCCACAATCATCTGATGGACAGGGTCGTGTCTCCTGCCAAATCTGTCAACGCCCTGGACATAGTGCCATCGATTGCTACAATAGAATGAATTACCATTTCCAAGGGCTTTATCCACCCACACAATTGGCTGCCATGGTTGCTTCTCAAAATGTAGCCTACTGTAACTCAGCGCCTGGTAGTATGCATAATGGTGCTTCTGGTTCATCTTCTACTTGGTTAACCAACTCAGGTTGTAATGCCCATCTTACTTTAGATCTCAATAATTTAACTATTGCTTCAGAGTATGCAGGTGATGATCAAGTCTCAGTAGGCAGTTAACAATCCCTCCCAATCTCTCATAATGGTTCAGGTTCCCTTCATACTTCCTCCTCTTCTTCCTTTAAGCTTAATAATCTCCTTTATGTTCCTAGCTAATATCGCTACAAATCTCTTATATGTTCACCAACTCTGTGTTGATAACAATTGTGTCATCATTTTTTACTCTCATCAATTTGTTGTTCAGGACAAATCTACGGGTAAGGTTTTGTTCCAAGGTCCTAGTACCAATGGACTCTATCCTTTATCATCCATTCATTTATCTACTGCTCCATCATGTTACGTTGCTCATGTTGCTTCAAATAAATCTTATTCTCTATGGCATAATCGTTTAGGACATCCTGGTCACTCTGTTCTTAATTGTGTTCTTCGTTCTTTAGGTTTATCTACTTTTCCTATTTCTTCTTGCATATGTAAGCATTGGGCTAGTGGAAAAATGACTAGGCTCCCTTTTTCCCGTTCTTTTACTGTCTCTGCTTTTCCTTTACAGCTTGTACACAGTGATGTTTGGGGTCCTGCTCCTAAAACTTCTGTTGATGGCTTTAATTATTATGTCTCTTTTATTGATGATCACTCTAAGTTTACTTGGTTGTATCCCATTGCTCGCAAGTCTGATGTCCCTGAAGGGGATGAAAGCCCCGGCGTAGCGGAAGCGCATCGAAAGGACCTTACGTCGTATAATAATTAACATTAAAATACCGTTACGAAAAGGCAAAATAAAACTTTAAACATGCTTTAAAGTTGCTGGAAATTGATATAAACATGCTGGAAAAATAAATCTAAATTTATTTTCATGTTTTCTAAAGAAACGGGAAAGAACCGTTACAAACCTTCGTTGTAGACTTGACCGTTCTTCCCCAACGACGCTTCAACGAACAAAAACGCAGTAGCCTTCTTGTAGTTTCTTCGCTGGAAATTTCTTCTTCAAAGACACAATAACCACATAGGTTACACTGGTATGTCTCTAAGTCTAAGAGGCAAAAGACTTGTGGGAGTCTTTCTCTAAGAGAGAGACTAGAGAGAATTCTAGGGTCTTGTCTAGAGAGTCTAAGAGCAAGAAGGCTACTAAACCAATTAGGTCTAGTGTTCTATTTATAGAAGAGTGGCCATGAATAAAAAATTCAATTAAATCAGTCTTTTCCAAAATTGATTCAATCTTATTCCTTATTTAATCAATCCAAGATCAATCAATTCCATAATTGATTAATCTTTTCCACAAATGACTAATTACTTCCATAAGTGATTAGATCATTTCCATAAATGATAGTGATTAATTATTTCCATAATTGATTAATTCCCGGTTAATTAATTAACCACCAATTAAATATCACATATTTAATTTTCGATCTTGAATTAATTAATTGCCCAAATAGATCTTAGGCCTTAAAATTAAGGCTAAATTATAAAAAATGCCCCTGAACTATGGGGTTTGTTTCGAAAATGCCCCTGAACTTTCAAAAGTTTCAAAAATACCCCTGAACTTTGAAGAATGTTTCAAAAATACCCTTGCTGTTAATTTTGGATGGAAACCGTTAAAGTTTGAGTTTCAAAAATACCCTTGAACTTTCAAAAAAAAGTTCAAAAATACCCTTATTGAAAAATGATTCTTCTTTTTTCCTCCTCTCTCACCGTAAATTCTTTCTCCATGAAAATTAATGCAAAACTTTGCTTATAAAGGTTGTGTGCAACTCAATACCAAATAAAAAAAAAAAACTTTGAAATCAAGTTTTCTCTTTTAAAAAGCGTAAAGAAGATAAGTGTGAGAAAACAACATATATATGTATATATATTATTTTATTTTTTTTCTCTCTCTTTGTTTGTGTATCTTAATGATAAGAAGAAGAAATGTTTATAAAACGGTGAGTTTGGTCCAATTTATAAGATTAATCAATCAAAAGTTTTTTATATGATTTTGTTCTTATTGATATTTAAGAATTGTTAGAATCCTTATACAACAATAGTTTCATTTATTTTTCGTAATAGGAATATAGAGAAAGCTAGAAAATAATATTGAAAAGACTACCAACACATGTAGAATTTCAAGAACAAAACAAAAGTCATCTTGAAGATTCGATACGAAAATCTAGCCAAGTGTTCTGGATGTGTTGAAAGAGAAAGAAAGCTCCTAGATTATGAATACATGACAAATAAGTAAAGTTTCTCATTAATTTTTGGAAGAAGAGTTCATTTACGGTGGGAGAAGGGGAAAAAAAAGAAGCATTTTTCAATAAGGGTATTTTTTATTTTTTTTTGAAAGTTCAAGGGTATTTTTGAAACTCAAACTTTAACGGTTTCCATCCAAAATTAACGGCAAGGGTATTTTTGAAACATTTTTCAAAGTTCAGGGGTATTTTTGAAACTTTTGAAAGTTCAGGGGCATTTTTGAAACAAACCCCATAGTTCAGGGGTATTTTTTATAATTTAGCCTAAAATTAATTAATTCATATTTGAACTCTTTCAAACTTCCATAAATTTAATGTGACTCAAATTTATATTAATATTTGAATTTCTTCAAATATTAATTTCTCTCATAATAATATATCAATATATATTATATTGTTTCCCTTAGCAAATTGAACACTTTCAATTTACATTTATTACTTAGTTGCCTCAAATTACTTTATGAGCTACTAGTGGGACCTAATGGACCTGCAGATCAGAAGCTCCAATGATGTGAGATTAATTGGTCAAACTCATTAACCAAATTAATCAATATTCATTAATTGTGTGTACATTCCACTATAGACTCACAGTTGCACTCTTCTCACTGCAGACATATTTTCTGTGTCCACGGATATAGACTAGTTAGTCCTTCACGAGTGTCCGTAACACCAGTTGGGTCAAATTACCGTTTTACCCCTGGGTTACTTCTATTTCCTTAAGTATCAGTTCTCCTCTAATGAGCAACCTGTTTGTGGTCCAACCATCAAACAGAAAATCCCCTCGTGCCATTGAGAGGGTAGGGCCTTTTGTTCAAGACTCGGAGCCACCACTTAAGGGAACACTCATCTGCTTCCCTAAAGTCGGGAAGGAGTGAATTCCATCTTGTACGATTATGTTCCCAGCTTCCCACTCGGTCTTGTCCCCAAAATGGTAGGCTTATCGAGTCGGCGTATTGGCCACTCTCACTTATACAAATCAAAGGACAATCCCTCATGAGCAGGAGTCCATAATCAACTCAGGATTAAGACTAAGTTGTCTAGGTCGTCCTAGTGAAATAGAAAACCAACTAGTTAACGGTGTTATAACCAGTGGTTACTATTTCGCAGTCCGGTCTTATGCAAACTCATTGCATAGGATACCTCCACTCGCATGTCTCCTACACGAACGCTTTGGATCATAGCGTTTGTATCAAATACAAAGTGGGTCGTATCCATAGTGTCACCAGGATAAGGCACCCAGTCTTATCCCTATACTATAGACCCTTTAGGTTGTTTCTTGACCAGTGATCCCCATATGTCGCTACATATAGTTCAAGACTCATATTACAGCCTAGGATGTCTAGTTTATTGGATTAGGGTTATTTTAGGCAAAGACAAATATAAAATAACTAATAACATTTAATTGAAAAATATATCAATATTATTTCATTAATATTCGGTCAACGGCTACATTCACTATCTATGAGTTTTAGGGCATAAAACACAACAGTCCCTACTATTTTTCAACGCTTCAAACCTCTTGTTGAGAATTTATTTTCCACTCGAATTCACTTCGAACAGATGGTGGGGGTGAATATACAAATAAGAACCTTTCTAATTATCTTTCTAGTAATGGCATTCTTCACCAAAAGTCATGTGCTTACACCCCAAAACAAAATGGCGTTGGCGAACGGAAACACCGCCATATTGTTCAAGTTGCCTTATCTCTAATGTCTCAAGCCTTTGTTCCTATGAAATTTTGGTCTTATGCATTCACTGTTGCCATCCATCTCATAAATCGTCTCCCTTCCTCCACTTTACACAATAAATCACCATATGAATGTTTATTTCAAAAGCCTTCTAACTATTCTCATTTAAAAACCTTTGGTTGTGCTTGTTACCCTTTACTTACCCCTTATAATTCCAACAAACTTCAACCTAAATCCACTCAATGTGTCTTTCTCGGTTATCCCTTAGATTATAAAGGTTATGTTTGTTACAACATGAGCAATGGAAAATTCTATACTTCCCGTCATGTTCTCTTTGATGAAACATTGTTTCCTTTCTCCTTACCTGAATCATCCTCTATTTCTCCCCAATCTTCTCCCACTACTAATCCTATTATTCCACTTCTTTTATCTTCATGTGACCCTTCCCCATCTTCTCCTTCTCTGCCTACTGTTCTTTGTCCATTACCTGCTACTAATGACATTAGTTCTTCTCCAATGGTTGCACCATCTGACCAGGGTCATAATATTAATGTTGTCACTGATACCGCTATTGTCGATACTAATGCTTCTGTTCCTAATATTTCTGATGTTTTTCCTCTAAGTGAATCTTTACCAGCTCCTGCTACTAGTGTTGATTCGGTTCCTCGAGTTAATGCTCATTCAATGCAAACTCGTGGAAAATTAGGGATTTCTAAGCGGAAGGTGTTCCTTGCTACAACTTCTGGACCTCCTGATTCTGAGATTGAACCGAGTTCCTTTACCGTTGCCTCTAAATTTCCTGTTTGGCGGCAAGCTATGAGTTCAGAATTTGAAGCTTTAACACATCAAGGTACTTGGCAGCTTACCCCTCTTCCTCCTGGCAAGAGTGCCATCAGTTGTAAATGAGTTTATCGTGTGAGGCGCAATCCAGATGGTTCTATCGCTCGCTACAAGGCTCGTCTTGTTGCTAAGGGATATCATCAACAGGAGGGAATTGACTATGATGAAACATTCAGTCCGGTAATTAAAAAGCCCACCGTGCGAATCATTCTTTCCTTGGCAGCTCATTTTGGTTGGCATCTTCGCCAACTCGATCTTAAGAACGCCTTCCTACACGGTGATTTACATGAGGAGATGTATATGCAACAACCTCAAGGGTTTATTGACTCAACTAAACCAACACATGTTTGCAAATTACTTAAATCCCTTTACGGCCTCAAGCAAGCTCCTCGGGCGTGGTTTGAATGTTTTACTTCTTTCTTACTCACAATTGGTTTTTGTGCATCACAAGCCGATTCTTCCTTATTTGTGTTGAAGCTGAATGATGATTTTATATACCTTCTTCTATATGTCAATGAGATCATCATCACAGGCACTAATAATGCTTTGATTAACTCCTTAATCTCTCAATTACAAACTAAATTTGATATGTCTGACCTTGGACATTTCAAATTTTTTCTTGGGCTTGAGATTCAAAAGTCTTCTTCAGGAATTCATGTTTTCCAGGAAAAATATGCTCGAGATGTTCTTCATCGCTTCAGAATGTCCAATGCAAAGCCCTCCTCTTCTCCAATATCTCTCAAACCTGCTACTGATGTTGGTTCTCTGTGTTTGGCTGAGGATGTTCAAACTTTTTGAGCTCTTGTTGGTGCCTTACACTACCTCACGTTTTCACGCCCGGATATTGCATTTTCTGTCAGTTGGTTATCCCAATTCATGCAGTCTCCTCATCATGCTCATTTGGTGGCTACCAAACGGGTTCTTCGGTATATTGTTGGTACTTTATCGTCTGGTCTTCTCTTCCGAAAAGGCTCCTCCTTGCACCTCACGGCCTTCTCTGATTCTGACTGGGCTGGTAGTTCACTTGATCGGCGTTCCACCACTGGCTTTGTTATTTTCTTGGAGCCAAATCTAGTGTCTTGGGGTGCCAAAAAGCAGTCCACAGTATCTCGAAGTTCAACAGAGGTCGAGTAGTTTCACTTTATTCGTGAACGTGTTGCTCGGAAGGATATTACACTACAATTTGTTCCTACTTCAGCCCAGCTAGCGGACTTATTTACAAAGCCTCTCACTAGCCATCGTTTATGCTCTCTCCGCTCCAAACTCATGCCTCGATAGTGTCTTTCGTTTGCGGGGGGATGTTATAGGAATTAGTTATTTTAGATCCTTTTGGTTATTCTAAGATCTTTTCCCTTTATTTTCTAAGTTTGTTGTACTTTATTTGTTATTTTGTTTTGTTATACGGTTATACTTTTGTGTATAAATAGGGTTATTTGCCTGCTATTATTCATCAAGGAAATCAACATCATCTTTTCATATTGAAAAGTTTCAATTTAAATCTCTGATCTCATGGTTGAGGGTACTGTCAATTACTGCTGAGCTAAACTCGCTTTTCGCAATGGTAAAGCTAACCTGACATGATTATCAAGTAATTACTAACAAAATGAATATAATTTGGACATAGATAAAGGTCTTGTAGTGGAGGACTGTTGCAAGCTCGGCCCTCTCACCAATTTAACTTGAAATGGATACCTTTTAGATCTTTAACCTTCTAATTAATGAGCTACTATACATTGTCAACATTCATATAAAATGGTAAATAAAAAAAAAAATCTTTTTTTATAACGGAGGACGACTACCAATAGCAGCAAATTTGCTTCCAAACTCAAGTAACTCTTTACTAGTATCATCTCTATGAACAATAACCTCTATGAAGCACAAACAATCCTTTCGATCTCCTATTGCTATCTCAATTGCATTGACCAACTCTTCTTCAGTATGTACCTACATGAAAATCAAAAGTTAATTTATTTAAAAAGAATGTGCCAAAAACATTTGATTTTTTTTCTCTATTAATTAACCAACTAATGCACTTATTCAATAAATTTTATCGGATAATAATTTTTCCTTGTGCATTTTTTATTAGAAATAAAAATTACGAATATTATATATTTAGGTAAGTGACTATACCGATCATTGAATGTAAGACCAAGTTGTTTCTTCTATTATAAAAATAAAAATAAAAAGTTTATGGAAATTTCACCTTCGTAGTCCAACAATTGCCATCATGATTGTGCATTGCATTGACAATGGCAGTATAATCCCAATTCTTGATTACATTGTAAGGTCCATCGTGAATTTCTACTTCAATAGTGTATCCACCATTATTTATCAAAAATATTATGTTCTTTTGCCCCAACCTTAGCATGGTGGACACATCTTGTGGAGTCATCTGCTACAAAAAACATTTCATTTATTTGAAATTAAAAAAAAAAATTGACAAAAAACTATTTTAAATATTCAAATTATATTAAAATTTCTACCCTTAACACAAAAATATGTTTTTATGTCTCTCTCTTGCAAACCAAAATAAAACATATTAAGAATAATACTTTTAAATGATAATATATATACTTGAAAAAGAATTTAAATTTATTAAAACAAAAGCTGACCTGAAAGCTTCCATCACCAATGCAAAGAACCACTCGCTCTTGAGGTGCAGCCTGTGCATATCCTAGAGTTGCACCCAATGACCATCCAATAGATGCGTATAGCAATTGTATCTCATATCTACATTTATCATCAACGTCATTTCATATTATACTCAAAATAATGTGACATTATTTCTTTGTAAATGCATTTAATCATTGTCTAAATAAATAAAACATGGTTAATTTTAGAAACATAAAAGAAAAGCAATTATCTCATAAGAGCCTAGTCTTTTACCCGCATGATTTTGGTAGTTTAAGCTTTTGACATTGAAACCAAGAATCGCCCGTCTCAGATATCACAGCCATATTGCTCGATAGCATTTTCTGAATATGTTTGAAAAGAACGTTGACCCGCAAGGCCTCGCCCGGCTCCGATTGGACTGGACCCGACTCCGGAATATAAATCCGACGATAATTCTCGTAAGCCGTTGGGTTGGGCTTTAGCCGCTTAGCTAGGGCCCGAAGAAAGTCCTTCATTAAAATCGGCCCAAAACTCGGCCCATTTGGAAACACAACGCGATCTAGTTCTACGATAATGGCCTTGTTCTTTTTGTAGGTTAGAGAGAAGGCGACAGTCTCCAATTCGTCCAACGTCGCTCCCACGAAGATGGAACCGTCGGCTATTTCCACCGTCTCGCCGCAAAAGGCGGTGCTGACTGTTCCCCAGTAAGTTCCGATGAAATGAGGGTGGTTCTCCGGGAACATACCTTTGGCCGACGGCGTGACGGCGACGGCGTAGCCACAAGCGTCGGCTAGCTCGACGAACGCCGCCTGTGCTTTGGCGGGTCGCAGCTTCTTTCCGGCGACCATGACTGGTTTGACGGCGCTATTTAGAAGCTGAGCTGCCTTCTCCACTGCCATCTCTAAACCCATTTGGTTACTTTGCCTGTGAAATCATCCAGCTTATAGAATAAGGGATTAAAAATCTTAAATAATGTATCTTTTTTCTTTTTTATATATAAATTTATTAAGTTGGGTTTGAGAGGAGAAATTACTTGGGAGAGAGAGAGAGAGGGATGAGTTGTTGGATAGAGAAAGAAGGATGAGGAATGGCCACTAAATTGCAGCAAATGCTAATGTAAACTGGCTTGCTTTCTTCTAAACATTTTGAAATTGCTGTGTCTATCTGCCATTGTGCATCTTCAAGATTATCGATAATGGCCTGCCAAAAAAATAGAATGAAACCCAAAGTATAAACCAAAAGAATATTTTGATGCAATGTATTTCTATTGACAAAAAAAAATGAGTACTTTATCTATTCAATGCAATCATGTGATAAAAATACATCAAGAAACTGACACCGAAAATTGACCTGTTGGTTTCGAGTAAATGAAAACTGATGGTCAGTTCAGTCGATTGATTCGATTTACTATTTTTGTTTTATTTTTCTTATAAATAGAAATACAATTTTGGATTTTTTATTCATTGACTTTCAAATGGAAAAGCGAGAGAGCATAACTTGTTTGCATCCTCAAATGGAGAAGAGAAAAGGTTAGAGGTAAAGACGTTGCACGAAGAGGGGAGAGGACGAGGCGGCAACAATAATGGAGATGGAAGACGTAGTCAACAATGGAGAGTGAAAAAGAAGAAATATGAGTTAGAAGAGAGTGAAGAGAGGGGGAGAGAATGAAGATTGAAGCCTAAAGTTTTTTTTTTTTTTTAGAATACTTGAAGCCTAAAGGTGAAAAAATATATTAATTTTTTTAATATTAAATGACAAAACCACCTTTAACCAATAACCCTTGATTTTCTCAAGGGGGTTTTGGAGACTATGCATCTAAAAAAAATATAAGAAATATTGATGCATTTTCTTTTTGATATACGAATAATCAACACGTGATATGTACGTGAAATTTGGTGACTCGACTATGAAATTGGTGATTATAATGATCCCTTGATGTATTTTTTTGACAATATGGGAATGAGGGGATTTGAACCACTGACCTTGTAGTTATCAATACAACTTTATGCCAGTTGAACTATGTTGTTGTTGGCAATGATCCCTTGATGTAAGAATCTTATTATTATTATTCTTTTGTTTTTTCCCTATTTTGGAGGGTCTCACTGCCGCGCTAGTCACTTGCGAGTGCCCACAAGATTTATGTTGTCGTTTGGTATATTTCCATAAGTTGTGAGACCACCCATTTAGTTCACGTTTCAAAAAAAAAAAAAAAAAAAAAAGTATGTGAGTTCTATAGCCAACGATAGAGAAATTGATGAAATTTCTTTTTCAAATAAAAAAAAATAGAGAAATGGTAAAGGACGGACAAGGGAGAAAATGTCAGTAAAGCTCTAATCTACAAATCACCACAAACTTTTTTTTCGTCCTTGGAGATTCACTTCTTAATCGATGGTACATGACAATTACTGTTAAACTATGTTCACTTTAGTGACAACCATGAACTTAAACCTTTAAAAACTAAAGTGTCATTTTTTAACCTAAAAAATTGCGTTAAAATAATATTTTGGTTATTGTACTTTATATTTCATTTTATTTTAATCCATATATTTTTATATGTCCAATTTTAGTTTTTATACTTTCAATAAATCTTATACTATTACTTTGAACTTAATTTATATGGAAATTGGTTAAATAATAATGATAATGATAATTTTTCATGAAAAGTAAAATAAATAAATAAATAAATTGTAACATATTTCTAAAATTTATAGAGGGAAGACTAATTGAGACATTTTTTAGAAACGTTGACAATAAACTAACCACAGGACCAACTTTAAGTTTTATTCTCAATAAAAATAAAAAATTAAAAAAAAAACTAAGTTTAGACCTTTGAAAGTATAGAAACTAATTAAATTGAATAAAACCGAAAGTTGAAGAAGAAAAAAGGTATTTTAACCCAAAAAAATAAATTAATTAATTCCAATCTTCAGGGTGGAAAAGTGTATATATATAGAACAAAACTTCGGTATGTAGGATCTTCCTACATACTCCATTAAAATCTTGACAACTAAGAAAGACGAAGGAAGATCTAATAACGTTACTCAAAAAATAATCAAATAAATAAAGCTACCTGATAGCACGTGACGTTTTGAAAGCACCGAAGTTCTTGACCGAAATCCGGCAAGCCAATGGTATGGTGGAGAATCTTCTTACTCCCGTAATCGTTGGAGTTTGGGCCACCCACGATGCAAATCACTGGAAGATCCTCAGAGTAAGCGCCAGCAATGGCGTTGATGAGGCTGAGCCCACCGACAGTGAACGTCACAGCACAGGCTCCAACGCCTCGGCGCCTGGCGTAGCCATCGGCTGCATAGCCAGCATTGAGCTCGCTACAACACCCCACAAGCTTCAGCCCTTGCTCTGCCACAAAGTAATCCAGCAGCACAAGATTGGAGTCCCCCGGGACCGAAAAGATATCCGAGACGCCGATTTGAAGGAGCCGCCGGGCTAGGTAGTGGCCCAGCGTCGATGGGGCGGTTGTGGGCGGTGGGATTACGAGGAGTGGGGCGCCATTGTTGGTTCGAGGTTGGCGACGGAGTTTGTCGGCAGCTGTGACTCCATTGGTTAGAGGCTTAACCGTGGGGCTGTGGGTAGCCGACAGTGTTGTGGCCAAGGGCGTGTGCGTGTGCCTGGTTTCAGTTTGGAAGCCATTTTCGAGGTTGGTGGACATAGCTAATGAGGAATCGGTAGGGTGAGAGGACTGTGTGCTGATGGCGAAAAATTGTGTGCAGCCCAATTTACTTATCCACATTATTCCCACTGACTGGAATATTATATATAATACTGTATTTGACGATAAAAATGACCGTGGGAACTCTTCGAGGACAACTTGTAAAGATGTTGTTTATATTAAGAACAAAACATGATCAAGTGATTTTTGTGGGAGCTAGAATTATATGAAAGGATCACTTGAATTGGACTCCATATCACGTTTGGTGAACTCAAATAATTGATCAAATGATTGGACTTTTCCCTTCTCAAAATTCCCCACTTCGTTTAATTGAGGTATATATGCATCCAACTACTTGCACTATGGTATGAGCCCGCTTCTTTTTATAAAGGAAAATAAAAAATAAAAAAAAGGTTCATAACAATAGTGTTAAAGTAAATTATTCATTAATAAAATAATAGTTACTTATTTATAAAAAGAAAAAAAGATATTATCATATTTTAAATTTTTTATTAACATGTAAATTATAATAAAAAATTATTTTATTATAATTTTCAAACATACAAACCTAGATTTAATAGGTCCATTTCTTCATAAATCCAAAATTTTGTCAAACTACCTTTCTTGTAAAAAAATGTAAAAATTATGTTATCATAGTCCATTTAAAGACATGATCATATCTGTAAAGTTAATTAATTAAACTATTTTAATCTGTTTGTCTTGAACTTAAAAGCTTTTAAAGTAATATTATTAAAAATATGTTAACTAAAATTAGTTAAATATAGAAAGTTAAATTAAATAGTAATTTTGACGATAAATAGTAAATAAATTTAGTCTGCATATTAAGTTATGAAAATTAAATAAACAATTGATAACATTTTTTATTAGATGCAAATCTAATTTTTTTCTTTTTTCTTTTTTTTTTTTTTTTTTTGATATTTGAAGGTGGGGGAATTCAAACCTCAGACCTCTTGACCATTAGTACAAGCTCAAGTTAGGCTCCTTTAAATTATAATTAAGACTAGATAATTACATATTAAAATTTATAAACTATATTTTTACAAAAAAATATAAAATTATTTTTAAAAAATATAAAATCAAATCATTACAAATCAAAATAGTATAACTTTATGTAATTGAGTTATGTTTTTTTAATTTTTAATTAAAGGATAAATTATCAGCCTTCATACGACATCGCTTTCCAAGGATTAGAATGGTGTCATTTTAATGGGTTAGCTCCGGTTGCTACTGAGGATGAAGAAGAATCGTCTCCCATGGCGGATGCTCAGTAGCTCTGATACCATATTAAATAACATGGGCTTCCATCTCAGAACCAATTGGCAATGAGTGGGGTGACCCTTCTAACATATAAATTGTGAGGTCTCCACTTTTTTTTTCAATGTGGGATCCTCAACAAGGATTAATGTTGATTTCGTTCTTAAATTTCAAAATCGGGTAATCAAGTCTCAAATTTGGAAGATTGTTTCCTCAAACAAAAAAAAAAATTGGAAAATTGTTCTATTAATTCCCTCTCGGTTAATAACTTACTGACCTGACATCTTTAAAATAAAATAATAAACAACTTTCATTTTGTTTTATAAGATATTCATATGCATAACAAGCACATAATACTCTTCAGACTTTTACCATCGTCACCTTCTTCAAAGTCGACTTCATTTTCTTGGAAATCCAAACTTAAAGAACCAAATCTTAAAAGATTAAAAAAAAAAAAAACAAAGAACTCAACCTTTGTTTTCAGATCTTGATTTGGGGATGGGGGGAGTTACATGATGATGAATAAGAAGAAGAAGATGGCAGTCGTCGCGGCGGGTGGGGAGGGTTTTTTTTTAGATTCAGGTTTTTTTCCTTCTTCGATTTGGGTTTTTCAAAAAATTGAAAGGAGAAGAAGAAGAAAGATATAAAGATTGGGAAAGGAAACGTCAGCATGAGACGTCAACGGGAGACGCCTGTTGGGTTTTTGGCAAAATATTAGAAGTGCGTTTGTCCCATATCGGAAAGGTTCAAGGAAGTGATGGGCTCCAAGTACTATAAAAGGAGCCTATGGCTTTGGTTTCAAAGCATCCCATTTCAGAATCACTTTAAGCTTGTATACTCTAGTAGTGTGAGCGATATAAAGCTTTGAGAGAGTGTGTTCTTGTAATTGGGGTCGGGGAGAGAATTCTTTGTGATTGTAATAATTTTTCACATAGTGGATTTCTTTCTGTGAGCCGTGGTTTTTTCTCCACTTTGGAGTTTTCACGTAAATTCTTGTGTTTCTTATTTTGTTGCTTTATTTTAATTTCTCTTTTATTTTTCTGCTTATTCCTGCGGTGAATTGGGGGTTTTTTCCCAACAAGTGGTATCAGAGCTTTAGGTTTGTAGTTTCTTGATTTCTGAGTATGCTCTGTGGTTGCAGCATTGTCTGACCTTCCACATCAGAAAAGAATTCTAGAAATAAACTTGGGTGTTGTGAATAGTGTGGGTTGTTCACTATTTGCAGATTAGCTAGGAGTGAAGCAGAAATGTCAAGCTTCATGAGTCCAGTGAAGATGGACGTGGAGAAATTTGATGGAAGGATGAACTTCGGCTTGTGGCAGGTGCAAGTCAAGGATGTGTTGATACAATCTGGGTTACACAAGGCTTTAAAGGGAAGACCAAGCGATGGTGCTTCTGAAAGCGGTGAAGGTGGTCCAGTGGAGTCCAGTGGCGGTTCCAGCAGAGGTTCGAAGAAGTCCAGCATGAGTGATGAAGATTGGGAGGAAATGGATTTGAGAGCTGCAAGTGCAATCAGACTGAATTTGGCTAAGAACATTCTTGCAAATGTGCATGGAATTTCGACAGCCAAAGAGCTTTGGGAGAAGCTTGAAGCAATGTATCAGGCAAGGAGCATCTCGAATCGGTTGTACCTGAAGGAGCAGTTTTACACGCTGCGAATGGAGGAAGGTACGAAAATCTCAGATCATCTGAGTGTTCTCAATGGCATCATTTCGGAGCTGGAGGTGATCGAAGTTAAGATAGAGGATGAGGATAAGGCACTCAGGCTTATCTTGTCACTTCCAACTTCTTATGAACACATGAAGCCAATCTTGGTGTACGGGAAGGAAACTTTAAGTTTTGCTGATGTTACTAGTAAACTCTTATCAGAAGAAAGAAGGCTGAAGAGTGAAGGGCGTACTTCACAGGAGGATTCAGCGCTAGTAGCTAGCAATTGGAAGAAGAAGAAAAAGTCCATGCAGAAGAAAGGTTGCTGGGAATGCGGGCAGTCTGGACACATGAAAAAGGATTGTCCTAACAGAGCAGGTTCGTCAAAGGGCTCTGGGTCGGATGCTGACGTTGTCTCTCTTGTCAGGGGAGGCAGTGAATTCCTCTGAAGAAAGATAGAATTCATCCTCATGGTATGTCCGCTTTACCATGATAGAGGATGTGATGTTAGCGGTTCCACAAGTTTGCACACGGGCATTGGCTTGGCAGTTATGCAAGGTGTGTGGTGGAAGTTATGTCGATGGCTGAAGAACTTCCAGGTGAGCCAAGTAGGTGGAAGTTGCACCATAAATTTTAGCAGGATTTATCGACATGTGACAAAGAAGAAAATTCTTGGAAGGTGACATTCCAAGTGGTCTACTCTGTATGGTGGGGTAGGTTATAGTTCTCTGAGATGAGAATTATGATTGTCGGTGAAGACAATGATTTGTAGCAAAAGTTGTGGATTCTTCAAATATCTTGCCAAGGTGGAATTTGTTGGGTTTTTGGCAAAATATTAGAAGTGCGTTTGTCCCACATCGGAAAGGTTCAAGGAAGTGATGGGCTCCAAGTACTATAAAAGGAGCCTATGGCTTTGGTTTCAAAGCATCCCATTTCAGAATCACTTTAAGCTTGTATACTCTAGTAGTGTGAGCGATATAAAGCTTTGAGAGAGTGTGTTCTTGTAATTGGGGTCGGGGAGAGAATTCTTTGTGATTGTAATAATTTTTCACATAGTGGATTTCTTTCTGTGAGCCGTGGTTTTTTCTCCACTTTGGAGTTTTCACGTAAATTCTTGTGTTTCTTATTTTGTTGCTTTATTTTAATTTCTCTTTTATTTTTCTGCTTATTCCTGCGGTGAATTGGGGGTTTTTTCCCAACAACGCCAACACCAAAGATGGGGAAAGGGGGCACAGATGGGTGGAGGAGAAAGTATTAGTTGTTCTCGGTACAATGGGACGAGTAATTTTTCACTATTGGATGTAAGAGAGAAATTTTAAAAGTACCTTGATTTAGTATCCAACGATTATTAAGGACAGACAAATTTGAAGATGTACATCAGACGGTTTTAGAGAGAAAGCCTCATTTAGGCTGGAGCACCTAATAATTTGAAGGTAGAGAGGAGGGGAGGGGAGCGAGGCTTTTCAATTTTAATTATTTTCATTATTTTATTTGAAAATTTGTTATTTTATTTTTAAAAATTGTCATGTCAACATTGTTCGATTTTAAAATTGATGGACGAAATCAACACAAATCTCAAAAATCAAGAAGGTAAACTAATTTCATTATTACAAAAAAGACTACGACAAAATTTTTGAAACTGCACGACAGCCATGTCCTAATGGTATGGCCATCAGTATCACAGATTCCAAAGTTAATAATTTACTCCTTTTTATTCCTCTAAGAAAAAAAAAACACTCTTTTTTCAGGAAAAAGAAATTCCACTTTTCAAAGATATGAAGTTTGAATTGAAAAAAATAAACATATTAAATTGGTTTTGGAAAAGAGTATCTAACTATTTTTAGCTAAATTACATTTTTATTATATTTTAATCTGTTTTAATTTAAATTGACTTGATATATATTTAGTTGTTTCTTCCTTTAGTCTTTATTGTTTAAATCATTTTAATTTAGATTCTTATATTTAATTATTTTTTCAATTTAGTCTCCTATCAGATGTTAAAATTGACAGGTAATTAACTTGTAGTACACTATACTAAGTGAATTAATAAACATTTAGAGAAAGAAAAAAGTCATCTAAAAGGAGAAAGTTTCTATTATTTTCTCTGTCAAATTTCAAAGAGTGGAAATGTTGAGTGTTTTTCTCCGAATGATATTTTTTTCTCCTCCAACATTTTTAACCTATGTGTTAGGTAAGTAAATTAATCATCAATCAGACATTATGCAATGGTAAGAAACTGACTTAAAAAAATATAAATATAACGATTAAATTGAAACTTTGGAACAATAAAGCATTCAATTTTGTCTTTATGACTTTACTTTCACTAATCTTTGTCATTAAGCATTCTAAAAATTATATATATATATATATATATATTTTGTTGACCTATCAATATGCCAAACTTTATATAAAGTGTACCCATTCTCACACATATATTACTTTCTTGAAATTTGGGAATTGAAAATTTACATCTAAATTTGTTGTACTAAAAACCCGTGTTATTTTACATATTAATTGAGTTTTTACTTCTTTTATTGTATAAAACATTACTTCAAACTTTCATCCTTACATAATCTTTTGTGTATGTCTATTTAATTTGAACCTATATGCATTTTTTAAAAGTTTCAGTTTTATCTTTATGTTTCAAGTTATTAATCATAACTATTTTTGTCATTAACAAATATCTATTACATATAAGATTGAATTTTCAATTTTTTGTCTATTAAGTTCATGTTTAAAAGGTTGAATAAGTCTATTCTCAAAAAAAAAAAAAAAAAGTTGAATAAGTCAATGACCTCCTCGACCAACTTGATTATCGTATGGGTTGTTGTATCTCTCGACTAGTGTTCCTGATGCCATCTCATATTGTTCCACTCAATTTACTAGCTTGTAAATGAGCTAGCATGCTTGCTCCTTTGACTAAGGGCATCTGCTGCTTGGTTAATCCGATCAAGTGTGTTCAAATTGAAATCAACTCGGAGGGACATTTTTGCCATCGAGCTTGCTTGGACGATGACTTTGGTTGACTGAAGAAATGGCATATCGAGTTGTTTTCGGTCTTGACCACGAAATACGCAAAAATTGAAAGTTTAAAAATTTATTCTACACAAAATTGAAAGTTTAGGAATTTATTAGACACTTTTTAAAATTCAAAGTTTAAAGATCTATCAAAATTGAGAGACTAAACTTGTAATTTAACCAAATATAAATAATTAAAAATAGAAAACGTGATTCAGCCTTTCAGGCGATACCCTGTACTGTATTGCACATGGATTCTGTTCTACCTTTTCTTATGATTTTTTTTTATTTATTTTTATTTTTAGAAAAACCTTTTCATATGATTTAAATTTTACTATTTGTTGTTTTATATTCCACTTTATTCTTTAAAAAAATTATTTTGCTGACGTCGCTCTGAAGTATTTTATGGGGTAGGTAGAGACCATCCCGATTAGAATCAAAATCATTACATTGAGACAAAAGGAAAATAAAAATGTTGGACCAATTTTAGGGCAAAAAAATCAATTTATTTCTTCCAAGATTGTATAAATTTAAACAATTTAAATCCTAAACATTTTAATCTACACTATTCGTAAGAATCTGGTTAAAAAACGTTGGTTCAAACGTGTGCATACTTATAATTTTGTCTATTAAACTCTTGAACTTTCGGAAACGAATCAATCTAGACCTTTCCTTTCAAATGAAAAATCTATATTTTTTAAGAAGTCTACACACGTGTGAGATTTGATACATGAATCATTTTTAAATTTAGAGTCTAAATTTATTTACAAAGTTTTAGAAGTTTAATTAATACAATTGCAATATTCACACCTGTGAACTAAAGTTTTTTTTTTTCAAAAAGAATCTAACAGGGGTATAAATTGATACATTCATAAATTAATTATACCATAATTAGTTTAGAATTTTAATTGATACAACCTCCAAAATTTAGAGGTATAAATTGATTTTTGTCCAATGATTTATCAACTATTTTTCTTCATTGGTTTAAAAAAACAAGTTCATTAATTTCCATATCCACTGTTTCCAAAATATTTTGATTATTTTTTTTTGTACACGTGTTTTGATTAAATTTTTACTCAATAATGTTATTGAAACTAAACATTATGTCATTTGAAGTATTCTTCTAGAATCTCTTTCTATCTGTTTTTCGATAAATCTTTTGGAATATCTTATAAGTTATAACAATATCTATTTTTGTCATTATTTTAATTGCTACATTATGTGTATATGGTAATATCTAACTAAGGGTCCGTTTGGAATACATTTTAATTTAAGGGTCCGTTTGGAATACATTTTAATTTAAATGTTTTTCAAGAATGCATTTTTTAAAAAACATTTTGTATAAAAATTGTTTATAATTTAAACACTCATGTGTTTGGTTGCATTTCTTCACAAATGTTTTTATACACAAGTTATTGTTTACTTAAAAAGTCTTTTTTAAAAAGTTGGTTTCAAGTGTTTCTCTCAAAATAGTTTATTCATCAATCTCATTTTCTAATAAGTCATTTTTAGTGGTTGCCAAACACTAGAATTTTTTTCAAAATGATTTATTTTCAAAATTAAACACTTGAGAAGTTAAACAAAACACACCCTAAATGTTTTTCAAGAATGCATTTTTTAAAAAACATTTTGTATAAAAATGGTTTATAATTTAAACACTCATATGTTTGGTTGCATTTCCTCACAAATATTTTTCTACACAAGTTATTGTCTACTTAAGAAGTCTTTTTTTTTTTAAAGTTGGTTTCAAGTGTTTCTCTCAAAATAGTTTATTTATCAATCTCATTTTCTAATAAGTCATTTTTAGTGGTTGCCAAACACTAGAAATTTTTTCAAAATGATTTATTTTCAAAATTAAACATTTGAAAAGTTAAACCAAACACACCCAAAGTGTATGTTAAATAATCAAAGGATCATGAGTTCAAATCTCCCACTCTAAATGTGCTTAAACTATGAGCACGAAAGATTTGAAATTTTTTTGAATAGTTGCGTAAAAAAAAAAAAAAAAAAAAAAAAAAGTAGATATTTAATATTGAAAAAATAAACTTTTACTTATTAACATCTAAGGCCAACATTCTTTTTTTTTTAATTTAAAAAGAACAACGAGTAATTTTTTTCATTATGTTTTCTATTTTTTGAAGCAACTCTTGAATTGTTGTCCAAAAAATAGCTACTCTTGAATTTTAAAATGATATATATAGGTTTCTTGACCCTATTATTCTAGTTTCTAAAATATTGTTAGTTTTAACTTGTTTAAGTAAATTGTAAAATAAAATATTATTTATAAATGTAATTTTAAATTTATGGGTATAATTTATGGACTAGAAAGGTGTTTAAAGTGTTAGCATTAACATAGCTCAATATTAATCGACATGTATTGCTTCCTTTAAAATTGAAGGTTCAAATTCTAATATCTCATATATTTGTTGTACTAAAAAAAGGTGTTTAAAGCTATTTTTTAAAAAATTTTCCAAAAAAAGACTCACATGAAAATAATTTTCATGTGTAACGATTATTTTTTGTATAACTTTTCTTGAAAAATATATAAAAACGACTTCAACAAGAATCTTATTATTGAGATTTCTCTGTCCCACAGTATCATATAAATAGTTGTCGTAGATAACAAATTTCATTTCTAAATAAAAATATTACTAAAAGAAGATGAATATAATAAACTATTTTTGGGACAAGAGTATGATGTGATTACCTCAAAAGAATAAGAGCCACTAGAGAGAATGCACCAAAGACACAATGACAAATAATTTCTACATAGAGAAGATTTCTACAAATCAAAGTATTTTTTTAAAAAATAAGTGACACGTCAGCGATCCGTTAACTTTTAACGGAAAAATGGATGGAGGGACTAAAATGCTACTAAATGCAAACCTCAGGGACTAAAATGTTGAGTTTGAAACCTCAGGGACCAAAACGAAACCTAAACCAAACCTCAGGGACCAAAAGTGTATTTTTCCCTTTTTTTTTAATATATGCAAGTCCATCTAGTTTAGAGCATATCTTATGGTCATGGATTCAAGCCTCACTAATATTTTAATTTTCTGATATTGTTTTAATTTTAGTTTTCAAATTTTATAGTGGTTTTTTTTTAATTCTTATATTATATTTTTATTATTGAATTTTTTTAATATATGCAGACCCGTCTAAGCTCAGCCGACTCTTAACCTTGTGGTCGTGGCTTTTTGAGTCCAACGGTGGGCGATATTTTTATTCTTACATTCCACTTTTATTATTAATTTTTTTTTAATATATGCAAGTTCGTCTAGCTTAGAGTGCAATGCTCTTAATTAGTCATGGGTTCAAACCAACTGATATTTTAATTTTCTTATTTGTTTTAATTTTAATTATAAGTAATTTTGTAACAAAAAAAAAACCTTTGAATAAAAACTTATTTAAATATTTTGTTCTTCACTTTTTCTTATCAAATCATTCAACTTTTTACACCTAATATGCCTTCATGAGTCAAATATTTTAGAAAAAAATCACTTTTAACCCTAAATTTAGTATGTTGTATCAATTTTAACTCCAAACTTTCAATTCCCATCAAATTGGCAAACCGCAAGTTGTATCAATTTTAATCCTGAACTTTCAATTTCATCAAATTGAACCTCAAACTTAATCGCTTATATCAATTTTAACCTCAAACTTGCATAAGTGTTGTTACAATGTAAACTTTCGGTTACTTTCTTTTTTAACCACCATTAAAAGATATAATTGAATATTTTCTCATTTTTCTTTTTTATTTCACATTGCACCTAACTTAGTTTCTTGTAAGAAATTTAATTTATTGGAGAAATTTTTTGTTTGAATAAACTTTTGCTGTTGAGAAGCTGTACATGAGTTTCCTTTCATTTTCTCTTCTTTTTGTGTATGTGGACTTTTTCTTGTTGAGAATTTTGTGAGTTTTTTTTTTCAAGGATTATGAAAGTAAAGCAATTTTGGAGTTTTTTTTTTTTTCAAATGTTTGAAGGTTTTTTCTTGTTGCTAAGAACTTGGTGAGGGTTTTTTTTTCCTTTTTTTTCTTGCTAATTAGAACATGCACGTATAGGAAACCAAAGGAAGGCAATTTCATTTTTCTTTTCTCATATTTGCTAGATTTTTCTTATTGTTAATAACTTTGTGATTTTTTTAGGCTAAATAACGATAAGAAGAATAAATCTTAAGTGTTTGATTTCTTAAAATGAAGAGTTCCTCCAACAAATTTCTTACAAGAAACCTGCGTAAGGTGTAATGTGAATTAAAAAATTAAAAAAAAAGAAAAAAAGAAAAAAAAAAAGAAAAAAAATAAAAGAAATTGTCAATCATATGTTTTAATGTTGATTCCATTGAAAAGTTAACCGAAAGTCTAGATTGCAACACTTATGCAAGTTTGGGGTTAAAATTAATAAAATTTACTAAGTATAGGGTTCAATTTGATCAAATTAAAAAGTTCATGGTTAAAATTGATATAGCATGCTGAGACGTTTAGAGTAAAAAATGATTTTTTTTCCAATATTTTAAAAAGAAACGGTCATTTTCATAGTAGTTTAGGGTTTGGTCATGATATTGTACATTAGGATTTAAAATTGAATCAATCATAAAAGAAAATAAATTGTTTTTTCTATTAAGATACAATTTAAAGACAACTTGTGAGATGAATTTGGAACTAGCCTCAAGTCATGGATGTCAAATTGAAACTATACCTACTATTGGGATCAAATTTTGTATCTTGTTTTATAGTCTCTCTTTAAAATAAAAATAATTATTAAAAAAAAACTTGATAATTATTTACTGTCACTTGTTCACTGTTTTACTAAAGAAAAATTGAAAAACTAAACAAAACAAAAGTATGGAGCCCACTCCTTTTATCTATTCCTAAAAATAATGATTATTACAAAAAAAAAAAAAAAAAAAAAAAAAGATTGTACCATTGTTAAATCATTTCAACATTCTTGTCAAATTATTCAACTTTATACATTTATAATGTCATATCATTTATCAAGCTTTTCTCGAGATTTCAGCAATTGAACGGAAAGTGGTTTAGGGAAGGACTTTGAATTGGATGCGCACACCCAATGAGAAAGGCCCTAACCTTGCCAACCAAGTCCAAATCGAAAAGAAAGAAGAGAACGGAACTTCATATTTTGATAATTCTCTAGGAGTCATGTTTAATCTTAAATGTTATTAATAAATCTTACAGCAATGGTCCCTTGAACTCGAAAAGTAATAATGAAAATGCCTAACCCAATAGCACTACGGAATCAAAGATTTCAAAAAAACAAAATTTTAGTTGAAATTTAAGAAATTGTTACAACAGTGGCATGTTAAAGTTTAGAACGGAATAAACCATAAAAAAAAAAAAATGAGTTTTTCGAGTGGTTAAAATACAATTTGAAGAAAACTTGTGAGATTTAACTAAATTAAATGGACTGTATTGCAACTAATAAACTCAAATCATAGATGCTAAATTGAAACTATACCTAATATTGGAATCAAATTTGTTTTTTTGTTGGGAAATCCTTAGGAATGGCCAAAAATTACAGGGTACTTTTGAAAAATTGCCAAATCGAATTTTCTAATGAAAAATGGCCCAACCATATTTTCTGAACTATTTTCAGGTAACACCAAATACCATTTTTACCCTTAAGTGACCTCACACGATCTCTCCTAGATTTGTGCAGCCATATATCGTTATTTAAAAAAAAAAAAAAATCTGTAACCTCTAATTCCATGATTTAGTTAAAAAAAAATCTGTAACCTCTAATTCCATGATTTAAGGAACTAACAGTTACAGGGTCAATTCTCTCTCTCTTCCATCTTTAATCTGTTTTCCAGAAGACTGTGACTGTGCAATTTTTCATTCTTCATCTTTTATTCGGAAAATATACGTTTTCCAGAGGTACATTCTGCGTAATTTCTCGCTCTTCCATCTACATTCTGTTTTCAACAAGATTTATACAGCCTCAATTCTCACTCTTCATCATCTATCCGAACAAGTTTGATTGAACACCGTTGGACGATCATAGGTATTGCTTTCCTGAATGTATTCACTTTCTAAAAATTACATTGTTTTTGTCGTTAATGCGATTCCTTCCTTTTCTTTTCAGAACTAGATGTCTTCCATTCCGATTTCTTTATGGTACGATGGTGTGTGGGATAGTTGCCATCAATACACTGGATTCAAGACGTCAACAATGTCCGTGGATTCTAATTGTTCATTCGAACAGCTCATCAATTGCATTAACAGTAAGCTCTCATCTCAGAATAGTGGGAAAATTAACTGTATATCTTTGTACAGCAACATTTCTGGTAAACCCACTGTCCTTAGGCTTTGTGAGGATAGAGACGTTGTCTGGCTCTTATTTTCCATATCCAATAGCAACATCAATGAATTTAGCATCGTAGTGGATTTTGTCCAGGGTGAGTCTACAAATACAGCGTGTATGCAACAGAATCCAGATACATCTCTCATTATCTCCCAGAAAAAACACAAAATTAAGTTCATTGATTCCACTAAAATTGATTCCTTAGCAGTAAACCTACCTTTGGAAGAGAAGTATGTGTACCAATCAAAGTTTGATGTGAAGAAAGTTCTATATCTATTTGTTCTAAAACATAGTTTTCAATTTAGGACTGTGAAGTCAAATAGCAAACAAATAGTTGTTAGGTGTAAGGAACCTTTCTGCGATTGGTATGTTAGATGTTCCCGCTTCCGGAATGGTGAACTTTGGGTCGTTTGTAAGTTTGTCGACAAAAACTCATGTTGTCTCGATGTTGTAAAAAATGACCATAGGCAGGCCACTGCTTTTATTGTATGCGAGATTGTTAAGTCCATGATTAACTCAAATGACAAGACAAAGTGTCGTCCTCGTGACATTATTCTCTATATGAGAAAGAAGCATGGAGTTAACATTAGTTATGATAAAGCTTGGAGGGCTCGTGATCTTGCCTTGAAATCTATTAGGGGGTCTGCTGAAGAGTCGTATGCTCTTATTCCAACATTTTCTGCGTCATTGATCGAAAAGAACCCAGGTGCGTGATTTTAATCATTATATATTAGACTTGTACTAAAATATTTACAGTGTATTTGCACTTCACATTCCCCACTTATGCCACTGTATTTTATATAGGAACATATACAGCGTATGAACTTGATGATGATGGAAGGTTCAAATACTTCTTTTGTCATTCGATCACAAATACACTGTACCTTGTAGATATCATGGCTCGCATTGCCACTCATCATCCTCCTTTCTGTTTTAAGATAGTCCAGCAAAGAATTTATTGATTCTATAACTTGATCCAATTTTCTGTTCAGTTTACTCTCAATGGAGTCTATCCTTTCTCTTATGTATGAATTTTCGAGTATGGTTGGTGTCGATTTGTTTGAAGTTAAATCTATTATATTGGCTCCTGGCTTCTGCTTCGATAGTTGTTCCTCCAAATTCCTTCTAAACTATATCTCCTTATCAACAAATGGTTTAAAGTAGGACATCCCCATCTCCTCATCAGTAGCAATCATTGGGTACACCTCCAACTATTTTATGTAATAAGCAAAATGTATTTTAGCAACAAATCTACAGTATATCTTTAAATTTAAAGAATAAGGATTATCTAAATTACCTCACTTGACTCAAAGACCTTCTTTTCCAAGTTTTTCCATTTTGGTTGCACGTCAGCAACCCAATTTAGGATTCTTGGAATTCGGTTTGTCATTCTTCTTGCATAAAAAATTTGAGGTGAACTAATTGTTGGGATTGTTTTATATGCCCAAACTAGGATCGAAAATATGAACCCCTCCATCGATATCCCAGTTGCTGCCTTGCTCTTTATGGCCTTTTGCATGAAATCCACTAAAAGTTCATAAGCTACTGTGCCCCAAGGGTATGAGCTAAACAAGTCTTCATCATCCACCATAATTATATGGTCCATCTCAATGTTTACCGTGTCTTGTTTTGCAAGTAGGAAGTTCTCCAAAAAAAATACAGAAGTGACACCTTTAACATGTCGTCATCACTTCCACTTTTACTCATGTTTAGTGCAATGTTCAATAGTTTCCTACTGATCACTGTCTTTTCCCACTCAAAAAAGGTTTTTTTTGTATATCGGTCCCCCTTTATCTGTTCTGGATCAATATTTGGACTTGGCTCACAGTTTAGCCCAGTTATCAATGCATATTCTCGCAGTCCAAATGTACATACTTTCCCTCCTATCAAAAATGTTAGTTCATTTTTTTTCTGCGACCTACATTGCCTTTGAATCAGATGCAGTAGGAGTTGGGAGGATTGGTTGGGGATGGCAAAGTCTAGGTAATTTCCAAAGCAACTATTTCTAAATCTCTCCTGTACCCTATCTGGTATTATGGATTTTGTTTTTTCTAAAACATCATTCCTCAACTGCAGGTTGATTCTTAAAGGTTGTGTCCTCTTTGATTTCAGCATTAAAAATTCCCCATCCTAATTAACAATATGTCCTAACATATCAGTCAAATAATAATGACATTATAAATGTGCTAATTAGTTTTATATAAATGTTTACTTACCTCGGTCTCATCATCGTCAGTGTTTTTACTTTTTGTCCCTCGAACACCACCTTTGCTTCGTTGCTTCTTTGTTACCTACAATCCCATTTTTTTTCACGGGTTATTATGCAATTACAATGTATACCAATATTACTACAATGTAATTAACAAAATACCTTATTTTCTCTAGTCCTATCATTCTTCAGTGTTTTGGTAGGAGTCTCTTCATTCTCTCCTCCAGAGCTTCCCTTTTCAGTTTCAGAAGGTTTATTTGAACTTCCTTCTTCATCATCCTCGGTCATTTTCGTATTTTCTTTCTCCTACAAAAGGAAGTAATTGTTAATCTCTAGATCATTTACATATACAGTATAATTGTATAACCTTACCTCAGTTTCGTCCTTTTCATCTTCTCCCTTCAGCAATAAATTTTCAATTATCAAATTTATAGCTTTATGTCATTAGGCAAACTCAAGTGTCTTAGAGTCGATTCCTTACCTTTCCATGTCTTGGGCGCTTATTTTTCTTTTCATGATCCTGATTCTCCCCATCTCTTTTTTTTTGTTCTTTTCTCTGTTTTTTTCTCCATTGATGTACTTTGATCGATGTTATCCTACATACATCCCAAAACAAAGACTCATTTTAATTGGAAACAAACAAAACCAAAAAACTACTTTACCTCTTCACTGTTGATCGTTATGGAGTTTGAATCCTTTTGCACCTTTTTCCCCAAGATTTTCCCAGCAGATCTCAACCTCTCACTCGTTCTTTTCTGTGCTTTTTCTTCCGTTTTCACCATGTCTTCTATTAAAACATGTTTAATCAGTTAAAATGTTGTTTGACAGACTTAAAAATTATTTGTGAGAGTTTTAAAATCGTAAAAGTATCCCTACTTTGTCGCGTCTTTTGTTATTTTGAAAACTCAGAGAGATACGCCAAAACAGTAAAACAGAATCTCGAGTCCCTACTTTATCGTCTATCATTTCTTATTAAAATGGTGGGTCCTAGCTTTGGTCCTTGTTCCAGATTGTCCTATTTCTAAGGAAAAATAGCGTATAAACCAAGAACTTAGAAGAGATCGAAGCATGCATACCATTGAATGTCGACAGGACTCCCTCGAGCTTCAATCTGTGTCCGCGTAGATACAGTGTAAGTATGTTGAGGGTTTTAGTTTCCAGAAGCCTGAAGGATCGAAGAATCGAGGGATGTTGAAGAAGGATTGGGGTTTCTTTCGAATGAACGAAGAATCGGGAAGCAAGAAGGTTTTCTCTCGAAAGAACGAAGAATCGAGAAGCTGAAAGTGTTTGGTTTTGAGAAGCTGAAACGGTAAGGTCTTCCTTTTATTTGCTTGGTTTTTGTGAGGGTTTGATTTTGGGAAATTGTGCTAGATGGCTAGAAAAAAATACGCCATTAAGTTTTTTGGCTAAAAACCTTTCATATTTTCGTTTGTGGCTACCGTAAATCAAGGGACCTGCAGACGGGAGGTGTTTTTCCATTTTTACCCCTGGGTATATCCGTGCATATACAGACGCCGTTTACTGCACCGTTACATGTACAACGTTTTTTTTGTTCCACATTTTATGGGATCCTCTCATTTCATATAACTGATTTCACCAGATCCCGTTTTCTTCTCCATCTAACAGCAAAAATCGTGGTTTTGTTGGTATGTTCAATTTGTACAACCTCTCTCAATTAATTCAAATATATATCTTATTCTAGGTCTTCTTTATACCACGGGGTGGAATAGTGTTTGGTATATTTTTTTCAAAAATTTTACCATTAACACAAAATGGCTGGACATCAAATCATGATTTTGTTCGGGGGTGTTTGGGATGTGGCGGGAGTCTACAGTGGGTTCAAGTCCGGCATTGTGACATGTCCCTGTGATGTTAACCTCTCTCAACTAAAGGTATGTGCTGCGAACTACCTCAATTTGGCTGACAGTAGTAGTATCTGCAGGTTGACACTCTTTAGGAATTGGTCAAGCAACCCGATAAATATAGTCCTCTCAGAAGACAGGGATGTCTTTTGGATGGTAAACGGGTTTCAGAATGGCACGTATAGGGACTGTTGTGTAGTTGTCGATGTGCAGGGGGTAGATACTGGTATACACAACGGGGGGGGGGGGCAGTTGCAAGTTCATCCCGGGGGAGAATAATTTTGAGTTTGTCAACTCAGATGGGATTGATGCATTGACCGACATAGTATCTGTATCAGAGGGGTGCGTATTTTCATGCAAAGAACATCTCAAGAAGGTAGTCTCTTCACTGGCTCTGAAAGGGAGTTTCCAATTCAAGACAATTAAATCCAATAGCAAACAGTATACAGTGGCATGCATAGACGACTCATGCAATGGTATATGCGCGCATCTACCTATTGCACGGGGCAGTTGTGGATTGTGAGGAAGTTTATCAACGACCACACTTGTTCTTTCGATGTCGTTCAAAATGATCACAGGCAAGCGACAGCGAGTGTTGCATGTGAGTATGCGAAGACTATAATGAGGATAACTAACAGGATGCACTGTACACCTCGGGACATAATAGAGTATGCTAGGAAAACGCACGGGATCAATATCAGTTATGACAAAGCATGGAGGGGTAGAGAAAAGGCAAATTCTGTCGTTTGCTGCCAGGTTGATCGAAAGGAATCCAGGTATTTACCATCTGTACTGTCATTTTATAACATTATGTCATAGTATATAATGATATTTACTGCCTAAAATTACAGGTACGTACACCACCCAGGAAGTTGATTCAAATGACAGGTTCAATACATGCAATTACTGGTATACACGTCGTTTGCTTATTTGACATGCAATAAATGAGGTGAGATTTAAATTCATTTTTTTTAAATACCTACATTGATTATTCATTTTTTCATACTACACATGAGAATTAAGCTAAAAGTTCAATTTCGTGGGGTAATTCCATGTAAATACGTTATTGAGTGTTTCATTATGTGTATTCCGTTATCCCATTTTATTGTCTACTCATTCTTATTTTTTGTTTTTTTGTGAACGATGTGTTTATTTAAACGGGGGCATGATTTTATTTTTTTCCCAGATGGTAGATTTTGCCGTAGGAAATTCAAAATAGGTTGTTAGGGTGTTGCAATCTTATATTTCTCTCTCTTCCTAATAAATCTCCAACTTTTTAGCTGTAGGTCTCTCTCCTAATATTTGATTTAAACGATAGGAAGTTCTTAGACGTTTTGTTAGGGGCAATTCTGTCCTCTTAATTTAGGAAATTATTAATTAAAATCACATTAGTCATTTAGTTAGTTTTGAAACCTTTTTAGCTATTTTTCAAATCCCACCTATTTATTTTAGCCATATATCTCGTTGCCCCTTTGATTTTTGTGAGGGTTTCCAAGAGAGAATGTCAAGAGTTTACCATGAATGGGATTGGTGAGGCCTTTTTATTTGCTTTTATGAAATTGGGATCCATGCGTTGGAATGATATTTGCTTTTGTGAGGGTTTCATTTACAGTGTGTATTAATAGTTCTGGAATCTTCTTTCTATATAAATTACATTTTATTTTTTACCCAATTTGTGAGATGCATCAGGTTGTTCTTCATTTTTTTTTTAATCCCAGTTGGAACTAGTAAGTTCTTAAGTTGTTCTTCATTTTTTGTTTCAATCCAATATACTGTGTTTAAATTTTGAGTTGTCCTGTTTTTTCTCGTTTGTTTGAATTTGAATCCGTATATCGTTATTACTGTTTAATTTGTAGTTCTGTTATTGATTTGGTTGTTGAATTATTCGGTAACAATCCTAGATTTTCTCCCTTGTTTATAGTGTATTTATTTTAATTTATTTCTGAATTAAGATTTGGGTGGGGGTATTTACGTCCACTTTGTTGCCAAAAAAATTTACTAAACTTAGCTTTTGGCCATATCTCAAAATGAAAACATGAATGGCCCTTTTTCAAAACAGCTATTTTAAAATGACCATTTATCTGGTTGCCCCTTTTTTGTTTGAGCTTTTCTTAAAACATGCTTGATAATTATTTATGGTGTCTAGTTACTAATTTTACAAAATTAAAATTGAAAAAGAAAAGTATGATTTGAACTTTGTTTGAGCTTTCTATTCCTAACAAAAAAAAAAAAAAAAAAAGTGTCATATCATCATTATTTCATTTGAACTTTATCATCAAATCATTGACTTTTTATACTTAGTATACTCCCGTGGAGTCAAATATTTTTAAAACTCGACCAACATGAGCATAACTCAACTGGCATAAGGATGTACTAATGACTAAAAGGTCTGTGGTTCGAATCCCCCACTCTACATGTTGTCAAAAAATATATATATATTTTTAAAACCCACAATATTTAACAAAAATTTAGGGTATCGTTACAATATTGACACATTAAAGAGTTTAGAACTAAGTAAATCATAGAAAAAAAAATAGAGTTTTTCAATTAGATAAGTTACCATTTAAATATGTGATTCAAATCTCCCATCTTCAACATGTTATAAAAAAAAAATACAATTTAAATACCTAAATTAAAGAGGAAATCAAGCTCAAAACATAGGTGCCAAATTGAAACTTGAAATTAAATATGTTTTATTGTTTGAGCTTCTAGAAAAAAAAAATTGGGGTGGTTGCAGCAATAGCAAAAGGGGAATTTTTATTTGCACGCGTGCCTTCACTTTTTGAGGTTTGCAATTATTGCAAAAAAATTCAACCCAGTCCAAAACGTGAATAGAAAAAGTCAAAAATACCCTTTCTAAAATTTTCCCGTGTTTTACTGTTATGAAGTATATCAGTGGTATATCAAATGTACTGTTGATATACTACTGATATACATAAAATGAAATACATCAGATATATTGTTGATATACTACTGATATACTTAAAATGAAATATATCTGATATACAACCGATATACTTTACTATGGTATATTAGTGGAATGATATTCCTAATATGAAGTATATTAACAGTATATCGTTATTTTATATTTAGTATATCAGATATACCTAAATTGAAGTATATATACTATTAATATACTCTGATATATCAGTGAAATGGTATTCCTAATATGAATTATATATCAATAGTATATCATCAGTTCATATTCAATATAAAAAATATACTTAAAATAAAGTATGTCACTGATAATTAAAAATATATATTAATGATTTTTTAAAAAAAAAAATAAAAGTCTATCATTGATATATTTAGTCACTCATAATCAAGTATATCAATGTTATTAATTATTTGAGTAGTATAACAAAAGTGGTATATCAATGTTCATAACAAGTATATAAGACAAACATTTTATGTTATAAAAAACAAACATTTCGATTAAAATACGTAAATAACACAACACAATTCAATAAAGAAAAAATGAAACATAACAAATATAAGTAAAGAAAAGTAACATTTCATATATCAGGTATATCGTTCTTATATCAATACTCAGGTATATCATACGTTACGTTTATCAAATCAAGTATATATTAAATATATAATTGCATTCATTCGAGTATATCAAATTTGGTATGTCAGTTCATTGATATACTTTATATCTCGTATATCAATAAATATAAAGTATATCGTCTAATATACTACTAATATATCAGTTGATATATCAACAAGGGTAAAACTGGAATAATAAAAAAAAAACGAAAATCATAATCAAATTTGCAAATGTCCTAATATTTTTTTTTTTTTTTACCCATTACAATTTCTCAAAAATTATTGATAATTATTTACTGTCACTTGTTATCTATTTTACAATGGGTATGGAACCCACTTCTTTTGTATCTATTATTCTTTTAAAAAATAAATCCTATCATTATTATATCATTTCAACTTTCATATTAATTCATTCAGGCCCCGTTTGATAACCATTTGGTTTTTGGTTTTTGAAAATTATGCTTGTTTTTCCCCAATTTTCTTATCATGGTTTGCATCTTTGTCAATGACACATTTAGCTTCCTAGCCAAATTCCAAAAACAAAAACAAGTTTTTGGAAACTACTTGTTTTAGTTTTCAAAATTTGGCTTGGTTTTTGAAAACATAAGAAGAAGGTAGGTAACAAAATCAAGAAATTCGTGTGTAGTAGTGTTTTTAAGCTTAATTTTCAAAAACCAAAAACAAAAAACCAAATGGTTATCAAACGGGACCTCAACTTTTCACATTTATTATGCTTTCAAAGTCGGATTTCAAAAAACCACCGGAGCATCAGGGATTTAACTAATGACATCTTTGGGAGTAAACTTGAAAAAGGAAAAAACCACTTTTTTCCTATCAATTCTAATTATTTTAGGCATTAATAAAAGTAGTTTTTATCCTTCCAAAATCATTTACATATATGTCCTAAATTAAACCGCCAAAACTCAAGGAGCAACTTCACGACACACCCTTACAGTTATGATTCCCTTCAGCACACACCCTTTTCAATCCGATATCAAAATTTCTTATCTAAGTATCAAAGTTTCTAGCAATAAAACTTGCAGGAAATGGTGCATAACTATCTCACTTTCAGAATAATATTATAAGTAGACAAGTTTATTGAACTAAATTGTGTATGTTGCCAATAAAAATATGTAGATGATACATGAGGAAGTAAAAAAGGTCATTCTTTTGGTGTCTAAAAAAAACCTATAACTAAACCAGGCTAAAAACACCCATATGAAGGCTGATCAACATACAATGAAAAGAAGAAAACAGGGCCAAAATTGAAACGATGGCTCGGAAGGAGCAGACCAAAAGGAATAACTCATTCCTGCGATGCATCGTCGTTTGTCGTTGAATCCATTGGCTCAGCCACAGTTGAATCATTGGGTTTGCTGTCGCCTTTCTTACCTGAAATTTGTCAAGAAAACTTGGTTCAATAATCTATCCATACATCCTCTTAGTGTGAAGTTCACAAAGTACAGATCGTGATCATCAATGTTTCTACACTCAAATATTACCTTTCTTCTTCTTCCCACCACCCCTTTTCTTCGTCTTTGTTCCGAGTGCTAACCAGGCCTTAATTTCAGGATCTTCAATAGTTTTGGTGGGCTGAAGTTCTTGCAGTGCATGAGAGGTAATTCGATCCGATCCATTAGGCATTAGTAAGACTGTAAATTTAATGTGGGCAACATAATCGCCTGCAAAATAACCCATTGCGTGAGAATAGAACAAAAGAACCATACAAGGTACACTTAAACAAAATTTAAAATAATTTAAAGAAGGAAAGAGAATGCTACCAGGCTTTTCATGGAGGACGGGATATGGTTGCAATAGATCATGATTAACACATTCGACTAGTCCCAGCCTGGCTCTTTTCTCTTCCAAAGCCCTATTAAGGTGTTAAACCTATGCTTCAGAATTGCAGAAGCAAATGCCTCCCAAAAAAAATCAGTCAAAACACAACCAACCTAGCAGTGAAAGGCAGAATGGGAAATTTCTGACTAATTTCACTGAAAATAAACCTAGATGCTTTCATCTTCAAGTGGTAGTTCTTGTCCACAGCTCTCTTATATACAGTCGTCTGCTTCTCATCCAACAGCTTAGGCTGCACAGATTAGTAAAGAAACAATTGGTATCGCAAGATAAGAATTTGATCGGTAACTTTGGTCAATTAGCTTAAAGGCCTGATTACCTTGCCTTCACCTGTGGTTGTAACAATATCTATTGCATAAATTTCATTCTCTTCAAACTCTGCATCATCGACTCTTGTTTCTGGATTTGAAACACTGAGAATAACCTTGTTTCCATCAATCACAAATTGCTTCAACTGGTGGCTAAGTACCCCTTCAACAATTTTACAATCATAAGCAGCAGCAACCTTTTGAATGGCCTCTGTTACATCTTTATTCTGAAATCAAGGGGGTTTCAATTAATCGATAGAATCTTTCAAAAAGAAATCTGTCGAGCATAAAACAAGAAAAAGGAAGTAACCCCACAAGAAATCAGGTATTTATAATCACAAAACATCCAACTATGTATTAATGATGACTAACAGTATTACACAAGACATGACAGCTACTTATGGTGTCAATAAAGATGGGGAAAAAACAATAGATTGTCTGGAAGAGTAACATGCCCTATCAGAGTAACTATGACAAAAGCCTCATTTGGAATAACATTCCATAGCTTTCATAAAGTATTCATCATGTAGGGCTACGAAAAACATATCAGAGATAGAATAAACAAGTGACCACTACCATTTGCTGAAAAAAAGGAGTTGTGAGAACAAAATTGAAAGAATAAGAGAATTAAAACACACACACACACACAACAAAAGGATATTTTAAGCACCAACACAAGTGCCAATCAGCATAACTATGATTAAGGTTTCAAAGTTTAAACTAAATGTGATTCCAAGTTATGGGAAAATAGATTATTTGTTAATAATATAAATTCTAGCCAATATTATAAGACATCACAAGAGATTATCATCAGAATGAATATTTGGACAATTGAGATGTAGGCATCATCCATGTGAAATCAGCCTATCATATACCAAATTTGACCATTCACATTATAGGCAACAGGGAAAAGAGGCAATCCACAAGTCATAAATCACCTCGGCAAAGTTGCCTTCATTATCTAGCGATGGGAAACAGATCTTTTGTTAATAATATAAAATCTACCCACTATCATAAGACATCACAAGAGATTATCGTGACAATATATTTTCTACAATAATTTGGACAATTGAGACCAAAGGCGTCATCCATGAGATGTCAGCCTATGATATCCCAAATTTGACCATAAACAATATAGGCAACAGGGAAAAGAGGCAATCCACAAGTCACAAATCACCTCGGCAAAGTTGCCTTCATTATCTAGCGATGGGAAAACAGATCTTTTGTTAATAATATAAAATCTACCCACTATCATAAGACATCACAAGAGATTATCGTGACAATATATTTTCTACAATAATTTGGACAATTGAGACCAAAGGCATCATCCATGAGATGTCAGCCTATGATATCCCAAATTTGACCATAAACAATATGGGCAATAGGGAAAAGAGGCAATCCACAAGTCACAAATCACCTCGGCAAAGTTGCCTTCATTATCTGGTAATTCCAGGTATAAGAAAATAGATTGTTTAACAATATAAACTCTACCTACTATTATATCATAGGACATCACAAGAGATTATCATGAGGATAAATATTTATTAGTTTGGACAAGTGAGACCATAGACATCATCCATGAAAGTCAGCCTACAATATCCCAAATATGACCAGACACAGTATAGGCAACAGGGAAAAGAGGCAATCCACAAGTCATTAATCACCTCGGCAAAGTTGCCTTCATTATTCAGTGTATTACGGCTGCTTCAATTAAATTTATTTCTATAAGGAACATACTTCCAATAGCTTCACTTCAACCATCAATAATCAACTTCACAACACTGACCGAGTACACTTCAACTGACATAGTGCGTGAAAACAAATAAAAGGATTGTGCTTAGAGCAAGATCAACTGTACACGGTTATATCACCATTGATTTATATTGTAAACTTCCACCAAAGAAATAAAGCTTCAACTTTAATATCGCTATAGTAACACAACAAAACTTAAACTTATAGCAAAAACTGGAACCATAAAAACTCTAGCACTAAAAAACTTCTACTGAAAAGATATGGGTCACTCGAGGCCGTAGGCATCAGCCATACACAGTATGTCCACCTACAACGACCCAAGCATGACCAAACTCATTATGGGCAACAGGGAAAAGAGGTAATCAACAAGTAACTAATCACCTCGGCAAAGTTGCCACTAAAATGTTCAAACATCACAATCTCTTCCCATGAACTAGACAAGACGATTCAAAAGAGTTCCTTCAACACTCCCACTAAAAGTCTAGTGGATCTGAGGGGATGAAGCTTATAGATTCTGATTAAAAAAAAAATACCACAATGGAACATAGGAACTAAATTTAATAAACTAAGTCAAACAAACAACACTATGGATCCAGAACATAAACAAGTTTACAATGTTATAATCAAAATTTCCAAATAGCTAGTCGAGGCTTATACTCACAAATGTGAATTTGAATAAGTTCCTACCATATAGAACTATTCATTCCCTATCAGAGTAACTATGACAAAAGCATCACATGGCGCATGACCATAGCTTAAGACAAAGTTCATCATTTAGGGACCGGAAGGACTGAGAGATGCACATTGCGAAGTAACATAACCATGGCAAAAAACAATAATTTCTACTATAAACAATCAATCAACATAATCTCTAGCACGTGCACATTTATCAGTAACAACTTTGTTCATTATGCTAATCGAGTAACGGAGACATGTAAAGATATTTTACACATGTATCAGAATTGAATCAATAGAAAGAAGAAAAAATTCATAAGAAATAATGAAAATATTAACATCCAAGTTCTCCATTCAAGTTCAACGAATAGAAAAGGTTCCAAACAGCAAGAAAGAACTATTACCTTTTTTCCAGGCCTAACAAGTCTCAAAGCAACTTCGGCTGCAGTGTTAGCAGCCGCAATGACATCAGCCGCCCTTCCGGTCACAGGACCTTCTTGCAGAAAATGAGTGTGAGCAACTACAGCGATGAACCCATCAATGTGACAGCCCATATCACTGCCGTAAGAAAAACCCATCATCAATCAACTGTCATTAAATACTCCACGAGAAAACAGCAATCAATCAATCTATAAGTTGGTTACATCTTGAGTATATCTCCTTCTTCCATCACTGTTTCATCACTAGCCAGGGGTGAAAAGTGGCCGACTGTATTGTTTACAGAGATGCAAGTCGGGAAGGCAACGCCTCGTTCTATCTTCTTCTTAACATTCTTGTACATGTTGCCAGTTTGCCTTCACATTCAAACAACAATGCTGATTAAAATACAATCAGCGAAAAATGGGGGAAAATTTTTTATGTTAATAATTCTAAAACCTACTCTCTGATGAAGGAATCTCCTTTTTCGCAAATGTCAACGATTTTTGCTTTGGGCTTACATTCGGATATCACCAGCTGCAATGCCTCTGCAAGATTTCGCGGTTTCCATCAACAAGGTCATAACTCAAATATCAGGACAGTGGAGTAATTAAGCCGCGAGTTGAATTAGACATGCTAATGAGGAAGAAAAGGGAAAAATTGCAATAGACAGATGGAGATAGCTTACTGTTTACGATCTCGGCAGCACTTTTGTACTTTGTAACAACGTCCGGAGAGGAGAGATCCAACTCCACCTCCTCCCTTTCTTCGTCCGATGACATTGTTTTCGAGCTTCAGAACACCTTCCAACAATCTGATACGAACGATTCTAGATGAAGTTTGAACAGGCAATTGAAAGAAGTAGTACACTCAACTCGAAGTATAAAGCAGGGAAGAAACTAGGGTTACCTTCTTCAATGGCCGCGTTTGTTTATATAGGAATGGCTTTGAGCTGGTTAGGGTTTTGGGTTTTTTCTCTTTCTTTTTTACTTTTTAGAGGTTTTATTATTCTACTTTTTCATTTCTTTAATAAATGAGTGTCCTAGTTTTTATTTTAAAAACTCTCCTTTTATCTCATATTTAACCCTCCTAAATTTGGTTCAACTCAAAAATAAATAAATAATAATAAATCCTAAATTTTGAAAACCTATGACATTAATACATCTTTTAAATTAAATTATAAATATATATATATATATATATATATATATATATATATAAAAACCAACTAAATGAATTTATACAAAAAAAAAAAAAAAAAAAAAAAATCAATATTTTTTTTTAAATATGTGGGGTGGGGGATTCGAACCACATGGTTATCAATACAACTTTCAGTTGAGCTACACTTTTTTTGGCCCAAAAAAAATCAATATGGTTATTGTTGAATGAAGACATTTTATCGAAAAAATTATGTGATTAACTCAGGGAAGGATGTAAGTTGAATTTTGCATATTTTGTCTTTATCTGAATTGCAATAATTTTTACAAAAATCAATGGTTTAACTTTAAATACTTTTGGAAAAAAAAAATTATAGTGTTTGACAATTACTGAAAAATGAGATTGCAAAATAAATGAGAGAAATATTAAAAATAGTTTTTAAGTATATAATAACTTGTGTATAAAATAAAATGTAACCAAACATATGAATATTTAAATTCTAAACAATTTTTATACAAAGTGCTTAAAATAAAATGCATAATTGAAAAACACTTTATTTAAAATGTATTCCAAATTCCTTTTCAAAAAAAAAAAATATTCCAAACGAACTCTAAATCACGAACTCAACTAATTAAAAATAGGTTAAATATTGTTGATGTTAAAATCTGATAGACAAAACAAGTTTGATCACATAGGTCTTAGTGTGGTTTGATTAAGTTTGATCACATAGGTCTTAGTGTGGTTTGATTCGAGTTTGTCTATTTTGTTCGACATGCTGATACTTAGTGAATACTAAGCACCAAATAGTGTCTAAGTTGAGCACACCTAAGTACGTTGACAGGGAGTGGGCTTCTATATTTATAATGACTTTTCTTTGATACATGTGTTGAGTTGCACACTTTCTCAAAAAAAATAATAATAATAATAATGTGTTGAGTTGCACACATTTGGTCTTTTTCAATAGTGAGGCATGCTCCTTGGTCCTTGGTTCATCCTCCGGGCTCTCGAGACACCTACTTTTTCCTTTTTGGGAATCATGGTCGGGCCCCAACCCCTAGTGGGCCTAGGCTCATGGGTCGGGCCTGAAATCAACCTATAACAAATAGGGAATTCAAAAATTACTGGATTTGACAAAGGATAAAACTTCCCTGCATAACGGTAAGCAGGAATTTCCTGCTTACCATCATTATTCTTTTAACATGTGGCACTTTTTTATTTTTTATTTCCTTTTATTAAATGTCAAAATCTCAACAAAATCTCATCTAACAGAATTTACTTTTTTATTAGATTTTTTTTTTGTTAAACACGTTTTTCCATTTTAACGCTCCAAATTCCTCTTCCCTCTTTTTTTCCAATCTTTTCAATACACACCTCACCATCTCTCTCCTTTCTCTTTCTATTTTTATTTTAATTTATTATAGTATCTTTTCAATACACATATGAGAGCTAACACAATCTTTTTTTTTTAATTTTTTATTTATTATATCTCTTCAATATTACACATTTATATTTCAAAACAAATATATATCACATTTGTTAATATTTTTTTTTACCATCCTCAAACAAAACTCAATATTTTTTGTGCAATCTAAAGACACGAATAACTGAAGGGTTTTTTAGAAATGTAGGGAGGATATTAAAAAAAATTAGAGAATAAGGGTACTTTTGAAAATAATTTGAGATATAAGGTATCGCGTAGGTCAAACCTACGCGACATGAAGGGTCGCGTCTGTTGGAAAGACGCGACCAAGCTGGGAACGTGGTAACCAGACGGCAACCAGTTCAACGAGACGGCAACGAGTTCAACGAGACGGCGATGTTAAGTCGCGTCTCTACAAGAGACGCGACATTGTTGGGAAGCGAAATGCCAGAGATTCCGTCAGGAATCTCTGGCGAGATGTGACTAGTCGCGTCTCTTGCAGAGACGCGACAGTCTTGGAACCACAACGATTCTCCGCGCCGTCGCATCGTCAGTCATCCATCAGTCATCAGTCACTTCCGTTTTTATTTTTCAGACCGTTTTTGAATAGTTTTAAAGGTGGTGGTTGCATGGTAATAAATTGCAGCTCGTTTTCTTCTTGATTTATAACTCATATCCGAAAACTTCATCTCCCTCAAACAGCATCCTTCTATCTCAAACTCTCACTATCAAAATTTTAAAATCATCCCATTGAAGCCAACTTTTGTTTATCTGTGTGGAGATCGAATTTTACAATCACAACGAAGGAGCACGTCTTATTCATTAGTGGTATTTTCTATATTTCTACTTGTTGCTAATTACTTTGTATATTTTTTCTTGTTGCTAAATCCTTTGTATTCTCATGTATTATTTGTAGTGATAATGAGTTATGAATATTGTTTTGTATAGGAGAGACGCCGGAAAAGTAGAAGGGTTGTTGAAGCCAGCCGTGTGCATCTCTAATATTGTTGCCGTGTGCATCTCTAATATTGTTTTGTTGGTCCTCTAATTTTTTTCTTTTTTTTTCATTGTATTTGACGTCCATTTTTTTTTTCTGTTTTACTAGTGTTTTTATTTTTTTTACAGGACCAAAGTCTACTGATAAAAAAAAAGTTAACTACGATCTTTGAGCGCGAGGTTTAAATACAGTGTAGGATTTTTTCTATTTTTTCATTGTACTTTACGTCCGTTTTTTTTCTTGTTTTAGGTGTGTTTTTATACTGATTTTTTTTAGGACCTAACTCACAGATAAAAAAAAAAAAGTTGTCGACGATCTTTTGAGAGAGAAGATTTAAATACAGTGTAGGATTTTTTCTTAAGCATGTAAAAGGAATATACATTTTTTGTTTGCACTTATGTTGGAGAAAATAGACATTTGTATAAGTTTACAAATATGTGATGCATGAAAGTCGAGATTTATTTGCTGAGTTTATAATAAATGTTAGTCTTGATATGGTTTTGTTGAGGAAAATATTGATTTTTTTTTTTTCAAAATATAGAAGTTCTTTTTAAAATTTTGATATTTTTCAAAATACAGAAGTTGTTTTCCAAAGTATAGAAGCTTTAGTTTTTTCTCAATATATACAAAAGTGTGAAAATAAATCCTCATGAAGTTAATTGGTTCGAGTAGTTTGTTTAGGGTTTTTTATTCTAAAGTGTTAAAATAGAAAAATAATTTGTTGAATTGCATTATTCAAAATGGAAAAGAAGGGTTTTTAGGAAAAAAAAAATAGTTTCTAAGGTATTGAGAATGAATGTCATATTTGTTATGATTTTGTTAATATGATGCTTGATTATCTTTTTACAGCAAAAACGTTAGATTGAAAGCTTAATTTTGAAATTTGTGGAAAAGAATTCAAAGAATATTCACACACAAGGTATGTATTAATCAATAAAGTGTAAAATATTATTATTAGGGGAATGTTTATTACATAATTTGTTGAAAAATATATATGGTAACGAACATAGTTAATATATACATTAATGCATGGAATTTATGTTTCTATAACAGTAATTATTTTCAATAGATGATATTTATTTTTTACATATAGAAATTATCCAAAAGAAGATTCAATTTTAATATAATTGATTGGATACAACAATCATCTTTTAAAATATAAATAATGTGTATATGTTGATAAAGTAGTAAAAAGGGTAAAAATAATTTGTTGAATTGCATTATTCAAAATGGAAAACAAGGGTTTTTAGAAAAAAAAAAAATAGTTTCTAAGGTATTGAGAATAAATGTCATATTTGTTATGATATTGTTAAGCAAAATATTGAAATAAATTAATATGATGCTTGGTTGTCTTTTTACAGCAAAAACGTTAGATTGAAAGCTTAATTTTGAAATTTGTGGAAAAGAATTCAAAGAATATTCACACACAAGGTATGTATTAATCAATAAAGTGTAAAATATTATTATTAGGGGAATGTTTATTAAATAATTTGTTGAAAAATATATATGGTAACGAACATAGTTAATATATACTAATGTATATATTAATATGGTAACGAACATAGTTAATATGGTAACGAACATACTAATGCATGGAATTTATGTTTCTATAACAGTAATTATTTTCAATAGATGATATTTATTTTTTACATATAGAAATTATCCAAAAGAAGATTCAATTTTAATATAATTGATTGGATACAACAATCATCTTTTAAAATATAAATAATGTGTATATGTTGATAAAATAGTAAAAAGGGGAAAATCATATTGTTTAAATTTGTCATAAACCAATACTTTTGTAGAAGTTCCTATGCTAAATTCGAAGCAATAGTGATCAAATAATTAAGATATGGATATTTTGAAAAAATAATTTGAAGTTCATATGCATTTAAACTACTAAAACCCTAAACCCTAAAAAACTACTAAAACCCTAAAAAACCCTAAACCCAACGAAGAAAACCCTAAAAAACCTAAACCCTTACAAACTACTAAAACCCTAAACCCTAAAAAACCATAAACCCTACATCTCAACCACTAAAACCATAAATTCTTAAAAACCCTAAATCTTCTAAACCCTAAAACTAAGACCCTAAAACCAAAACCTCTAAAAACCCTAACCCCTAAAACTCCTAACCCCTAAAACCCTAAACCCAAAACCCCTAAAAACCCTAAACCCTAAAACTCCTAACCCCTAAAACCCTATAACCAAAGCCCCTAAACACTAAAATTATCAAACTTTCAACAGGTATATTAGTAGACTATAAGCTAAACACTCAAAATCCAATTATAACCTTAAACCCTAAAACTAATCCCAACAAAGAAAACCCTAAAAAACCTAAACCCTTACAAACTACTAAAACCCTAAACCCTAAAAAACCATAAACCCTACATCTCAACCACTAAAACCATAAATTCTTAAAAACCCTAAATCTTCTAAACCCTAAAACTAAGACCCTAAAACCAAAACCTCTAAAAACCCTAACCCCTAAAACTCCTAACCCCTAAAACCCTAAAACCAAAACCCCTAAAAACCCTAAACCCTAAAACTCCTAACCCCTAAAACCCTATAACCAAAGCCCCTAAACACTAAAATTATCAAACTTTCAACAGGTATATTAGTAGACTATAAGCTAAACACTCAAAATCCAATTATAACCTTAAACCCTAAAACTAATCCCAACAAAGAAAACCCTAAAAAACCTAAACCCTTACAAACTACTAAAACCCTAAACCCTAAAAAACCATAAACCCTACATCTCAACCACTAAAACCATAAATTCTTAAAAACCCTAAATCTTCTAAACCCTAAAACTAAGACCCTAAAACCAAAACCTCTAAAAACCCTAACCCCTAAAACTCCTAACCCCTAAAACCCTAAAACCAAAACCCCTAAAAACCCTAAACCCTAAAACTCCTAACCCCTAAAACCCTATAACCAAAGCCCCTAAACACTAAAATTATCAAACTTTCAACAGGTATATTAGTAGACTATAAGCTAAACACTCAAAATCCAATTATAACCTTAAACCCTAAAACTAATCCCAACAAAGAAAACCCTAAAAAACCTAAACCCTTACAAACTACTAAAACCCTAAACCCTAAAAAACCATAAACCCTACATCTCAACCACTAAAACCATAAATTCTTAAAAACCCTAAATCTTCTAAACCCTAAAACTAAAACCCTAAAACCAAAACCTCTAAAAACCCTAACCCCTAAAACTCCTAACCCCTAAAACCCTATAACCAAAACCCCTAAACACTAAAATTATCAAACTTTCAAAAGGTATATTAGTAGACTATAGGTTAAACACTCAAAATCCAAATATAACCTTAAACCCTAAAAACTAACCCCAACAAAGAAAACCATAAAAAACCTAAACCCTTACAAACTACTAAAACCCTAAACCCTAAAAAACCATAAACCCTACATCTCAACCAGTAAAACCTTAAATTCTTAAAAACCCTAAACCCTAAATCTTCTAAACCCTAAAACTAAAACCCTAAAACCAAAACCCCTAAAAACCCTAAACCCTAAAACCGAAACCCCTAAACCCTACAATTATTAAACTTTCGAAATGTATATTAGTAAACACTCAAAATCCAAACATAACCATAAACCATAAACCTTGAATTCTAACCACTAAAACCCTACCCTAAAGCCTAAATCTTAACCACCAAAACCCTAAACCCCTAAACCCTAAACCCAAAATCTTAACCACCAAAACCCTAAAACCCTACCCTAAAGCCTAAATCTTAACCACCAAAACCCTAAACCCCTAAACCCTAAACCCAGAATCTTAACCACCAAAACCTTTAAACCCGAAAAACGCTAAACCATAAAATACTAAGTCCTTAAAACCCCAAAAATCTCTAGACCTAAACTCTAAAACTCTAAAGACCTAGAGGACGTTGTCTAAGAATCATAAGCATTAAAAACCGTAATTCGAGAAATATCCCAAATCTTGTGTGAAATTCATAAGAATTAAAAACCATAATCCATAATTTTAGTATGTTTTAGTTGTTGACTTAGTTACTATTTCCTTCCAGGACGTTGTCTCAAAATCATATTTAGTGTCATAGTTATCATGGAATACGTTGGATTTATATGCTACATGGGTGGGAATATAGTCCACGGTCTGAATGGTATAGAGTACGATGTCGGGCCATCTGTTATGATCAATTTTCATCGGGATATTGCATTCGAAGATTTTATCCAAGGATTATGCAATGGCCTATCAATTGATAGAACTAGAGGGTTGGAGGTCATATTTAGATACGAAACTAAAGGATTTGAAGGGTCCACTTATTATGCTCCGGTATCATTACGAAGCGAGGTTGATCTTAGGTTTATGATGACCCACGCTCCTTCTCTTCCCTCTAGAGTAGAGCTTTTTATCTCTCAACCGAACAACGTAAGTATAACTCCTGAAGTTGATTATACCCATGGACAATACTATATCCCTGAACAAGACTATAGCCAGGAAGTTGAAGGTGAAGATAACCTTCAGCTTGATGATCAGAACATTCATTTTTCACAGAATGACGGTGACGATGACGATGACGATGACTATATCCCTGAACAAGACTCAATGGTTGTGACGAATGACGATGTTGGAACGGAATCTGATAATGATAGCACAGATGAAGCATCCGATGATAGTGTAGAGGAAGCGCCGCAGATGTACGGTGTGCATGAAATCCCTTCATTTTTCACAGAGTTGGACATGAGAGCTATCGATTCCCTTCCTAACACGGGCATTGAAAGAGAAGCAAGAGGAGACGATTCATTGGTGAAAGGGATGATATATAAGTCGAAGAACGACTTAATGAACGCCGTTAAAAGCTACTCTATCATTCGACATCAACACTTTGACGTCGTTGAGTCGAAGAAAAAGGTGTGGGCAGTCAAATGTAAACGATACGGCGAAGGTTGTATGTGGCGCCTTCGTGCCTGTTGCCTTAAGAAACATGGCCAATTTGAAATCACACAATACAATAGGCCACATTCGTGTGTTTATGCTAGGTTGAGTCAAGACCATAGACAACTAGACTCAAACCTCATTGCAGCTGAAGTCCACAGCGTCGTCAAGAGCAATCCATCTATAGACATTCGAACATTACAGGAAATCGTAGTGCAAAAGTACGGATATTCTGTAAAATATTCGAAGGTATGGGATGGGAAGAGGAAAGCTATACAAAATGTCTTTGGAGATTGGGATGAATCGTATACGTTATTGCCATCTTGGACCAATATCCTAATGCTAACAAATCCTGGTACAAAAGTTGAATGGAGGTGGTACGAGACGGAGGGGAATAATAATGAAATAATATTTCGCAGTGTTTTCTGGTCGTTCGGTCCGGTTATCGAGGGTTTCAAACATTGTAGACCATTGCTTCAAATCGACGGAACACATCTGTATGGAAAATATAAGGGCAAGTTGTTGATTGCTACATCCGTTGATGCAGACGGACACATATACCCCGTTGCATATGCCATCGTACCAGAAGAAAGTTCCGATACATGGGGTTGGTTTTTAAAAACGCTCCGACAACATGTGGTCGGTGCGAGGGCCGATGGGATGTGTCTGATTTCAGATAGGCATAAGGGTATCATCTCGGCTGTACGTGACAAGGAGAACGGTTGGACTAATGCACACCATCGATTTTGTTTGCGACATCTTGCAAGCAACTTCAATGAACGGTACAAAGACAAGGTTTTGAAGAAGTTGGTGTACCGGGCTGGTTCGAAGTTTACAGTTACTAAGTTCAACCGTTGCATGCAAGAGCTTCAATCAATTAATAAGGAGTGCATGAGATTCTTTACTTCCTTAGATCCGACGCAGTGGACACAATCACACGATGGAGGACATCGCTATGGTTGGTTGACAACGAACGTAGCCGAGTGCACCAATGGGGTCTTAAAAGGAGCTAGAAAATTGCCCATCACTGCATTAGTTCAAGCCACATTCTATCGAACAGTAACATATTTCGCCACCCGACGACATGAAATACAGAAGTCTCTAAATTCTGGACAACAATTCACACGGTAAAAAATTTATATAACCCATAGTTCATAAGTTCTGCTTCATGAAACTCGATAATAATTTATGTCATTATGTTAGGTATGCAATTGACATGCTAATTCCATGGGAAGCACGAGCAAACAGTCACAAAATCCACGTGTTCGATTATGATCTGGGTATATGTGATGTCACTACATCAATTAACCCAATAACAATGAAGGGTGGAACGAAACATCGAGTACATTTGTGCGATGAATCGTGTGTTTGCAATAAGTGGAAAATATATGGCATCCCATGTTCCCACGCCATTGCTTCCTGCAAAGAAATTGGAGTAGACTACCTGCGGTTTGTTAAACCTTACTATAAGTTACCAACTTATTTGGCTTGTTATGTGCCCCAATTTGAACCAATCCCAGATCAAAGTTGTTGGCCTCAACCAAGTGGTCAAAAAGTGGTTCCAGACGTCTCATATGTGAGAGGTGTAGGTCGACCACGTAGTTCTCGCATCAGAAATGAGATGGATTGGAGGGAGCCCGCGGTCAAGATACGTTGTGGAGTTTGTAGGCAAGAAGGACACAATCGTAGAAATTGTCCTCATAGAGCATCTAGACGAATGCAATAGGCTGTGAATGTTTCCAAACTTTTTGTTACTATGTATTTAATATGTGTAACTTACGTATTTATTTATGTGGAATAAAAATCACTATATTACATGTGTGCAAACTCACCTTCTTATTATTAATGAAACTGACATTAACTGTTAATATACTTAAATGTTGTTAGATGGGAGACAATGATATTACAACGGGTCCATATGATCCATCAGTGCTACACCTACAGGCCAGTCATCGATCCGAACTGGTTTGGGAGGATGTCTACATCAATGCCATGCATTGTAGACGTCGCGAGGCCGTGTTGAAGAGGTTTTCTACTCCAGACCCTCGTATTGAGCCCTACTTACGGGCTTCTGGATTTTATGGGGTATCGTGCATTAGATTCATCCAGCTGGATTGGCACCTGATTACGGCCATGGTCGAGCGTTGGCGCCAGGAGACACACACTTTCCACCTTCCACATGGGGAGTGTACAATCACACTACAAGATGTCGCAGTACAATTTGGGCTTCCTATAGACGGCAAAGCTTTGATCGGATCAGTGAACGCAGACTGGTCAGTTATATGTCAAGACTTGATGGGTGTTACACCTGGGAACCGTATGCTGGATGGAGGTCGCATAAGTCTATCATGGTTGGCCGAACAGTTTGACAATTTCACCCATCTTCCAGAGGATGCCGATGAACAAGACCTCCGACGGTACGCTCGAGCATACATTTTATCGCTCATCGGAGGCATGCTATTTCCTGATAAGTCCAACTCGAAAGTCCATCTAATGTATCTTCTGTTGCTTGAGGATTTTGATGAGGCTGGTACATATAGTTGGGGTGCGGGCTGTCTCGCCTGGTTGTACAGGAACCTTTGCAAAGGTTCAGTCATTGATGCAAGGGACCTAGGTGGTTCCCTAATTTTGTTGCAATTATGGACGTGGGATCGATTCCCGATGTTAGCACCCCGACGACGTCACCGGTTCGAGTACCAACTAGGAGATCGGCCTTTGGCAGTCCGGTAAGAACCTTTGGCTAATACAACTATATTCCTTTGTGTAAAACATGATACAACAAAACTAATATTCAATATTGTACTTTGTAGGTGGAATGATGAATTTTCGGTGATCAGGACGCCAACACATGTCCTAGTCCAATACAGATATATGTTGGACACAATTAGGCCAGATCAGGTATAGTTATGTTTAGACAGTAATTTATTTTTTTATCAACTTCTTCATTCCTACTTATGAATCTCAACTACAATTGCATTTTATCGTTGTGTAGATTATATGGGAGCCGTATCAACACCTCCTTAATATGTTACCGGAGTACTGTCTAATCGGTCAGGACATTTGGACTAGCAGAAGTCCACTCGTTTGCTTCTTTGCAGTAGAGTGGCATTTCCCTGACCGCGTTATGAGACAGTTTGGGTGGGTGCAGCATATCCCCATACATTGTAACACAGACATGATCCTGCACTCGTACAACTTACGAGGTCGTCATGAACGAGATTGGGCTACTTATCTAGCTCCATCCATTCAAATATGGGAAGGGCGACGTGATATTATTATTCACGGGCAACCAACTGATGGGGGTGTTGATGTGGACCCACGATACTATCACTGGTTCGCAACTATCAGTCGTCGGTACCTCACGAAGGCAGGAGCCTCGTACCACTTCTTGGTAAGATTTCGTTAAAATAAGTAAGTTGAAAATATTACGTTATTATAAACTATGAACGTTCCACTGATTTCATTTTCTGTGTTTTAGTGTCAGGACCCCATAATGACGGAAGCTCATAGAAGGGCCCTCGCACATATAACGAATATATACCACATCATACATGAAAATGGAGGTGCCCCGGGTCAAAATGAAGATGATCCTATCCACCAACAAGCTGCTCCAGCGCAACAACAGTATTACCCACAGGAGCAACGTGTTGATATAGATGATCCTATCCAACGACAGACTGCCCCAGCTCAGCACCAATATGACCAACAGGAGCAACATGTTGAACTCATTCAACAACATGATGATCCCCCATTGTTCCCATACGTGCCTTCACCACCCCAGATGTTTGAACAAACATTCCCAGAACTCTTCTCTTCCCCTGATTTCATGTCGCAAACACCTACATTCTTCGGAAATTGGGAAGAAGGTCAATCTTCACATACTTACCATGCTCCGGAAGAACAGTATGTGACGTATCGAAATCCAAGTCAGGGAATACACATTAGGGATGCAGGTGATACAACAAATACAAGAGGTCGGGGTGATCGAGGTCAATATGTAACTCATCGATCACGAGCTAGGCGCCATAGGACCCCATCTTCTAGTGAAGACCCATAAACTATTGTTTGTAATTGTAAGTTTGACTAACTTTAGTGTATTAAATCCCAAATCTTCAATTACATTAGTTTTTTTTTTTTTTTCTAAGTATGATAATGCAAGATTCAATTCTTTAAAATAACATAATAATTAAAACTCGAATCTTCACTTAGATTAGTTCTTGAAATATGAAAACAATATTTAATAATTTATATTATATGATAATTAAAACTCAAATGTCCACGAAAACACGTTTTTTTTTTCAAGGACAATAATATATTCCATTTTCTAAATTACATGATAATTAAAACGAAAAATTGTAATTGTTTCTATAAAGTTTAAAACAAGATTATATTGCAATTGTTTTTAATTTTTTAGTAGATTCATGATATGATTCATAATTGAAATAGTTTTAATTTCCCAATGAAGAAAATAACTTCTTTCATGATAAATTTTTTTGAATAAAATTTTATAGGGTAGTTAAACAAAAAAAAAAAAAAAATCATTTGTCTTTTTTTTTTTTTTTGAAATGTCGTTTGATTTGTCTTTCATCACATTTCATTTCAAACCATTACATAAATTAATTATTATTTTAATTTTTTTATCATATTTTTTTAGTACAATTTTTTTTATCATATTAAGTAATAATCATTGTTGCAACAATTTAAACTTGTTTCTTAATCAACATAACCAAATTTATTTTACTTTCTCATATTCATGTATATAATTGAGTATCAATTATCATTTTTAATTAAGATATATATATTTTTAACAAGTTTAATTGAATAAAAAATTAGTTATTTTTGGTACACTTGTGTCTTACATATAGATGGAGTATTGAATAATAATAAGTATTCCCAACCTCTTGATATTTCACACCCCAACACTACATCACTAATGTACATGAAATGTTTATTTAGTAATTGAGCAATAAAACAACCCTTTTAACTTTTTTTTTAGATAAAACATACACATTCAACGTTCATGACTTTTCATCTTCTTATCTTTTTAATTCAAAAAACTTAATATATATATATATATATATATATATATATATATATATATCAAAATTATGGTAGCTTGATTACGAAAAATAGAGACATATACAAAATTCAGTTTCAATGTATAACACCACATTCTAACCATTTTATATAAAAATCCATCTCCTTTTTCTTTCTATACCGCACATGGCGCAAATCTAAATTTGGGAGAAGAAATCATTGCATAAAGGACTTGTATGTTAAATTCTTTTATAAAATTCTTATATCACATGTTACTTAGTCTAAAGTTAATGCTTAATATAGTTTATATTAAAAAAAATCACTTATTACTCTATAAAATAGTTTATTTTCTTTTAAATGCAAACGATCATATGTTTAAACCTAAATTTAATATCTGATGAAATAAAATAAAAATATAACGTGCAAAGCACGTGTCAAAAGACTAGTATCTCAACAGAAAAAAAAAATATGGGTCATCAAAAACATTTTATTTATAAAATAAATAATAAAATAAGATTCTTTTTTTTTAATAATAAAACGGATTCAATCCAATGGTTTTTTTCTTAGGTTTCAAAGAAGATTTTTTATCATAGAAAAAAGTTCCAAATCCAATTTTTTTTCTTAGCTTTCAAATGGAATAATTTGAAAACCCCAAAGAGATTAAAAAATAATTATTAATTGGTTTTTTTAATCATTAGTTAGTTAAAAAAAAAAAACCAAATCATTTCATTTAATCATTAGTTAGTTAATAAAAAAACAAAATCATTAGAATTTAAAAAAAAAAAAGCGAAACAATGAGCCGATGACACGTGGCGTTCGAGTCGCGTCTCTTCAAGAGACGCGACCTACCGCCGTCTGAAAAAAAAAAAAAAACTAAAAAATCACTTGTCGCGTCTCTTGTAGAGACGCGACATAAGCGAAATTCATGTGTCGCGTCTCTTGAGAGACGCGACACCTTATATCTCTAAATACTTTCAAAAGCCCCCTTATTCTCTAATATTTTTCAATACCTCCCCTACATTTCCAAAAAACCCATAACTGAAGGATGAATCCATTTTTTTTTTTAAAAAAATTATCATGTCTTTTCATATACTTTTTTTTATCTCATTATTTAAATGCAATACCACTTATTTTTAATATTTCACTATCATTTCATTTAAAAGATAATGTAAAAAATAATGTAAAAAATATATAAAATACACAATATATTAAAAAAAAAACAAAAGAGTTTAATTTAGGTTACCTTTAGCTTGTGCAAAATCATACTGAAATTTTATGTGGAATGATAGAGGAAAGAAAAATGAGAAACGTGAGAAGATGATGAGGTGTATAGTGGAAGGATACAATAAATTCAAAAGAAAAAGAGAGAGAAGGGAATCTAAAGCCTTAAAAATGAAGGGAGAGAAAAGCGTGTTTTAAAAAAATGGAATAAAAAGTAAATTCTGTTAGATGAAATTTTGATGAGATTTTGTTGAGATTTTGTTGAGATTCTGCTTACCGTTATGCAGGAAGTTTTATTCTTTGACAAATAGACAAAAAATAAACATAAGAAAATCGGCGTGCCAATTTTTTCACCAAAAACTGCCGAATTTACCCCACACAAAGCAATTAGATGCACCCTTAATTTCTCTCACTGATACTGTATTTAAAAGATCCTCCCACCAAATCTTATCTTAACCTTTCATATTCGAATTTAACAATATTTGTTTTTTTTTTTTTTTTTGAAAATTTAACAATATTTGTTATTAAATTCAAAACCTGAAATCTAATTCAACAAAACAACTTTATCAGTTTTTCAAAAAAAAAAAAAAAATTATCAACCCCAAACCAATGGGATGAGTATGCAACAGACCAACCAGATCCTTCTACCTCATCTGAGGTCGCCGTAAATCACACCGAATACACAATGTGAGAAATTTGCAACAATTCCATCAGGAACGGCCCGACCCTTGACAGAAGTGGGAATCTTGTTTGGGGAGTTCTCTTGCTTCAGATTGGGGCTTTTTATCTCCGAAGGTGCAGCTCTTTGTTTCAAATTAGGGATTTCGCCGTGGCTTTTTCCGTTGGTTTTCGTCGATGTTCTTTATCTGCCACCGTTCTGTTCTTGCTTCTTGGTTTCCTTCATGTATATCTCTTCCACCATTGGCTTCCACAGTGACCTCTAAGCATCCATATGAACCAATTCGACACTTTCAACCTTTTTCTTTTTTTTTTTTTTTTAAAAAAAACCCCAATTTGAAGATTGGAATACAAAATTTAATAGGTTAAGGTTTCTGATTTGATTGGAATTTCAAATTGACCAATCTTCTGGTAAGTCCTATTTGCTCGGCCAGCATGTTTTTTTTTCTTGTTTAAATCTTTAACTAAAATGAATGCGAATATATAACCCAGTTGAGATTCTAATGATTTTCAAATGGAATTGTGAGAACTGAAAAAAAAAAATGGTGCTTGTAGTGTTGGGTGTGTGGTGGATGGGTAGGTTATTGTTGCTCAAAAGAATCAGGAACAAGAAGAAAAACAACCGGAAGAAATGAAAAAATGGTGTTGATATATTCAATCCAAACAAGTTACTCCTAGCCCCTATTTAAAGGTATTTGTATTTATTTGTTTTTCATTATAGAAATTCTCATTGTCCAATTATCTGAATAAAATGTTGTAAACGATTAACAATTATATAACATAATAATGATAGATATAAGATTTTTGATCTCATCAAAACAAATTAGAGATGTTTTTAACTCTATTGTAGTTTTAAATTTAAGTTCCAAAATCAAAGAGGAACAAGAAGAAAAAATGGAAAGCGTATTGATATATTAAATTTTAATCCAATCAAGTTGCTCGGTCTTCATACTAGGTATTTTTTCCTATCTATGATCACATTTTTCATATTTTAACTATTTTGCATTTTTAGGTTATTCGATTATTTTTAAAATTTTTCCGTATTTTCGGTTTTTTTTTTTTTATCATCCAAGTCCTTTTTTTTAAGGAAAATTCAAATCGATTTTCTTTATTTGATTTGAATCTAAGATTTCATTTAACTACCCTGTAATCCTAATTTTCGTATGTATTTTTCATTAAAGGGTATTTCAGTAAGTTGTTAATTTTGATTTTTTAATTTAGAAAAATAATTTGGCCATTTATCTAAATAATTGAGTTAGTTGTTATTTTTCAAAACGGACGTTTTATTTTGTCTATTCTCGTAGTTAACCCTAACAAATACTACGCGTTGGTCTTTTTGTACTTTCAACGAAATTTTTTTTTTTTCCATTTTTTTAAGAAATAAATTGTGGAGATAAATTTTCACCTTGAAATAAATTCTCCATATACCTTTTCAGAAAAAGAAAAAATTCTTAGATTTTTTTTTTCTCTTTCTTTTCCTCCTTATAGATTTAAGTTGCACATCTAGCAAATATTTGAGTCTTATGAGTCATGCATATAGTTTAGGTTCATCTCATTCACGACCTTTGGGATCATACTTTCCATGATGAAGTAGTGTCGACCTTCGAGGGGATATAATTGCCCCCATGCAGGCACAAGAAAAATCTCCACTCAAGTTAATTCTTCGTTATTTTATAACATTGAAATTATTTTTTTGGAACCTTTAGAGGTTCAAATTTCTCACTTTATTAGGGTTAGAATTATCTTCCATCACTCACATCACAATATTTTCTTCATAGACCATCATCTAGGTTTAGAACATTCGTAAGATAGAGTAGTGCGGATACCCTCGTTCCTCATATCCACTCATTCATCATAAGGATCCCGAGTTCATCTTTAGAACAAGAGTGTCATGCATTTTGATCTATATATGTTCACACTTGCATAAAGTTGTCAGACATTGAATCTCATGCAAACACAAAAAAATCTTTCACTCATATTTAGGGTTAGGAGACATTTTTCTCCTTCATGAGATGCATTTAGGGCTTAATATTGCATTTTTCATGCATTTCAATCCATGTTTACAATTTATACATTTTCCCCATACATCATTATCTCATATTCTATGTTAAGGTGTTTTTTAAAAAAGTCTTCTTGCATTTTTGACTCAATAATGACATAGTATCTTCTCATGCATCAAATTTCAAAAAAAAAAATTTATCACATTCCTCGCATTTCATGAAAAACTTGCATTGTCCTTTTATCTTTTTTCTAAAAGCAAATGGCTCAACAACCACATGCTCGTCATTCTTATAGACTACGAGGCAAAGATCTGGAAGGACAAAATATTGAGCAGTCCCATGAACAAGCCATGAAAACTCTCTTTTGGAGAAGGTTGAAACAGTGGCAGATGTCTCTCAACCTGACATCGTCCCAGCCAATTCCCAGTCACTCACCTCATTCGCCCGAGTAAAAAATATCTCTTTGTCAGCCAACTAGAGATTTCACCCAACAACGGTCATCACCCAACCCTTCAGCAAGCTATCAGTTTTCATTTTTTCAGGAGGACCAATCTAGCATAAGCCATCAAACTGAATTTGTGTTCCAGAAACCTAGATATCCCACTGAAAGCAACTTCCAATTTCCAAATCTTCATATCCTATAGTTAGAGGAGCATTGAATGGAAAATGTAAAGAGGTTTGTCACTAATGAAAAGGTTGAAATACTTGAGAGAAACTGACATCTTTGGTAATGATGATCCTATCCAATTATGTCTGGTGAGAAGGTGGTTATTCCACCCAAATTCAAAATACCTAAGTTTGAAAAATATGATGGGACGTCTTGTCTCAAAAGCCACCTCGTTATGTATTACAGAAAGATGTCAACACATTCTCAAAATGACAAGCTCCTCATACACTATTTTCAAGATAGTTTAATTGGTCCAGCATATCGTTGGTATATGCAATTAGACAGTAGACACATCCGTTCTTGGAGGAGCTTGGTTGATTCCTTTTTGAAGAAATACAGGCATAATGTAGACATGACTCCTGATCGATTATACTTGCAGAGCATGGGGAGGAAGGAAGTCGAGAGCTTTAAGGAATATGTTCAAAGGTGGAGGTATACAGCTGCACAAGTACACCCATCTTTAACTAACAAGGAATTGACAGCTATGTTATTTACCCTTGAGTCTCCATACTATGATCGAATGATAGGAAGTGCATCCACCAATCTTTCAGACATCATGATGATTGGAGAAAGAATAGAATACGGGGTTAAGCATGGAAGGATATTTGATAGTGCAATTGAATCGATATTCAATCGAAAATGAAGAAGACTGCTCAAGGGATCAACAAGTCCAAGTAATATTTTCTACGCCAGGACTACTCATGCACGATTACAAAGAAAATCAGCAAAGTTCTCCTCAAAGCCATTTACTTATTCACCTATTTTGCAGCATAATCCACAACCAACAAGGTTGACTATTTCTTACAATCATAATGGTAAGAGGTAGCAAAGGTGGAGAATGTCGATCTAGTACCAATTACATTTATCGAGGCTTCGTCATGTTCATTGAAGAAAAACCTATTGGTGCTCATGCTTACAATACCAACTCAATCTCTCCATACCCAAAGTAGTGTGATCCCAATATCATGGAAGAGCTTTAGGCCACGCTTGAAAGAATCGAAGCATCATGTACAAGATTGAATGAAGGCAGTTCAGGCATTAATCAATAGAGTTTGGGGCTTCTATTCATCATGAGAAGAAATATTTAGTGTATCTAATTATTCTTCATTAGTAATAAAGTCTCTACTTCTCTTTGAATTGTCTTTAAGATTATGAAATTCAAAGATAGACAAGGGACCATGATTCAAGAACACATGCATAAGTTAGCTAAGTAGTCAAGAAAAACATGGGCATGTGGAAATTGAGCTATTTTCTTTTGGTCGAGATTTCATCATACATGCATTTATGCAACATTCATGTCATATGTGTTTTTTCAAAAGAAAGAAAGTGATTTTTTATTGCAAACAAAAGTAAAACCACATGTTTCTTCCAGAAAATTTTTAGGATCAAAGTTTACTTTGATCATTCTTGTCAGTTAAGAGCTTAGCAAGAATCTTGGACAACCATAGTGAGTTTCCATTTGGAGGAAATATAAAAAAGAAAAAAAGAAAAAAGAAGAAAAAGAAAAGAAAAAAGGAAAAGAAAATGAATGCTCTCACCGATAAAAAGGAAAGGTGGTCAAGTCTCAATCATTTTTGTTTCCTTCTAAATATCTTTCACTCCATTGTTGCAAAATCATAGTCTCCATTAAAGGCAATTTTATTTTGACCTTCATATTTCTCATGTGTTAAAGAATTCATATTACAATCCCTCATCGAACAAGGTATCAATTTTCACACTAGGGCCAATACCCCTCTTGAAGTGAGGATCCAAAATTACTCACTATAAAACCTTGAGCCTAGCCCACCACACATGTGATTTTTGTGGTAAAACAACTTGAATTACCGATTCACCACAAACTCGTTGCTAAACGCATCATGTATAGCTGCGATGAATCTCCATATTTGTTTACCCACCTAAGAGCCTTTTGCCTAGCTTGCCACATTGAATTATGTGACAAACATTCAAAACAACCCATCCGATGTTACCAAGAGAGCTTCGATGGTAATGAAATAGGGATTGAACTCTTATGATTTACTGCTTCATAATTAAGACTTGTAGTTCTTTGAGTATTCCTATATTTCAACTTTTTCAATCTACACTCTTCCTACCATTTCTATCTTTTGTCTTCTCTCCTTTTATTAGAAGGTGACTCCAAGACTAAGGATGATAATCTTGAAAACTTGGACTTAGTAACTTGAGAAATTGTCTCGAAGTCTCAAATTCTTTCAATGAGTTTTGCCTGAGAAATAACTCTATCACGGTACCAAGGAGCATTGACAAAGAAACAACATGGAGTGATTATTGAAGTTGCAAATGATGACTTACACATGATTGATCTTCTATATGTGATTGCACCATATTCTGCTAGTCATGAAAAAAATATATTTGGCCTAAAAAAGAGAAATGAAAAAAAGAAGAAGAAAAAAGAGAAATGAAAAAAAAGAAGAAGAAAAAAGAGGAAAAGGAAAAAGAAAAAAGAAAAAAAAAAAAAAGAAAAAAGAAATGTATAAGGCCAGGATAATTCTTAAATTGCATGATTGGGGCAATCAATATAGATCAAGGGGTCACACCTCCAAACGGTTTGAAGATTTTCTTTGTCAATCATCAACTGAGCAAGAACCTTCATTGCTACACTGGGGCAAAGACATCGTTACTAGACTGGGACAAAGCCAACATTATTAAATTGGAGCAAGAACCTTCGTCACCATACTGGGACAAAGTCTTCATCACTATACCAAGGCAAAGCCATCGCCACTACGTGAGAGTAAATCCTTCATAACTACACTGGGGCAAAGCTTTCATCATTACGTTGGGGCAAGTCGTCATTATTAAATTGGAGCAAGAATCTTCATTGCTACACTAGGGCAAGGTCATTCAACCATTTATGCAAGTTGTTCTAGACTGGGGCAAAGACCAAGTTAAGAGAATCACACTTCTCTTACGAAGAATCTTTCAATCTCGAGTGGTTCTCCACATTCAAGAATAGAAAGTTGAATCATATTTTCATAGAAGAATCACATTCAGGGAAAGGACGATCACAATAATGAGGGTTTTTTATCAAAGATCTTGAGCTGACTTAAAGAAAGAAAGAGATATATGAGATGATCTATTGAGGAGCTACTCCTTGTTCTCACAGTGGTTGTTTAAAGAAATGAGGTCACCTTAGCACATATTTTCATTTGAATCATATTCTAGTATGTGAATGTTCAAAATTATGTTCAATCTCTTATTGTTCGAGAGATTTTTTTTATAAAGGCATTTGTGATCCATGTTTTCCTTCTTCATTTTTTTTTCTTCGAAAAAGAAACTTGGTTTCTTTGTTCGACTATCATCCTCGTTTGTCTCTTGGCCAAAATCATTTTCCTGTATCCAATCTTTTTGTCCACTTCAAGGCTAAGGTTATGAAGCAGTTGAATCAAGTAAGATGTTTAGTGCTATGAATTACCATTGATAGTTCTCTAAACTAGCACATGAGACACTTCTAAAAAACCTACCATACTCGATATGATTGAGCAATCTATGATTTACATATATGTTTCCTTTTAGATTGAGCAATCTCTGATTAGCATACATGATCCCTTTCAGGTGAAGACATTAAAAAAAAAAGAGAAAAGAAACAAGATAAACAAAAAAAGAAAAAGGAAAAAAAGAATGTTTCCTCCAATGATGACTACGAGGTTCTCCTTTGATTCCTTTCTAAATATTGATTGATAAGAATGATGAAAGTAAACAATGATGATTATTTTGTTAAATATGGAAAACACTATTGGTTATCTTAATTGATTTCACAAATCAAGCTCTTCATTATCGTTTGCATCGCTATTTCTCACAAAAATTTCGTTTTCATACCACGGAGTTGGTGAAAATAGATCACATGAATATCATGCATACATAACACTCATTGATCTACCTTTGGCATGCATATGCATCCCCTATATCATGTCTTTAGAGTCGAATTTATTGACATGGCCAATTCATCATCAGGACATAGGTCGTCAGGACATAGGTCGTCATACATGGTTAGTTGCATTATCATTGCTTAGAGTGGTCAATGAGCATGTTCAATCCATGACACTGAGGCAAAAGCACGCATATATTTCACGTAGGATATTCATATGAAAATAGTGCATCATATCTTACATAAATGTTATAGCTTGCATTTGCATATCTACACAACCTCTTTTGAGTGTGTTATCTATCATTTCAAGACGATTTTTCATATGTAGAACTCTCATTTCATGCATGTAGACATGCTTCATTCATGAAAATTCTCAATATGTTCAAAGGAATCTTTTCTTTCTTATAATTAAAATCTTTTCCTTTTTGACCACTAAGTTTTGAAATAAAAACCGTTGTCTCATTTTAAAACAAATTTTTGAAATAAGAAATCCCTGTTTTTAAAATATTGTCATTTTTGGCAACTAAGTTTTGAAATAAAAACCGTTGTCTCATTTTAAAACAAATTTCTGAAATACGAAGTCCCTGTTTTAAAATCTTTTCCTTTTTGACAACTAAGTTTTGAAATAAAAACCGTTGTCTCATTTTAAAACAAGTTTCTGAAATACGAAGTCCCTGTTTTAAATCTTTCTTTTTGGCAACTAAGTTTTGAAATAAAAACCGTTGTCTCATTTTAAAACAAATTTCTGAAATACGAAGTCCCTGTTTTAAAATCTTTTCCTTTTTGACAACTAAGTTTTGAAATAAAAACTGTTGTCTCATTTTAAAACAAATTTCTGAAATACGAAGTCCCTGTTTTAAATCTTTCTTTTTGGCAACTAAGTTTTGAAATAAAAACCGTTGTCTCATTTTAAAACAAATTTCTGAAATACGAAGTCCCTGTTTTAAAATCTTTTCATTTTTGACAACTAAGTTTTGAAATAAAAACTGTTGTCTCATTTTAAAACAAATTTCTGAAATACGAAGTCCCTGTTTTAAATCTTTCTTTTTGGCAACTAAGTTTTGAAATAAAAACTGTTGTCTCATTTTAAAACAAATTTCTGAAATACGAAGTCCCTGTTTTAAAATCTTTCATTTTTGACCACTAAGTTTTGAAATAAAAACCGTTGTCTCATTTTAAAACTAATTTTTGAAATACGAAGTCCCTGTTTTAAAATCTTTCATTTTTGACCACTAAGTTTTGAAATAAAAACCGCTGTCTCATTTTAAAACAAATTTCTGAAATACGAAATCCATGTTTTAAAATATTTTCATTTTTGGCAACTAAGTTTTGAAATAAAAACCATTGTCTCATTTTAAAACAAATTTCTAAAATATGAAATCCCTGTTTTAAAATCTTTCATTTTTGGCAACTAAGTTTTGAAATAAAAACCGTTGTCTCATTTTAAAACAAATTTCTGAAATACGAAGTCCCTGTTTTAAAATCTTTCATTTTTGGCAACTTAGTTTTGAAATAAAAACTATTGTCTCATTTTAAAACAAATTTCTGAAATATGAAGTCCCTGTTTTAAAATCTTTTCTCTTTTGGCAATTCAGCTTTGAAATAAAAATTGTTATTCCTTTTATGCAACAAATTTCTGAAATAAGAAATCCCTGTTTTAAAATATTGTCATTTTTGGCAACTAAGTTTTGAAATAAAAACCGTTGTCTCATTTTAAAACAAATTTCTCAAATACGAAATCCCTGTTTTAAAATATTTCATTTTTGGCAACTAAGTTTTGAAATAAAAACCGTTGTCTCATTTTAAAACAAATTTATGAAATACGAAATCCCTGTTTTAGAATCTTTCATTTTCGGCAACTAAGTTTTGAAATAAAAACCGTTGTCTCATTTTAAAACAAATTTCTGAAATATGAAGTCCCTGTTTTAAAATCTTTTCTCTTTTGGCAATTCAACTTTGAAATAAAAATTGTTATCCCTTTTATGCAACACATTTCTGAAATATGAAATCTTTCTTTTGGTTAAATCGAACCCTGCTAGTTAGTAGAGGTCGAAGCCAGGTCAGAGTCAGGTCCATTCACTCTTTTTTTTTTTTTGTTAAATCGAACCCTGCTAGTTAGTAGAGGTCGAAGCCTGGTCAGAGTCAGGTCCATTCACTCTTTTTTTTTTTTTTGGTTAAATCGAACCCTGCTAGTTAGTAGAGGCCGAAGCCTGGTCAGAGTCAGGCCCATTCACTCTTCTTTTGGTTAAATCGAACCCTGCTAGTTAGTAGAGGTCGAAGCCTGGTCAGAGTCAGGTCCATTCACTACTCTTCTTTTGGTTAAACCGAACCCTGCTAGCTAGTAGAGGTCGAAGCCTGGTCAGAGTCAGGTCCATTTCCTATTTCACTTTGTTGGTTAAATCGAACACTACTAGTTAGTAGAGGACGAAGCCTGGTTAGAGTCAGGTTCATTCCCTTTTCTTTTGGTTAAATCGAACCCTGCTAGCTAGTAAAGGTCGAAGCCTGGTCAGAGTCAGGTCCATTCCCCTTTTCTTTTGGTTAAACCGAACCCTGCTAGCTAGTAGAGGTCGAAGCCTGGTCAGAGTCAGGTCCATTTCCTATTTCACTTTGTTGGTTAAATCGAACACTACTAGTTAGTAGAGGACGAAGCCTGGTTAGAGTCAGGTCCATTCCCTTTTCTTATGGTTAAATCGAACCCTGCTAGCTAGTAGAGGTCGAAGCCTGGTCAGAGTCAGGTCCATTCCCCTTTTCTTTTGGTTAAATCGAACCCTATTCTTGTTTAGAGGTTGAAGCCTAGTCAGAGTCAGGTCCATTCCCTTTTCTTTTCGTTAAATCGAACCCTATTCTTGTTTAGAGGTTGAAGCCTGGTCAGAGTCAGGTCCATTCCCCTTTTCTTTTGGTTAAATCGAACCCTATTCTTGTTTAGAGGTCGAAGCCTGGTCAGAGTCAGGTCCATTTCCTATTTCACTTTGTTGGTTAAATCGAACCCCGTTCTTGTTTAAAGGTCGAAGCCTGGTCAGAGTTAGGTCCATTTCATTTTCTTTTGGTTAAATCGAACCTTATCTTTGATTAGAGATGAAAGTCTGGTCAAAGTAAGGTTCATTTTCTTTTTTTCCAATTTTAGGTTATGTTTAGTTTAAGCATGAACCCTTCCTTTTATTTTTAACTAAAAATCTTCGCCCTCCCAATACTTTGTCTTTTTCCTTTGTTTACCCTTTCAATCCTTCAAGGATACACAATGGGGGGCAAATTGTAGACACCGTATTTGGTCCGACTTGATTTTTAGTAATAATATTTGAATATGTGGTGGTCAATTTGTTTTTTGGTATGCAACTAAGAGTGTAGCTCAACTGGCATAAAACTGTACTGATAACTTCAAGATCTATGGTTCGAATCCCCCTCCTCACATATTATCAAAAAAATTTGTGTTTTGGTTTGCATTGTTTATTTTCATTTCATTTTATTTTCTTTTTTGTTTTTATTTAATTTATTTCTTTTTTTTTAATTTTTTTTTCTTTGGTCTTCCACTCCCCCTTCTTTCTCCTTCTCCGTCTCCCCCTTCTTCTCCCAACCTTCCACTCTCTCCCCCTCTTTCTCAACCCATTCCCCTTTTCCCTCAACCACTTCTCCAAGCTCTCCTATAAAAGGAGAGCTTATGGAGGATAAAGACGAGAACAATGTGGTGGAAAATGGGAGAACAATGAGAGAAAGTGAAGAAAGAATGAGTGATGAAAATCTAAGAAAGAAAGGGAGAGAAAGAGGTGAAGTTTGAGAGAGAAAAGAGTGAAATTTGAGAGAGAGAGAGAAATTTTAATCTTTTGAAAGATTGAGTTGCTCATTGCTTCGCTGCCACCACTCACCACATCGTCGCCGCCGTTGAAGACCTACGCCGCCGCCACTCCGACGAACTCCGCCACTAACCCAATCCCGATCCGACGTCCGCCGCCACTGCGAACTCCAACCATCTGAAGAACCAGGAGTAACTCTGACCCACATTCCAGTGAATTTCCATGGAAGAGAAAGGTAAAGAAGGAGCTTGGGGAAGAAGATGAGAAGAAAGAAAGAAAATTGGTGGGACCCACTTCTTTTCCTTTATATATTTTTTTTTCTTTCTTCCAATTTATCTATTCTTTTCTTTATTTGCTCAAAGAGCATTCTTTTTTAATTTAAAGTTTTAAGTGTTTTTCTTTTATTTCCTCTTTGATTTTATAAAATAATTCTGGGTTTGAATTGAGAAATTACTTTCAAATTAACTTCAATTGAAATTTTCCCAAATCAACTTCAATTATGTTTTAACTTTCATTTTCTAATTAGAAATTTAAATTGATTTATTTTAGATTTCTAAAGAACTTTTAATTGGATATTAGTCGAAAGTTTTTTTAAATCTAATTTCAATTAGAGTTTAATTGGGAGTTTCCAAACTAATTTTAATTGGCTTTAAATTGAATTGCTATTACCAATTTCAATTGGATTTTAATATGGCATTTTCAACTTTAATTGTCTTTCTTATTAATTTTAGTTGGATTCTAACATAAAATTTCTAATTTGAATTTGAATTTGTATTTTCCTAATAAATTTTCACTGGTTTGTAATTAGAAAATTCAATTTTCTTTAAATAGGGAATTTTAATGTTTTCAATTTTATTTTAATTTGAATTGTTCAAAGAGTTTCAAAGTGATTTTGGATTTTTCAAATGAATTTCAAATTGTATCTAATTAACTTGGAATTTCTAAGTAAAATTCAAAATAAGTTTTAATTAAAATCTCAAAATCAATTTCAATTAGGCTTTAACGTGAAATTTCTAATTTGAATTTCACATTGGTTTTAATTGACTTGAATTTGAATCAATGTCTTTAATTCACATTAGAGATCTCAATTCAGTTTCAATTTAATTTTTATTTGAAGCTTTGATTTCAATCCCATTTTGATTCTAAATTTGAATTTCCAATTTAATTTTTTTTAGGATTTTAAAAAATCAAAGTCAATTTGGTTTAATTTGGATTTCAATTCAATTTGATTCTTGGTTTTAAATTAACTCAATTTCAATTTAGTTTTGGTTTGAAATTTTCAAATAGAATTTTAATTTTTCTTTGATTGATTTTAATTTGAATAAAATCTCAAATTGGTTCAATTTGTAATTCAGATATTCACAAATGAATTTCGATTTGATTTTAATTTTCAAAATTGATTTCAATTTGAGTGCAAATTGGGTTTCTCAAATAAACGATAATTTGGTTCCAAATCAAAGTTTCCAAGTCAATGTCTTTTGATTTTATATTGAAAATCAATTTCAATTTCAAATTAAATTGGAAATCAATTTCAAAGGTTAAATCAAATTTCAAAAACATTATCTAATATTTTGAAAAGCTAAAATAGATCGATTATGAAAACTTTGAAGCTAATTTTGTCTAAGAACGGGTACTTAAGCTGACCGAAAGGGAACACCCTGCCTGGAAATTAGCCTAAAGTTTAACTATCGATTATTTTGGCAATCAAAATTTAAATTTGATTAACTTAGATCTTTTCAAATCAATTTCAATTTGATTCTAAATTGGATTTTCCAAATGAATTCCAAAATGATTTTACTTTAGTAATTTCAAATGAACTTTTAATTGAATTTTATTTAAAAATGAAAAAATATTTTTATGTTATGGTGTCATACCACTCATGATTATTAATTCACATTTTATTTCTAAAATGTGAAATAATAGACATGAGACAGATAAAATCATGTAAAACTTATGACGGAGTCGAGATAATTTCTCAAACTCTTGAGGTGACAAATTTTCTTTTAATTAAAAGAAAATTCTCACATGATAAGCAATTATTGGGTATAACCTCACTCACTACATCAATCCTTACTTTATTTTTAAAGTTAAGGCAAGATAAAGTGAGACATTTGTTGTTTAATTATTTATTTGTTTGTTTTTCAAAATAAATGACCATTTTATGTTATAAAAGGACAATTTTAAAATAAAATGTGGTAATCGTTTTTAAACAGGTGTTGTAGGGGTGCTAACACCTTCCCTACACTCAATCGACTCCCGAGCCTAATTTTTGGTTTTCAAAGACCGGTTTTTCGTTAAAATGGGTGACCAATCACACCCCAAGATGATTGGTGGCGACTCCAAACCTCTCCTCTCGAAAGAGACCCGTAGAAAAGGACGTCGGCCGCTCCGCGTCGCGATGACGTTGCGACACAATTCTTTCAAATAATTTTTTTTTTCTTTTTGAAAAAATATTATCATTAAAACTACTCAGAACTACAACTACCCTCAATAAATGGAGGGAGAAACAGTTGGAGATATTTGGAGTCCAAGAAACATCCATTCTCCCTATCAATTAAAAACCTTCGAAAACCTACTGTGTTCAAGTCAAATTGGCAACACTGTGCACTACTGTGTTCAAAAACCTACAACAATAGCGAAAATCTACCGTCGGGAGCTTCAAGGCCATGGCGGAGATGACGCTCGTGATGTATTCCAAGTCCAACAGGTCGACGGAAGCTCCAGTCAGCACGTTAACCACTTCGAGAGCATTCGACTCGATTTCCAGGTAGATTTTCCTTCGAATGCAGGTATCAATTACATGCTTGAGCCCTTCTAAAATAGCCTCTGCTCCAAGTTTAAAGTTAATATTATTGCACCACTATCATCGAAGTTTGAGATGTGTAAGTTGATAAAACTGAAAGTTTTGAGTAAGATCAATCAACTTGATAAATTTAGGAGTAAAAAATTGATTTACGTGTCGACACAATGCATCAAGACGACAGTTTTAGTGACGTGTCCTCGAGAAATTGCTCGTTCGCACCCCAATTTGCCGCGTTTGCCTTATTACGTGTCCATTCTACAAGCTCTTTCGTCACCAGAGCTCTTCCCATTCTCCTGCTTATAAAAACCATCACAAACTTTGCAATCCACCATCAACTTTATAAAAAATTTGGGTTCTCTGATTTTCTGCAGAAGAAGAAGAAGAAGAAGAATGGCATCGCAACAACAGGACAGATCGGAGCTCGACACTAAAGCCAAGCAAGGAGAGACTGTGGTTCCCGGCGGAACCGGCGGCAAAAGCCTCGAAGCTCAAGAACGCCTCGCTGAAGGTTACATACACATAAACTCAATAATTCTCTTCTTCAAGTTCAAACATTACTAAGCTAGCTAGCCTTCTCTCTTTACATTATATATTCCAGTTTGATTTTGATTTCTTATTTTCTTTTCGTCGTTTTGGTGGTGGCGGCGCGAAGGGCGGAGCCGGGGCGGGCAGACAAGGAAGGAGCAATTGGGGCACGAGGGGTATCAGGAGCTGGGGCACAAGGGAGGAGAGACGAGAAGGGAGCAGATGGGCCAAGAAGGGTACCAAGAGATGGGCCGGAAAGGAGGGCTCAGCACCATGGAGAAGTCCGGCGGAGAGCGCGCGGCGGAGGAAGGGATCGAGATCGACGAGTCCAAGTTTAGGACCAAGGACCGTTAGCCGGAGCTTGGCGATGATCCGGCCGGTCAACGTTTTTATAAATTAGCTGACTAAAATAAACGTGTGTTTGTTTTCGTATTATATATGTAATTTATGGTTGGTTTTGTAATTTGAAATTTCTTTTGTTAGTTTTTTTCTTTGGGACACGTGTATGCCGGCCGGCGACCTCTTGTCGGTCGTTTTGGCTGCCGGCTCTTTGCCGGAGGTTTTGTGTACGTAGTAAAAAACAATGACGAGCTTTGCTTTATGTTAATATGGCTCTTTTCTTTTACATGGAAATAGAAGGGTTTTTTTTTTTTTTTTTTTTTTTGGTAACTTATAATGTTTGTTTTCATGGGGATTTTAATTCGTGGGCGGAAGGCAATTTTTTTTTTTGGTAACTTATAGCTTCAACATCAATAAATACGACATTTTAAAAATTTTAAAATAAGAGATTAAATAAATGAAATAGTCGATAAATTTTGTTGAAAAGTGAGTATCAATTCAGGTAGGTGGAGAATGGTAAAAGATGGGAAGAATTATCGGACCTTCTTCTTCTTCTTAGTATATCAACACATCGATCCTGGTCGATGGTGTTCACTTTGGCTGGGTAGGGGATAGATTCAATAGAACGATTCAGAAGGAATAGATTTAATAAAATTGTCCTTATCTTAGTACATTTTAATAAAATTCTTTAATAAAATTGTCCTTATCTTAGTACATTTTAATAAAATTCTTTTCTAACCTATTATCAGAGCAACATTTTAATAAAGTGCTCTTTACTAACCTATTATCAAATTGGATAATCAATATTCAAAAATCACCTCAAAAACGTCTTAAGATAAATTTTAAATAAATCACTTCAAAAACGTCTTAATAAATTTTAAATAATTTAAAATATGTTTCGAGCATGACAAAAAAAAAATGTTTCGAACATGACACAAGTAATTTTAGTCAACTACGAAACGAAGAAAGAAAGAAAGAAATAAAAGGAAAGATAAGATAAGGGGAAATATACTTTTAGTCCCTAAGGTTTGAGTTAGGTTTCATTTTGGTCCGTGAGTTTTCAAACTCGACAATTTAGCCATAATATATATATACTTTCTTCTTCTTCATCACCTTCACATTCACCAATGTCGTCGTAGCTCTTGTCGGACGCCGCCATTGCCATTTTTCTCTATTTTTTCGAAGGAAGAGGGAAGGAAGAAAAAGGAGAAGAAAAATGGGAGGAGAGGAAAGAAGAAGAAAGAAGAGAAAAAAAATAGAGAAAAACGACAACGACAGCGACAACAGTTGGTGAAGGTGATGAAGAAGAAGAAAGAAGAACTTGGAGAGAGCTTTTTATCCTTATCCAGGACAACTCCTTTTCATCCGACACGACTATGTCTGGGGTATGGCTCTGATACCACATGTAAGGGATTACGGGACACTACACATCTCCACAATGGTATGATATTGTCTACTTTGGGCATAGACCTCATGGTTTTGCTTTTGGTTCACTCCAAAAGGCCTCATACCAGTGGAGATAGCTGTCCTCCCTTATAAACCCATGGTCAACCCCTTGTCTAGCCAATGTGGGACTTTAGTCGCACTCCCAACAATTAGAACATGCAAATGTAAGAAACCAAAGGAAAGCAATTTCATTTTTCTTTTTTTCATATTTGCTAGATCTTTCTTGTTGTTGATAACTTTTTTGTTTTTAAAGGCTAAATAACAATAAGAAGAATAAGTTTGGAATGTTTGATTTCTTAAAATAAAGAGTTTCTCCAACAAATTTCTTACAAGAAATTATCGATGTAACTCATGTGTAATGTGATTTTTTTTCTTTTTTTTTAAAAAAATGAGGAAATTGTCAATCACATGTTTTAATGGTGATTCAAATGGAAAATTAGTCGAACGTCTACATTGTAACACTTATGTAGTTTAAGGTTAAAATTGATACATTAATCTGCTAAGTTTAGGGGTTATTGATGAAATTAGAAGTTTATGGTTAAAATTGATACAACATGCTAAGTTTAGAGTCAAAATGATTTTTTCCCTTTTGGTTTTATGGGGTCGTCTCTGAGTTGGATAGCCATCGAGACCACCAAGGTTCTTGCCTTAGTTGGTCAGGGTCCAGGTGATCAAACGAGCTTTTGGCCCAATTGGACCCTGGGCGTGGTCGATTGGGCTTTAGTGCTAATCGACTTTCGACCTATTTGGGCCTAAGTTTGCTTCCATTTCACATCTTTTCTTTCCAACCTTCTCTTAATCCTTGATGTATTTTAATAGGTTCAATTTCACCCCTAACAATCTCTATCAAAACAATTTAGATGTCTTTTTCTTTCCCTAAAATCTTGAACTTTTTTTTTTTTTTTTTGAAAAGTCTAAAATCTTTAACAATTTTGTGCTATAGACATGTGTTTTATAAATCATTGAAGGTATATGATAACTCTTTTTAACAATTCTTACCAAAAAAAAAAAAAAAAAAAAAAAAAATATATCATAGTCTTAGACTCCAAAGTCTCAAATTGACAAAATTGAAAACCCATAGTAAAAAACTAAAAATATGAGTAAAAGATTAAGGATGTGTTTAGTCACTACCGAAAAACGAAGTTGTATTCCATTATATTATGGTTTTCAAATATATGTTTCAGTAGAATATTTAAAAAAGTAAATCTCAATTTAAAAGAATTTTAAAAAAAAGATTGTTTGGTGATATATATTGGATCCCACAATTCTACAAAATAATTAAATCCAAAGAGGCAAAAGAAAGAAAATTTTGCAAAATTGATCAACCGCCGTCATGAGATTAGTCCTGAAGTAGGATGGACACGTGTGACCGACAGCGTCGAAAGATTTAGTTTGATGCTTCGTAATTGTGTGCCTGTCAGTCAAAGAAAGTCCGACAGCTGAAAATGAGGCACGTAGACATTCCCAAGTGTCCAATTCTATCCTTTTGCTGTCTGTCCTGAAGTTTTGTATATAATTAAAGCCACTGCGTTCCTGGAAGTTCGATTGACCAAATCTGTACAACAATTCGATCAGAAATAATAATAATAACAATGGCAACGGAACAGGAAAGGAGCGAACTGGACGCCAGGGCCCGACAGGGAGAGACCGTCGTCCCCGGCGGAACCAGGGGAAAATCCCTCGAAGCTCAACACCATCTCGCCGAAGGTACCACATCTCCACCTTTTCATTTGAACGAGTTATTTATTTACTTTATTTTTACCTTTTTCTCTTACTGAAACCAAACAGCTTCTATGTCTTAATTACTTCCCAAGTTTTGGAGTGATGATTTAATTCTAATGGTTAAACTCACTTGTTTGAATTACCAAAATCTTTCCTTTGTGTTTCATTTGGCCTTTTAAGTTCTTAGTACTAGTCATATTAGTCGTGAATCAAATGAACATATATAATTGGTATGACCCCTTCCTTTATGAAGGGCGGAGCCGTGGAGGGCAGACGAGGAAGGAGCAGCTAGGGCAGGAAGGGTATCAAGAAATGGGGCGGAAGGGAGGGCTGAGCACAATGGACAAGTCCGGAGGAGAAAGGGCGGCCGAGGAAGGAATCGATATCGACGACTCCAAGTTCACCACCAAGAATCGTTGATGGGAGATGCCTTCTCTTCTATGTGTACAACAAGATGAATAAAATAGGAGTCTTTCCTTTCTGTTTATGTAGTTGGTTTTCCTTTGTATATGTCTCACTTTATGGTTTGTTTTGTGTTTTGGCCGTTTAAATTTGAACATGTGTAGAAGCAAGGACGGCCTTTGCTTCCTTTCTCTAAAGCCCTTTTCCAGGTTTTTCCAATAAATTCTAGGTTTTACCAAACTATACTCGTGTTTGGCTTTGATCTTTGGCTTGTACACGTGGTGGATGAGCAAAAATAAAATTTTAATAACAATAATTTAAAATTTTAAAAACTAAAGCTTCATATATATCAAAAAAAAACTTTGCAACTATTTCCAACATCAAAAACAAAAAAAAAATTAGAGCAAGCCTTGGTTCTATAAGGGACATTGAATACTGGTAATTCTAAAATTTTGACATTGGCATGAGGAAGGGGGAATATATATATATATATATAATCTATTCAAAATTTTATAATCACAGAATTAGAGAGGAGTGAGGGAGGATTGGAACAAATTAATTCCAATATTTTATTAGAATACATTTTTCTTTAAATCTTTTTCAAGAACACATTTTATTTTAAACATTTTTTTTTCTAAAAATGGTTTAAAATTTTAACACATTTTGATTTGAACCATATACCTAAAAAAGATATATTTTGGCCAGACATTAAATATCAGACATAAAATGTGAATGTCATTTTTATCAGGTTCATACTTCACTTTTACTCAGATGCGCTCCGAACGACTAAATACGGGGTCTCGCTGACCGGTTAGCGAGTCAGGGTCCAGGGCGACGCGCCTGGTGGGGGTTCGGGGGCAACGCTCCCTAAGCTAAATTATGTATAGAGATTAGATTATGATTCTCCGTTTTGGACTTTACTATTTTGGGCCTATTGTGTGATGCCATATATATAAACCCTCTTAACCTATTTTCGCCCTAATCTCTGTAATTTGAATACTCCTCTCATAATAAGACGTTCTCTCCCTCATCCCGTGGATGAAGCTAACACACCGTTAGTGAACCACATATATCTGTGTGTGTTGTTTCTCTTCGCCCTTTCGTCATAACACTTTGTAGAATATTTATTTCTCCAATAACTTTCAATAATTTTTTAAGATTTTGGAGGCTAAATTTTTCACAATTTAAAAATAAGTAAATGAATGTTAGAGATATTATTATTCTACTTTTTTATTAAACAAAAATTTTGAATAAGTAAGCAAAATAATTCGAACAAACCTAGCCCAACTCAAGTATTTCATATACTGGTTGGATTAAGTTCATAATGGGTTGTTTGTCTGGGGAGAGAGAAATGTTTCTAAACTTTAGAGTTAGGTTTCAACCATACCCTGAAAAAGTTCTACTTCCATCCTTAAATCTCCATCCTTGATTTTTAGAGTTGTGACTACTATGATCTAAACAGACCAATAACATGACTACAAAAGAATAAACAACAAACGTACTAACGTGACTACTATGTTGTTGTAAACAGAATAATAACACCTTCAAAAGAATAAACAACAGACGTGACCAAGTATTGATAAATACTAAGCAATCATCATGGGCATAAGTCTTCATGGTTTTGCTTTTGGTTCCACCCAAAAGGCTTCATACCAATGGAGATATTTGTCCTCTCTTATAAATCTATCATCATCCTTTATCCAGTCAATGTGAGATTTTGGTCGCACTCCTAATTTCCAACAATCAAAGTGCATATATAACAACAATAGTTTGAAAAGTGATACTTGCTATTATTTCATTTAATCCATCATTCCAGTTTTTAAAAGTCTCATGTGCAACTACATCCTTTTCCGATCATTATTTTAACACTAAAATGTTTAGCACATATCTTAATTAATTTAGACTCCAAAGATAAAAGTGAAACTTTTAATACAGTGAGATATAATTGAAACTAATCTCAAAATTAAAAGACACATTTATAGCCCAAAGAGAATTTACCATTAGAATGATTGGATTTGGTCTAAAGGGTATGAACACCTCTAGATAATCATATTTCTATTAAGTAATTACTCCCTTTTATCCCAACTTTTGATTAAATCTAAGGAACAGTCATAAACTAACAACCATGCACAAGAGAAGTTGAGTACATATCCAGAAATAAATGTTGGGAAAATTATTAGGTGTTCCCGATGCAACTCGGCCCTCTCTTTAAAACCGTCAAATGTAAATCTTCAAATTTGTCTGTTTCTAAATAACCTTTGGATATAAAATCGGGGTACTTTTATCATTTCTCTCTCTTACCTCCAATGGTACAAAACCACCAGCCTCATTGCATCAGAAACACCTAAAAATTTCTCCAAATGTTGATGGATGGGTCAGCATGTAGGACTTAGGAACCGCGTAATCTCTCCTCAACACGTGCCATTCTTAGGAAATGGAAGAAACTTTTTGACTGAGTAATCACACCTACGTGTCAGCCAGAGAGTGTTCTACAGCTCATTAAGTGCCACGTAGACACTCCAAAGTGTCCATTTGGGACAGTACTTTTCAGGACTGAAACGATTCTATATAAACCACAGTGAGAAGGAGACGAGCACAGAATTCGCTTTAAGTTTTTGAAAGGGTGAGGAAGAGAGAGATGTCGTCGGAGCAGGAAAGATGTGAACTGGACGCCAGGGCCAGGCAAGGGGAGACTGTCGTCCCCGGTGGAACTGGAGGAAAGAGTCTTGAAGCTCAGGAGCACCTCGCTGAAGGTGTGCCGACTTGTCGACTTTTTTCACACATTGGTTTCTCTATTTCAGACTCTTTTACTTTTTCTATCTATATAAAACATGGAACAAATGATTTTGGAGGACTAAGACGATAACGTTCTAGTCCACTAAAAAGATTATAGAAAATAAAAATCAAAAAACAAACACTCAAATGTTGAGTAACAGACATGACTATTTTTAAGTCCTCGACTCAAAATACTCTCTAAAACACTTTCTAAAACTCCTAAAAGTACTTTTCAGGTCATTTCAAACTTGAAAATAACAAGCTTTCTAAAGCTCCTAAAAATACTTTGAACTTGAAAATCACAAGCAGGGCCTTAAATTCTCAACTCAACACTTTCCAAAACTCTGGAAAGTACTTTTCAAGTCATTTCAAACTTGAAAATATAACTTAGGAAGGTGGTGAGTGATTAATTTTTATGCAGCACAAGACACTCTAGAATTCTTAGAAGTACTTTTTTCAAGAGTCATTTTAAGGTGGTGATTGTTCGATGGTGATGCAGGGCGGAGCCGTGGGGGCCAGACAAGGAAGGAGCAGCTAGGACACGAAGGATACCAAGAGATGGGCCGAAAAGGAGGGTTGAGCAACTCAGGCATGTCAGGAGGAGAGCGTGCTGCTGAAGAAGGGGTTGAAATTGACGAGTCCAAGTTCAGGACTAAATAAAAGCTTTCACAACATGGCCGAGTTTCAAGTTCTAAGTTCCATTTTCAGCTTAGTTTCTTCTAGTGTCTGCTTTCTCCAAAAGCATCTAGAATAAATAATGTCTCTCGATGCCTTAGCCTACAATGTCGGGTGTGTATATGGATGCTTCTACCTTGAATGAGAAATTAATGTCAGTTTCTTTTTTTTTCTTTTTCCAAGTATTTGCCTGTGAAGAACGTCAGAGGATATCCACAATCACATATATAATTAAATAGTTTTCAAATTTTTGTTCCGTTTTTCAATCTAAGTATTTTCGAAATGAGTGCAATAGTGTATAGAAAGTTCAATAAACTGGTTTTCAAAATGTGATAAAAATTTAAAGAAAACAACTTCATAAGCCAGCATAGTTGATTGGCAGACCTGATGGGAACAGAATTCCAGAGTTGTGCATTATGGTTCTATTGCAGCCTGACGTAAGAAGAAGACACGTCCCATTAGGAACTGGTATATAGATAATTCACGTGTGATACAAATATTAAGAACCCTATTGAGAGCTTTGAAGAACTGAGAAAATGCACTATTTTAACCTAAGAATTGATAGTGATACAAGCCTAAATCAAAGCTTTGAAATATGCAGGAGGAAATCCAAAACCTGCGGTTACCAAACAGGCAAATATAACCTCAATCGGGCTGCAGCTGGGAAAGCATCCGAGAACTTGGCCTTGCATTTGACTCCCATACTCATGGGTGCACTTTTGATTCTCCGCATGTTAAAGAGTTCAATGGCTGGTTGCTAAAGCAGTGACCAACAGACCCAGCACAAGAAATGGTTGGGCACTGGCCTGAAATGTTATTGAAAACATGAGGTCAACAAATTGTGTTGAACGCAAAGTTGAAATCTGGCCTGGTAATGGTAGGAATACACGATTATGGACGTCGGACGAGGTATGGGGAAGGCAGAACTATAATGCTTTTCCAAATAACGTAGAGAGAAATGGCTCTAAATAGCAGTTTCTATGAACGCAAATATACACTTTGAATAGAATTTGAAGTACCTGATATTTGACGTCGTATTTGACAGGGTCCTTGAGGAAGTATTTGAACTGTAAAAATCATAACAGTATGGATTAGTCAAGTATTTATGTTCCTTGCAACTAAAAGGGAACTTCAGCTAAATGGCCAAGCTGGTATGATTGTCGAAGCATAGACAGATCAATTATAGTTAAAGAAAATAGAAAGAGAGATGGGATCACAATTTTACAATATTTCAATACGAAATAAGATCTTACATTACTTTACAATTGATCATATTTTTATCAGCATTGATGAAATTTGCAAAGACCAATGACCTGACTGAATGTATCAAAAATATTATATTTGTAAACGCATACTGTAAGTTTCGGAGTAACTGAATTATAAACTAATCTTTATATCGAATGTTAATTTACATGTGCGAAAGATGAAGAATATATGGTTGTTGAGGATCCCATATTGAAAAAATAAGTGGAGATCTTCCAATTTATAAGAATCATTCCTAATTGATTTGGAGATGAAACCTCATGTTATCTAATATGGTATCAGAGTTCATAAAATCCAAACGAGTATTCAATTAAAAAAAAAAAAAAAAAAAAATCTAATCCAAGAATGGTGAACCCAAACAGGCATCATCTTGAAAGGTATGTTGAGGATCTCACATTGAAAAGATAAGTGGACACCTCATAATTTATAAGTTACATAAGTTACTCCACTCATTGACAATTGGTTTTGAGATGAAATCTCATGTTATCTAATAGTATGAAATTCATCTTCAAGCATCTGCATTCATGTTCGAGAGCCGCTGCTCTACTTAAAGAGAAAAAACTGATACTATATGACAATATGATGATTCTTTAGAGTATTTACCTGGAAAAATACTTGGGGAGCAATTAGAGCAAGAAGGGCTAATGCATAATACGGCTTGCCAGCTCCCAACAGATAACCTGCAATAAGTAATATTACTCATGGTCACGTTCATTTCAATTACATTATAGGGAATAGTGTAGTTTTGCAAATCGAAGTCTCCAATTTACATTAGATGTTAGCATAGTCCTTATGATTTCTGCATCTAAATTGTAAATATATAATAATTCATTTGATTAAACACGCCAGGATGAAAGCTTTTAAGCATTTAGTATCAGAGTGGTATGACTGGTCTCCTGCAATAATACAGTTCATAGCTGTAAGAAGATTAAAGGTTAAATGTAAAAAGTTGCTAGAACACTAGCTGCGAAGAACACCATCTTTCAGACTTGAGATTCAGGGATGGTTTTGCTAGAGAAGACACTGAGAAATTAAAGGTGCATTTAGAAATTTGAAAACAAATTATTCAATAAAAACAGAGTTGTATTTCATGTGTTTGGTAGCTGACTTAGAAATTGGATCCTAATTTATTTTTTTTAGAAAAAAAAAATTGTATAATGATAGAAAATGTGTTTGATAATATATTTATAAACAATAAATTAGTTACAGTTATCAACTAAATATTGAGTTGAATATAAACTATTATTAATTAATTTATAAACATGTTATATGTAATAAAATTTGTATAATTATTATTTTACAATATCATATAATTTATAATACATTATAATTACACCTATTTTCATTTAACAAAAATGAATTTAATTTATAATATGAAATACCATATTTGTTAAATTTTTTATCTTTTTTAATTTAATTTTGCATATTAAAGTTTCAAATACAAAATCTGGATACATTGAAAACATAAAAAAGTTGTTTCCAAAATTTTCATTCAAAACACATCTACTAAACGTCCAAAAACATAAAACAGAATTCGGATTGCCTACCAAACAGGCCCTAAGTAATCCATCTTTCCAACCATCAGGATGCGGTATATTTTAAATTCGCCATGTTGCAAACAAATTTTTGGCATCCTTATCCGTAATCTCGGTGAAATCTTCGTTCAGAGTTGGGAATCATCTGTAGTACTTTCATGATCGTAATTCCTTCCGTGACTAACAGAGTTTAATAGATGAGGGCCACATTGGAGGTGATTACAAAATGTAATTTACAATTCGTTAAAGGGGATGGATTTACAAAAAGATGAAACCAAAAAAAAAAAAAAACAAAGTGAAGATCCTCCAAAATGTAATTTACAAGAAAGGCAGCAACCAAGCAGCGAGCAACTTACGTTCTTATTTAGTCAATATAATCGGAAAATGATCTAGTATGCTTTAAAATTGCGAATGTTTTTAAAGTGAAAATCACTAGGGAACAAAAAGTGCTAAAAGAATTACCAGCAACAGATAGTTGAGTTATGTCAATAGCACCAACGCAAATCCATTTAGCAGTTTCAGCACCAAAAGCTACTGGAAGTGACTGTATGAGCAGTAAAGAATAAAAGCTAACATTAAAATAACATAACAAAAAAAAATTGTAATTAATTTAGGTTTTAACCTAAATTAATTTTACAAAATCGAAGACTTTGTTTTAGAATGAAATACCTGAAGTCCTAAAGCTCTATCCCCCTCAATACTTTTGAAATCGTTCACAATGGCTATTCCCAACTGATTAAGGCGAAGCAGAAGGCAGTTGCATTAGGATTGGATTTTGTGAAAATAGGAACTCAAAAATAAATTGAGGAGCATACTCCAGCCATGCTGTACAAGAGTGTGAGAACGACAATGTCAGGAGTGAGAGTTCCAAATAATGCTTGACCTGCCCACCTGAGATTGAAAATTGGTTGTTACTGGAAAAGCAAACATATCATATTATAAAGAACAAGATAATATAGTGATACATATGATTAATGGTAGAGCCTGGAACAAGCCAATTAATTGTACATAAATAATAAATTGAAGATAACTGCAGACTAGCCATCAATAGGAAGTTCCATGTAGAGGATTTAAATTCCACAAGAGGTTTCACTCAAAGTGCATTAGACGTGGATAAAGTATTCGTTATCCACGACGATAAACAACGATAAAGTATTCATTTTTTAAATATGCACGGATAAAGTGTCAAGGCCAGTTTATTTCAGTTCAATTGTGGTCACTGGCAATTGAAGAAAGGATGTTCTCCTTCGATCAGCTTTTGTCTATAGTATAACAATATGTCCAAAAATCTGACCTGTTCGGGCCATTTGATACATAGAAAGTTTTCAATTTTTCATATGAAAAACAATTGATTTAGTCACCCAGTCAATTACAGATTGAAATTACTGGTCGACTTTTTTCATCACCATTTTATATCAATTTACCAAGAATTATAGATTACAGGATTTCGCACCATGGTAAACTGATATAACTAGCTCCAAGAGCAAAATTTCCAATCCATCCATTTTGTTTCAACTGCAGCCACATAACAAACGTTCTTAGCATTCAGAAGATCCAATTTAAAAACAATAAACTTATGTCTTACCTTTAAAGGTGGAGCAGAGTATATATATGATAACAAAGAGCCACCCAGAGCGAGGTAAAAGACTATAGGGAAGTCATGCCCTGCCTGAAAAGGATAAGGACGAAGTTCAGGAAAAGAAAGTCCAAATGAAAGATGAGTATGTTCCATCAATTCAATGAACCTACCCACACATCTAACAAAGCAGCCAAGCCAAGTCCTCCCAAAAGCAACACCCATATTTGAGTTATAACCTGATAAAATTTATGGAAGGAAGAAACCAGTAAGGAATGATCATATCTGCCTATACTAATGGATATCAAGTGGTTTAGTTCATACCTCATTCTCAGATATTGCCCCAGACGGGATTGGACGATAAGGTTCATTAATTGCATCGATCTCTCGGTCATACCAATCATTGATTGTCTAAAAAAACGAAAGGACCAATTCTATCTCATTTGTGCTTGAATACCTTCATAAGTTGTAGGAAAACTTTGCATCAAGAAGAGTTTACCTGCGTGTAGCCAGTGAGAAATGGACCAGACATAAGCATGCAAGTAATTGATTTTGCCACATCCTCGAAATTCCAATGGAAGTTACCTGTAAATGAGAATCATGTATAATTGAAGGCATATTCAATGGTTCAATGAGGTAACTAATCAACGACGCAGAAAAGGCCAGTTAGTACTATCACCAATTTACCCCAATTTACTAATATGTGTAATCACTATTTTCACCACCATCAGATGCATTAGACCATGTAGTACACAACATGAGAATAGATCTTAAAGTTTTGTTAGGAGAAGAGCTCACTAATTCTCATCAGGCAGGATGACAAAGAAGTAAGTTCACGGTTACATATGTTAGTAATTCATCAAAGACTTTTCAAGTGCAATTTTAATGTCTTAGTATGTAAAAATAAAAAATGAGTACCTGAAGCAGCAGCACCGCAAACTACTCCCCAAACCAAGGGCGGCCATGTAACAGGCTTTGTCAATTGAAGACGAATCTTCCATTTATTCTGCATAAAGTTCAGATGAAAAACTTATTAACGACTTGTCCTAACATGTACATTCAAATCTTCCTCAAAAACAAGCTGAGGACATGGTAACTCACAGTTTCTTGCGCAGCACCTTTAATTCCAAGAAGCTGATTGAAGCTCGAACCACCGCTTGCCGGCGCTTTATCTGGTGCCTGAGATTTAACTGACCAAGACGAATAAGAAAAATATAAATACGCAGCATAACATGAAAATAAAAACAAAAAATAACTAATTAACTAAAGCAGCTCAAATCGATCGTTTTTCAAGTTTCAAGCAAACTATTCCGCAAGATTCAAAGTATTCCACTAGTCAACATTAAAAAGAAAGCAAACTGAAAAGCGCAAGAAAGACCTTCGTTCGCGTCAGTTTCAGCGGCAATAACCGATAGCCTCCTCCCTGGAACAGTAAATAATCGTCGTTACCAATACAAAAATGAATTAGCACTTAGAATCTCAAAATCGACACTGAAGCCAGAGAAGTCCGAGAAGAATAAGAAGAAAATTGGAACAGTCATGCATGTAATACGGAGTTAAAAACGCTCATTCTTCAATTCGGAAGTTCTTCGATGCCAATGCGTATTCATTTTTGTTATTTTGAGAAACTATGAAGTATTGCAGAGTGAACTCACTTGAAAACGAAACAGAAACCGGCGAAAGAGCAGAGTGAATTCGAACTCGATTGGCTTGGATGCTCGATAATCTCAGAGATGGAGCTGTATTCAGTGTTAACGCCATTGAAGCACTATCTCCGGTTCTTCTTGGAGCTCCCACAGAGACTCTCGGATGGTGCGCGGAGAGAAAGAGGAGACTATGGTGAAATTTAGCCGTCCTGGGGAGTTGATAACTTAACCAGCTTAGGATGTGAAAAAATAATTAAATAAAAAGGAATAGTTTTTTTTTTTTTTTTGAAATAATAAAAATAGGAATAGTTAACCAGCGTAGTGTTGAGGAGGGTAATTTTAGTCTACATCTTAGCCTACGGTAATTAAGGTGTTCTCACTTACGTGGCACCTGAATAACGACGGTGGTTTCTCTTATTTAAATCACGCTTTCTGTCACGGGTCTGATTTAACCTATCTTTTAACTTGTTTAAAAGTTGAGTTTATTTATTGTTTTTACGGATGTTTTAGGGATGTCCAGGGCGGGACGAGGACTTCACCGTCACCATCTCCGCTTCTCATTTCAATCTTCATCAATTTTCCGTTAAATTTTGTGGGGATGGGAGGGGATATCCCATGGAGAATTTGCGGAGATCGGATTTCCACTGGAAATTATTCTCCATTTATTTTTTATTTTTTTTATTTTTTATCTTTATTGAATCAAATAATTCTTTTGATAAAATTTCAAATAGTTAAATTTGCATGGTAAATATTCACTGATTTTCAATTAGATAGTTAATTATTCACATAAATTCTTCATTGAAATAGTTGATTTCCTTGAGAAGATTTTCTGAAAGAAAAAATTCTTAAATCTCATATGAAAAACAAAATAATATTTCATATCAAACTATCTAATTATTTATACATACAATTCAAATGTTTAAACCATATAATTCAAACATATCCAATTTTGTAAATCATTACCAATAAAACTTCATAGAGAAATAATAATAATAATTATTATTATTATTTAAAAAAAAACGGGACGAGGAGCATGGAACGGAGATGGGAAGTACATTCTCCGTCCCGTCCCCGTTTAGCTCGTGAGAAATTTTTTTCTCACACTCCCTCTTTCATTTCCCCACTTAAGCGGGGATTCTCCGCCCCTTTAGGGGCAGGTCCCCGCGAGACAATGGGCATCCCTACCTATGTTTGTTTTTTGGGATTTTTGTACGGATAACCCTCTAAAATAGGCGAAAATGATAAATGTCTCACCTTTTCAAAACAAATATATATATATCTTTTTTGCTTGCGTCAGCATCCTAGTAAATTTACCATTTTACTCTCTACTCTAGCCTCGCTCTCTCTCCAATCTCTCTCTCTCTCCAATTTCTCCCTCCAATCTTTTTCTCTCTAATTTCTCTCTCCAATCTCTTGCCCCATCTCCAATCTCGCTCTTAAATCTTGCTCTCGCTCCAACCTCTCACTCTTAAATGTCTTAAATGTGCGTTTTCATATTGATAGTAAAATGGTAATTTTGCTGAGATGATGACGTAAGCAAAAGGATATATATCCTTATTTTGAAAAGGTGGGACATTTTTCATTTTGGCCTCTCAAAATGGGTCATCCACGCAATTATCTCTTGTTTTTTTTAATATTATATTTAACAACGTGTAAGGTGGTGAATTCAAAAATATGATGTAGTATATATATATATATGTATATTAGATTAAATAGGTATTCGAACTTTCAATTTTCTGTCTAATAGGTCTCTGAACTTTAAAAAGTATCAATAGATCTTTAAAATTTCACTTTTGTGTCTAATGGGTCAACTTTCAATTTAGTGTCTAATAAGTTTTTTACCTATTCGACATTTTTTAAAATTGAAGCCTACTAGATACGAAATTGAAAGTTTATGGCTCCAATAGACATAAACTTTCAATTGAAAAAGGTAGGACATTTTTCATTTTGACCTCTCAAAATGGGTTATCCACGCAATTATCTCTTGTTTTTTTAATATATATTTAACAACGTGTAAGGTGGTGAATTCAAAAATATGATGTAGTATATATATATGTATATTAGATTAATTAGGTATTCGAACTTTCAATTTTCTGTCTAATAGGTCTCTGAACTTTAAAAAGTATCAATAGATTTTTAAACTTTCACTTTTGTGTCTAATGGGTCAACTTTCAATTTAGTGTCAAATAAGTTCTTGACCTATTCGACATTTTTTAAAATTGAAGCCTACTAGATACGAAATTGAAAGTTTATGGCTCCAATAGACATAAACTTTCAATTGAAAAAGGTTGGACATTTTTCATTTTGACCTCTCAAAATGGGTTATCCACGCAATTATCTCTTGTTTTTTTAATATATATTTAACAACGTGTAAGGTGGTGAATTCAAAAATATGATGTAGTATATATATATGTATATTAGATTAATTAGGTATTCGAACTTTCAATTTTCTGTCTAATAGGTCTCTGAACTTTAAAAAGTATCAATAGATCTTTAAACTTTCACTTTTGTGTCTAATGGGTCAACTTTCAATTTAGTGTCAAATAAGTTCTTGACCTATTCGACATTTTTTAAAATTGAAGCCTACTAGATACGAAATTGAAAGTTTATGGCTCCAATAGACATAAACTTTCAATTGAAAAAGGTTGGACATTTTTCATTTTGACCTCTCAAAATGGGTTATCCACGCAATTATCTCTTGTTTTTTTAATATATATTTAACAACGTGTAAGGTGGTGAATTCAAAAATATGATGTAGTATATATATATGTATATTAGATTAATTAGGTATTCGAACTTTCAATTTTCTGTCTAATAGGTCTCTGAACTTTAAAAAGTATCAATAGATCTTTAAACTTTCACTTTTGTGTCTAATGGGTCAACTTTCAATTTAGTGTCAAATAAGTTCTTGACCTATTCGACATTTTTTAAAATTGAAGCCTACTAGATACGAAATTGAAAGTTTATGGCTCCAATAGGAATAAAATTCAATTTTATATCTAATAGATTGGTTAATTTTTAAAAATCTCAAACGTACTATGGACCTATTAGTTACAAAATTGAAAGTTTAGAGACCTATTAGACTTTTTTAAAGTTCAGAGACCTTTTAGATACAAAACTGAAAGTTCAGAGACTTATTAGACACTTTTTACCGTTTAGACCTAATCGATACAACCCTCAAAGTTTTAGGACCAAACTTGTAATAAAACTTATATTTTAATGAGTTGAGTTTTATTATGAATGACATGTAATCGAATGCAACTTTAAGAATATTACATTTCAATATTAGAGGCGAAATTTAAACCATATTTCATTGTTTAAGTTATGCTTGAATTGCAAAAACCAAACCCAACTTATTTAATATAATTTTCTAAAATTTATTTGTGTTTAGTTTATTTATAGTATTTTCCAATAAAATGTGTAAATATCTCCAATATCTACTCATTATCATGGAGCCCACCTTTTATTTTATTACATTTTAATTTGGATGGAGAAATATCTTCCATAGTCAACTTAAATAAATATTAATGGGTGAAAACATTAGTAAGATATCTAAAAATTTAACATGTTTGAATTGTCATGCTTTGTTTTGAAGGGTAATAATCAAAAAATGATAAAAATATAATTAAGTATTTTGCATTTACTACTAACGTGAGCATATTTCAACTCGCATAATGTTTATACTAACGATCAAGAGGTCTGTAGTTTGAATCCTCCCATAAAAGATTAACTTGTTTGCCTTTTTATTTACCAATGTATAAATAAGAATACTTTGAGGCGGTTGTTAATCAATTGCACACTTTCAAAAAAGAAAAATCATGGTCTAATATACTAAATGGTCTCTAGTCTTTTAGTCAATTCACAAATCGATGCTTAATCTCTTAGAAGTCGCATTTTTACTAGGCTATTCAACTTTAAAAAAAATATATTAAAATTTGTTGACAAAAAGTTAATGTATCATAAGTTATTATTTTATCGACGTATTTAGACATGTGAACATGTCAATTAAATGTAATTGACGTGTGAGACACATGCCGCCAAGTAACAGAGCATGACTTGTCAAAATCTATTTTTCCAAGTAACGTATCCATTATCCAGATATGTTAATAAAACAATAATTTAACGACAAATATTTATTTCATGTCTATAGATTTTAACAATTGTTTCTACAAAATGACTCGACTGAAAACTTTTAAAATATTAAGAATTAAATTGAAAAGGTCTAGGGATGATCGAGTATATCTGTTTTTTTTTTTTTTTTAAAAAAAGTTATTATGATTCATACACAACTTTAAATGATCAAGGCTACAAAGTACATTTGGACTCAAATATCATAGTCTTGTTTTCTTTTTTAATTCGACAACATTTTATGATGGGGGATTCCAACATCTAACATTTTGATCGAAGATGCAAGCCAATTACCGCTAAACTATGCTTACTTTGACAAATATCTTAGTCTTAATTGACCACGCTTTGAGAAAATAAATTTACTACAATGATTTTTTTGTTCAAGTATATAATATACATATAATTATGGTTTTAAATTCATATCAAAACATCGACATTCCCATCGACATTTTCACATGTTTATGGGTTTGACATCGACATGAGAGATGAATCGACATTTTCCACTATATCTTTAAAAATCGATGTAATACAACTAAAATATCTACAAAATGTCATTACTATGGCTTAATATTAATAATACGAAATTTAAACTTATTTAAAAAATGGTGAAATGCTTATTTGTTAATTTAAATATTTTTTAAGAATTTTCTTTTTATCTATACTTTTCTAGAAATATCTATCGACATCGACATTTCCATAAAACCGAGACCTCAACATTTTCGTCAACATCAATATTTGAAACCTATGAATATTTTAATAAACAATTTTTTCTTCCCTAGCGCAAGCAATGAATATGAGTCATTCGGACCTCAATACTACTAGGGCAATCGTTGTGTGTGTGTGTGTGTTTTTTTTTTTTTTGAAAAATATTTGTTTTTTATTCTTTTTTCTATTGATAAATACAACCAACCATCCATAACTTTAGTTTTTAGCAAATAATTTGTTTAATGGAAAACAACATCCGAATTACCTTAATTATAAGAGAATTCAGAAATAGAAGTAATTGGGCTGGGCCACTGGGCTTAGTCAGACTAGCATTCGCGTAAAGAGGACAAATTTGTCAAATGGGTTAGGCCTTGTATTATTTTTCTTTTTATTTTATTTTTTCCATTCTAAAAATAGTTATAATCTACAACTGTCTTATTTTCAATTTTGTGTGTTTACAATTTTTAATAATTTCTTCGCTTCGTTATATACTTTATAAGAACATATTCACAATTTTAGCTCACTACTCAAAAAAAGAAAGTATTTTTCACTATCAACTTTTGTATTCAAATTTAGATAAAAACTGTAAAGTTATTTCTCCTGGAATTATATATTTGAACTCTAATACTCTCATCGTTACCTTTTTTTTTTTTTTTTAGACAAAAGGATTTGGTATAATCCAAATCTAAGCAGTCAATTGATTTTATCTATTATGCTACTAGTTTTCTCCGACGTCATTAACTAATTGAAATCATTAAATTAAAAAAAATATATATAATCTTATCAAAAAATTTGACGGAGAGAGTTAATAAATATAAAAAATAACTGATAAAAAATACAAATTTGGAGGTTTTTTTTTTTTTTTTTTTTTGTGCAAAGGAAATAAGTTTTGTAAAGAATAAAAAACTCCGACCTGCCGGATTTGAACCAGCGACCTAAGGATTACTGAATACCAAAGCAAACTACAGTCCTCCGCTCTACCAACTGAGCTAAGGTCGGATACAAATCTGGAGTTAGGATATATCAAATAATTCATTATTTGTCTCTTTCGGAAAAATTAAAAAAGAAAAAAATATATTTGTTTATTCTATTCAGGATAAAGTTTTGTGCAGATCCGACTCCGCAATAATTCAATCATCTACCTTTCTTATAATTTTAAAACTCTTTTGATGGAGCACTACCAAATAAAATCAAATTTTCTATTAAGCTATTTGGTTTGGTGAATTTTTAAAAAATTATATAATTATTACAAAACAAGAACGGCCAAACAGGCAGCTTTCAATCAATTTTTCCCTTATAAATTATTTACTATTTTTCTTCTTTTTCTTTTAAAGGCTCTTTCTTGCCATAAAAATACTGAAAGGTAAAAATATAGTAATATAAATAAAGCTTGAAAATGATTTCCCACTGAGGGAAGGTGATAGACTGAAAATAACCTAATTTCCATGCAATTATTTTGTTTTTATTTTCAAATGACGTGGTTCGTAAAAAAATTATTATATATGCATTACAAATTTAAAAATTCTTTTAACTCTTTAATAACCATTTTATTTTGTTAAAAGAAACTGAGTTGCTCACAATTTCATTATCATAGAGAACTTTAAAAATCTTTGTTAAAGTTCTAAACTTAAAAAAGATGTATTTTTAATATTTTTTTTTCCAGAATTTGGTTTAAGACCTTTAAAAAAAAATACATGTAATGAAAGTTGAGATTTAACTTCTAATGTTTTTTTATGTCAACATGAATATATCTCAACTGTATTAATATTCAAGAGTACATGGTTTGAATTCCCCAATCTCTTCCCGTGTTGTTGAAATAAAATTAAAAAAACTTCTCAGACTTTTTCTTTCTAAATTTGGTTTTTGTCCTTTTCAAATAATATTGTTTAGTATTTTAAATTTGCATAGTCCGTGTTATCTAATGAGTAATTGATGTTAGGAGTAAGGTATACAACGTCGCTTTGGAAGGTTTGCAAAGATAATGCAATACGGTGTCGTTCTTCATATTCCTTCCATGTTTGTTATTTGTATCATTCTGTGTATATGCGTGGCAATCTATCAGAGGTGGAGAATATTTCTGTTATACCCCTCTCTTGCCCTATTTATTCATTGATGTATTGCTGTAATAAATCAAGCTGAGGAAATACCTTTTATCCCAAATTTCTCTCGTCTCTGTGGTTTCTATTTTGTTAAGTTGGTATCAGAGCCATTCAGGCGTTCAGCCATGAGCGATGGGAATTCTTCTTCTTCTTCTGCAGCTGTCTCAGCTCCAATTTCTTCAGCTGCAAATGTCCTTAGCTCTTCGTTTGGACACCCACTCAGTACAGTTCTCACAGTGAAGCTAGATGAGAACAATTATCTTCTATGGAGAGGAATGGTCCTTGCCATTCTTCGAGGACAAAAGGTCGATGGGTATATTCTTGGAACTAAGGCTCAACCCTCTGAGTTTATCGAAGTCGTCACAGAAGCTGGGAAGAAGCTTGAACCAAATCCCCTGTACGAGGAATGGACAACGATTGATCAAGCGTTGTCAGGGTGGCTATTTGGATGGGTTTTTTGGAAAGGTATAGCAGAAAAAGAAAAAATTCAGACAAAAAGGACAGTTTTTAAAATATTTCGAGAAAACAAGTGTCGCGCCTCTTGAAGAGGCGCGACACGCTATGGTCATTCTGTCACGCCTCTTGAAGAGGCGTGACCCAACTTTTTTTTTTTTTTTTGAATTTCAGATTATTTTGTAAAAAAACAATTAGTTTTCAACCGTTTTCAATTTAATTTAATTTATTTAATTATAATTATAAATTCCCAATGATAACATAATGATTATGTTTTTTTTTATTAGTTTGTTTTTAAAATTTTAAAGTTTGCAATTTTTTAAATAACCTTCTATAATTCTTTTAAATATAATATTTTACATTTTCACATTTTCTAAATTTAAGAAAGTTGTGAGTGGTAGGTTCTTCTTGTCCTTGATTAATCGATAATCAATTAACTAATGAGTTGTCATAAGTCGTTTAGCAATATCATTGTCAAGTTAAACATATTTGAAATTTTCATTTAAAAAAAAACATATTTGAGATTTTAAAAAAAATAATTACAAACCAAATTGAGAACTTTTAAGATATTTTAAAACATTTTAACTTTATCTCAATAATTAGATTATCAATTTTTAAAAGAATAACTTTTTTGTTTTAAAGAAAAACTAGCACTGATTAGCAATTTTAGTAAACTACATACTTAATTTAAATTAGCGATTCATTACGTTGTATTATAAATCCATACACATTTATCCTTTTTTTTCTCTGAACTTGTGGATTAAAATAAGATTAAAATTGAGTTTGAGACTTATGAAATGAAATATACTAACATGAATTTTTTTTTTCATTTTTTCTCTGAACTCGTGGACATCTATAAAAAAAAAAAAACATACTATTTTTCATATAAAGTAAAAAATACATAATTAATTTAGATTAGCGATTCATTATTGATAAAAATGTATTGTTTATTTATTAATCTCTTCCCCTCTTCCACGACTGTTTATTACTAATTTATTAACCATTTTTTACACAGTCAGATTTAAAGATACTTTTTAATCATATATATTTGTTCTACTACTAATTTTCTATGATAATATGTAGTATGATTCTAAAAGAAATTAAGCCTACAATTCAAAATATTATTGATAAAAATGTACCAATATATATTATAGGATTGTCCCAAATATTTTTTACACATTCATTTAGGTTGAATATATCAAATATTCTTTAAAAAAATTATTTTATATTTGTTTTTGTGAGCTGAAACATTAAAAAAAAAATCACAACCTTTTTCTTAAATTTTCAACCACTCCTCTTAAATGAAAAAGACAGAAATTGGTCTGCCATCCTCGAAGTCACCTCACCTGACGTTGACAGCTGCACTTGGGCTCGCTTTTCCCACACTGTCGCGCCTCTTGAAGAGGCGCGACTTGACTTCCGTTTCCTTCCCTTACGTTGCCGTCTGCTTCCGTTTGGTTTGAAAATGTCGCGCCTCTCCAAGAGGCGCGACCTAGAAAACGACAAAGGTGTCGCGCCTTTCCAAGAAGCGCGACACCTGCTTTTTCCAAATAGTTTGAAAAGTGTCCGTTTTGTCTAGTTTTTTTCATTTTTTTTTTTACTTTTCTAAAAAACCCCTATTTGGATCCATGACTCCTGCGATTGCTGCAGATGTAGTCAGTTTTACGACTTCAAGAGAAGTTTGGAAGGCCTTAGAAAAGGTCTATGGTGCAACAAGCAAAGCTCGGTTGAATCAGTTGAGAGGAGTTTTGCAAAATACCAAGAAAGGCTCGATGAAGATGGTAGAGTTCCTAGCAATAATGAAGCAGGCTTCTGAAAACCTTAAGCTGGCTGGTAACCCTATTTCCCTTTCTGATTTAACTTCCTACGTTCTTGCTGGTCTAGACTCCGAATATGTTCCGATTGTTTGCTCAATCGAGGACAAAGACATTAGTACTTGGCAGGAGCTCTCGTCTATTTTGATTACATTTGAAGGGACCTTGTCTCGCTACACCGTTCCTACCAATGTTAGCAACGATCTCCCAGACCTGGTGGCTCATCTGGCTTTCAATCGTCAAGGTCAAAATAATTTTGGGAAGCAATTCTCTACGGGTAGAGGAAATCAGAATTTCAGCCAAGGAGGAAGTCAGTTTCAGTCGTCGAACTTCTCCGGTAATCGGGGAAACAACCGAGGCAGGGGGCGTGGATGAAATAATTTTCAACGCAACAATTCAAAACCAACTTGCCAACTCTGTGGGAAATATGGACATTCGGCGCCGTACTGCTATCAACGTTTTGAAGAATCCTTCAACAACCCTCATGCCTCTAACAGTGGAACTTCTCAAGGAGGTAATCTTGCGAGCTCAGCAGCATTTATGGAAACTCCAGAAATCTTGAACGATCCAAAGTGGTTAGCAGACAGTGGAGGCACGAACCATGTGACAGCTGACGGTGGTAATATAACTGTTAAATCTAGATATCTCGGTAATGATTCTTTAATTGTTGGCAATGGAACTCGTATTGGTATTGAACATACTGGTTGCAGTGCTGTTTTATGTGGTTCTAAGCTTTTGAAACTAAATAATTTGCTACATGTGCCCAACATTAAGAGGAATCTAGTGAGTATAGCACGTTTGCCTTCTGATAATAATGTATATGTGGAGTTTCACTCGAATGTTTGCTTTGTGAAGGACAAGCTCTCAAGGATGGTGATGCTGCGCGACATACTTAAAGATGGTCTTTATCAGCTGGAGCTCCCCTCAATTCAAAGTTCCTGCCCTCCTGTCAGTTCCAACTCCTTTCCTGTTGCGGTTTCTTCAAATAAGCCTACTGCCTGTTATGCGTCTAGTCCAACCTCATGTTGTTCGACTGTTTATCTTGCTGATTGTGCTAAGTCTAGTTTAGAGTTTCGTATGTCTGTGATGCTTGTCAACTTGGCAAATCTCATCGTCTACCTTTCCCTTCATCGATTTTAAATCCAATCAGCCACTTGAGCTTGTCTATTGTGATTTATGGGGTCCATCTCCTGTTACCTCAACATTAGGTTATCGTTATTACATCAGTTTTGTAGATAACTTCACTCGTCTAACTCATATATTCCCCTTGAAAAGTAAACATGAGGCCCTGTTCACCTTTTATCAATATAAAACCTTAATGGAGCATCGTTTTGGTAAGACTATTAAAATTCTCCAAACTGACTTTGGTGGTGAGTTTCGTTCTTTTACTTCTCCTCTTCGAGAGTTTGGGATTGAATTTAGACACTCATGTCCTCACACTAGTCAATAGAATGGGATTGTCGAGCGTAAGCATAGACGCATTGTTGAAATGGGGTTGTCTATGCTCGCTCAATCCTCTATGCCTTTGCGTTATTAGTGGGAAGCCTTCTCCTCTGCTATTTTTCTTATAAATCGTCTCCCCACACCTGTTTTTGGAAATATATCTCCATGGGAGAAAGCTTTTCAGCAAGTGCCTGATTTTTCCTCTCTTCGTACCTTTGGCTGTGCATGTTTCCCTTGCCTTCGGCCTTATCAGTCTCATAAATTTCAATTCCGTAGCACTAAGTGTGTCTTTCTTGGCTACAGTTTCAGTCATAAAGGCTATAAATGCCTTAGTTCAAGTGGGCGAATCTACATCTCTCGTCATTTTAAGTTCAATGAGGATGACTTCCCCTTTAAGTCTGGTTTTTTATCATCTTCATCCTCATCCTCCCCTACTGATGTCATTGTTCATTGGCTTCCTTTTCCCACCACTCTCCCTCAACATTCCTCTGTGCCCTTTGCGTCTGTCCCTGCTGATAACGACCATTCTTCAAGTATTCGTGCTGCTTTTCCTGCTCTTATTGTCTTGTCTGCTCCAGTTGCCACCATAGCTCCGTGCACTGAAGGTTCTCCTCTATTGTCCACTGCTTCTGTTATTAGACTGGGGTTTCTCCAATTCTCGGGCTGACAGTTCAGTGTTTTTCTTTTCTAACGCTCAGATGGTTGTTATGGTTCTTATATATGTTGATGATATATTGGTCACAGGTGACTGTCTAGATTTTATTAATCGTTTTGTGCTTCGCCTAAATGCTGTTTTTTCGTTGAAGGACATGGGACTGCTCAGCTATTATCTGGGAGTAGAAGTGTTTCGCACATCAGATGGCATGTTTCTTCTATAGTCCAAGTACATTTCTGATCTTCTTCAACGGATTGGCATGTCTCACTTGCGCCCGTGTTCTACCCCGGCTGTTACATCCAAGAAGTTTTCAGCTTATGATGGAGAACTTATGGCCAATCCTACTCTATATCGAAGCGTTCTTGGGGCCCTTCAATATCTCACACACACTCGTCCCGACATTTCCTATATTGTCAACCATATGAGCCAATTCCTACAGCAACCTACGGAACTTCACTGGAATGGTGTTAAGCAAATTCTTCGGTATCTCAAGGGGACGATGGAGTACGACTTGTTCCTTCCTCGATCAACATCTTCCCTCTCACTTGTTGCATTTACCGATGCTGATTGGGCCTGCTCAGTTGATGATCGACGCTCGATTGCTGCTCGTTGTATCTTTCTGGGTAACTCTCTGGTATCTTGGTCATCGAAAAAGCAGAGTGTGGTTGCTCGTTCAAGTGCAGAGTCCGAGTATCGCTCCCTCGCCCAGACCACTGCTGAAGTAATCTGGATTCAATCTTTTCTACATGAGCTCCGGTTGAAATCTGCCTCTGTTCTTGTCATCTGGTGCGACAATACCAGTGCCATCTCACTCGCCCATAATCCAGTGTTCCACTCACGCAGTAAACATGTGGAACTCGAATTCCACTTTGTTCGAGACAAGGTACTTGATAAATCCATTGATGTTCGATATGTCCCCAGTTCTGAGCAACTAGCTGATGGTCTCACCAAACCTCTTTCGGAAGCTCAGTTCTCTGCTATGAGATCCAAACTCGGGGTTCTTTCTTCACCCTCTCGTTTGAGGGGATGTAACGACCCGATTTCTTAATAAGCCTTTAAGGGACCGTTACGACAATGCATGCTTTGGAGGCCTCTTTAAATAAAATAATCATAAACACTGATTTAAACAAAAACTTTAAAACAAAACTTTTATTCGGGATCCCTAGATTTTAAAAGTTTAGAAAATTTTAAAAATATAAATGTACATGGTCTCTAGAAAATTTCTCAAACAAATTTATAAATCAATAAAGTAAAACAGGGTTCTTAAAGCGGAAGAAAAATATGAAACTCAGTCCTCTCATGGCTGTCTATCAGATTCTCATCAATCGCCTTCCATCTGCCCTTGCCTTTACCTGAAAAAAAAATATTTTTGAAAAGAATGAGTATTTTAAATACTCAATAAGTGACCCTACTATTGAGGTTGGGTCACGCTTTAAATACATTTTTAAAATCAACAATAAATATAATTTTGGTGGCTCTAACTTTATTTTAAACTCAGGATATACATCAATTTCATGCATATCTTAGACACATCAATTTCATGTGTCTTTCTACTGAGAGAGAATATACATCAATTTCATGCATATTCTAGACACATCAATTTCATGTGTCTCCTACGGAGGCCGTCAATTTCACGAAACTTCGAGGTCGTCAATTTCACAAACCTCGACTTAGGTACATCAATTTCATGCCTCTAAGTCCTATGTAGGCATCTCTGAATGTACATCAATTTCATGTATACTTATAAAACTCATGAATAATTCCTTTAACGGAATTTTAAAGTCATTCCTTTAATGGAATTTCAAGAGACCACCAACTCAATTATTTCAAGCATCAACAAATACAAAGCAAGAATAATAAAATTTCATGCTTTCAACGATTTTCATAAACGCATACTCTATTAAAAATAATAAATTTTCATGCACAATTCTCATGCTTTTAATAATAATAATAAATTTCAAGAACAACTCATAAGCACGAGAATTTTAGAAAATCAAACACACGCGCCCAATTAAAAGGTTCAATAGTAAGTTCACTTACCTCGGCTTCTTTTAACTCCAAGGTCCTTAACCACATAAAACAGAATCTCGCTTGCTGTTCGGGTCTCAAATCCACTTTAATCCTCCAATTGAATCACCACACGCTAACGACCTTGAAACCACAATGCAAAATCAATGGGTATTTAATTAAACCTTAAAATCCATCCTAATAAACTTGAATCTCAATTACCCACTCAAGATTTTGTCGGAATGGAACTAAACGATGGATGGGTATTAAACTAAAAACTAAAATTAAGCAAAACAACCTTCAATCTAACTTACCCAATGTCGAAATCGCTCAAAATCCCACTTAAACATCACCTACAGCTGCTGGTCGGGTAACAAAGTCAGTCCAATTTCGTTAGTTCGATTCCAACAACTTGGAAAACCTTGAATCAAAGGCTAAACTTCAATGGGTATTCATGATTTAGAAATAAATAAGCCAAAAACCACTCTAAAACTCACTTACCCTCACAAAGCTTGCTGAAAATCAAAGACCCATGTTGAAAAGCCCAAAAACTGCCGCTTTCGCCGGAAAATAGCCACTGCCGCAACCACGCTGCCCCCAACCGCCGCTGCACGCCGGAAAATCGCTGGAGAACCGCCACGAATCGAGACCCACCTGCACCTCACGGCCTTCTGCGCAAAAACGGACAGCAACGCCGCTGAAATACTTTCGCTACAGCTGAAGAAGGTCGCCGCCGCCTGTTCCGTCGACGTACCGCTGCTGCCGCCGCCGTGAAGGAGATTTCTTCGCCGCCCTTACCTGCTGGAGGCCGACGCCGGAGTGAAAGAGAAGGAATCGAGAAGAGGGGGTTGCACGGCTGCGTTCGTGGAGAAGATAAGGAAAGAAGATGAGGGTTTTGGGTGGCTTGGCTGATGGCTCACTCTTGGGCTTCGTGCGGCTTAAATAAAAGAAAGTGGCTCAGGGTTTACTTGGCCACAAGGACAACTTATTTACAATTTTGCCACTCCAGCCTTTATTTTAAAATTTCTCCAATTTTTTCCTATTTTTGAATTCCCTCCAATTCCAATTTAATTCCAACACCATAGAAATTCGAAAATTTCGTTAAATTATGGGCGTTACAGGGGATGTTAGGAGTAAGGTATACGACGTCGCTTTGGAAGGTTTGCAAAGATAATGCAATACGGTGTCGTTCTTCATATTCCTTCCATGTTTGTTATTTGTATCATTCTGTGTATATGCGTGGCAATCTATCAGAGGTGGAGAATATTTCTGTTATACCCCTCTCTTGTCCTATTTATTCATTGATGTATTGCTGTAATAAATCAAGCTGAGGAAAAACCTTTTATCCCAAATTTCTCCCGTCTCTGTGGTTTCTATTTTGTTAAGTATTGACAAGCAAAAATACTGTGAAATAAGGTTTTTTTTTTCCTTCCTTCTGAAACAATTGTCATATATATATATATATATATATATATATATATATATTAAAGTACTTATATATTGTATTAAAAAATTGAAACCGACAACATGAGCATAACTTAACTGGCATAACGTTTGTACTAATAACCCAGAGGTCTATGGTTTGAATTCCCCACCCCCATATATGTTGTAACATATTTTTGTTTATTTATTCCCATATGTTGTCAAAAAAAAAAAAATACCCAACAGATTTTTATTTATTCATTATGATATTAGTCTATCAACGACTATCACAGATAGAATTATATTGGTGACTATCACTGATAGAATAAAGGACAAAATGAAAATAAAAAAAATTCATTTAACTAATTTGCTATATTTGCAAATAGAAAAACGTAAATTGTCACCCGTTACTATTATCCTTTATTCAGTACGTACATTAATTTTTATTTTTTTTTGGAAAACTATATTTAAAAAACAAGAAGATTAAGTATTGGTAAACCAACATAAATTTTAAATTATGAAATAAAACTAAAATTATGTTTAATTATAAGCTTAGCCCTTGAGTTTCTAAAGTTTGTCTAATAGCTAAAGGTCTCGTTTGATAACCATTTTGTTTTTTGTTTTTGATTTTTTAAAATTATGCTTGTTTTCTCTCAAGTTCCCTATAATGGAGTTCATGTTTAGTAAAGATCCATTTGAATTCCTAGCCAAATTCCAAAAACAAAAACAAGTTTTTGAAAACTACTTTTTTTTTTGTTTTCAAAATTTGACTTAGTTTTTGAAAACGGTAGACCCAAAGAAACTTATAGATGGAAATAGGTGTGTATAAGCCTAATTTTAAAAAACCAAAAACCAAAAACTAAATGAATGACATGTTTAGATAACTATGTTTGTTTAGTAGAAAAATTTGTAAGAATGTTTAACCATGTTTGTTTTGCATCTATGTACAGGAATGTTTAGTCCAACAATATTCTTTCCTATGAGATTGTTTATATATTAATTTATATTTTAAATTTATGTAGTAGCACTTTCTATTTTAATAATTTAACGTTATCAATTCAGTTTCTATTAATTTTATGTGTTATTTTGAAAAACAAATTAATTTATATTGTTTTAAGATTTTTATAAAAAAAAATAGAATTTTAAATATTAATTTCGAATTTAATTTGAGATACTTTAACTTATTTTAAAAGAATACAATTATATAGTTGATAGCATTTTTTTAGTGGATTATATTTATACATGATCAAAATATGGAAAGTTTTGAGAGAAATGGTAATTGATAGTTTTTTTTAAAAAAAAAATAAATAAATAACAATGTATTGGATGATCATGGTTGAAAAAGAATCACTTCAGATTTACATTGAAAATAGATTCAACTATATATATATATTATACAATTTCAATGGAGTTTATTTTATATGTAAATAAAGCATATAAATATAGTTTTTTTTCTTTCTTTTTTTTTTTTCTATAACACCATATAAATGTAGCTAATTTCATAGAATTGTTTATTAGTGAATGAATAAGCACTAATTTATTTTAATTATAAAATTACAAAACTGATGAAAGAAAATATCCGTACAAGAAAAACGAAGGCAAAAACATCAATAGTTGATTTTCCCTCAACATGAAAATCTTAGAAACTCATGTGTCGGGAGGGCATCAAAATATTCTTGTATGGGCATCTCAAGATGTCTAGACATCTTAGATTACGGCAAAACAAACGAGGTAATCCAGATGCCCATGAGATTACCTCGTTTGTTTTGTAGTAATGTATGATATCCAGACATCTTACGATGCTCATACGAAAGGCATCTAAGAAGATTTTGATGCTCTCCCGATAAGTTTCTAATATTTTCACGTTGAGGGAATCAATTATTGACATTTTTTCTCTTCATTTTTCTTTTACGTATATTTTATTTCATAAATTTGGTTATTTCTCAAATTTCTAATTTTATAATTAAAATAAATTAGTGTATCCATTCACTAATAAACAACTCTATAAAATCAAATATAAATATTTCATTTACATATATAAGAAATAAACATCATTTGAATTGTTTTTCAAAAAAAAAAAAAAAAAAACACCATTTGAATTAAATACTATAATATATAGCTCAATTTATTTTCATTTGAAAATTGAAGTGACTTTTTATTTATTTATTTTAATTTTCCAACTATGATCAACCAATGTTTAAAAAAACCACAAAATTGATATTGTTCGTCTCAAATCTCTCTATTTTGATAATCTATAAATATAGTCGACTAAAAAAACACGACCAACTATATAATTGTCTTCATCAACATAAACATAGTTCAAGTGACATAAAGATGATATTATTTACCAAGAGGTCAAATGTTCAAATCTCTCACTGCGTGGATTCCACCGCCTCATAATCATTTCAAGTTGAATGTGGATGCAGTTTTAGCAAGTGTAGATATGGGATCAGGCATGATCATCAGAAATTCGAGAGGAGAATCAATGGCTACTGCAGAATATTTCAGGCAAACGAGTTGTTTAGTAGAGTGGGCAAAAGCACAGGCTCTTGTAGACGACATTCAGTTAGCTGTTGATTCAGGATTATCACCAATCTGGGCAGAGATGGATTCCAAAATTGTATGGAATCTACTTCATGATCGTGACAATTATCACAATGAAATTGCTCCTCTAATTCACCATCTTAAGCTTTTTGGCCATAGATAAACACATCAGAGGGTTTTTGCTAACAAAAAGAGAAGGAAACAAAGCGGCACACCAGTTGGCTACTCTTGCTCGCACATCGAAACATTCTGAAGTTTTGGTTAAAAGATAGTCCTCCTTGGACTCACAGCATTGTTACTCAGGATATGCCTCAAATGGATGTCCCAACATTTTCCTTTGTTTCGTTGTAGTTCTTGTGTCTTGTTTTAAAATGTCATTCTTTTTTTAAAAAAAAAATGTTCAAATCTCTCACCTCACATATTGTTTAAAAAATTATAATTGTCTTATTTTAAAATAATTTCAAGTATTTCAAGTTAAAACTGTTTTCGGATTCTGTGATCCAAACAACTTTTTTTATGTTTTCATTGTATCCAAATTTTGAATTTAAAATTTGTAAATGCAAAACTAAATTAAAAAAGATAAAAACTTTAATAAATATAGTATTTTTGGTTATAAACTCAATTCATTTTTGTAAAATTAAAATTTTTATAATATAGTATATTATAAATTATATGATATTATAAAATACTAATTATAAAAAAATTTATAACATATAACATGTTTATAAATTAATTAATAATAGTTTATATTCAACTTAGTATTTAATTGATAACTACAAATAGTTTATGGTTTATAAATATATTATCAAATACATTTTGTACAATTGTTTAAAATGAGATCCAATTTCTGAATCTGCTACCAAACACATGTCTAAAAACATGAAATACAACTATGTTTTCATCGAATTCCTTGTTTCGAATCACCAACCAAACGCACCCTTATATTTTCAGGCATCTAAAATTATGTGCATTTGAAGATACCAAACATCTTGATTTCCTAAAAACAACTTGCCCTTAGAGATTTTATTCAGTGGGCCAACATGAGTATAATTTATTAGTTTAAGACATTTCTACTTTGTCTAAGAAGTCATATATATGTTAAAGCCAACCTAAGCCTAATTCGATTGAGTAAAACATATACCTTCAACCAAAAGGTTAAATATTTGAATGTCCACTTCCACACGTGTTATTGAACTAAAATAAAAAATAAATAAAAATTGTACGTTGAATATCCACTCCCACATGTGATGTTCATAGAATTTTTAGATCCTCTTTTGATCATCTAAGAAAACATTATGGATCGAAAATTTGAAAAGTTCTTCCTACAAAAACGCTTATAAAATAGAGTATAATAAACCAATAATTTGATGACATGACAATATAGTACATCATTGTTAGGTTTGGACCATTTTTTTTAAATTGTTTTTTCTTTTTTTGAAATATATATTTTTTTAAACCATTTTTTTGAAATATATTTGTTTTAATTGTTGTATAGCTAATGAATGTGTGTCATCAATTGTACTATGTCTCCCATGTTTTTTATTTTATTTTATTTTATTTTGTTTGAGTACATCAACATTGGGGATGGGAGGATTCGAATCTCTGATCTTATGGTCGAAGATACATACCAATTACCGCTTTGGCTCCTATGGTTGCTTTGCTTAGCACCGTTTTCTTAACAAAGCAACGGTTTCCTATTTTTGTTCCTAAATTAATATATATATATTTTTTTTGATTCAATATATATAATAATAATAACAGCAAAGAGAATCCAATATAATATAAAAGCAACCCAACCATATTGCCAAATATTCATGGCTTTAATAATTTAGTCTGTTTGCTCCAATTCCCACAAGCATCTTCACTAATAAATAATTCCAACAATTGCTCCAAAGCTAGAAATCACATTCCCCATATTGTGCTATAGGTTCTCTTTTATTCTTAGTATACTTTTTTAAGAATCATGTTAATAAAATAATATAATTTAAAATTTTTTGGTGAGTTTTAGGTATATTTTGAATTTATTCTAGATTTTACCGTAGGTAGAATTTTACTTATTGTTCTAACTTTTTGTTGGGAAATTATAATCAATTGGTTGTCATACTTTAAATTTATTCTAAATCTGACCAAAGGTAGAATTTTGTTTATTGTTGTTTCTTTTCTTCCAAAAAAGTATATTTTTTTTCTCTGCTTATCATATGATATATTATTTTATTGATAGATCATGTTTATATCCTAAGTGATAAGCATCTATCACTAATAGATCGATAGACATTAGGCCACATAAGAGAAGAAAAATCGAAAATTCTCCCAACCCATTAAAATTTTGGAGGATAAGTTATAAACTCCAGAGCATATTTGAATGTTGGATTATAAAACATCAAATCACGTCTAAATTTTAATCTATATTTTTCTAATAAGAATCCAACCCAGAACATATGTTTTTTAATGTGTGACATTTTTGTAGTCAGTTCCAAAAGGAATCCCAAAACCCTTTCTATTTTATTACATGCTTTTTATTTGAGAAAAATTCCCCGATCCCCATCGAGCAGTGTGTGCTTGAAGCATATTCCAAGAACCTTGCTCTTTGATAAGGACGTGTTTGGTAGATGCCAAGTTTATTGTGAAATTTGTACTCAGCCTATGCCATTGCATCCAAACTTGGCGTAACGAATCAAACGAGGTGAATTTATAAGAACGCAACTTAAAAAGAAAAAAGGAAAAAATAAATTCTTTTTCTCTTTTTTGAGGTTTTGTGGACAAGGATATGGGACATTTTTTTATTAATATTGTTATTTTTAAAACTTATTAGAAAAATACAGTTGTTTTGAAACTTTTTATTAAAATATTGTTGTTAAAAAAGAGACGACCTGCATCGTGGCAAAAAATTGAAATTCAAAAAACGCGTTAATTGACCGACGTTAAAAAAAAACCGTTTATTCACATAGGTAAACGTGTGTCTTGAAGAGACGACCTTCAAACGTGTCTACAAATCGTCTCTTCAAAAGACGACCTGCAGACGTGACAATGATTTAAAAAAAAAAAAATCGTGAAGGTCGTCTCTTCAAGGGACGACCTCCACACAAAAATAAACTAAATTTGATGTTGTCAATGTGGTGAGTGCGTATTTTGCTTTCCTTTGCTTCATGGGTTCAAATCCCAGTAGAAACATTTGTTTTTTATTTTGAATTATAAAATTATTATAATTAAAATTTTAATTTAGGTCACACGTTTGAAGGTCTTCAAGAGATGACCTTTGACTGGAAAATTTAAACAACAATATTTTAATAATAAGTTTCAAAACAACTATATTTTAATAATAAGTTTTATAAAATACAATATTAATAAAAAATGTCTTGAGGAGAATATTATTTCTTGAATTTAATTGTTTCGATGATTATATTACAAATTTTAAATCTTCATAATAGCCTTGGTATGCACAATGGCCAATGGTTGACAGACGCGCTATGGTGACGTGAGTATAATAAAAGAATATTTGTTTGACAGTGATTTCAATGTTAAAATTACAAATTTAGTGCCAACAAAAGCTTAGCTCAACTGGCAAAGTTGTATTGATAATCACGAGGTCTGTGGTTCGAATTCTCGTCCTCATATATTGTCAAGAAAAAGAAAAAAAAATTACAAATTTAGTTTTTTGTCTCTCTTTTTTCTTTTTTTGAAAAAGTACAAAGTTAGTCCTTAAATTTTGAAGTCTACTGACTATTTAGGTCACATTTGATAGCTATTTAATTTTTTATTTTAAAAAAATTAAACTTGTTTTCTCACCCTTTCTTAAAGACATTGAATTTCTAACCAAATTTCAAAAAAAAAAAAAAAAATTGATAACTAAACCAAGAAACTTATATGTGAAAATAGTGTTTTCAAGCTTAATTCTCAAAAACCAAAAACCAAATGGTTAGGCCCCGTTTGATAACCGTTTCGTTTTTCGTTTTTGGTTTTTAAAAATTAAGCTTATAAACTCTACTTTCACTCACAAGTTTATTTGTTTTGTTGTCTACTTCTTTCCCATGTTTTCAAACATCAAGTCAAATTTTGGAAAAACAAAATATATATTCAAAAACTTGTTTTTGTTTTTGAAATTTGGCTAAGAATTCAAATGTCTCTTTAACAAAGACGAAAACCATTGTCGGGAAATTGAGGGAAAAAAAGCATAATTTTCAAAAACTAAAACCAAAAACCAAATTGTTATCAAACGGTGCCTTCATTATCAAAAGGGGCATTAGTCATTGAACTTTAAAAATTGTCTAATGTGTCTTTCAAGTTTTGAATTTTGTGTTAAATAAGTTCTCAAACTTAAAAGTGTTTAATATAGTAATATGTCATTGAACTCTCAATTTTGTGTCTACTAAGTTTTTGAATTTTCAATTTTGTGTCTTATAGGTTGTTGTCCTATTAGACATTTAAAAAAAAAAATCACTGATCTACTAACTATATAATTGAAAGCTTAGATTTTATTAGACATAAAGTTATATTTTAAATCAAATAGGTAAACTAATTTTTTAAAATTTCGAATATGTCAAGATTTATTAGACACAAAGTCAAATGTTAAGGAGTTTGTTAGATATTATAATATTTTAGGAATCTATTAAACACTAAATTGAAAATTCATGAATCTATTAGATATTTTTTAAAATTCAAGTATCTTCTAAACACATATTTATAAGAGACTAAAATTATAATTTAACCTTATTTTAATTTGTGATCTCTGCTTTAAAAATAAATGTTTCTTGCAAACTCTCTTTTGAATATTATTGAAATTATAACCAACTTTTTTCTTAATAGAATTATAACCAACTCTTGAAAATTGAGACAAGTTCCAAAATTATATAAGTGGGCTGAAATTTCCATTTTTATTTTTATTTTGATAAAACCATTTTTATTTTTTAATATAAAAGTTGACGTGACAAATTCAAACAAGAGTATGAGTTTTTAAAATTTTATTGGAAGCAAAAATCATGGCTTTCTTCTATAATAATAGTAGAGTATTAGTGGCATCATGGTGGAGATGCTACTTCTTAATTGACCAAACGTTTTATTATTTTCGAAAAAAAAATCAATTTATACCATGAAGTTAGTAGATTAAAACTCCTAACTAGAAATTCATCCATTAAAATTTTTAACAGTTAATTAAAATCTTAAATTAATAATAATTATCAATTAAAAGTCTAATATCCCTTCAATTTATACTTTCATTAAATTCTGCTGGAAGACTATTTGTTAAATTTATATTTTATAGGAAATGGGGTAAGATACATATGTGTATGTGTTTTTGTCAAACTGAGCATAGCTCAATTGACATCTAGTATATCTCTCAATTAAAAGGTCAGAGATTTGAATCATCTTCACTTCTACTACTACCGTTGAACTTAAGAAAGAAAAAAGTTTTTGTGTGTGTGTTTTTCTTTAAATTTCAACATGTGAGAGGGGGACCATTGACCATAAACGATATAATGTTTTTGTCGGTTGAAGCTCCAACTTGACAAGATATACATGATTATGAGGATCCTTTGCATTGAATGAAAACAACGGAAACTTACATTTCACATTATCCATCTAAATCTAAAAGGTAAACATTTATATTTGCAGTGTTATAGATCGTACAAAATGCTCAGTGTCTCCAAGCAAACTCCCCCAACATATATGCCATCTACTAGAAAAGCGTCATCATCAACATTTACACCATCACATACATTTTAAATGCTTCACTCTCTTAAAAGATATCTTCATTAACATGTCAATATTGAAACATTAATCGCACTGGTAGGAATAATGTGCCAATGTAAACATACGGGTGGAAAATGAGGTAAAAAAGAGGAGTGCCTAACGATGAGAATATCATGATTCAAACAAGTTGGAGTTTAATTATGCTTAGAAATCTCTCATTACTCTTAGTGAGTGTTTGGGGGAAGGTAATGAATTGGATTGGAATCCGAAATCCAATGTTTAGTGGGTCGTAATCTAGTTTGATTGTATTTTGGTTTACAATCCAGATCCATTCCCATGGTAATCCTCATTCCAAACCAATATTGTCTCTTTTTTATAAAATTGGTGGGACCCACCATTTCTCTTTCAGTTTTCCTTATAATTTTGGTGGGTCCCACTATTTCTCCCACCATTTTTCTTTCTAATTTTGATGGGTCCCATTATTATTCTCTCAATTCTCTCATAATTTGTTTTTTCATTAATCTATATTTAATTAACAATAATAGAATCTATACAAAATTTTATAATTTTAAGATAAGGAAAATATGTTTTAAATGATGGTTAAAATATCATTTTGATCCCTATATTTTCGGGTTTGTTTCTCTTTAGTCCCTATATTTTTAAATGTCCAATTTAGTCCTTGTACCCTCAATAAAGCTTAAAATTTGTTCCTATAATGAATTTATTGTTAAATTCTTTTAAAAATAGTCTTTATTAGTATTCTTTCTATTTTATAGATTGTAGAAAAATGTTCACATTGCGTTTTTCTTGTATAAAATTTGTTATTATCATTTAATTGATTCCGATAAAATTTAAGCATTGCAATTTTAACCTTAGACTTGAAAAAGTGTTGCAATTTTCTCCCTTCAATAAAAATTTGTTCAATAGATCATTAAAAAAAATATTTTCATATGAGTTAAAAAAATCTCTCAAATTTCTTTCTTAAATTAGGAGCTCTAGCTTCTAATTCACTTTTTAATCAACCTTCTTCAATTTTGTAACTAAATACCAATATTTAATATAATTGTGTACAATCAATTAGAAATTTAGAGTCTAATTTAAACAAACCACAACTACAAGTCTCATTTAGCAAATAAAATAAGTTTGACTAATCTTCATCATTTATCAAAAAAATATTTTGATCAACATTGATACTTTCCTGTAAATAGTACTTTTATGTATGTATGTATATATATATATATATTTTAATATGATGATTAAAAACAATTATTTTTTTTTTAATTTAAATCATAATTAAAATTCTTGTATGCATTTACAACATATGCATTTTGTTTTTGAATTCTACTAATCATTTTCATATTCCAAAACACTATGAGGTTTCGAGCTGAACAAACTTGACACAATTGGCTAAAAATTTATGTACACATTATTAGATAGAATGAGCCCACTAAAATAGAAAAAAATATTTGAGTATATTAAAAAAAAAAACAGCCTGAAAAAAATCTAGCATCACACCTAATCCACACCTAAATACAGCGCACCAAACACAAGTATGAGATTACAGTAATCCAGATTTCATTCCCTTCCTCCAAACACCCTCTTACGACAATAGTGCTTTATTCCTATTTGTACCAATGTCTTTGTCCTTGCCAACAAAGCTTTGTTTGACCCCATTTTTTGAGCCATCGAGTTACATCTAACCATGACTTTTTCACTTTTGAGATTCGATTTTTCAAATTATTTCAATACTTTTTAAAGTTTTATTGGATGATATTTATATTGAATTTTTTTTTTTTTTTGACAACATGTGGGAGTGGAGGGACTCAAACCACATATCTCTTGTCATTAGTACAAGAGTTATGCTAGTTGAATTATGCTCATGTTCACGATTTTTATATTGATTTAGAGTGTTAAACAAGCAAAAAAAAAAAAAAAAAAAAAAAAAAAAAAAAAAAAAAAAAATCAACATGCATTTACCACTTAAGTTACGCTGAAATAGGTAAATTCTCTCTTACTAATTTTCATAAGAGGGAGAGATTGAAATTTTACCATTAAAGATAAATAAATCAAGAATTACATGAAATTTAATCTTCTGTTTAATGATAATTTTATTTTATTTTTGCCTTTTTTTTTTTTTTTTGGTAAAAGGTTGTTTGTTTATCTAATTCTTTTTTGAGAATTGTTTATATAACTTTGTTGTACTGTGTGTGCGCTCTTTAATCTTTTTTCTTTTTGTTGAAAATTTTGTATATATATTTTTTAAAACGTAAGACACATTTCGAGAATTATTTCATGGTTTTTAATATTTTACCCAGTTCGTGACATCATTATTCAAAAAAGAAAAAAAAACATAACATTACGAAAATGTTATATCTCGCTTATATAAACTTTTAAAAAATATAAATGTATTTAATAGTTTTTTTTTTTTTTAAATGTATTTAATAGTTACTCAATTGAATATAAGTGATCAATACATCTGTATCTATCTCTTTCGAGTAGGTCATGATCCAAGCTTCCACTTTCTATTCGTAATACAGTACATTTGAAAAAACGCATTCAATAGTTAAAATGATTAAAAAAAATTAAAAGATAATTAAGATGAACGGTACTACTAAAAATATTTTAGTATTAAGATATAAATGTCATTAAAAAGGAAAAAAAAAAAAACTTTTTAGATTTGTATTTATTTAATTCATGAACTTTAAAAAATGTTTAATAGCTAGGTCGTTGCATTTTCAATGTTATGTCAAATAGATATACTGACATATTCATTTTTTTTTTTTAATGATATGATATATTAGAGATATAATTTTGAATTTTATGTTGGATATGACTCTAAACTTTCAATTTTGTGTCAAAGTAAATATAATTCAGCGTCAATTGACATCTACTTTCAACCAAGAGGTCAAGAGTTTGAATCTTTATATGCTCCCAAATGTTGTTGAACTAAAAAAAATCTATTTTATGTCGAGTAGGTTCGTGAATTTTAAAAAATATTAAATGAATCAGTGACTTATTAGACACAAAATTGAAATTTTAAGATTCGCAAGATTGAAAGTTTAAAAACATATTACACAACTTTTAAAGAATATTAGAAATAACATTGAAAGTTCATATGCATATTATAAGAAAAACTTGCCTGCATACGGTATGCATATGTAGGGATCCCCTGCATACCCCATTAAAATCTTGACAAGAAAGAGGAAGGGAGAAAATGAGAATTTTTTGTTATCTCTCTTAGTTGTCAACGTTTTAATGGTGGTATGCAGGGAAATCCCTACATACCGGTATGCAGGCAAGTTTTGTTCCATATTATATACACTTTTGAAAGTCTAGAAACTGAACTCGAGGCATGACACACTTTTTTTTTTCTATTGTTAAATGTTTTATCCTTGACAACTTCATCTATCTATAACTTCAAATTTTACTAAAATAAGATATATATAAAAAAAAAAAAAACAAACTAAAAAGATTATAGTAAACTTTTAACGATCAAAACTATATATTAGGCTCTTAGGCTAATTATAGAAGATTATGAGGGAGAGAATATTTTATTTGATACAAGGTCGGACCCATGAGGGCCTGATTACACACGTCTGAGCTGGAGGCATGATCGAGATCCACCAAATCTTATCCATTTTACTTCAAATAAATAAACAAATAAATGAAAAGGTCATAGTTCCCTTGATGACAAGAAAAAGATAAAATGCAGTAATTTCTATTTATTCTTTCTATCACTTCTATTGTTTATCCTCTCCAGCAAGTCAAAAACATCTCACGTTGTTGAACTAAAAAAAATAATAAATAACTAAATAAATAAAAACATCTCTTAAAGATCCAAACCATAATTAACTAAATAAAGAAAATAAATTTGTTTTTTTTTTTTAAAAAAATATGTTTGAAGCTCTAAAGGGCTTCTCAAATATAGTTTTGATATTTTGTATACTAATTTTAAAATTTTTGTTGTGTTTTCTTAGATGTATTTGTAGAAGTCAACTTGTAAAACAAATATAGTTTTGATCAATCATTTTATTTATTTGTTTTTTTTAGAATATTTCAATTTTTGGAAATTATTAATTTTTTTTTCTTTTGAATACACATTTGGAGTGGGAGGATTAGAACCTCTGACCTCAATTACCGCTGAACTATGCTCGCTTTGGCAAAATGATTGAAATTTCAATTTCATTTATTTTACTAATAAGTATATTTTTATGAGTTAGGGGAGTATAGCTCAATTATATAAATATCTAAACCAACAAAAAAAAACGTATATAAATATCGCTTTTTTTAACCAAAAAAAAAAGTATATAGATATCTATTGTTTGTTTTTTCAATCCGAATATTAAATTTATAATTAAAAAAATGTTTTTTTATACTAAAAAGTAAAAACTACCAATCAATTTTCCTGTATCCCCCATGGGAGAACTTTTCTTGTAGTACCTTGTAAGGATATTAGTGTTGGGATTTCTTTTCTAAAAAAGAAGATTGTATTATTTTTTTTTTTAATTTAAAAATTATGTCAAGTTCTCCTCCTATAGGAGTAGGGGGAAGCCTTTTTTTTTTTTTTTTTTTTTTTTTTTTTTTAATTGGAAAAAGAAAAAGCATGTATTTAGATAGCAATGAGAATAGAACGGTAGAAAATAAGAAATTGAAACTTTTTTACTAAAAATTTAATGGTGGTGACCGATGTGCACCCAAATATTGTACAATTATAAATATAAAACAGTTTAAAAGCTTATTTAGAATTTATGATAGTTTAAAATGAATCGACTTAATAATATTTTAAATATCATAACATTTTTAAAATAATAGAGATCAAATAGAAATGGTTAGATTCTAATATGACAACCAACAAGTGTATATTATCAAATTTAAAAGGATTAGAAATTCGAATCTCCACTCCTAGTTGACCTAACAAAAAAGAAAAATATTACTGATGTAACATCATAAAATAATATTTTGATAATTAATATAACATATCTCAATAATAAGATTTATAAGAATAAAATATTTGGGAATCAAATATGATTGTGTTTTAGTATTTCATGGACATGCTAGCAAATTTATATGAAAATAAATAGGTATCTATTAGGTAGGATTGTTCTCATGAATCATACCGAATTACACGATATTAATTAATAACAATTACAGTCAATAAATTTAACTAAATTAAGATTATACTTAAATTAATTTATTATAATTAGTCACAAAATTCTAGTTAATTTATTTTATAAACATCTATTTAATAATCAAAATTACTTTTCTTAACCCAACCATTATAGTGTGAAAGACAAAATCATTAATTCCATTGTAGGGGAAGATAGGTGGTGTTGAGGATCCCACATTGAAAAGAAAAGTGGAGACCTCACTACTTATATGATAGATGAATTACTCCACTCATTGCCAATTGGTTTTGAGATGGAAGCCCATGTTATCTAATAAGGGTCTTATAAAGCATTCTCGGGCCATTAAGGACTCCTCTAGGAGAGGCTAAAAACGCACACACACGCGAGAATATTTATTTTGTCATTCATATTATAGTGTTAGGCTTGCTCGAGGATTAACAAGATGTAGGTTGGAGGTGATTTGGTAGAACAAATTTGTTTATGTTTATCTCATCCTAAATTGTTTATCTTCGTTGAATTCTATGTGCAAAATAATTGAATTTGACGGTAATATTGTTGCAGGCCTAAATTATGAGCTTGGGGACCGAGTCGAGTTGAAAACGAGTTAGTCCGGAGTAAACTAGTAGCTAGCTTAGAGTTAATATGATCCGGGATTTATTTTGGAGGGGAATAGTGTTGTGCACCGACTGGCGAGTTTTGGTTTTGAGTGAGAATGGCTTACGGATTTGGATTGAGACTGTCCCTCAGTGTGTGGAGGATTTTGTTTTCTCGAATTCTATTATATAATGTTGCTCTTTGAGCGGTTTTCTTGGTTTGAATGAAAGGTTGATGTTCTGTTGCTTAAAAAACAAAGAAAGAAAGAAAAACAAAATCATTAACGTTTTAGATGATAAAAAGTTTATTATTCGCAATAGTCAAATTAAAAAGGAGAGAAAAAGAATAAAAAAAAAAAAATCAGGATCCATGTAACTCACATCCACCCAATTAAAAGAAAAAAGAATTTGGAGATATAATATAACTTTACGTAATTATTCTATTTTAACCACAGAAAAAAAAATGCAGAATAGTCAAGATGGATCACGCGCTCCAATTCTCACCATTCATTTAATAAATAAATAACGACTAACAATTCAGATTTACTTTATTTATCTATTTTTTAAATACATCTTGGATCAAATTTGAACCTACTTTTTATCTAGTCTTTCAATTTTCAATATTAACATTTTTTTATCATTGAAATTTAGATTTAATTTCTATTTAGAGAGTTTTGGAAATGACATATTTGGTCTTCGAGATTTTAATTTGATATCTAATTGATCGCAGAAGTTTGAAATTGATTTAAAAAAAACAAAAGAAAAAAAAAACTCCAACTCGTTTACAAAATACATATAGGCAGAATGTAATCAATAAATATATTTTAATTATCACATCATTATTATGTATTTCCGTCAAATCCTCTAGTAGTAGTTCGATCTACTTATAGATCATTTAGAAACTCATTTTAAAGATAAATTAAAAATCAAGTGTCGTTTCCTCAAAAAAAAAAAAAAAATCAAATAAAAACTAAGAATATTAGTTTCGGAAATAAAAAAAAAAATAGAAATTAAGTTTAAATTTCAACATTAAAAGTGTCATTGATTCGATTTTTTTTTTTCCTTGACGAATTTAGAAAAATGGTCGTATTTATATTTATGATGCGAATAATCCATCACATTTTAAACATGCCCCAGCACCAGCAGGGTTGATGGGATATTTGGCGCACGATGTGGAATTATGGATAATGAAAGTGACCTGGATGGCTGGATCCACTCCTTTTATAACACGATCATCCCCTTCCTTCATTGTAGGCCCAACTTTTAACACTGCCTGCCTCATGCGACACAATTTGATTTTTTTTATAATATAATATCGATTAAATTACAAAATTAATCCGTATAAACTTTCGAGTTTGTGTCGATTTGGTTCATAAACTTTAAAAAATATCTTCGAACTTTCAATTTTGTATCTAAATATATTTCTAAACTTTAAAAAGTGTCTACTAGATTCTTGAATCTTCAATTTTGTATTTGACAGGTTTCTGAATTTTCGATTTTTTACTTAATAAGTCGTTGATCTATTTGAGATTTCAAAAAATGCATGAAGTTGGTTATATACATAATTGAAAAGTTAGAGTTTCATTAGATATATGAATTTTATATCTAATAGATTGGTTGGTTTTTAAAAATTTCAAATGGTCAATGACATATTAGATACAAAATTGAAAGTTTAAAAACTTATTAAATAAGTTTCAAGTTTAAGAACTTATTAGACATTTTTAAAGCTGATGTACTAAAATAGACACAAATTCATGAATTAAAATTGTTATTTAACCTATAATCATTTAGGAAAAATTTCAAGCATACTTAGGTCATATGCTAATTTAAGGTGGACAAGTAAATTTTAACCTTAAAATTCAAATTTCATAAATTTAGGTCATATTGAAAAATTGAGCTTATAAACATTTTTACAAGTTTCTTTGTTTTGTTATCTACTTTTTTTTCTATGTTTTCAAAAATCAAGTCACTTTTTCTAAACTATTTTGAAAACGAGAAAAAAAAATAGTTTTAAAAAATTTGTATTTGTGTTTGAAATTTGGCTAAGAAATTAAATATGTTCTTAACAAATAAAAAAACCATTATAAGAAAATTGAGAGAAAACAATCATAATTTTCAAAAAAATAAAAAACAAAAAACCAAATAATTATTGGATGTCAACTTGAAAATTGGTGAGTTTTTACCTTTCTTTTAGTTTAAGTATTTTTTTTTTAAAAAAATTATATTTGCTTAAAATACTCGTAATGATGCATTTGGTCACATTTTTTTTTTAGCAACAGATCATCACCCTTTCATTCAAACCAGGAAATCGCTCAAAGAGCAACAATACAGAAAGATAGAAACAGAGACAACCTAAGTTCCCCACACAATGAGAGATAGTCCCAACCCAACCCCGTGAAACAACCTCACTCCAAGCCATACTCGCCAGCCGCCGCGCAACACTATCCCCCACCCGACAAAACGTGGTCCAACCCTAAGCAGACAACCAATTGATTTTATCTGATATTCAACTAGCTTTCCAATTCCTCGGTCATCTTAGCTCCAAGCTTATTCCTAGTATAGGCCTGCAACAATATTATCGTCCAAAAAAAACCATTTAGCACAAAGAGTTCAACGAAAATAGACAATTTAGAAGGAGAAAAACAAACAGAAACCACAAACACCCCCAACCTCAATCTTGCTAACCTTCCAGCCAGCCTAAAACCTTATGGAATATGAATGACAGAGGCTCAAAAGTTGAGATTCGTCATGCTCAGATCCAACGCTACATATACTTAAGCATTTGCCAAAGAGAAGCTACTGCAAGCTAACAGAATATGAGACAAATCAAGATTTTCAAGAAAACTTCTCGCGTGTGTGTGTGTTTAGTCTTCCTAGAGTAGCCTCTAATGGCCCGGGTCTGATTTATAAGACCCTCCACCTATCTTCCCCCTACACTAGAACTAAGGCCTCGCTCGAAAGACTAAATGAGTCAGATTAGAATGCTTTCTCATTACCTAGGAGCCTGAATCAGGAATTCCCTTTTTCTTTTCCTTTTGCACACTTTTTAAAGTGGGGCACTAGCTTTCACACTACAATGCAGGGACCCATAACCCGAGTTTAACCCTTGGTTGGCCTAACTGATCACACTGCAGACAACTCTTTTTACCCCTTATCACCCAGAGAGAGCAGTATTATCATTTTCAAGCTCAATCTCACTCACTCATTTTGTCCCTCATTTTCTTTTTGCAGGCATGTGTTCTTTTATTTCCCTAAGCAAGTCTCACATGCTAATTTGAGTGCATTAGACTTTCTAGCTACACCTTACACCTATCGGGGTGACAACAGATCTATAGACCTCATAAGCAGACCTAAACTTTCAAAGCTAACTAAAGGAAATGCCAAGTGCTCAACCATGCAAGAAGTCTCCAGAAATTTTAATAGTTCAGGTTATGCTAGCAAGCATCACTTCAACACAACCGGTCGCATTTTCTTTTAAACATATGTATATGTATGTATATATATTCCTTAATGACAAATTTAGGGTGTGTTTGGTTTAACTTTTCAAGTGTTTAATTTTGAAAAATTACCATTTTGAAAAAAATTATAGTGTTTGGCAACCACTAAAAATGACTTATTAAAAAATGAGATTGATAAATAAACCATTTTGAGAGAAACACTTGAAACCAACTTTTTTTATAAAGACTCTTCCAAGTATACAATAACTTGTGTATAAAAAACACTTATGAGCAAATGCAACCAAACATATGAGTGTTTAAATTCTAAACAATTTTTATACAAAATGTTTTTTAAAAAATGCATTCTTGAAAAACATTTAAATTAAAATGTATTTCAAACGGACCCTTACTTTGTGATGCTACACTCTAAAGTCACTCTATTAATAAAAAAAAATGTTTTTTTTTCCTCACTATATAATTTGAAGTGATTTTTTATCAACTACATTAAAGTACTTTTTTAGATAATCATCCCCAAAGTTTCTTAAAGAAAATGTTTTTTAAATCAATATGATTTTTTAAAAAATAAAAGATGATTTATATATTTCCAAATTCTTAATCAGTTAAATTTTACTTTTATTTTTTAATATTTGTAATTAGCTATGATCTCGTACTACTTTTATCAAACTCCATCTCAAAACCAATTGACAATCATTATAGTAACTCATCTATCTTATAACTTAAGAGATCTCTACTTATTTTTTCAATGTATGATCCTCAACACTCAAGATGGTGCCCTCTTTGGGTTCACCATTATTGGATCGAATCGGATCTTAATTTTTTTTTGGACCGAATACCCGTTTTCATGGACTTTGATACCATATCAGACAACATGAGATTCTATCTCAAAACCAATTGACAATGAGTGGAGTGACTCATCTATCTTATAACTTGGGAGATCTTCACTTATCTTTTCATTTTTGTAGGTGTTGAGTTATTATACACATGTTAGATGTTTTTTATTTGTCGGATCTTGGCACTAAGTTTGATTATTATTAATTTTTATTTTCTAGATTTTGTGGGTAAATTAGAATATTTCTATGGTTAGATGTGAGCATTTCTTTGATATCATCTGGAGTGTTTTGTTATTGACTTTTGCATGATTTGGTTGGTTTGAAGATAATTTTTAATTTTAATTTTAAAGAGGTATTAATTATAGTATTTAATTAAGTCCTATGTCTTAAAATGATGAAAAATGACCCCCTCACTCAATTTTTGTTATTGACTTTTCCATGATTTGGTTGGTTTGAAGATAATTTTTAATTTTAATTTTAAAGAGGTATTAATTATAGTACTTAATTAAGTCTCATGTCTTAAAAGGATGAAAAATGACTCACTCACTCAATTTTTATTATTGACTTTTGCATGATTTGGTTGGTTTGAAGATAATTTTTAATTTTAATTTTAAAGAGATATTAACTATAGTACTTAATTAAGTTCCATGTCTTAAAATGATTAAAAAAATGACTCACTCACCGAATTTTTTGGATAAACATTCAATATTTTTCCCAATAAGAATGTGCTTAATTACGTGGACACAAATGTGTGGTTGAAATTTGGAAATCTTTTCTAGTTCATTATTCAAAGTTAACCTTGACATCTAGTGTTATTTAACTTTTTTTTTTCTCTCTCTTCATCGAAACGCTGATATCTACCATAACATCAATAGAACCGCTCAGAGAGCAAACATTACAAAGGAAACCAGAAACAGCTACCACCTTCCATACACAGAGGTATAGACTCAAAGAGGTTAGGTCAAACATCAACCATTGTGCAGCCCTCTTCCCCACACGAAGTGCGCGCCCCAATCTAGAATGACCGCCATATGATTTAACTTTTAAAATATAATCAAACGACATTTTTTTCAATGAACTTTTGTCATTAAGTGTCTAATAATTAAAGATATGAGATCAAAGATGAGAAAGTGTGTATTCATATATATATATATATATATCAACCAACAATTCAATTATTGATCGTCAACCTGAACATAACTTAATGGGTTAAGATATATATATCATCAACCAAAAAAGTTAGAGGTTTAAATCTCTACTCCTACATATATTTTTTAATTAAAAAAATAAAATAAAAATCCCATAATTGAATAAAAATGAAAAAGAAAAGTATTAAGACATCATTAACCTTTCTCATGTTTCAAATATATTACTAAAATACAAAACAAAAGATGCAAAAAATTTACTAATGCTTAACCATTTAATCATATACTAATTAAGTAGGTAAAGTTTGAACTTTTTCTTGTTCATATAAAAATGGGAGAGAACTTGAATCTCCTGTGTTAAAGAAAGTGAGTAACATATCATATTGATCAATAGAGACTTTTTTTTTTAGTTCAACAACTGATATGAGATATTCTAATTAATCTCTGGCTCTCTTGGTCAAGAACATATGTCTTAATTAGTTGAATTATGTTTAGAATTGACACATAAGATATTGTGCACCGTTTGGATAAGCAAATTGACAAAATTAAACTATTAAATATTCTTAGTGATGAATGTGTTTTTCATGCCATGATATATAGTGGTTAATTATATACTATGAATATTGGGAACCTAACTAAAAAGAATATATTGAGAACCTTTCTTCTTTCAAGTATGATTATTTTAAATCATATATATTATTAAATCTTATTATCATTGGTATTTGAGTTTTCAACCATATATGTGAAAATGAAGATTCAAACTTCTAACCTTTATGTTGATGGTACAATATTTTTAACTACTTGAGCTAGGCTCAAGTTTGTATATTTTTTTTTCTTCTTATTCTTCTGTTATTATTTTTTAGTCCATCAATACGTGGAGGTGAGAATTCGAACCTTGGATATGATGTCTAAACTAGTTGAGTTATACTCAAGTTGTCTCTTATTATTTTTATTTTTAGAGTACAATTTGCTCTTATTATTACGATAAAGTAAATGAGAAGAATAATAGTTAAAAAATGAGTCTATATCTTAGAACTATAATCAATTCATTGATAATATATTTTATTTTATTTTTTGAGAACATAATCATTTAAATAGAGAAACAATAAACATATATAATGTTAAATATATTGGATATCCCTAAGAACAACATTCAACACGTAGGTTGAGTGGTCTTCAATCCAACTCTGAGAGATTTTAGGGTGCGTTTGGTTGGTGATTTGAAAACAGAAATTTGAAAACAAGGGATTCAATGAAAACAGAGTTGTATTTCATGTTTTCAGATATGTGTTTGGTAGCAGATTCAGAAAATTGGATCCGAATTTAAATAATGGTTAAAAATGTGTTTGATAATATATTTATAAACCACAAACTATTTGTAGTTATCAACTAAATACTAAGTTGAATATAAAATATTATTAATTAATTTATAAATATGTTATGTGTTATAAATTGTATTATTATTATTATTTTACAATATCATATAATTTATAATACATTATATTATACAAATTTTAATTTCAAAAAAATAAATTAAGTTTATAAGATGAAATACTATATTTATTAAAGATTTTATCTTTTTTAATTTAATTCTGCATTTAAAATTTTCAAATTCAAAATCTGAATACAATGAAAACATAAAAAAATTGTTTTCAGAATTTCCACTATTTGGATCACAGAATCCGAAAACAGTTTTCGAAAACACATCTGCCAAACGCATATTCACTGAATTTAGTGAAAATCTGAAAACATAAAACAGAATTCGGATTGCCTACCAAACAAGCCCTAAGATGTTCGAGCACGTTGAACAAGATTGTTTGCTTCTAAGTTACATCTCCAGACTCCGATTAGTGAGAATATATCATGAATCAATCCCTTATTTTGATGTGAGAAAATTGCGTCAACAAACACTTGAACTTCATTCATAAATTTGTCCTTCCCTTGTAGTTTCCAAAGACGTTGGATACCAGCTTTAGTTGCTTTTAGAATGCCTTCATATAACGCCATTTGCCAAATTGCTGATGTGATCAACACAAATAAGCGAAGTTCCATCTAGTCAATTACTTGTATGGTCCTGCAAAATAACGAAGTAACATCAGAACATTTAAATTACTCAATTTAAAGCTAGGTGGCCAAGTTTTTCAAATAAGCCTACTTTCCTTGCATATTGTACTATCATTTATGTGGGCTCGACCCTTAGAAATTATTTATTTACTACTTTTTTTTGTCACTCTTAAAAAAGCACGAGATAGGTCAAGTTTCTACCTTCTTATGGGTTTCATTTTTTTTTACAACATGTGGGGAGTTGGAGAGATTCGAACTACAGACCTCTTGGTTATTAGTGCACTTTATGCCAATTGAGCTATACTCATATTGACTTATTGTGAGTTTCATTGTTGTGTAATGAGTAGAAGAATGTTTAGTTGACCGTATGAATTATGAGTATGACTATATACAATCCAATTTAGTATTGATTTCAAAACAAATTGAGATAATTTAAGTCCCCGTTTGATAACCATTTGGTTTTTGGTTTTTGGTTTTAAAAATTAAGCTTATAAACCCTCCTTCCATCTCTAAGTTTCTTTGTTTTCTTATCTATCTTCCTCCTATATTTTTAAAAACCAAGCTAATTTTTGGAAATTAAAAAATAGTTTTCAAAAACTTGTTTTTGTTTTTGGAATTTGGCTAAGAATTCAAATGTGTCATTAACAAAAATGAAATCCATCATAAGGAAATTGGAAGAAAACAAGTATAATTTTTAAAAATCAAATGGTTATCAAACGAGGCCTTAGATCTACTTTTGGTTCCAACATATTTTTTTAGTTCAATGGGATTGAATCATTTATCTTGAGGATGATAATGGTTTTCTTTTAACCCATTTAACTATGCCTTGATTGATTTATTCTTACAAATTTTATCCCTCTTGAGTTAGACAACTTATTTAATTTACTGTAATTTAGGTTAGATATGCTATTTAATTTACCAACCATCTAAAATGATATGTAATTAAACTGAGTCCTGAATTTTCATTAAGGATGAGTTTATGGGGGTGAATGGGGACAAAGTCATTCTACATATTCAGTTCACGATTTTGTTTTTGGTTCACTCCAAAAGATCTCATACCAACAGAGAACATACCCCTGGTCTTCTCCTTATTTATCCAATGTGGAACTTTGATCACATTCCCAACAATTTTCAATGTACCCAACATATTAAACTTCTCTTATTTTCTATGTTACATTGAGAATTTCAAGTTTTCATGTTTAGTTGAGGAACATTTTTCCCATCTACAAAAGTATATATTACTCCTTCCACCATAAGATAACATCATTATATGGATCAACATTATTAGGGCCTCGATTGATAATCATTTCGGCCCCGTTTGATAACCATTTGGTTTTTGGTTTTTGGTTTTTGAAAATTAAGGTTATAAATCTTATTTCCACCTACAAGTTTCTCTGTTTTGCTAATACTTTCCTTTCATTGTTTTTAAAAACCAAGCAAATTTTGAAAACTAAAAAAAGTAGTTTTCAAAAACTTGTTTTTGTTTTTAGAATTTGGCTAGAAACTCAAATGTGTCATTGGCAAATATGAAAACCATGGTAGGAAAATTGGTAGAAATGAAGCCTAATTTTCAAAAACCAAAAACAAAAAACCAAATGGTTATCAAACGGGGCCTTCGTTTTTGGTTTTTGGTTTTTGAAAATTATGCTTGTTTTTTCCTAAATTCCCTACCATTACTTTCATTCTTGTTAAGGATCCATTTGAATTCCTAGCCAAATTCTAAAAACAAAAACAAGTTTTTGAAAACTACTTTTTTTTTTTCAAAATTGGACTTGGTTTTTGAAAACAAGGAAGAAGATTGATACTAAAACAAAGAAACTTATAGGTGGAAGTAGATGTGTATAGACTTAATTTTCAAAAATCAAAAACAAAAAACCAAATAGTTATCCAGGAGGGACTAGATTATATTCCTCTTGTGTTCTTGGATTCTAGCTAACGTCACAATAACCATGATTTTGGAATTTATGCTTTAAATTAAAGCATGTGGGTTGAAAACTTTTGCTTTTCTAAAGTTTAAAGTTTTTATTTTATTTTTTTCTTTTTCCAGCAGTTATACATTATAGATAATAAAGATTAGGGATTCATATATGTGCACTTTTTAGAAAATGTAATGATAAATATGTCTTCACCATTAATTATAATGATGTTTTCACCACAAAACATAAATTTCAAGTACCTGCTACTTCTAGCTAATCACAAAAATTTTGTACTTATGTTCAAGAAAATTTATTGTACCTTAGTACTTTGATTAACCGATTTAACACATCATAAAGTGATGTACTATTTTATTTCATTTATCCCACATATTCTCAAGTGTGATATTATGACAAACAATCAATGGAAATAGTATAATTTATTTAGGTTAAATTGTACAAAATACCTCCTAAACTCTGGGATAAGTTTCAATTATCCTCTTATACCTTCAAAAGTTTTATTTTAACTCTTGAACTTTGATTTTTTTTAAAAAAAAAAATATCCTTGTAGAGATTTGAAATTGAAACAAACTCCAAAGTTTGAGGTAGTATTTTTGTATAATTTAACATTTTCTTTATTAGATATTTGATAATCAAGTTACTATGTGAGACTTGAGTCTCTAGACTCTTGAATTCTACCAATTTATATATACTAGAAGCACATAGGTGAATTTGTAAAAGGTGAAGTTGTATAGATGAAGCCAAGTAGTCACCTTTGTATGACCCCAAATAATTAAGTGAGTCCCCTAAGTGCCTAATCCAACCAAATGTGACCACTAGCTAGATGCATAGTCTAGCCATGGTATATATATAAGAAGTCAATAAATGAGTTGTCATAGTCATACACATGAGATTAGAAGGTCTAGCTCAACTAGACCACGTGACTTGAATCTTTTATCACTTAAAACACCAAAAAGACACATGAGGTTTGATAAGACCATTAGGAGTGTAGTAGTGTTGTCATACTATATGCCTAATCTATCTTAATAAAGTAAGTTGTGATCGATGACTATTTATCTATCTGCATTAGCAACCATTGATGTGATTAGTTGACAACCTATAGTTGTAGTCTTCTTTGAAAAAAGATGGTACCATATCATTTTTGTTTTCTAATTTAGATATTTTTTATATTGGCTAAAACATTAGAGTATATATTTGACAAATATTTTGCTCATGAATGATTAGCACTTCTTGTTTTGTCTAAATCTTCCACCGCACTTTCTATCATAATTAACCTCTTACATTACGATCTTATCTTAGACCAACATTGATGTATCTCCAATGAGCTAGCTAATTATTCAATTTTTTTTTAGTTCCACAACAATGTGAAGGTAAAGTCAAAGTGAGTATAACTGAACGATAGTTAATTGACGTATACCTTCGATCAAAAGGTCAATAGTTCGAATTCTTAATCCCAATATTGTTGAATTGAGAAAAAAAAAATAACGAACATGTAAAGATTCAAGTTTCTAATTTATATACAAATCGAAAAATATGTCTCAATCATTTGAGCGGGATTGATTAGAACCATTTAAATTAACTTGAAACATGCCTTCATGAAGGGTCACGTCTTTCAGCTGTTTTAGACATCAATCGACATACACCCATGAATGTTTCAATTAATTGGAAAGAAAAAGACATTCAAACTCGTGGCAGTAAAAGGGTTATTGTACTCTACTACTACCAACAAAATATATTACTGACCTTTTCTTTCTCGTTTGATTTTTTTTTTCTTTCAATTCCCCCTGTTCTTTTAAAATTTTCAACTTCATCCCTTGTATTTTTATTTTTTCAATTATTAATTAAATCTTAAAAACATGGCGCTACATAATTTTCATTTTCAAAAACCAAAAACCAGAAACCAAAGTCCCGTTTGATTCTTCTAAAAAAAAAAAGTCTCGTTTGATAACTATTTGGTTTTTGGTTTTTGAAAATTATGATTGTTTTCTCTCAATTTCCTTATCACGATTTTCATTTTTTGTTAAGTAGACACTTGAATTCTTAGCCAAATTCCAAAAACAAAAACAAGTTTTTGAAAACTTTTTTTTTTCAAAATTTGACTTGGTTTTTGAAAACATAGGAAGGTTGTAGATAACAAAACAAAGAAAGTTGGGGGAAAGTAGTATTTATAAGCTTAATTTTCAAAAACCAAAAACCAAAAACTAAATGGTTATCAAAAGTTTCTCCCCTTAAGCGCTATTTAAATTTTAGTTTTTCAAATTTAATTTTAAAACTTGATTTGATTTAATCGAAAATTAAACTCTATTATCTTTTTTATTTTTGAAAAATCAAAACAATTGATCTAAATTTAGATTTCACAAAATTTAATTTTAAAAATTATATTTATTATAAGCACCTAAAACCAATTAAATTAATAATTAAATAAAAATCTTCTAATTTTCATAACCGAAAATCAATTAGAATTAATAATTAAATATAACTAAATAAGAAAAATATGGATATAGATTTTAGAAAAATATTCAAATATTGTTTAATATTATATTTATTAAATTTTTTATACATTTTATCATTTTATTATTTTATTATTTTTTCAATTAGAATTTGTGCGTAGAGATTTTATAACATTTATTTAAATTTTGTTTAAAATAAATAAATAAATAAATAAATAAATAAATAAATAATTGAATATTAAATAATTAAATATAAATATATATAGTAAACCTATATATATATTTTAATTAAAATAATATAATAAACAACAAAATAAAATTTTTAAAAATTAGGAACAAATGAAAAAAAACCTCTCTCTCTATATATATTATGAGAAAAGAAAAGATCTAATATCAAGGAAGAATATTTTGCTTGTGATAATTTCTCTTAGACTAAAGGATGAGTAGATGTAGTGCGGGTTTATGAGCATGATTAATTGCCCTCCTGAATTTCTGCTGTTTATATCTCATTTATAAGTTTTGGGTTTACATGAGGATTGATGGGTTTAATTTGGAGGTGATTGAGCAGTCCATCCCCTGCTCAGATTGCTTACCCTATTGATGTCTTAAACTGCTATATTTTTGGGTGTTATTTTGATGCAGGTAGCAGACCTAAGATTACAAGCTTTCACGGAACAAACTAGCAACTAGATTGGAGTCAAGATGAAGGGGGCTTGGAATCTAGCTAAAATCCAGATGAAGCCACTGGTTGCTTGCTTAGTTCTCAGTACACACTCTTTCGGGAGGGGATAGTATTTCTATCTGGCTGGCGTACTTGGCTAGGAGGGAGTACGCTCCTTAGGGTGTTTAGATTTTGGTCTCCTTGTTCGTGTATGCTGTAATGTTGGCTTTTGAGCGATTTGCCTTGTTTGCATGAAAGGTTGATGTTATAAATAATATATATTTAATCATTTAATCATTTATTTTTATGTACAATTCCATCTTTTTTTTAAGCCGTTTGTACAATTCCATGGATGGCAACAGAATAAATTCCAAAATTCACAGGTCACAAAGAGTAAATTAACTTTTTTAATGAAATTTCCTTTCAAAAAAAAAAAAAAAAAGAGTAAATTAACTTTTTAACCTCTATATTTTATGAGTGAAAAAAAGGCGGCTTCACTTTAGCAATTTGGAAAAAGAAAAAAGGAAAAAGAACCCTAATAGGAAATATAAAGAAAATAAACAAAAGGAAAAAAATCTAAAAAATGGAGAGGGAGGGCAGAGTAGGAGAGAGAAAAAGCTCGTAGTGTCCATCTCTTTCTCTCTCGCTCTGCAGTCTGTGGGTCTGGCCTCTCTCTTCTCTATAAATACCATTCCAAAGCCTCCGCTGTTCGAATAAATCGGTGCTCTGTTAATAATTTTGGCGCACTGTATTTGCTCCTACGATTCACAGCTTTCTTACTTTCAGGTTAGAGACGTGTCGTTTTCCCATAGCCAACTCCAATGGATACTTATCCTCTGCACATGGCCATGGCGGCTCTGATAGGGGCTTCCGTCGTCGCTGTTTCCGCCTATTACATGCACCGGAAAACCCTAACTCAGCTGCTCGAGTTTGCCAAGACTGTCGAGAGGGACCGGGACCGCGACCGGGAGGATAACAACTTGGAGGTCGACTCGCCTCGCCATTCCAAGAAGCAGCGCAGCCATGTGCGTCGGAAGGGGACCGGTTACAATCGCCGCGGTTCGGCTTCCTTGCCGGACGTTACTGCTATTTCCGGCGGGATTGATGGCGAGGACAAGCGAAATGGTTCCGTGCTGCTCGACGTCATTCCGGCGGGCCTGCCGAGGTTACATACACTACCTGAAGGTATGGATTCGATGGATTTCTTGATGGAGTTTGAATGCGTAAGAACTTTTCGGTTTTGTATTATGGTTTTCCTTGGATTGCGAGGGAAATGGTTGTTTTTAGCGTCTACTGGATGCCTCTATGGCGCTTTTGGTTCTAACAACTAAGAGGCAGGGCTATCACTGCTTTGTTTCAATTTATACAGCTTATGTAACATCTTTCGCTTTAGAATCATGATTAACTATTAAGTTCTATTGAATCGGGTCGATTTGTCCTGCCTGAATCATAGCCGAGTTATATGAGGACTTCCCCTGCGCGTTTCTTCAAACGATTCCAAATTAGGAGTATTTTAATCTTCATATGACGGATAATACTGCAGATATCGTGTGTCTGTAAGGTCACGAACTTACTCTTACTGTATTTGGGATTAAATATGGTCTTATTCAGCTGATTAACTCTTAAGCGATGCAGTCCCAGGAGTCTCGTCTCGCTTCATGTATTTCAGAATTCCATTCTTAAATCTTTCCTTTCTAAAATCTCCTGCATATCTGTAACATAATAGCCTGCTCATCTTGAGATCATTTGTGATTCCTTTATGTTCGTTTTGATAATTTCTTTCTCCCTTCTTTTGGAACAAAAACAGATTATTCTACCATTGAGATTATTGAAAGAATTTGGTATGACTATCCATGGCAGAGAAAATGGATAGTGATTAGTGCTTGACTGTTTCTTATTAAAAAAGTTAAAGCTTGAAGTTTTAAGAAACTCAACAAGTATGGTAATCTAAATTCCAAGTCAAAGGAGTTTAATGATGGTATAGCTGTTGCATCAACTCTGGCAATTTTCTCCCGTTCATTTCATTCTGGATATTTGATTTTTGCTCGACTTCTGTAGTCTCTGTTTTAAGAAATGCCAAGGATATGGGTGACCCATGGCCTTTCCAACTTGTCTAAAAAATAGTTAGCATCAATAGCTTAATTCAATTGTCTTTTTGGCTCATGTTTTTAATGCAAGCCCAACTTCAAGACTCATGATTTCATTCTGGCAGGAGCACTCCAGATTATCTGAATTATCCTTGCAATTTTCCTGACTATTGTTCACTACAGACATTAAGATTGAAAGGCTGATAACATGAATTAATGTACTTCTCTCTCCAAATAATCATTTGTAGCAGGGAAAAATTCTACCAAGAGATCAATTAGGCCTACTTCACCAAAGTCCCCCATTGCAAGTGCGAGTGCTTTTGAGAGTGTTGAAGGATCGGATGATGAAGACGATAATATAACTGAGGATACTAACATAACTTCAGTATATCTGCATGCTAATGGAAATGCGGTGAGTACTTAACTCCCTTGTATGTTCAACACCTAATGGCCTTCAGAGCAGAGTATTCACAGTGTTGCATTTAACCCCCTCGTGCAGGCTCCAGAATGTAAGGGCATATTTGAAAATCTGCCTGATCACATTAATGCCAATGGAGAACAGATTGCATTGGCTGCTTCAAGTATGATTCGATCTCATAGTATATCTGGCGATCTGCATGGCGTTCAGCCTGATCCAATTGCAGCTGATATTTTGAGGAAAGAGCCCGAGCAAGAAACTTTTGTACGGCTCAAAATTACCCCATCTGGTATTGCTAATTGGATCCTTTTTATGTGATATATTTCTTTTCTTTTCTTTCCCTGGCCATTAGATAATAATACTGTATGGTCCTAATTTTAAGGTGCTTATTTGGTTGCATGATATTATTTGTCTGTCCTTTTGGCTGCATATTGACATAATCTTTCATAAAGAATGTATAAGTAATCGGTAGACATTGTATGATGTTCTCTGTATAGAAAACACAATATGAGGTAAGCATGCATTTAGTTTGTTGTGTTGGATGGATTATTAAGAACTATGCTCATATGCAAGCTCAGAGGTGAATAATTGAAGTAAAATTGATTTTTTTCCGTATCACTGCATCTGAATTTGGTTTTTAGTATATTTCTATTTGACTGGCGTGTTTTTTCTAGAGGTACCATTACCTGATGAAGTAGAATCATATCTGGTTCTTCAAGAATGCCTTGAGATGCGGAAAAGATATGTATTTAGAGAAGATATTGCTCCATGGGAGAAAGAAATCATATCTGACCCCAGTACACCGAAACCTAATCCAGATCCATTTCAATACACTTCCGAGGGCAAGTCTGATGTGAGTTTGTCATTATCGACAAATGACTCTAGTATATTGTGCTGCATGTTACTAATTTTGCTTCAAATGCCCTTTGTTCTCATAGTCCTGATTTTATTCTATTGTTCCTCCTTTTCATTTTATGCTTTCCCTTTCTGCAGCATCATTTTGAAATGCAAGATGGGGTCATTCACGTCTATGCAAACAAAGATTGTAAGAACATGAGAGTTTGATTCTTGGAAGATATATAGATGCATGAGTTTTTGACGTATCATTTCAATTGCTCTTCTTATGTGTACTATTTGAATTATTTGCAGCAAAGGAAGAACTTTTTCCTGTTGCTGATGCAACCACCTTTTTTACTGATCTTCATCACATACTTAGAGTCACTGCAGCAGGAAATATCAGAACTCTATGCCACCACCGACTGAATCTTCTCGAACAGGTACATGTTCTTAATGCTTTAGTGATCAAAATGTTTGTTAATGTTATTATTTTGTATCCTTTATGATAAGCTTATACCTTAATCATTCAGAAATTCAATCTTCATCTGATGCTTAATGCGGACAAGGAATTTCTGGCTCAGAAAAGTGCTCCACACCGTGACTTTTATAATGTCAGGAAAGTGGATACTCATGTTCATCACTCTGCATGCATGAACCAGAAACATCTCTTAAGATTTATAAAGTCCAAGTTGAGAAAAGAGCCTGATGAGGTAATAAATGACTTTTGATCTACTATCTAGTGTTTCTTCCCGTTTCTATTTTGATTGTAAACATTCAGTAAACTGTTTTTAGGCGTTTACTTTCTTATTAAAAAATAATGGTTGACATGTATATTGTATATATATATATATAACAAGAGATTAATGGTTAATATTTCTCTGTATTTAGGTTGTAATATTTCGGGATGGTACATATTTGACCTTGAAAGAAGTTTTTGAGAGCTTGGACTTATCTGGGTGAGTTTTCTCTTGCCCATTTTCTTTGATTATGAAGAACCACTTTTATTGATCATCCAGAAAGGGAAAACAAGAGATTCTGCTTTTATCCACTTCGAACATTTATTAAATATGACTGGGCCGGGAATATTAATTTCTTTTGACCTCTGGAGAACAGGTATGACTTAAATGTTGACCTCTTGGATGTTCATGCTGACAAGAGCACATTTCATCGGTTTGATAAGTTTAACCTTAAATACAACCCCTGTGGTCAAAGTAGACTCAGGGAGATCTTCCTAAAGCAGGACAATCTAATTCAAGGTATATGTTGCTTACTTTATAAAATATTAGATTTAACGTGAGAATAGTGTGACGTTTGCTTTTGTGTGCACGTTCTCCTGTGTTGCATATTTGGCTAGTCAATTCAGGGTTTGGGTCAGTGATTTACATACTGAAATTAGTTAAGGAATAATGAGCATTTATGATCCCCAAGCCGAAGCCATACATTTGCAATAGATGTAATGATAATTTTTTTTTCAACTTCTCTCTCTCTCCACCTGTGATATGTATATATATATATGAATATTGTTGACAGATATTTGGATATCTTCAATCCTTATTTTTACCCGGGTCTATGAACATATTTTCTGAAATGAATAACTCATAATATTTCAAACTTGATGAATATTAGTTGCCATATACTTTTTGTCTGTCAATCCTTTCATCAATAAATCATGATAGCATGGAAGTGTTTTGTTGCTGGTTTAAATGAATAGAGACGTGGTTGTAGATATAGATTAGAGACTATAGTGTCATTTGTATAGAATCTTCAAGCAACTTTAGTAGACTATTGCATTAGTTTTTTATATTTCTGATGGATGTCTCTTTGAAGGCCGTTTCCTTGGTGAGCTGACCAAACAAGTATTTTCTGATCTTGCTGCCAGTAAATATCAGGTGCATCATTCTTCCTTCTTTCTAGTTAGATACGTTATTCTGAATTCATTGCTTTATGCTGTGGCTTTAATTTCTATTATATACACTGTTTTTTCTCAATCTTTCTCAAATGTACTCTCTATTTGTTAAGTGTGTGCATAGCATGAATTTTTAGAGGGAGGGGAAAAAAGTATTGACTGTTCAACTATGTCTGTGCTTTCAGTTATTTCTATGATGTCAACTCCCTATGAATGAACCTACAAAGGGAGCCGCCAAATGAAAATAAATACAACTAACACTAGTCCTTTCTAATCATTTGTAATAAAATAAAAGGAAAAATCACAAAAAAAAACCTTAGAAGAAAAGGCCAAATGGGGGAATCGAGACAGACAAAAATTCCAGACATCCTCATCCAAGGGTTGATAAGAAATTTGCTTGCCAATGGAAGCTCCCTCTACCTCAAAAAGGGAATTCAGTCTCTGGACGTGACATTCCCTACTTCATGTCACCATTCCAAAATTTTACCTAAAGAACACCCTGGACATTTCAATAAACTTGCGTGCATTTATACAAGGAAAATAATGAATATTTATTTGATAGAAAAAAAAATATAATATTATCTAGAAATTGGTTTCTTATAAAAAATTGTAATTGTAATATAATTGGCGTTTTTAAGTTTATGAACTCTAAAAAATGTTAGTGATTTACATGTTCGGGACCATGTACGAAAATTTACATGTCATGTCTGTGCTATGGAGTAAGCATGTCAGAGGGTTTGTATCATTGTTATCGTAAAAAAGAACAGATAGAATGGGGCGGTACAATGATCAGTTAGAAAAAAATGCTGTTGTCCCTTGATAGATTGCAGCATCCTTCTGATGCATGCATGAGAATATCCTTGATAGACTGTAAGCATTTCTGCATGATTTAAAGCGATGAGCTAATGAATTGGTGCAAAATTTTTACTAGCATCATCATGGCTCTGTAGAGCATGAAAAACGAACTCTGATTAGCTTTATGAAAATTTAATGTAGATGAAAATAATATATTGTTCCTTTCAAAAAAAAAAAAAAAATAGTCCTTCCTCTTTTCAAAACATGGATGCCTTTCTATTTTACCATGTTTGATGTTTCATTCTTTTAATCATTTAATGCATGGATGCCTTTCTATTTTACCATGTTTGATGTTTCATTCTTTTAATGCAGATGGCTGAATATCGGATATCTATATACGGAAGGAAGCAAAGTGAATGGGATCAACTTGCCAGTTGGATAATTAATAATGATTTGTACAGTGAAAATGTCGTATGGTTGATCCAGGTAATGCGGCCTTTAAAAGCACAAGAGAAAAAAAGAGTCCTTTTGGCACATCATATATGCCTGGCTTGTCAGATTTGGTTCTGGTGTACTGCAATTGGTTTTATTAATGACCCGAAGCATTATTTCTTGGAAAATTATTTGTCATCTACTCCATGTCACAGTTTTTACCTTATGCTTTTCGTGTAAATTAGAGTTTCTGTGGTTCTCAACTGTTATGTTTGCCTGAGGAACTGCAAGTTATTGTCATTAGCATCCTAGGGATCTCACTAATCCTTTAGTTTGTTAGAATGTAATTGTTGTACTAGATTATCTAGCACTTCTCTCTATTTGTACATATCATCAACAAGGACACCGAGTAGTAACTTTCTTTTCAGAAATTTGTTATACTTTGTATCTGATTATCTAAATTTAGATGCTGTTTATTTCTTTCTTATTTTATTATCGTTTGTGTTTCAGCTGCCACGACTTTACAATGTGTATAAGGAAATGGGGATTGTGACTTCGTTTCAAAACATTCTTGACAACATCTTTCTTCCACTATTTGAGGTTACCATTGATCCAGATTCACATCCCCAGTTGCATGTTTTCTTGAAACAGGTATGTATTCTCCCAACAGAATCTTCAGTTTTATCATACAAGAGCTTATCAGTTTGTTTGAATGAAGATAGCGTCTATAAATATGTTTGATAGATTTTGGGACGGCTGTAATTGAAACTTTTTTTTTTTTTTTCGAAAGAGGCTGTATCTGAAACTATTGTTGATAGAATTGTGTTCTCATTTATTCTTTGGTTGCAACTTATGTTATGTTTTTCTTATTTATTCCATTTTTAAAGGAATCAACTTATGTTACACCATGTCGGTTCAACGTTTTGAATTTTTACGTTCTTTTATGAAACTTTTCAGGTTGTTGGTTTGGATTTGGTTGATGATGAAAGCAAGCCTGAAAGACGCCCTACCAAGCACATGCCGACACCTGCTCAGTGGACAAATGTTTTTAATCCTGCATTCTCGTACTATGTCTATTACTGCTATGCCAATCTCTACACATTAAACAAGGTTTATAACGCCATGATTTTAAGCTCTTTACTTTGCCTCATATCTTTAATCAAATTGTAAAGTACATGGCAGTCTGTTCCTTGAATGTGGTATAAATAGCCTGTTCTAAAATATTTTACTTCATTTTACAACATTTTAAACGAGTCTGTGAACTTAAAAGGATCAAGTTTTTATGATTTCTAGGTAAGCTTAATTTAAGAAGTAGCAATATTTTGTTGGGCCTAATATAAGTTATTTTTATGGTGGCATTCTAATTGTATTCCTTGCCCTTTTTTGGGTTTTTTTCCTAATATTTCCTGTTTTGATATCATGGTTGGTGCTTTGGCCTGTGCTTCCTCGATGTTTAAGTTTTGATGTGTTATAACTTTTTAATTTTGCTTTTCAGCTTCGCGAATCAAAGGGCATGACCACTATAAATCTTCGTCCACATTCTGGGGAGGTACTATGTAAAATTTATTCAAATTTGATGCATATATTTACTTTTTCTACGCTCAACTCATGCACTGAATTGTTCAGGCTGGTGATATTGACCACCTTGCTGCAACTTTCCTAACTGCTCATAGCATTGCACATGGAATCAATTTGAGAAAGTCTCCAGTGCTTCAGTATTTATATTACCTAGCCCAGGTAATGAAGCAGATTACAATTTCTTCCCCTTGATAAACCTCACAGAATTAATCGTTACCATCTTTTATTCTGAACACAACATGCACATTAACAGATTGGTCTGGCTATGTCTCCGCTGAGCAATAACTCCCTGTTTTTGGACTATCACCGGAATCCGTTTCCCATGTTCTTTTCTCGTGGTTTAAATGTCTCCCTTTCTACTGATGATCCTCTTCAAATCCACTTGACAAAAGAACCTCTGGTGGAAGAATATAGCATAGCTGCTTCAGTGAGTTTTATCTTTCCTTGATCTTACTTCAAATTTCTTCTCTAGTTTGGTATATAAGGTTGCATTTCTATACTCTTGTGCATCTGAATATGAGAAACAAATGTTATTTTCTTCTTCTAAATGAAAATGAAAATTTATTTTTCAGGTCTGGAAGCTAAGTTCTTGTGACCTATGTGAAATAGCTCGCAATTCTGTTTACCAATCGGGTTTCTCTCATGCCCTGAAGGTACATACATAACTATTGATCTATTTAAATTAAAAAAATAATAAATTCTCCACCCATATATGATGATGTGAAAATTTTCCTCTTATTTGATTCCTGCACCCACATATGATGCATCGAAATATGATTTAGTCTAAACATATTCATAGGAAAACATTTATGTTGTCTACGCCCATTAGAATCCTAAATATGCTAAGATCAAATGTATCTTTTCCATTTATTCATTTATCCTACTATGGTGAAAGAAAACTGTGGACAGAATTCAACGAACAACAGCCAACTAATATAATCAAAATGACCTCACATCTGAATGAGATAATTGATTTTTGTCCTTGTGAACATGTATCTTCTCCTATGCAAATACTCGGGGTAATTGAGATCTGCAAATTTCTTCCAATGTTTCCTATTGTTCCTGCATGCAACATTTATCAATGACTGAAATTTTTGTTCTCGAACTCAACCAACCTTTCTGTTGAAGGCGCATTGGATTGGAAAAGAATATTACAAAAGAGGACCAGCAGGAAATGATATTCACAGAACAAATGTGCCACACATTAGGGTGGAATTTCGTGACACGGTATACGTTTTTTCCTCTTTACACATACATACATACATATATATATTTTTGTGTTTGAAAGATTTCTGGCACCACCTAACAATTTTACTTCTCTGCCCCTCTTTAAATATTATAAAAAAAGATCTGGAGAGAGGAAATGCAGCTGGTTTATCTGGGAAAGGCCCACATTCTCGACGAGATTGAAAAGTGAAGAACAATGGAGCAACGCCCTAAACCACACTGGAATAGTTATAAATATTTCTATAGGTGGTGGTTTGAAGATTCGATTATTTGGGTTAGTCATTTGATCGCCTCAACGAAGGAGCTGGATTTTGATTGATCTGGTTGTGCAAACGAAGAAATTTGCACGTATGTTCACCCCTGGGAGTGGGGAGAGTATATACAAATTGCGAACGGTAGCGGAGGGTTTGTCTAGCAGAAGCTTTGATGTGGGCATAATTTAATGTTGGTCATATGACATACTTTTTAGGAAGAGATGGACACTTTAGATCCCAAAGGACAATCTACTAAGATATATAAATATATATACGTAGCCTAATAATCATAATGTTGGGAAATAATAAGAGGACGTCTCAATAAAGTTGGTGGTTTCCCACGGTTGGAAGGGGAAAAAGGCTCCCTCTAAATCCAATTTTGACCATTATTGGATTTATAATCTATAAGGTAAGTGATATTTCATGATTTCCTGAATTACTCTTGCTTCGCTTCTGTTTGTATAACTTCAAAATGAAACTTGCAAATTTCTGTACCAAGTTGTCTCAAACGTGAAGACTTAAAAGTTAGCTCAAGACTGGCCCAACTTTAGTCCAAGTCTAACTTTGGCTGGCTAATCCGTGGTTAAATCAAAGATTTGAATTTAGAACTATAATTTGTTTTAATACCTGATATAATGACACTAGTTGAGTCAATTTAGGCTGATAGCATTTTAGAAAGTTAAAAAGGGGTTTCGATTATGAAAGATTGAATCTTGCCTTTTACTTACGGAAAAGTATGGCAAATCACAAACAAAAGGTGGCACTCGCTTTTCTTTGATCAAACCATTACCATTCAAACTTCAAAACTTCAAATTGGTAGCCTCACTTTAGTTGTCTGTCTTTGTTGGGAAGATTTTAGATGGTTATGATGGGACATGATAATAAGGTTTTCAGAAAAATAAATAAACTTTATTTCATGGATCCAACTCTATTCTTTTAACCACGAAGGGAAGTAGTAAAAAAAATGTTTAGCTTTAATTTGATCATAAGGATTTCTAAGTTTTGTTAAATTAACTATGATTTTCCTCATTGTCTAAGCTTCACCACTTTTTGGTGTTTTCATTGTTTGAGTAATAACTTCTTCTAATTAAGAATGGAAATGAATCAATTCTACAGGTTAGTTTGATCTTTTACTTCCGTAATTTTGAATTGAAAAAAATCAAGAATTGAAATGAAGTAAAATAAATTTTCGGTCCTTGTACGTGTTGCAAGTTTTGGAACATAGGGAAAATATTTGTATGTATTTATTTAAAGAGCCTCACCTTCATTTTAAATTTGAAATTCAACCAACAATTAGTGACATCTACATTATTTAAAATTTGAAATTCAACCAACATTTAATTTATCATGTAGAGTTTGCTTTTAATGTAAAATACATGAAATATGTTTTTCTTTTAAATATGTTACAAACCATATCGAACTAAATTTTTTGTTTTCTAATCCTATGTTTGGAACAAGAACCAAACATCATAGTGAAAATAATCCCAAGTACCATTTTGGTTTCCATTAAATCTTTTGTTTTCAAACCTACATTTGAAACAATAAACAAAGAGAAAAAAAAGTTTATTATAATTTTTTTTTTATTTTTTATTTTTAATCCTATGTTTGGAATAAGAATCACATGTGCAAAGTGCAGACTATCTATTTAGAAATTGAAAGTTGCTTAAAATGTTTAAATATTTTGTTTCAAGTGATTTAAAAATGTTAATATTATATAAAATAAAACACTTATTTTATTTGGTTTAATGAACTAATTCTTTTAACTATGTAATAAATTTTACCATTTTTTTTTCCAACAATTCTCAAATAGACAATTTCACAACTATTGAGAAAAAATGATTCCCTGCAAAGTAAAAATACTAGGCACGACCCATATTCTTTTTGCCTGACCAACTGTACGTGCAAATCTTGCTCTACCACAAGAAAGAACTCTCTTTTGAATTAGCTTGAACGAGGGTACTACGATGTTGAGGCTTCCACCCATTGTGAAAAATTCTTCCATTGATTTAGACTCTTTTGACAATATGCTAAATAGAAAATTTGAACCTCTAACCTTTTCATCAAGAGTAAGAGTATATGTCAACTGAGCTATGCTTTTGTTGTGCAATTAAATGATTATTTACCATCAATATTAATGAACCCACAATTCTTGTGTAATTATGGCCGATTTTTATGCAGTCTTGTTCAAGACTTTTGCTCAATTCGGCACCTCTCACCATCTGATTTTGTGATTAAATTTGTATTTAAGATAGCTATAAATGCCCTTTTGGTAGCTGAATTTCAAATACTCTGTTGGCCGAATCATAATATTCAGTTTGTCAGATAAAAGAAAAAGAATCGTAATATTTAGACAGTTTTCTAAAGACAGTTTATCACTTGTTTGCCATTCGATAAAATTTATCAAATCAACTTTATTTATTATTTTTTTCTATAACCAAAATATCAGAACCTCAAACCTCAAACATACTTCTACTCCATTGCTACTTCCAAAAGACAGTCCAATTTCTACTCTTACAACAGCAACCAAAGTACCCACATGAGTTATCAAATCAACTTAATTTAAGTACAAATAATAATAATAATCCTAATTTGTTTTTGAAAAGTTAAAAATCCTAATGTTGTTGAAAAATAAGAGCCCATAATTTTTTACCTTTTTACAATTAATTAATTAATTTTTTAAAATCAAACTTCTGTCCAGCTTATCAAAACAGACTAAAAAAGATATAAAATTTTAAATGGCAAACTTCTGTTCTAACCTAAAAAAACGTAGAACTATTGTTGAAAATAACTCCCAACTGCCCCACCCAAACAGAAAATCTAACCTGACCCGATGAGCTAAGCTGAGTCGTGTCTTATCAGTTCTAATTAAGATGGAAGATCAAATGGTAACCAAATTTGCCTAAACAACTCTCTTCTGGACAAACCAGCCATGAACTGTCATTATATGTCCTTAAGAGGGGATTAAAAGAAATGAAATCAACAAGTATAGAAAAGAAAATAAGGCGTAAAGGCAAATTATTTATTTTTATAAGTTCGTAAAGACAATTTTTCATACATGTAACTAAATACGAGTTGGAAGGAGAACTGAGACATATATAACATGTAAAAAGGGGGAATTAAATAGCTAAGATGAACAGCATACTGTACCAATGGCCAATTCTTCGAACTCAAGGATACAGTTGCTCAACCAACACAAGGTCTAAGGTCGTAGCAATGGCCAATTCTCCAATTCTCTAAATAAGTTGGATTAATGTTATAGAAATGCTTGGCGAAGAAAAAGGGCAACCAAGAAAAAACAATATTATTAACTAAGACAAGCCTATTATAGGAGCCAACCCGCCGTGAATGCCAAGCAATGAAAATACTCGATGAAAAAAAATGATAACTTCGAAAACCAACTGACCAGGTTGAAGTAGTATAATGGAACTTGGTTGATAAAAAACTTTCTATTTCTTGTACTGCTTTATCTCTTTGATTACACCATCTGCAAGTGAATCAACGTCGTTGTTTTTCCCAAAAAATTTTACAAATTCCATCTTCTCAGGACCCATTAAGTACCTGCAACAAATTTCCCACCAGATTGTGAAAAAAACTATCGTGTGAGACTGATGACAAGCGAATTAAAACTCATACTTACATCACTATGGAGTGATCAACAAGATAATCCGAGTCTTCCTCTTCAGTCTTCATATAATAAACTCGATATGCCCGAGCTACATTCCGTACCTCATCCGAAGTCCCAGTTAACCCAACCAAGTCTGGATGGAATTCTGCAACATTAGGGAAACAATTATATTAATTTGGTATGTCTAATAAGTACGATAAACAGATGGAAAACTGATTCCTACATACCTTTGACATATTCCCGCACTTGTTCTACCGTATCTCTCTCAGGATCAACAGAGATGAAGATAGGCAAAATTTTAATTCCTGCCTTTTCTGCTTCCAACAGAAAAAAAGATGAAGTTATAAACAAACATAATTAGCCGTGGATAAATGTAATAACAAATATAGAAAGTTCAGCAAAAAATTGTCACAGCAAATTTGTAAAAATGTAGGAAAAAAGATAATGATAAACAATCAGGTACTGTTGGGAACATTAAGGATTCAGCAAATAGCTTCGATTGGAAAAAACTTTTGCTCATGAAAGAAATATATCAAATGATCAGCAGCAGTCCTGAATATTAAAAGCCACCATCTTTGTCACAACTTATTAGAACATAACACCATAAAATTAACTCAATAAAATAAAGTCATTTAGAAGATGTCCCAATAAACTACATTAAGAACTTTTCATGTGTGCCATCATTATATTTTGTCAATATCAAAATGAAAACCAAGGATTTTTTGGAAGATTGTTCCAAAACAGTTTCCTGTTTCCAAAACTGTTATTGAGAACAGAAATCAAATAATGTGAATAGATTGTGAGATTGCTATTTACATGTCCATAATTTTGGATTCTAAAAGACATGACACCTGGGAGAATAAACTAAAGGAAAGCAAATGAAAGTAAATCTTTCAGAAAAATGTACTCGAACTTATATTCTCTGAGTTTTACTTTGAAAGACAGAAGACTATTTTTAAACTAGTCCCGCAAACAAGCACCAACAAGTGTGTGAAAGAGCAAATGACTAACTGATTTTATCAACTGCAGCAGCTAGCTTCTGAAGCTCGTCTGGGCAGATATCTGGACAGTGAGTGAAGCCAAAATATATCAATGTCCATTTCCCAAAAAAGTCTTTTTCTGTGACCTGCTTCCCATCATGATTGACAAGTTTAAATGGGCCCCCAATAGCTGCTTTTCCTACAGATGGTCCTTGTTTGACTTCTATGGAAGCCTTGTTTATTTCTGTTAATCGAAAGAAGAACAATTTAATCATGCACGCAATTTTAAAGGAAAATATTTGAAATAAACTCAAACATCAGCAAACTAAAAAAAAATGTTATGCCCTAACTGCTAAAAACAAGCCATGCCTCTCCCTAATGTCTTCCTATATGTTAAATTTTACAGTAACCATTATAGCAAAATAGTTTCCAGTTGCCAAAAATAAATGGTAAAACGACTAAAAAGAATGCACTCAAAGCTACACAGTAGACAATATATCCCATTATGAAGCTGGAAATGTACCATGATGAAACTAAATACTACACAAATGGATACAGCAAGATAAAAAAGAGACTCGCCAAGTCATGTGTCTCACTTCATACGGCTAAATATTTAAAACAGCAGTTAAACAGAGCACGAGCAAAGATGTAAGCAATAAGAGTCAAGTGACATTCGAACGAGCACCTTAACTTGTACCAGTAGACCACCACAACCAACTCCATTAAAAGCTAAACGTGATCTTGATTTACTCAAATATCAAAATTAAAGGTTTTAAAGCCTGTAAGATGGCCTGACAAGATGGACTGGACAAGATTGTTACATATATACCAATTAAAAGCAACATCCATCCACATCCCAGATATTATTAAACTAACGGAAGACAAGTACACACTAACAATGGAGCGGACCGGAGGGATAAATGAGGTATCTATACAGTAGTTAGCCTCCAACAGCAACAGTACAAAATCACGAGAAGCACCTAGGTAGGAAACACTAAATAGAGCCGTGTATGTATTGGAAGGAAAAGTTAATTAAAATATCTATACCATATATACCTATAAATCATGTTATGATTTGACAACAAATCAATATACAAGATATAAAGGCGCAAACCCCTAAATTCTGCTTGCTCAAAGAGAGCTCTTCGAATAGACATTACTTGGAAGATTTTCTTCGCTTAGAAAATGTGGGGAAGAACATTTATTCCACTCAGGCACTCACCATAGTAGTCTACCTTCAATATGACGTTTCTTTTCCCTGTCGTAATAGAAAACCAATCCCGCTCCAGTGGCAACCAGCAAAAGAAAACTCAACCATGAAACCGGCTGTAGAGAGTAAATCAATCAGCTCGATACGTTCAAATCTCAAGAAAAAAACGATAAATGTATATAGAAAGCCCAATAGTACAGCTAAAGGCAGCCATACCCCACCACGAACAGGTTTTCCAGCATCCTGGCTCTGATTTGATTTCCCCGATTTATCCCCTTCACTAGAATTGGACTCTGCCGATCTCTCCGAGGCTGGGCTTTGAGAATCAACAGTAGTAGAAGTTGTACCATACAGCCGCCTCATATACATAGCTAAATGGTTGATTCCAAGCCCCTAAGAAAGAAGAAGTAACTCTAATGAAAAGAAAAAATACTCGTAAACAGGAATGCTAAGCACAATTCACATAGTATAACCCCAACCGACGTTGTCAAGTGAGAATTCAAAAGAAAAACAAAGAAAAGTAAATCATAGTATCATCGCACCAGGAATACTATAAACAATTTACCCATTGTTTCTTCCCTATCATTAAACGAAACCTTCTCGGCTACAAAATAAGGTAGCGTATAATCTACGATCTTTCACTAACTTACTGATCGAAGCGATTAATCATGAATGTCGTATAAATTTCACTGAAACTGAATTTTAAACTTATGCACAACTCCTAACAACTAATTTCCCAAAGCAAAAACCAGTCATTCAAAATCGATAAGGAAACCAACCGACTGAAGAAGGGGAAGAGCTCGATCGTGAAGATTCGCGCCCGCTAGAACGGAAGACGAAGACGAAGGATGCAGCCTCAGCCGGTGTAAAGAGAGACAGCGATTTGCGTAATGAAAATGCTTCGCACTCCTAGAAATAATGGTCGCCATTGTCAACTGTAAACTCTCGTAAAACCCTGAAATGTGGAAATGTCCTTCGCAAACCCTCGCTGCCGGAATTTGGAGGGAAGACGGCGATCTATTTATAGGTAGAACTTTTCGACCCGACTTTGCAATTGGAGCGAGATTTAACCAAGACCGTGGGCCAGGCTTAATGGGCTTTCTATGGGCCGGATCCATAACGATCACCCGCCCGGCTCATTGGTTTGCCATCGATTTAAATTTTTAGATGAAAATTTATAATGGGTGGCTAAATTCTAATGGTTAATTGCAGATATAACAAGTTTTATAAAAAATTGAAAATATAGCAAAATTTTTAAATCTTTTTTTTTTAATTCTCGTTTTGCCTTTGTTTTGATTTTTATCACTAATAGAATCTATCACTAATAGAAATTTATCGCTGATAGAATCATAGTGATAGAAATCCATAAATTTCTATCACTCATATAAATTTATCGCTAATAGAAATCAATTGTATATTTCATAAAAACCTATTTGATTACGTGATAATTTTGTACACATCTTTTGTTTTTCTTTTTTTTTTTTTTTTGTTTTGTTAAGGTTTTCCTTTCTTTAAATTTCAACTTTCGTCTTGTGTTTTTCTTTCTTCGATTCAATTTCCATGTTGTTTTGCTTCGACATCTATAAAAACAAAATCAGTGACATGAGTTTTAGAAACAAAAATGATAGTTTTCTATCACTGATAAGAATTTATCAGTGATACGTTTCTATCACTGATAGAAACCTATCAGTTATAGATTTCTATCAGTGATAGAAGATTTCTATGATATATTTCTTTCAGTGATAGAAAACCTTCAATCACGGATAGAAATCTATCAGTGACATAAAACTTTCTATGACTGATAGAAAACAATAGAAACTTCCAAACAAAATGCAGAAATCTTCTATCGATTCTATCGGTGATAGAAAGATAGAAATATATCAGTGATAGGTTTCTATCACTGATAGAAATCTATCTTTCTATTACTGATAGGAATCTATCAGTAATAGATTCTATCACTATAGAAACCTATTGTGATACTTTGATATTTTTTTAAAATAATATTTTTATGTTTTTTAATTATGTTTTTGTAGGCTGATCTTATTTGAATGTAAAGTAATTGACGGATATAACTAGCATTGATAGAAACCTTTGGATCTGTCTTTCAAAAAAAAAAAAAAAAAACCTTTGGATCTATATTGTTGGTGCAGACAATGCAAGAGAATCTGAAGGATGTGAATCAAAATCTCTAAAATTTAGTTGATTATTATTATTAAAAGATAATTAGAATATAAAGTAAATTAGTGAGTTAATCTATTGGTGATAGAAATCTAACTTTCTATCATTGATAGAAATCTATCAATGATACATTTCTATCACTGATAGAAATCTATAAGTGATAAGTGTTCTATTAATGATAGAAGCGTGATAGAGAGTTAGATTTCCATCACTGATAGAAAACTATTTAGTGATACGTTTTTATCAGTGATAGAATTCTGTCACGGATAGATTCTATCAGTGATAGGAATGGTAATTTAGTAATTTAGAACCTTTGAGTTTAAGATTTTGCCATTTTTGCAATTCTTTTTGCGAGATGCCATTTTTGCTAATATTTTGGTCAATTTTATTATATATGCAATTGACCCTTCTTAGATCAATCAACAAATTTAGGTTTAAATCCTATATTGGTCCCTAAAATTTTAGGATTATTCTATTTTGGTCTTTAAACTTTCAAAATGTTCGTTTTAGTCCCCAAACTTTCAAGATTGTTCTATTTTGGTTCCTAAACTCTTAAAATGTCATTTTAGTCCCTGAACTTTAAAAAACAGAATATTTTGGTCCTTACTTTTATTTAAATTTTAACAAATTGATGACATATCTTTGAATATGTGTATTAGTTTGTTAAATGAGCACGATTTCAAGTCAAATAGGTTAGAGATGAACATTCGACAAAGTGGAAAAGTATAAAAGTAATATAACAAGGACCAAAATGATTATTTTTTAAAAAAGGTTAATGACTTATAAAATTGATATTTTGAAAATTCAGGGACTAGAATATAACAAATTTGAAAGGAACTAAAATGATATTTAAACTATAATTTTATTATAAACTACAAAACTCAAAAAGGATATTATTTTGGATTTTAAAGTCCTTAATTAAAACAAAACTTCGAAGTTCATCCTCTCCTTTTAATTTTATGCCAACATTATATTAAAAAAAAATATTAAAAGTATGATTTTGTTCTTATAGTTTGGGTTTAATTTCAATAATTTGATCCCTATGATTTGAAAAGTTTCAACTTTGTTCTTATAATTTGGTCAAATCTTATCTTACAAATTATTGGTGTTGTAACAAGTTGATATCGTATCAAATAAGTGACATGTTTTCTATTTATAAGACAATGAGTCAGTGTGTTGAGGATAACAAAAACCTCATAATTTATAAAATCTATAAATTACTCCTTTTATAACTAATTGATTTTGAGATGAAACTCTACGTTTATCTGATATGAGTCCATAAAGCCCAAACGAATATCATGAGGCACCATCACTCTCTACTTAAAATTCGATAAATACGAATTTTCCATATTTAAAAATCCCAAATTTGAATTAAATAATTTACACACTTAAATCCCTTATTTTTCCCATAAAACTCTCCAAAAACATAGGAGGAAAAAAAAAAAAAAAAGAAGAAATTCTTGAATGAACCTTGAAAACATTAGATGGTCCCAAGATTTGGTACATTCTTTTGCCAAACGGGGCCGGAACTTTCTTTTCTTTTTTGCTTTGAGGTTGTCGTCAGTTTTTATTTATAATTGCTACAAATGTGCGAAGAGTATTTGATTCCAAGTGTCGGGGACGCCGGGGAGGCACCAGTGGATGCAGTCGGCGTGGTGGAGCGGGTCGGCCTTTTGCTCCGCCGTCAGCAGATGGCCGCCGGTCTCCGTGAAGATGGACGAGTGGGCGTCGATTCTGTAGTCGGAAAGCTGCGTTATGTTGATGAATGTCACCGGAACTTTCATTCTCTGCACTATCTTCGCCACCACGCTCATCATTCCCTTGTCCGATCCGCTTCCCCAGAATTTTCTCTTTGTTATTGGCCTCGTTTCGTTGAAGCATTTGCTACCGTTCACTCTCCCCCAATCCATACTCCTGTTTCAAAATTCACATCCAATTTTTTGCTTGAGTATACCAGAAATTGATGGAGTTACGAGTCTGGACCCTGAACTTTTAATATAACACGTCGTTTTTTGGATTTAGTACAAGAATAAATATCGGACGTTGGGTCTCTAAAGTTTGAGGACGGTGTTTTTCATAAGTTAATATGTTTTTGAACTTTTAAATGTGATTTACCAAATCATGAATTTAGTTGTGTTTAATAGATTTTTAAATTTAAAAAAATTTCTGATAAGTTTGAAATCTATTATATAACAAAATTAAAAATTGAGAGTCCTATTAAATATAAATTTGAGAATATAGAGATTCTAGAGACTTTTTTAAAAATATACTATCGAAACTTATTAGATGTATTCAAAGTTCACTAACTTATTGGACGATTTTTAAAGTTAAGGACTTATGAGACATAACACTATATTTTTTTTTTTTTTACAGTCAAGTTCAATTTTAGGGACCATTATTCTTATAATATAACCAACAAACTTAAGAAGGTTGAAATGGGTCCAAATTTGGTCTTAGAATAATCAAGTTCAATTCAACTTAATTAAAAATCTTGAAGAACTGATCTTAAAAAAAAAAACAAAAACAAAAACAAGAAGAGGTAACACTCTAAAAAGCAAAACAGGGAAATAACTTCTTTTTTTTTTTTTTTTACGCAACTAATCAAAAAAATTTCAAATCTTTCGTTAGTGGGAGATTTGAACTCATGATCCTTTGATTATTTAACATACACTTTGGGTGTGTTTGGTTTAACTTTTCAAGTGTTTAATTTTGAAAATAAATCATTTTGAAAAAATTTCTAGTGTTTCAATGACTTATTAGAAAATGAGATTGATAAATAAACCATTTTGAGATAAACACTTGAAACCAACTTTTTAAAAAAGACTTTTTAAATAAACAATAACTTGTGTATAAAAACATTTGTAAGGAAATGCAACCAAACATATGAGTGTTTAAATTCTAAACAATTTTTATACAAAATGTTTTTAAAAAAATACATTCTTGAAAAATATTTAAATCAAAATGTATTCCAAACGGACCCTTAATGTCAGTTGAGTTATGTTCTTATTGGCGTCGTTGGTTCTTTCATTTAAAAGGAAAACAATTTCCATATAAATTGAGAGAGCGAAATGAAGAGAGGTTAAAAGAGTTTTACCTTGTGTGAGTTGGAGACATTGTTGTAAAGAAGACACGTGTGTTATTGGGATTGACATTTGAGTCAACCCAATTGGCCCAAGTCTTCAATCCCATTGTATAAGCAATTGGTGTATCAAATTCTTCATATCCTTCTTCTCCATTCTCAAACGATCCCCATCTGTATTCTTACACACATCAATTAATTAATTAAACACAAAATTCTAGATTTTTTAATTAATAGGGAGAGCTTACAGAGATTTAATTTTAACGCCACTCATCCACCAGACATAGGTATTGAAGACAAGAATATCTACATTGGTCCAATGCTTAGAATGGTTGGCAACGGAGTCTACTCTCAATATTCTTTGCTTTGGATCTCCAATTATGGGATTGTCTGAATTTGAGTGCACCAAAAATGGGGCCCAATAGAACTCAATGGTAGCATCGTATTCCTAAAAACACGTGTCATCGTCATAAAAATTTGTGTCACAAAATTAAAGTTAAATTACAAATTTAGTTTTTGAATATTGATGTTTGTGTCTATTTGGTCCCTAAACGCTTAAAACTACAAATTTAATCTTTGAAGTTTGAAAAATTTTAAAATTCATGATCTACTAGACATAAAATTGAAATTTTAAGGTCCATTAGATATAAAATTCAAATTTATATCTAATAGATCAATTAATATTTAAAATTTAGAATTTGTCAAAGACCTATTAAACATTTTTTAAAGTTCAGAGACCAATTAGATACAAATTTCAAAGTTCAAGGACTAAATTTATAATTTAAGCCTTGAAATTAAAGAGAAAGAAAAATAGAATTCATTTTTTTTTAGAATAGAAATCATCTTTTCTTGATTAATACTTGTCAAACCTAATATGTTCTACCTTGAACGAATAATTTGAGACCCCACCAATTTTAAGAAGTAAATTTCAAGTTTGCTCACTAAAATTCTCTACCTAAATATATAATAAAAATGCTAATTAAAGTTTTCTCTTCACATCTTTTCCTAAAATTAAAGATGAATTTCTACTTCAATAAAGAAGAAAGCCTCTCATTCATAAGAAGAAAAGATATGATCTCTCCCCATCACAAAACCATTCTTAGAATTTTAAATTGCATGTCCTTAAATCAAAAGCTCCTACAAAAGTACTTTGAATAAGGTGAGAAAATAAAACATTAAAAAGGATAGTTTAGAAAAGTGAGACAAGAGAAAAATTAAACAGAAAAAAAGAAAGAGAGAGGAAGGAAGTAACTTAGTACATGAGATCAATAATAAAAGAATAATTCCTTTAAACCCTTTTAACTTATTATTCTTTATTGTTTCCAAGTCTTTTTTTTAAGGATAAATTAGTTTAGTATGTGAACTTTCATATTTTCATCTAATAGGTTTTTAAACTTAAAAAAAAAAGTGTATAGATCCCTAAATTTTATGTTTAACAAATATATGAGCTTTCAATTTTATGTATATCAAGTTACTAACCTGTTCAACATTATTTCTAAAATTCATGAATTTATTAGACACAAAATTGTAAGTAGACACAAAATTCAATTTTATGTCTAATAGATTTGCTAATCTGAAAAAAAAAATGTTGAATATCTCAAAAATTATTAGGTGCAAAATTAAAAATTTAGGCCCCGTTGGATAACCATTTGATTTTTGGTTTTTGAAAATTATACTTGTTTTCACCGAATTTCTTCCTTACAATAGTTTTCATCTTGGTTAAGAACACACTAGAGTTCTTTGCCAAATTCAAAAAACAAAAATAAGTTTTTGAAAACCAGAGTTTCTGGTTTTCAAAAATTGACTTGGTTTTTTAAAACATGGAAATGAGGTAGGTAACAAAACAAAGAAACTTATAGACAAAAGTAATGTTTTTAAGCTTAATTTTCAAAAACCAAAAATCAAATGATTATCAAACGACACCTTAGGAATCTATTTGACATTTTCAAAATTTTAAAGACTTGTTGGATACAAAAATAAAAGTCAAGAAACAAAAATGTTAGAACGTGATCTCCTTTTTTCTCGGTAAAGAAACAAAAAGAAAAACAGAACAATGAGTACCTTAGCACTGAAAACAGAGAGAAATCGGCCTCTTTTAAGAGACTTTTTGTCCTCTGGAATCAACCACTCAACCATACAAACAAACGACTGCCATTGCCCACGCTGCAATGAATCCCCAACGAACATCAGCCTCTTTCCTCTCAGCTTCTTCAGTGCAATCTCTGCATTAAATCTGCCATTTAAACCAACCTCCATTATCATATATACATATAACGAAACCAAATCCCAAATTTTCAAATCTTACTTCATCTCTCTGTTTATTGTTTAATCAACCAAAAGAATTCAAACCTTGGCAATGTGCAATCGTCCGGCTGCCACTCCCAATGCCGGTAATCAGAATCTTCCCGCCCGTTCTTAACGCACGACACTTGTCGGTCTAGATACGGGCACGACCGGTCCGTGTACAGCGGCTTGATCGACCGGTTGAAAACCCACTTCCCGTTCACCACGCTGCACTCCTCCGGGTCGAACTCGAACCGGTCGTCCGTCAACGGGTCACTCCATCGCTCCTCCACCACCGGCTTCTCTCCTATAACAAGAAAACAAAAAAATCATAATCACAAAGTAGAAACAAGTAAAAGTCAAAAGATCAGGAACGAAGCGAAGAAGGAAGGAAGGAGACAATTGTCCCTTGAATTAAAAAAAAGCATAAACTAAAAAAGTTGAAAGTACGCATATATATTAAAAAATTTCTGACTCTATCCCTGACGACAGAACCTACTTGTTTTGGAGGGGGCAGATTTCCGAGGGCATGACTTGAGTTTGAAAATGGAGGAAGAAGAGAAGAAAGTGATGCGCTCGGTGTAGAAGAGAGCGAGGAAGGCGAAGGCGCAGAGGGCGGCGGTGAGGAGCGGGAGGTGGGGCTTGAGACGGGCGACGGGGGGCTTCGCCATCAAGGCGGAGTGAGACGAGGCCAACAAGCTCATAGAGAGGAAGAAGAATCAAAAAAAGGAAGAGGGAGGTAGATAAGGTGAGAAGAATGAAGAGGAGTGGGAGGTTATTTTAGGAGAGTTTGAGGTAATATTTTATGGGTGTATTGAGTAGGAGTGAAGCTAAAGGAAAGTGTGGTTGGCTGCTTTGAGTTTTATTAGCTCTTCTTTATGGAGGTTAAGAGGGGGTGGGGTGGGTGGGTTGAGAGGCTAATGTCTTAAGCTTCTTTTAATGCAAATTTATTTTTTTTCAGATCTAAATATATAAGTGGTTAATTTCTCTCTCAAGCAGATTCAGAATCTTTTCATTTTGGTGGAAGAAGAAAATTTTATGTTTCTTTTTTAGCTTTCAGGTCAATTTGTGAATCTGTGTATTGTTTGATTTCATATATTATTATTATATTTCCACAGTGGAGTGGACTGAAAAAGACAAACATACATTCTCCAAAAGAAAATAAATAAATAAATAAATAAAAAAGGGACAAATATACGCCATACTTTTTTTTAATTGTGTCAGCAAGTTTACTCATTTTGGAATTCTATTCAGAAATTGTTATTTTATTCCTGGTCGAAAATAGTAGTCAATTAATTGTTTCTAATTATTAATTTTTTAAAAAAGAAAACAAACATCATTCTTTGAGCACTTTCTTATTTTCTTTTTTAACATTAAGAAACACTTTTTGATTTCTAACTTGAATAAAAGTAACAATTATTTATAAGTTACTATAATTATTTTTAGTTTTTGTATTATTAATTTTTTAATAATTTAGTCATGTAACAATTTAGTATATGTACTTTTAAATTTTGTAGAGGTTTAGTCCTTAATTATCATAGAAAATGTTGTAAAATTTAATAGGATTTCTTACCTATGTGATTGACAAACTAATTAGATACTAAATATGCTTATAAATTGTCAACATGAGCCTAGCTCAACTAGTATAAGATGTGTACTAATGACTGAAAGGTCTGTAGTTCGACATAGTTCAACTGACCTAAGTCTTGTACTAACAACCAAGAGGTCAACCATGGTAAAAAAATTTAGAGAAAACAAGCACATTATTTTTTAACCATTTTTTATGAGTGCTTTTTCTGTTTTAGGTTTGTTCTCACCACTGATGTATTCTATTTATTAAAAGAAAATGGAGTTAACTTTTTGAAAAGTTATGAATTTGTGAATGATGTTTACAGAAACAGATTTTGGCATATGTTGATGAAAAGATTCTAGAAAATGTTGATCAAAAGTCTTATTAAGAGAAATTGAGAAATTGGATTTCAGATAAAGAAGGGTCAATTTCAAAAATACAAATTGATGGGGTTTTTGTTTTGTTATTTTTCATCATCTAGAACCACCAACTCACTGTCACATGCAGTGATTTCAATTCTTTAGTGCTTGTGTAATCATAAACTCTCCTCATTCTAGTGCCATTAATGAGAATGATTTTTTTAAAACATGCACAATTAATGAGGATGATTGAAAATACACTAATAATTAAATTTAACTACTTTAATTTTTTTTTTGTTTTTTTTGAGAAATTAACTACTTTAAATTTTAAATATTATTTGCTCTCCATTTTATATAATAATTGTTTTATAAATCAACATTATAATATCACACTTCCAACTTAACATGCTTTGAATCCTCCTCGGAGAGATTCAATTTTAGTAGTCAATGTGAATATAGTTTAGTTCCTAAAACACTTCATTATTATTATTACCTTATCATTCATTCCTGCATTTGTTGAACTAAAAAAAGTTCAATTTTTAATAATAACAATTTAAAAGAAACTTGTCAACGAGAACATAACTCAATTGACATAAAGTTGTACTAAATGACTAAGAGGTTTGTTGTTTAAATCCACTCACTTCTATAAATTGTAAAAAAAAAAAAAAAAAAAAAAAAAGCAAAATACACTTTTGGTATATGAGATTTGAGTTAGGTTTATTTTTTTAATATAAAAATGTCACATTAACTTCTGTTAGCTATATTAACAGAAAAATGGATGAAGAGACTAAAATGAAACGAAATCCAAATCTCAGAGACCAAAATGTCAAGTTTTCAAACTTACGAATCGAAATGAAAACTAACCCAAACCTCTAGGACCAAAAGTGTAATTTTTCAAAAAAAAAAAGGAACTTAGCTTGGTTTTAAACTTAACTACCTGTCCCATTACACTTAACATAATATTTGACCGAATGAATTTATTTCTTTTTTAGTTCAATAATATGTGAGGTAGAAGATTCAAATTTGTGATCTCTTGGTCAAAGATATATACTTTATATCATTTGAACTATACTCCTGTTGGCCACACGAATTTAGTTACGTTTAATTACTTGTAGACATATGCAACATCATATATACCTCTATACCGCCAATCCACATGGTGTTATGCAAAGTTTAGAAGTTACAAGTTTAGAAAGTTAAGAAACAAAGAGGACCCAATTAATAATAGACTTTGAAGAAAAACAATGGGAAGAATATATAGAAGGAAAGAAGGAAGGGAAGGTAGGGTGCAAACTGCAAAATGAGAATAAGGTAATGAATTGGTAAAGCAGCATTGTATAAAACAAACATTAAGCAATACGCAAAGGCCATGATTTTAGGGAAGAAAAGCCAATATCTGCAATGGCATTATTTTTCATTGAGGCCCCACGTCGAACACCTTGTGCTCATTTGGAAATGGACCAATCAACCCACGCACCTCCAATCCAAATATTTTCTCTTCAACCAATCCCATTCTCAACCTTCACACTCAAGTTTCTTTTCCTCTCTTTCACAATCTGAAAACGCCATCTCTGCCGTTCACACAAATCCGAATCCAATAATCCTTCGGTCTCATTTTCCACCTAATTGAATGACCGCCGTCCGGCATTATTTTTATACCTATTTGGACCTCGTTATTGACTTTCCAGTTTCAAAACGAGTATTCTAAAGGAATATTCTCCTTTACAAAACAATCTCTAAACTTTAGTTTCTGACCATATTGTTATACTACTTTTAATTTTGTAGTAATTTCGTCATTCAACTTTAGTATATGTAAAGAATTAGTACATATACTTTAAAATTTAGAACAATTTAGTTTGTGTTCTGAAAAATCCATCAAAATAAAGTGTCAATTTTTATTAGGTAACAAATATAGTCTTTTATGGTTTATAAAGAAACGTAAAGAAGAAAAAAATAATGCGGCAGATGCGTAGATCAATTAAGAAGTGCCAAAGCGTTAAGTTCTTTCTTTTTCTTTTTTAAAAAATCGATGTTTTCTTTTTAAAATCAGAAATTGAATCGAATTTTCGGTTTAGTTCTAACTTTTTTTTTTAATAAATTTTCGGTTCAGTTTCGGTTTGGCTCTCGAATTGAACCATGAACACCCCTAGTTTCCTCTATCTCGATTTCAATGGCTCTTCTATGTTTCCTTCCTCACTTTTCTTTATTCCTTTTCTTATTTTATTTTATTTATTTATGAATGGTTATGTTTGATAATGATTTTGTTTTTCTTTTTATTTTCTATATTTGAAAATTATGCTTGTTTTCTCACAGTTTTTATACTATGATTTTTTTTTTTTTTTAATGATATACTATGGTTTTCATCTTTGTTAGAGAAACACTAAGGGTCCGTTTGGTTGGTTATCTAACAACAAAAAATTGAAAAGGAGGGATTCAATGAAAACAGAGTTGTATTTCATATTTTCAGATATGTGTTTGGTAGCAGATTCAGAAATTGGATCCCAATGTAAACAATTGTTCAAAATATGTTTGATAATATATTTATAAACCATAAACTATTTGTAGTTATCCATTAAATACTAAGTTGAATATAAACTATTATTAATTGATTTATAAACATGTTATGTGCTATAAACTTTTTATAATTATTATTTTACAATATCACAAAAATAATTTGAGTTTATAATGTGAAATACTATATTTATTAAAGTTTTTATTTTTTTTTTAAATTTAATTATGCATTTAAAAATTTCAAATTCAAATTTTGGATACACTGAAAACATAAAAAAGTTGTTTTCAGAATTTCCACTGTTTGGATCACAGAATCCGAAAACAATTTTCAAAAACACATTTGTCAAACGCATATTCATTGAATTCAGTGAATCTAAAAACATAAAATAGAATATGAATTGCCTACCAAACATACCCTAAAATTCTTAACCAAATTTCAGAGAGAGAGAGAAAGAAGTTTTTAAAAAACTATTTTATTTTAGTTTTCAAATTTTGACTTGGATTTTGAAAAAAAAAAAAAAAATCTCGAGAAAGTAGATAACAGATCAAAGAAACTTGGAAGAGAAGTAGTATTTGTAAGCTTAATTTCAGTACAATATTATGCCAGTTGAGCTAAGCTCTTGTTGGGGTTTTTTAGAAAAGTAAAAACAAAAAAGAAAAAAATTAGAAAGAAAGGGTAGGTTGAAAAGAAATTTGAAATTAAGGGTGTCGCGTCTGTTGAAGAGCCGCGACACCCTTCCTCCACGTCCCATCACTCACACTTTTTTAAAAAAATTAATTCTTTAATTCATTGTTATTATTATATTAGATTAAGTTTATTTTATTTAATGATTATGTTTATATATATATATATATATATATATATATATATATATATATATATATATTAGTTTTCATTTCTCTTTTAACATTATGTTATTTTTAATGATTGATTTTTTTAAAAAAAAATTAAAGTTTGCATTTTTCTTAATATATATCTATAATTTACATGTTTTGAAGTTTGATTTTTTTTTTTGTCTATATCATTTTTTTTAATACAAAACACCACATATTAAATTCAACTAATCCATTCTGTGGTTCGAATCCCCTACCTCCACATTGTAAAAAAAAAAAAATAAATAAATAAATTCAACAAATGCTACAAATAGATTTTTCGAAAATTATTGTACATTAGTTTCAAGAATTTTTCTATAAAACTTTATATAGTTAAAACATAATTAAATTTATGTATATATAGAAAATGCAATTATGTTTTAAAAACTAATCATCCTTAAACATCTCCAATTCAATTTCAAATACAACTAATTTAAAAATAAGTATATGGATCTCCTCAAAAAAATAAATAAATAAATAAGTATATGGATTTTTACTGGCATTATTGCATTTAAAATAATACTTATTTTTACTTTTTTTTTTTTTTTTTTTTTGAATCGAATACTTATTTTTACTTGCATTTAAAGTAAATATATATGGATTTATTTTTTTTAAATAAAAAATATATATGGATTTATAATACAATGCAATGAATCACTAATCTAAATTAATTATATAGTTTACTAAAATTGCTAGTCAATAATGATTCTTCTTAACAGAAAAAAAAAAATTGCTATCGATTTTTTAATTAATTGTACTTGAAATTAAATTAGAAATGTTTAAGGATGGTTGTTTTTAAAACGTAATTGTGTTGTCTATATATACATGAATTTAATTATGTTTTAACTATATAAAGTTTGATCGAAAAATTCTTGAAACTAATGTACAATAATTTTCGAAAAATCTATTGGTAGCATTAGTTGAATTTAACATGTGGTGTTTTGTATTAAAAAAAATGATATAGACAAAAAAAAAAAAAAATCAAACTTCAAAACATGTAAATTATAGATATATATTAAAAAAAAATGCAAACTTTGATTTTTTTTTTTAAAAAAATCAATCATTAAAAATAACATAATCCTTAGGTTAAAAGAGAAATGAAAACTGATATTTATATATTAAAAAAAACATAATCATTAAATAAAATAAATTTAATTTAATATAATAATAATAATAATAAATTAAAGAATTAATAATATTAAAAGAAAAAAAATAAAAGAAAGTACACCCTCAATTTCTAATTTGTTTTGAACCTGCCCTTTCCTTCTAATTTTTTTCTTTTTTGTGCTTACTTTTCTAAAAAATCCCTCTTGTTGGCAATCTTTGTCATCATCAGTCCATAATGATCGGTGCTGATTAATTTTCGTGAAATTGAAAATCTATGGTCATTTTAATAACCTTTGGTTTTGATTTTTAGTTTTTAAAAATTAAGCTTATATATACTACTTTTCTATCCATGAATTTCTTTGTTTTGTTATTTACTTTTTACATATCTTTTCAAAATCTAAGCAAAGTTTTATACACTTAAAAAATATAGCTTTTAAAATTTTGTTTTTATTTTTGGAATTTGACTAAGAATTCAAATATTTTTCATAAGAAAGATGAAAACCATTGTAAAGAAATTTTGAGAAAACAAACATAGTCAAAAATTACCAAATGGTTATCAAACGAGCCTCATTTAATTTTGAGTTGAAATTGTTGTGGGATGAGAATTTCAACCGTTTAATTGTGGGTTTAGAGTTTAGGGTTTAGATCTCGTTTAAGATTTAATAAAAAATAAGATTAAACTTAATAATTCTAAAATTAAGAATTAATTATTGTGATTTAATTTTAGACCTAATCAAAATTATGATTTAATGAAATACCTTAAATAAGTAGAACACTAAACTAATTATGAACTCAATTGGTTTATAACTACAAAGTCTTCATTAAATAATAAAAATTAACATTTAATTTTGATAATTTTTTTACGATAAGGATTGAATTGTCACAAATTTGGAAACACAAAGACTTAAATTGTTACTGAAAAAGTTTAGGACAAAATTGTTTACATAGTAAGATTAGGAACTAAATTAAATACAAATTTGAAAGTATAAGGACTAAAATTGTTACAAAATAAATGTTAAATTAAATTGTTACGAATTTAAAAGTAATAAAACTAAATTATTACAAAATAAAGTTCATCAACAAAATTGTTACAAAATAAAGTTTCTAGACTAAAAGTGATTTTTAACCTTTAAGAAAATATCCCATTTTTAGAAACACCATATTTTGAAAATCTATATTAAATATAGCACGTTTATTGCAAAATCCAATTTCAGAGTGAGCAATTTTAGCTGCAATTTTACTTTTGCCATGAAAATCTAAAATCATATCACAAAGTGAGATTGGTTGGGAATGACTTAGGCTTCTGGCCCTCTGAAGACTGTCCCACATGGATAAATTTAGAGTTGGGAAGAGTGTTTTTATACAATCAGACTCTTTTTTACTCTTGCAATTGTGGTTAAGGGTGATATTAAGACTTCTTCCCATATGTGCGCGTTCATGCGTGAATTGGTCTAAATGGAAATGGTGCACTCCCAAAATTGCTATAACCTATATTAGACATAAAACTGGAAGTTTAAGAATATATTGGATACTTTTTATAAAGTTTAGAAACTTACAAGACACAAAATTGAAAGTGTTTAGGAGCTAATTTGTAATTTAACTTAAAATAAAATATTACTTAATAAAATGTCAAATTTATGAATAGAAGAAATGAGTATTCCTTGAGCTATTTTGTTGTATTAAAATAAAAGCTATTTTCCCAAAAAAAAAAAAAAAAAAAAAAGTGTATATAGGCTGATGAAGCTAATGGGCTGGACTGTAAGGCCAATTGTGAAGTTCTTATATAGGCTTCAAGCATAGTCCATTCAAAGTGTAAAATAAAAAAGAAGCAATAAAATTGAAATTTATTTGATATTAGTGTATATAAAGATTTTTTTTTCCCTTAGTATTACAATTCATACAAGAATTCGAAGAGTTGAAACTACACCTTTTTACTCTATCTCTCTCACACACATATATATTTTTAGAGTGGTTGCTAATGAATTTAGTAATTGACATATAATATTAACATTATTGGATATACTAGTCTATTGATAATTAATTTGAATATGTTAATCCAATTTATTAATTTCTTGAGCTAGCTAGTGCTTTGAGTTCAATTACATTTGGAAGTAGAAAGATTTAAACCTCTGACTTCTTGGTCGAGGTACATGCGAATTATCGTTGAGCTATGTTCACTTTGGCTATTGATTACAAGTTTTGGTTGAAATATTTTTCATAAATGTCCTTTTATGTTCTTCCATCATTAAATTTATCTCCAATATTTTTAATATTTCTTACGTTTTTTTGGTTTTATTTATATTATTTTCAATTAACATCAAATCAAATAAATTATTGTTTTACATTGTCGTCTCTCACATTTATGACATTTTTTTTTGACAGGCACATTGATAACTTTTTTTTTAGGAAGACATTGATAACCTACTACTACCATAAAATCTTGATTGCTATTTATTGGTATTATTATGTCATGTTGAGGATCCCACATTGAAAAGATTAGTGGAGACCTCACAAGTTATAAGATGGATAGGTTACTCCAATTATTGTCAATTGGTTTTGAGATGGAACCCCATATCCAAAGAGGCACCATCTTGAGGGGGCATGTTGAGGATCCCACATTGAAAAGATTAGTGGAGACCTCACAAGTTATAAGATGGATGAGTTACTCCAATTATTGCCAATTGGTTTTGAGATGAACCCCAAGACAGTAAAACCTGCATACCGATGTGGTGCTTGTCACATCGCCTCCGATGCTTAAGTCAGCAAACAGAACGATGGGAAGCAAAAGAGTAAGAGCAAGAGCTTGTTGTTCCTCCTCTAGGGTTTTTAGGCGTTCGAAGGCGATTCGGGTGAAACCAGGGCGACCAGAGGCACTAGGGACCGAATGGAGGGGAGTGAACTCGGCTCGCTCTCCTCCGAGGTCCGCCTTCCTGGTCAAGTTTTCGTGTTGGTGCTGCTTAGTCCTTGAATTCTAGAGTGGTCCAGAATCACCCACAACAATAACTTTAAATGAACTAAAGTTGCTATAATATGCCTATTGCAATTCAAATAAAATGTCTTAGAATTTTAATCTATGATTTAATTTAAAGAATGCTACTATTGTTTTCATCGATCAGATTATGTTTTAGGTCAACAGAGTTGCTTCTGATTGAATTGATAATGAAAAAGTGACTAATAATTCAAAGTTACTTACTGCTGAGCAATACAATGAGACTGGTAAGTTTTACGCATTATTCTGTCGAGAAAGTTCTCCAAAAAACCAACTTTGACAAACAGCCGCCAAAAAAATGAAGAGGAGTTAACAGAGTTACTTCTTGCTAAATTAATAATGAAAATTAATCCATAATCTAAAGATATTTAATGCTAAGCAATAATATAAATGAGACGGTTAATTGTTTTATGCATTAATACTGTCCAACAAGAAAGTTTTCCAAAAGGCCAACTTCACAAAATGAAGAGGACAATATCCTAATCTTGCGTAATTGGTAACAAACTTATTGACTAATTTTTAACAAACTCATCCTAATGTTCATAACTCCATCCCTTTGAACTGAAAACATATATAATAATAATAATAATAATAATAATAATAATAATAATAATAACAACAATAACAATAATAATAATAGACTTAATTATATATATTCTCAAAAGAAAAGTCCTTCGAAGTAATAAAAAATAATGGACTCTAATATATGGTTGAAACTTCTCGATAAAGATAATTTTAAAGAAGAAAATAGTGATCTAATTCTATTTTTATGCATGAAAGGGTTACCTAATTAGTTTTAGTACATTTTGACTGTCTTACAACTTTATTTTCATAATCCTATAATTTTTCTTTTTCAAAAAAGAAAGGACTAATGGAAACAAAAATCAAGGGAAAAAAAAAACTGAAAAAGGAAAAGGCACATAATTTCCAAAATAAACATTTTTAAAAATTCATGCAATTAAAAAGAAGCCCATCCAATGATAATTTAACATCTAGAAAGTATTGTTACCAAAAAAATCAAGAAAATTACCAAATAAAAGGCATCTCCCATCTTTATATATATAGGACACAGACACTTCACCATTTTCTTTATCATGATCTAAATACTTCTCAAAAGGTTGCTTTAATTTCTATATCTAAAATAATTGTAATAACTTTTTTTATATAGGCTACTTTATAAGCTTAACTTATACATACATATATATATATATATATATATATATATATATATATATATATATATATATATATATATATATATATATATATATATATAAGGCATATAAATCAAATAAATTAAGTTAGGATATATCAATCAATCAAGTGAAGATAATCTCAGAGAATGCATCGACAATTCGTTCATATCTCACCAATATTTTTGTAAAGAAACTCACATATATATAAATCATTCAAACATACAAAAATTAATGAACAAAGTGATAAAAATATATATTTTTTTAAATAATTTTCTATTCTAAAAAAACTCTCGACAAAGAAAGAAAGAATATGTCATATTAATTAGTTGTCAAAGTGAGCATAGCTCAGTGGTAATTGACATGTATCCTCGACCAAAAAGTCAGAGGTTCGAATCCCTCCACCTCCAAAGTTGTTGAACTAAAAAAAAGAATTTGTCATATTAATTTATAATCGGTAACAACATCTTTAAATTTAATTTAATTCATTACCAAAATGATTCAACTAACAAAAATTCAAAATTGATGAGTTGACACATCTCCTAATTAAGTTAATTAACCCTCTTTTAGGGTTAATTCCTAAAAATCACAAGTTATAAATATAATATGATAAGAGCTTGAACAAATACATACCTTTTAAACCTTATCTTATGAGCCTGCTCAACAAAGCTGAGATCAAAGCATCTCTCTTCTCAGCCCTAGCCTCCTCTCTCTCTCTCATCTCCTCTTCTTTCTCTCTCCACATAATCTCCATCATCATCTTCTCTCTCTCTAGGGCTTCCATTTTCATCCTCCATTCTTCCTCCTTCAACCTTCTCTCTTCCTCTCTAACCCTAAATGCTTCTCTCCATTGCCTTTCCATTTCCATCTCTCTTTCCACAAAACCCTTCAATATTTCCTTCAAATTGCTCTCTTCATCTTCCTCTCTCCCACATTTGCCCTTCTTTATCGTCTTCTTCGTTGGCCCGAATGCTTTGTCTTCGTTTTCTTCGTCGTTTCCTTCTCTATTACCGTTGTGATCTTCGCTCGAGAATCGCTCGATGGCTTTCCTTTTGGTGCCTCTCGATCGATCATTGGCTTCGATCCACCAGTTCTTTTGCATCCTTGCAGTAAAAATGGCGTGGAGTTCGTCGTAAAATGGAAATTGTTGCTTTAGAGCTTTGGAATCCATAGTTTCGCAACCCTATATGTATGTAGTTGACACATAGTAAAGAGAAGAAAGGCAAAGAGAGATGAAAATTGTTCGATAAAAACGTTCTCTATTTATGTACTATTCTAAGAGAAATGAACCTTTTGTGCTCGTGTTCGATAATCTTTTGGTTCATCTTTATATATTATTCTAAGACGAATGGGAATCTTGTGCTTGTGTTTGATAACACTTCTCTATGTATCTACGTGTGTTTTATTTAGGCCCCGTTTGATAACCATTTGGTTTTTGGTTTTTGGTTTTTGAAAATTTGGCTTGTTTTCTTCAAATTTTCCTACCATGGCTTTCATATTTGCCAATGACACATTTGAGTTCCTAGCCAAATTCTATAAACAAAAACAAGTTTTTGAAAACTACTTTTTTTAGTTTTCAAAATTTGCTTGGTTTTTAAAAACAAGGAAAGAAAAGTATTAACAAAACATAGAAACTTGTAGGTGGAAGTAGGATTTATAAGCTTAATTTTCAAAAATAAAAAACCAAAAACCAAATGGTTATCAAACGAGGCCTTAATTTTTTTTTAAAAAAGTAATTTTGTTTAGAGCCTATTTCTTTGAAATTATTTAAAGTATTTATACTCTTTTTGTCAATATTAATTAGCAACTATATATTTCTTAGTTATATAAGTGGAAAAATGAATTAATTGTTGAATTAAATTAAATTTAATAATTATTGGAATATGTTATCAAAATGTAATATCTCGTTTTTTTTTTTTTTTTTTGAAACGTTAATATGGAATATATCAAATGATTAATGAATCAAATTATCAATTTATAATACAAAGTTGATTATTTTAGTTTTTTTTTTTTTTTTTGACAATATGTGGGGAGGGAGATTCGAACTTGTGGTTATCAGTACAACTTTATGCTAGTTGAGCTAAGCTCTTGTTATTTTTAATAAGAAAAGGAAATTATCAGGTTGCATTTTTTTTAATGTAATTATAACACACTAAAGTAGTTGTTTTATGTAATTATAACACTAAATTCAAGGCTTAAACTCATTTTACGAACTCCATTTAAGAAAAAAAAAAAAAAAGAAAAAACTCGTTTTATCACAACTTTGTTTTTAATTCTCTGTTTCTAAACAATCAAGTCAGAACATAAGTACATTTTCTCGTCTAACTTTCTTACAAAAATATTTTCAAAATTTAAATATAAAATAACTGAAAATTCTTAAAAACTACATTTTTATAGTTTTTAAATTTCGATTAAGATCAATTTAGAAGCATTTTTATAATTGACGGTAACAAAAATCCATGGTAAACGAACATAATTTTCAATTTTTTTACTACACAAATATGAGTAGTAATTTTTACCTTTTTAGTTTTTAAAAGTTCGGTGTGTTTTTTTTTTTTTTTTTTTTGAAAAAAAAGTTTCGGTGAAACTAATAATTTGATAATTAATAATCAGTTTTAAAAACCCTAAAAATGACAACGCTCAGAAAAATCCATTACCTTATAGCGAGTGACAAGATTTTTCCACTTGCACTTACACTGCTCATCATTCCGATTGAAGCCTTTCGCCTTCATTTCACCGGCGACCGAAATCCAAAGCGTTCTATTGTGTTTAATCTCCGAGAAACTCTTATCGAGCGCCGCTCTGATCGCAAGCAGTTCCTTCGTCTCCGGTACGCTCCACGGCGGAAACCTATCCCCCGCCGCCACCGCCTCCGCATTCACGCAGATCCGATTCGGCCGCCGATGAATGAGACCACTACGGCGATCGTAATCTTCCATCGCGATCGCAGAAAGATCCGATCCGATCTTCGCTTTTGAAAGAAGATCGCGCCGCGGAGAGAGATCAGAGAAGGACGATTTGGTACGTCAATTGTTCGTCGGTGTGAATTATAGCTGGTATGTTGTTTTGTTTTGTTTGTGTATGAAAGCGTAAAGAGATATGAGAGAGAGAGAGAGAGATTTTGATATGAAACAGTAGAGTTTGTTATTTTCAAGTGCAGTATCGTGTTTATCCTTTCACGCGATTTTCTCCTTTGTGTCATTCATTTCGTCGACCTGTCGTCACGCTTACAACAAAAATTAATGAACACACCTAATTATATCTATGTGTATGTCCACACCTACAAAGTTGGCCTAACCGTTTTTCCTTTACTTGATACTTGTTGGTGGGGCCGGGTTGAGTCCGCTCGGAGCTGAGTTTATATTTGATATGTGAGTTTTTTTTTGCTTTCTATTTTTTAGTTTATTAATTCGGTGCGAAATATGTCATTTTAGATTTTGTTGGACTTTGTTTCTCGAAGTAATATAAATTTGTTAGATTTCATTACAGGTTTGGTTCCTAAACTTTTAGGTTGTATCAATTAGGTTTCTGAACTATAAAAAGTGTCTAATAGGTCCCTCAATTTTTCAATTTTTTATTTAAGATGTCCCATAATGTCTAATAGGTCCTTGGCACATTCGAGATTTTTAAAAATTAATCAATCTATTGGATATAAAATTGAATTTTATGCCTATTATTGGGACCTTAAACTTCCAATTCTGTATCTAGAGGCTTGTCGGTTTTAAAAAATGTTGAATAGGTCAAAGACTTATTAGACACGAAATTGAAAGTTGAAAGACCTATTGGACACAAAAGTGAAAGTTTAAAGACCTATTGGATACTTTTTAAAGTTCAGAGACCTATTAGACACAAAATTGAAAGTTTGAAGACCTATTTGATTCTTTTTAAAGTTCACATGGACCAAATTGGACACAATCCTTAAAGTTCAGGGACTAAACTTGTAATTTAACATATTTTTAGGTTAAACTAGTCAAGTAACACGTGCAATAATGCACGTGGAATCGTATAGTCTTAAATTAGAATAAGAGAAAATAGCAGATTTTTTAGTATATGTAATGTAATAAACAAATACCATATAATTTTTAGTTTAATTACCATAAACTTTTGAAAGTTAGTGATAAAAATAAATGATTGCTTATTATATAGTATGTATATAGACATAATATTAACACACACGTACATTGCACATATTTTTTAATTTAAATTTTGACAATAAATTTAATAATTTTTTTTGAAAAGGACAATAAATTTAATAATTATCACATCAAGAATAGAAATAAAACAATATGAAATTCATAGTATTATAATATAAGTTAAATTGTCTTTTCTAAGATTAAAAAAAAAAACTTATAATATAAGTTGTAAGCAAAACAATAAAGATCACAAATCTACTCTAAATTTTAAGTAGTTAATAATATTGTTACATAAATAATTTATAGTATTAAAAACTTTCCACTAAAACCAATTGCATAAATTTAAATATGAATATTAAAAGTTCTTGTATTTATGATTAATGAAAAAGAAATTAAACTATTTAATTAGAAAAACTGGAAGTGTGTTCAATTGTTTTGGTATTTGAAAATTTTAATTTCATATTTAAAATTATGCTAATAAGGTTTTTTTAATAATAACTTAATTACTTTTAGGCTATTGTTATTGTTGTTGTTGTTGTTGTTGTTATTATTATTATTATTATTATTATTATTTTCAAACTTCTAAGTTTATTTACCTAAAATGTATTAATTTGTATATAATTTACATTTTCTCAATTATATATTTTCTTTTTATACATGAGATAACACCTATACACGAATGAATGCACCAATCCAATGTGTAACCATCTCTATATGAACAGTCGCATCCTGTCGACATCAATTGCACCTATTTGACAAATTTTCATATAGTTTGATATTTTGACAATTATATATTATATATATTTCTTATACATGGATCACACCTATACATGAATGGATTTAACAATTCAATGTGTAACCATCTTTACATGAATAGTCGCATCTCGTTGACATCAATTGCATCTATTGGACTCAATGACAACTTACACTCATGGGTCTTTGACCCACTGTGTTGGTTATAATTGTGGGGGCTATTATAACCCACTTAGTGTTTGGGACATCAACAAAAATTGTAACGACCCGACTTCTTAAATAATCTTTTCGGGACCGTTACAACAATGCATGCCTTGGAGGCCCTTTTTAAATAAAAATAATTTGAAACATAAACACTAATTTAAGCAGAAACTTTAAAACAAAACTTTTACTCGGGATCCCTAAATTTTAAAATGTTTAAATAATTTCTAAAATATAAATGCTCATGACCTCTAGAAAATTTTCTCAAACAAATTTACAAATCAATAAAATAAAACAGAGTTCTTAAAGCGGAAGAGAAATAAAAATATGAAATTCAAAATAGTTCCCTCATGGCTGCCTATCGGATTCTCATCAATCGTCTTTCATCTGCCCTTGCCTTTACCTGAAAAAAAATATTTTTGAAAAGAATGAGTATTTTAAATACTCAGTAAGTGACCCTACTATTGAGGTTGGGTCACGCTTAAAAAAAACATTTTAAAAAATCAGCAACAAATATTTGTTTGGTGGTTCTAAACTTTATTTTAAACTTACTAATGAGAGAGAATATACATCAATTTCATGCATATCCTAGACACATCAATTTCATGTGTCTCCTACGGAGGCCGTCAATTTCACGAAACCTCGAGGTCGTCAATTTCACAAACCTCGACTTAGGTACATCAATTTCATGTCCCTAAGTCTTGTGTAGGCATCTCTGAATGTACATCAATTTCATGTACACTTATAAAATCATCTCTGAATGTACATCAATTTCATGTACACTTATAAAACTCATAAATAATTTAAACGCATTCCTTTAATGGAATTTTGAGAGACCACCAGCTTAATTATTTCAGATATCAACTATTAGAAGCAATAATAATAAAGTTCATGTTTTCAACAATTTTCATAAACGAAAACATAATCAAACAACTCATAAAAAACACATGAATTTTGGAAAATCAAACACGCACTCCCAAATAAAAAGTTCAACAGTAAGTTCACTTACCTCGGCTTAAATATTCTCGACCTAGAATCCCAACTAACTCCAACAACGCCGCCCTCGATCTCAACCAAACGATTGCCCAAGAAATAATTCCAAGCTTGCTGGTCGGACTTCTAAAATCACTCTACTTCCAAATCCGACCCTTAAACAACGTGGGAACCTTGAAATCAATCACCAAACTAATGGGTAATCGTTTAAATTGCTTAAAACAGCCAATTAAACTCTCAAAACAACTTACCCAAGACCAAAATCAATGGAAAAGTGCCCAAAAACGAAGTTGAATGCCACCCAACGTCGCACGCTTGCTGGAATGTCGAAATTAAACTGCTGTCCGCGCGTTTAGGTGCTGCAACTCATCGAACGCCACGACCAAACCGCCCACGCGCCTGCACGTCGTTGTTCCGATCGAAAACCACGCACGGATCGCTGAAACAACGCCGGAATCGCCGCCCACGACTGCTACACACACTGGAGGAAAACGCCACAGCTGCGACGAACGTGAAACGTCCACTGCCTGTTGATGCTGCGCCGCCGTGGAGCTCGTCGGAGGAGATGTAGATGACGTCGCCAGAATCTGCTCGATGAAGACCGAAGGTAGAAAAAAGAAAAACGTCGGAGTTGTGCGGCTGAGTTCGTGGAGAAGAGAAGGGAAAAAGAGATGGGGAAGATGAAATAATCTAGGGCTGCGTGCCTTCTTTAAAAAAAAAATCAGCTCTTGTAATTCACCACACTTCAAAAAGGTTTTAATAGGTCTCTGAATTTTTCAAGATAATTTATATTTATTTCTAACTTTAGGGACTAAATAAAAGAAACACAAACTTATGTATCAAAAATGTAATTTGCCTCTTTTTAATAGTCGAATTGATCAATTGAACTATACACACGTTCACACATATTATTTCGGTAATGTGAACATTTTTTAGAATATTATATCACAAGAATATATATATTTGAACTTTCTCATATTCAAGGGAGGAGAAATGTTTTAACATTAAGTTATGTTATGTTGAACTTGGTAACATAAATATAACTATGAGCTAACCGTTTTCAAAAAAAACAAAACAAAAAAAAAACTATGAGCTAACCATCTTTATGTATAAATCTCTATGCATATTTTGTTTATTCTTCCTAAAAAATCTTCAAAATTCTTGCCTAAATGTTAAAATTGAAAACATTTTTTTATATATGGCTAAGATATTATAAATATTTTAAAAAGTGACTTGCATTTGCATAAATAAGAAATTTTAAGTCAATATAAATTAATTAGTTCGTGTACATTTTTTCCCCTAAAACATAAACCACACAAACAAATCGCCAACAAATTAAATGTGCCCCTTCCCTCGATTAACTTTTTTATGCTTCAATATACAATTGTATAACAATAATGAGTCTTATTTCGAAATTTCCAAAAAAATATTTTTGAAATTTTGGTAAAAATTTTAAATTAAAGAATAACATTTTTAAGCTATTATACCTTGTACTCATTATATAGAAGAAAGTAGAAAAATAATAATTACGATATATTACTCTACCTATTCAAAAGGTATTCAAATGGTAATAAGTACTATTTTATAATTTTTTTTGTATATATATATATATTTATTTATTTAATTATTACACGTAACATATTTTATATTCTCCTACGGTTCTTTATTTATGACAATAAATATATTAAACTAAATATATATTTTTGAAATCATTATTTATGTGGACCGACAACTAAAATTTTATATAAATAGAAAAGGGGTTTTTCTTTTTTCCTTGTCTACTTGTAATGATAACAATTCTTGAATTCAATTACGTCAATATTGATTCCATGATTTTTTGATTCGAACAAGGATTCGTTTGAACATTTGACTTTTTCTTATTTAAACAATAATTTAGTTTGGCTCCAAAATCGGCCAAAATGAGGACTATATTTGACAATTTAGGTAAAGTTCAATTCATTGAATATTTTATTCTTAGGATTTAAATCCTCCTGTCTCTAGATATATTTGTATAAACAAAATATATATTTTTTATGGATATAAATTCTTCATGCTCCAAAATTATAAAATGAAAATGTAGAAGTTAGAAGTGAAATAAAATTGACTTTTTCTTTAGTTCGATTGGTCGATATAAGTTAGTCGTTAGTTTGTGATAGATTTTTTACGATTCAAAGCTAGTTATTAGTTGGTCAATGTGGGAGTTGACTCTCTCCAACTGGCCACTGATTTCTTATAAATTATATGTTTTAATTAAGTAGAACAAGGAGCCTAAAATAAATTAACTAACTAATGGAAAGCGTTAAAATGAACCTACCCAATGGAAATTGACATGTAATCTCAACCAAGATCAAAGGTTCGAATCCCTCCATCTCCAAATGTTGTTAAACTCAAAAATAAATAAATAATGAAAAGCGATTTGAGGATGTGATGGTGTGGGGAGATGGTTCTAGAATGTCATTGAGACGAGAAAACTTTTATTTTTTTTAGTTCAATAATAACTGTGAGATTCAAACATTTGACCTCTTAGTCGAGTCTTATCCAATTTTTTTTAACAACACGCCTTAATCAATTAATTAGCTATGTTAAGGATGACAAATTCTACTATATGACAGAATCAAAGTTTTAAATTTTTGTCGATATGCTGACTTTTCCATTCACATTTATAGTATATCATAGAAAAATTGACAAAATGTAACTAAAATATAACAAAATATTACTATTGTTGTGACTTAATATTAGTAATAAGAAATTTAAACTTACTTAAAAATGATCAATTTTTTATGTTTATAATCTTTTTAGAAATGTCCATCAAATCAACATTTTCATAAAATTGAAACATTGACATTTTCTTCGACATCAACACTTCAATATACTGTTTGTTATAGTAATAACATTTTTTTTAAAAGACGTGTCACATCAATAGAGTTTAAGAATAGTGTGAAAAAAATAAAATTATATATTACATAATTAAATGAAAGAAAAAAGTATTATTATAGCAATAGAAAATGTTCACACGAGTGGAATGTGAGATGGGGGGATGAGATATAAAATTTAGGGTTTAAGGAAGAAGGTGACATTTCTTATGGGGGAAAAAGTAAGGAGTAGAGTTTTATTTCATCAAATTGAATTTTATGGTTTAAGTTAAATTATCAGTTTAGTTTTGAATTCTTAAGCTGGTATATCAAATTGGTCTTTAAACTTTAAAAAGTATTTAAAAAATTTATAAACATTTAATTCTGTGTCTAATAAGTATTTTAAACTTTAAAAGATCTAACATAGATTTTTAAAACTTTCGTTTATTGGGTATAAATTTGAGAGTATAAAAACCCTATTAAATATAAACATGAAAGAGATTAAAAAAAATTAAACCACACGAAAACGTGAAAGATTAGAAATTGATCTAGTAATTGAATCTAGTTTTAATCTCGAATTAGCTATTTGCAAGCTCATAAGCTTTGAAGAAAAAGTATAGTTCAGCGGTAATTGGTATGTACCACCAACCACGAGGTCAGAGGTTTGAATCTCCTATCCCAAATGTTGTTTAATAAAGGCTTGGAAGAAAAAATAAGTTAACCAAATATATATTTATTAAAATCCATAATTGACAAAAAAAAAAAAAAAAAAAAAAAAAAAAATCCTAGTAGAGTTATGGGCGGGAAGTGTTGGAGCCCGGCCCATTATTCAACTCACTCATGTTAAATCAAATATTGGGCCAAGGCCCATTGTGTATAAGAACCTCGGCCTTGCCAAACAAATTGCTGGAGCCCAGGCCCAAATATGGCGAAGTATGAAAATACGTGTCCCATATTCATGAGTTCAACCATTGCGGTATATATATATATATATATACTTTTTCTTCTTAAGTTCATTATAAACAATGTTAGTTGATTGCATGAAAATTTATAAATAAGATATAAATCAGTTATAGCAATTTTTAGTGTAAAGTCAAATTTCAAAATGTTGGAAAAATCTTAGAATAGAAGCATTTGAAACGTGTTGCAAAAATCAATCCTATAATCTTCTTTATAATAATCTTGTTTTGAGTTTTCTTATTTTCTTGTTAATATTTAGCTTATATGCTATCTATTTCTTTATTTTTGTTTTAAATACTTTAGAAATTCTAGCCAAATTTCAGGGGAAAAATTGAGAACTACTCTTTTTTATTTTCAAAATTTTCTAAGATTTTGAAAATATTTTTATTAATTGGATTATGAAATTAAAAACAAATGATAGGAAGTTAGATTAATTTTTTTAAAAAAAAAAATAGAACTCAAATATTCATGGTGGACCCTGATAGTGTATTAATATATTCCAATGTAATTGTTAATTAGTTACTGTTAGTTATATTTCAGTTATGTGGCTTTTCCCATATAAATACTGTATTCTTTCAATCAGTAAGTAATGAACAAAGAGGAAAGATTTCTTGAGTCATTTTATATTCGTTTAGACCCTAATTAAATTAATTAGGATGAATTAAATAATAACTATACTTCCATTTTGGTTATAATTAAAGTATAAACTTTTATAATTTAGCAAGGTAGTGATATAGTATTATATCGGTGAGACAAATAATGTATAATATTTTAACAAATTGAACTATGTTTTTATTGTTTGTTTTAAAATTCAAATAGGTCATTTTGTCTTCATAAATATGATCCGCTTGGCTATGTGAAGTGTTAGTTTAAAATGAATGGTCCTCTTGAATTTAATGCATCATGTGTTAGAGATATAAATGAAAAGGACCCATTTTTCAAAAAAAAAAAAAATGAAAAATGAAAAGGACCCATAAGTATTAAGTAAATATGAACTATAATTGAGAAGGAAACTATAGATGTAGGGTGTGCATGAAGAAAATAATTTCTTGCCTTCAAAATTTATTTAGAGAAGAAAATTAAAGTAGTGAATTTTGCAATTAGAAAGTGCCAAATTTGAATGAGAAATTACCTATTTAAATCTAAGTGAATGATTGTGATTTTTTTTTTTTTTTTTTTTGAATCATAATGATTGTGAATTAAATACTTATGTTTGCAAAACTTCACCATAATTCTCCAAATAGTGGACAAACTCATAACTTTATGTCAAGAGGTTCACCATATTTCTTTATGATTCGTGTTTGTTCTTAAATTAAAATTATTATTATTATTATTTTACAATATTCGATAAAAAAATTAACTTCAAATTAATAATAAGAACTAATTTTAAGATATATTGAAAGTATATGAGGACTAAATTTGGATATCTAAAAGTACATGGACTGAAATGAAAAATGAGTTTCAAAGTATAAGGGACCAAAATGATATTTTAACCAATAATTTTAAACACGTTGATATATAGTGATGATATTAGTTTATATATTTCGATATATTACATCGGCTAAATTATGTTTGATCTTTAAACTTTCAATGTTGTGTCTAATAAGTTCCATACTAAAGCAAGTCCTTAAACCTTCATTTTTGTAGTATTTAATGGATCCTAACACTTTTAAAAGTGTTTAATAAGTCATTTTGTAACTTTAAAAAGAATCTAATAGGTTAGAGATTTATTAAACTTAAGATCAAAAGTTTTGGAGTCTATTAGATAGTAAAATGAAAGTCTTGAGATCTATTAGACACTTTTAAAAGTTTATTGACCAAATTTACAAAAAAAAAAATCTAAAAGTTTAAAAATATTTTTATTCATGCTTATTAATATTTGATATTGAGAAAAAAAAAATATTAAACTTAAAGAAGAAACTAAAAAAAATATAATATTATATATTTGGTAGTTCATTTATAGATTTAAATAATTTAGGGAAGAATACCTTTTTGGTCCTTGAGTTTTGTGGAATAGGTGCATTTGGTCCGAATTTTTAAAAGGAACCTTTTTAGTTTCTAAGTTTTGAGAAATAGATTTAAAAGGTTTCTAAGTTTTCAAAATAGACCTTTTTAGTCCTTGTGTTTTGAGAAATATATTTAAAAGGTCCTTTTTTTTTTTTGAAAAAAAGGTCCCTCTTTTTTCAACTTTAAAATTATTGTTTTTTAATATTGAATGGTTTTTTAAATTAAAAATTAAAAAGTATTAATTTAAAAAAAATTGAAAAAATAATATATGGGCCTTTTTAAACATACTAGTTCAAAGACACGTGCGATGCACGTTAGATTTCACTGTTTTAATTGAAAATAAAAAAAGAAAGACGGTGCTTAGAAGTCTAAAACTATATATTATTTTGTTCTAGGTTCATTTAGAATGAATATGAAATTTTTTTGCACGTGGTTTGAAATCTTTGGAATACAATTATTTATGGTGAAAGTTAACAAAAATTTACACTAATTAATGAAAAAGAAATAAAAAATTTACACTAATGATAATTGCTAATTGTTAGATAAAGTAATTATTTATAAGAAAAGTCATATTATATGCATAAAAATCCATGAACACGGTTGAACATGCATGTCAAAGAAAAAGTTAATCATATAACAATCACTTACGAATAGTATAAAGTCCATCAAACCACAAACACAACCAGTAAAATCAACAATAGAAAAGAAAATCTCAATATGAAATTTCATGCAACTGAAAAAAGAATATTTCATCAAAATTCTTCCATGAAGTGAATTGTACACAAAGATAAAGTCCAATGTGTTTTGGGTAATATACACAATAGTAAAAGACAAAAATTAATTGCAAACTATAATTTTATAGTAAAGTATTTACAATTTTTACACATTGAGAGAAACGTAATCCCATTATGAATGAAGAATGAAAAATGTACTGCAATTTTAACTTTTAGTTTCAAACCACAATTTTTTTTTTAGAGAATCGAAATTATATAACATAGTTCAATGCTTTTATACATGGATTACATTCATACGCGAATGGATGCATCTATTGATGTATAACCACCCCACCCAATAGTCGTGTCTTGTCGATATTAATGACACACATTTGAATGAACAGACACATACACTTGAGAGTCACATCATCATTTGAATAATCATGTCCTACCAGTATACATTGCAACTATTCAATATTTCTCTCAACGGACACCTCACCTCGAAAAGTCATGCCCCATCATTGAAGGACAAAATGGGAATTTATTAAAAATGTAAGGGCATAATAGGAAGGCAAAGATTCTCCCCTCTTAACCCCTTTTATATATAGTATAGATTTCTCAAAAGAACTAAAAATGTCCATTTTGAAAACTTAGGGACCTTTTAAACCTATTTCTCAAAACTCACGAACTAAAAAGGTTCATTTTGAAAACTCAGGGACTAAACACACCTACTCTTCAAAACTTAGGGACCAAAAAGATATTTTTCCCAATTATTTAAAGGAAACAAGATCTGCACTATAAATATACAAAATGTAAAAGTATAAATTACTTAATTTAATTAAAACAATAAGATTCTTTTATATTTTTATTTTTAAATAAATAAAGATAATAAAATAGCTTGGCGAGTAGGGACGTTCATTTTTCCCGTGAGGACCCGTCCCGAGCGGGGTGACAAATTCCTAATTAAGGGGGAAAAGTGGGAGGGAATGGAAAATAAAAAATTCCCATCACCCCCCTATACGGGAATAGAGGCAAGGAAAACTTTCCCATCTCTATCCCTGACCATTTCGTCGTTCCCTCTCGTTTTACCGTTTATATTTTGTAATTATGGATGTTAATGTTCAATTTAATTAAGATTTTGTTGTTTATTGACTTTTTTTTTTTTTTTTTTTGAAAAAAACATCTTCATTGATTAAGAGCTAGAAATAGCTCCCAAAAAAGAGACACCTGTGGGACAAGATCCCCCACAAGTGTGAGAAAAATTGCTTACATCCTTTGAACATAAATCTAGAACCCAAAAAGGAATATCTTGAGCCCAACACTTATTATCATTAAGATCGCAAGCTGTTTGGGCCAAAGAATGTGCTACCCCATTGTAAATTCTGTGAATGTGGATCACAGAATCTATTTGAAAAGAGGTCATTAAGGCATGGGCTTCCATTATGAAGTTACTTAACTCTGATTCATCTTCTTCTGTCTTAGTCAGCAGCTTAACCACACGCAAAGCGTCCGTCTCAATCCGAAGTGGAGAAGACATCGCCGGCAAGGATTTCAGGCCCTCACAAATCGCATGAGCTTCCATCCAACTAATTTTCCAGATGCGATTTACGTGCTTGTACCCTGCTTGTAAAGGTATTCCATAACAATCTCTCAACACCCAACCAATTCCACCCCTTTCTTTTGTATGACTCCAGGAGGCATCGCAACTCAATCGGAAAACACCCAACGGAACCGACGGCCACGAATTTGGAATTTTAGGGCGTCTGTAAGAAGCAGCAGCGTTTGCGATGGGAGGGCAATCACTATCCGTTGTATGGATAGAAATCTGATCTTGGTCTTTTTCCTCAGACTTTATGAATTCCTCAATATATCTCTGGATCTGAAACCTTAATTTCACCATGTTTGGCTGTTGTCTGCTGTGTATTACATGATTCCTTTGCTCCCAAATTTGCCAACAAATCACCAAGCTAACCGCCATTTTGACCTCGTCCAGCGTCCTTCCCTCATTCTTCATCCACGACCATAGGAGGAAATCAGCCGTTGACCATCCCACCCTGTTATTCGAGTTATTTCTATCAGTAAGAGGACAAACAGTAGCCCAAATTTCCCTTACCTCTTTACACTCCCAGAACAAATGAGTACCCGTTTCAGGTTGTCTCCTGCATAAAACACAAGTAGAGTTAACATCAATCCCTCTATTGATCAGGTTTGGAAGGGTTGGAAGAATATCATTATAGATTCTCCATATTTTAATTTTTTCAGGGATCTCCAACTTCCAATATCTCTTCCAAAGTGCTTCCTGATCTTGGAGGTTAGATGTGGAAGCGTCAGTGGAGTTATTAATCTGAACATTTAGTCTATATGCGCTTTTAACAGAAAACCTCCCTTTTTGGTCAAGATCCCAAATGATTCTATCTTCTCTTTGGAAAGAGTTGATAGGAATATCCAGAATAACTCACTCTCGCATCCACCTCCAAAAAGGTCCGTCTCACGAGATCTTCATTCCAACTCCCCAAGCATCAATGAATTGAGCCACAGTATATTCTCGAGTCAGTAGTTGCTTCAATATTAATACCATTTCCAATCCTCCACCTATAACCACGTTTGAATAGTTCTCTACCCCAAACAATGCTTCTCCAAACATATGACGGATTGTTTCCCACTTTGGCCTTGAGAAAATGCCCTGTCTTGAAATATCTCCCGCATAGAACTCGTGCCATTAGACTGTCAGGGTAGTTAATTATCCTCCAGCTTTGCTTTGCTAACATGGCTTGATTGAATAGATTGAGGTCCCGAAATCCCATACCACCATAGTTCTTATGGATGCATAACTTTTTCCAGCTCCGCCAATGAATCTTCCTATCTTTCTCCGAAGATCCCCACCAAAACCTGGCACAGTAAGAGTTTAGAACATTACACAAGGATAAAGGAAATTTAAAGCAGCTCATAGCATAGTTAGGGATTGCTTGAGCTACTTATTTTATAAGAATCTCTTTACCACCGGATGAGAATAACTTCCCTTTCCATCCTTGAAGATATTGTATGGATAATTTGATATATTTGAACCATTCGAACTTTAATGTATGAACAATTAGTAATTTGGTATGAAACATTATTTTTTCTATCAAACCTAAATTTCCTCTTTAAATTGAGATTTTTCTCGAGGGATTAACCATTTAAATGAGATTTCTAGTGAAGAATTAAGAATTGAATTGGAATTTTCTTTTAAAAAAAATCATCTAATTGAATTATAGATAAAAACTTAAACAGAGAATTATTCTCCACAAAAAACTTGATCCTTGTAAAATTTAACCAAAAATTTCTTTGGAGAATCAAATAGATGGGGACAAGCATGGAGAAACCTCTCCATCCCCGCCTTATGAACATTCCTATTGGCAAAAAAAAAAAAGTACAAGTATGCAGTTTCAAAAAAAAAGTATTTATTAAAAGATGCTTTGTAAATTAGTTGAGAGGAAACGTAACAATTCCTCCAATTTTGCCAACAAGAGCATTGTTCAACTGACTTAAAGTTCTAATGACTATGAGGTCTATGGTTCGGATCTTCCACTCCCATATTATTTAACTAATATAATTATTTCAAAAGTGATTACTTTTTATCATCAAACAGCCTAGATTTTCTAAAAAAAAGTTTTTACATTATAAGAACGGACAAAGTTAATTCAAACACACCTGAGAGTACGACAAAGGTAATTTTCAAAAGTTTGGAGACAAAAGTTGGAAGGAATAGTGTCAATCAAACAGGGAAGAATTGTGGAATAAACACTTCCACGTATAGCTAATTCATATGCTTCTAAAATAATAGAAAATACAGGGGAAAGACAGCAACCCAACAGCCACAACTGTCTAATTCTTAGCTTCCAATGCATTTCTTTCTAATTTTGGCTATTTACTTCAATGGGACCTTCCCTTTCCCTCTTAACTTTGTGCATTATTCAAACTAAAACCCTAATCCTAACCCGAACCCGAACCCGAACCCTTCCCAAGTATTATAATTACAAACCAATAATAATAATATCGAACTATTTTGAGGTGCGTGTGTGGTGGGAAGAAGAAAGGACAGACACTTCTGTACAATTTTAAAATGTTTGGTTCTACATCTGTAAAAGTGTTTTGTATTCATGTAAGTAGGTGAGTTCGTCTAATTTACATGAAAAAATAAGTCTACATTTAATATGTGAGTTATTTTGGGCCCGTTTGGTAACGTTCTCGTTTCTTGTTTCTTGTTTCCAATTTTATTAAGAAATCTAAGCATTTAATAACTATATATGTTTCTTGTTTCTCATTTTTTAGAAACACTCCCAAAATTTGTATAGAACTTTTGGGAACAACTAAAACTAGTTTCTCCTTTTTTGTTCTTGTTCCCAATTTTTTTCCAAACATAAGTAAGAATATAGGTTTATTATTATTGAATGTATAGGTGTTAGGATCATGAAATTCTATTTTTCTTTATTAAAAATGAAGAAACGGAAACAAGAAACGAGAACGTTACCAAACGGGCCCTTTACTTCTAAACTAATCTCATGGTTGAAGTAGTAATATTACACTAGTTTCTAAATTTTTATTTGCATTTTGACAGCGGCATGTTAATCATTTTCATATGTTAAAATAGAGGTACACAAAAATCAAATATATACATTAATTACTTTCCATATGCTTTATATGTTGGCTTCCTATAATGGCCATAAATTTAGTTAAGTGGAAAAACTATTAAAAAAAATATATGAACATAGTTCAATGGTTAAGACATTTACTCCTTTACTTAAGATTGGAGGTTCAAATCTTCATCCCTAAATTTATTGTAGAAAAAGAAAAAATGAAAGATATATAATTAACTTATATAGATATTTTTTTAAAAAAAAAAAAAAAGAGTTACTATTTTTAAAAATAAGGTTTGAGTCATCCATATACTATGATTTTTTATAACTAAAAGATATGATCCTAATTTAATATCTTTATTGTCAATATGAGTTCAAGATATTTGTTATCTTCTCAAAAGTTCAAGATTATATATATTATATATAATTTTCTTCCTATTATCTAGTAGGAGAAATTTTCATATTCAAATGCCCATAGGTATTTTTTTCATAAATTTTTCCAAATGACTATTATAACTTAACATCATATTTTATTTAAAATAATAATACCAAAAGCAAAACTACAAAAGCATGTCTACTTATCAAAGACATGTTTGGTAATGATTTTAGAAGGATTAAAATCACTTTTATTATCTCATTTTTATTAGTTATTTTAGGAATGATAAAAATAATTTGATAATTCCAAAATTATTTTCAAAAAGTAAACAAAAATATATCATTATAAAATATGGACATTATACTTTGTCATGACGATAGATCAAAATAAATAATTTTGACATGGGAAATTATTTTTCAACTAAAATATATATATATAGTTTGGTAACAAGGTTTAAATTAAATCTACTAACAAAAGTATGGTTGTCAGAAAAATTTATCTTATAGGTCCATGAACATCCAAATTTTAAAATATAATCATTTTAGTTCTCCTATATTATTTAGCTACGTACCTAACATATGTTTGTTCTTCAATCAATAAAGTTTGAATACATGTGTTAGCTTATATATTAACATTGTAGTGTCAAAGCGAGCATGTGGTAATTGACATGTACTCTCGGCTAACAGGTTAGAGATTCGAATCTCCTCACCCCCAAATGTTGATGAACTCAAAAAAAAAAAAAAAACATTTTTGACTGTATAGTATAGAGATTTTCCTACACACCATCATTGAAAACGTCAAATATTATATCATTAAGACCCCGTTTGATAACCATTTCGTTTTTTGTTTTTGGTTTTTGAAAATTAAGCTTATAAACAATACTTTCCTCCACAACTTTCTTTGTTTTGTTATCTACATCATTCCCTTGTTTTAAAAAATCAAGCAAAAAAAAATAGTTTTCAAAAACTTGTTTTTGTTTTTGGAATTTAACTAAGAACTTAAATGTCTACTTAACAAAAATGAAAATCATTGTAAGGAAATTAAGGAAAAACAAGCATAATTTTCAAAAACCAAAAACCAAATGGTTATCAAACGGAGCCTAAATGATCATAAATGACATATCAAATACTGAATAGAAGGAATATGTACTATTTATTAGATATTTTCCTAGTAAGAAAAAATTTCTAGTAGTTCCTGTACAAGAAAATTTTCCCTAAAATATCCATCATCCACATCTCTCAACCAAGGAAAAACTCAGAAAATAAAACAAAAGCTCAATCACATTTTTCATTTTTCAAGCAAAGAAAAAAGTCTCTTTCAAACTGTACCTTTTCTTTTTGTCCCAAAAAAAAATTACAAATTAAACCAATATAATCAGCCCATCTTCTTCATGTTCCTCTCAGAACCTCACTCCCAAACCATCTCTCTCCGGCGGCGGAAAGGAACACATGACCGGCGGCCCGCCGCACACCTGGCCGGAACCGGTGGTCCGAGTCCAATCCCTAACCCGAACCGGCCTCCACACAATCCCAGACCGGTACATCAGACCGCCGTCGTCGAGGCCCTCCGCCGCCGACGATTCGATCGAAATCCCGGCCGTGGACTTCGGCGAGCTGTTCGGCGGCGACGAGAGCCGCCGTGAGGCGAGCCGAAGACAGGTATCGGAGGCTTGTAGAGAGTGGGGGATTTTTCAGATGATAAACCACGGAATCGAGACGGAGGTGATGAAGAAGGTGAGAGATGTGTGGCGGAGGTTCTTCGAATCGCCGGCGGAGGAGAATTAGGAGGAATACGCGAACTCGCCGAGATCGTATGAAGGATACGGCAGCCGGATGGGAGTCCAAGAAGGAGCGGTGTTGGATTGGAGTGATTATTTTTTTCTTCATTTTTCGCCGCCGTCTCACCGGAACCCTAACAAGTTGCCTGCCATTCCTCCTTCCTGCAGGTAAATTATTATAACAAACAAACAACAAAAAAAAAAGTATGTATATATACACACATACACGTATGTTTGGGAGTGATTTTAAAATTATTAAAATCACTTTTTCTATATTTAAAATCATTCTAAAACATGTCTTCTAAAAGTGTAAAAATCAATCATGAAATTGAATTGGAATAATTAAAAAGGTATGTTCTAAGGTGATTTCGAACATAACAAAAATGATTTTAGTCATTTCAAAATCACTCCCAATCATACACTATATATATAATCTCTTGACCAAGGATATCAGCAGATGTTTTATACTGTTAAAGCTATACTAAAACAAGAACATGACTCTTGTTTAACAACCTTTTTTAAAAAAGCATAGGAAAAAATCATTTTTTACCCTAAACTTGACTTGTATCAATTTAAATCTTGAACTTTCAATTTCATTAAATTGAACCTTAAACTTAATAAGTTATATCAATTATAACCCTAAACTTTTAATTTCATCAAATCGACCTCAAACTAAATAAATTGTATCAATTTTAACTTCAAATTTACGTAAGTTTTGCAATGTAAACCTTCAATTATATTTATGTTTGAACCGTTGTTAAAGCATGTAATTGACGACTATTTCCTTTAAAAAAAAAATTATATTGCACCTGAATTGGTTTCTTGTAAAAAGAAAATATTGGAGAAAATTTTTATTTAAAGATACTTTGCTACCGGGAAGTTGTACATGAGTTTTCTCTCTTTTTTTTTTCCTTATTATGTTTGTGAGATTTATTGCCTTTTTATTAGCTACTTAGAAAAACATGCAAAGATGATAGATAGCTACTTAGAAAAACATGCAAAGATGATAGAAAATCAATTCTGAGATTTTTTTTTTTCTTTTCATTTTAAATGACTTTTTCTTGTTTATTTAGATTTTTTTTTTTTTTTTTTTTTTTTTTTTTTTTTTTTTGCTATCTAGGATTACGAAAGCAAAATGATTTTGAATGTTTTTTTTTTCCTTCAAATGTTTGTTGTTGCTTTTTTTTTCTAAGAATTTTGTGGGGTTTTTTTTGTCTTCTTTTGTTTTTTTTCTCCTACTAATTAGAAGAACATGCAAATGTAGGAAAAGAAAGCAAAACAATTTTGTGTTTTTTTTCCCTCATATTTGCTAGATTTTTCTTGTTGCTAATAACTTTGTAAGTTTTTTTTAGGAAGAATACTAATAATGACGAGAAGAATCACTCTAGAGTATTTGATCTCTCCCAATAAAGAGTTAACAAATTTCTTACAAGAAACCAACTCAGGTGCAATGTAGATTTTTTTAAAAAAAAAAAAAAAAAAAAGAAATTGTAAATCGCATGCTTTAATGATAATTTGAGTGGAAAGTTAACCGAAGGTCTACATTGCAACACTTATGCAAGTTTAAGGTTAAAAATTGATATAATATGCTAAGTTTGGGGTTCAATTGGATGAAACTGAAAGTTCAGGGTTAAAATCGATACAACATGCTAAGTTTAGGGTTATAATTGATTTTTTTTCCAAGAAACATATTTAGTATCTGTATTTTTATATAGTATATATGCAAAGAGAGTGCCAACAAGCACATAGTTCAACTAACACAAGTTCGATAAAAAGGTCAAAAGTTCAAATTTCCCACCCCATGTCGTAAAAAAGAAAATATGCAAAGAGAGTTGATTCTTTGGACTGAACGCAAAGAATGTAAGTAAAGGTATGGGAATTTTAATCTCGAACCAGCGTTGATTTTGGAGGAGGTTGAAGTGATTAAAATAGAATCTTAACCATTTTTAGCGTTTGGTAAAATAGATTATAAATTAATTTTTATAAAAGTACTTTTGTAACTAACTGTTTATCTTCTCTACACGTTTTTTTAGACTTGATTCATGTCAATCATTTTTTTAATTTAAGTTAAATATTTTTATTCTATTATCTAATCTTATACTCAATTGAAATTATTTGTTTTTATTTTTATTTAAATTGAAATAATATTTTTTTAATACAAGTAGCAAATGATATTTCTTAGCCAAATATAAAAACATCCTAGATTAAACATAACATTATATTTTAAATCATATGAAATTTAAAACAATTATCTTATATGTTTCAAAAAAAAATAATTGTCTTAAAATAATTTTGAAATTATCTTATAAAACTTTGAAATTAAATTTCAACATTAAATTTATTTATTGAAAAAATATAGTTAAGTTGCAATAATTTAGAATATTAATTTACCAAGCACCTCAACTTGCTTTTTCATCTATAAAACTAAAATTTACGAAATACTAATTTACTTTATGGTACAATTGATTTTCTTAGAAGTACAGTCAACAACAATTATTTTAGAAGCTACAACAATCCTAAACTAAGCCTAATGCTTTAACTAGGATGTAAATTCATATTTGTTTTTATTTTAAAATTTGTTACAATATTATTTTAGTTGTTGTAGTTGCACATGTTCAAATTTATCTATTTCATGTACTTTTAATAAATCTTAAAAGTTAAACATCAATTATCAATTTTTCATCCTTAATTTATGATTAACTTTTGTTTTAAAGAAAGTAAAGTCATTAAAATATATATATTAAAAAAAAAAATCTTATTACTCTCTATAAGCCTTCCTTTGATAAGCATGAATAAATTATGTGCTTTATTAAAGGGAGATTATTATTATTCTTTTGTAAAGTCAAGTTAACTTCAATTGTTAATAAACCATTGTGAGAGAAACACTTGAAACCAACTTTTTCAAAATGAGTTTTTAAGTATACAATAACTTGCGTATAAAAACACTTATGAGGAAATGTAACCAAACATATAAGTTTTTAAATTCTAAACAATTTTTTTGCAAAATGTTTTTTAAAAAATGCATTCTTGAAAAACATTTAAATTAAAATGTATTTCAAACCGACCTTTAGTCTCTAATGAAAATTTTCATTTTAATTATCTTTTCAATAACTTTAAAAGTTTTATTGTCATTTCTATCCACACCGATTATAGTTTACTGTCTTGGTTAACTAGGGCAAAAATCTCACGCATTAGATATAGGCATAATAGATAGAGCTTTGTGGTGTAATATTTTGTTTTAGTGATATGAATAAACATGCTACACCTTTATAAATATATATATATATATATATATATATATATATATGGATATCAAGTCATAAAATATTATTTTGTTTGGAAAAAAACCGAATAAATACGGTGACTAGTGATGTTTTAGAGTGCAATCAGTCAATATTATATCAGTTGGATTTTTATTTCTTTTCTCTAAGGATCGAGATGTTAGGACCCATTTGATAATCGTACAGAGTGTGTGTGTGATTAATATTGCAGGATTATATTTGAACCTCTGATCCCTTGTCAAGCAACGTGGTTTTTGTTTGTGATTAATATTGCAGGAAGATAACAGAAGAATATGGAGAAGAAATGATGAAGTTAAGTAGAAAGATGATGAGGGTATTTTCGGAAAATCTTGGTTTAAGGGAAGACTACATTGAGAAAGCATTTGGAGAGGCAGGGATGGGGGGATGCCTTAGGGTTAATTTGTACCCAAAATGCCCTCAGCCAGAGCTGACTTTGGGAATATCATGTCATTCTGATCCTGGTGGCCTTACCATTCTGTTGGCTGATGAAAATGTGAGTGATGGACTCCAAGTTTCTAAGGCCAATGTTTGGGTCAATGTTAAGCCTCTTCCAAATGCCTTCATTCTCAATATTGGAGATCAAATTCAGGTCTCTCTCTCTCTCTTTCAACTTTCTACTCTCATTTTGGTTTTAATTCTCTAACTAATTTTGAGGAGCCTTATCCATTATTGAAGTCAATTGTTTAGGTCTCGTTTGATAACTATTTGGACCTTGTTTGATAACTATTTGGTTTTTGGTTTTTGATTTTTTATTTTTGAAAATTATGTTATTTGTTTTCATCCAATTTTCTTACAATGGTTTTCATCTTTGTTTAGGACTCACTTGAATTCCTAGCCAAATCCCAAAAACAAAAACAAGTTCTTAAAACTATTTTTTCTAGTTTTCAAAACTTGACTTGATTTTTGAAAACATGAGAAGGAGGTAGATAAGAAAACAAAGGAACTTATATGTGGAATTAGTGTTTTTAAGCTTAATTTTCAAAAACCAAAAACCAAAAACCAAATGGTTATCAAACGGGGCCTTGATTTTTAGTTTTTGGTTTTTGAAAATTATGTTTGTTTCTCTCAATTTCTTTACCATGATTCTCATATTTGTTTTGAAAAAACTACTTTTTTTAGTTTTCAGAACATGACTTGGTTTTAAAAATATGGGAATAAAGTAGATAACAAAACAAAGAAACTTATAGATGAAAAATAGTGTTTATAAACCTAATTTTTAAAAACTAAAAATCAAATAGTTATTAAATAGGACCTTAGTTTGATGGAATTGAAATTGATTCAAAGAGCTTTTATATCACTTAATGCATTAGGGTTGTATTATGCAAAAAAGAAGTTTTTAAATTAATGAAAATAAACACACACTTAGATGACCACTTTTAAAAATAAAATTTCTCTATTTTGTTATTATGGATGCCGCTATTTTAGTTATCATAAAGATCGAAGTTCAAAAGGCAACCAATTAATTTCTAATGCTCCGTTTGATAACTATTTGGTTTTTTAAAATTATGCTAGTTTTCATCCAATTTTCTAACCTTGGTTTTCATCCTTGTTAAAGACACACTTGAGTTCCTAGCCAAATTTCAAAAACAAAAACAAGTTTTTGAAAACTATTTTTTCTAGTTTTCAAAATTTGAGTTAGTTTTATAAAACATGGGAATGAGGTAGATAACAAAAACAAAGAAACTTGTAGGTGCATGTAGTGTTTTTAAGCTTAATTTTCAAAAACCAAAAACAAAAAACCAAATGGTTATCGAACGGGGTCTAAATGGTTAAACAATTTTTAAAATCTATTCGACAAAATAGTCTCGTACAATTTTCAAAAATCTCAAAGGTTGAACGTTGTATGTCCGTCTACCATATTTCTTTATGAATATATCGATTTATGATATGAAATTAAATTTTTTTTTTTTTTTTTAGTACATCAACATTTGGGATGGTGGATTCGAACCTCTGACCTCATGGTCGAAGATACATGTGTCAATTACCGCTAAGCTAAGCTCGTTTTGGCAATTAGATCTCTACATTAATTCATTGTCATGTTCTTATTTAAATTCTAGGTGCTAAGTAATGCAATATAGAAGAGTGTGAAGCACAGAGTAAGGGTGAACTCAATGAAAGATAGGTTATCATTGGCCTTCTTTTGCAACCCGAAGAGCGACTTGTTAATTGAAGCAGCTAGAGAAGTGGTGTGAGAGCAAAGCCCTGCATGTATTCTCCAATGACTTTTGATCAATATAGACTCTATATTAGAGAAAAAGGACTTTGTGGGAAATCACAACTTGAAGCTCTCAAGTCCCCAAGATTGGAAACAAATTTCAAGGGATAAAGCTATATATGGGAAACAGATCAATTTTAAATTTTGGCTGTGTAGCATGTTTTATTTTTATAAAACATTGTAGTAGTATGTGAAACCTGCCTCATCCTTAATTTTCTGCTGAATTTTATCATTAGTTGTCTAATATAAATGATACACATTGCATTACTTATTATACACGCGCACAGAGCGTACGTATCATAATTTTGTTAAAAGCTGAGTTTTCTACTTGGTGCATGTTTGGGAGTAATTTTAAAATGGTTAAAATCACTTTTGTCATGTTCGGAATCACCTCAAAACATACTTTTAATTGTTCAAAATCAATTTCATGTTTGATTTTACACTTTTAAATGTGACTTTCAATATAACAAAAGTGATTTTAACCATTTTAAAATCTCTCCCAAATATGCTTTTGATAAAATAATATCATGATTTAGAAATTTGGCAAATAATGTTGGTGTTTGATGCTAAAGAATAAGAGAGTGTAATTTATGAGGTTTGCAAAGTAACTGCACGAAATTAATTTGCAAAAGTTGCTTTCTTAAGTCTCATTTTCAATACTTTTTGGGTTAAATTACAAGTTTAGTTCTTAAATTTTCAAGATCTATGTTTATTTCAACCATGATAAGTCTCTAAGGCCCCGTTTGGTTCATGATCCTTTTTCGTTTTTATGTTTTCGAAAATAAAAAATACAAGGGAAACCATGAAAACGTGTTTAGTATACCTATTTTCAAAAACAATTTTCGAAAACAACTCAAAAAATGGCTTGTTTTCAAAAACGATAAAATGTTATTTTCATTGTTTTTCAATTTTGTTTTCAAAATAATGGAAACACGAGATACAACTGTAAAAACACAGGATAAATCTTTCTTTCCATCAAACAATGTTCATTATCTACAAACAACATTTTTTTTATTTATTTTTGATATCCAAATTCTCTTCGACTCTAAAGGAAAAAAAAATACAAAATTACTATTGTGTAAATAGTGTGTTTGATTGATACTGATGTTTTGGTTGTTATTTTTACTTTTTACATAATTCTACCTATTTTGATATACTCCACCTTACAAATCAAAAGTTTCATATAATACAACTATATGGTATAGCTTTTCTTTTTCCTTATAATTTCAATTCCAACAATTTTTTTTTTTTTTTTGAAGAATCAATTCTAGCATCATTGATTTATAATCTCTAAAAATGAATAAAAGTCAAGTAGAAAAATAATCATATTAAATTAACTTTTTCTAAAAAAATTAATTTTACCAAGCACATATTAATATTTTCATGCATTTTCAAATTCATAACCAAACACAGTTTTCAAATTTTGAATTCAAATTTAAAGTTTTTAAATTGGAACCAAACATGTTTTTAGATATAATAGAAATAAGAAATTTGTTTTCGTTTTCTGCTGAATTCTTTATTTTCGAAAACAATTTTCAAATCACGAACCAAACGGGGCCTAATAGATCTCTGAACTTTTAATTTTGTGTCTATTAGATTTTTGGGATCTTCAAAATTTTTAAAAATTAATTTAACTATCAGATATAAAATTAAATTTTATATCTAAAATGACCTTAAACTTTAAATTTTATATCTAATAGGTCCGTGAATTAAAAAATATATATGTATCAAATAGGTCAAGAATCTATTTGACACAAAATTAAAAATTCATAGACCTATTAAATACAAAATTGAAAGTTTGAAGGCATATTAGACACTTTTTAAAGTTCAAGAACTAAATAGACACAAATCTAAATGTTCAAAGACTTGTTAACATATTTTAAATTTTAGAAACCAAACTTGCAATTTAATCATTATTTTATTTTATTTTTATATAAATATATAATCTGTGTGGCTTGTTCTAGTACATTTGTAGGTTAAAAATCACTCTTGTTCCATGAACTTTCATGAAAGTAACATTTTAGTCCAACTCTGATTTGTAATGATTTAGTCCCTGTATTTTTTATTTTGTAAAAATTTAGTCCTTAAGCTTTAATAAGTAATCATTTAATTATTTAAAATTTGTAACGATTTAGTTCCTATAGTGAAAATTAATGTTAAATTCAATTACATTTCTTACCTAAATAGATTAATAAACTAATTGGGGACCATATATGTTCACAAGCTACAAAGTTTAATCATTCAACAATAAAAATTAACAATTAATTTTGATGAAATTTTTTGTGACGATGATTAAATTGTTACAAATTTGAAACTACAAGGACTAAATTGTTGCTCATTTCAAAAAAAAAAAAAAAAAAAAAAACTAAATTGTTGCTATAAGCAAAACAAAAAAACAAAAAAGACTAAATTGTTACAAAATTATACATTAATTGAATTATTACAAATTAAAATTCAAAAATTACCTTTTTGGTCCCTGAGTTTTGAGGAATATGTATGTTTGATTCATGAGTTTTCAAAATAGACCTTTTTAGTCCCTGAGTTTTGAGAAATATGTTTAAAAGGTCAAAATAAACCTTTTTAGTCTCTGAGTTGGGAGAAATAGGTTTAAAAGGTCCCTAATATTATTTTTTTCATCTTCTTTAATTTAATATTTTTGTATTATTTTTTAATATGAAATGGTTTTTTAAATTAAAAAATTAAAAAGTATTAATTTAAAAAATTGAAAAAATAATATTATGGACCTTTTGAACACATTTTTCAAAACTTAGGGACTAAAAAAGTTTATTTTGAAAACTTAGGGACCTTTTAAACATATTTCTCAAAACTCAAGGACTAAAAAGATCTATTTTGAAAACTTAGGGACCAAACACACATATTTCTCAAAACTTAAGGACCAAAAAGGTATTTTTTCCATTGTTATTTTCACAAAAGTTCAAGGACCAAAAGTGATTTTTAACCACATATGTTGTTTTCCCAAACACTAGAATGTCTATCAATTCAATAAACACGTGTTATATTGACATTGACTTTTAAAAGCATGAGTTCGAATTTTATTTAAAAACACCTTTCTAAAAATTCTTATTTCTTTTTTTTTTTTTTATGTTGCTATTGCTACACGTTAACGTTTCTACCTTAAATTAGCATAAGTTCGGATTTTTCACTTGAATTGTTTTATGCTAGTAAATGCAATAATAATAATAAATCAAAATGAACAAAGACAATTTAAAATTTTCAATGCTCTTTTTCCTTCGTGAACACTAATCAAGTGGTTGCTTAATTTTAAAAATTTAAGAAAATTTAAAAATACTTTTTTAACGTTTTATTATTTCAGAAGTCATGCCAAGTACACCCCTCATTCTAAATGTTTTCTCCAAGTGAGATTTTAAATATTTTGTTTCCTAAATTGTAAATTAAATCATTATAGTCATAAATTCCTTGCTACAAAAAGCTGTGCAGTAACTCTCTCTTGCTATTACATTCTTACAGCAATGCTCTTCCCCACACATTATAAGATGAGTACTCTCTAACAACAGCTTTCATAGATTCTTGATGTGATTTTTTTAACTTGAAGGAAGCAATTAAACTCCATGGGAATGACATTTACCTTGCTCCGCTGAAAATGTTGGCCTTCTGACCTTTAGAAAGAAAGCTTGCTTGTTGCGTGAAAATCTTGTCTGTGCGAGAAACTTACCCTATTTCTTTATCAAGGAAATCTTCGGGGGCTCGACGTTCATGGAACTTGGAGGATGTGACTCAGAAAAATCGATCACGATCTATCCACCAGCGACAGATGATTCTTTAGATTTCTCTGGGTGTGCAACCTCCTTCTCAGAGTTGCCTGAATCGATCGTGTTAGCCTGACTTGATTGCACCTGGCTTGTATTTTGAGTATCTGAGGTAATCCCTAGAACAGTCAACACAGCCCTGAAAAAGAAGAAAATCTATGTTTGATTAACATGATGAGCAAAATAGAAACTACTGTGCAGATGCCATAGTTAAACTAGAACCTTGGGAGTGTCGATCGGATGTTTGGTTGGCTAGCATGAGCAACCAAAGGTGCCTTTAGTGCTGCTATTTTGTTTAAGGCATTTTCGAGCTGTGCTGGTGGTAGCTGAAAGAACACATGAAAGTTGGTAATAAGAACGGTGTTTACATGTAACTAATTCGTATAATGTAGTATATGATATATAAATATATTATCAAATCAACCTTCTATAGAACTCCTCAACCAATGGTCCAAATCATTGTTTTGATTTTACAATAGATGGAAGCCTTTTAGAGACTTCTTCCAGGATCGGCACAAAATATCTCAAGTATGGAACTATGCTCCACGTCCTATTGCTACAGCATCCTTAAATATCCTAGAGAAAACTACAACATTGGAGTCCAATTTGAAAGACTTCAAGAACTCCAGTTCGTAAGGCTTTGGTCAGCAAGCTACTAATGGCATCCAAGAGAAATGGAGATAGGGGAATGTTTCGTCTAAGTTCCTTCAAGGCTCTAAGAGACCTCTAGACTTTCCATTAAAGAAATTGAAAGAAAGAGGCATTTAGAATAAAGACGCTAGAATTTTCATTCCCTCGCCCAACCATTTGGCCAGCTTCATTTCAGGGGCTTCCTAAAGGTCCTTTTCGAGGGGAGAAGGATACCTTAAGGCTCCTCCTGATCGTCCAGAATTTGCAAATCCTACAAAAGCTGCCGGCGCTCACACTTCAAAAAGTATCGAGATGCATGTAAGCTTGTTAAGGGGATCAACAACAGTAACAGAAGATTCCTTCATCCCAGAGAAAAATTAAGCTCCCCAAGGACCCAAAAGACTTGATAAAGGGCAACCCTACATCTCTCGAGCTCTTAAGAGATTTCTCAATAACCCCACGAAAGTCAGTTTATATTCCCGCAAAATAACTAGATGGCGATATCCAAATTTTTATTAGTCTGCCAAAGGTCATCGCCACGACCTCTTTCACTATCCCTATGTCTACAAAAGCTGGCCCAACCGGCTGGATTATTTTGGATTATGTCGATGCATTCTGCAGGATATTTAAGTGGTTGTTCCAATTGTTTAGGCTCATTAGAGAACCATTTGATTTTTTAAAAATTAAGCTAATGAATAATATTTTCACCTCTGGATTTCTTTGTTTTGTTATCTACTTCTTACAAATGTTTTCAACCAAGTTTTGAAAACTAAAAACAAGCCGCTTATAAAAACTTCTTTTTATTTTTGGAATTTGGCTAAGAATTCAAATGTTTACTTAAGAAAGATGAAAATCATTGTAAATAAATGGTGAGAAAACCAGCACAACTTTCAAAAACCAAATAGTTACCAAACGAGGCCTCAAATTTCAGACTCTTTGAGGAAAAACCAAAGTTGTGAAAGGAATTAAAGCAAGAAAGATCTAAAACTTCGAAGAAATTCATAAGCTTGCTCCAATATTGGCTTCTATTTGGTTTACAATTTGTTAAGCATTTTGTAACAATAGTTCTTTCTTATGAATATTAATTGGAGGCCTTTATTTTAAACGTCTTTTCACTCATGCCTCTTGGGTGGTTTCCTTTCTATAGCTCTACTTATGGGATGAAATTGTTCTTTCTTTTCAAAACAATTAAAAAAAAACTATAATCATTGGGGCTTACAGGAAAGAATTACTCAAGGAATGCTAAAATCAAGACACACCTGAAGCAGCACATTAAATGATTGAGGCTTTGTCAAGTGTGCACACTTCAAGAAGCCTACCCACAACTTGGGATATTTCCATATCTGCAACAGCCCATCGCCAGATTAAGAATGGTGAAAACTTAATTCACGAGTGATCAAAAGTGGAAAAATATCAACCTGCTTGCCAACAAGACGAGATAGAATCTCCATTATAAAATCTACCTGTAAAGGAAAAACAAAAATGTTACTAATGAATGGGAGATTGTAGAAGAGGAGAAAATTGAATGGAAGGAATTGCTTTTGTAGTTTTTGGGCGGGGGTTCCCTCTCTTCCTTGACCTTTAGGTTATTTGCCTTTTTATGTCTTAATATATCTCTCGTTTCTTATTAAAAATGGATTCTCTGAGATGAATCAAGCAGTCAGTAATTATGAACCACTTTAGTCCAACATATAAACTTTGGGGAAAAAAAACCATCACAAAACCTTTTTAATATTTTGCTTGAGATATTACAAGGGAAAAGATTATGGGTTATAAAAATGTAAGGATGCAAGCTCAATATGAACGCACAAGCACCTTATATTTGAAGGTAGGAGCAAAGTCCATGCTCTTGACGAGAAAACAGAAAAGCCAAAAACAAGGATCAAATGGCTTTTCCATACAATTATCAAATCGTGGTTTTGCACAGAACAGACAAAACAAAGGAAATCTTTACATGTACTAAATAACATATCACGCTTCTATGTGGACCTAGTACCGTGACAGATTTCATTGATTACCCACCAAAAAGAAAGAATAAGCAGCAACACATTCTCATTAAACAAAAATTAATAATCAAGGAGAGCAAGATTCATAATCTTACCAGTGATGGAAAAGCACCAATGGCTTGCAATACTGTGCGCATGAACAATAATGGAAGAGGAATCTGCTCAACCTGCACGAGACAAGCAGTTTGGTGTCATTTCAGAAAAGCAAAAGCTGTCTTCGTATGCTGTGGAAAAGATTCATCATGATCATACAAACCAATTGATTCAAAACTTTTGCAACGACTTGCTGGGTGAAAGTTTGACGCTGCTCAAAACAAGCATTGCATGCATCTGTGACCTACAGGTGAAGCAACCAGTTGTTCAATAGAGAGACGAAGTAAGGTTTTAGTCTGTTAGATAGTAAATGAAGAGGGACAAACCTTCTTGAGAGGAATTCCATCTCTGTCAGGATCAATTCCATGAATAGCAATTAGAACTTCAGCTGGATTTAGAACTGGCCCAGAATGAGATGATCCCTGAGTAGGACATTGAAGGGAAATGACATCAATATGGAACTTACAATACAATCACTAATATGGTAGAAACACTCTCTGGCATGAATCATTCTATCTCTTGTTCTGAGTATGAAACTAATTGGTGAATTCGTCGCTCTCCTATAGAAAAGAGAATTCAGTGTGGTTGCGGCCTGCAGGCAAAATAACTTACCAAAAGAACCAAGGGTATCTGAACAAGGGATTCAATTGATAATCTACTGAAGATGATTATATAGCCAAGCTGATAAAATAACAAATGAATACTAGCAACTGAAAGTAAGATTTTTCATTTTTTCTTTTTTTTGGGTTAGAGAACGGAATGTCAGATTCATAAATCTTTTTACTGAACAATACAAATTCTGATTTTTTAAGATTAATGACCATAAACCATGGGTCATAAAGGTTTATACTTCTTGCAGCTTATATTGCTAATTATATAAAGCCAATACCCTTCCTAGTTGATTCAATTTTTTTCTTTTCAAATTAACGAAAATAGCTTTATGAATAGAGAATCATATTTGCCTGCTGAATGCTGCAATGGTTAGGCATAAAGCATAATCCCAGCTAGAAACGAAAATCTAATTTAGGTTCATGATGGGAGCTACCATTTTTCTCCTGAAAAACTGTAAGAATAACATCATATGGCATAGGCTGCCAAGGAAGAATGGAAAAGAAACCTGCAATATACGCAGAAGTGCTGCTTGGAATTTGTCCCCTGGAAGATTCACAATCTGTGGGAAGATCATCATAACCTAACAAAACAAGAAAATGAATTCAGATGAAAAATTAATTGAAAGCAACATTAGAATAAAGATTTTAAAATCTTGAAGATGAAAGACAATTAAAGCATCATCAGCAAGTACACGGAGAAGAAAATAAAAGATTGAGAAATTATCTTGGTCAGAGGGAATAACTATGTGGGCGTCCATGTTTCATTGTTGGATGATCAGCCAAGAAACAATATTAGATCTAAGAACTATATAGGTTTGCTTATCCATGCTGTAGGTATTCGTATTACCCATGAATTACATAAATTACGGCTTATGAAAACCACATTCTTTACTGTAAATTGAATTTTACAAATAACTCAAACACCAAACATACATAAGTTACTTGAACTCGGGTTTCTAAAAATCTTTGTACCATTCAAACACAAGTTATACAAACTTGAGCTTCCCACTTCAACCATTGTGGGTCAAATAATCCGTTAAAATTTTCAAGTATCAAAATGAAACAGTATCAACAGTTCAAGGACTAAATTGAACATTTTTTTTCAGTTTCATATACGACAGTGAGCTGTAAAGAAACATGAATGCCATGTAATATATTCGTCAACTTTTTTCAGGGAGTCAACTCAAGGAGTAGCTGAAGCAAGCAACTAAAAAGTCTAGAAATGTACTTCAAAAAATTAAGAACCAAATTGAAAAGCCTCATACAATTTAGAGACAGAAACTATAATTTAACCTTATAACGATAAGAGAAAAACTATAGATTTAAGTTGTTATGAACCAAAATTAGGAAGAGTTGTACTAGAAGATATTTGCCAGAATCTTACTACAAAGAAAAAAATTCTTGGGTAGCAAAACTTGGGATCAAAATGCTTTAAGGATAAGTAATATAGAAAATTTTTGAAAACTACAATCATCTACGATAAGACAACAAATTCAAACAAAAAAAAATTATCCCTTATACAAAATCAAAACATATAGGTACCCAGATAGACAGATGGTGAGAGAGCAGAAGAGAGAGAGGTTATCCACCTCATCTTTTGGTAGATGTGGTAATACAGGGATCATAATCTCCACATCCTAAAAGCAATCAACACATAACAACTGTTAGCAAAGTAAGCACTTTATCGATTAGTAGATAATTTTTAATTAGGACTTTAGGATCAGAACCCCAATATCCTGAGAGCTCTGGACAGATATTTCTACTGAGGAAATATAATATAAAAATAAATCGAGAAGTTTTAAGCTAATGACTTCATTGTCAAAAGAGAATAATGCTTACCTTTAGTTTCAAATTGTATAACTTGCTAATGGTAAAAACTAACTCTGGAGAAGGAATAATCCCATCTGTCAGTATACGCAAAACCTAACATGGCAAAATATCAGGAGGAAAAAAGTAACTCTCCCATTCACATGGTCTCGGTGTATAATAGACAAATAGTTTAACTGATAGAGGAAAAACCTGCATTACAAGATTCTCACTTCCGCTTGGAGAATCAGTAAGAATTTCAAGAAGATCTGAGGATGAGCCCATTGTGCGGACAAGAATTGGTATATGGTCATGAACAGCCTATAGAAAATACAAGAGATAAAAAATTTCAGAAATCAGAACTCGTGACAAGAAATAAAAGCAGAATTATGAAGTGGGACAAACCTGCTTGATTGCTTTGGAGGCATTTTTATACATGACAAATATTTGGCGAAAAAGTGAGTGCTTCTGCCATTCAGATTACACAAATAGACTATAAGCGTCAAAACAAATGGCAAACTTAAATTACTAAGTTTAGACAATCTCAAACCTTTGTACAAAGTGCAAAATACAAGGACATCCGACGCTGGGCCTCAGATATGGGAAGAGATGAGTCAGCTTGTGACATGGATGAAGGATGAGTATCAGAGGAAATATCTTTACTGATGGCACTAGATTCAATTAAAGATTTTTCTGGATGACCATCCTGCTCAAGAAGTAACAATTGTCGAAGTCAATTCGAAATTCCCAAGACTGCTAAGTGATAACAAAGCTAACTAAGTAGTTGAAATATCAAAAAATAAATAAATAAATAAATAGAACAACAAGAACTAGGATAGGTGCAATACTTGAGCTCCAAAATCAGGAATTCTAACTAAAATTTGCAACTTCTTATTCAACTTAAATTACACTTATGTGCCCTAATTGCAATTGTGCAATATTTGAAACAATTTTTGCCAATTTTTGCATCTTATTTTATCCACCTTTTGATATTTTTCTTGCATCACCACATGGAAAACAAACCTTATGTGATTCTGATACTGATCCATCAGCTTCTGTTGTATCTGTACTAATGGCAGAAAGCAGCATTTCCTTAGAAAAATCTTCTATTCGTTGAGAAATGGATGGAATAGGATAAAGCTTGTTGGCAACCTACAAAAAGAGAAAACAACTTAAGTAACTGAATAATGATGACATTGTTGAACATTGAGTTGTCAACATATTACCAGACGAATTGCCTTCATCCTCACTTCCTCAGAGAGATGTACAGTGCTCTTTCATGGTAAAAAGAGAAAGAGAAAGTCAAAGTCAGATGAATAACAGGGAAACAGCTCCTACGGCAAGTGGTTGGGGGGGGGGGGGGGGGGACCTTCAAAAAATTACATGCTTTGACAGACACGAGCAAGGCAATTACACAACATAAAAAACTTAAAGAAATAAATATTAAAAAAAACTTCAAGCTATAGATTCATATTTTGAATAGCACGAACAAACCAACAGGATTTATCACCTACATTCAGACAATGCATAACACTGTAGTCATAAACTCTTAACTGTTTACTATTGTTTAAACATAATTATGTAGGCAATCAAACATTAAATGGAAGTATCAGTCTTCTGAGTGTTGGGATTTTGGAAACAATGCTTGGAATTTGAGGATGAGAAGAGGCCTATTTGACAGAGAAATTCCTAGTTGCGAAGATAAATCATGTCCAATTATCTACAAATCCGGATGTGATTAGGTGGCTGCCAGATTCTTCTGGTTCATACTCCATTAAGTCCATGTTCCAAAAGCTAATTACATCTTCATCTAGAATTAATCTCTCCATCACAAATATGATCTAGAAGCATAAAAGCCCCAAAAAGGTGAAAGTGTTTTTGTGGTCCTTAGCCTATAGAAGTCTCAACACGGATGATAAAATTCAAAAGAAGTTCAAGCATTGAGCCCTTTCTCCCTCGGGATGCAGATTGTGTCAGAAAAAGGGGGGGAGGATCTAAATCATCTTTTCATCCATTGCGAGTTCGCTTGGAAGGCTTGGAGATTTACAGCTAGGCTGCTGGGCATTTCTTTTTGTGTCCCTAAGAGAGTGGATGACAGGCTTAATGAAGGTCTTCATGCGTGGAACCTTTCAAGAAAAGTCAAAGTCATGGCTAATTGCACGTTCAGGGCAACATTATGGATGTTGTGGAGGGAGAGGAACTCTAGAACTTTCGAAGATAAGTCATGTAGCTTCGATCTCTTTTGTAATTATGTACAAAACACAGCCTCGTGGTGGATTTCATTATACAAAAAATTCTTTTGTAATTATATCTTGCTCATGATTATTAACAACTAGCAGGCTCTTTTGAGATAGTGTTCGGGCAAGGACAATCTCCTCCCTTGGCCCTTAGGTTTGTATGTTGCCTTTTGTTTGAAATATAATTCTCTTGTCAAGAAAAAAAACAAAACAAAACAAAAAACAAAAAAAAAAAACATTAAATGGAAGTACATTCTGTGAACTAAAAGCCTATGTTACAACTTGGTAAAAAAAAAAACCTATGTTACAAAATGGAGTATAACAGAAACTGAAAATAAGCTTGAGGAAAATTAAAACCTGCAAGGCAATTTTCAAGCAGACATCACGGATAGGAGGTCTCAACAAAATTAAACTCCACACTGCACTAAGACCTTGAGTTACACGATCACCACTTGGAAGATCCTTATCTGTATTTTCGCTATTTCCAGGAGAGCACATGCATTCCAACAGGTTTATGACTGACTTTGGTAGATAAGGAGCTTCACCAAGCAATCTACTTAATGACTTGTCTGATGGAGGAAAAGAATCTTTAAGTGTTTCTGCCTGCATGGAAAATTAAATTACTCGCATATATACAAAAGAACACGTGCAAGAATTAAGGTCATAAAGCACACACCACAGTGAGCAGAAATGTCTCATATACTGAAGCAGCAGTTGTAGATGAAAAGAAATCGTGTTCCTCTTCTGCCTCTCCAAATAACCTATACAGAACCCGCAAAGTCAACTCGTGTCCCTGAACCAATTATTATGGTCAACATGTAAGAATTTAGTTGAACACAGAGAGTTACAAAAGAAGGGGGGGGGGGGGGAAGAGAGAGAGAGGAATCGATAGACATCTCATTCAAGCTCATGCATGTTGATGTAATTGACTAAATGAAACATGAATTCCAATTCCTAAGAAACCATCCCCACAAAAAGAAACCAATGTAATTCATTTTTCAATGCAAAAGAAAAGTAATGGCAGACTTGAAGTGTTGGGAACCTTTTATTCAATAAAAAAATTAGTGAGGATGTACTTTAATACAAGTTGGAGCAACATTGACCAAATAGATGTAGGAACAAACCCTAAGAGATCCCAACAAGAGTTGTATTTGGTCATGGGTTGGCTCGGTGGTCAATAAGGGCCCCGGAAAAAATAAAGAGCTTAAAGGGAAGGGGTTCAATCAATGATGACCATCGACCTAGGATTTAATATCCTACGTGTTTCCTAGCAACCAAAAAATGTAGTAGGGTCAGGCGGTTGTCCCATGAGATAAGACGAGGTGCGTGCAAGCTAGACCGAGGACTCACGGATATCAAATATATATATATATATATATTTTTTACTTTTAACATCTTTAGCAATAACCAGACTCTTGGCTGAGCACTCAAACTACAACGTAGATGAAGGGAATAGACCTTTAGAGAGATTGAAGTTAAAAAAAAATTGATGTTAACAAAACCTAGAGGGTGCTCAGATTACTAAGAGTTTCAAAAGGCAAGAATCTTTGCTACATATTGTCTTATATATCTCTGCTAATGCTGATAGTTGCAAGTAACCATATTTCTCAAATGACTAATGTGTCTTCCAGATGTGGAAAAAAATAACAATTGAAGGCATGGACCCATACGGTTTTAAGACATTGCTGTAAGTACAAAGCGAAGTCGTTTTATACAGAAACAGAAGAACCAAGATTGAGAGTGAATTTTGGCAGAATAACCCTTGAAACGGGAAAACTTTGTAAAAGCCTAATTCTAAGATAAATGCTTACCTCATTATTTACATAATCAGCCAATATATGGTTTTGCAACACTTTCCATGGCTCAAGTTCCAAAGGATACTGCCCAATAAGGAAAGAAAGTTTAAGCAAATAAAAAAGTTCATCATGTAAGTCTTTAGATAGATAACCATTGCAAAGAGAAATCAAAGGATAAGAATAGAACATGCACAATCTGAAATAACGTGAGTTTCCAACCAAATTGGATGTGCCAAACCATGAAATATGAAAATCATAGAATTGGATAACATTTCAACGTTTTAGAAACTTAGGACTCTGCACAAAATAAATACAATTGTAAAGTTCACAAAACCATATTTTGTACAGAGGTATCAGTATAAGCTCACAAATTGTTCTGTGCCCATCAGAAGAAATACAACTGTAAAGAAACACGCTAACTGAAATTTTGGAGAATATAAACTGTAAAAAGTAAAGGTTGTTGCATTCCACTTCCACATAAATAAATCTGCCTTGTGATTGATATGTGACAAGAGAAACTCATTTTGGTTACTAAGAACAAGGTAATGGAATGTAAAAATAACACCACAAGCAGCCTCACTCTTATATTATATGGTAGGTGAAGAACATGATGAATCAACTCGAGAATTATCAAATTTGAGGTCATAAAAATACTGCATGTAGCGACAACTAAATTGTATGATGACGGAGTACGAACAAAATTTGGATCATTTAACTAGCCTGGAAATCAAATTCAATTTAAACAGAAACAATTCTCATAACCACACACAAGAAAGAATTAATACCTCGACTCCTAAACATGCCAGTAGAGAAAAGCGGGCTTGCAAACCTCCAGCAACTGCTATTTGCTTATACGCTTCAACAATGCGCACGAATGCCAGTCTTAGTAATTCATCCTTCTCTTCATCTACAAGGTCAACAACAGGCGCTGACATCTTGGGCAGGACCAACTGAAAAGACAAACCCACAGAAGTTGCAGTTGATGAGGCCAAGCTGTTGACATCTGAAACAACTGCCTTTGGACTGAGCTCCTCAGATTTTTCTCTAGAAACTGATAATTTCAAGGACGAGCTTAGATCCAAAGTTGAAATGTTTTCTTGATTAGAATCATCAAAACCAGATGATGCAAGTGAGGGAGTAACAATAGTCTCTGACAACCCATCACTTTGAATAGAAGAATCAAGCCCAGGTATCCCACTCTCTAAATTGCCCACATCATGTATGCTAGATGGAATGGTCGAGCAAACTTCTTCTGCTTCAGATATAGAAGCTTTGGAAGCAAGTAAACTAGTCTGCCTTGTAGCATTTTCAGAAACATGATTTGTCCCAACATTGTCAACAATAGGAACTGCATGATGGGCTCCTTCCTCTTGAGGTTTCTAGGGATGAGAATAAAAGAAAATTGAATTTAAGGAGAGGACAATGCAGAACAAGCGACAGAAAGAAAGAAAGAGATTATGTAAATGACAACTTAATTTAACATAATCAACACAAACAAAGAAAATAATGAAACACCACAAAGAGTATGGCCCAGAATTCAAGTTGACATGAAAGAAAAATTTTGTACTACCATGTGATCAGATAATGATCTAGAAGAATCCAACAATGATGCAATCGGTGGGAAGGTGCTGGATAATGAAAGAACATCAGCTACAAATGATGATGGATATTTGACTTGAGCATCACTACCAATTATACACATGTTCTGCAGAAGTTCTCCATCTCCTGCATCAGGCTGATGGGGAGGAAGGAAACGCATATTAGCAATGACAACCTCAGCAAGCAAGTCAGCAGAAATACTAGAGATAAGGATCTGTAAGGACCCAATAGCTTTTTCTCCTTGAGCAACTAAGGCACCAAACATAGCTACAAGTTGCTGTGCTGGTCCAGTATCCACATCTCCTGTTGAAGATGCTCCACTTGATGATGCATTATGTTTAGGCACATCAGTACTCTCCATTTCTTTAAATGATTCCTCAGACTCTGATACATTAGGTGTTGGTCTGGCACGTTTTCCAGATCCATTTCCATCCTCTGTTAAATCGCAGCTGTCTGATTCTCCAGATCTCTTCCTCCCCAAATTATTGTGCATAATATCAGAAGTTCCTTGAACAGTAGTCTTATCATCCTATAAAAGATAAGCTCTATTTAGCTCTGCATGCCTGTATTCCAGATCTCAGGCAGCAGACCTTTAATCAAGACTGCATTTTTTAATATTTAACCAAAGAAGGAACAAAAGAAGTTGGCAGTTGGCACTTACCTTGGTAAAATGGTCAACACCCAGCTCCTCCTTTACAGATCCATTAACTGTTGAAACTTGATGAAGGGATGGCTCAGCCCCTCCCCCAACCTTCATCTCTCTTAGAGCACCAATTAGAGGATCCCGCCACTACAGTGACCACAATTATCTCCATCATCAATTCAATCCATAAAAGAAGGTGAATACTGATGGCAGCTTTACCATACTATTAGACAAGGAGAATAAATCAAAATTAAAAGTTGCAGGACTTTGTTTACAATAATTGTGGGTGTCCAAGCTAGTTTATGGACATCACAGCTAATTTCACAAGGCTACTTTTGGCATTGAGCAACTTGTATGATATTTCCTATCCTAAGCGGCCATCTTTGTTTGACCATGAACCCATAACTTCAAAGTTAACTAGATTTATGGCTCAGTCCTATGATTATTGGGCAGCCAACCCAGGGAAGTAAACGAAATGCCAGATTAAACAACGGTTCTTTAAACCATGGCCAAAGGAACGCCTGAGAGAAAATATCATATTCTTTATAGAGTTAATACAGACTAAAAGAGATACGTACAAGTAGAAGAACTTGTAAAACATACGAAAATATATAACAGTCTATTAAAGGAAGGAAAAGAAGTAGATAAGGCAGAATACACAGAAAAATCACCCAACTAGGAGCATGCCAATTTTTTGTTGGGTGGGGGGTTCAAGAAGTTAAATTTTAGTTTGGAAAATTTACCGGTAAAGCACCAGGATGGGTACACTTCAAGCAGGTGAGAAATGCATTTTTTAAGGCATAATGTACACCAGGAGCATGCAACCCATTAAAGATAGTGCCTGAGCAGTCCAGACCAAGTAATACAGGCAGGATTCGGCCATAAAATGCAGGCCTTCTTTTCGCAATTGTTGACAGACTAATAACAGATAGAAAAGAGAAATGATGAGTCAGAACTGTGTTTCAAAAGAAACTGATAATTGTATGTCTATTTTTCATTTATTAGTTAATTAATCAGACTGCTTTCACATTGTATTAATATGATTCAGAAGTTTATCAGCAAGTGTTCAGAAATAAAATTGTTAAATATGAAGTTTTATATAGGCAAGGAAATTAATATAACCTATTAATAAGCACAATAATCTTTGCGTTATTGATAGATTTCACTTTTGGGAATCTGAGTTGATCAAGCAACAAACCCAAACTTTGACTGGCTTCAGTTGATAAGTCTCTAATATTGAGTATGGGATGACCCCCACGAAGCCACGATATATTAAAATCTAAAGAATTCTCTACAAGATAAGAAATGTTTTCAAAGGTCAGTGACAACTTAAGTCATTCTATCTAATTTATTTTAAAAGTAAAAAAAACAATAAATAAATAAAAACTGTGACCCTCTCAAGCAATGATGGACCTGAAATGCAAAGCCATGAAGAAGACAACTACCTTCACTAGCAGGAGGCTCTGAAGAGCCATTGGGATCAGGTGTGTAAAGTAAAATTACTTCTACAACAAACTTGAGAGCTAGCAAACTCATTCCACCATTTCCCTGCATGAAAATGTGTATTTAGAAACATAGTAAAAAAAGGATATAACTGATTACATGATAATTTTTGCTTACATGAACGGCTATTGAATATATCTCTTCCTTGAACTTTAACATCCATGTCCACAACGATTGAAGTGAATTGTCTATCTCGCTGGAATATAGACCCTGTAATATAATGGAATTGAACCTAGAACAGTGAGATTACAACATTTTCCTTAGAGAGTGTTGATTTTATTACCCACTGAAGCTTAGCTTGCTTCCAAAAAATCCTAAAATGAACGTGAGTATGACCTTTAAATCATAAGAGTATCTTAAAGCTTGAGAAATGACAATATGTTTGATTGTTTTAAATACACGATTGTTGGCTAATAAAACTGAAATGTGAAAATGAAAGGTCTTTTATATTTGGACTGGACAACATAACCTCAATAACTTGCAGAGGTAGAAATAATAGAATGGTTCATGATGAGAACTGGCATTATACACAAAAGCTATATATAAAAGCAACAGATAAAAAATGCAGAATACGGTTACCTTCGTTGCAATTTTTACAAGACTAATGCGAAATAAATCAATGGCACAAGTAATGGATTGCCGAACAACAGCTGGAGTATCATCAGTCAAAACTGTTATCAATAAGGGTACAATTTGAGGCAGCAAGTCGATGTGCTTGAATCCAATTTCACCAATCATCCTACACAGTGATAAAACAACTAAATAAGTAAGAACCATTCCCAAAGCTACCTCTATTGGTCAGGACTGAATCAGGCCCAGTTTTTTAACAGTCCAACTAGAAAAATTGATTCATAAGCACATTAAGATGACATCTATATCATAAGTTTTGATGCCATTGAGAGATGAGCAATAGATACTTATGTGAATACCAAAACATCTGATAGGATTTAATACGAACCAGCAGCACTCATATACTCTCGTAGGAATTACGACGAACCACCAGCACTCATTGACATACTCAAGATATCAATAAAAATAAGTTTTAGACTGCTCGGTACATCAATGGCACTTAAGTTGTATCAATCGATGAATCTTTCTCTCGAAAATGCAAAATTGACAGAAGAAATGCATAACAATACCAAGTCTATACAGGTGACAGGTATCAGTAGCCTTAATTTATGAGCCTTCTGACACTAATAACAATGACTGCAGAGGGACGTGACCAGTACACTGGAAAAGAACACTAGATGGGTATCTCAGGAGTCTTTCTAAATTGCAACAAGCAACTACAACCAAGATTGTTAGAATTCAATAGTTCATGCGCGAGATACAGCTAACGACCAGTATACCACCTAACCCTTTGTAGGGTAATAAATTACTTGTCCAATCAAGGGTAGGAGCGAGTGTTTTTTGTGTAAAGAAACAGAAAACAGACAACCCGAAGTGCAGGATTAATCGTTGAGAAAAAGAAGCGGAATGCCTGTGAACAATCGCCGTATTCTAGCTTAGAAAACACGACTTTGGAAATGCAAGAAATTCATACACTTCCCATTTGAAAAAATCCATTCAGCTCCCAAGCCCCAACATCAGAGCAAACAAAAACATGAAAACGAGACTGAAAAACTCGCATCTGCGTCGTTTCATTAATTGAATACAAAAACAGATATAAACGCATAAATGAGCTTAACCTAGAGATACAGAGGAAGCGTACTCTGTGACAAACTTGCGGATGGGGCTGAAGCGGTCGGACTGCAGCTCAAGGATGCGCGGGAGGAGCTCAGATAGTAAAACAGGGTCTTCTGGAAGTAAATCATGCTTCAATTGACGCAAACGAGCAAGTTTCGAAGGTATATCCGAAGCAATCTTGGTTGAGTTAATCAGACCAGCCAGCCTCTCCCTTGAATCAACAGCCATCATCATTCCGACCATAGCTTTCGAATGAAGAAGATGAAGAACTTCGAATTTCAAGTATCGCTACAGATAATTTCTGATTCCGAAAAGAGAAGTGAAGGGGAAGAAACAAAGAACTCGCTGCTCGTTGAGAGCGAGCGAGGGAGTAGGCGAAAGCCTTGTTTTGTTTTTGTTTTTGCTTTTGCGGCTCATTTTCTGTATAAACTTTTTTACTGCTGCCATTGGGTTCGATAAATTGAGCGGAGAGTTATTTTTCATTTGAGAATTTGCAATTGTGGCAAACTGTACCCAATTAACACCAAATATAGCACAATCTAAAAAATTGCAAATATAGCAAAATCTATCCTAGTATATTACTAGACTCTGGTTAATTAGAAATTTAGAATTTATATGATAGACTTCGATTATCAGAGTCTATCGCATAGACTCTGGTTAATCAGAATCTATCAGTCTACTGATAGACTCCGATTATTCAGAGTCTATCATTGATGAACTTTGATTAATCAAAGTCTATCAATGATAGTCACGGATAGATTTTGATTAATCGAAGTCTATCAGCGATAGACACTTATATATTTTGAATAATCAGAGTTTATCAGTGATAGACACGGATATAATCTAATAACAGTTTTTTTGTCTTGTACAATTAATTTTGCTATATTTGCAATTAGTTTGCAACTGTGCTATATTTGCTATTAATTTGATCCAATTTGTCATCTACGCAACTGCCCCTTTTCTTTTTCCTTTTTCTTCCTTCAATAAATAGTAAATTAAATTCATTGTTTGAATTTTGGGTGTGACAACTAGTTTTTGGTGGTTGATTTTTTAAAATTTAACTTATAAACACTACTTCAACTTTATTTATTTTGTTATCTCCTTATTCTCATATTTTCCAAAACCAAATCAACTTTTAAAAACCAAAATGAAGTAGTCTCAAAAACTTTTTTTTTTTTTTTTTTTTGAATTTGCCTATGAATACATGTGTATACTTAACAAAACAAAAATCATGGAAGAAAATTGTAAGAAAGCAAACATAATTTTCAAAAACCAAATAGCTATCATATTGGTCTAAGTGATTTAGGTTTAAGTCTTATCTTGATATCTAAACTTTAAGGCTTGTTCTAAAAAAACAATAATAATAATAATTAAAATTAAAAATAAAAAAAAATAAAAAAAATAAAAAAAAAAACCTTCAAAATGTGTTTTTTTTTAAGCAAAAGGTGTTTATTTTAAGGTGTGTTTGCTTTAACTTTTTCAAGTGTTTAATTATTTCCACGTTTTAAAAATAAGTTAAAATACTTATTATAAATACTATTTCCACGTTAGATACATTTTGTTGTTATTTTTATTCGATTTTTAATAGAAGTGTCGATCCACCACTCGTGTCGATGTCAAATCCATAGACACGTGATAATGTTGATGGAAATGTTTGACATGTCGACAAGCATCTAATACATTTATTACAAGTAAATTAGTTTGACTTAATTGGGTGTATTTTAAAAAAATTATGTTTTCTTGGTCGGTTCTTTTACTTTCTTTCACCACTTATCTACTTTGTCATTGTCGCTATCGCCATGCTTGGTGTGGTCTATGTCCAAAATGTTAAAACCCTAACATGTGCCTTCCTCTTCAAAAATTTGTTCCCCTATACACCGTTGATTCAACGAGAATTTATTAGGTGTTCCCAATCCAATGCTCCAAATAGTTTTACATCGTTGAATGAATTGTAAGAATACCTCAATTTTGTATCAAATGGTTACTAGGAGTAGACAACTTTGAAAATATACATCTAACGGTGTAAAACTACTCGGAACATTGCATCGGGAGCATCTAATAACTTGTCTGATTCAACCCTATCATCAACCATCGTCTCTTCTTATCAAGAAACAACCTCTTTTCTTTTCCTTCCCAATTCAAGTCCTATTCGAACAAAAAGACACAAAGATTCAACTAGAGAGTTTGAAAACCATCTCAATTTGGTCAAATTTCTCCCTCAACAATTTTGACGTCGACCATTTCCTTTTTGAGCTCACCCGTGACACCATTCCCTCCAATAACAATACGAACAAAACCCTATATTATGTGACCCAACCTAATTTGACCAAAAAAACCAAATCCACTTAAAATCAATATATTGGCTTGCTTATTTGGCAATCTATTTAACCATACCAATGACCAAGTGGTTGCCTATTCATCTCAGTATGGAAGACCACACGTCACCAATTTGTTGAGTAGTCTTTACGGTAGGGACCAAAATGGACACTTTTTGAAAGTTTAAAGACTAGAACAAACATTTTGAAATTTCAATACCTAAATGGAACATAGCTCAAAGTTCACCAAACCAAAAATGAGATTCACCCATGACCTTAGGACATGAAAAAGTAATTAAAATTACTTTTAATCCAAACATAACTTAATTGGTTAAAGACATTAACTTAAAAAATATATATATATTAAAGACAATATATTTACTTAGGTATTTGAATCCTCGCCTCTACCTTTGTTGTTCTTAAAAAATAAAAATCAATTTATCAACGGCCTAATAGTTAAAGAATGGCTTATTGCAAAATAAGAAAATTTGTATTGAAGTTTTTTTTTTTTTTTTTTTAAATTACAAAATTGATCCAAATAGTTTGAGCACAGTTTCAATTTGATCATCGTAAATTTGAAATTTTCAATTTAGCCTTATAGTTTTAAAAAATTGAGTCTAGTCCTTTGGTTTGGCTAAACCACACAAAATAGCCCATAAATTATATTTTACCAATTAAAAAAAAAACCCACATATTTCATTATATTTTTTCACTTTAACCGTGAAAACCATAAATAGAAATCATCAACTCAATACAAAAAATAATAATAAAAAAATAAAAAAAAAATAATACAGATAATAATAAAAATAATAAAAAATAAATAAAAATAAAGAGTCAGTATGATAACAATTAATAAGGATGATTTGAGGAACCGAATTCAAACTTCTGAAACTATAGAAAATATAAAACAAAAACCCTAACCATAAAAACTAAATTGGAGCTTTTAGACCAAATATAAGTTAGCCTTTTATTTCTGTTGAAAATTAATATTTTCCACTAAATATGTTTCTTTTTTATGTGTGATTGTCACATTATAATTTGTCATTAATTTTCTAGCTGATTTTCTTGCTTAATTTGAGACATAGAGTAAGAACAAACAGGACATTTAGACATATACTCTTCATCCATGACTTGTTTTTGTTTATTATGGGGAAATTAAAGTTGGCAAGGAAAATTGACTTCATAGTTTCTCAATATATGTCTTTTTTAATAAAAAAAAAAAATGATTAAAGAAACTTGACACAAATGCATGAAAATAATATATTTTTATCAAAGTTTTGTAAGATTTATTTTTCCAACTTTTTTTTGAATATCTGTCCCACTAAAACTTGTAATTAGTTTGCTAACATAAGCATAGCTCAATTGGTATGACTTTTGGTTCGAGTCCTCCTATCTCCACATGTTGGAAAAAAAAAAAAAAAAAACTTTAACAGTTTAGTCCACTTTATTACTTATTTTTGAGATGTAGAAGAACAAAAAAGAAAGATCTCATTACTTCTTTGACTTTGAGATTAAAATCTCAAATTGGTATTTGAACTTTGAGGGTTATTATATTTTTTATTCATAAATTTTATAAATGTCTATTTTATTAACTAAATTTAAAATAACAAGCGTTTTTAGTCTACTTCTAAAATATATGTTCTAATCCACAAACTTTAAAAAAGGGCAAATTGTAAAAACCACCCCCGAACTATTATGATTGTTGCAATTTCACCCTTAAACTTATAATTGTAAAAATTAGACCCTCTAACTTTCATTTATGTAAAAATTAGGTCATTTTGTTGACTAAGGTTACAAATTAGATCCTCTATTAACTATGGTTAAAAAAATATGGGTAGGAGAGAACTTTTTTTAAAATTACGGGCCCGTTTGGTAACGTTCTCGTTTCTTGTTTCTTGTTTCCAATTTTATTAAGAAATCTAAGCATTTAATAACTATGTATGTTTCTTGTTTCTCATTTTTTAGAAACACTCCCAAAATTTGTATAGAACTTTTGGGAACAACTAAAACTAGTTTCTCCTTTTTTGTTCTTGTTTCCAATTTTTTCCAAACATAAATAAGAATATAGGTTTATTATTATTGAATGTATAGGTGTTAGGGTCATGAAATTCTATTTTTCTTTATTAAAAATGAAGAAACGGAAACAAGAAACGAGAACGTTACCAAACGGGCCCGTACATATTTCTTTGAGTTTGATGTTTCTCTCTCCCTTCGAATGAAGAACAACAGTGAGCATCTCTTCGGCTCCTCCTCGATCATCAGCGTCACCTTCCTCTTGACATTAGACGTGCACTCACCACCACCTCTAATTCACTCCTCTTCCCTATTTGCTCCCTTCTTCTTCTTCCAACACTTATGTTGAACACCCTTTGTCCTCTTCTTCAACCTCTTTTAGCTAATTCTTCTTCTTCATCGTTGTGAAGAACTCAAACATTCAGAACAGCATAATAACAAAACTAAAATAGAGAAAGGAAGAAGAGTACACAGAGGATTATAGTGGTTCCACCTAATTGGTGTACATCCACTCTCTTAACAGGTTCTCAAGCTTTCATTAAGAAGAAATCACGAACACAATTACAGCAGCAATTCAAGGACAGATCAATCACACCCTCCCAGACTAAAATCCCTGAGAAGAAATGAAAATGGAGAAGACACAATCTGAGTACTCACCTCTCGGATACTCGCTGCTTTCCCACTGCCCTCAATAATTTCTCACTCTCTCAGTCACTTTCATCACTCTACATTTATAAGAAAGATATAGAGAATTTATATGAAAGGTCTTCCCATCAGAGTCAGCAAAACAACCACGTGATGACATAACGAATTCACCAATTGCTAGCTGAATTGATGACGTGTCAGAACTTATTCACAAATCACCCTCCTGACACAAAACAATTTCTCCAAACAAAGCTTAAGAAACCTGCAAGGAACAAGTAACTTCATACAACATTATTAGCCAACACCTATCTTTAATAGGCTGCACAGATAACTCATTCTTGAACTAGGTAATGCTTTTGTAAGCATATCAGCAGGGTAGTCCACTGATGGTATCTTCTCAATTTTTACTTTCTTTGCTGCAAGAATCTCTCTAACATAATGATATTTAACTTCTATATGTTTAGTTCTATCATGAAATACCTGGTTTTTCGAGAGTGCTATGGCACTTTGACTATCACAGTAAACACAAGGTTCAACTGGCTTACCAAGCATTTCAGAAACTAAACCAGACAGCCAAATAGCTTCCTTCACCGAATCTGTCAATGCAATGTATTCTGACTCGTTCGTGGAGAGGGCAACAACAGATTGCAGGCTACACTTCCAGCTTACTGCATTTCCAAACAAAGTAAAAACAAAACCAGTCGTGGACCTTCTTTTATCAAGATCTGATGCAAAATCTGCATCCACATACCCCTTTAAACAATCAGTATCACCATCAGCCTTCACATAAAATAGCCCATAATTCAAAGAAGCTTTAACAAAACGAATTACCCACTTAGTGGCCTCCCAATGCGTTTTACCAGGGTCACACATAAATCGACTAATCACACTAACAGCATAAGCAATGTCAGGACGGGTACAAATCATACCATACATCAGACTTCCAACAGCACTTGAATAAGGAATTTTAGACATGCTATGTGCTTCCAAGTCGTCTTTAGGTGGCTGTTCTCTCGAAAGCTTAAAATGTTGGGCTAAAGGAACCTTGGTTGGCTTGGCTTGTTCCATATTAAAACGCTTTACAACCTTTCTAAGGTATTCATGTTGATTTAGAAAACAGTGTTTGTTTACTTCTATCTCTACGAATTTCCATGCCAAGGATTTTACTCACAGATCCTAAATCCTTCATTTCAAATTCTCTTTTTAACAAGGATTTCAAACCTTTAATTTGAGAAGCATGCTGAGAAGCAATCAACATATCATCTACGTAGAACAAAAGATACACTGACACCTCTTTGGATATAGTTTTAATATAGACACAACTATCAAAATCACTTCTATGAAAATCACATTTCATCATAAAAGTATCAAAGCGCTTATACCATTGCCGTGGAGACTGTTTTAAACCATAAAGAGATCGTTTCAGTAGACATACCTTGGATTCATTACCTGCTCGCACAAAACCAGGAGGCTGGTTCATGAAAATTCTTTCTTCCAGATCACCATGTAAGAATGTCGTGGTGACATCCATCTGCTCCAGCTCAAGATTGTATTGATTTACCAGTGCAAGTAATACTCGGATAGATGTATGCCTGACAATAGGAGAAAAAACTTCAGTATAATCAAATACCTTGCTGTTGTTTAAAACCCTTTGTTACCAATCTGGCTTTAAATCTCGGATTCTCCTCTTTAATACCAGGTTTAATCTTATAAATCCAACGGCAATCTATTAATTTCTGTCCTTCAGGTCTATCAACTAATATCCATGTGTCATTCTTCATCAATGAGGACATTTCCTCAATCATTGCTGTGAGCCAGTGCTGTTTGTCTTTGCCATTAATAGCCTCTTCATAAGTCAACGGTTCTGTGTCTTCAGCTGCCTCCTCACAATTCAGTGAATACATGACAATGTCAGCTTCGTGTGTATATCTGGAGGGTGGTCTTATAGTCCTTCTTTCACGGTCCCTTGTCAATTGGTAGTTTGACAAGGTTTGCTCAGAAGAAGAAGCTTGTTCATTATGAGTTTCAAGCTGAATTTCCTCACTTTCAGTTTCTTGTAAAACATGTTCATTTGAGGAGGAAGTTTCTGACAAAGGATCTCCATAGTTTTGTTCTGTGGAAGGAACTTCCACTACTGATCCTTCTTGTATTTCAGTCAAGGTAGGCGCTGGTTGCTGGTTTTCAGTCAGAATTTCAAAAGAACCTCCAACATTTTCCTCTCCTTCTTTTGAATTCTGGCTAAACATCCCTTTCCAAGGCATTTCTCCCTCATTAAAGGTGACATTTCTACTGACAATGCACCTATGATTTCCAGGTTTTAACAACCAGAGCTTGTATCCTTTTGTGCCATTTGGATAACCTACAAAAATACACTTCTTTGCCCTCGGTTCCAGCTTGTCTTGGCTGACCTGAGCAAAAGCAGTGCAACCAAACACCTTCAAGTAACTCAAGTTCGGTGGCTTTCCTGTCCAGACCTCTTGGGGTGTTTTCATACTCAAGGCTGATGAAGGACTTCTATTAATAACATACACTGTCGTACTAACAGCCTCTCCCCAAAATGACTTTGGCAAACCAGCATTTGAAAGCATACACCTAACCCTCTCAAGAATGGTCCTATTGAATCTCTCAGCTAGGCCATTTTGCTGTGGTGTATGTGGAACAGTCAAATGTCTTTTTATCCCAGAATCCTTACACATTTGATTAAACTGATGGTTTAAAAATTCCAAACCATTGTCTGTCCTTATGATTTTGATCTTCCTACCCGTTTGGTTTTCCAAAAGAGTCTTCCAAGGATGGAAAGTCTTAAAGACATCACTCTTTTGTTTCAACATATGCACCCAAACCTTTCGGGAGAAGTCATCAATCATAGTTAGAAAATATTTTGCTCCACCATGAGTTGATACTCGAGCTGGTCCCCATAAATTTGAGTGAATATAATCAAGGATTCCTTTGGTACGATGCTCAGCTCTGTTAAACCTCACCTTGGTAGCCTTACCTAAGACACAGTGATCGCAAAAGGGAATATCAACAATTTTATCCTTCCCTAAGAGGCCCTGTTTTTGTAGCGCCATTAGACCTTTCTGACTAATATGGCCTAATCGTTTGTGCCACAAAACACTAGACTTAGAGTTGGTTTCAGTCACATTATGGGAATAAAAGAAATCAGTGGATCCTTGAAGAACATACAGACCATTCTCTAAAATTCCCTTTAATTTTAACAATGATCCTTTATAAATTTCCATGACTCCATTTTCCACTTTATAAGTGTAGCCGGCCTTATCAAGTGTACCAAGGGATATCAAATTCCTCTTTAATTCAGGAATATACCTCACAGAAGTGAGAACTCTTTCGGTACCATCAAACAGTCTCAACTTCACTGAACCTATCCCCTTTATATTACACTTTTGATCATTCCCCATCAAGACTGAACCACCTTCACATTCTGAGAGTTCCAGAAAATGACTCTTATTTGGACTCATATGAAAAGAACAACCAGAGTCCAAAATTCATTCCTCACCACACCGCTGATCAGTAACAACCAACATCTCAGCATATTCATATCCTTCATGGACATTTGTTGAACTGCCTTCTTCTTTCTTTTCAGGGTTAGCTTGCTTGTTCTTAGCCTTTAATTGATAACAATTTCTCCTAATATGCCCTTCCTTATGGCAATAATAGCACCTCTTTCCCTTTCCCCTATATTTAGATCTAGATTTATGATTTTGTTTGTTTTGTGTGTTGCCTTGTTTTTCAGTTCTTCCACGGGTATACAACACCTCAGCATCCTTTTTCTCAGTTCTCATCTCTAACTCCTTAGATCTCAGGGCATTAAGAACCATGTCTAATGTTAGAGAATCTCTACCATATTTAATTGCTGCCTTAATCTCCTTATAGTTCTCAGGCAGCGAGTTCAGGAGAATCACAGCCTGATTCTCATCAGACATTTTCTCCCCTGTGCTTGCTAATTCTAAGCAAATTCTGTTAAAGTCATCTAGGTTTTCATCTAATGATTTAGAGTTGTCCATCCTATACCCAAAAAATTTCTCCTTCAAGTAGATTTTATTTGGTAATGATTTACTTATATAAAGTTTCTCTAATTTTTCCCATAATGCTGCAGCCGTTGTTACCTCATCTACTTGTCTAAGAACATTGTCTCCCAAATAGAGGATGATTAAGCTATATGCAATTTCATCCATCTCCTTTTTATCTGCTTCGGTAAGGTTTTGAGGTAGATTTTCAGGTTTATCTAAGGCCCCTGCCACCTTTTGGTGAACCAACAATGCCCTCATTTTCTTTCTCCGTAAACTGAAGTCAGATTTTCCAGAAAACCTCTCTAGCTTAAACCTAGACGTCATCGACTCAATCGATTTGATAACAATTCAAGCAAACACTACTCAGAGATGAATTAGAATATACGAGCTCAAAAGCAAAAACAGCAACTCAATCAATTCTCCAATATTCGTAGCTATAACATTCTGACAGTAAATGCTTAGAATTTTGACTGATTCTCAGTAATCGCAAGCACCAGAAACAGAAAAAGATGCAGTAAACGGCACAGAGAATTATTCAGGAAATAACTCAAGACTTCAATCGAAAAAGGAATCACAATCGCAACAATCTTGATCAAGCTCTGATACCAATTGTGAAGAACTCAAACATTCAGAATAGCATAATAACAAAACTAAAACAGAGAAAGGAAGAAGAGTACACAGAGGATTATAGTGGTTCCACCTAATTGGTGTACATCCACTCTCTTAACAGGTTCTCAAGCTTTCATTAAGAAGAAATCACGAACACAATTACAGCAGCAATTCAAGGACAGATCAATCACACCCTCCCAGACTAAAATCCCTGAGAAGAAATGAAAATGGAGAAGACACAATCTGAGTACTCACCTCTCGGATACTCGCTGCTCTCCCACTGCCCTCAATAATTTCTCACTCTCTCAGTCACTTTCATCACTCTACATTTACAAGAAAGATATAGAGAATTTATATGAAAGGTCTTCCCATCAGAGTCAGCAAAAAAACCACGTGATGACATAACGAATTCACCAAACGAATTTAGCATTGCCAGCTGAATTGATGACGTGTCAGAACTTATTCACAATCGTCACCTCCATTTTCTTCAATTTCTTCTTCTTCGGTTGTAATTTCTTGTTTTTTTCTCTTCTTCCTCAAAATTAGAACCATCAATGGCAGTCAAACTGATCATCAATCTGAAAAATTAATGAAATCTTAGAAAATTGTTCAATAACAGGGCAATTAGTCAGAAGAAAGAGAATTCCATTATAAATTAAGAACGTGTACTTTCTATACATGATATTTTGCATCGTTGAGGAGAGAGATGAGGGAAGTGGAGAAATGGACACCCGAAACTTCATCATCCTTTTCAAACTATGAACTTTGTTGCTGCAAATCCATCATCTTCATCATCAAGGTTTGAACCCAAATATTGGAAAGTGGTTTTATTTTCAGAGGAAGGAAAAGCTGGTATGGAAAGGGAAATGGGTTTCCAAGATGGGTTTTGAACGATGACTGAAGATTGTTGCAGTCGTTCAAAGATGGGTTTGGGAATTTTGGTTTAGATGACAACATTCTGAACGCAAGTTTCCAAGATGGAAGAGAGAGAACGAGGAGAGAGACGTTTAAAGGATTTTTTTAATACTCTTCTCATCCAAAAATTGTAACCCTAGTTAACAAAAGGACCTAATTTTTACATAAATGAAAGTTAGAGGGTCTAATTTTTACAATTATAAGTTTAAGGGTGATATTGCAACAATCATAATAGTTTAGGCGTGGTTTTTGCAATTTGCCCAAAAAATAATCAAATTGATTCTTGCTATATAATATTTTAACCTAATATTCACTTATCTAATATTATGCTCCAAACAATGTGTGGTTCGAATTCGTCCTCACCTTAATAGGTTAGATACATACTCAAATTTGTGTTACTAACTTATTAAAAATAAAATAACGACAATACCTAAAATAGTTATATTTGAAGAGTTTATAAATTGTAATAGACATTTTGAAACATAATAATCAAAATAAAACAAATATAAAAAAAAAATAATAATAAGAATCACGTTCTAAAAGTTGAGAAAATAAAATAAAATAAAATAAACCAAAAAATTCAATAAATAAATTTGGAATCAAAATAAACTTTAAACGTTTCATTTATTACAGAAATTGTTGCCTCGTAGTAAAATGATGCTTTTTTCCATACTCCAAAAAGAAAATAAATAGAGATAAAAAGATAAACAAAAACCTTACATTTACAATATAATTGGGCAGAGCAGAAAGAAAGAAAAAGGAAAACAAAAAGAAAAATAAAAATATGCAGGCTGTGGGGTTCGAACCCACGCGCACTTATGTGCAGAAGATCTTAAGTCTTCCCCCTTAACCTCTCGGGCAAACCTGCTGGTTGTTTTTTAAACCAACAAAACATTTATCTATTACCTTTCAAATGCTTCAATTATCTACAAAAAGATTACGAAAATAACACGCGTAAATAAAAACCGAATCGTCCATACAAATCTGGCTAAATGAAATTAGAAGTATAAATTCAGTCTAAAAAAATGGGTTCAAATCAGTTTTTTTTTTTTTTTTAAAAAAAAAGGGTTCAAATCACCATGTAGTCACCGAAATGAATATAAATACTAATAATATAATTTACAATTATAGACAGGATCTTCTCAAAAAAAAAAAAAAAACTTATTTATTAATTTAAGTATTTTGTTAATAAATTCATTGGCCCCGTTTGATAACCATTTCAGTTTTTGGTTTTTGGTTTTTCTGTTTTTGGTTTTTTGTTTTTGGTTTTCTGTTTTTTAAAAACAAAAACCATATATGTTTGATAACTGTTTTTTGTTTTCTGTTTTTAAAAAACAGAAAACCAAACTTGTTTGATAACTGTTTTTGGTTTTCAGTTTTTTAAAAATTAGAAAGATGAACATATATTTTAGAGAGAAAAAAATGTGTAGAGACATTGAAACAAAAATTTAGAGACACAAATATAAATGTTTTCGAGAGATTTTTGTTTTTTTTTAAAGACGAGAGAAAAGTTAAACATAAAAAAATTTAGAGAGGTGAAATAAAATGTTTAGAGAGAGAATATTAGTTAGACTCAAGAAAAGATATTAGTTAGAGAAAAAATAGAAAAAAAAAAAGTCAGAGTAAAAGCGATAAATTTAAAATAAAAAAAAGATTAAATAAAAAGAGAAAATTTAAAGAGATAGTAAGGTTAAGAGTAAAAAATATGCTAAAGAAATAACGATGAGTTAGAAAAATAAAGAAAAGTTGTAGCGATAGAAAATTTTGGAGATTTTTTTTTTCAAAAAAAAATTAGAATATTTTAATTAAGGAGACAAAAGTTATTGATAAGTTTTTCGAAATAGATAAGTTATAGAGAAAAAAAAAATTAAGAGAGAGAAAAATAAATTTTATAGAGAGAAAAACGTTTTAGAGAGAAAAAAATAGAAAAAGGAATTTGTTGGAGAGAGATAGGTAAAAGAGGAGAAAAATAAGGATTAGAAGAAAAATGGGTTTTTGAAAAACAGAAATCTGTTTTTAAAAACTACTTTTTTTGGTTTTTGAAATTTACTTATAATTTCGAAAACGTTTTTAAAAAACAGAAAACAAAAAACAGAAATGGTTATCAAACACCCCTGTTTTTTAAAAATGAAAAACAAAAACAGAAAACAGAAAACGAAATGGTTATCAAACGGCCCCTAAATTACCATAATATTTGTTTTTTTTTTTTTTTTTTGAGAAGAACAATTGATAGCACTCTTTTATCAATATATATCTCTTTCTCAAAATATATATATATATATATATATATATCTGTAAATTTTTGTCTCAATGTTTTAGATGCTTCAAGTTCAAACCATTTTTTGGGCTCAAAGCGTGTTATTTTCCTTATTGTATTGCAGTGATAAGTTTAACCAATATTCTATACCAATCCAACACAATATAAGTTTGCTTACAAATACTTTTGTGCATGATGATGTGGAAAAATCCAAAATATTATAATTGCAGGTGATGTCCACCCAGTTAGTTTTTTCGGACACTATAACAAAAGAGAAAAATATACAATCTGGAGCACATACAAACTGACAATGGATGAACTTCAGTAGGAGTCCTCATTTTTTTAACCTTATAGTTCTAATTAGTGGAAGGCATCATGGACGCCAAACATCCCGAATAAAATTAAGATATTTGCTTGATGGGCTATTCATGATATTCTACCTTATTCGATGAATCTTGTCAACTGATGTACTCACTGTGATTCTTGATGCCCCATGTGTGGATAGGAAAATGAAACATTACTTCATGTTTTGTGGGGGTGTAAGAGGGTAAAGAAGCACTGAGTCCTTGGAGTATAGTGCAATCTCTCATCAATAACCATTTTGATAATCCTCTTGATCTTGTTTGTAGGGTTCAGGAGATGTTCCATTTAAATGATTTGTCTATATTTGTGGCAGTTCTATGGGTTGTGTGCAACAAACGAAATAGAGCAGTTGTTCAAGGATACCAGAACTAACACGAGCAAGAAGACCTGATTGATTAGGCATAATATACATATTTGAATATATGGAGGTCCAAACGAAATGAAATGAAGGTCATGAGAGAGCAAGACATATTGAAGATACCCAACCCATCAAGTGAAACACCACCGCCCCACAACCATTTCAAGTAGAGTGTGGATGCAGCTGTAGCCATGAGGAAATAAGCTCCAATACAATCATCAGAGATTCAAAATGAGAAACAATGATGGCTGCAGAAAAAGTTCAGGGGAACGAGCTACTCAGTAGAGTGGGCATAAGCATAGGCACTGGTAGATGGAGTTCGATTAGCGTTGGAGTCAAGCATATCACCAGTTTGGCACGGAGGTGGATTCTAAAATTGTTTGGAATCCACTTCAAAACTCAAGCATTTCTCCACAATTCAACACATCAAGGGATTTTTGCTTACTCCTAGAGATGGGAATGAAGTAGCATACATGTGCTACTCATGCTTGCACTACGAGATACTTCAAATTTTGGATAGAAGTGTGTTCCACACGGGCCAACAACATCCTAGTTCAAGAAATGCCTCCCACAGATGTTTCGACGAACTATATCTTTAACTTCTTAGTTTTGTTCTTTGTTTATGTAGTTCTTAAAAAAAAAAAAAAAAAAAAAAAAAAAAAAAAAAAAAAAAAAAAAAAAGTCCAACATAATATATGTAATATTTAACACCCTTATCTCACTTTCTCCATTATGTTTGAAACAAATTAGTCACAACCAAAATAGACCAAAAGGTTATTACTACTTATTAGTTTGGGTTAAAACGTAACTTCTAATTGATTGCAATTAGTATTGATATCAAATGAAATATTAGGTAGTAAACTTCTTCCACCTTTTTTTTTTATCCCCTACTTCCTTCCACCAATTTTGTTCCTTGTTTTCTTCACTCACTTAATTGATTTCTTTAAAACATCTTATACTGCCTATTTTAACCCTTTTTTTTTGTCTCCTTATTATTTTATCTTTCAATTAAATAACCAATTAAAAATATTTAAAAGTTAAAACAAAGGCACATAGGAATATAGGAAAAAATTTATGTTATCATTTTACTATTTTTCCGAATATTGTCTTACTCTCTCTCGATTATTATTATTATTGTTTTTTTTTTTTTTTAAATAAGAAGTGTTTCAAGACTAAATGATAACATAAAATTGTCTTACTATATCTTACTTTTATGTTATCGCTTTACTGTTTTTCTGGATATTGTCTTACTCTCTCTTAACATTTTATTTTATTTTATCAGACCACGTACTTATTTTATCAATGTAGTTCAATGACTAAAAAACAACATTCTCTCATACAATACAATCAAACTACAAATTTCACAAGCATCCCACATGATTAAACTTTCAAAGTTATGTTAATTTGATTTTCGAACTTTATAAAGTATTCAATAATTTTTGAAGTCTCAATTTTGTGTCTAATAGGTCTCTAAACTTTAAAAATGTCTAATAGGTCCTTAGAACTTTCAATTTTATGTCTATCAAATCTGTAACATATTCGCAATTTTTAAAAATTAATCAATCTATTATTAGATATAAATTTGAAGTTTGTATGTCTATAAAGACTCTAAACTTCCAAGTATTTAGTAGGCTTGTGAATTTAAGAAAATGTCAAAAAGATTGTGGACTTATTAGACACAAAATTGAAAGTTAAGGGACTTGTTGGACACAAAAACCTACTAGATACTTTTAAATTTCAAGGACCTATTTGACACGAATGAAAAGTTCAAGGATCTAATACTTGACACATGTTAAAGTCAAAAGACCCTATTGAAGCAATCTTAAAAGTTGAAGGACTAAACTTGTAATTTGTCTTAAAAATCATTTGAAACCGACCTACCTACTTCGATCACCAAAAGCGGAATAGGACACATAACTACAAAATCATAACAGGTATCTACAGCTAAAGCTAGCCAAGCAAAACCAACAAGCCAAATTCCACAGAAACTAAAATCTGTTAGCAAAAAATTAGGTATTTGAAAAACTGTATAAAAACAAACCATTGGAAGAAGGGGCAGACAAAAAGGAAGAGAGATTGAGAGAAATAGATTGGAGGATATTGAAAAAAAAAAAAAATCTTTTTGGGCCATTTTGAATAATTTTATTTTTTGCTTTCAAAGAAAAAAGAAAAAGAAAAAGAAGAAGAAATTGGAGCACTTTGTGAATGGGGAATGTGGACGCCAATCACATCGCCAAAAAGAGCCGAAGTTTAACGGCATTTAAATCATTTTCACTTTCAGAACAAGGATGGAAGATCGTCGGAGCCTGCAAGAAAGGTTGGTATAAGCTTCGAGCAAGCCTAAATATATAGCTTCAAGATCGATATCACTTTTTTTTTCAATGAGCTTAACTTAGGGTTGCGAGCACGTACGACATGAACGCTACTCAATTGGAATGGTATTGTTTTTTTAGTACATCAACATTTGGGGGTGAGGAGATTCGAACCTCTGACATTTTAGTCGAAAGTACATGCCAATTACCACTGAACTAAGCTCATTTTGGCAATTGGAATGGTATTGTTAGATGTACTACAAGAGGAATTAACATTTGTGGGTTGACTGTGAATTCAATGATTAGAAGGAAGATATATAGTCTCGTTTAATATTTTTTAGCCTTTTCCGTTTTATTTATTTCATCCCATATGTCAAATATGATGGTTGGCTTGTGCCTATGTTGTATTGAAGAACAAATTTTACGAATTGGTTTCATTCACCATCGCTTGTCGATTAATTTTTTTTACATTTGAACTATATTAAATGTTTGTTAGATTTTAATTATCCCTGGCCTCGCCTCGTGTGTTTTTGAACTAGTTAATAACAAACATAAATAGGTTCGAATCCCCCCACCTCCAAATGTTGATGTAAAAAAAAAAACACATACATAAATAAATTATTTAAAAAATGAAATTGATAAATAAATCATTTTGAGAAAAATACTTGAAAGCAATTTTTTTAAAAAAAGTGTGTTAGTATATTATAACTTGTATATAAAAACACTTATGAGTAAATGTAACCAAATATTTACTGGGTATAAAAAGAGTTTGTTAGCATGCTGGGATCCTCCTGAAGGAGGGTTTTGGAAGATCAATGTAGACGCTGCATGGGTACAATCTCCACCATCGACGAGAATTGGGATAATCTGTAGAAATTTGGAGGGGGGAAACGATAGATGGGAGCCTCTTCCCTGTTTTTCGATATGGATTTTCTGGATCCAATGGCTGAATTGTTAGCCATTCTTGAGGGAGTTCGAGCTCTTGGATGTGGGAAGATCATTGTGGAGTCTGACAACATTCAAGTAGTTAATTTGGCCTCAAAACATTCGGAATCATGGAATGAGGTGGAATCCCTAGTTGATGCCATCTGGTCCCAAAAATATTGTTTTTACTAAAATAAAATTTAGGCATGTTTCTAGGGGGAAAAAAAACAAGGTAGCTGATGCAATAGCTAAAAAAGCAAGAGAAATAGGTTTAACGGAGACTTGGGTTTATCCTATCCCGAGTTGGATTTGTAATCTAGTTGATTCTGACCATGTCATCGTTTGCCCTTAAGACGTTTTAATAATAGTTTGTTATTTTTAAAAAAAAAAAAAAAAAGTAACCAAACATATGAGTGTTTAAATTCTAAACAACTTTTATACAAAATATTTAAAAGAAAATGCATTATTGAAAAACACTTAAAGTAGAAAGTATTCCAAACAGATCAAAAGTTAACTTTGGTTTGTTACTCTATTAAAATCTAAACAGAACTCTTATCTTAATAATTGAACTCTATCGTTCCATATGTTTAGGATTTGACAGAAAAAACAACAAATTTGTTGTTTTTCTTTACTGTCACTCCCTCTCAAAATCAATGTAAAAATTATCCAGCTTTTCTCTAATAACTAATTGATAAAATTAGGACGAGACATATTAAGGAATGACATCAAATTCTCATCCTACCTTTCATCGAGGTGAAAACGGCTGCAGATATTTACCACAGATGAGGTATAATTAAAACTTAATCCGATGCGTAAGAATATCCTATACAATTTAGCCTAAATAAATTAAGGAAAAATCGACCAACAAGAACTTAGCTCAACTGAAATAATCTTGTTATTTCAAAAAAAAAAAAAAAATTAAGGAAAAATCGAATGTTACCATAAAATTCCAATTTTCATCCAACTTGATTACGAACTTGGATAAATATCAGATGAAGTATAATTAAAACTAACCCCATGCGTAAGAATATTCTATATAATTTAGCCTAAATAAATTAAGAAAAAATCGAATGTTACCATATAAAATTCCAAATTTCATCCAACTTGATTACGAACTTGAATAAATATTGTAATATATCTATTTTAAATTTGCATTTATTTTTTTTAATTTAAGTTAAATAAGATGTGTGGAAGATTGAACCTTTGACCTCAAGAAAGTCATATCCCACTTAGTTATGCACATGCTCAGATTAACTTGTCTTCAACTTGAATACAATATTTTGTAACATTTAAGCGTTACAATTTTATCTTTCAATAGACTTTCATTTCAATAATAGTTTTACGTATATATATATACATATACTTACTTACGTAAATATATTTTTAAAATTAATTATAAAAAACAATCCTAAAGATTGATTTTTGTTAAAATTTATGAGTTTGAAGACATATTAAATGATTGATTTTGTATATTCATCATGCTTATTTTTTTTTTTTTTTTGCAAGTTTTGACTTTTATTGAAACTAGGTTTTTACCACGTGCGATGCACGTGTAATAATTTGACTATATTATTATGAAGTAAAGTGAATTTGAAACTAATTATGCTTAGTTCTATAGATTCTTATAATTTAAGCAATCGTTGGAGATTCACATTTTAATACATGCCTATTGTACACCAATATAATCTTTTTTTTTTTTTTTACATGATTGACATTAGTTTTTTTTTTTTTTTTTTTTTTTTTTTTTTTTTTTTTTGAAGAAAATTGACCTTAGTTCTTCTTATAGATATCAATTTAACTTGGATTACTTTACTCATCACATCTATAAAATGAAATCAATATTAGTAATTATCTCTACTAAACTTATATGCTTTCATCGGGATTTCAAAATCAACCAGATTTTGATTTTTTATGTTGTATACTTCTCTTTCTAGTTCTTCTATCTCGATCATTTGACATAAATGAGAGTTCTCAATTCTTGCATAAAAAAACGTGATTTTAAAAAAAAATTGACAAAATTGAAATATTTCCTAGTAGACACAAAGCGCAAAAAACAAAAACAAAACAAAATTAAATTGTAATGAAACTTGATTTTTTTAAAAAAATAAAATTGACAAAATCGAAATATAAATCAAAATCATTCCTAGTAGACAAAAAAAGGTGAACAAAACAAAAATTAAATTGAAAAAATCAAAACTCTTCCCAATAACCACAAAACATTAACAAAAAAATTATTGAAAAAATCAAATATTAATGAAACATGGTTTTTTTTTTTTTTTTGAAAAAAATTACAAAAAATCAAAGTTCTTCCATATAGAAACAAAACGTGGAAAAAAAATTAAAGAGATAAATCAAATTTTAATGAAACATTATTAAAAAAAAAATTGACAAAATTGAGATCTAGACACAAAACGTTTAAAAAAATAATTGACAAAATCAAATTTTAATGAAACTTGTTTTTTTAAAAAAAAAAAGAGAAAGAAAATTAACAAATTCGAAATCCATCCACATAGACACAAAGAAAAAAAAATTGAGTAGATCAAATTTTAATGAAACTTGATTTAAGAAAAAATTGAAACAATTAAAATCTTTCCCGTAGACACAAAACGTCAAACAAAAAAAATCAAATTTTTATGATTGATTTTTTTAAAAAAAGAAAATTGAAAAAAATAGAAATCTTTCTAATAGAAACAAAATGTGAAAAAAAAAGTTAATTAACAAAATTAAAAAATTGACAAAATCGAAATTATTCTCGATAGACACAAAACTTTTAAAAAAATCATTGATAGAATGAAATTTGAATGAAACTTGACAAAATCGAAATCCTTTTTTGTAGACACAAAACGTGCAAAAAATAATTTAATTGACTAAATCAAATTACAATGAAACATGATTTAAAAAAACAGAAAATTGACAAAATCGAAATATTTCTAGTAAACACAAAATGTAAACAAAAAATAATAAATTGAAAAAAATTGAATTTTAATGAAACTTGACTTTAAAAAAATTGAAATCACTCTTAACAGACACAAAACGTGAAAACAAAATTAATTGACAAAATAAAATTTTAATGAAACTTGATTCTTTTTTTTTTAAAAAAAAATTGGCAAAATTGAAATATTTTTAGTAGACACAAAACATGAAACAAAAAAAATTAAATTTTAATGAAACTTGATTTTAAAAAAAAAAAAATTGACAAAATCGAAATCTTAACAAAACTGAAAAAAAAGAAATTAATGACCAAAATTACATTTTAATGAAACCTATTTTTTTTAAATAAAAAAATCGAAATCCTTTTCGATAGACACAAAACACGTAAAAAAAATTAATTGATAGAATCAAATTTTGATGAAACTTGATTTTTTCTTTTAAAATCAAATAAAATTGACAAAATCGAAATCTCTTTGTAGACACAAAACGTGAAAAAAAAAATTAGTTGAAAAAATCGAATTTTAATGAAAGCTTGTTTAAAAAAAAAAGAAAAAGAAAATTTACAAAAGAAATATTTCTAAATCAAAATCGTTCCCAGTAGACACAAAAGGTGAAAAAAAAAAGTTTACAAAATCAAATTTTAATGAAGCTTGATTTTTTTAAAAAAAAAAAAAAATTGATCAAATTGAAATATTTCCAATAGACACGAAATGTGAACAAAAAAATAATAAATTGACAAAGTTGAATTTTAATGAAACTTGATTTTTTTTTTTAAAAAATGAAATTGACAAAATCGAAATCACTCTCGATAGACACAAAACATGAAAAGAAAATTAATTGACAAAATCAAATTTTAATGAAACTTGTTTAAAAAAAATTTGACAAAATCGAAATCTTTTTGGTAGACACAAAACGTGAAAAAAAAAATTGAAATTGACAAAATTAAATTTGAATGAAACTTGATTTTAAAAAAATTGAAACCGTTCTGTAGACACAAATCATGAAACGAAATAATAATAATAATAATAATTCAATGGAGGTACTTGGACAATGGGAGGAGATAAATAATTGTAAATGTGAAAACCAATGGAATTTATTGACGGAATTTATACTCAAATCAAATATTCTTTTTTTTAGACTAAATTAAATATTCTATTGAATTTAACTAAACTACTAATTTTGATTATGGAATTTAAAAACTAAAGGATAAGATCACCATAATATTTTAAATTTTATTAAATTACAAATTTTGATTATGGAATTTGGAAACTAATTATAAATAGTTAGAGATGTGATGTTTTTTTTAATTAAAAAATTACGAATTATGATATTTTTATCTTTTTGTTTTTCAATAAAAACAATTACGAAATATGATTTTAGAAATTTAAAACTAATTAGATTTTGACTAATGTAATTATCTTAAATTTAAAAGGGTATTTTAGTCTAAAAATGTTTTTCATGGATCCTTGCTTTTTAATATTTAAAACTAATTAGATTTTGACTAATGTAATTATCTTAAATTTAAAAAGGGTATTTTAGTCTAAAAATGTTTTTCACGGATGCTTGCTTTTTAATATACTAGTTTTTAACCACGTGCAACGCACGTTTATATATTTAATTGTGTATTTTTCTTATGATTAATAAAACAAGTTATAAAATAAAAATATAATATATATTAAATATTAATATAATATCATACAATATATATATATATCTTTATACATACAATATATATATTTATTAATAATTAAAACTAATTCATCTAAATTTTCCCTTCACATAATTTACTTTTTTATAATTAAAAATATATAATTATATTTTAGAGACAGAGACAATTTTCACAACTTTTCATTAAAATAAAATTTTTTATATTGAAAATTATAAATTCTATTGTAGTTTTTTTTTTAAAAAAATAAAATAAAATTTAATCAACTCACTATGAAATAAAGGATTGAGTGTTTTCTTTTGATATATATATATATATATATATATATTTTTGGCGGGGGCGCGGGAATAATTATGATAATACACTTTAATTATTGCTTTTATAAATAAGCAAAAATAATTTAATAAACATGTTCAATTTCTAATAGAAATTAAATTTAAATGTCATTGGATTACCAAAATCAAATTAAAGCATGCAAAATGTTTTAAATTAAAATAATTTAAATTTAAATTTTAAAGAAACAACATTGAAAAGAAAAACACAATAGTATAGTAAGTATCCTCTTTCGAAAAAAAAAAAACTAAAAATATCTTGAAAATAACAAATAAAATTGAATAGAATGATTTTAAAATAAAAAATATCAATACGTATAGACAAAAAAATTGAATAGAATAATTTTAAAATAAGAGATATCAATACGTATAGACAAAATTTTGATACCTAGAAAAACTTGAAAATAAATAATTCAAACAAAAATAATTATAAACCTAAACCTTAACCTTTCTAATTCAAACACATCAATTAAAAAGCCAAACTAAAAAAAATACTTAAAATATAAACGAACAATTGGAAGAAATTGAAAAATACTTTAAATATAAACGAACAATTGGAAGAAATTGGAAGAGATAAGTAATTATAAACCTGAAAAAAAAAAGTTGGAGGGAAAAACAGAAATTAAAGTCAGTCAGTCGTAACATAAAATATTTGAGAATGACTTTCTTTTAATTAAATTGATAAAATTAAACAAAAATATTATAATTATAATTCAAGGGATGTACCTAAAACCATGAAGGGGATGAATAGTTTTGATGTGAAAACTAATGGGAGAAGGGAACAATTTATAGAGGAAATTTAGATTCAAATTCTAATTTGATTAGAGTTCGGATAGAGTGTATATAGATCATTTGATAATTTGATTAGATTTTGGATAGAGTGTATATTGTTTTTTATCTTTTACTTTTTAGTTATAATAAATAAATTTAACTAAAATAATTATCTTAAGATTTGTTTTTTTCAAATTTTAATTTTATTTTTTGTTATTCTCACGTTTTTTTCTTTTTTCTTTTTTAATTTTTTAATTAAAATAATTATCTTAAGATTTGTTTTTTTCAAATTTTAATTTTTTTGTTATTCTCACGTAATGAGTTTTTTTTTTCTTTTTTTACTTTTTAATTAAAATAATTGTCTTTAAGATTTGTTTTTTTTTTTTTCAAATTTTCATGATTGGTTTTCATATTAAATTTGTGAAAGTAACTTTTTTTTTATCTTCACGTAGTGGTTTTTTTTCTTTTTTTTTCTTTTTAATTAAAATAATTATATTTAACTAAAATAATTATCTTAAGATAATTCATGGAGGGAATTTAGATTCAAATTCTAATTTGATTAGATTTTGGATAGAGTGTATATACATCATATGATAATTTGATTAGATTTTGGATAGAGTGTATATTATTTTTTATCTTTTACTTTTTAATTATAGTAAATAAATTTAACTAAAATAATTATCTTAAGATTTGTTTTTTTCAAATTTTAATTTTTTTTTTTATTCTCACGTTTTTTTTTCTTTTTATTTTTTATTTTTTAATTAAAATAATTATCTTAAGATTTGTTTTTTTCAAATTTTAATTTTTTTTGTTATTCTCACGTAATGGGTTTTTTTCTTTTTTCTTTTTTTTCTCTTGTTTTACTTTTTAATTAAAATAATGAGTTTAATGAAAATTGGATGACTTTTAAAAAATTGAACAAACAATTTTTTTTTTAACTGTTTGTTAAAGTGATTAATTTGAAATAACTTTGAATACCGGTATGCAGCCAACATTTTGATGTTATATACGGGTATGCAGTCAAGTTTTGTTATTTTTAAAACTACTTTTTTTAGTTTTAAAATTTTGGCTTGGTTTTTGAAAATATGAGAAGAATGTAGATAAAAAACACAAAGAAACATAAAGTAGAAGTAGTGTTTGTAAGCTTAATTTTAAAAAACAAACAACAAAAAGTGAAATGGCTGTCAAACGGGACATAATCTTTTAAATTTGTATATAACATCTTCAAACTTTAAAAAGTGCCAATAGATTCTTAAACTTCAAATTTTGAGTCCCAGTTTCATGTCCAATAGATTCATTAATTAAAAAAGATGTTTAATATCACAAACATCTTTTTAAAGTTTAGACCAAAATTTGTAATTTTTTTAAAATTCAACAACTTATAGGGTATAAAATATAATTTTGAATTTAAGATATTTTAGTACAAGATATAATGCCAAAATTCGTAATTTAACTTGTAATAATTGAGCCATATAATTTAATATATTTGTCATAATTAAAAATAAAAGGAAAAAAAAAACCATACAGCAGCGGGGATTGCCCCGTCATCACAAGCCATATTGCCCAGCCGCTTCCGCAGTAGAAACCGTCTCGATTTTCCTTTCTCATTGCCATTCCCTTATGAGAAAACAGAAACTTTGACGGAACGTTTATTTCTGTCCGACCAAATATTCCATCTTACCCAAATACCCCTACGCCCCTCGTTGTCAACTTTGTCTGATCCTAAATTCATCTTTCCTCAAAGGACAAAACCGTAATTTCGTCCTCCCAGCCCAAGACTCGCTTCTCAACAAACAATGTCATCGGAATTTCGGAATCTAACCCTATTTCCCTTTCCCCTTTTCTCCACTCCCCCGAGACGAGCCAGATCCGCGAAGCTCCCTTTCGAATTTCGAAAGCGAAGAGGACGCCCGATTTTTGCTTTTCTTCGATCTCTTCGATTCGATTTCGTACTGGTTTCGAATCGGGAGCTCGTTAACGATGGGCGATTTCAATCTCGCTCTCGTAATCGTCGCTATAGTCGTCTGTGTGATTGTATTCATCTTCAATGTGTACCTTCTGGTTAATTACCAGCACCCTGATGATAAGAATCAGGCGTATTTTCCTAAATTTGTCGTCGTTTTCGGCCTTTCCATTGCGTTGATCTCTATTTTGATGTTACCGGCCGACGTCGCCAACCGGCAGGCCTGCAAGCACGCTTTGTATAATGGCGCTTGTAACCTCACATTGCCGATGAAGGATCTATGGCTCGCTATCTATATCGCCGATGCTGTGCTCGTCTTCTTCGTTATTCCTTTCGCCATGTTCTACTACGAAGGAGACCAGGACAAGTAATTGCTTTGATTTTGAGTTTTTTTTTTTTCTTCCTGAAAAGATTTTATTTATTATTTGGAGGCTTTATCATTATTATTATTATTTTTTTGTTTTATCTCTGTGAAGGAGCATTGGCAAACGGATCAAAAGCGCCTTGATATGGGTTGTGGTAATGGCCATCGTCTGTGCTCTCCTGTTGGGAATTTTATACGGTTAGCTCTTTTGCTCATTCTCGTGGATTTTTGCGTTTTGTTGGTCTTATATTTGGTTTTTAATTCTGGCTATAAGATGTATTTATAAGTTGTGCCGATTCTAAAGTTGAAGGCAACACTAAACCTTAGTTTTACGCTTATTTCTTGTCTGCTCTCAAGGTAATTGGACTTTAGGTTTCTTCCTCACATTTCAAGTTTTCAACTAATGGAGGCTTGAAATATGATTACCATGCTTTGATTTTTCCTTTCCTTCATAATCACATCCTCATTTTACCTCAAAAATAGCCAAGTGACGATTTGACTATTCCATGGCTCTTTAACTGTAGCATATAAATGTCCTTTCAATTGGTGCACACGCGTATCTAAGTCATAATAATTTATCGTTTCCCTTTAAGCCTTAGTTTTAGGTTGAAAGTTTGCCATGTCTTTTAACTCATAAACTTTGTTGGTATATATATCAGGGCTTGTTGGAGAAGTTGACTTCAGTGTTATGCATCTCTCTTCAAACACTGCTTCTTTTCCTAGTCAATGGGAGTTCTCTAGCAGCCAACCGTGCATTGGAAATGGTGCCCGCCAGGTTCTACTTTGTTTGGAAATTTTACACGTCTTATATGGTTCAATTTGGTATTCAGTTGCCAGTTTTTAATTATGGATTTGCATAATTTTATCAAATTAACATCTACATGACTGTTTTTTTTTTTTAAAAAAAAAAATTGTGTTGCAGTGTTCAGCATTCACGACAAGTGCTTCATCACAGAAAACATGGACAATGCGCACTACTTTTCCAGAATATGTCGTTGCTCTTGCCACTATTGTTGGATCCGTACTCTTCTCTGTAAGTTCATTGATGGAGATTGGAGGAAAACACTGGGTCTCCATCTTTTATGAAATAGTGAACCGTTTAAATACATGTACTCTGTCCTTTCTTTTATTGCCTATTAGTCGTCTAGTAATTGGAATTCATGAGGAAGCAAAAGCATGATATTGAATTTACTGACAAACGGCTTAAAGGAAATGAGTTCAATCCATGATGGCCACCTACCTAGAATTTAATATCATACGTGTTTCCTCACAACCAAATGTAGTAGGGTCAGGCGGTTCTCCCGTGTGCACAAGCTGGTCCAGACACCCACGGATATCAGAAAAACAAGAATTTATTGACAAATGTTTCATGTTGAATTTATGCACACTGTTTAGTCAAATTTTTTGGTTTTTATCAATTTATTACTTTTTAATCTACGAAAAATTTTGCCTACTGTTTAATTTTACAATACTCAAAAGACTTTTTGCTGATCTCTCTTTTCCCCCCTCTCCATTAGATATTTGGAGGTGTTGGCATTGCTTGTCTGCCCTTGGGCCTCATTTTCTCATTCATTAGGCGTCCAAAGGCTGTTATCACTCGCTCACAATATATCAAGGTGCTTTTTAGTGTTTTATAATGCACATTAGTTTTTATTTTAATGGTGGGATGGGCTTGCTAATTTCCATCACTAATAAGTTATGCTTTATATCCTGCAGGAAGCAACAGAACTGGGGAAAAAGGCAAGAGAACTGAAGAAAGCTGCTGATGGACTCCACCAGGAAGAAAGAAGTGGTTCTAAGGGTCGAAAATGGCGAAAGAATGTGAAGGCTGTAGAGAAGGTATGTTTCACTATTCACAATTTTGGTGTTAATGTTCTTTGTGGGGTTTTCCCCTCTCTATTTGAATTTGGTTTCAAGGACATGCATTGTTCACTATTATCATATAAATACTGAAGAACCTCTGCTTTTGCTAGAAGTGTTGAGAGTATTATTTTTGTTAGATGAGAACACGTCACTGAGGTTTGATTTTAGATGTTCAACCTTAAATCTTAATGTGCTTATTGAGACATCTACTCGTTTAATTTTGTAGGAGTTGCTTCAATTAGAAGAAGATGTAAAGCTTTTAGAAGAGATGTATCCACAAGGAGAAAAGGTGAACTGCTGGGTTTAATTTTTGTTATCTTTTCTATTGTAAAATTGCAATAACTTCCATTATCTCCTCTACAAAAATATTAATATGGCAAACTGGATACAGGCGGAGACTGCATGGGCATTGACTGTTCTTGGCTACTTGGCTAAACTTGTGTTAGGAGTTTTGGGGTAAGTGTAGTTATGATCCCCCAATAAAAGAATAGGCGAACGGCATTGTGCACAATGATTTATTTAAGAGTGAGGGAGATGGCATCTTGCTATTTATTTATTTATTTTCATATATGTTGCTAGATTCAAGGTGTAGATCATATTGGAGGAGAGATACATTTCAGTTGCATTTAATATCTATAAAAACCATCACCAATGGAAAGATAATATTTGATGGCAAAAATTGATAAAAAATTCTTACTCTTCCAAAGTCAGGATCTTGGTGGTTCTCTCTCTCTCTGTTTTATAAATTGAAGATAGATTATGTCCACTCTTCTCTTTTGCTGTCTGTTTTTCTGTCCGAGGTAGTTGACCCAGCTGGGACATTTCTGTTTTTTGTTTTTTGCAGTTCCGTTCCATTTTTTTTGGAAATAAGTTTTTTTAGCAAGTATATTAGGCTCGAGTTTATCTTTGTCTTTTCAGATTTGAGACATTCAGTTACATTGTATAATTTACCAATTTTCTCTGTTTGCCAGGTTGATTGTTTCACTGGCTTGGATTATACATATTGTTATATATCTGCTAATTGATCCCCCACTTTCTCCTTTCCTGAATGAAGTTTTTATCAAGCTGGATGATGTTTGGGGTACATTTTTTTCCCTCACATTTTCCTTCCATGTTTTTTTCCTGCTGTGATAAATGTCGATGTGATGATTATTTTCCTATGTCACCAGGTCTTCTTGGAACTGCAGCTTTTGCTTTCTTCTGCTTCTACCTTCTTCTTGCAGTAATTGCTGGAGCCATGATGCTTGGCTTGAGACTAGTTTTTATCACAATTCATCCTATGAAGTAGTTACACTCTTCTTAGTGTTGAGTTTTTCCTTTTTCTTTTATTTTGTTGTGTGTCCAGTTGTTGATTGCTGGAAATTGACGTCATCTTTTTGTTGCTCTTTTGTCTATGCTTGCATATAGGTGGGGAGCCACTCTGATGAACTCTTTCCTATTCAATGTGGGGCTTATCCTTCTCTGCTCCATCAGGTTAGGATTTTCAATTACTGGTGCTTATTATATCTACTTGCATTATAACTTCTATGGTGGTTACCACCCAATAGTGATCCTCAATGAAGAAACAATGTGGGGTGACAAAATCTGGGATACATTTGTGTGGATATGGATAAGAATCTATAATTAATGCATAAGGGCGTTCAAAGAGGGATGGGGGGAGATGATGTCTCAAACCCTTCTCCTAGTCAAGGAGTTACAGAGCATCGTTGATTGACTTGAATAAATAAGGGAGAATGATTATCAAATCTGTTAGTATATATACACATTCTTAAAAAAAAAAACGTTGAAATTGTTGTTTCTTGTGTCCGTGTCTGTGCTTCTTAGGTACACACAACAAGGAGAAAAAAAAGAAGAAAAAAAATGTTTTACTTAAAAACTTCGAACTCCCTCATTCTATCATAATCCTATTTACTCCTTTCAAAATATTAAGGTTCAATTTGATTAGTGTGATTTAAATGAGTGCTATAGTAACTCTTAACTGAGTTTTCTTCTGCCTGTATCCTTCTTTTTAGGAGGCTAATTGTTGACTGTAAGCATTTCTACATTGTGTTAGGCTAGGAAGCACGGATACGTCATGACATGGACATGGTGACACGTCATTTTTTTAAAATCTAGGACACGTACACGACAGGGACACGTTTAGTAAAATATTTATTTTTAAAAAATACATATCATTTTAATACAAGGAGGAAATTCAAAATCAACAAGTTCATGCATTTGTACCCTTAAAAATAAGTTTACCGTATTTCACTCTTAAAATTTATTATTTTTGTCATTTAGTATTTAGTGTACTTAACGAGTGTTCGATATAGACCTATATTGACTTTGTACAACTAGTGTTTGCCACGTATCAATTGTGCTAAGAAGTGTCGGGTACGTGCCCAACAAGTGTCACAGTGTCCAAGTGTCTGACACGTGTTGGACACGGACACACTAGCCAAACCAAAGTGTTCGTGCTTCTTAGGTGTTATGTGTAAGTCGTAGTTGCATAACAGTAGTTCTAGTTTGTCAGTAATGACACAAGAAGGCACTACCTTGAACAAATATCTGATGCTTGGCATCCAGATATTGAGATCTCTGAACAAGCATGAGCTAATTGTTGGTCTCTTTCAGGATGCTGCTGGATGAATTTAATATGTTCCCTCTTATAAAAAAAATTTAAGATGTTCCCTGGACTCTAAACTAAAGATTAAAACTATCTTTGTTAAATGTTGAGCAGCTGTTATTTAGTTGTCACGTATGGCCTGAAATTAGAAGGGAATTCTGTACCTTGAAGTTGTTTGATTGACTATAGCATGTTTTTTCTCTATTTTATAGTGTGATTCAGTTTTGCTCCACGGCATTTGCATATTATGCACGAGCAACTGCAGCACAAGAAATCTTTGGACACACATTGCAGTCTCTTCGCGGTATCAGATATTTGTACAAGTGAGTGATGTGAATTTTATCTACTCATTTTTCTGATCCTGAATCTGTACCATCTGCGTTTCATTATTTGGTTGGATAAACATGGCTGTTGCATCGCAGGTATAATGTGTTCCAAATAGCATTCATTGCGTTGGCGGGATTGACCTTCGTGTATTATGCTGCCTTTGTAAGCTTCCAAAACTAATGTACTTGTTTGTGCTTTAACTCCCAAATTGTGGTTCTAATGCCATGGCATCTCCTTTTGTTTTGTAAACTTAAAGGGATGGAGAAGAAAGAAGCCTTCTGGCAGGTTCCAGCTTTCCTCGTAATTTGTATGTGTTGCCTTGACAAATCAAAAACCGACCGGGCCAACAAATTCTTTCCTGTTCGTGATCCTTTTTAGATTAATTTGATTTGAAGGTCGTGTTTGGCGGAGTTTTTCATTGTTGAATCTTGTGAAGTTGGCAGAAAACATCCAGAGTTGAGTGACCTGAATATACCAAATGACATAGTGAGTGCTGCTGCTTCTTGACTGTTTGTACTTTAAAAAGGCTTTTGTATGTATTTGTTTCTTTGATTTGTGTTATACATTGGCTTAGGCATGTAAAATTAAAGGATGGTTGGTTCTTTGCACACTCAAAAATGGTTTCTAGGAAATGCCTTTCTTTGTAATATAGCCAATTGAGGATGAATAGTTGTATCACTTCTCCACTTCATATTTATGCTTTCATTTTTTCCTCTTCTATTTGTATCTGTGGGACTGTCAAATAGAAAAGAAGCAAAAGAATTTGGACACTCAAAAAACGCAAGGGTTGGTTTGGCTGTTTATTACGTGTCATTTTCTACGTTCATCCTTCCATAATATTTATTTTTGAAAATTTGTCCTCCTATTTAAATAGAACATTTTGTAGTCAACCTAAACAGGTGGCTGAGACATATTTTACCTCTCGTGAAGGATAAGAAATTTAACTTTTCACTCCCTATTTGGGAATGTAATATTCAGGGATTTTTTTTTATTTTTTATTTTTTTTTTATTATTATTTTTTTTTATATTGGGTGGTTTTGGATTGGAGTTCGATCTTGGTAAAAAGGAATGTTGATGATCCCTGAATGAATTAAATTTGATATAATTAACTTAGTTGAAATATTCATATTTTGAAATTAGATGATTTTTTTTCCCTAAAGAGGACAGGGATGGAGAATACAATTCCAATCTTTGATTTATCTACATAATAATAATAACAATGATAATAGTCATCACATAATAATAATAACAATGATAATAATAATGATGACGACGGCAACAACAACAAAATTTGAAGTTTTAGTAGAATTTTTCATAAGAATTTTATTTTATTTAAGCAAATTTAATAATAATAATAATGATGAACGAGGAATAATTTTCCGTGGAGAGTCTTTACCCTGTTCCATCCTTGTTTTAAACTACTAATTTCATAGTTTAATACTAATACCCAAAGTCTACTCATATTGTAAGCCATCTTTTTTAAAATAAATTTTAAACTCAAAAATTAAATACTAAGCTAGACGGGCCCACATAAAGTATTTAGTTTTAAAATATTATATTTTTTTGGAACAGAACTGTATTTAAAATTGAGAGAAATTTGCAAGTACAAAAAAACACCCACCATGGGGCTCAAACCCACAACCACAAGGTTAACAGCCTTGCGCTCTACCAACTGAGTTAAACGAGTCCACATTATATTATATCCAATTGTAATTATAAAACTATAATATAAGAAAGGGATCGATCAAACATCAATCCTAGCACAACAAACATAAAAAAGAAAGGGATTGATCTAAACTCCTTGTGTTCTTTGTAGGAAAAACGAAGAGACAACAAGCCACCTAATCTAAGAGTGCAAACTCACTATGGGGATGTGGCCCTTTTTTATCCCCTGCTCACTTAACTTATTCGATTTGTGCAGGGATAGCTGGAAGCCACTAGATTACTAGAATTGGTTGGCTGACAACATAAGGGAAGAAGACCAAGCTAAAGCTATAATTATGGTGTGGAACGTATGAAATGCAAGGAACAATTTTACAATCAACAACATATCCCCAAATTGATCCATCCTAATTAGACAAATACAAGCTAGACTAGCATAGCATATCCAACGAAATTCCATTGACCTTAGGCACAAGAAGGAGAAAAAATTTGGGAGCCACCTAAGTCATGAAGGATGGCCAACACACGGAAGATGAATTCACATGCAGCTTGAGACGAGCACTCAGGCAATAGAGGCATTAGCTGGGTGATTTGTGACTTTGACGGATCCCTAATTTGCTTTGGCATGGATCAAATTAAAAGGAAATGGCTGGTAAAATCGTTGGAAGCCAAAGCGATTTGGGAAGGGTTAAAAAACGTTTACCTCTTCAGGGACAATTGACATCCTTTGCAATGGAATCTGATGCATTGGAAGTAATCAACATTCTGAATGGGAGTTTGGAAGACTTGTTGGAAGTAAAGAACATTACCGACGCCATTAAATCGCTAAAACGAGAATGATTGAATTTCGCCACTGCCCTAGGTCAGAAAACACAATAGCCCACTATGTTGCTCACACTGCTTCAAAGAATTTTTTTGTGGAGGATCAGGGGCTCTCTTCCTCGCGGGAAGAAAAGGCGTGTCTTTTGGTCCCCCAAGTTCTCTTTGTGGTTTTTTCCCTCTTTAATGAGGGTAGTTGTAGCTAACTTTCTTCGTTAATGCATATATATTTATATAAAAAAAAAATTATAATATAAGATTTTTGTTTAGAAAAAGTAACCCACCATGGAGCTTGAACTCACGACAAGGTTAAAAACCTAAAACATGATTTATTTTATTTTTTTTTCCAAATTAGCATAAAATTGTAAAAGAAACGCCCACCATGGGGCTCGAACCCACGACCACAAGGTTAAGAGCCTTGCGCTCTACCAACTGAGCTAGACGGGCCCACATGCATAAAATTGTTTTTTATTTTAAAACAATATTTTAATACAATGCTTTCAAATTAGAATAAAATTGGAAAAGAAACGCCCACCGTGGGGTTCGAACCCACGACCACAAGGTTAAGAGCCTTGCGCTCTACCAACTGAGCTAGACGGGCCCACACACATAAAAATTGATTTTTTTCTAAATTTCTAATACAACTCTTTCAAATTAGCATAAAATTGAAAAGAAAAATTATATAAAAAAACGCCCACCGTGGGGCTCGAACCCACGACCACAAGGTTAAGAGCCTTGCGCTCTACCGACTGAACTAGACGGGCTGATGTTATTATTTTACAATTTTGTCGTATACTTGATTGTTATGTACAATAAATCGACATGTCGTTTTAATTCTAGGTCATACTCGTAGGCTCGAACAACATGTCGTTGGAGAACTGGTGAGCAGTTGATTAGGTTTTCTGTTTTCAATTTTCATCCAGGCAGATTCGTCCCGCTCTCGCTCGTAATGGCAATCCAATTGAATTGACTCACGTTTGATGGTTCTCGAAGCAGTAAATTCGAGCTCCATTGGTTTCGCTTGCGCTGGCCAGCCATAGAAGTTTTCAATCTGTTCCCTGTAATTTTGTATCTCTGTGCAAATTGCAAGAAGGAAAATGGACATAGCTCTGTTTTCGCCGTCGTCACTTTTCCCCGACGAGGACGAATCTTCTAATGGTACTCACTTCACGCCTCTCTCTCTGATGCTTGTGGCTCGTGCTTTGATTTCATTTCTTTAGGATGTTGCTTTTCGATCCTCTCCCTGTTTGTCTGCTCAGATGAGGGAGCTTCAGAGACGCAGCAGAGCTACGAGGAAAGGAAGCATCAATTTCCCAGAATGGTATTGTTTCTCTTCTTGAAGTTCTTCTTTCTTAACAATGTGGTAATGGAGGTAGTTCAGCTGTTTCGTTTTTACTTGTGAACGAAGTTTCTTGGCGTTAAGTTTTTCAGCTGATGCTTATACTTAAGATGGAAAATTTCAAGTGTAAGCCGAAGGGCAAATTGTAATGCTATTGGCAGTTCTAGATGTTTTGTTTATGTTTGGAAGTTCCTTCTGGAATTTTGTTTCTCACACTGCGACACTGAAATGCAGGAGTTGGTTATTCGAGAGTTTTCATTTCATCAGCTGAATGCAAATTTGCTCTGGCCGGGGACGTTTGCATTTGCAGAATGGTTGGTTCAAAACCCGTCTTGGATTCTAGGACGAAGGTGTATTGAATTGGGAAGGTACGATTATTTAATCGTTTCGGTAATTAGCAAAGTTTTAATGGCTTAACATTGTAATATTATATTTTAGTCTTTGAAAAGTAAATGTTTTGATTTAGTTTCTAAACTTGGTATAAAATATAGTTTTTGCCAATTGCCATCGATAAATTTTTCACCAATCATGTAATATTAGCCCATTTTCATCTTGAAATCTGGCACTTGACCAGTTGCATATTGCTTCAAAAGCATAGCCATATAGACATTTATCAAGTAAATTTTAAAAAGAATGTCATGTCAAGTTTTCACTACAAAACATTAGCAATAAGGATTTAAATGATTTATTTTATTTTATTTTATTTATTATTATTTTGATTATTTTTTTTAATTCAAACTTCAAAGGACTAAAATAAAATCTAAAATAAAATCTTTTAAGTTTGAGAGACCAAATTTAATAAGTTCGAAAGTGTAGGAACTAGAATTCGATCGAAACCTTTTTCAAGTTTCCCACACCTTCTCTTTCTCTTTTAATGTGTAGTCTCCTTAATCTTCTTGTCTAAACCTTAAATCTTCTTCTATGCATCATTGGTCTCTTTTTATGTACAGCCTCCTCAACCTTCTATATGACTATATCTACACCTTCCATTAATTCTGCACCTGTTTTTGCAGTGGCACTGGTTCATTGGCAATATTTCTACGAAAATCGTTTAATCTTGATATCACAACATCAGACTATGATGATCAGGAAATTGAAGACAACATCGCCTATAATTGCAGGGTGAATGGAATTACACCTGCCCTTCCTCACGTTAAGCGTGCGTGAGTTCTCTTTCTGTCTCTGTTGACTAACAATTTTATAGATTAGAAGGTTAAGACTGATGATGCTAAGATAGATAATATGGCTGCGGGTCAAATGAATCTTTCATGAAAAATTACCACTTGTGAAGTTTTTAGAGAACGAAAAACAAATTTCATTAATGAATGAAATGAAGGAGTAAAACTCCAAGCACCTAAAGGTGAATTACCAGAAAAGTTTCCAGTTTGAAATCAAATAAGAAAAATTATAATAAGAGAACAATTGTTTACATTTGCACCAGTACAAAGCATGAAAAAGAACTAAATCCATAAAATTATTAAAGGAAGAGAAAGAGCCCCTGAAAATTCTTTCATTCCTTTCACCCCATAAAGACCAAAGAAAGACCTTGTTTAAAGCAAGCCACAAAATCTTCTTTTCTCCATGAAAGGGATGACTCACAAAAAATAAGGGCAAGGGAATCGTGAATGCAATTGGGCAACATTGTGGACCATCCAAAGGTCGGAAGGATATTGCCCAATATCTAGACGTAAAGGAGCAATGAAAAAATAGGTGTCCAGGATGTTCAGAACTAGCGACACACATAATACACCATGAAGGGGAAAGGTGGAAATGAGGCATACATCTCTAAAGATGATCAACTGTGTTTATTGCTCCAAGACTAAACTCCCAAAGAAAATTTTTAATCTTCTTAGGGTAGGAATTAGTCCAAATCACCTTATAGAGGTCGTTCGAATAAATATTTTGAGTTTCCCCAAGATTTTCCATAAGGGATTTAGCAGAAAAATTATTGGATAGGTCCATCGATTGAGACCATGAGTCATTACAATTCTGCAATTTGATGGAAGAAAGAAGATAAGGGAGATTGGTCCATTTTGTTGTTTCTAAATCATTTAAGTTTCGTTGAAGATTCAAATCCCATGCTGACTGTGTGACAATCTGGCTTCATCAACCATACACCTTGGCCGATTAGTTAATCGACGAAGTCAAGGCAAAACTGTAGCAAGAACTTCACAACTTAACCAAGAATCATGCCAAAAAGATGTAGAAAGACCATTACCCAAACATCTACGTGTTTGGGAAGATACAAGATCAATGGTGACATAGATAAATCGCCAGGGGCATTTGTGAGAACTTCTTTGGACAGTCCTGGGCCAAAGATGAACAATTTCAGAATTATGGATAGTCCTTTGCCAAAGATGAACTATTTCAGAATTATAATATTTAGCTACAATGATCTTACACCATAGTGTATCATCCTCATGTAAGAATCTTCAAAGCCATTTTGCTAAAAGGGCTAAGTTGCGATGCTGAAAATTACCGATTCCAATACCACCCAACAATTTAGGAAGCTGCGTTGTGACCCAATTATCATTGTGCATACCTCCCTCACCTCAAGATCCTTCCCACCCTCACTCAAGATCCTTCCCAAAAAAGTTATGAAGAAGTTTGTCAAGAGTTTTTGCAACCTGTAGAGGTAACTTGAATAAAGATAAGTAGTAGATAGGCATACCAGAGAGTACCACTTGGATAAGGGTATGTTGACCACCTTTTGAAATATAAGCATACTTCCAACTAGGGAGCTTATGTTGAATTCTCTCAATAATCGGTTGCCAAAATTGGATTTTTTGAGTTACCTCTCAAAGGCAATCCAAGATATGTAGCAGGCCAAATACCTTGTTTGCAATCTAATTGTTGTCAACCAGTTCAATTCTGAATCATTTAAATGAATCCCCAAAAACTCACTTTTGACATAATTAATATTCAATTCAGAGGTCATCTCTAATATCTTGATAATATCAAATAAGTTAATCAAAGCTTCCGTATGAAAAGTGGAGAACACAAGAATGTCATCAGCAAATTGCAAATGATTTACCCATAGCTGTGAATTACCCTTGTGAAGTTATCAAAAGAATATTTTGCCTTTTTGGTGGTAGTAATTTTGCCCATGTACTTGGATATAACTTGTAGTGATGGTGATGAACAAAATTTTATTAATGTAGCAAAACTGAATTTGAAGTGATATGTATACCTGAGAACTCATGCTTTGGTTAAAGGGTACATCCCATTTGGCTTTTAGAAGCAGTGAAGCACCTGGCTTTTATTGTTTTGGCATTTTCTCTAGTCTTTCAGGAGCAACCAAGAAAATTAGTTTAAGTAATTGTCCTTTTCTGGGATTTTTCTTTAAATCTCCTTTTGGCATTTTTCTTTTTAAAGGGATCTAAGTTGTTTACGTACTTTTTACATCATCTTTTTTTCCTTTTCAGATACATGGGGAGAGAACTTTCCAATTAGTGATCTGGATTGGGACCTTGTCATTGCCAGCGATATTTTACTGTGTAAGCTCCTAGCCTTTAGTTGTCTGTTTGAGAGATTTTTCCAGGATTTAATCAACTCAGTTTTGATGGGAAAAATAATAGTAATCCCATTGGTTGATGGACGACAGAAATTTGTTGTTTTCTGTATGTGAAGTCAATAACTTTTCAGATGTAACATTTCCTTTCTACATGGGTAATACACTTTGATTAAGTTAATTAGAGCGACGAAAAGTAGTAAACTTCATGTGATTGACTCGCTGGAACTTGAGATCCATAGCAAGTCACTGCTGGACGCTGGTGCTTTTATTTAATAAGAAACAAGAACTTCTCGTTGGTCTTGTAAAAAGTACAAAATGTAAGAACCCACACCCTTAGGAGTCCAAAAGCTTTGAAAAAAAATCCCACTTAAAGTTTATCCAAAAAAGAAAAGAAGTAAAGAGAACTCTAGTAGAAAAGAATTTAGAGAGCTTAAACACACCATTTGGATGCCAAAGACAAGTTGTAGCCAAAACTTCTTCCTCTCTAGGGTTCTTGAGAAATTTTGTAATCTCCTGTCCAGCCATATCTCCCTCCCAAAGGATCGCCTTAGCTCATAAAATGTTCATTTACCCTCTGAGCCATATGCCACACGGCAGCCAGCAGCTGCTCAATACAATTGCCAAGGGACTTCGGAAATCACCAGTGGATCCTCAGAACTCGAAACAATTCCTCCTGAGGCTTGGGGACAATGAGATAAATGCTGAACCCGGGTTTCCATGCTATTTTTGCCAAAAATATTCCAGTTTGCTGTTTTCTGTACTTTTGCCTCTCTCCAGTCTCCACCTCAATAAGAGTTTTTGCAGATTCTAATGTCCAATGTCTATCATCCCTTAAATTTTTTTTTGGGAAAAATACACTTTTGGTCCCTGAGGTTTGGGTTAAGTTACACTTTGGTCCCTGAGTTTTCAAACTCAACAAAAATACCCCTGAGGTTTGAGATAAGGAGCAATTTAGTCCCTGCCGTCCAATTTTCCGTTAAACCCTAACGGACTGCTGACGTGGCACCATTATTTTAATAAAAAAAAATATTTTTTTAAATTTTCTAAATAAAAATAATATAAATATTATTATTTCCTTATTATTTTAATTATTTCTCCTTCCCTCTCTTACTTTTCTTCTTCTCCATCTTCATCTTTTTCTTCATATCTCCGGCGGCCGGCGACCACTACTCTCTGCCACCGCCGGCGACTGAATTTTTTTTTTCCTCTTTTCCCTTCTTCTTTTTCTTCTTCCGCCGGCTATGAGAGTTCCTGTTTCCAATCACCAATCCATACCCTCTTCTTCTCCAATCCAAAAGCTCAACTCTTCTCCCTCCACCATCGCCACCTTCCACACTCCGTCCACAACCTCCGCCCCTCCCTCCACGACCAATATTCCCTCTGCCTGTTACGAACCCACCTCCGTCCTCGACCTCCGCTGCAGTCCCGACCACCTCGCCCCCTCCACCGCCCTCCTCTCCTCCGACGATCATCGCCCCTCCAACCACCCTCCTCTCGACTGGGATGAACAAGCCTTCCACAACCTTGACTGGGACTCCATCATGGGCGATTTGGGCCTTCACGACGACTCCAACCCTGCTCTCAAAAACCCAAACCCCACCAATCCCAACAATCCCGATTTCCACCCTTCGATCAAACCCACCTCGTTTCCCCTGATTTCCTCCTCACCGAACCCTACTCCACCCACACCCACACCTTCAATTCCACCTTCGATTTCACCGCCAATTCCACCAACCTTGCCTTCGAATTCCTCGAAGACATCGTTCGCGCCGCCGATTGCTTCGACTCCAACGATTTCCAACTCGCCCAAGTGATGTTGGAGCGGCTCAATCAACGCCTTCAATCCCCCTCTGGCAAGCCCCTTCAGCGTGCCGCCTTCTTCTTCAAGGAAGCTCTTCAGTCCCTCCTCTCCAGCTCCAACAGCTCCAATCGCTTCTCCTCCTGGCCTGAAAAGAACTTCTCGACGTAACGCACTGCCTTCGTCGTCTTGTCGGAAATTTTCTTCTTAGTTTCCCATTTTTCTAATGGGCCAAAGCCTCTGTTTTTCCCCTTTTTTTCATATAAATTTAGCAGATCTGGAACGAGGCGGAATCGTTTTCGTTTTCGTTTTCTTTTTTTTTTAAAAAAAAAAATAGTGAAAAGAGGCGAGGAAGAAGAAAAAGAAGAAGGGAAAAGAGGAAAAAAAAAAAAAATCAGTCGGCGGCGGCGAGTGGTGGCCGCCGGCCACCGGAGATATGAAGAAGAAGAAGGAAGAAGATGAAGATGGAGAAGAAGAAGAGTAAGAGAGGGGAGGAGAAATAATTAAAATAATAAGAAAATAATAATATTTATATTATTTTAATTTATTTTTATTTAGAAAATTAAAAAAATATTTTTTTTATTAAAATAATGGTGCCACGTCAGCAGTCCGTTAGGGTTTAACGGCAAATTGGACGGCAGAGACTAAATTGCTCCTTATCTCAAACCTCAGGAGTATTTTTGTTGAGTTTGAAAACTCAGGGACCAAAGTGTAACTTAACCCAAACCTCAGGGACCAAAAGTGTATTTTTTCCTTTTTTTTTTTTTTTTTTTTTTTTTTTTTTTGTCTCTTTTTCTTGTTTTCCTGTCTTTTCTAGTTAGAATTGTCTAAAGTCGTTCCGAAATTTTGTCTGCCAACTGAAACCAAGGTAAATTTTGAGTATGTTTGGGTCTACGTAGGAACATTTTGAAAGACCATCATAGTGGTCCTAAAATTTGGGGTCACATTGTTAAGGACCATTGTGGAAACTGGAGACTATTATTATGAACACTTATATTAGTAGTCCACTTGTTGAGCTTCGTGTAAATGTTTGAATTCACAAGTTAAAGAGAGTGTTTGAGAGATACTACTGTGACCTTTTAAGCTTTCGAATCTACTGAATTCACACATTGAGGTTGTTGAATTCTTCACTTTTATGCGACTTTTCAGCCTTCAGGTAAAGAATCATAGAGATTATCCATTCGAAATTTATGGTACTAATGATGTTATTATCAGAAGTAAAGAGCCAACTCCAGATCCTGTTGTTATCTCCTAACTTGTTAAGGAGTCCTTTCATATCTCTCTCCTTTCAGATGTGAAACAGTATCCAAACTTGATAAAAACGCTATCGTATCTTCTCAAGTCGTACGATTACAAGCAAAAGTGCAACGAAACGGCTTCTCTGTCTGCCACTGGAAGCAATGGTAATGCCAATCTTGCAAGTTTTATGATTTTACATTGCAAGGTAAGAACATTTATCTAACTTTTGATGGCTCTTCTGTGTGCTCTCAGAGGCTGGTGGTGCACCCTTGGCGCAGCCAATGTTTCTAATGAGCTGGAGGCGCAGAATTGGAAAGGAGGATGAGTTGCTCTTCTTCACTGGTTGCGAAAATGCAGGTCTTGAAGTAAACCATTTGGGGTCCCGCGTCTATTGCATCAAATCCATGGAGTAAATCTTTTACCTCTCAGGTCAGTAATTACTGGCCTCTTTGGCATCCGATTTGGATTCTGTTCTTAGTTTCATATACACTAGAGTCAAATGGATTCAATGATTATCTGTTTGGCAGATTAGTTTTTTATGTGCTGAGTGAATCCAGATTTTAAATTTAATTAAAATGAAAAAGTTTATTAAGAAAGATGAAAGATTTTGATAAATATACTCATAAATTCAGTTAATTTTTTTTTTTGTTGAAATTAATAAGTCTAACATTATTTATTATAAATATTCTAAAATAATAAAATTTATAACATTATATTAGTTGAGGTTCAACCAAATATTTGGTTAGCAATTGAAACTATTTCTATTGTTTATAAATATACTTTAAAACACATTTTTAACAACTTTTTAAAATGTGGTCTAATTAACAACTTTTTAAACTGAATTTAATTTTTTTTTTTTTTTTTTTTTTTTTTGAAATAAAGCACTTTCATTAACAAGGAACAGAACCCTCATAGGGGATAAACATACACCGCTCATTCAACGATATATCAACCATCCATTCCGGATAGTTTCCTAGCCACAAAACTGGCTGAGTCGAAGAAAGGCCCAGACAGGCTAAATTATGCACAAATACATTAAACTTCCGACTAATGAATTTAAAACTAATCGCCTCAAAGTGATTCTTGGCTTCTCGAATATCCCAGATTATTGTAGCAATGCAGGACTGACACTGGACTTCTTCGTTAATAGTCTTGATTAGAACTTGCGAATTCGATAATATTGTCAATCGCTTGATTTCCATCTCTTGTGCCATCAGAAGCCCACGAAGCACCGCATTAGCTTTCGATTGTAGCGGAGATGAGCAAACTATATTGCCCATTGCCTGCGCAGCTTTAAGATTTCCCCGTCTATCATGCAGAACTAAGCCAATACGACTTGTTCCTCCTTCACCCATAACAGTCGCATCAGAATTTAGAATATTTTCCTCACCTCTAGATATGATTTTTAGGACATCATCCTCCGACTGATTCTGTGCTCCTCCCTTCTGATTTGCCTTTCTAAAATCATTAAGGCCCTGTTTGATAACCATTTCGTTTTTTGTTTTTGGTTTTTGAAAATTATGCTTGTTTTCTTCCAATTTTCATCCCATGGTTTTCATTTTTGTTAAACACACACTTGAATTCTTAGCCAAATTTCAAAAACAAAAACAAGTTTTTGGAAACTACTTTTTTTAGTTTTCAAAACTTGACTTAGTTTTTGAAAATATGGGAAGATGGTAGATGGCAAAACAAGTAGACCTATGGGTTGTAGTAGTGTTTATAGGCCTAATTTTCAAAAACCAAAAACCAAAAACCAAATGGTTATCAAACGGGGCCTAAGATATTCAACCACCCAATCACAACAAGTCATCTCATCAGGAATTGGTCGATTATGAATCAAACTATTCCGATCATTCCACATTGCCCAAGCCCCCACACAAATCCTCTCCAAGTCATGATCAGGAACATCTATCAACCCCAACCACCGATCTTTTATGTCCATTGGATACCATCGATGTTTTGTTATCGGTGGGTAAATTGCCCCCCAAAAATCGCTAGCCCTACGACAAAGAAACAGGGCATGGTCTGTAGTTTCTATCTCTTCCTGACAAATGGGACATGACCCGTTAACCGGGACATGATGGTCCCAAAGATTAATCATAGTTGGAATAGAATTATGGAAAGATTTCCATACAAATACTTTGACCTTCGATGGCACCCAGGTATTCCATAATTTCTTCCACCAAATCATCTCTCGACCTTCCTCTAACAAAGAACCTGCTTGAGAAGATTGCATGCTCAGCTTATACCCACTCTTGACTGTATATTCACCTCGACTATCGTAGTGCCAATATCCATCGATCCGGAGTAGAAGGGCTAATCGGAATACCTTTAATCATCTCAACATCTTGTGGCACCAAATATTGGTTCAGTTTCACCAAATCCCATTGTAATGATGGCGTGTAAAATTCTGCCACACACGCATCTACCATTGCAGGAGTGGGTGGGGAAATCACCCTGAAAGTACTTGCTTTTGGAAGCCAGGGGTCACTGAACATCCTAATCGAATGACTACTGCCAAGATTCTTTCGAATCCCTCTCTTCAACAAATCCAGTCCCCACACAAACCCCTTCCAGAAAAAGGATGAGTTGGAGCGAAATGACACATCCAAAATAGAAGAATTTGGGTAATACCTTCCACTCAAAACTCTTGACACCGTAAGATGTGGGTAATTTCTAAATTTGTTACTAAACACATTTTAAAATAGTGAAAACATGAATTACAATTTCTGATTTTTATTGAATTAATTGTTTTCATATTACCAACCAAATGCATCTTATGAACTAGCAACTCTTTTTCAAATTGACGTGGAATTACGGGCAAAATGTTGGTTTATATTAGGAAGTCGTTGATAAATTATATAGTTTTTTTTTAGTTAAATAGGTTTTGTTTGTTTTATTTTGATTAAATTACTAGCTTTGTTCTTTAATTTTCAAGTTTATTTCCAATATGCCTATGAATTTTAAAGAGTTGAATAGATGTTTCCACTTTCAATCTTATGTTTAATAAATCATTGAATTTAAAAATGTTTAATAAATTCTTGAACTTTCAATTTTATGTCTAATAAATTTGATATATTCGATATTATTTAAAATTAACAAATATATTATTAGACATAAAACTAAATTTTGTGTCTAATAGGAATCTAAATTTTTAATTTTGTATACCATAGATACATGAATTTGAAAAATGTTGAATATATTAATGACTTATTAAACACAAAATTGAATGTGGTAAGATTTACTAATTACTCTTAAAGCATTTTTCTTTAAATACCACCATAAACTTGAAAGCCACGGAAAACACTCACGATTATTTCAAAAGTTATACTTTCATAAGCCAAATTATAAACAGAGATAAACCTTTAAAGGGCCAATTGAAGGTTCAGGTTTGTATCAAAATAAGCCTGGTTTAAATAAGTATTTAATATGTTCTTGAACTTTTAATTGTATCTAATAGTTTTCTAAACTTTTAAAAGTTTCTAATAAGTCAATAAATCTTATTTTTGTGTCTAACCAAGTTCATGAGCTTTCAATTATTAACTTTTTTTTTTTTTCAAAGCTTTTGGACAAGTCTCATTTGTTAAACATATGGGTTATTATTATTATTATTATTTAAAATTAAACTTATAAACACTACTTCTATCCATGAATTTCCTTGTTTTATTATTTCCTTCTCCCATGTGTTTTTAAAATCCAAGCCATGTTTTAAAAACTAAAAATGAAAAAAATTTAAAACTTGTTATAGTTTTTTTTAAGAATTCAATTTTTTTTAAGTATGATGAAAAGTTTTTATCAAGAAAGTAGTAGAAAACAAGCACAATTTTCAAAAATAAAAAATCAAATAGTTATTGAATGAAACCTTAATATTTCACTCGACACAAATTTTAATTTTATGTCTAATAGATTCATTAATTTTTAAAAATGTTGAAATATCATGAATTTATTAGGCACAAAATTAAAAGTCCAAAAGTTTGTTTGGATGTATTAGATCCAAAATTGAAAGTTCATGTACCTTTTAAACATAAGCATTGAAGTTGATGAACTGAATTTGTAATTGGCTTTTGATTTTTAAAAATTAAGTTTGTTTTCTCCTAATTTCATTACATTTCTTTTCATCTTTGGTAAGAAACAATTGAATTCTTAACTAACTTTCAAAAACAAAAACAAATTTTTAAAAACTAAACATAAGAAGACATGACAACAAAATAAAGAAATTGATAAATGAAAAGTAGTATTTTAAAAAATCAAACGGTTATCCTTTTTTAAAAAAAATAATTGGGTTTTGTGACCAACGAAATTTCTCGGAAGTTTCTAACACATCCAGAAAATGCAAAACGAAATTTCTAGGAAGTTTCCAGGATGTACAACCAAAAAAAAATCATCCAATTATTCAGAAAAAGAAAAAGCAAAAAATGCATACACGTGGCATCCCGTTGTAATGTTCAGCTCGTACGGCTTTTCTGGCTGCATCATTATGGTAAAAGATCCAGATTCCACGTAAGCAATTATTATCCAGTAACGACATGTAGTCGGCAGACCCACAAGAGATATGACAACCGACAAGTCGGCCGAGGTCATTACAGATTCGATCTCTTGCGGCAGAAAGCGACGCCAAAGATCACGTGTCCGTCCTCTTTCTCATGCGGCGATTTGACGACACGTAGTAACGTGACCACAGACCACACCACACAAATTTAGGCCCGAAGTCACATCGGGATGGTTTGGTACAAGGTTTTGAAGATAGAAATAGACATCTGTGGTGAGTCTTGAGAATAAAGCATTCTCAAGTATCATTTATGCTCTTCAAAAATAGGGTTTTCTCATTACCTATTTTGTTTTTAAATTTTTATATTCAATTTTATTTTGAATATAGTTAATTAATTAACTAATTGATGTAAAATTAAAAAATAATATAATAAATTATTTAATCAGATTAAATAAATAATAATTTATTAAGAGTTTCAAGTTTTTTTTAAACAAATACTTAGTCTAAGTTTATTAAATTAATTAAATAATTTTAATTAGTTAAATTAACATAGTTTATTACATTAAAATTATTTTATGATTATTAATTCATTAATTTTTATTAATACTTTGACTTAATTTTGATTATTTTATTGATTAATTTATTAAAATTATATAAAGTTTACCTGATTAATTCTAAAAAATAAATACAGACATAATTGGTCCTCATAAAATTCTGATGACATTTCCATGCACAATCAAACACATATAAAGATTTTTTTTTACAACATGTGGGGGTGGGGGGATTCGAACCACAGACCTTTCGATCATTAGGACAAACCTTATGCCAGTTGAGTTATGCTCGTGTTGGCACATATTGATAACTTAATTGGGATCATGTGTGTTTATAAATAACAAAGATTAAGTTGTTATATAATAAAAATTGACACTTTATTTTGATGAATTTTTTTTTTTTACCATGGAGTAAATCGTTGCATATTTTAAAGTACAATGACTAAATTATTACATATTAAAGTCCAAGGACTAAACCATTACAAACTAAAGTTCATAAACTAAATTGTTGCCTCCATGATAATTCAAGAACCAAAAGGTAAGTTTTGGAACGAATGAAGCGCTTGGACCTAGAGGAATAATCCTTGATTTTGAAACGAACATTTTAGATCTGGGGAATGCACCCATTCGTTCCAGATCGAGGAATGACCTTTGTTCTTTCCAAATTTGAACAAATAAGTCGGGATTAGGATCCTCCAGATCAAGGTTGTTCATTCTACGAACGAATCCATTCAACACGACACCAATGGAAGTTTGGAAATGGTGCAAAAACAGATGAATAACAATAGGAAGAGAGGAGGAAGAATAAGGAAAAAGTGAGAGGGAAGGGAGCGAAGGTGCTACGGCTAGGACTAAAAATGTCTATTTTAATACCTCATAGACCAAATAGATATTAACCTCATACCTCACATACCTCAAGAACGAGAAGTATGTTGTGCCCATTCTAAAAAATGTTTAATAAGTTTGTAAATTTTTAGTTGTCTAATAGATCCTTACCCTTTAAAAGTTAAAAGTATCTAATAAGTAATGGTCCGTTTGGAATACATTTTAATTTAAATGTTTTTCAAGAATGCATTTTTTTAAAAACATTTTGTATAAAAATTGTTTAGAATTTAAACACTCATATGTCTGGTTGCATTTCCTCACAAATGTTTTTATACATAAGTTATTGTTTACCTATGAAGACTTTTTTTTAAAAGTTGGTTTCAAGTGTTTCTCTCAAAATGGTTTATTTATCAATCTCATTTTCTAATAAGTCATTTTTAGTGGTTGCCAAACACTATAAATTTTTTCAAAATGATTTATTTTCAAAATTAAACACTTGAAAAGTTAAACCAAACACACCCTAAATATAATTTTGATTTTTTTGCCTAATAGGTAACATGCTTTTTTTTTTTTTTTTTTTTACAGATTTATTAGACCAAAAAGGTTAAAGTTTCATTAACTAAAAAAAAAGTCCTAAATCTTAACAAGACAATAACTTGTTAGACACTTTAAAACTTCATAACATGCACTCAAGTTTAAGAATTTGTTAGAAATTTATCAAAATTAAAAGTCAAGTTTAGAGATTAAGCTTATAATTTAACCTATTTTTTTGTTTTTTTGTTTTTTTTAGAGGATGAGTTTAGGACGACTCTAATGGAGGAAAAAAAAGTTATTAAATGTGCATTCCAAAATTTTTATAATCCAGTGCTATCTAACAAAAATGATTTTCAAAATTTAAAAAGATTTTAAAAGCAATTGAAGGTTGAAAACGGCCCTCCATCAGAAATAGACTATTTAAATCCAAGCTTTCCAATCTTCAATTAAATACAAAAACCTTTTTCAAAAAAAAAAAAAATAATAATAATAAATAAATACAAAAACCGATGGGTGTTAAAATTGTGAACCAAAACATTTCATAAGTTTATTAAATCATTTTGTTTTGAACCACTTGCCGAAAGGAATTGCTATGAAAATGAAAAGCATCTATATATACTTCGTTTCTTTCACCGATCAGAATATAGCTCAACTGATATAAAGTTGTAAAGATAACCACGAAGTCTTTGGTTCGAATCCCTACCTCTATATATCGTCAAAAATGTATATATATATATATATATATATATATATATATATATACTAAATTTTCTTCACAAAAATTAATAATACATTATAAGGTTGAGAAAATTCAAATTCTCGAAACCATTTAAACTATAATTGAAAACGAGTTTTCAAGTTTTGTTCATTTTTTTGCACAATTGTAGTTTGTCTTTTTTAACAAAGACATTTTCTTTTTCTCCACTATTCTTAAAAAAAAAAATCCCTTTTCTTTTTTTTTTTTAAGCAGAAAACTACAAAATTCCGTATGGGGAGACCAGAAACCAACTTTCGGCAGTGTCCTTGGAGTACTTTGCGCATTACCAACCTCACATCTCATTGTACGGAAACAGCAATCACATATTTTTTTTTTTTTTTTAAGTTAAAATATTATTTTGATTCTTTGCACTTTCAATAATCCCTAAAAATAGTTCCTTAGTTTATTATTAATTTTTCTATAAAATATTTAGTTTCTATTAATTGAAAAATTTGTACAGATGACCCATTTTAAAATAACGAGAAGCGAGAGCGCGAACGAGAGCGAGAATCGTGAATCGATTAAGAGTCATTAAAAAAGTAGAAAACTGTTATAGAGAGCGAGAGCGTGTACCGAGAGCAGGAATCGATTCGATTGGCATGGAAGGACAACGCAATCATAAAACGGTTGCGGTGACATCAACAAGGACATTTTCCATTATTCTAAAAAGGTAGAGCAAATTTCATTACGACCCTCGAAAATGAGTCATTTGCACAAATTTCTCCAATTAATTTTTCCTTATAAATTTTACAAATATCTTCACACGTTTTACTGTCTTTTATAGCATGAAAATCATTATTATAATAAAATTAACTTCAAATGACTAATTTTAAGGTTTATTCAAAGTTCATGAACTTAAAAAAAAATGAAATGGAATATAAAGTATAGACACCAAATTTGCCACATGTTGTTGTCAAAAAAAAAATGAAAAAAAGAAAAAAGAAAAACCCAACTTTCTCACAGAATTATCACAACAGATCAAAATTGTACGAAAGAACGAGCCTTCACTGAAGTTTCAAGTTAACCAAATTTTCAGTACAAATAATTCTCACTCGTTCGAAAGATCTTTTCATGCAATTGAGTGGCCTGAATTCAACTTGGATGATTCGAATCTTTTGCTGAGATTTAAAGAGTCTCCCGATATTCGTGTCAAAGAAAAAAGAAAAAAGGATTGCTGGAGTGTTAAGTTAACATAGGTTAGGGTTTGTTGTGTTGTCATGATAGGGACGAAGTTAGAAATTTTTGAAATGGTGTTAACTCTTTATATAAAAATGTTTCAATTATGAAATTTTTTGAAGAGGGGATTAGAGGAAAACTAATTATTTGGACCCCGTTTGATAACCATTTGGTTTTTGAAAATTAAGTATATGTAAACACTAGTACTATTCCTAAGTTTATTTGTTTTAGTTTTCAAAACCAAGTTAAGTTTTAAAAGCTAAAAGAAAGTAGTTTTAAAAAACTTGTTTTTGTTTTTAGAATTTAGCTGAGAGTTCAAATATGCGCTTAACAAAAATGAAAATTATAGTAAGAAAATTGGAAGATAACAAACATAATTTTCAAAAACCATATAATTATCAAACAGAGCTTTAAATGTTTTATACGTGCATTTTGAATTACAACAAACTACGAGAGGCTCATTTGTGATGACAAATGAGAATATGCCAGTTGAGCTAAACTCTTGTTGACATTAAAATGGTATTTGTAAAAGTAAGAGAAAAATGTATGATTTAGATAGGTAAAGGTTGAGGATCTCATCATAAAACATATAAGCGAGGATGGTTTGTTGTGAAAAAGGTGAAATCTTGAGATTAACAAAGTGGACTAGAGTTTTAACTTAGTATAGATAGTCATCTCTTGAAGAGACGACATTGGACTTGACAAAATTTTGCCATGTCATCTCTTACGTGGTAAAAGACGACTTTTGAGAATTAAAACTATCATATTAATATATAATAAGTTTTAAAAATAATATATTTTAATAAAAAAAAGTTTTAAAAAGTATAATATTAATTTTTAAAAAAAGAAACAAAAAACTCATGATAAATTTGTGGAGATAAAGTACTTGTGAAGATAGTGTTAAATTCCCGTTGACCATTCATCTGAATAATTCAAATCCTAATCTCTATTTTTTTTTTTTTTACAATATGTGGGGGTGGGATTCGAACCACAGACTTTTCGGTCGTTAGTACACGTCTTATACCAGTTGAGCTATGCTCTTGTCTCCTGATCTCACTACCTTTTGTGTATAAGAGAATAAATTAAAGTATACGGAATATTGGTTGGAAAATCCGGATTCTCCACATATTTTATGAGACATTATTTTGTACGGCTCACAATTAAATATAATTGATGAGTTGGAAAAATTAATTTTTTATGCAAGAGAATGAAGGATGATTAATTACATTAATAATAGTAATGTTTTTTTTTAATATAAATAGACTTTAAGGGTTCATTTAATGAAACAATGGTTTTATTTATGTTTTGAAAAACATTAAAAACAAGAACTTGAAAGAAGAATTTTTTTTTTTTTTTTTTTTTTTTTTTTTTTGCATACATTAACATTTGGGGTGGGAGGATTCGAGTCTCTAACCTCAATTACCTTTGAGTTAAGCTTGCTTTGGCACTTGAAAGAAGAAACTTGATTTTGTTGTTTCCAAAACTTCTCGATAATTTTGAAAACATTTATAAAAAATGAGAAAAAAAAATAGAAAAACGAAAAGAAATGAGAAATACGATGGTTTTCAAACCATCCTATTTAAGATGGAACAAAAAAAAAAAATTGCCATATGTGCTTAGATTAATAAAATAAAAATCATGTTGAATCATTTGAAATAAGACTTTAAGATATTAAGATAATTTAGGTAAAAGTTTGAACCTCTTATCTCCTAACCGAAGTTATATATACTTTAATCAGTTAAGTTATATCAGATTTGTAGTCATATCGATGAAACTTATTAACACGACTATAACAGTTAGTTTTTACATATAGATGGGATACTCGAAATCTTCACTCTTCTTCAAAATTAGTATTATAGAGCATATATTTCCCAATCATTCAAACATGGGAATAATTCAATCTTGTTGTGATCTCTAGAATTTGAATTCAAAACAATTCCAAACTAATTTTCTAACCACTCGATTGTATAGGCTAACTTCTTTGTTATTTTGTCGTACACATTTAATTTCCTTTTTAATTAAAAGAATTATAGCTAGGGTTGATCCGAAATCAAATCCCAAAGAATAGTAGACCACATAAAAGAATTATATATAGATTTCATAGGATATGTTTTTATTGTATGGTAGGGAAAAGAAAAGTGGTGAGTAACATGCAACCCCTTTGTCTTCTTTGAAAATGCCTCAACTTCTTCCAACTCTTACAATATATGCAAAATTAGGAAACTTCCTAGAAGCTCAACTATTTTTTTTTTCTTAAGAAAAAAACTACGTATTTTCTTTTTTTTTTATTATTATTTTGAGATCAAGAATATTAACTCTTTTTTTTTTTCTTTTTGAAAGACATCGAGAATATTAACTTAGAATTAGTGTGACACATAACAATGACAGCGTATAAGATGAACTAATCTCGAGTAATACTAAATTAGATCTTCAATTTTTTTTTTTTTCATTTTAGAGATTTTATTTTGGTAAAAGTACTCTTTTCTTTTCTTTTCTTTTTTCTAATTTCTTGAATTTTACATTTTAATTAAACTTTATTTCTTCAACTTTGGTTGAGGTGTGGAATAAGTTTACACTCATAAAAACCTTATTTTTAAGTCAATTATAAGAATGTGATATAATATGCATGACATTATTTTAATAGCTGGTCAGGCATCATCACTCAATTAATTAAAATATTGATAATTTCGATGTCACGCTTTTTATTAAACTGTAATACTATTATTAGAAAAGAAAACTTTTTTTAATAGTAAAAACTTAAATATGAAATTCAATCGAAGTTAAATAACTATATTTAAGAATTTGAAACATTCAAAAACCAAAATAAAGCTAATGATAAAAAAACAAAAGTATAAAATGTCAACATACAAATCTATACTATATTAAAAAGTGGGGATGTTGGAAAAACATTTTTGGACACTTTTGTCCTTTCTTTGATTTACTAAATTACAAGATATGCCATTAACGATTAATTATAAATAATATATTAATTAATTAATAACTAATTATCAATAATAAATTTATAGAATCTTAAAGGTTGGAATAATAAAGGTTTTTCCTACCACTCAAATAAATAATATATTAATTAATTAATAACTAATTATCAATAATAAATTTATAGAATCTTAAAGGTTGGAATACTAAAGGTTTTTCCTACCATTTAAATGATTTTTTTCTTTAATTTAATTCAAGATGTAAATTTAAAAGTTTTATAACTCTCACATTCTACTACTATAAAAATGAGTTTTCTTCACCATTTTTTCCCCACACACCTACAACTTTGTTCTTTCTTTATTCTTTATTTTTGTTCTCTCATTGTCTTGCTCCCAAAAGCTCTCCAATCTTCAAAACTTCTTAAGATGATATACTTTTCAAATCCAATACAGGAGGAAGGACATCCAGAAGCTCTACAGATGGTTCTTGAAAGATCAAGAAAAATCTCAGTTTAAGATGAACCCCCTAGGTAATACTATCGTGCGCCTTCGAAGTAACATTAGAAAAATTTCTTGGTTGTTGGTGTTACATTCAAGATGCAAAGGATGAATGTGTTGTTATCTATATCCCAGACCTTAGGAGTTGCAACATTACAACTCAAGTTTGATGAACTTGAATAACAGTGTATCTGTCTATCAATTGTGATCAAGTTAGCAAATCTATTTGAAGAAACGAGTGTATAGCTAATGTCTTTTTTATTTATTTATTTATTTTTCTTTTATAATTAGTGTATTTTTTAATTTAAAATGTTTATTGAAAAAAATAAGAACTTATTGATCAATTACAAAGTATGCTTCTTTTGTTCAGAAAATAATCATGTACCTAATGTCACACAAATTTTTAAATTAATTATAAACAATACATTAATTAATTATCAATAATAAATTAAGAATTATTTATCCACCATAATTTATATGGAATATGAACGATTGGAATACAAAAAGTTTTCTCATTCCACATTCTCCAAGAAATTAAATAATTTTTCTTTGATTATAATTATAATATGAAATCAAATTTGTAAATTAATTTTATCTTTATTAAGGTTGAAAAAAATTGTCAAAAAAAAAAGTTGAAAAAAACAATACATAACAAAAAGTTAGCATTGAAAGATTTAGAATTTTTAATAAAAAAAAAGGTAATTAAAACAAATAATTAGTCCAAATTAGGTAAAATAACTTTTTCAAAATAAAAAAATGAAAATAACTATATATTTTTAAATTGATATATTAAAAACAATAAAATGTAACATAAAGTTTACTTAGATTTTGGTGTATGAGATAATGCAATTTAAATGCACTCATAGAAATTAAATGCATATATGGAATGTGAAAAGGTAGAATGTAAAAAGTTTCCTCCATGTAGATAAAATTAAATTCTAAAATTAACATTTTTATCTAATTATATTTAATTATAGAATATAAAATTTTTGGAAGGTCAAAAGTTTTATAATCATTTCATTTCCTTCAACCCTAAATTTTTCTCTTCTTCTCATTTTTCACAACAATTTGAAAGTTCAAATTTAAGAAAATTAAGATTTTTTTTTTGAGAAAAAATTAAGAATACAAGTAAGAACATTAAAAAAATATGTATTGATAATAATTAAGAATAATTGTAAAAAATAGTTTAAAAAAAATAATTGTAAGAAAAAAATATTGACGAATAAGAAATGCATAAGTTAATTTTGATATCATTTTATAATTGTAAAAAAAACAATAATAACTATTTATATAAAAACCACAATTAACTTAATTTTTTATTATTAATAACAATTTCTTTTAATTTTTTCATTTTTACAATTACACTAACATGCAATGATGAAATAAATTTATCTATTTATAATATAGAAAGAACTTATGAATTCTTTTAAAAAAAAATTAAATTAAAACACATGTTAATTTTGTTAGACAATTTTTTTACTTCATATAATTGATTTATATATATATAATGAAGTGTGTTAAAAAGTCATTTTTGGATTACTCCGTTCCTACCTTTATTTCTAAATTTACAATCATGTCATCGACATTAATTAATAATAATAAATTGATTTTTATGATTGCAATTTTTCTTTAACAATTGAATTTAGTACAAATAATTTTTTTTTTACAATATTATCTTTGCCCTTTTATGCAATACTTAAACTATAAACTATCCTTAAAGTAAAAATCTAAAATTAAAAAGAAAAATTGGCTCCCTTAAGTTGGAGGAGTACTAGAGTTCACAAATTTTGGATTGAAATATTATTATCTAACTTTAATTTTCTTCTACTATCTTCGCTAAAAAATGGCTTCCATAATTTGTTTTTCCTTGGAAAAAATAGAAAATAAAGAAAATAAAGAGCGGTAACCACAAAAACATTAAAACCATTCTAATAAATTTTCAACTCTCATCCTCACCACCTCCCTAAAATCTCTCCCCCTTGATTATTTTATTTTATTTTTTGACAATATCTCTCCCCCTTGATTAAATATAAATTGTTAATTTTTTAAAAATAATTATCAATAATAAGTAAATAATTATCAACCATAATAAATACATAAGGCTAAAAAACCCATAATCAATAAAGGAATCTAAAAAGTTAGAATATGAAAAGGTGGTATTTTTTATTTCTAAAAAATTAATTGTTTTTCACTAGAAATAATGAGTAATAGAATTTCAAAAGTTTACCATTCCAAAAAAAATTGTAACATTTTTTTAAAAAAAAAAAAAAAAACCACAATTTTTTCTCTTTATTTTTAGTTATTTATAATTTCCTTACTCTCAAAGCCTCTCAAATATTGAAAGCAATTCTAGACATACCTTGTACATTTTTTTTAGGATGACATACCTTATGCATTCAAGTCTATAGGATGCATATATCAAATCAACATCGTGATTTGTAAGTTTGGAAGATTATAATTTTAATTTGATGAAATTGAATAATCGGTTTTTTTAGAAGAAACTAACATGCAATTTTAAGGATGTGTATAGAGAGCTTTGATTTTTTTTAACTATTGTTTTTTAATGTTATTTTATGCATAATACATGTTTTTTTTTTAATTATTTATATATTTTTTTTATTATTGTATTTTTTATTTAAAATGTTTGAACATGCTTTATTATTATTATTTTTTTAATGCAAAGGTAGGAGTTCGAACCTCACCTTTTATCCAACCAAATATACCTTACAAAATGACTTAACACATTTTGTTTTAATGAAATTTAAATACAGATTGTTTTTAATTCTAAATATAACTTATTACAAAAATAATCTATCATTTGTATTTTCCATAAAATTATTTGATTGTTATAAGAAAAAATCTGAATAATTTGATAGACACGTGCATCGCACGTGCTAAAAAACTAGTCATATTTAAAAGATGGAAAAACACATTTTTCATCTCTATACTATTTCATTCTTATAACACTTTGTTCCCCGTACTTCTCTTTTTGCCATCTAAACTTCCTATTCCAAACACACAACACTCCCATCACAATGTATTACTATTGCCAAACCGACCATATATAATCCAACCAATTTCCTTTTGAATGAAAGTTCACACTCAACAATTACTAATATCTAAGGTCTCGTTTGATGATCATTTGGTTTTTGAAAATTAAGCTTAAAACACTATTTTCACCTATAAATTTCTTCCTTTTATTATTTACCTTTTCCCCACATTTTCAAACACAAGCCAAGTTTTGAAAACTAAGACCCCATTTGATAACTATTTGGTTTTTAAAAATTAAGTCCATACACACTTACTTCCACCTATAAGTTTCTTTGTTATAGTATCTACCTTATTCCTTGTTTTAAAAAACCAAGTCAAATTTTGAATATATATATATATATATATATATATATATATATATATATAGTTTTCAAAAACTTGTTTTTGTTTTTGGAATTTAGCTAGGAATGCAAATGGATTCTTAACAAAAATGAAAACCATGGTAGGGAATTTAGAGGAAAACAAGCATGATTTTCAAAAACCAAATGATTATCAAACGGGGCCTAAAAAACAAGTTTTCAATTTATTATTATTATTATTTTTTTAAATTTGGCTAGAAATTCAAATGTATCCTTAACAAAGTTGAAAAAACTAAGAAAGTTGAGAGAAAACAAGCTTAACTTTCAAAAACTAAAAACCAAAAACCAAATGGTTATCAAACAGGGTCTAAAATATTAAAATTTTGCAAACTTTCTAACCACTAAAAATTTTAAACTCCACCAATTATTTATGAAATTAGTGGAGATGCACATTTAAAAAAGAAATTGGGACAAAAAGTAGGAGATATGTAGTGTCACTTATGATCGATTTCATACATCAAGTTCCTACTAGAAAAGGGAAATTTTCAAACCAATGATTTAATTGTAACTTTTTGAAAGTTTAATCATAAGAAAGAAAAAATATGATTTAATTGTTACTTTTTTTTAAAAAAAAATGATAGAGAGAGAGAGAGAGAGAGAGAGAAAGGGGAACAAAAGCAAGTGGGAGGAGCGTGCAAAGTAAGAGAATGAAGCAATTATAGGTAAGAGGTTGGGCGAAGCAGGAAGAAGAACAGAGGGATGGGGGGCCGATTTGGAGCCAAAGGGAAACAACTTTTTAAAAATTCCAGTACACTCAACCCCATGTGATTCCCATTTCTCGCTATAAAACCAAAAAACATTCTGCAAATCCCTATTATTGCAATCTTTATTATTTATATTCGTCAAACGGAGGAGTGAAGATTGGAATCTCTCCAGACTCAAGATTTCTTCCAAACTACTTTTAGTGAAAATGCTTTAATTATAAGTTCTTTAGTGAAAAGTATTTGCTGACTAACCATTTGGATGTTCGGTAGTACATTCGTAAAAGTTGGAGTGTTTTCTCACTAAATATTTTAAGTTTTATTTTATTAAAATACACATTTAGTCCCTGAATTTTCAGGACTGTATCAAATAGGTCCTGAACTTTTAAAAGTGTTAAGTAGGTCCCTGAACTTTCATTTTGTATCAAATTGGTCCCTACCGATAACTTTGTCCAATTTCGTTAGTTAAATGCTTATGTGGCATTGCTGACACTGCAAATGTATCGATTATGTGGCAAATAAAAACTTGCCACATCGGATAAATTCGGGACGAGTCTAAAATTGGCTGGGTTTTAGGTTTTAGATTTTTTTTTTTTTCTTTCTATCGAGTTAAGGAATCTGTGGCTGTATTGCACCAAAATCTCAGAATTTATCCAATGTGGCAATTTTTATTAGCGACATAAATGATATAATGTAGTGTCAGCAATGCCACGTCAACATTTAATTAACAGAGTTGGACAAAGTTAACGGTAGGGACCAATTTGTCACAAAATTGAAAGTTTAGGGACCTATGTGACACTTTTTAAAGTTCAGGGACCTATTTGACACAACTACGAAAGCTTAGGGACCAAATGTGTATTTTAACCTAAGTTTTTTTTTTTCAATGACGTTTATGTGTGTTTTTTTTTTTCAATGATGTTTATGTGTGTGTTTTTTTTCAATGACATTTATGTTTTAATCTCAAATATGATGATTTTGAAAAAAAAAGTAGTGAAATACGATACTTCTAAATATACTCTTAAGAGAGGTTGATAAAAACCAATCTGAATATATAACTCAACTAGTTAAGACATAAATTTTATATTAATGTGTTTTTTTAGTTCAAAAAATAAAAGGGTGGGAGATTTGAATTTTATCTTGATCTATTGGGTTATGGCATTTTTCGCCTCCTAATCAATTTATTCATTTTTAATATTTAAATGGTGGTATTAAAAGAAAAAGAGATTATTTATGGGGTAGAGAATATTTGGAGATAAGAATGATAGGGAATTGATGGGTTGAAACTTGAAATATAACTATAAATTTTTTGTGGGTGTAGATGAGGGATGGAATTTCTATATATTATTGTTTGATTATTTTAAATTTCGAATATGATTTTAAATTTAAATATCCAATCTCAATGATTCCGCCGGCCAAACCTATTCAAACTTATGATTTATCCATAACTATTTTCTAATCCACTTAGTTTTTCAATTTATTATTATCATTATTTGTTTTATAATTGAGTTTGATTTGATTTTCGATCAAATCTACCCTAAAAAATGAGGGATGAATTTAATTTGATTTGATAATATTATCATTATTAAAATGTCTCATATAGTTCAACCGACATAAAGCTGTACTAATGATTAAGAGGTATGTGATTCGAATTATTCAACCCCACATATTGTCAAAAAACAAAAAAGTTGGATCAAAATGTATGTAAACGACTCAAAATATTCACCCATTATTAATTAATTATCCCAAAATATTCAAATAAATCAAATAAGCTCGAGTAACTTTGATATTGATCATTAACAACAAAATAATGATATATTCTTCATTAAAAAGTGATATTGATAACTTAGTTATAGAAACTCTAATATGAACTTTTTTCAAAAAAAAAAAAAAAAGAAACTCTAATATGAACCTCATATTAATTTTTTCATAAAAAAAATCTCGAAAACAAAGTGTTAACTAATTAACATACGATAAAATTTGTTTTCCAATGGTCGATAGTTCACTGGCTAGGTTTCAAGATATTTCTAAAACTTAACTATTAAATTTAGACTTTGTGTGTTTAGTAATAAGATCATATAATGGTAGAGTGTGTCTTACATTCAAATCTTTCGAGTAAAGAATTTTCATTGATATGAGCTTTTTTTTTTTTTTTTCTTTTTTTTTTTGTTTGCCATTTCTTGAATTCAAAAGTAAATACATCAAAATTTAGATTAAAGTAGACAATATAGTACCTAAAAAGATTGAAAGATAGAAAAAAAAATCAAAAGTAGACCAAATAATTTGGCCCAAAGGTTTTTATATTCAAGTATTTTGTGGAAAGTGTTGTTTAGCCGTAGTCTCCCTTCTTTAGAAATTCTTTTCTTTTAATGAGACCACCACAATACGATTATTTCTTAATAATATCGTTAGACATAGACTTGAAAATTCATCTCCTAATAACTAAGAGATATATAAATTTAAAGTACTTTTATAATTTATTTTAATACATTCAATAATACAAAATTTTCTGTTATATTGTAGCGGCCTTAATAATTTCTCATCTTTTCAAATTAGGAAATAAAGTGACGAAAATTATTGAGATTTGGACCAAGAAACTTCCTCGAAATTTCTTCATATTGTCCATTAGCGAAGCGATAATGATAACATATTTGGCTATATATCAATTACGGATTTTTCCTATAATTTTTGGGGGTTGCTTTTCAATTTATCGTATGGGAATAATATTCTCAATTTCATTCTTCAACAGTTCGACGGGTTTTCTATTTTTATTACTACCAAAGAAGAAAAGAATCATGAACAATTTTTATTGAATATTTGCACTTATTTTATTTTAGTATATATGTTTAAAATTTATCAGAAAAAAAAAGTATATATGTTCAAAGCTATTTTGTAAATGGTAAGGGACTACCGGACACGACACAGATCTCCACAATGGTATGATAGTGTTCACTTTGGACATAAGCCTTCATGGCTTTGTTTTTGGATCACCCCAAAAAGTCTCATACCAATGGAGATACTTGTCCTCCTTTATATACCCATGATCTTCTCCTTATCTAGCCAACGTAGGACTTTGGTCGCACTCCCAACAATCCTCCCCTCGAACAAAGTACCACCAAGCCTCCCCTCACCTAGTCATCTATCCGTCAAACTCGAAACTCTCCTTTACCAAGAGTTCGTCAAACTCTCTAGGCGATGAGTCCACTTCACCGCTTTACCGAGAGTTCTTGCTTTTATCCAGGACAACTCATCTTCTCCGGAGTATACTACTTGCACAGAGCTCTTCCCATGACTACTTCAAGGCTCACAACTTCTTTGTTCGGCACCCAAGGATTTCACCCGACATGGCTACCTCTTCTGGGGCATGACTTTGATACCACTTGTAAGAGACTACCGGACACGACATAGATATCCACAATGGTATGAGACCTTTTGGGGTAATCCAAAAACAAAGCCATGAGAACTTATGTCCAAAGTGCACAATATCATACCATTGTGGAGATTTGTGTCGTGTCCGTTGTCCCTTACATAAATGAAGTTTGTCCCTTACATAAATGAAGTTTGCTTGCTAGTTGCAACCTTGACAACAGGCATTTCAGCATTTGTTTTAAATTTTAATGCAAATTAGACACTTGTCCATTTAACTTTTAAGTGATGGTTCTTTTATCTTTTTTAATTTTAAGGAGAAAAAGTAAATTTTTTAGTATAATTAGGAATAAATACCATATTTCCTTCTATTTATTCTTCGTTGTAAGAGACTATCGGATGCCTCATATCTCTACAATGGTATGATATTGTCACTTTAGACATATGCCATTATTGATAGTATCAAAAGCTTTCTGAAAAAAAAAAAAAAAAAATTGCCACTGAAACCGAAGTGACAAGTGTTCAATTTTACATTTGGACACGTGCCTTGCTGCATCAGTGATTTTATTCTTGCAGCAGCCAAGAAATCCTCTCTGTAAAAGATATTTTGGCCTCTGTCATTAATCTTTTTTTATTAGCTTTAATTAACGTAAAAGATTGTAGTCCATGTGTTCTTTTTAATTTTATACTAGACTTATAGATGTGGCTTAAAAAAACATTAATAACGAGAAAAAAAGAATCTCCGTTGTTTTTCAAAAAGAAAAAAAATTCTACATTGAGTCACGATTTCTTTTTTTGACTTTGAGATGAATTTTTAGAAGTGCTTTTAAAATATGTTTTGATGTAGTCGGACAAAAAAAGAAAAAAATTATTATTAAAAAAAAGAATTAAAAACACTTACTATTAGAAATATTTTTTGAAAAAAGTGTTTAAATTAAGATGTATGCCAAATTTTCGTTCTAAATGCAATATAAAATACTTGATCTTAATAATTTCAAAAAAAAAAAAAAATACTTGATCTTAATGTTAGAAATGAATTTAAGTAATTCTTAATGAAATCTCTTTCTTATAAAAATAAAAAAAAAGAAATGAATTTAAGTAAAGAGTTAGGGATATATATGTATTCTTTTATAGTATAATATTACAAATAAGGGATAAAGATTTAAAATTTCAATTTGTAAAAAGAAATACCAATGTCTTAGTCAAATAACTGATGCTTAGATTCATTACCAATACTAAATAAATTGTGATATTGTTAAAAATATCTATTCATAAATTGCATCATTAAAGTATTAAACACAAATGAAAATGCAATATATTTTTTTTTTGACAAAATGAAAATGCAATAAATGACATAATAAAAACTATAAATTTACAAATATATGGATGTATTCATGCATATGTATGGTCTTTCAAACAACAATTCAATAAAAATGCAATGAATGACATAATAAAAACTGTTGATGGTCAAATTTGGTCAGGAGGAACTCACCTGACCTTCACGTGCCACAACGGTAAATTTGTTTGAGCAGGGGGAAGACGTGCCTGCAAGACAAAAAACTTGTACACCGGTGTGGTGCTTGCCACACTGCCTCCGATGCTTAAGTCAGAAAACGGAATGAGCAGAGCAAGAGAGCAAGAGGAGAGTGTAGAGAATAGAGTTCGGGATCCTCTCTTCAGTGATGAAGAGTGGTTTAAATACTTGCTCATGCTCCTATGGTTTTTAGGAATTCGGAGGCGTTTCGGTCTGAACCAGGTGGAACCGGGACGGCCAGGGGCAACAGGGACCGAGTGGAGGCGGACGGACTCGGCCTCGAGCCAAGGCCCGGTCCCTCAGGCCTTGGCCCGACCTTTTGGTCCGTTTTTGCCTCCGGGGTCCATCTTCCGGTCCTATTTCTGGACTCGTGTCGGGCTGTCCTCGTCAGCTCCTTGTACATCGGGGTGGTCCAAAATTACCTATAACAAAAACTATAAATTTACATGCAATGTGTATGATTTTTTTAACAACGTGAGATATTGTGGTTTGTTGCTAATTTTTTTTCTAATAAATTTTTAATTTATAAATGAAACTGATATAATATAATGTTTTTCTTATATATGTTATTATTATAGTTATTGTGTAAAAGTGTTTAGAAGATGCCAACACGAGCACAGCTCAATTGGCATAAAGTTGTACTAAGAACCAAGAGGTCTATGGTTCGAATCCCCCACCCCCACATGTTGTCAAAAAAAAAAAAGTATTTAGAAGATTCTTGAAAACAAATGAAAAATAAAAATATAAAAAAAAAAAAAGTCAAATATTGAACTATAGACGATTAGTTAGTTTGAAGCAAGGGTTAAAATGGCGATGTCGACGGAAATGTCAAGGTCTCAATTTTATGGAAATGTCGATGTCGATGAAAATTCCTGGAAAAATATTTAAAATAAAAAATTCAAAAAATTAACAAATAAATGTTTTACATTTTTAAAATAAGTTAAAATACTTATTATAAATATTATTTTCACATTAGTTACATTTTGTTATTATTTTGTTTATATTTTATCAATTTCTTTACGATACAATGGAAATATCGAGTCATCACGCATGTCGATGTCGAACCCATGGACATATGGAAATGTCGATGAAAATTTAATACATTGGTTTGAAGTATACTTTTCGACTAGTTGAGTTAGCTAAAGTATACCATAATAATAATAACAATAATAACAACAATAATAATACATTAATACATTAATACAATTTGGATAATTTTTTTTATTGAATTTGATCTAGTTCCACTTAGTTGATTTAACTTTTTTTAGTCCAAACAACATGAGTCATTTTCTCAAATCGACAACTTTATTTATCTTAAATGATATATTTTGATTTGAAATTGACATACCGGCAAAAACTCGACTCGAGACAAATTTATATTGTAGCTAATTCAGATTTCGTTTGATAACAATTTCATTTTTAGTTTTTTTTTTTCCCTTAAATTGTGCTTCTATATAACATTGAAATTCTTAAACCCTACTTGATAATGTCCATTGATATATCCACGTGTCCAAGATTTGTCATCAGCATGAATAACGAATCAACGTTTCCATTACATCATGTAAAAATTAACGAAATATAACAAAAACATCAACAAAATATCACCTTGTATGTGTACCTAACCTCAATTAAAAAAAAAAAAAATCATATATGCAAATCTAAATAATTTTTTAATGAATTTTTTATATTTACAAATTTTCTTGAATTACTTTATCGACAACGACATTTTATCGATTTTTTCATCGACATTTTTATAAAATTGAGACATCGACATTCCGGTCGATTTAGGTATAGTAGGAAGCTTCATGGAAAGTTCACACTTTGTACACACTCGCTTTTGCATATTTGTGGAAGGTTTCATTCTATAAAATGTCATCTCTTCTCCATCTCTCAACGAACATCTGAAACCAACAAACGAAGCCAGTACTCACTCAATCAAGCTCTCTTTCTCCTAATTAGGGATTCCCCGGCCCTATTCTCTCGAACCATGGCTTCCCAAACCGAGCCTTGGCTACTGGAAAACGGAACCGTCAAGCGCTTGACCAAAGACAATCGACAAGGCCATGGCCGGAGCCGAACCGCCCACAACATGTCCTCCTCTTCCCTCCGCAAAAAGTCCGATTTAACCCTCGTCTCCAAAATCCCCATCGGCTGCCTCAGGAGCTTCTTCATCAATCTCCAGGAGGTCATTTTGGGAACTAAACTTTCCATTCTCTTCCCCGCGATTCCTCTCGCTATCGTCGCTGACTGTTTCGGCTTTGCAAGAGTGAGAAACCAAAACCCTCGTCCCGTGAAACTACATGTCGTTTTTCTGTAACATTTTCTTTTTAATAAAAAAAATAAAATAAAAATAAAAACTGATTAAATTCAAAATGTGTTCTTATTTTTAGCCTTGGATTTTTGCATTGAGCTTGCTTGGCCTCACGCCATTGGCTGAACGTGTCAGCTTTCTGACTGAGTAAGTTTTTTTCAACTTTTTTTTTTCAATTAATGTATTTTGATTTTGTAATTAATTCAAATTAGTCTTCTTCCATTGTACTGATTTATTTTCTTTTTTATCGTTTCAATTCGACTCGGAAGGCAAATCGCTTATTTCACTGGTCCAACAGGTAAATTACTCATTTATTATGATTATGTGACAAAAAATAAATATGCCTTAATCTACCTTTTTTTTTTTCCAACATGAGCATAGTTCAACTGGCAAGTCTGGTACTAACGACCAAGAGGTCTGTGGTTCGATTTCCCCCATCCCACATGTTATAAAAAAAAAAAACCGTGCTTTTTTAAGTTTTTTTTTTGGACTAATTAGTGATTTAATAAAAGAAAATCTTTAACTTCAAACTCGGACAGTGTAAAAATATAAAAGTTTTAATGTGTTGACCAGCTAATTAAAAAATATATTTTCAACTGCTGTCAAAAAAAAAAAAAAATCAACTAAAAAGTCAAATGGTAATTACTGAAATAAAATATTCTTCTACTTCTACATGGTTTTATGATAAGAAAAAAAAAATCAATTTTTAACTCTAAACTTGAGAGAGGTTATATTAATTGGATGAAATTGAAAGTTTAAATCGATACTAGACAAATTTAGAGATAAAAATTGAAAAAAAATCCAAAGTTCTAATATATTGAGAGAATACAATATTCTTTTCTTTTACGTAATTTTATATTAAAAAAATATGGTGTGTTTTCAAAAATATTTATTATTGTTGTTTTTTAAAATTTGTGGTGGATTTTGTGGTAGTACATTGCAATAATTTTTTATTTTTTGGCCATCACATCCACAACCACAGAAATACCTGTACCTGGCAATGGCTGATGCATGTGTGCTTTTTGCTACTCACGGGAAAAGCCACCGTACAAAAACAGCTTTTATTTATTTATTTATTTTATAAATAAAAAAATATATATATATAATTTCCTATTTGAAAATCTAAAATTGTAGAGTTGCCGAATGTCCGTGAAAGAGAATTTAATATTAATTTTATTTTTCTTATAATATGTGGAGGTGGGAGATTCGAACCACAGACTTATCGGTCCTTAATACAAGAGTTATGTCAGTTGTATGTTCATATTGACAAATTTAGTATTAATAAATTGATTAATGTAATTATTGATGAAACTAAAATTTTGGTTTTTTTTTTTTTTATTTTATTTAAATAGTTGGGGGACTTTTGAATGCAACATGTGGAAATGCAACGGAGCTGATAATTGCAATTCTTGCACTTACACGAGGAAAGATAGACGTTGTCAAGTATTCTCTTTTGGGTTCTGTTCTTTCAAACCTTCTTCTTGTTCTTGGAACCTCTCTCTTCTGTGGTGGCATTGCAAATCTTAGAAGGGAGCAGAATTATGACAGGGTAACATTTCTCTCTCTCTCTCGATTTTTTTTTAATAACATGTAGGATGAGAGATTTAAACCATGAACTTTTTAGTCACTAGTATAAACTTTATGTCAGTTGAGCTGTGTTCATGTTGAATAATGATTCAAGTTCACGATTTTTAGAGAAGTTACGAATGTTTTGAGTTATCGTCGGTAAATTTTTAAAGGATAATGTTTATGGATTTATTGTGGGGTATATCTTACTCTACTTGTTTTAATTAAATTTGTACTTATTTTTAAGTGCAATGTGAAAAGTACCCTTCTCTCTATCTTATTGGGTGGTGGGTGGAGGAAGGGTAAAACCGGTATTAAAAGTTTTTGTAGTATTTATATTGCTAAATATTAAGGTGTATTTTTTTAAAGTATTTATGTAAATTAGCATAATACAAGTATGTATTTTTAAATATAGAAAAAAATTAAAATTTTACAAGAAATAACACAATCAATTAAAATTCAAAATCTTAGATTCAAACGTGATATTGGATATAATAAGAAAAGTCAAATTTATGCTACATTTTTAAAACCAATTAAAAGTGGTGAGATTTTTATAATGCATGTTAAATTTAATTTATACACTGAAATTTCTGTATTTTTTTTAGAGTTCTACTCTAATTATCAGGTCAATGGTTATAGTTTTACTAAAAAAAAAAAAAAGTGTCCATGGTCATAGTTTTGACTTTAGAAATTTATACCAACCCAATAATTATTTACTTAATTTTGTTATTTTAACAGAGGCAAGCCGATGTCAACTCACTGATGCTGATGCTGTCATTACTGTGCCACTTGTTGCCGTTATTATTTGGCTACGCCGCCTCCTCCGCCACCACCGCGGCCACCTCCACCCTCCATCTGTCCAGAGCCAGCAGCATCGTAATGCTCTCCGCTTACATTGCTTACCTGGTCTTCCAACTCTGGACTCACCGGCAATTATTTGAAGCCGAGGTACGATGACATGCAACCATCATATTCAATTTTGTGTTTAATACGTTCAAGTATTGTTAATTCCATCAATTTAATCTTAGTTTAGACGTCGTTATAACCATTTGTTTTTTTTAAAAAATAAAAACTCTTTCCACCTATAATCTATAAGTTTCTTTGTTTTCTGTTTGACTTCTTTCCATGTTTTGAAAAATCAAACCAATTTTTTAAAACTAAAAAAAGTAGTTTTTTTTTTTAAAAAAATGGCTAGAAATTCAAATATGTTATTAACAAAGATGAAAATTATGGTAAAAAAAATTAGGAGAAAACAAACATAACTTTCAAGAACCAAAAATAAAAAACCAAATAGTTATGAAAAGGGTCTAGAACTTATTAGATATTTTGAAATGTTGTGTGAAAATACAGTTTTTTTTTTTTTTTTATTTGAAATGTTGTGTGAAAATTAAATTATTTTAATTGTATTATTGGAAATTAGGATTCTGATCAAGACGACGACGTTCCCGGAGAAGAGGCAGTGATTGGATTCTGGAGTGCATTTGCATGGCTTGTAGGAATGACACTCCTCATTGCTTTGCTGTCCGAATACGTTGTGAACACAATTGAGGTAAAATTAATTATATTATAAGCTAAAGTTGTTATGAAATATTATAACTTATTCTAAGAAATTTAAAATTGAGTTATTATAAATATATAATAACCTATGTTTATTATGTTACTTTTAGTTACCTAAGTTCAAAAATGACATTTTTGTGCAGGAAGCATCAACTACTTGGGGTCTGTCAGTGAGTTTCCTTAGCATAATCTTGCTCCCCATAGTCGGAAATGCGGCCGAACACGCAGGAGCTATCATATTTGCTTTCAAGAATAAGTTGGTAAGCTCTTCGAAAGATATCGTTCACTACAATCTAATGTATATCATTAGTTGTTAAATTATCGATCAATCTAAAAGTTGAAGAGATCATCCTGGTATATTTTGTTTTGTTTCAGGACATTTCTTTGGGGGTTGCTTTGGGGTCTGCAACACAAATTGCACTCTTTGTGGTAAGAATGTGCAATAAATAAAAAAGTAAAACCCCTATGAAAATTCAATTTGGGACGTCCCTAGAAAAAGTAGAAATATTCACCAACTGACCCCGGAAGAATGTGTAAATTGCAGATTCCACTGTGTGTGATCGTTGCTTGGACAATGGGAGTGGACATGGACCTGAATTTCAATCTCATGGAAACGGGGTCGCTTGGATTGGCCATTATTGCCACAGCCTTCACTTTGCAAGATGGAACCTCTCACTACATTAAAGGCCTTGTTCTTCTTCTATGCTACATTATCATTGCTGCTTGCTTCTTTGTCTCCAAGACACTAGAAGGTGAGTTTTTTTCTCCCTTCTCTCTAAATTCCACATTTTAGGTGAGTTTAGTTGACGGACTTGGGAGGTCTATTTTCGGAACTGGTTACGAAAAACCTAAATTTGCCCCCTCAAGATGGTGTCTCTTTAGATGGTGCCTCTTTTGAGTTCATCATTCTTGCATCGGACCCCATTTTTTTTCTTGGACCGAATACCCGTTTGGGTTTAATAGGCTCTGATACTATATTAAATTACATAGGCTTCCATCTCAAAACCAATTGACAATGAGTGGAGTACCTCATCTATCTTATAACTTGTGAGGTCTCCACTAATCTTTTCAATGTGGGATCCTCAGTATATTTTAGATCAAATCACTTTTGTGTTTTTCAAGGAAAAATGTTATTTGCTATAGAATTAATGGTTTTGAATTTGTATATATTGAGGAATTATTGTCAAAAGCTTGAGTTTTGTAGAACATGTGTCTAGATTAGGAATTTATGCCTAGAATATGTTTTTTTTTAGTACATCGACATTTGGGGTAGGTAATTCGAACATCTAATCTCTTGGTCAAGGGTATATACCAATTACCACTGGACTATGCTCGCTTCTCATGTTGTCAATTATCTCTTCATTGAAAATTATAATAACAACAATCTTATCTTAATGTCTCTCTCTATTTAATTTTTTTTTTCCCTCACAGATGATAACCATGCCCCCAACTTGACAATCCAATCATCAAACCAAGCAATCTTCAGAGCTTAAAGGTTAAAATCTCTCCTTTTCAATCAACCAAAACCAACACTTTTAATTCCCAATTAAAGTTAATAAACTTTTTGTATAATAATTGGATGCAGGCTCAAAATATTTTCAGGTCAGCCAATTTCTAAACGAAGAGGGACTCTTTTGAAATCTCTTTGGAAAACAAAAATCAAATGGACTTGCTATGAAATTCTTTCATTTCAAAATTGGCCTCCATCGCTTGCCTGCCTGCCGGAAAGCTTGGGAAATTTCAAAGTGTTGGGAGCTTGATGAAGACAGTTGGTGGGCTAAAAATTTAAGCCTGCAAACTGCGGCTTTATGTGCAATAAAATTTGTTTGCTTTTAATTTATACCCTTTGTTTTTTTTATATATGCGCATTTGAGTTCTTGTCTTGAATTTTCATGTACCATTAGAAGATGGGGGCATGTGGGAGATGGGTGGTTTCTTGTCTTTGCTCTTGTCGTTAATTGTTGTAATAATTGGTCATGTTTGAGTAATAAAAATCATGTTCTCTCTTATGTTTCTCGTTAAATTATAATTTTAGTTTCCGCTGTTTTTTGGTTCAATTACAAGTTTAGTTTCCGAGCTTTCGAGGTTGTATCAATTTGGTGTATAAAGTTTAAAATGTATTTAGTATGTCTTTAGACTTTCAGTTTTGTGTCCAATAGGTTCTTCAACTTTCAATTTTGTGCTTAATAAGTCTTTGACCTATTCAACATTTTTTTAAAACTCACAGGCCTAGTAGATATAAAATTGAAAGTTTATGGTCCCAATGAACATAAAATGCAAGTTTATATCAGTTAATTGGTTAATTTTTAAAAATCTCGAATATGTTAGGAACCTATTAGACAATAAAAAATTGAAAGTTTAGAGATCTATTAGACATTTTTAAAGTTTAGAGACCTATTAAACACAAAATTATTGAAAGTTCAAGAAACTAGCTATTAGACACTTTTTAAAGTTCAAGAACCAAATTGACATAAGTCTGAAAATTCAGGGACTAAATTTGTAATTTAACTTTTTATTTTTATTTTTTATAATTATATATAATTTCGATTTCATTATTGCTACTGTCATTCGATGAAAGTTTACAATGTATCTCATATATCGAGGTTTGAAGAGTAAAAAAAAAAATTCTAATATAACAGATACTGATTAATTTATAGTTTTTCGCCTTGTGTTTAATAATATATAATAGATTAAATTACATGTTTAGTCCCTCAACTTTCATGGTTGTTTCAATTTAGTCTCTGGTTCTCAAACTTTCAATTTTGTTTCCAATTTGTCACTGAACTTTAAAAAGTAGCAAATAGATCCTTAAACTTTACTTTTGTGTCCAAAGGTCCCTCAACCTTTAATTTTGTGTCTAACAAGTCCTTGACATATTTAACATTTTTTTAAAATTCACAAGCCTAGATACAAAATTGAAAGCTTAGAGTCACATAGGTATACAATTCAGTTTTTTTTTTTTTTTTTTTGATAATTACAATTCAGTTTTATATATGATAGATTCGTTAATTTTTAAAAATATCAAATATATCAAGGGCTTATTAGACATGAAATTGAAAGTTCAGGAACCTATTTGAAACAAAACTGAAAGTTCATGGACCTATTAGAATTAATCTTTTTAAAGTTCAGGGACCTAATTGGTATAACCCTTAAAGTTTAGGGACTAAACTTGTAATAAAACCTATATAATATCCCATGTTTCTTTTGTCTTGTTTTGACGTGAGTAATTGCTACAAACTAAAAAAGAGATTTTAAAATCTTTACTCAAATATTGTTTTATATAATAAATAAGCTAATTTAAAAGTACAAAAGAGAAAACTTCAAATTAAGGTGGGACAAAAGGGAAAATCAAAAGTTTCTCTTCTTAAACCCCTTTTAAATAATATAGATATAGATAATAGATTTAGATATACGAAAAATTTTGCTGTGAGTATTTACTTGACGAAGTTTAAGGAAATTAAGTAGTAGCTTCCATTGTTATATACTTTTGAAAACTTATATAGCTTTTAGTTTTGTGAATGAGGGAATTTTGTAGCCTAATGAAAATTATATATGTTGATGCCAAAATCCGGACAGAGGACTCACCTGACCTTCACGTGACACCAACAGTGAATTTGTAGAAGCTGGGGAAGACGTGACCTGCAAAACCAGCAAAAATCGCTGCACACCGGTGTGGTGTAGGCCACACCGCCTCCGATGCCTAAGTCAGAAAACAGAGGAGGCGCTAGAAAGTAAAGGGAGAAGTCGAGAATAAAGTTTCGGCCCCTTCTTCAGTGATGAAGATAGGTTTTTATACCTGTTTTTCCTCTTAGGTTTTTTAGGAATTCGGAGGTGTTTCGGGACGAACCAGGCAGAACCGGGGCGATCCGAGGCATCAGGGGCCGAAAGGAGGTGACCGGGCCCGACCCGCGCAAGCGGGCCGAATGGTCGGCCTCGGCCTTTTCCCGAGGCCGACCATTTGGTCTGATCTTCCTCTGGGTCGGTTTTCTGGTCCTACCTTTGCCGGATTGTCCTCGTCAGCTCCTTGTTCGTCAGTATGGTCCAAAATTACCTATAACAATATATGTACTTATGTTAATTTTGCTTGTATATATTTATGATAATGGTGTAGTTTAATAGATTGATAATAGTGTTATGAGAATTGAGTTATTTGGATTTTGAATAAAATATTATATTACAAGAAAAATTGAGTTATTTGGATTTTGAATAAAATATTATATTACAAGAAAAATTGTGTTGTTTAGATTTAATGGAATGGTAGATTGTGTTAGTTTCGATTGGAATTGTGTTGTTTGGCTAGGAATATTATTTGTGTGAATTGGACCAAAATTGTACTATAGAACTATTGTAAAAACATGATTGCAAATTTTATACAGGGTTTGAGTTTGAATTATACTAATAATTTTGTTGTAGGTAGTTTTTCAAAAAAAAAAAAAATTTGTTGTAGGTAGATTTAGAACCGATGTCAACTTAGAGCTATCAACTTAGACGAAAAGTCTCATACCAATAATGGAGATATTGTCCCTCTTGTTCATATATTCAAATAACGACGGTTATAAAACATCATCCAATCAAATTGTCATCAGATTTTGGATTTGATGACCATCATCCTTGGAAAACTGTTCTCGTTGTTAAAGCATCGATATAATTAAATTTACACAGTAACCCATCATCGTAAGCTTTTGGGTTTCATTTTTCGGTGATTTAACAATTGTAAAGGTAAGATGACAATGTTTTCAATGTTGTTTTTAACCGTCATCATAAGTGTAAGATGATGCTTTCTTATGTCGGGTTTGAGCTGTCATCACTAAACAACTGTCGCCTTACGATTACACCTAAGGTAATTTTGAAATTGTCATCGTTCGTGTATGATGACAAGTCATTGAAGGCCAAATTGTTTTAAGGGTCCGTTTGGTTGGTGATCTGAAAACAGGAATTTGAAAACAAGGGATTCAATGAAAATTTCATGTTTTCAGATATGTGTTTGATAGTAGATTTAGAAATCGGATCTGAATTTAAATAATGGTTCAAAATGTGTTTGATATTATATTTATAAATGATAAATTATTTGTAGTTATCTACTAAATACTAAGTTGAATATTAAATATTATTAATTAATTTATAGACATGTTATGTGTTATAAACTTTTTATTATAATTATTTTACAATATCATATAATTTATAATACATTATATTATACAAATTTTAATTTCGCAAAAATAAATTGAGTTTATAACATGAAATACTATATTTATTAAAGTTTTTATCTTTTTTAATTTAATTTTGTATTTAAAATTTTGAAATTTAAAATCTGGATACAATAAAAACATAAAAAAGTTGTTTTTAGAATTTTCACTATTTGGATCACATAATTTAAAATAAGGGGATGTAGCTCAGATGGTAGAGCGCTCGCTTAGCATGCGAGAGGTACGGGGATCGATACCCCGCATCTCCAATTTTTTTTTAAAAAATACATAATTTTTGTGCTTTATTTAGAATATTACAGAAATTTGAAAACAATGGATTCAATGAAAACATAATTGTATTTCATGTTTTCAAATATGTGTTTGGTAGCAGATTTAGAAATTGGATCTGAATTTAAATAATGGTTCAAAATGTGTTTGATAATATATTTATAAATGATAAATTATTTGTAGTTATCTACTAAAAACTAAGTTGAATTGATAACTTGTCTAAAAAAAAGTTGAACGGATAACCATGAGGTCTGTGGTTCAAATCCCCCTACCCCCATATTGTATATATATATATATATATATATATATATATATATATATTATTAATTAATTTATATACATGTTATGTGTTATAAATTTTTTTTTATTATTATTTTACAATATCATATAATTTATAATACATTATATTATACAAATTTGAATTTCGAAAAAATAAATTGAGTTTATAACATGAAATACTATATTTATTAAAGTTTTTATCTTTTTTTAATTTAATTCTGCATTTAAAATTTTGAAATTTAAAATCTGGATACAATGAAAACATAAAAAAATTGTTTTCAGAATTTTTACTATTTGAATCACAGGATCCAAAAACAGGGGATGTAGCTCAGATGGTAGAGCGCTCGCTTAGCATGCGAGAGGTACGGGGATCGATACCCCGCATCTCTAAATTTTTTTAAAAAAATACATAATTTTTGTGCTTTATTTAGAATATTACACGAATGTGAAAACAGGGGATTCAATGAAAATATAATTGTATTTTATGTTTTCAGATGTGTGTTTGGTAGCAGATTTAGAAATTAGATCTGAATTTAAATAATGGTTCAAAATGTGTTTGATAATATATATTTATAAATGATAAATTATTTGTAGTTATCTACTAAATACTAAGTTGAACATTAAATATTATTAATTAATTTATAGACATGTTATGTGTTATAAATTTTTTTTATTATTATTATTTTACAATATCATATAATTTATAATACATTATATTATACAAATTTTAATTTCGCAAAAATAAATTGAGTTTATAACATGAAATACTATATTTATTAAAGTTTTTATCTTTTTTATTTTAATTTTGCATTTAAAATTTTGAAATTTACAATTTGGATACAATGAAAACATAGAAAAGTTGTTTTCAGAATTTTCACCATTTGGATCACATAATCTGAAAACAGTTTTAAAAAACACATCTGCCAAACACATATTCATTCAGTAAATCTGAAAACATAAAACAGAATTCGGATTGCCTACCAAACATGCCCTAACCAATTTTTCAACTTTTCTAAAATCAAACAGTGTCCTCATCACCAATGAAAGATATCTTTATTGGATAGATGTTAAAAATAATTGATGTGGTTGTTAGATTAAAGATAATTAGAATTTTAATTAATAAAAAGATCACATCATTTCAAATATAAAATTCAACAATATTTGAACATTTAACCTTTTGATCAATTGTACATACCAATAATCGTGAACTATGCTTACTTTGATCACGAGAAAAAGTCATATTAAATTCTTAAATCAATCACTACATGAATATGAAAGTGACATGGAGTTTTGTTTAATACTTTGCCAATTCAATAGAAAGATGACACCATTCCCATGTTAAGTTTTTAATTAGTTTTTTTTTTTTTTTGAAAATAAGTTTTTAATTAGTTGAATGGACACAACATCTCCACATTCAAGTTCCATGGTTGGGCATATAGAATTTTAATTTAATAAAAAGATGTCATCATCCCTAATTAGGGGATCTTTTAGGTAATATTCACAAACAAATTATTGCACAAAAAGACGAATTTAAGCTTAATAAGATTTGAATAATACTTATATTACGTACCCGATAACATATGATTTATTGTTGTTATTTTTCTTGAGAAGCCGATAACATATGATTTATGCATCGTTGGATACAAGTTTTGTTAAATGCAATTTGAAAATTTATCAATAAAAGCCCAAATATATCGTATGATAATAAAATTGAATCTTAAAAAGTCCTAAAATTTTCGAGGATATTTGATTTATTTGATTTTATTATTATTTTTTTTTTTTGAAAGGAGGATATTTGGTTTAATTTGATACACGAGTTTTACTCATTTTAGGTGGAAAGTTTTCAAATCCTACGAGCTCTCAACTCAACTTTAGAGATGATGTACGTTTACAAATGACAAACTCACAAATTAAATATATGCTACAATTTACCAAGTTAAGTTTTGGTACTGTTTAATAAAAAGTTTCGTGTTTTATTTTGTTGCACAACAACTCAACACGCTAGCTACAAAAGAGTCGTGCTTCAACTTGTTTTGGAGTGAGAATTTCAAATTTTTGACATTTAAAAGAAGGTTACTAATATCGACTTTTTTTAGTAGAACAATGTGAAGGTGGACATTCAAATTTTTAATCTTTTGGCTGAAGATATATATATATATATATATACCTTAATCGAGTTATGCTCAGATTAGTGACTATGCACAAGTTGGTTGTGCTTTCAACTTCAAACTATACAAACTCATTTTTTTTTCTTCTTTTGAGCAAATATACGAACTCGTATTTATTGGGTTAAATTATAGTGTTTGTTTACATATTTTAACCTTAGTTTTTTTTTTTTATTATTATTATTTTTGTTTTAAGAGCTTCATTATATATTTTCTTGTTTGGATTAAAACCTACTAAAAAAATATACCTCTACAATAATTAAGAAGTAACATGAATCTAACATGACAAGATATAACAAGTTACAATAGTTGAAAAAAATTGATTGACATCTACAAGAATTGTTTAACATTCTTTACTATTAGTATTATTATTTAAATTAATCTATATTTTGATCGAGAATACATCCTTTAATTATTTTTAAAGTACAAGTTTAAATCGTCAATCCCAATATAATTTATTAGAAAAGACATCAATTACCATCCAAAGATCAATGAGTCCATCTCCAAACCCCACCATGATTGAACTAAAAGTAAGATACATGTATTTAACTAGCTAATGGTCCGTTTGGATTGACTTTTTAAGTGGTTAAAAAAAGTGTTTGTAAGTGCAAAAAAATGTTTTTTTTTAGTACATCAACATTTGGGGGTAGGGTACATGCCAATTACCGCTGAGCTAAGCTCACTTTGGCACAAAAAAAAGTGTTTTTAAACACTTAAAAAGTCATTCCAAAGAGGCACTAAACTATGGTCCATCAGTGACTTTTGAAAATATTTTGGCGAACCAGAAAAGAAAATTTACTACATTAAATTCTAGGACGAATACATCTTAAAAATTAAAATAAGATTTAAAGCTTGAAACTAAGAGTGTGTTTGGTTTAACTTTTCAAGTGTTTAATTTTGAAAATAAATCATTTTGAAAAAATTTATAGTGTTTGGCAACCACTAAAAATGACTTATTAGAAAATGAGATTCATAAATAAATCATTTTGAGAGAAACACTTGAAACCGACTTTTTTAAAAAGACTTTTTAAGTAAACAATAACTTGTGTATAAAAACATTTGTGAGGAAATGCAACCAAACATATGAGTGTTTAAATTCTAAACAATTTTTATACCAAATGTTTTTTAAAAAATACATTTTTCAAAAACGTTTAAATTAAAACGTATTCCAAACGGATTCTAAATTATAAGTTACTGGCAATCTCGTTGGATAATTTACTAGCAATGTCTCAATCCCGCCCCACCCAGATCGAGGAATTTGAAGGAGATATTTCAATTCAATCACTCCCAAAAATTGAAAACAAAATTCTCGTTTGTTGTCTCTCCCGCGGCCTTACCTTATCTTTTTCATGCTCCCTCTTCAATAAACAGATCTCTCTCCAATGGCGAAACCCGCGAGAAATGAAGACAACGCCGCATTGACATTGGTATGGCGGAATATCCCAACCCTCAGAGCCTCTCTTCAATCTCCTACTGATTTCTCCGATGGATTATGGAGCCACAACGCTCACCTCCGCCGTATTCCGGCGGCTGATTGCCGTCGCCTTCGATGCAAATTTGCGTGCATTTCGGTTGTGGAAAAGAGAGACCAACATGAGTTCGCTCCGTCTCCGTCTCAGCTCCTGACGCATCCACTGGCTTTGCTCGCGTTGGTGCCCAAAGACGCCGCGCTCTTTGCCGCCGGCGCCGTCGCTGGTGCTGCCGCGAAGACCGTGACGGCTCCTCTCGACCGTATCAAGCTTCTTATGCAGGTTTATTGTGTTCCACGCGGTGAAGAATTGTTTGCAATTTCATCTAGAATTTCGGTCGTTTTCGGTCGTTTGTGTTTCTTCTTAACACGGTCGATACTATGAATTTTAATTCCAGACCTCGTTGGTTATTTAGTTTCATCTTGGATGTAGGGAACTGCTAGTTTTTGTTGTCATGCAAAATTGACCAATTCGAAACTAGTTGCTTTTGTTAAATTCATTCTGGTTGAACATAATTTTATTTGAGTTGGGGTTACCTAGAGTCAAATGTTTGAGGTCTCAGAATATTAATATGTGGGCTATCAATGCTATTTGAGACAGAAATAACATGGGGAATTTGAGCTTAGGACCTCATGCTCTCATACCATATTAAATTTTCACTTGATAGTTTGATTCATTTGATTTACTTGCAGACTCATGGTGTACGAGTAGCGCATGAAGGCACTAAGAAGGCAATTGGTTTCATTGAGGTATGACTATGGGTGGTTGTTATTTATAGCTTTGGAAGCAGAGTTTCTCACATGTTATTTGTCCTCTTGCGTTGCCCCGGAAACTGTTGTAGACTTGTAGTGTTATAACGTGTTGATACTTGTGGGATTGCTAGAGATTATGGCTTAAAACTTTCGAATAGGAAAGCCTAATGTTGGCTGGGAGCACCTCGAGCTAAAATGTAGCAAGTAGATGATGTACATTAGGAATAATTTGGATTAGTTGGAAAATTAAGATTTTTTTACGAATTTCATGTTAAAATCAAAGGATTATTACCGCTTGATATCATTTTGTCACACACATCATTGATGAAGCACATTTAGATTGGTTATCCTATACTTATCTCCTAAGGAAAGCATGGAAAACCCTTATCAATCCTAGTTAAATTTGACTTAGAGGATTGCAATATCTTAATCAGTGGGGTTGGAAGACCTTTGGTTCAAATTCTGGCAATTTAAAGAGGGAGAACGGATAAAATGGTGACATAGGTAGGGCGTTCAAGGTTGAGAATGGGGAAGAGGCACACAATCTCAAATGCATTCTAAATTTCCAATTGTATTAATTATAGAAATGACTCAGGAATTTCGATGAGAGTGCTAGTCTACAAAAGACATTAATTTTGGAGTTCTGTGGTTCACTAGATTTACATGTTATCTTCTATCGTTATGACAGAATCTTCATTCTTACATGGTTTGTCCTGACTTAGGTTTAACTGCAGGCTATAACAAGTATAGGTCAGAATGAAGGAATTAAAGGTTACTGGAAAGGCAACCTCCCTCAGGTATGTGTGCTGAAATTACCAGTTAGTGCTTGTTGGTGTAGTATTTGACTTTCTTCTGCTGTAATAATGAAGATTTTGAGTTATGTTTTTGTTATAGTTCCTTTCCAAATATTCCAGGTCATACGAGTTATACCTTATAGCGCTGTCCAGCTTTTTGCTTATGAAATGTACAAGGTATGTCTTACACAGTTTGTCTTGTACTGTCACTGTAAGCGAGCTTTAAATGTTACATAAACACCCAATTTGTTACATGTGATTCTAATACATTTTCTAATTTCTGAATTGACAGAAACTCTTAAGGGGGAAAGATGGTGAGCTATCTGTGCTTGGAAGACTTGCTGCAGGTGCTTGTGCCGGCATGACATCTACTTTTGTAAGCAATGCCCCAAAATTTTGCTCTGCTCTTGTATTTTCAGACATTAGTAATATCCTTGACGTCGATGTCCATGCATTTCTGAAAAAAATCTAATAGTTATGTTTTGGTAATACATTTGAAATAAAGGGTAAAAATCAATTTATACTCTTAAACTTTAGAAGTTGAATCAATTAAAACTCGAAACTAATAATTGTATCAATTAAAATCCTAAACTTAGGTTAATCAATTTAGATCCTCTTTTAGTGATTTATAACTATTTTTACTTGATTCCATTAGAATCAACTCAAAATTGCTAAAATAAAAATATTGTTATCCCAAAATCTTTCTAAAGTAACAAGAAAAGTTATCATGTAATTCTTCCTAAATAAGTAGATAAAAATAAAGGAAAAGAGAAGATGAAAACCACTCATATTAATAAAAATCGCCACCACCAATTTGGTTCTAACATTTTCCTCTAACATTATGTTAATCCCTGCATTTCAAGAAGTTTTACATACATGTGAAAATTATGCATTAAAAATTTTAAAATGAAATCGTAAGGAAAGGTCTAAATTGATTCATATATGAAAGTTTAAAGTTATAATTGATGCAATTGTTACATCATGGTTTTAATTGATACAAAGTTTAGAGGTATAAATTGATTTTTCCCAAAAATAAATTTATATATCTTCTCCATTTTTGTTACCTTATTCAGTGTGATATATCATTACAATTTCTCTAAATGGTGCTATTTGTTTCCTTGTAGATTACATACCCACTAGATGTCCTGAGATTGCGGTTGGCAGTTGAACCAGGTTGTCGAACTATGTCTGAGGTATGATAAACCATCTTGTTTCAATTATAAGAGTTAAATTCCATATCAAGATGAAAACTGTATCATTTTCAGGTTGCCTTGAATATGCTAAAAGAGGAAGGCATTGCATCCTTCTACTATGGTCTTGGACCTTCCCTCATTGGCATAGCTCCTTACATTGCTGTGAACTTCTGCATTTTTGACTTGTGAGTTCATCAGAGCCTCCATATGCTTTAACATTTGCATGGAATTTAAGAATTCATATTAATAGTTTTTTTTGTTTTTCTTTTCTTTTTTTCTTTTTCTTTTTCCATACAGATTGAAGAAGTCTTTGCCAGAGAAAGTTCAAAAGAGAACTGAAACATCTCTACTAACAGCCTTGATATCAGCTTCCTGTGCCACACTAACGTGTTATCCTTTGGACACTGTGAGAAGACAGATGCAGATGAGGGGCACACCTTACAAGACAGTTTTGGAAGCCGTCTCAGGTAATGTAATGTGCATTAGTTAAAATGGCGGGCAGAAAAATACTATCTTTTATAGCTTTGCATGGGCAATGATTTTTTAATGTTAAAAAACTGAAATTTATGGGAAAAAACCATCTTGGTTGACATCTCTGATGCAGGTATCATTGCACATGATGGAGTCGTTGGCTTGTACAGGGGTTTTGTTCCAAATGCTTTGAAGACCCTTCCAAACAGCAGGTGGGCATTCACTCCTATTGTATGCTTATATATGCTTCCGCTGCTCCACATACAGATGTTTATGCCCAATATGCTTTTATTGCTTCCCTTGAATTTACATGCATTATGCAATCTCAAGCAATTTTACCAACGGATATTTTACTTCTATTTTCTTTGTGATTTTGATGTTTGAAAGGCCAGAGTATTTATTTGAGATTGTTTTTGGTTTTAGAGGATGACAAGTCCATGTTTTGAAGGATTTTAACAACCTAATGACATAGTTTGTATTTTAAGGATAATGGTGCCATCTTATTTAATCCCCCATTTATTTGCTCCATGCCAATGTCAGGCATTGATCTGGGTACCTTGTTTCTAAAGTTTGTTGTAACCCATTTGAACCGAGGTTTTGAGAGGCTGATCCCCATTGATGATCAGATACTAATATGCTGTCCTCTCTTTTTCTCTCTTTCTTCTTCTTTGTTTTTTTGGGTGTCCTGAAGCTTTATTACTGGCATTACGATCACATGCAGCTATGAGCTAGGAGACTTGTACCTCCCTTGATGGTCATAACAACCATGCAACTTGAATTAATTTTTTGTCACATATAATTGTCCGTCTGATGAAAGTACCTTTTGGAACGCTGTACAGTACACAGCTTAGTTCAAACCACAAAAAAAATATTTTGTAATTATAGTCTCCGTATGATCTTGCTTGATTGGAAGGTCTGTAGTTTCTTTGGAAGGGGGTTTTCTCTACCTCGGCCCCTAGGCTTAATCATCCACAAAAAGAAAAAAAACAACAAAAGAAACTGCCTGAGCTGACATTGTGCAGCTGATCACTTCCCAACACTATTAAGCTGTTCGTTTGAATTCTCTTAAGTGTGAAACTTTCTGCATGTACTGTGCCAGCTAGTAATCCTTTACTTCATTTCTTATACTGCAGCATCAGGCTTACGGTGTTCGACTTTGTCAAGCGTCTCATAGCTACCAGTGAAAAGGAGTTTCAGCAAATAGTTGAAGATAATCGTGAGAAGAAAAGCCAAACAAGTAATTGAACAATCATGAAGTTTTGTCTCATTTTACTGTCTCTAGCCATTGTTTAGTGCATATCCAATTTTGAGAAAGAGATGCAGCTCTAGGAGAAGCAAATATTTTTGGTGTATTCACTTGCCAAAGAAAGTTAGGCTAAATTTTTTTTGAGATGCTAGTATTTGTTCTTTAGCTGTGTTTTTTTTTATTCTACACCTGTTTTAGGCAAGCTAGTTTCCTAACTTTTGCCTTCCAACATATGGTTTAGTTTTGGATTCCTTCAATGATAGATTACATCATGTTCTACCAACCATTCATTTCTACCTCTTATGACAAATTGAGAAGCTCGAAACCCATTCTCCAAGAACACATCTCTTATGATTGATCTTTTCTTTTGAGTGATGGAGTTGGGGAGATTTGTGGTTTTCAACTTAAACTTAAACCGAGCTTATTTTAGACTAATTTTAAGCAAAAATGTTTGGAATAGGAACAAAGTTCAATCTTACCTTATGTTGAAGTTCCAAATTTAAGGCCAAGTGCAGAAATATCCTACAAGAAAGCAGTTTGTGGTGTTAAATCACTTCTACAATGCAGGCAATTATATTTCTTGCCATTGTTTCTTTTTCTTCAAAAGAAAATATGTTGTTTTGGTTTTACTAAATTGGTGTAAAGTCTAGTGGGAGGGCCATGTAGCATTGTCCTTTACCTCAGGTTATAAAATAACTTCTTTAGGATATTTAATCAACTTCTATGTTGATTATTGGTGTTGGTGCAGTATTTTGTTTTTGTTTCATTTTTTTTGTTTTTTGTTTTTTTGTTTTGTTTTGTTTTTGTTTTTGTTTTTATTTTTTTTTTTAATGATTGATGGAGAAATTGAAGCAGCAGCCAAAAGTTTGTGCATCTTTTAGTTTAATGAGAGAAGCCAACTTTCCAAGGGCGTGGAGATCGAAGAAGGAACTTAATTGAACGTTTGACCATGAAAGTGAAGGAATAAAATAATCAGTGGGTAACTCTTTCAAAAAAAAAATAAATAAAATAAAGGAAAAAATACACTTTTGGTCCCTGAGGTTTGAGTTAAGTTTCATTTTGGTTCCTGAGTTTTCAAACTCAACATTTTTACCCCTGAGGTTTGGATTTCGTTACATTATTGGTCCCTCCGTCTATTTTTCTGTTAAATCCTAACAGATTGCTGACGTGGCATTAAAATTTTATTTTAAAAATATATTTTTAAATTTTTAAAAATAAAATAATATATTAAATATTTTTTTATTATTTTATTTTTCCTTTTTCATTTCTTTTTTTCTTTTTTCTTTCATCTTCTTCTTCAAGCTTATTCTTCTCCACCTCTTCTCAAACCCTAATCGCAATCAGCCCACCACTGGCAACCGACACCGTCGCTGACCTCCGTCCACGTCCGGCCGCCGCTACCATCGGATTTTGCCTTCCCACGCTGGCGAGATCTGGAACCAGGCGCGATTTTGCCTTCCCACGCCAGCCCGCCAGCTGCGATTTTGCGTAGAGGAAAAGAGAACAACCCTCGCCGGCGAGATCTGGAACCGCCTACGTACGCAGCTCCGTCCTCGCACCGCCACGAATCGTTCCGCCCAGCCGTTCATTTCCCTGTTTCAAGTTGGAATCTAAGAGGGTTTCTTGTCGGCGCGAGGAGCACGAACGGATTTGTGGTTTCGTTCCTCCCAGATTTGTGGGTTTCTTGCCGACGGAGGAGCACGAACGGACTGGTTCCAGATCTGTGGGTTTCTTGCCAGCTTGAGAAGCACTAACAGACTGAAAGAGGGCTGGGAAGGGAGGAAGAGGGAAGAATAAGAAGAAAATAGGGAGGAGAGGGAAGAAGAAGAAAACAGGAGAAAAAAAAAAGAGAAAAAAAAGGAGGAATGTGACGGCGGCGACGGCAGTCCGGCGGTGGCTGCGGCAGTCCGGTGACGGCGGTGGCGAATGTCCGGCAACTAGTGGTGGTGGTGAGGAAGAAGAAGATGATGAGAGAAGAAAAATAAATTCTTTTAATTAATTTATTTATTACTTTATTTTAAAAAAATAAAAAATAATTTTTTTAATAAAAAAATTGTTCCACGTCAGTAATCCGTTGGGATTTAACAGAAAAATAGACGGAGGGACCAATAATGTAACGAAATCCAATAATCAGTGGGTAACATATCAAATTTTCAATTAAGTATTTTAGTAAATTGAAGGTTATATTTTTGTATTGAGTTGTATTTCTTTTAGTTCCCAAAATTCAAATCTAATGCTCTTTTCAGGAAAGTTAGTCTTAATCTATTGAATTATATTCAAGTTTGTTAATTGACACGTGCTTTATAAATTAAAATAATTAAATGAATAATTTTACAAAATTTCTAAATTTGAAATATTTTCTTACGAGAAGTAACATGGGAAATGGACTTTCTTCCAGGATCTCTCTAATGAGTTGAAAGGAAGATTCTATAATATAAGTATCCTTTTACAATATTTTATTATCAAAATCACTCTTTGAAGATTGAAATTTTATGTTTATCCTACTTCTAAATTAATGTTCAATTTTAAAAAGTTGATCCTTGATTATTTTATGTTCTTATCCTCTATTAATCATTTCAAATTTCAAAACTTTCATTCTCTTGAAATCATTGGTATATGAAAGTTGCACTTGGAAGAAATTACACTAAAAATAGCAAAAATGGAGCTAACTAAGCATAGTTTGACGAGGCATTATAACTTCAAGCAAAAAGTCAAAGATTCGAATCTCCACTGTCATATATTTTTTAACTAAAAAAAAAAGAAGGAAAACCTGTAACTTGGGGAAATTTGAAAACTACTTACAATTAGAGGGCATATATATACGATAAATTAGGCAATTAGCAAAAAAAATTTTCTCTGAATGTGTCGAGAAAAAACTGATTGGGCCGAAAATGAGCAAACTATGAGCCCATTTTATCATTTGGGCTACATGAAATGGGCTTTTAGAACCTATAAGGCCGTCCAATTATGAAATGGGCCACAACAAAAGGCCCAGAGAATTAGGATAGAGAGGTCGTCTTCTCCAATGGCCGCGCGGCAATTGACCAACCAGACAACCACCAACAGAATCACTCTGCGACTGTGCATTCATTTGTTTGTAGTTTACGGAGTGGAAGAAAGAAGCTCTATCTCGTCGCTTAGCTTCACAAAGCGCTTTCTCTCCGCATGTCTAGCGCTGTTCAACTCTCATTGCCTACTTGCGCGTTTGAGTCTTCGAGCTTGCTTCGCAGTGGAAGACTGCGAAATCGTCGTCAGATTTTCTGTAACCAAACCGACCTTCCTGGTGAAGAAGACGATGGAAAGAACGGCGTTGATCGTGGCAGGTACGAGATTTTTCTCTTCTACATTCTTCTGTTTTGTTATCTTGAAAACTGGTGGCCATTATGGATGAAGAGAAGTTCAACGTAGTTTTGTATTTGATATATGCTTTCCGAAATGTTTCGAGTTTTTTGTAGTCTTGATCAATTTCCTTCCGCACTGAGCGGAAAATGTCCGAGATGATATATGTGAATATCTTAAGAGGCGAAAGAAGATCTCAATTTAGAGGAAGCGGTTATTGTTACTCTGCTAGTAATAATGCTACCAGTATCAATGCATCTGATTGTATTATCATTCTTTTGTGTTTCTTGATGCAGAGAACACGGCCAGCGGCGAGTAATTTTGGTCGAGAAGTACGGAAATAGCGCTGTGAAGAAGTCGGTGATGTTTGCCTTAGAATTAACTTTTTACTCAACTGTTCCTCTAATTCGTTATACCAAATTCTTTTAGTAGAGAGAATATATTCTAGTTCGTATTGTGTGGTTTAGTTAATATCACTGTACTGATGCAATCTATATGTTAGATGCATTTCATGTGAATTAAAAACGGTGCCATAGGCTTTCTGAGGATAGATGTTCAAATTTCTTTAGGATAAAGTTGATGGTTGAGCGTTGCTTATTGTCGAATGAAGAGTATAATAGAGATAATTAAAGATCTTGTAAATGTGATCAGCATAGTTAAACTTTGAGAACTACTGGATCTTTTTCTTCTTCTATGAAGTATTAACTTCGATAAGAGTTTCATTTCGGGAAATTTAATTCCATGGACAGGTATTTTCTAGATGATAACCTACAGTTGCAATCTTTTCTTGATGAACAAACACCTTCTTCATCTAATGGCTTCGAAGAATCTCAATTTTTAGAAACAAAATTATCCTGGCTTCCAGATCTCATTAAAGATTTTGTTTTACCCGCGGGATTCCCAGGTACCAGAAATGCTTGGACTCTTTTCCTTTCTCACTTTTCCTTTTAATAATTTCTTCATTGAATTTTTTTGTCAATCAATGTATTCCGAGCTAGAATATTTGGGTTCTGCGTTGGTTCATCCAATTAGATGTATTCCGTTTTCTAATTAGGTTATTTTCTTTTTTAGACCATTTTTTTTTTATCACATACATTAATCTCGTGCTAATAAGGATCAGAATCTTCCCTATACTTTTAGGTTTTCTTCTTCCCTTTTTTGATTCCCACCAATTAGAAATCGTTTCGTCATGCGTAAAAGAGTATAAAATATAGAAAGGATAAGAAATTCTCTTTTCGAATCCAAGCAACCACAAGGAGATTCTAAAGAAGCTTTTCAATTGTAATAAATCATATATTGGAAACTTTTAAGCTCATTCCGTCAAAACGTTCCATCTTTTGCATTGGTCTAGACTTACCCTTAAAATCTCGTCACTTCTATACAAATTTATAAAATCAAGGCTGCAGCAATACTGACCCACAGCCACAAGATTTTAGTCTTACTAATCATATCATGTAGCCAATGAAAATATCACTGACCTCTTCACTATGAGCATATGATCAACAAAAGTAACTATGACCTTAACTATAACATCTGGACCATGGTGGCCACCTACCTAGGATTCAATATTCTATGAGTTACATTAACAACTAAATATAGTTGGGTCAAACGGTTGTTTATGAGAATAGTTGGGTTGCGTGCAAGCTAGTTCGGATACTCACGGATGTCCAAAAAAATCTGGCAGTATCTGTTTATATTAGCTCTCTTACATTTTTCTTGTTTTTATTGCAGAATCTGTTTCAGACGATTACTTGCAGTACATGATACTACAGTTCCCCACTAATATTACTGGATGGATCTGTCACACGTTGGTCACTTCCAGTCTCCTGAAGGTAGATGATTAAGAACTCAAATTCTACGTAATTGATAAATGTTTCTAAAAGTACAATTTCGTTCTATTATATCGCAGTTCTCTTAGCAAAAAGGGAAAAAAAAAAAAGTCACTAACGTTATTTATTCCACTCCTTTATGGACTGTTTGCAGGCAGTTGGTATAGGCTCCTTTTCTGGAACTACTGCAGCCGCTTCTGCTGCTGCCATCAGGTTTTTACATTTTCCCTTAACAAGTTTTTGTGGCATCCTCCGTGACAGATTTTATCTTTGAACTTACCTGCGTAATACTTTTATATGCACGCATAAAGAAACCTAATAATGGACACTTTGCATACTTTTTTGCATGTATTGTACCCTATGCAGTCATTAGTTTATTTTTTTTTTAAAATCAAACTATTATATGCTAATGTAGTCTTTTAATAGACTCTAATGTAGGTTATTCTATTGACTAAGCAGATGGGTCTCCAAGGATGGCATTGGAGCTGTTGGACGCTTATTCATTGGTCTGGAATCATAAAGAGATCTAAAAATATGGAAGGTTATATTGAATTTTTCAGTGAGTGTTGCCATCCTTTCCAGGTGGACGGTTTGGTAATCTTTTTGATGATGATCCAAAACAATGGCGCATGTATGCAGACTTCATTGGCAGTGCGGGAAGGTGCCATTTTCCAAGCTCTCTATTTGGCAACAGAATTGTTGATTTACTATTAAAATTGTAAAACGTTTAATTGTGATTGCCCACTTTGCAGCATCTTTGATCTTGCTACTCCATTATATCCTAACTATTTTTTACCATTGGCTTCTCTTGGAAATCTTACCAAGGTATTGTACAGTGCTAGTAGTGTATATTTTTTTTTTATTATTAATTTATGTAGAAAAACATAAAGATACTCTTGATAATTATGCATTCATCATTAGTTTCTTAAACTGAAAGCAATTTCTTGATAATCGGAGTTTGAAACATCCTCCAACAGTAATAATATTCAACCTGATTCTGAAACAATGTAGGCTGTTGCGAGAGGACTGAAAGATCCTTCATTTCGAGTTATTCAAAACCATTTTGCGGTTTCAGGAAATTTGGGAGAGATTGCAGCAAAGGTATATGCTAATCCTTTCTAATGTCTTTATTGCTTATCCGAGTATTATTTTATACATGGACCAAATATTAATTCTAACAAAATAATTTAGGATGTGCCCGAGTATTCATATTTTATCTATACATCTGTACAAAGAGGCAGTGATATCTCAGTTACGAAATCCTAAAATTCAAACATTCAGTTTAAATTGTAACACCTATAAAGTTCGCTGCTAGTAGTTTTTTCTGTCCTTATTTTAGCACATCCCTGCCCACCGGCAATTTTAAGAATGTATCAGAAGGTATAGAGACTAGCAAAGTGGTGGATGAAATCTATACAGAACATATTTGGCTGCCCAATTAGGAAAAGCATAAACGGTGTAATTCAAAGGTCACTCACATTATTCTACAGCCTCACTCCAGGCATATTATAATTACAAGAAAAGAAATTAGGAATAGAGATGCGCAAGTTATTGTCAGATATTTTTGCTACTCAATTCAATATATCAGGAAGAAGTTTGGGAAGTAGTTGCGCAGCTGCTTGGTCTTGCCCTAGGCATCCTAATCTTGGTATGTCTTTTTAAAGATTGTCTTTTTCAAAACCTAATCTCATGCAGCAACCAACGACCTCATGATTTGCTGAACTAATTAGCTTTCTTGTTGTCAACGTAGGATACACCAGGACTTGTAAATTCATATTCAGTGTTATCATTGACATGGTTAAGCATGCGGCTTCTGCATCTTTGGTTGCGATACCAATCACTTGCTGTCTTGCATTTTAACACTGTAAGAGCATGACAATTACTCATATTATATTGCGTACACAGAAATACACTTGTTAGGCTTCGCTTCTTGTTTGGGAAGTATATGGGAATGAAACGAACTGGTTTTAGCTTGAAGTGTATCTCTGTATTAAGTCATTATTTTATTTTCCTAACAGATAAATCTGAAGCGTGCTCGTATCCTAGCAAGGGCTCACATTTTGCACAATAAAGTACCAGGTAATTGATATTTAGGCTATCAGTGTTGTCTAAGAGAATTTTAAGACAAGATAATGTCCAAGGGACATGATCGGCATATATTGACCTGTCTAAGTTAAAAGAATAATAATGCCATCCCTCTTTTACGATCTCTACTTATAATCACTTGTCGTATTTGTTCTTTTGTAACTACAGCATTTTGATGATTATTAGTGATTGGAAAGCTCTTTGTATAGCTTGGGAGGGGTTCTCTCTAGCCCGGCCCTTAGGCTGTTCATGGTTTTTTTGGAATGAAATTTTTTTGACATCTCTTATAAAAAAAAAGAGGAAATGCAACTGAAAATTTTTTCGATTGTTGTGGAATCCCTTTTATATAATTGTTATTTATTTATTTTTTGGCAAGGGGAGCACATAGCTGTGTATGAATATATTGCGATAAGGAAGAATGCATTGTCGTTGAATCTTGCATTTGTTAACTGATCATTTACTCGAATTTTCTGTACATGCCTTCGCCATTTTTCTGAAGAGCCCTTGAAATTTTCCTCTCCCCTTGAGTATGCCCTTGTACTTTGTTCTTGTTCTCACCGCTATTTTTTGGTGAAATTTGTAGTTTGGAGATTCTATAATTGTCACATTGCGTTTTTAGTCTATTGTTAATATTTGGTTTTCAAATGCTTTCTTTCTCTTCTTGTGAGACACTTCTTTGCTGTTGCCTCATTTTTTCCGTAACATTGCTAAAACAACCCCAACCTTTCTCCCACCGGCAAGTTATTTATTTGCACATCACAAGGAATGATGTACATGTTCGTAGGTTTCTTTCAGGAATAGTTGACTGCAACAGCGAAGAAAACATATTAATGTGGGAAAGATTTACAAGGCCATCAATTATCTTTGGTGTATCATTGGAGGAGATGATGGGTGCTCAGAGATCTTCCACGGTATTCTTCTACTCCCACTCCCCTCCCAAATTGGTTAATTTTCAGTATATTCGTGCCCGACTTTTCCTTCGTAGAATGTACAACATAGATGGAAAGCAACGTGAAAATGTTGCTCGATTGGTTTGGTTGATGCAGATGGCTGAATACACGTACACCATTCCATAATTTGTCAAAAATAACATCAAATTTACACTTTTTTCCTTGCGTAGGTGATGAAACTTCTGAAATTATATGTCAAGGAGAAATACATTCTCATGTTGAACTCACAAGATAAAGATTTAAAAGTCTTCGTTTCCTTCAAGGTATGCATGAAACCATATTAATGGAAAATTTTGGAGATTATTGCTGTCCTGTCCTGTATTGGCTAGTGGTCAACTCCTAAAAACTTCTTCATAGGTGGGTGCTTCTAGCATGTCAGTCCTACGGAGTATTTGGCAGACTTACTGGCTCGATAAGCACTGGGATTCCACAGAGAGCATCGTCGATCAACTTGGACGAAGCCTATCGGAGATGGAAGATAAGTTCAATGATTTTATGCAACTGTTGGAGGGAGCTGGATGGGATACACATCAATTGAGTTTGAAGGTACCAAACAATGTCTTAATCGATGTTTTTAATTAGTCTTGTACTTCTTGAATCTTCAGGTTTCAAGGGTTCATAAATTTGAAAAGTATCTGCGTCTCTAATGACCCTGAAAATTTAGACCCTACCTCTACCCCTCAAAAGGTCTTCGACCAAATTCGTAATGGTTTCTTTAACAAACTTCGATTCTGGAACAGGTTTGTTTTTGAGGGATGCTGCTTTGGCCTGTAGTTTAAGGACGCCTTTTGGTTGGAATTAAGAATGATATATGACCATGACCCTGAAAAATGATACCTCACCTCCTGTCGTAGGTGCCAACTATATATATATTCCTATTTCGATAAGAAACGATATATTCATATTAAGATCTTTCCATAACCCCATTTCTTAAAAATATGGTCTTTAGCCAATTTGGTGATAAATCTATTTTGGAAACCCATTCTGTTAAAATGAGTTTTTAATTTTGTGTCAAATAAGTCCTTGAAGTTTAAAAAGTGTTTTTATATCGAAGAGTATGTTTTGAGAGTTATTTTAGAATGGTTAAAATCATTTTTGTTATGTTATTTTTCGTGACAAGGTGACTTTTGTCATTCCAAAGTCACTAACATACATGTCCTAACAAGTCCTTATCCTATAAGATAAAATTGAAACGTCCACGTTCTATTAAGGCCCGTTTGGTAACGTTCTCGTTTCTTGTTTCCAATTTTATTAAGAAATCTAAGTATTTAATAACTATGTATGTTTCTTGTTTCCCATTTTTTAGAAACACTCCCAAAATTTGTATAAAACTTTTGGGAACAACTAAATCTAGTTTCTCCTTTTTTGTTCTTGTTTCCAATTTTTTCCAAACATAAATAAGAATATAGGTTTATTATTATTGAATGTATAGGTGTTAGGATCATGAAATTCTATTTTTCTTTATTAAAAATGAAGAAACGGAAACAAGAAACGAGAACGTTACCAAACGGACCCTTAGAGAATTCAATTTTGTGTCAAATAGATCTATAGGATAAAGACTTGTCACATGCATAATTTGAAAATTTAGGTTAAGTTATAACTATTACACTGTTAGTAGTTGATTTGACAAAAAGTTTCGAACTTCAAAAAAAAATAAAAAATGAAGACAAGAGTTAGGAATTGAACTTATAATTCAACCCTTAACTTATTTTAACGCTTTCGATAATGTCTGTTTCCTAATTTAAAAATAATTTTTTGATGAATTATATTGTTTGATAATAGATCTCCCATGTCCAGCATCAGCTTAGGCGTGGTAATCTTTTCTTTAGAAACCGTGCAAAACACTTTTCACTCTTGTTAGAAACGGGGATTCTCCAACCCCATATATTTATTTTACTGTACATATTCCCTTTTTCTATAGATATACATTAATAAAACTTCATTCATTATATAAAATTAATGGTTTTTTTTTAATAATAATAATCATTAAAAATTAGTTTCCTCTCGACTCTTAAGTCTTATCTTATAATGTATATATATTTTTTAGAATATGTATTTTTCAATTGTATAATATTACATTAATAAGAAAAATATTTATAAATATATATTTTTCTAAAAGATCTCGCTTTTTTAAAATAATAATTGTAAATAGAAAATTTCTAAATCAGGGAAATCATCGATAAACATAAATAATAATGGTTAGATCTTTTCGGAAAAAAATAATAAAACAATAATAATAATAATAATGGTTAAATTATAGTGTAATATTGTTGATTCAGCTTTCAACCGATTAATTACCCAAAAGTTCGACGAAGGAAACAAACACATTTCTTAACTGCAAAAAGCAAGAGACTAAGAAGCAAACTTGATTTACAGCTTTCAAAAGATGTATTTGATAATTTTATCTCAGTTATCAAATGGCCAGAATACCCAGATATTTTAACAATGTATATAACAAAAGCGATGCGAGTGGAGGAGACCTTTTAAACAGTAAGAAGATATCGCGAAGTGCCATACGACACTTCTCATGTTGCACACAAATTCAAAAGAACATAAAGCACGCAAGTTCTAAAGATATGAACATACATGAGTTAATCCCTCCCTCCATTTGGGTTGGCCATCGCAAGGGTCAGGAAGCTGCTTTCGATTTAGTCGTCGTCTTCATCGTCATCGTCGTCATCTTCCTCAGCATCGTCGTCATCTTCTTGATGCTCCTGCAAACAATCGAGTGATTAACGTAATGTGGATGGATAAAAGGATGGTGGTTGGTGGTCTGTGAAACAAGCTGAATATGTAGAATATGAAGTGATTGAAAGCTTTTTTTTGGATGACTTAAAAGCATTTATCAATCACTTTGTAGCCTTCAATATGCTCAATCATGAAGCGAAGCAGAATCATGACGAAAACGTACTTTCAAACGTTATGGTATATAGACTCCAAAAATGCACATTAATGTATACAGAATATCCCAAATTTTTTATGGCCATGGGCAGTTCTCAAATCAGGCTGCTAGGGCAAATATTCCCAAGAGAGCATAATTTTTGTTACTTTTAACTTTAAACAATCGGCAGGCTTTATAAAATTAAGTATGCGCACACAACAGTAGACATGATCTGAATTTGCTTATTATGAACTAAAATGCACATAAACAGAATCATATACAAGCACTGAAGCATTTGCTTATTGTGTCAAAAATACCTCCTCACTGGCCTCGTCCTCGTCGTTCACTTCAGATTTCGACCGCTCTGATTCTTCGTCATCTGCTGCACTAGCCTATTCCCGGATAAAATGGTGTATAAGCACTCTAAGTTTGCAGTCACGTCTTATAAATTGATTGATACACATAATACAGAGCACACCTACCTTCTTGTTTTCATATGCCCTCATAAGCTTTTCATATTCAGCCTTCTTCTTAGCCGCCTTGGCTTCATATGGTGCTTTTTCCTTTTAAGCCAGCAAGTTATAATTAAATGAGAAAACCCACTAAGTGAAAAGAAAAAAAAACTGATAGAGAATTAAAAAAAGTAAATGGTCAAAAAGGAATATTGCCCAACACCGATCGTAAGAAAATATCGTTGCAGAGGCAGAACAAATAAAATAAAACAAACATGATATTCAATTCGAGATTGCTGACAGTGACACTCCTCCAAAGGCATATCGCATATTAAAGTTCTTAAGAATTGGCACCAATATAATGTCACACCTCTAGAAACAGAATTCCCTTCCTTAACATCATAGATACATGCAGGAAAAAGGAAATGAGGTAATCAATTTAAGCCTGCTTCAATTCTTATGTAATACACAACATTACTTACAGCATGACTCAAAGATTTCCACTTCTCTCCTCCAGCTTTTCCAACCTGCAGGTGAGGAGAAAATGTTAACAATTTACTCTATAAATGCATATCAGGTTGTGTGAATCTGTGGAACAATTTCACTGATCACTTACAGCAGATACGGCCTTCACATTAGGATTTTCCCTTTTGTACTCCTTTCTGAACTCTTCACTGTTATGTAAAATTTAAACAAATAAGAAAACTTTCTTCCTAAAATAAATCAAACAAATACAGCCTTAGCCCGAAGACAAGACAGTAGAATACAAATACGAACAGGAAAACGAAGAAAGCACTAGGAGGCCTCTTTGGTTTGTTGGGATCTTTCTTGGCTTTCAAATCTTTCTTTGTTGGTCGTTTGTTACCCTTGTCAGCCTTGACAGCAGCCTTTCGCTTCCCAACCTTTCTGAAAAGAATTACAGATATTTATGATCTGTCACTACAAAATTCCTGTAAACGCTGTATACACCACCAAGTATGTGGATATTAGACATTATTAGAACTCATAAACTTGCTGGAAATTCGATACTCCAAAATAGACGCCAACGCTATCGATTAGTATCGTGTGGCAGATACAGATATTCATCATAATCCAACAATATACACGATCTTATTTCAGCAGACCAATAAGATATCAAACTAGAAGAGGAACAATGGGCAAAAGACTACCTATCATCCACAGGCTTCAAAGCTTCTTTCGAGACCCTTGACGTTCCCTTACCCTTGGACCCCTTCATTATGCAAAAAAATACCTGTTGAAAATAACTACGTATTGAGTAAGCAGGATAATGATGCGGCAAGTTAATACAAGTACAATAGTTCAAAAAACAACAATCTACATGCAAGAGAATCACGACAAGAACAGTTTGAGGCAAAATAAGAAAGAGCAGTACCTCAAACAGTCCGGACAAGAATCAATAAAACAAGATATCTAACATAAAAGTACAAGCCAAAAGTGCAGAAATGCAGTGAAAGCAACTTCTAGAAACCGTTCTTACGAAAGTCAAAGCAACACTATACATATATGATACGTAATAACTGATGAACATCCAGAAGCAAACTAATCGAGTGGTAGTCCATAGTAATAAAATACATGTTCTCGAATAAATTTGATATTAACAAGCCTATAATCCCTAAATTTCAATTGTAAAAGCCATCTCCAAAATTGACGAACTATAATCAACCAGCTACAGAAAATTCACAGTAAAAAGTACATACAACAAAGAAAAGAAGACTCGGTAGATTCCTACGTATTACAGCCATGAAAAATCACCTGTTCAATCGCCGGCAGATCATTAGACTGAAAAATAAACCTAAAATGTATTTGACTTAACACAAACTAATTCCTGAACTCCTGCTGCTACTTCTTCTTCAGTTCACTCTTCCATTGAAGCAGTTAAACAACTTCAGTACCAAATATTAAGATGCTAAACAAACAAAAGCACAACATATACAGCCCTACAACGACAATCTTCCACAGAATTAGATGAAAAGAAATCGAACGCAACCTCGAAAACGCAACAAATTAGCTTCAACCGACGATAATTTTGCAGGCAAAACAAAGAGAACCAGATGGAAAAGTAGAACGAACAAGTAAAAACAAAGAAGAGAAGAGATCTAGGAAGAAGAGAATCGATTACCTTCGAGGAACCAAGCCGTCCGATCCAAAAGGAATCGGAAAGGAAACAGAGAATCGATACCAGAGAATTTTCAAAGACTTCACAGAGAGAGAGAATGAGAGAAAACAGTTCAAAAGAACCAGGGTTGAATTCGAACCCATGGAGAGAAGGAAATTGATTAGAGCAACCGGAACTGCCGGTAACACTTGCAAGTATTGCCGCCACACGAGCCCGCGAAGAGCGACCTTTTACCGGCGATAGCCAGTTGGCCGATATTTTATTTTATTTTTCCAAAGGAAAATAAATATGGAGAAAGAATAAATGAATAATGAATACGATCGCAAAGGAATTATCTTTTGGGTTTTGTGGAAATGATCATTGCCGCCAAAGCGATCCCATATAGACAGTGACAAAGAGAGATATTATATAAATCTCTGGCACGTTCCACTTTCTCACACGTGTGATATTTGGGCCCTCAGTCCAGTGACCTTCCAAGTTTTCACACGTGTCAGGTTTTGGGCGCGCGGCCCAGGTGACGTCGTCTTCTCCGGGTCTCTAGGGCCATCATAGCCAATGGCCCATGACCCATCTACTTTTTGGTTTTTTTTTTTTTTTTTGCAACGAGATATATTGCTAAAATAAATAGGTATGACTTAAAAAATGACTATAAAAGTTTGGTAACTAACTAAATGGCTAACGTGATTTTAATTAATAACTTCCTAATTGAATAAGAGTAGTTGAGAGAGGAGTTGGAGAATGCGTGGAAATAGGGAATATAAACAAAAATCGATTTTGAAGGAAAAAAAAACGGGATCTAGGAGAAACAGTTACATACCATTTGAGAATCCTACAAAATGTGGAGAAAACAAAAAAACTTGGGCATGTAACGGCAATGTGTATACACGGATATACCCTAGGGTAAAAATGAAAAATCACCACCCGTCTGGCGTCCCTTGATTCGCGGTAGCCACATCCGAGAAAATGAAAGTATTTTAGCCAAAAAAAAAAAAAAAACTGAACGACTTATTTTTTCTAGTCATCCAGCATAATTTTCCTTTTTTTTTTCTAATAGATTTTTTATATTATTGATTGGGAAATTTTTGTGATGGTTTTTTTTTTTTTTTTTTTTAAATACTAGACCAAGTATATGTTTTAGTCTTAATGTTTAGGTGTTTTTTTTTTTTTTTTTTTTTTTTATAATTTAGTTTCAATTTAGTGATGTTTGAACATTTTTCAATTTAGTCTCTTACTAGTGAGGAACGTTAAAATTGGTTGATAATAAACTTACATTTCATAGGACTTAAGTAACTGTCATAAATTTGGAGGATAAAAAGGGTTTAGAGTAGAACTCAAAATTTCTATCAAATTCTTATAGATTTAGAGGAGAAATTAGAAACTTTTTGCTCTTATATAACATTTTTCCTATTTTAAATTTCTACCGGTTCATTAAGTATTATATCAAGTAAAGCTTATTTTAAATTAGTTTTTAACGATTTCCAACAATTGGGATTAAATTGAAAAATATTCAAATAGAGGATTTATAATAAAACTATTTAAACAATAGGAACTAAATTGAAAAAACACCGAAAGATTAGCAACGGAAACGTATGCTTAGTCTCTATGTTATTTTATTATACCAAGATTTTCTCGTGTAGTTGTTTGTATATCACTATCTCTATTTAATTAATATAAAATAAAATAAATTATTGATTTACCGTTTTTGTTCTCATTCGTATTATTTTATGTCTATCTTTAGTTTTTTTTGTTCTTTTTGGAATTATGTATATCTTTTTAGTTTAAGTTTATTTATTTATTTTTTTTTATTAATAATTTAATACTGAAAAATTAAATAATTAAAAATGTTTCACTCCGTATCTCAATACTTAGATGACATGGTATGAACTTGATAACAAATTAGGTAAGATGTTCATAATTTAAAATAATACTACTTACACTGTCCTTTCCCATTTTTTTGTTCAACATAATTTTAATATTGATGGGGTAGAAAATGATAATTTTATAACATTTTGAAGATGATGCAACAATTATTGTTTTAAGGTTAAATTACAAGTTTTGTCCTTGAACTTTTAGAATTGTATCAAATTAGTCCCCAAACTTTAAAAAGTGTCAAATAGGTATCTGGACTTTAAAAAGTATTAATTAGGTCTTTAAACTTTCACTTTTGTGTCTAATAGGTCATTTAACTTTCAATTTTGTGTTTAATAAATCATTGACCTACTTGCCATTTTTTGAAATTCAATTTTACATCTAATTGATTAATTAATTTTTAAAAATCTCAAATGTGTTAGGGACCTATTAGACATAAAATTGAAAGTTCATGTACATATTAAACACTCTTTAAAGTTAAGGGACTTAATTGATACCACGTTAAAAGTTTAGAGACTAAATTTGTAATAGACCCTCGTTTAAAATAACGAGTGCGAGGGTTGAGGTGGGGGATAGATAGAGAGAGGGGCCTGCAAGGGTAAGGGTTAGGAGCAATCGAGTAGGGAAAGTTTTTTTTTTTTTTTTTTTTTTTTTTGAAATAGGGAAAGAGTAGTTAAAATGGAAATTTTTTGAACATCAAAGACGAAAGTCTAAGGTTTTAAAACTTAGGAACCAAATACAAATCTAATTCAAATTTTTAGGACCAAGAGTGTATTTATCACTGAATTGCATAGGTTGGTAATTACCTTTTTATTCCTACTACATCTAAATAATCTATGGGAAATAGTAATAAATAAACTTGTAAAAGATCATTTATATAATTATCGAGCATTGTATAAAATAATTTACTAATGTATGGTTCGATATTTTCAAATATTTTTCAGCCACCTCAAGTGGTTTTAACAAATGTAGACTTGCATGGAAGAATCTTTTAGATGAATCTCAAATATTATTAATTGTGTCTTTTTTTTTTTTTTTTTTTTTTGAAAATCTCAAATATTAGATTTGATTCTAGATGAATCTCAAATATTAATTGTGTTATAACTTATGTATTTTTATTATTTTATGAAATCATATATGTTATAGGTAATTTTGGACCACTCCGATATGCAAGAAGCTGACGAAGACAGCGCGATACCAGTCCAAGGAGGCAGCCAGGAAACGGGATCCGGAGGAAGAACAGGCCAGAGGGTCGGGCCAAAGCCGAAGGGATCGGGCTTTTGGCCCGACCCCCTGCTCGGCCTCGGCCATGGGCTGAGGCCGACCACTCGGCCCGCTTGCGCGGGCCGAGTTCTTCCGCCTCTGTTCGGTCCACCGGTGCCCCCAGCTGCCTCGGTTCCACTCGGTTCAGCTCAAATCGCCTCCGAATGCCTAAAACCCTAGAAACATGAGCAGGTATTTAAACCTCTCTTCGTCACTGAAGAAGGGGGCCGGAAAACTGACTCTTCTCTTCCTTTTGCTCTCTAGTTTTGCTCATATTCCCTCCGATTACCGACTTAAGCATCAGATGAGGTGTGGAAAGCACCACACCGGTGTGCAGGTTTCCCTTGTTTTGCAGGCCACGTCTTCCCCGGATTCAAACAAATTCACTATTGGTGTCACGTGAAGGTCAGGTGAGCGTTTGGCTAAATTTTGGCATCAACAGTTGGCGCCGTCTGTGGGGAAGAAGCTTGCTAGTGGGATTTGCACACTGGTTACCTGGCGGATAAGAGGATGAATAAGAAAAACTAGATTCCAGATGCAAAACGAACAGTGCCGACCCGAGGCCGACCAGGCTGAGGCCAACCAGGTCGAGGTCAGGACGAAACCCCCCGAGCGATCAGGGTCATTTTTGGAGGGCAAATCAGCGAAAAAAAAGTCTCGTTGAAGAACTGAAAATCATTCTATCAACATCCAAGATTGAGGTAACAAACACTCGAGGAAGACTGGGGGCTAAGAAGGAAAAGCTACCGGATTTAGGCCAACTCTAGGCCGAAGCCGAGACCGACCTTCCAAGGCCTAAAAGTGTCTCCAATATCACAATGTCAATGCAATTTTGATTGCCAATCGAGTCGAACAAGAGACGAGGATAAGATTGGAGCAAAGAAACCAAATACGAAAGACGACAGATTATTCGAGGCTAAGGCCGAGGCCGAGGCCGACCAGGGGAACCTCCTTCCCTCATGAAGCAGTGATAGCTTATGTGTTTGTTCCCATTATGTTTTTCAATGACTGGTTGCATTTTCATTCTGATTTTAGCATTTACATTTGTAGGTGTAGGAAATTTAAAACGCTTGATGCGCTAATCTTAATAAAGGTTCCATGTTTAGTTCTGTTGTTGCAGACGATTCAATAATGACAGGCGAAAATGCCCTTGGTTGAGTGGAACACTTGAAGATTTACTACCAGTAGCTTCCACAGAGATGGAGCACCACTGCCCCACCACGGGAAGGCACAGCCCGACCATGCAGAGGATGACCAGGCCAAGGCCAACCAGGGCGAGGCTCATAATGTAATGTTACAGGGAAAAAGGTCCTTGTAGGAGCGGCAACGCCTATACTCCCAAGACCCTCGTTGGAGTGGCAACGCCTATACTCCCCGAGGTAATCGACTTATAATGTCCTTGCAGGAGTGGCAACGCCTATACTCCCAAGGCCCTCGTTGGAGTGGCAACGCCTATACTCCCCGAGGTAATCAACTTATAATGTCCTTGTAGGAGTGGCAATGCCTATACTCCCAGGGCCCTCGTTGAAGTGGCAACGCCTATACTCCCTGAGGTAATCAACTTATAATGTCCTTGTAGGAGTGGCAATGCCTATACTCCCAAGGCCCTCGTTGGAGTGGCAACGCCTATACTGAAAGGATTTGGAATTCCCCAATTCCGTTAAAGCGGAAGCGTAATTGGGACCGATTCGTAGTTAATTTTGTTTATCCAAAAATACTATTGCATTGGTTAAAACATAGAACAAATTCTATAGAAACTTAAGGCTAAGCATACAAAATTTAGATCTAAATCTATAATAAAGAAAAAAGAAGCAAACCTCCGTTGACGACTCTGAATACTTCAACGGATGATTCTTGTTTGCTCTGCAACAACGAAGAACACCACCATTTGATCTTCCCCGCTATAACTCTGAGATTAGGAACGTAGTTGTGGGACTACCTAATCTTGAATGAGAAAAACACTAAAGAGAAAATTCTCCCTAGAGTTCTTGAGTTGAGAGAATATGAGAGGGAGGCTAGAGAGAATGCAAGAGTGCATTCTTGTGGCCTTATGTTGTTGTACTTAAACCCTAGGTTTAGTGTTCTATTTATAGAAGAAAGGCCATGAATAAAATATTCATTTAAAATCAATTATTTCCATAATTGATTTAATCTTTTCCATAATTAATCAATTCCATAACCAACCAATTCCATGACCAATCAATTCCATAATTGATTAATCTTTTCCATAAATGATTGATCACTTCCATAAGTGATTAAATCATTTCCATAAATGATTAATTACTTCCATAAGTGATTAATCATTTTCATAATTGATTAATTTCCAATTAATTAATTCTTTAATTAATTAATCACCAATTAAATATCATATATTTAATTTCAGACCTTCTATTAGTTAATTAATTAATTATTCAATTAAATATCATATATTTAATTTGAGACCTTCAATTAATTAATTCTATAATATGAATCAAATTCATATTAAAATTTGAACTCCTTCAAATTCTCTTATATCCTATAAATTTAATATGAATCAAATTCATATTAATATTTGAACTTCTTCAAATATTTATTTCTCTCATAGACTATAGTTTAATTAAATCTCATTTAATTTAAACTAAATTGAATAATTAATTAATTCATAATTAATTAATTTATCTTCTAATTAAATACCATATATTTAGTTAGACATATATTTGAACTCTTTCAAATATATCAATCTCTCAATATAATAAAGTTTAATCTAAAATTAAACTTTATATTTTAATGCATCACTATACATTATATTAATTTGTATCTCGTACAATTAACTTAATTCCCAATATGAATTTGAACTATTCAAATTCTCTCAAGATATATTTGTTCCTAATTACTCTTTACGAGCTAGCAAGGGGACCTAATGGACCTACAGATCAGAAGCTCCAATGATATGAGGTTAATAGATTAAACTCATTAATCAGGTTAACCAATATTCATTAACTGTGGGTCATTCCACTAAAGACCCACAGCTGAACTCTTCTCACTGTAGAACATTTCTGTGTCCACGGATATAGACCTATGACGGTAAGTCAATCCTTCACAAGTGTTCGTAATCACGGCTGGGTCAAATTACCGTTTTACCCTTGTGTTACATATGTCTCCTTAAGTACCAGTGCTCCTCTAATGAACAACCTGTTTATGGTCCAACCATTAAACAGAAAGTCCCTCTCGGGCCAGTGAGAGGGCGGGATCCCTTTGTTCAAGTCCCGGAGTCACCACTTAAGGGAACACTCATCTACTTCTTCTAGATGTGGGAAGGAGTGAATTCCTTCTTGTGTTGTCATGTCCCCAGCCTCCCACTCGGTCTTGTCCCCAAAAAGGAAGGCATATTGAGTCGGCGTATTGGCCACTCTCACCCATGCTAATCAAAGGACAATCCCTCATGAGAAGGAGTTCATGACACACTCAGGATTAAGACTGAGTTACCTAGGTCATCGTATTGAAACAGTAAACTAACTAGTTAACGGTGTTACATCTAGTGGTTTACTATTTCGTGGTCCGGTCTTATGCAAACTCATTGCATAGGATACCCCCGCTCGCATGTCTCCTACATGGACGCCTTGGATTAATACGTCTGTATCGAATACAAAGCGGGCCGTATCACATAGTGTTACCAGGATAAGGTACCCAGCCTTATCCTTGTACTATAGACCTTTTAGGTTGTTACTTGAACACCAATCTCCGTATGTCCCCACATACTAGTTCAAGTCACATGCAAACAACCTTGGATCTTAGTTTATTGGATTTGGGTCAAATTGTGCAATATTTAACAATAACACTTTATTGTAGGAACTCAATAACACTTTATTGAAACAAGTATACAATTTGTTTACATTCACTATCTACGAGTTTTAGGGCATAAAACCCAACATATACTCCCCGAGGTAATCAACTTGCAGAAATGTCCTTGGAGGAGTGGCAACGCCAATACTCCCCAGGGTAACGACGACTAGCTGACCCTCGGGAACGGAGTCAGGGCTCCAATCAGAGCCGTACCGATAGAAGAAGGTGCGGAGGCATTAAGGCTTCAAGGTATGGTAAATTACATTCCAAGCATCTTTTACTCAAGTATAATTTGTAAATTTAAAATAACACTTGAGTAGGGGCTGAGGAGGGGAGACTATTGATTGGGTGATGATTAAAGCTTGTCTGGAAAGAATATGTCTAGATGGCCGAGGCCGACCAGGCTGGATTAAGTCATTGCTTTTTCCTTCCTATTTTTTATCATGTATGCTATTGTGGCTATTCAATTTTAGTCATGCTCATAATATTTATGTCGCAAATTGATAATTGTTTGCCTAGGCACGAGCTCAAGGCCAACTAGGCTAAATACATGTTTAGTGCTCTAAGTGCTTGTTGCAGGAAGGATGATGCTGAAATTGTTGTGGTAAGAGGTGGTGGCCACCAAACCGTACCTATGTTATTCTTTTGCAAAAATGTCATTATTCTGTTTGACCAATGCATAACATTAAGTGTTTTAACAAGTTTCTACAAGAATAGGGCTGAGGTCGACTAGGCCATGCCCATACCATATTTTTACAGAAACAGGACTGAGGCCGACCAGGCCACGTCCATACCTTGTTTATGCAAGAGTGTCATTCTCCATACTTTAAGGCATAAGCTCAAGGTCGACCAGGTGAAGCACATTCTAAGTACTCACATCTTTATGGTAATCGATTGTGCTTAGTCACTCTTTACAGAGGCTTGAGGCCGAGGCCGACCCTAGCCTCTTCCCTCATCTTACTTTTCAAAAGCTAACATATGAGTGCAGCAACTTAGATTTTGGGCTAACAGGGACTTGAGGCCAAGGCCGACCCTAGTCTCTTCCCTCATTTTTCTTTTGCAGATAACATTTCGATGCAGGAACTCGAAATTTTCAATAGTATGAAAGATGGTCGAGGCCGACACCAGGGTCTTACCGCGTGTGCCATCTAAATGGCTAAGCGAGAAAAACACTTACACAGGGGGCTACAAAACAGAGGAATGACCAGAGCAAACGTCCAAAACGAGAGACAAAATGCATAAAAGTTTGGACTCGCTCCAAACGTTAGCCTCGGCCTCATGCCAAGGCCGAGGCCGAGGCCGGGTTATTTCTTCAATCCCCACTTTTCTCACTTCTCTCTTGCCTAACCCCTACTCAGGGAGTTTCTGCTTTGTTTAGTTTTATCCTATCTTGCAGGATAACGAAAATTCGCACACAAGTCAGCACAATAGGAAGATCTTTACTCTTAAATCGGGCTTAAGGAGCTCAACCTATAACAATAAGTCACACCTGAATCCCAATTCAAGAGTGGGGGCTTAATGTTATAGGTAATTTTGGACCACTCCGATATGCAAGAAGCTGACGAAGACAGCGCGATACCAGCCCAAGGAGGCAGCCAGGAAACGGGATCCGGAGGAAGAACAGACCAGAGGGTCGGGCCAAAGCCGAAGGGATCGACCTTTTGGCCCGACCCCCTACTCGGCCCGCTTGCGCGGGCCGAGTTCTTCCGTCTCCGTTCGGTCCACCGGTGCCCCCAGCTGCCTCGGTTCCACTCGGTTCAGCCCAAATCGCCTCTGAATGCCTAAAACCCTAGAAGCATGAGCAGGTATTTAAACCCCTCTTCGTCACTGAAGAAGGGGGCCGGAAAACTGACTCTTCTCTTCCTTTTGCTCTCTAGTTTTGCTCATATTCCCTCCGATTACTGACTTAAGCATCAGAGAATGTGTGGCAAGCACCACACCGGTGTGCAGGTTTCCCTTGTTTTGCAGGCCACGTCTTCCCCGGATTCAAACAAATTCACTATTGGTGTCACGTGAAGGTCAGGTGAGCGCTTGGCTAAATTTTGGCATCAACAATATAAATTTACATAATGTTATACATACATGTTTTAATTTCAACAGAAATAAGTTTATAAGCATGAAAGAGTATATTTATCAAAATTCTTATATTTTTTTAGTATAAACCACCTTTTCAATTCTCAAATTTAAAATCTGAAAAACAATAAAAATATTTTTAAAATTTTGTTACAGAAGTTTCTACATAATCCAAGAATCAAACAATTTTTTAAACAAATCCGTCAAACAAATATCCCAACTATTTTAATCAATTTGTCTAAAAAAAAAAAAACTATTTTATTCAATAAATCTGAAAACGTGAAACAAAATCTAAATTACATATCATTTAATAACAATGTTAACTTTTGTTTGTTTGGGAAGTGAAACATGAATTTTACTATTAACAAAAAAAAAAAAAAAAAAAAAAAAAATCCAAAAAGACCTCCAAAACAAATATCCAATGGGTAGGCCCATAAAAAATCTCAACTAAGAACAATGGCCCAATTGAGGCCGAATCACAATGACAACGGTCGCCGAAAACAGACCAATAAGAACTTTTTTGGTCACAAAATCGAAACGACGCCGGATGATTTAGAAGTTTCCCAAACTTCAATTCCTTCCGCATTTTCCCGGGAAACAAACAGCCGATCGCCGCCGCCTTCAATTTCCTTTATAATCCCTCTCTCGGAATCCTCCACTTTGTCCACGTAATTTCTACGGTATAAATCTTCCCTAATCCCATTCGATTCTTCCACTCCATTTTCCCTTTCTTCCACTCTCGACCAAACCTCCAGCTCCCCTTCTCTTCCAACCAATACTTGATTTCTGAAGCAGTGAATTTTGATATTTCCACCCCCTCTTCTGCTCGTATTTCCCATTCCCGGATTCTTGTCTTTCAAATATACCCACGGATCTTCCCCTAATTTACGAATATCTGCCATTCCCAAATCCCCCGATTTCGAGCAGATTTTGAACAGTTTCATCGACTCCACGTCAACGTCCACGTCAGCGAACGAGTCTCCGAACCTACTGCTTCGGCCCGAGCCTGGCTCGTTCGTTTCCCAAACCACATCACCGGACCTAGAGTCCCATAGCCTGATGTAGCCCGAGTAGCCAAACGCCCCGCACGTCACCGCGCTTCCGACGAGTACGGCGGTTTCCGGAATCCACGTCAGCTTTCCGGCGACGGTGTTCTTGGCGGAGCTTCCGAGTTGCCGGCCTAGTTCAGAGGAGGTCTGGAGAGTCGATTTGTCGATGACGAGTACGGAATTCTCTCTGTGAGGACAATCGAAGGCGGCGAAAATCGAAGTCGACGAATCGGCGATTGCGGTGACTCTGGCTTTGTAGATGCGAGGATCGGTAGGATCTAACCAGTGAGATGAACCGATGTGTCGGCCGCTTGAGAAATTGTAGAAATGGAGTCCGGCGGCGGAATCTGAACCTAACGCAGCAATTTCAGGCCAAACACGGCGGATTGAGGTGATTTCCTCCAGATGAGTTCGAATCGTTCTGTCGTGGAGTAAATTCCAATCGTAATTAGAGATCTGACCTCCGTGAGCGAGCCAGATGGAGCCGTCTCCGTCGGCCGCCGTGAAAGCCGTGACGACGCCGTCCGAAGTAGGTCGAATCGTCGCGACGACGGACGCATCGATGCCGTTGAACGGCGGAGGAGATAACGCCGATTTGAGCTTCGCCTCGATGCCGTAAAAGAGAGCTTCATCGGCGAGTTCCTGCTTCGCAAATCGGCGACCCGATATAGGCAAGTGGTTGGTTCGGAGAAGTGAAAGGAGGACGGAGAAGATCTCTGGATCGCGATCTATGAAAATCGGATTCCGATCGTCGGTGGGCCGGTTGGATAGAGCATACAAGAGAGAATCCGAGCCGCCGGAGCGTATGGTGGAGACGGTGGTCTCGAAGAGCTCGCCGCCGACGTTGAACTTGATACGTTCTTGGGTTAGGGTCCCAACGGCCGACTGTAAATTTTCGTCCTCCATTAATGGAAGCCGCTGACCTTTCGGTTCACCAGGCTGAGGCCATTCTGCTGTTGGGTTAGGAATCTTTATGACGAAATTACCCTTTATCGCCAACGTGTATTTTTTTCCGGAAGACCGGAACGTAAATTTACCCATCAGAGGGAAGCATTTCGGTAATTTCATGGCACGTAAGTTTCTTGGCCTAATGGGCCGAGCCCAAGGTTTTGTTAGCTGGGTTTATGGAGCCCAACTATATAACCCTTCAGGGTTTCAGCCTTCTTCTCGTTGAAAGAACTTGGGCTCTTAATCTTACTTCCCTCTCTAAAATTTTGGGGCAACGATAAACGCCATATCTACGCCATTTTCAAAAAAGTTCAAACGATTTTTTCTTTTTCTTATAATTTTAAATTATTATTATAAATGGCCAATATCTAAATTTTGAAAGAATTGAAAATAAACAAGGACTAAAACATCTCGATTTAAAATCCATTATCTGAAATAAATCAAGATTATATAAAATCAAGTTGTATATCTATTAATAGTTAAATCTTTTCATATGATTTAACTAGTTAAATCGAAACTACTACATATGGAGATTCCAATATATTTTAACAACATATTATCAACAATTGAAATTTAAAATTTAAAATTAAGAAAACAAAGTGGGAAACTCGAATCATAGATGGGTGGAAATAACAAAACAAAGTGGGAAACTTGACCCAAAGATGGGTGGAAAAATACAGTGTATTCACGTACACAGTGATTGAATAAATACAGTGTGTCAGATTCTAAAACCTATAAAATTAGGAGGCAATATCCCATGGTACAACATTAAGATAAACTAGTAACATAATCTAAAATTAATATGCATAAAAAAAATTATTTTGTGTATGCATGGTTTCTTGTAATACAAATTTGGAATATTTGTTAAAGTTGACTACTGGTTGAATGGTGCAAAGTGCTAACATTATTATTCTATATAGTCAATGTATTTGAAGTATATACTCAATTCAATAACGGGTAGACAATTAGAATGTTTATTTACAAAACATTATGACACAATCATACAAACTACAGAGGTTATGCACATAGGGGAATGTAAATGATATTGAAGTGAAGCAGGTCAAAGATAGAAAGGACAAGAAAATGAAGGGAAGACCTCAATTACCACTTAGTTATGCTCACTTTAACAATGTTTTAATTGCTTGAAACCATCAATTCAACATGTATCATATTAATTTACCTATTTCTTTTTTTTTTTTTTCCTTTTTTCTTTATAGTTTAACAACATTTGAAGGTAGAGTGATTCGAACTTTTGACCTCTTAGTCGAGTGTACATGTCAATTACTGAACTATGCTCACTTTGACATATTAATTTACCTTGTAATAGTAAATTTAATTTATATTATCAACTAATAAACATATATATATATATATATATATATATATATATATATATATATATATATATATATATATATATATATTTTAAATAACTAATAAACATATATATTACTTTAAAAAGCATGAAACAAATATTTGAGATTTTATTTTAGTTTTGGCATAAGTTATGATATCTAAGTATAACTTAACTAATTAAGATATATGCTTTAAACTCTTGACAAAACGATTAGAGTTTCGAATCCCTTTCCATCGTATGCATTGTACTAAAAAAAAGGGAAATCCTCAGATATGGCCAGAAATTACAGTGTAGTTTCGAAAAATGGCCAAACCGTATTTTTTAATGAAAAATGGCCAAACTAGTTTTCCTAGCCTATTTTCGTGCTATATAAACTTACTTTTTTGCCCTTCAGCCACCCCACGTCTATCCTATATTTGTGCAGCCGTATTTTTTTTTTTCAAAAATAATCTATAACATCTCATTCCATGAATCAAGGGATTTTTAGTTACACGATCATCTCTCTCCATCTTCATTTTATTATTCAACGGTGGATCCTAGTTGTAAGTAAAAAATGTTCCATATCTATATAAACAGATAAAGGATCCCTACTTTATCGTTTTTCATTTTATTATTCAACGGTGGGTCCTAGTTGTAAGTAAAAAAATGTTCCATATCTATATAAACAGAAAAAATTAGCAGAAATTGAAGCATCCTGGATGTCGACAAAACTCACTCGAGCTTCTCTGAATGTTCTTCGACTGTCCATGTAGATACAGTGTAAACTTGTCAAGAATCTTGGTTATGAGACGAAGCTTGAAGGCGTCTGTGAAGAAGTATGGAAGAATCGATGAATGTAGAAGAAGACTGATGGTAGAACGATGGAAGGGTTTGTCTCAGAGGTTCGAATGATGGAGGAAGGGGAAGGGGTTCTCTCGCGAACGGTAAGTTGGAAGGGTTTGAAATGAGGAAGGGGAAAGGGTTTTTTTTGGAACGTGAGTTTGTTCCCAAGAGAGTAATTATGCCTTAGGGTTTTTTTCCAAGAAGCTATCAATCCAGAGGTTTGTTTGAAATTGTGTATCAATTTTTTCATTTTTTTTTTTCTGATTATACTTTAATTCTGATTTAGGTGTTCATCCCATATTTTAGGTGAATCTAGATTTTTTTCTGATTATACTTTAATTCTGATTATACTTTAATTCTTCTTTGAATCTGGATTTTTTTTTAATTGAAGTTGTTCTTCATTGTTATTGAATTTGGTAAGCTCTTTCATTTTTTCTTTTGATATACACTGTTTAAATTTAAGTCCTATTTTTTCTCTCTTTTTTTTTTTAATTCAAATCTCTTGTTTTAAATTTAGGTTGTCAGATTTATATTCCATTTCATTTGAATTTCGGTTAGTTTTGATTTGCTAGATGAATCAATGGGTAAGGAAGCTAGATTTGATTGTTTGAAATTGTGTATCAATTTTTTCATTTTTTTTTCTGATTATACTTTAATTCTGATATTTTAGGTGTTCATCCCATATTTTAGGTGAATCTAGATTTTTTTTCTGATTATACTTTAATTCTTCTTTGAATCTGAAGTTGTTCTTTCATTTTTTCTTTTGATATACACTGTTTAAATTTAAGTCCACCTATTTTTTCTCTCTTTTTTTGAATTCAAATCTCTTGTTTTAAATTTAGGTTGCCAGATTTATATTCCATTTCATTTGAATTTATGTTAGTTTTGATTTGCTAGATGAATCAATGGGTAAGGAAGCTAGATTTTCTCCCTTATTTATAGTGTATTTATTTTATTTTATTTTCAGATTTAAGATTTGTTAAAGGGTATTTTCGTCCAATTTCATGCCAAAATAGTTTACTAAAAATAGGATTTGGCCATTTATCAAATTGGAAATACGATTGGCCATTTTTCAAATCAACTATTTTTTTTTGGCCATTTATCTGATTGCCCCTACAAAAAATTCTTAATTAGTTACGAATTTGAGCCTAAGTGGATGATAAAAGCCCATTCCCCATGGAAATGCAATAGAGAAGTGGGCTTGAGAATGGACCTATTTCAAAACCAACCCTCAAAATTTGGCATCCGTACAAATTTCTCATGTTTTAATAGTAAAGGCTTAAGAAATCTTTTGTTTTAACAATGACCTTTGGATCAACCATGAAGTTTATAACAAGTAAACTTAAAAGATAAAATAAAATAAGTAAATCCAAGTAAAAACCTTGCTCTAATAGCTTCTATCAGATTTAGGTAAAAGATAAGTTATGAGTAAACCTTTCTTTTAGCTCAATTCTGACTTGAACGAAGCATTCAATGTCAATTTGAACATCAAAGTTAGCAGTTAAAACATTCTTGTTTTCATCTAGATGTCATCTTTATCGCATATGTGATTAATATTATTATATATATATATATATATAAAAAGTTTCTCTATGTATATAGGTAATTAGTACTTGAAGAATTATAAGATGAAATCCTAAGATAGTTATAGTATTTGAATAAAAGAGAAGGTTGATTAGATCAAATTTCAAAGTAACAAATAATTTTCTTTTATCACGAGTAAGGACACCACTCTTTAACATAATAACCTTTTATCTGCAATGTTAACCTAGGTAGAGAAGGAATGATTCAAATAACATCTATTAACATCACTGAAAGCACGAATGACCTTTGGACTTTCAAATTTAGTTTTCACAATTTCAAATCACAAACAATTTTGCTTTTCAACAACAATCTTCGATTCTAAACTTTCCATTCTAGTGCACATTATGCTTATATCTCTTTCATTCCAACACGCTCATTACACCTTCCATTCTTGAGAATCTAAAACTCGTTCTCGTGCACTCAAAAAGCAAACCACTCATTACTAGCAAGAACTTTGTCATTCTCTAGAATTTCAAACACACTCCCAAAGAAAAGTTCTCTTTTTCTCATTAGTTTTCTTTAATTATGGTGGGCAATCTTCCATTGCATAAGTAACATGTTGACTAAGATATGCAAAGAGGAATCTCTCTTTCCATGCACTTTGATTTACAAACACACTCGATCACTATGAGTTCCCTCCATGTCTGCCACAAACCCTCCAATCCCTTCGTGCATTTTACCCATTTTCCACTCAAAACCAGGCAAAATCTAGTGGGTTTTCAACATATTGGAGCCAATCTACCTTTTTCTATATATATATTTTTTTTCCTTTTGTATTTTGAGTTTTTAAAAACTTTAAACTTTCCACTATCCATTCTAGTTACGAAATTTTTTAGTAAATAATTATTTTTGGTCGTTGTATGTTAGTGTCACTATCAATAAGTTACACACATATTTTAATGTTGGGTTTAAATACAATTATGGTTTATCTACTTTCAAATTTAGTTCATTTTGGTTTTCTTCTTTCAAAATATCTACTTTGATCTTTGTATTTTTCAGTTAATTATCTCAGTCACTGTATACTTTTCAAAAGTTTGTATGATCCTTGTACTTTTAAAAAGTTACCATTGGTCCCTATTCTCAAATTTCTAAAATAAACACAATGGAAACTCTATAGTACAAATTTATGGCTATATTTCAAAAAATTAACTTATTAAGTGTAGTGTTGTGTTGAAATTATATATGATTAAAAAAAGAGATAAAGAAGAAAAATTAAATAACCAAGACAACCACATTTTATAAAAGTATAAGAAGCAAAATGGATATATTTTTTTTTTACAATATATAGGGGTGGGGATTCAAACCACAGACCTCATGGTTATCAGTACAACTTTATGCCAGTTAAGCTATGCTCTTGTCGGCAAGCAAAATGGATATATGTTAAAAGTACAAAACTAAAACAGACTAAAAAGTTGAAATTACGAGAACCAATATAATGAACAAAAGTGGAATGTACAAAGACCAAAATAGTATTTAAACCTTGAGATTTCTTTATCCATCCATCAAAATAATTATCAACAAATCCAGGACAATACTAAGCTACATATTGATTTGTGTAGGTATCTCCTTACACACCATCATTAAAATGTTGACAACTAGCAGAGATTAAAGAAAAAAAAAATCTCATTTTCTACTTTTTTTTTTCTTTTCTTAGTTGTCATGATTTTAATGTAGTGTGTAGGAACATTATGCAACCAAGTATTGTTCATAACAAAAATTACACACAACTCTGCATAGTATAGAGATTAAAATGAAACAACAGTAACGGAGTGAAAATGAGATATAGATTGTAAACCTAAAAAGTATACCATCCCACGCTATGTTGTTAGTTGTCGCCAAAAGAGGGAGATGAAAGGGGAAGAAGGATTTGATTATGAGATTTCATTTGGGCATTTCGTCGAACATGTTGTCTGCGAGTTGTGAAAAAGGAGAAATGATTAGTCATCGCCATAACAAACAAACAGAGCTCTGTTCATTGAGTTGCAAACCCAGTGTGAGATATAGCGGTCCATAGCCCTCTGCGCCTAAATTAAATTATGATCCATTTTCAAAAGTGCTTTTGGCTGCTCTTATTTCGCTTTCCTTTTGCCTTTTCAATTTTTTTTTTTTTTTTTTTTTTTTTTTTTTTTTTATTGAAAGTGAAAAATGACACTATGTGGGAAGGAATATATATCTTGGAAGAATATTGAAGGATGAAAAAAAGAACAAATTAAATTCTTATGGATTTTTTTTTTTTTTTTTTGAGTACATCAACATTTGGGATGGGAGGATTTTGAACCTCTGACCTCATGGTCGAGGGTACATGTCAATTACGGTTGGGCTAAGCTCGATTTGACAAATTCTTATGAATTACCCAATTAGGATTTAGGTAATGCAAATCTCATTTGACAATGATTTTTCATTTGGAAGAAAAATTAAACTTTAAAAAACTAGTTAAATTAAATCCATGATTTTATTCCTTTTTCCATGAAAAGGAATAAAATCCGACATCAATTGTTCCCTTACTTGCCCTTACTTAGCTAACAAGCATGAACTATTTTGATGCATTTCGAAGTTAAATTGTAAGATTCTAAAACCTATGTTGTCAAAGAAAACTATTTGTATCTCAAAACTAAAAGAAAGAATATTTGTTTAAAAATTTGTAAAATTAATTTTTTCAAAAAAAAAAAATTGTAAAATTAATACAAAATACACTTATCAATTAAAAAAAAAATGAATAAATAAGTAAATTTTATTAATATTTTTTTTATCAATATTATTTGTATTGGTCTATTTATATCGTAGTGAATAAATAAGTAGATGTTAATAATACTTTTAACTACTAAAAATAAATCACACTAGAAGTAAGTAAGTAAGTAAAAAAAAAAAAAAACTATTTTATAAAAAAAAAATTGAAAATTACAAGCATGGCTTGAAGTGGACCTGTTAAAAGGGCTAGGGATGCCACGTGGAGAAATAGTAGGTTGCTTACGTGGCAGGCGAGTGAGCGATAAGGGAGGGGTTGGGCTTTGTTGGGCAGCTGTCGTTTTGGTCTATAGGACTATAAGCACGTGACAAGCACGAGGGCCCCTCAATTAGAATGTTTGTCTCCGAATCCCTCCAAAATAAATTTTGATTCATCCATCCATCTATCCGACTTCTCCTCTCTTGCCCATCCCCTATAATCACTTCAACTCATTCAATCGCCATTAAATGCTTTGCCAAAGAAGAAGAGTTTGTGTTCCCAAAATACCCCTCTCATCCACTTACAATTACATTGTCAACCTCATAGTTCTAGTGGTAATTTCCATGGTTTGAGGAGGGTGGGTTTGTAATTTTAGCCCTAAGAATGTATTGGCCATGGGACCTAGTGTACAAGATGGGGTATTCACTCCACAGCTAAGAGATAATACCAAAAAAAAAAAAAAAGTTTCAAATTTTTCGATATATTGGTGCAATTTGAATCTATGATATATGTTTTAACCAATTGAACTATCTTTAGGTTAACAAGATAAGTTTTTAAAAAAATCAAGTTGATTGTTGTATATAGATATTGCATTTTAAACTAAAACATATTGGAGAGCGCTCGTTTAATGATTTAAGCTATTCTCAACTGAACTTTAATTTATCAATTGAGCCATCACTAATAAGTTAAGAAATAAGATATGTATATATTTCATATATCTAGACTATAGACTCACATAACGAATAAATTATTAGTTATAGAAGTTATACTTAGTTGAGTTAGTTTTTATTTTCTGTTATTTACTCAACTTACTGACATCTGTGTATTGTGGCTATTTATAGCTCTTGACTCAATGAATAAAGTGAGCAAGATATTATTTACTCTCTGGTCTAATATAAATTATGACTCTTCTCAATTTTAGTTGAGAGATCATCGGAACTTTATGCATACACTGGTCCTCAATGTTATTCTCAACTATTTTCTCGACCTCATAAATTTGTCACACTATTCACAACATAAAATTTTAGGCATTATATAAATTGGTTTCCATGTATGATGTAATTTTGCAATAATATTAGCATTTAGCTCCAAAAACAGTGCCATTGTCTTGCATATCAATGTGGAACCCATTGAATTTTCAGCCTAGTTATGGAAATGGGACCTCCCAATCTCAACTTATTTTACATCAAAAAAATTGACCATTCTTTGTAAATGGTCTCAATTTCATTTGACCACAAGCATCCAAATGGGGCTACCTCTACCTATAGGGTTCCAATTCCACAAACCAACAAATGGGGCTATAGGTTCTAGCTCCTCCCCCACACCCTCTTTTTGCCACATATATTTGGTTTATAAGTTTCAAAAAAGTATGTATTCTTAAGTTCGAAGCCTAAATTTATGTAATATTTGTTCGAATCTATATAGAATAAAAAAAATATAGAACATAAGGTCCCGTTTGATAACCATTTGATTTTTTGTTTTTGGTTTTTGAAAATTAAGCTTACAAATACTTCCACCTTAAGTTTCTTTGTTTTTTTTTTTTTTTTTTTTTTTATCTACCTTCTTCCCATGTTTTCAAAAACCAAGGCCTATTTTTGAAAACTAAGGCCCCGTTTGATAACCATTTGGTTTTTGGTTTTTGGTTTTTGAAAATTTGGCTTATTTTCTTCCAATTTTCCTACCATGGTTTTCATATTTGCCAATGACACATTTGAGTTCCTAGCCAAATTCTAGAAACAAAAACAAGTTTTTGAAAACTACTTTTTTTAGTTTTCAAAATTTGCTTGGTTTTTAAAAACAAGGAAAGAAAAGTATTAGCAAAACATAGAAACTTGTAGGTGGAAGTACGATTTATAAGCTTAATTTTCAAAAACCAAAAACCAAAAACCAAATGGTTATCAAACGGGGCCTAAAAAAAAAGTAGTTTTCAAAAACTTGTTTTTGTTTTTGGAAATTTAGCTAAGAATTCAAATGTGTCTTTAACGAATATGAAACCATGGTAAGGAAATTAGAAGAAAACAAACATAATTTTCAAAAACCAAATGGTTATCAAACGAGACCTTAGTTTTCAAAACTTGGTTTGGATTGTGAGAACACTTGAAAAAAAAAAAATAGATAACAAAGAAAATCACAGGACATCAAAGTAGTGTTCATAGACTTGATTAATTCTCAAAAAACTAAGTGAGATTATCAAACGGACCTTAATTTGTGTATATCAGACAAGTTCCTCGAAATTTAGAAAAGGCGATTTATCCAACCTAAGAAATGGATTTAAGAAACAATAATTTGAAACATTATATTTTCATTAGAAATTAAACATTATTATTCCTTACTTGACTAAGATCACAATAGAGTGAATGAACCTAGGGAAGCAAGTAGGGAAAGAGGCTCATGCAAATGGGAAACTAGAGGCAGATTCCAAAACCTAAAGAACTCACAGCCACACAATATATAACATTATTATTAAAAGCCCATACAAATTCCTAACTATCATTACCAATTTGATTTGAAAAGATTGATGAATTTCTTGGGTATTTTCCCATCAAAGAAAGCTCATAGAGAATTATTTTAATTTTTTTCTCTCTTTATATATAATATTCATTATTTCCATTGGTTGGCTGTTTGTTGTGGTGGACAAGGATTTTACACTCATATTCTCCTCTTAGCAGACAAGTGAGAGACAGATCACATTGGGGTTTGCAATTTGGCAAGAAGAAAGTGGATCATGAGATGGAAGCTCCACACTTTTCCAAGGAAATTGGCTGAAATTAATGCAATGCTTCTTTGTGTAGGGTCATTTTGTTTCTAGGGTTTTGTTTAATGTCAAATGAATTGGGAAATAATAATATCTTAATCCCTACTTGGGTTTTTTTTTCCCTTAATAATAATTATTCCTTTTAGGTTTTTTTTTTAACCTTGGTTTTGATATTATTGGTACTATAAATGGTTACAATTTATTTAGATGGTATGAAGGAATTTAATAATGAGAGGAAATTGACGTTGGGCTGATGTGACCTATTATATATGAGAAAGTTTTTGGTATTGTGATACTATTTTTATTGTGTGTGAAGATTTAATATCTCAAGAAATTGACGTCACATTGATGTAACCGATTTGAGGTTTTTTTTTTTTTTTTTTGTTAGTATTTTCATTTATCTTTAGTTGTATCAATGTAGAGTCCAAAAAATTATATTTTAACTAATTATGTGATTGAATATTAATGAAAAATGTTAGGATAATATCGGACCCTCCAAATTTCTACAATGCATGGATTTGTTGTATGTTTTCGTAGAAAGATCTCATACCGATGAAAATGTTGTCATTTATTTGTATGTCATAAATTTTTCCTTCTTAATTAATAATCGAGGTAGGACACATTGATTTTTATCCTAAATCCTAAGATAAGTAAACGGTACGATCCGACCCACAGTAATATAATTTTTTTCATTAAATATGGAGGTCATGTCAATAACTTTTCAACGTCCATTAAAATCTCGAACCGTTTGGATTAACAAATTGAATTGCAGGAATGAGATTGACATGATCGTGAGAGTATAAGAATGAAATGTATATAGCTCAATTTGATGTGTATTTTTTGAGTGTTTATAAATTTTGTCATCTAAGGTTTAAAAGAGGCATATGAAGGGTGTGGGCAGTAACAACCAACTTGGGGTCCAAAACCCTAAATTTTTATGTCACATAGAGGAACATAGTCACATGGAAAACAGTATAATTTTTAATGTGTTTGTGTGTATATATGCATTATTTCCATCTTATTTATATTCAAGTCCAATAATATGACCAAATTCAATTGCCTAAGATTGAATTTCTTTAGCTCCAAGGAGCTCTCTAGACCAATCTTTACTTACACATTTACCCTACAATGTTTATTAAATCAAATTCTTTTTGCATGCCTCTCACACTAATTAATTCTTTGACATATTGAAATTTAATTTATTTTCAAATAATAGTAATTAACGTCAAAGACAAGTTTTTATTTTGATTTTGATTTTATCATGATTTATGATCACTTTAATCAAATAAATACATGATAAGAAATTTTATTCTCGTTAACCTACTTTTCTTTATTCTAATTTTTATTCAAAATTAGAGAGAAAATGATTTGATAATAATGCTTTTTTGACTCAATCCCAACATCCAAAATACAATTAATGTGGCAAAGCCAAAAAAAAGAAAAAAGAAAAAAAAAGTTCTCTATTTTGATGGTTATGATTAAACAACTCATGCAACTAAGGATCTATGTTTTATTCTTATTCACATGATCTTTTTTCCATCAAATGGACAGTTTTCTGTTAGTGTTAACACAATAATTGGTTAATTGTTGATCTACTAAATAATAATAATAATAATTATTATTATTATTATAATGTTGATTATATTTTTTTTTTCCTCTCCCACCTCTCTGCGTCAATCTCTTTTTATTTGCTAAAGCGAATATAACTTAGTAGTAATTGATATGTACTCTCGATCAAGAGGTCAGAAGTTTAAATCTCTCCACCCCAAATGTTGTCGAACCCCAAATGTTGTAGAACTAAAAAAAAATCTCTTTCTTTTAAAGAAATTTAGTGTAGTTACAAAAATGAGGATTCATCTTACTTAATCTAATTAGTTTAAATTAGATAATTAGAAAACTAACCTATTTGCAAGAGGATATATCTTAATTAATTTCAATTAGATCATTAAACACGAGGGCAGAACTAAAGAGGGACAAATATAGCAGCCCATTTAGCTAGTATGTATATAAATATCCTTAATTTTATAACTTGAATTGAAAATTATTAATTATTTGTCAAAGCGAGCATAACTCAACGGTAATTGGCATGTACCTTCGACTATGAGGTCGGAGGTTCGAATCCCCCACCCCCAAATGTTGATGTACTCAAAAAAAAAAAAAAAATTGTTATTTTTTGTTTTTTTTCGTTAATTAGGCAAATTCTATAATCTTTATAGTCATAAAAGTCAGTTTTTATTTGAACTGTTGAGGTTAATTGTATAAATGTTGTCATTGTCAAGTTGAATTGCTTACAAAATAACATCCCACTTGCAGAATAGGTAATATAGAAAGCCTCCACTTTTTCAAAGTATCCAAAATAATAATAATAATAAATGTTCTTCAAAATTTTAATTAATTTAGAAAAAATGAAAGAAAAAAATATATATTTTTTTGGCTATGACCCACATGGCTGCATACCAAGGAACAATGAGTTATTAGATTCGGATTTTTTAAGATTTTATTATATTTTCAAAACTAAGTTTTTAAGAGAGCACTTTTGAATATTTTTTTTGTATAAAAAAACTTGATTATTCATCAGAAAACAATCTTTTAAGGAGGCTTATATTTTACCAACAAAATAAAACCCTTTAAATATTTTTTAAAAAACATTTTCTAAAAACAAATTACATGTAAAAAAAGTTTTGAGAGAAATTGTACTGTTAGTACTGGGGGGAAAAATATCTACCGACCTTGTGAAAAATATGAAGGAAAAAAAATATTGTTTTCTTAGAGATAATTCTGTTTGATTGTGTAGTTTAAAATGAAACAATATACCAACGGTAATATTTTCCTCTTTTAAAAATATTTTATAATTTTTAAATTAGGGGTGTCCATTTATCCTATAGGGACCCGCCCCGAACGGAACAGGAAATCCCCGTTTGCATGGGAAATGGGGAGGGAATGGGGAGAAATTTTTCCTCATTCTCTAAACGGGGGCGGGGACGGGGATTATATTCTTCATCCCCGTCCCCAACTCCGTTCCCCGCCCCCTTCCCCACCCCGCTCTTTTTATAATAATAATATATATAATATAATATACTTTAATTTATATTATTATAATATTATTGTGTAATTTGTAAATAAATAGTAAATTCCTAGTTTTGTTGTTGTAATTTTTAATTTTAGACTTGTTATTTTATTGTTGTTGTTATTTTAAGATTTGTTATATTTGAGACTATGTTGTAATGGTATAATATTTAAGTTGAAAACAATATTGTAATAGTGAAATTTAAACTTTTAGAAATGATGTTTGAAGATTTTAAACTCTATCATGAAATATTATTGTTCTTTTCATTAGGATATTTCATAGATCTTTAAAAAAAAAATTGGAATTGATTGAAATTTAATAAAAACTAAAGAAAAAAAATAGGGAATAATTCCCCGCGGAGAACCTGATCATCGCAAATTTCCCGCCAGGAATCTCCGCCCCGATCCCCACAAAATTAAATGGGGAATTTTGCGGGGATGGGGATGGGGAATGCTTTCCCGTTCCCGTCCCGCCCCGTGAACATCCCTACTTTAAACTAATTTGGGAGCCATTTTTTACATGATTTTATTTTTTAGAATAAAAATTTAGTAATTTTTGTTTTTCTTTTTAGTATACTCCCACGAATAATCTATTAAAGCAAACGGAGATTTAACTTATTTGTCCTAAAGTTAAGACTTTATGAATAATAGTCAATATATAAAAACTCCCAATAACTTTTAGGAGTTATTTTACCGCAGTTATTTATCAAAAAAATAAATTATAAAAGAAAATTTTAAAAATTTTGTTTTTTTATTTAAATAATTTCTTCCCCTTTGAACTCAAAGGTCAACTTATTTTTAGTCAAATTCTTGCAACTCGTGCAGACTGAATGGATCAGAAGGTCAACACTGGTGTAAGCTTATTATAATTTTAATAAATCAAATGCGTTTTTTTTTTTTCTTTGCAAATGCATCTTTTTGTCTGAAAGGAACAATTACTATTCAAATTTCATACTCGATCTTGATTTTTATGATATGTGTGCAAAATAAATATTTGTACTTTTTTTTTTTCTTTGAATCGATCTTGATCAATAGTTCAACGTATTTGAACATATACTTTTAATAATTTTGGTCCTTATATTTTATAAAGTTTGATTTGACTTTCGAACTTTTATCTGCATTATGTTTTTGTTATTTGCCATTTAGGACCATAACGTTTGCATTTATTGTTTTTTGTTTGTGTAAGGAAGAAAAAGAAAATTATGTTTGATAATTGTTGTTTTCTTTTATTAAAAAAAGGAATGACAACATGTTTATTAACCTTTTCTTGTTTTTTGCCCTTGTTTCCGACTTCTTGCCATAGTAATTTAAAATATTTAAAATCATTATGTTATATTTTGTTTGTTGCATTTATTATGCATTTTATAAATAAAAAATGATAAAAGTAAATATTAGTTTTGCTTATGTTTTAAAAGAAAATAGAAAATAAATAGGAACAGGAATTAAAAAAAAAAAAAAAAAAGAAAAAAAAAAGCTACCAAATATGCATGTTTCTAAAAAATTAGGAACAAGATGAAAACAAGAAAGAGAAGTATCACCAAACAACCTTTTAGAATCTCAATTTTAGTTGTTAGGTTTGATTAAATTTCATGTCTATTTCTTTTCGTTAGCATAGCAATGCGAAGATTTTTTTATTTTAGTACATCAACATTTGGGGTGGGGGATTTGAACCTCTGACCTCTTGGTCGAGGGTACATGTCAATTACCGCTGAGTTATGCTCGCTTTGGCAGCAAATGCGAATATGAGATATAAATAATGAAATCGATAATTAATTAAATCATATTTTTCAATAAACTGTCAATCTAAACATAGTTCAAAATAGTTATACACCTATACATTCCTTTATGAGTCATACATTCAGATCCCCACTTCTTTATCAACGACATAACATTCTCTTTTTTTTTTTTTTTTTTAAAAAAAAGTTTGATGAAAGTAGATTGGAAAATTTGAATCTCAACCACAATATTAAAACAAAAATCAATTCCCACCAAATACAATAATCTTTGGTGGTTGAGATGAACTTCCATGTTCCCAAATTTACAAAAATTGTTTGAGAAAAACACAAGAGGTGGGGCATATATGCATGCAAACAAAGCCAAAGCATGATTGAAAAATGAAAGAAATTAATAATAATAATAATGGTTTATGACATGAAAAATTAGAAAGAAAAAGAAAAAAAAAAAGAGTTAAAGAAGCATGGGATTGGAGGAGGTGAGGGCGATGGGCGTGCGTGGATGGCCATTTGCATCGGACGCACCAAAGGCCCCAATGTTCCCCTTGTGGGGTTACCAATTCCTCCCATTATTATGTATAGTGTATGCTTTATTTTTCTTTCATGTACCACAAAAAAGCTTATTATCTTTTTCATAATTGCATAAAACCCCCCGTCACGGTTTTCAACGGTATCTTTACGTGCAGCGGCGGATCCAGCATGGGCCCGGGGGGCTCGAGCCCCTCCTGAACTTTTAGATGTTATATATTTGTATATATAATTCCAGCTTTACTATCCAATTCTATAGCTGGCTTCGTTGGTTGAAGTGCCTTAAGCCCCCCTCACGCCTTGCGGTCCTGGGATCAAGCCCAAGTTCACGCAGTTTTTTTAATTTTTACGCCTTGCTTCCTCACGTCGTCGCCTTGGGGTCCTTGGATCAAGCCCAAGATCACGCAGTTTTTTTAATTTTTATTCTTTTTCTCACTCCTTTAATTTTCCCCTCACGTGGTGCCGTCCATGGATTGAATCCGAATTTACGCAATTCTTTTTCTCAATCCTTTAATATTTATTCTTTTTCTCTCTTACAATATATTCAAAATTAAAACTTGTCGATTTAAAAAATATATACTAGACCCCGTTTTTAAAATTGACTTTTATAATTACAAAAACTTTTATTTTTCATAAATTTAAATTGTAGGCTATATTTTGTTTAAAAAAAATTACTTGCAAATGTGAAATAATAACAAATTTAATTTGTTCCATAACTTAGGATAGGTTTGGTTTAACTTTTCAAGTTTTTAATTTTGTAAAAAAATTATAGTGTTTGGCAACCACTAAAAATTGAAAGTTCAAGAATCCATTAGACACAAATGTAAAAATTTAAAGATTAAACTTGTAATATAACCTAACAAATAAATAATATTACAATATTTTTTTTAAATTTCTTCTTTAAATATTATTTTTATATCGAAATAAACGGAAATGGATAAAAATATTTTAATTTTTTGTTTTCTTAAAATTAATTTCATGATATAAAAATGTATAGAGAAAAATTGCAATGAATTAAATTAATAGTTCAGTTTCATTTATGAAAATTTTGGAATTGAAATTTTGGAATTATTTACTTGTAAATTACTTTTACAAAATTTTAAATGAAGCCCCCCGTGAACAAAATTTCTGGATCCGCCACTGTTTACGTGCTGATTTGGACATAGTAGTTCGACTGATTGAGACACTAACAACTTTTATTGGTAAGTTTGAATTGTCACCCTTTATTTGAATCGTAGTATTCTTACCATTTTTTTTAAAAAAAATGTTGAATTATAAGTTTAGTGTCCATGAACTTTTCATGTTTGTGTCAAATAAGCATATATACTTTAAAAAGTGTTTAGTAGATCTTTACATTTTCAATTTTGTGTCTAATATGTCCCTAAACTTTAAAAGTGTCAGATAGATTTCTGATATGTCAATTTTGTGTTTGATAGATCCCTAATGAGCTATTATATTCAATATTTTTAAAATTAATTAATTTACTAGACATAAAATTGAATTTTGAGTCTAATCTAATATGACCTTAAACTTTCAATTCTGTATACAATAAATCCATGAATTTTTAAAATTGACATTTTGGTAAATAATCTATTAGACGAAAAGAATTAAAAGTTCAGAAACCTCTTTAGAAACATTTTAAAGTTTGGTGATTTATTAGACACAAGTCTGAAAATTTAGACTAAACATGCAATTTAACCTTAAAAATAAACTATATTATTAAAATTTTTATACCATTTTGATCGTTATTGAGAAAATACCCATAATTCCTCCTTTGGGTTTTCTTTGGAAGCTAATTATATTGCTAGTCTATGTGTTTGTCACTTGTGCTTGAATGAATTTTAGATTGGTCAGAGTACAAGTTTTATGCCGATTGAGCTATGCTCTTGTTGGCATGATCAAATAAGAGTTGGATTGCTAGATTTATAGAAGAGTTTTGAATTCTCAATATAGGATTGTTAAGTTTATATTTGTTTCGCGAGTATTGATTTGATGACATGTCTAATAAATAATTTTCAGTGTAATTGCATTTTATAATTGTTTTTTTAGTAGATAAAATAGTGACATAAGGAAAAGCAACTAATAGACAAATTAAATGGAACTAGAACAGGAATCAAAAAGCTCAGGCCCCGTTTGATAACCATTTTGTTTTTTGTTTTTGGTTTTTGAAAATTATGCTTAAACACACCTACTCCCACCTATAAGTTTCCTTGTTTTAGTATCAATATTCTTCCTTGTTTTCAAAAATCAAGTCCAATTTTGAAAACAAAAAAAAAGTAGTTTTCAAAAACTTGTTTTTGTTTTTAGAATTTGGCTAGGAATTCAAATGGATCCTTAACAAGTATGAAAGTTATATAAGGAATTTAGGAGAAAACAAGCATATTTTTTAAAAACCAAATGGTTATCAAACGGGGTCTCAATGATTCAAATTTAATAGTCCCTACTTATCAATTTCGATAGTAATTAACGTTAATCATAAATTGTCAACTTGAACATAACTCAATTGGTTGATGAGTATTTCCTCGACCAAGAGGTCAAAAGTTTAGATCTCTTACTCCACATATTGTTGAATCGGGAAAAAATATATAATTATTTATTTATTTATTTTCAATGAAGTGATTTATATATATTAATTCAAAGTGTGGGTTGATTTCACTGTTTTTACTTTGTCTTTTCCCCCTTTTTTTTGTTTGGAAAAAGTAAAAGCAGTTTGTAATTAATTGAACAACATCAAGAGTTAGAAAGTAATCATAAAAGTGACTTTGTTTTTCTTAAATATTCCAAACATATTCCTCATCCAAAATCATGAAGATTTATACCATGACGCAAACAATTAAGCTAAAAGATTCACCACCACCAGCAGTAAATAAAATTAAATAATTTATTCACTACCAAGCGAAATAAATTAATTGTAAATATACAGTACAATAAGGGAGCTTCAATTCATCATGTAAATGGGAGAAAAAAAAAATAATAAATCCACTTACGCATAATATCTTCAGATCCTTTGTTGACAATTACAGATCTTGCCATATCCTTTTTGAAAGCATAAATGTTCATACATAAATTAATTAAAATCTTCTTCTCTAAGACTTCTATATGTTCTCATTTGATTCCTAAATATTTTATTATATTTTAGTCATGTCATAGTCATAGCAACGTCAAATCCACAAAAATAATTCTAAAATTTCAATAGTAATCAAAATTGTATTTTGAGGGAGAAACATTAATTTAAAAACATAGCTTAATGGCTATGATCTCGTTTGATAATCATTTAGTTTTTTTATTTTTTTTTTTAAATTATGTTTGTTTTCTTCCATTTTTCTTACCATGACTTTCATTTTTGTTAAGCACACATTTGAATTCTTAACCAAATTTCAAAAAATAATAAAAAAAAACAAGTTTTTTAAAGCTATTTTTTTTAGTTTTCAAAACTTGACTCATTGGAATAGGGTAGATGAAAAAACAAATAAAATCATGGGTGGTAGTAGTTTTTATGAGTTTAATTTTCAAAAATCAAATAATTATCAAACGAGGCATATACGTTTAGAAGACAAAAGCAAATCTAAATGTTAGGGAAATTTTGTCAAAATGAGTAAAGCTGAACAATAATGAACATGTACTCCTCCTTCTATTGAAGTTAGAGGTTCAAATTCTCATATCCTCATTTATTGTATAAAAAATAAATGTCAAAATTTTTAAAAACTTTCAAAAGTATTTTGAAGTGGTAAATAAGCATCTAAACAATGCTCGGTTTGGAAATATTTCACTTAAAAACACTCAACTTATAAGTCATCTCAAATTTACACATCGATTTCAACTTTAAATTTTCAATCTCTTCAAATTAAACCTTAGACATAAGTAATAAAAATTATATCCAAAACTATATATGTCATGCATCATGTCTATTTAACTAATTTTTTTTAGTGGGTATGTCCCAAAACTTTCACAATGTGATTTTGATATCTAAACATTTAAGTATTTTTCATTTTATCCCAATTTTCAAAATCTCCATTTTAATAACTTTTAAAAAATAACCATTTTTATCCTTGAATATGTATATTAACATGTTAACCTAACCATACATTGAAGCCAAATATGTTCGTTGAGACAAATACTAGCTAAGTAGATATTAGATCTCAAACACAATAGCAATAACTAAAATGATTTTTTAAATTTAATAACTAAAATAAAAATTCTTAAAAGTCCCAAATATTAAAACATCTATGTTTTAAAAGTGAATGATTCACAAACATTATAAAACTTCATAAAATCAAAATAAAACAATTCTAAAAGTTCTAAAATAAAATTTAGTTCAAGTAAAGCTTGATCCCGAAATTTTTCAGACTTGTATCAGATAGAACTTTCAATTCAATATCTAATTAGTTTTTTAATTTTAAATTAAAAAGTTTCTAATAAATTTCTATTTTTTTTTCTTGTGTATCTAATAAGTCATTGTATTTTAAATTTGGTGCCTAATAAAACTTTAATTTATTAGAAAATTTTTTAAAATTCACAAACTTATTGAACATATAATTGAAAGTTTAATTCCTATTAGATACAAAATTCAAATTTATGTCTAATAATTCGTTTAATTTTGAAAAATGTCAAAAACGTCAAACACCCATAGGAACAAAATTTAAAAGATCACTAATTTACTAGACACAAAATTAAAAGTTAAAAAAAACTATTAGATACTTGTTTAAGTTCACAAACGACCTTTTAAATAAAAATTTGAAAACTCGGAGACTAAACTTGTAATTTAACCAATAAAATTTAAACGTTATACTTCTCAAATGCATAAAAAAAAAAATAAAAGTCAAAATCAAATTGTATAATAATGTGTGAATTTGAAAACATGATTAAAAGAAATGAGAAAAAAAAAAAAAAGGATGGAATGCCGAGGGAAATACAATAATAGAAGAAAATCCAATGGGGAAAACTTGAATTTGAGAGAAAGAATCATGGGGGATTTCCCGACGCCGATACCACCGGAGGCGCTGTTACGAAGCAGCATTAACGCAAATGAGTATCCATTCAATGTTTTACACTATACCAAATCTTTCATTATTACAATGCTTCTGTCGGTTTCAAATCTCAATTCTGTCTTTTTTTTTTTTTTTTTTCTCCTCCTTTAAATGTAGTTGCCTTAATCTTTAAGGATATAATTTACATTTCTCCCAAAAATATACATATAAGATCTACATGGAGAAAAACATAAGTAAGAGAGAGACAGATTTTATTTATTTGTTATATGATTAGCAAAAGGAAAATATATATGTGTTAAATTATATAAAATATTGTCAAAGTGAGCTTAGCTCAGTGGCAATTGACATATACTTTCGACCAAGAGATCAGAGGTTCGAATCCTCCTAACCCCAAATTGTTGATATACTCAAAAAAAAAAAATTATATAAAATATCCATAAAATATCCAAATTGTAGCTAATGTGTAAGTAAATGAGGTGTATGTGAAATTATTTACAATTATGATTAAGATGATTGTTATTGCTTATTTTGTCTTAAAATGTACTGTTAAAATCATTTACATAATCAATTTTTACACATCAACTGTTACATCAATTTACGTGAAAATGATGTCACGTATACCTTTTGTTTTGTACACATTAGTCGTTGCGTCAATTTCCATCTTATCTTAATGAAAAAATTCTTCAAAAAATTTTTTTGGAACAAAATTCAAAGTGCAAGAGTAAAAGTGAAACTTTTCAAACTCTAGAGATGTATAATTGAACCATACCTTGAAGTTTAGGGATATTTTGTATAATTTTTCCAATCAAATATATATTTTAGTTTGTAGTTAGCTATAGAATTACTTATGGTAATGTACAATTCTTTTAACCTCACCTCTTAAACTATATGATAAAAAAAAAAAAATACAAATTAGTTAAATTCAAGCAAAAATACAAACTACTGAAATTCAAGCTTTTAAAATTCTTTATTCTCTATTCACGAAACCAACAATAGACTATGAGGATCGACTCATAAAATTTGGAAGTTTTCAATAAGTAGATAGTAGATTAAAATCAAAGATTTTAAAAATAAAATATTAAAATTTTGTTTTAGTCCCTTAAACTTTAATGATTGTTATCTCTATTTATTTAGTTTCGAACTTTTAAATACATCTTTAATTTTTTTAAAGTTAAGTTCTAATAAGTCCTTAGTATTAAGTATTAACACCATTGTATTGATGTGACATGCTAATTAAACTAAAAAATTGATGGTTTGTGATGACTAAAAAAGTGGGTGATCAATTAAATAAGATAAAGTTTGATGTGAAAAAGTACATAATTTAGCCTCTCTTTGTTGGCCTACTCACCCTTATTTTATCCCTCTAAACTTTTTTTTTTTCCTTTTTTTCCAGTTCAACAACATATGGAGGGTGAGGGATTTGTTCACTAACCTCTTGATTGAGGATATATATTCCTAAATCAATCGAGCTATGTTTAAGTTGACATTCATCTAACTTACTCGCTTGTATCATCCGATGTCAAAATATGATAATTTGTTATGACTAGTAAAAACAATACGTCATATCTTTTCAAAAAAAAAAAAAAAACGTCATATTAACATTTAAGTCACGATGTTAATAACAATGACTTATTACAATCAAATTCAATGTAATTGAAGTTTTTTAAGATTTCAAGAACTACATCAACATAACTATCAAAGTTTGCAAACTAAATGGTAATATATAACCAAATAGAATTTAATATATAATTCAATAATCAAAAGTGAATCAAAATTCTAGAAAATGTTAAATCTCCTAGTGTTTCTTCCTTGTCCCTACATTAAGGAGGACAATAATCATAAAGATTCTCAAATATGTGATAGAGAGAGTGTGAGTTATAAATAATAAATATTCTCAAAGTAGAAGAAAAAGCCTAAAAAAGGCAAACTTTAATTCACTTTATTTATTATTATCCAAATAAAAAATAAAAATAATAATCCATCATAAGAGACAATACGTTTGTTGGGATAAAAACCTAAGAATGGCTTTTGGACAAATTAGAAGAAACCCCAAAAGCTTCCTCCTTTCTTTTCCCTCTTTAATTAATTCCAATATTCAATTTCATTTTTATTTTCATTTTCTCTATCTTTCGTCATGCTTACGTAAGCTTACGAGGAGGAAAAAAATATGAAATTGGAATAATATGGTTGGCTTTTCATTCTATTGGTGAGGCAATCATTCTCATTCTTTAATTTTATGGAAGAATTTCTCTTTTTTTTTTACTTTTTTTTCTTTTTTTTCTTTTTTGAGATTTTGATGGGACTGGTTGCAAATTGATTGATGCTACATATCTAAGAATTTAGATTTTGATATACCTTGTAATAAGATATAATTTGAAGTGTTTTTGTGTAAAGTAATTTGAATATCAACTTACGATCTAAAAAAAGAAAAATAAAAATAAATCAACTCTCAGCTTATTTTGAGATGGATTATAATATTTTATATAAGTTGGGTTTTTAATATTATTATATATTAGTCAAAGTGAGCCTAGCTCAATGGTAATTGACATGTACCCTTGACCATGAGGTCAGAGGTTTGAATCTCCCACCTCAAATGTTGATGTACTAAAAAAAATATTATTATATATTATTTATGTAGAAGGTAATAGATTTTAGATGGTTTAATTTAAAAAAAAAAAATGAAAACACAGGTGGTGGGGGTTCCTTTTTTTCAGAATTAAGAAATGGCAAACAATTGAGATATTCCATCAATAAAACCAAACCAAATACAAGATGTATTTATTTTATTCATTAAAGATTCAATAGTTCTTGATCAGAGTTGAATTCATATAGGAAAAAAAAAGGACAGTTACTATTTATCATAATTCCCAATATTTTCTAAGGTTTGAAGCAATAGTTTATGAGATTTGTTTCATCCTAGGAAAGTAGGTAAATTTTGTGATCTAAAAGTCGACATGTTGTGTGGAAATTAATATTGTCGAACAAAATGGTAGGAAACCATCTATTCCCTATAGTAAAAATGTACACACAACTTAATTGCTAGACTTGTGTTATGAATGACACGTGAAATTTAAGTTATAATCTGTTGATGGTCAAATTTGGCTAAGCACTCAACCTGACTTCCACGTGACACCAGCAAAGAATTTGTTTGGGGGGGGGGGGGGAAGATGTGACCTGCAAGACAAGGTAAATCTGCACACCGGTGTGGTGCTTTTCACACCGCCTCCGATGCTTAAGTCAGCAAGGAGTAAGATGAGAAAGCAAGAGAGCAAGACGAGGAGTAAAGTCTATAGAATAGAGTTTGGGATCTCTTCTTCAATGACGAAGAAGAGTTTATATACCTGTTCCTACCCTAGGGTTTCTAGGTTTTTCGGAGACGATTCAGACTGAACTAGGTGGAATCGGGACGGCCAAAGAGACCAGGGGAACCAACAGCGAACCGGAGAGGGGAGGGACTCGGCCCACGGGGGTTGGGCCAAGCCTGACCCAACCCCTTCAGCTTGTCTCTCCTTCGGGTCTGCCCTCTGGTTGCGTCTCCGGGTCGATGTTGTGTTGTCCTACTTAATTCTTGGATTCCGGAGTAGTTAGAATTACCTATAACATAATCGAATGTTTGATTACCTATTTTATTTCCTTTTGGTAGAGATGATTGATCATTTTATTTTTTTAAAGGAAATTTTGATTTCATAATTAACAAATGTAGTATTTTTTATTTATAATTATCTAAATTATATTGTGTCAACTAATTTAGCTATGTTTAAGTCGGTAAATGCACTTAAATTTATTTTCGAGGTCTTGTTTGTAATTTTTATAATATATATATTTACAAACACAACACAAACAAACGTCTAATATTATCTAAAGCTAATATGTGGCTTTCTTTCAACTCGACATGTTGGACCATTGAAGCCTTGATAGAAGGCCTAATGATTAAGATACACCAACCATCATTGTTTCGACATTTATTATTATTTTTTTTCTGTTCAATAAAATATTGGTTAAATTACACCATTAAATTTTATTTTATATGTTCAAAAGTTTCTAACTCTCTTTTTTTTTTTTTTTTTTTAAAAAATAATCTCGTTAGACCTTATGCACAGTTTAAATAAGCTTAATAGCCAAAGCGAGCTTAGCTCAGCGGTAATTGACATGTACCCTCGATCATAAGGTCAGATGTTCGAATCTCCCACCCCCAAATGTTGATGTACCAAAAAAAAAAAAGTTTAAATAAGCTTAATAAGGTTGTCAAGCCATAGTCAGGGAGAAATAATTTAAATTTATATGTGACATGTATTAGAGTTGTTAAAAAATAATTATAAAAACTTCTATGTAACTATTTTTATTTATCGAATGTAAGATCAATTTCTTCGTTTTATGTTATACAAATGAATCTAACCCGAAAAAAAAACATTTTATAAGCTTTAAAAGTTTGTTAATCATATTAATTTCACATCTCTGATCATATTGACATCATGTCAATATCTCATCATATTCAACATACTTATTAACATTAAATATAAACATATTGAAACTACTAAGTTATGAACTTCGTATTTAATAGCTTGAAACTTCGTATTAACTCCTAGTACGACATAGAAGGGGGACCAAAGACAAAAAAGAAAGTGGAGTATTTATTGGGGATTTTCTCTTTTGTTATTTTTAATTAATGTTCACCTATGAATTATATATTTAGATTTGTTTGGTGAATTTTTTTTTTCAATTTTTATTTTTAGAAACTGTTATTAATGAAAATTACTTATACTTTTTTTTTTTTGTGGAAGTGAAAATTACTTATGCTAGTTGTTTTCTTTGTTTAATTTCTCATGTTTTTAAAGATAATTTTAGTCAAATTCAAAAAAGGTTTTTTTTTTTTTCAAGATTTGGCCAAGACTTGAAAATGGTTATTGATAATATATTAGAAGATGTTAGTAATGAAACAATTTTTAAATATGAAAAAAAAAATGTTGGATTTCTTTTATTAAAAAATGAAAAAAGAAAAAGAAAATGGGATATATATTTTTTTAATTTGTTGTACTATCTATTTCTTTTTTTTTTTTTTAAATGTAGGAAGAATTCAAAATAGATCTAAGATTCGTTGGAAACTCTTTTTCTTATATTTTGAAATTTTATAACATCAAAAAAATAGTAAAGAAAAAAAAAAGATATTCTCACATATTACTTAAACAACCCTTTTGGAAAAAGAAAAAGAAAATACAACTATAGTACAACTTTTAATTAAGTAAATCATACAAATCAATCATGCCAATTTGTCATCACACACCATATGAATAATTGAAATGTGTAAACTATTCCAAACAATACATAATATTATATCTCATAATTACAATTGCTAGAGTTTATTAATATGTATATAATTATCTAATTATAGCATCAAAATTGAAATCATAGCATGAGCCTCTTAGCAAGAAAAGATTATTTATTTATGGGTTTCAAAAGCAAATTCTATAATTGAAAGTGTAAATAAATAGTAGCTTTGGATTCCAAACCATATAAATCATATCTACTCTCATAAAATATAGCCGCCTTTATATTGCAAAAACAAGTACACTTTTATTCCACTATATGAATCCATTCTCTCTTTTTTATTTATAAGTTTGTAGGCTTTTGAACACCATAGCTACCTAGGCATGCTTAATTATTGAATAGAGATGATGTAATGCTTCATTAAAATTTTTTATCTTATCTTAGAATAAAGTTTAGGAGTCATATCAAAATGTTTATATCTAGAAAGATGTCTCTCTACCCTAATTGAAATGTGATACTCTTATTATAGCAACAAATATTTGGTCTAGAGACAATTATATGAAATGTTTGATATCATACACTCTTTAAATATCAAATTTATCGAATGTTATATTTTACCCTATAAGATTTGACATTAAAGAACTTTATGAGATGTTTAGTACTATAGAAAAGCTATATATTAAGAAGTCATAGTAAATAGTGTTTGATATTACCATAGCTCAATGACTCGATATACTTACTGTTATAGGTAATTTTGGACCACTCTGATGCACAAGGAGCAGATGAGGACAACCAGGTAAAGATGGGACCAAGAAACCAACTCAGAGGAAAACCAGACCAAAGGGTCGGGCCAATCGGCCTAGGCCAGGCCGAGGCCGACCATTCGGCCCGCTTGCGCTGGTCGAAACCGTTCGCCTCCGCTCAGTCCCTATTGCCTTTGGCCGCCCCGGTTCCGCCTGGTTCGTCCCAAAACGCCTCCGAATTCCTAAAAAACCCTAACAAAGAAGACAGGTATAAATGGGGCCACCCACACCCAGAAAAGGGGTTCGAAATCTATTTTTCAGAAATTCTCTTGACGGTTTATCTGACTTAAGCATCGGAGTGCAGGTGGCCTACACCACACCGGTGTGCAGCGGTTCTTACTGGTCTTGCAGGTCACGTCTTCCCCATCCTCAACAAATTCACTGCTGGTGTCATGTGACGATCGGGTGAGTTGCTTGGCCAGATTTTGGCATCAACACTTACCATATGTTTTTATTAACTTTGTAAGTGATTATAAATAATCAAAAGCATCTTTTAAAAAATTTAGGGTGTTTGACAAAAAAAAAAAAAAAAAAAAAAAAAAAATCACTTTTGAAATAACTAGACTGGTTAATGATTATTTTCCCAACAATTAGTTTAAAGGTGATTATAGTATAGACAAAGTGATTCTCACTCAATCACTTAAAAAAAATCCAAAACTAAAATAAATTTTAAAAAAAAAGATGTTGAAATGTTTAAACCAGTCAAAGAGCCCTTATTAAAAGGTTGAGTTTTTTTTTTTTCCTAAAAAATTTAAATTATTGTGCAAAAACTATAAATTTAATTTTAAAATACAAAAAAAAAAGAAAAAAAAAAGAAAAAAAAAAGAAAAAAAAAAGAAAAAAAAAAAAAAAAAAAAAAAACTTCCTCTCTCTCTAGATGTGAAAAGGGTGTCCCCCATCACTTTGAGTGGAGGCATTGGGTACTTCCCTTAGTGCCCTTACTCTAATGACTAATCCCTTTTAGAACCCACTTCCAATCTTTGGATTTTGATGTCTATATATAAATTAAATATAATATCAATAAAGGCCCCACCTACCATACAATCTCTACTTATTTTAATTCTATCAAATTTAATTATTTTCTTTTTCTTTAAGATTCTCCATACATACACATTTTCTCTCTCTTTCAATAAAAAATACATCCTTTATTCTCTTAGATTTTTTTAACTCATACAATAATAATAATAATAATAAAATAAAATAAAATTTCTCATTCTCCCATTATAATATTAGTCAAAATTATAAATTTATTACTTGGTTAAATTACAAGTTTAGTCCCTGAACTTTTAGGATTGTGTCATTGATCCTTGAACTTTGAAAAATGTCAATATATCATTGAACTTTCAATTTAGTGTCCAATAAGTCCCTGTTTTAAAAAATATCCATTAAATCCTTCAACTCTCACATTTATTTATTTATTTATTTATTTGAACAGAAAACTCTCACATTTATGTCAAATAGATCCTTTGATTTTCAATTTTGTGTCTAATAAGTCATTGACCTATTCGACATTTTTTAAAATTCACAAACCTACTAAATACGAAAGGAAAAATTTTGGGTTTCAGTAGACATAAAATTCAGTTTTATATTTAATAGATTGATTAATTTTTAAAAATATTGAATGTGTCAGGGATCTATTAGACACAAAATTGAAAGTTACCTATCAAATTTTTTTTAAGTTCATAGACTTAATTGACAAAGTCGATAGACGGGTAATAAAACATTATTATTATTGTTATTAAATTTTTAATTTAAGAGGAGAAGGAGAACAATTAATTAATTAATTAATTATAAAATAAAAAAAAAAAAAAAAAAAAAAAAAAAAAAAAAAAAAACCGTTGAGTGGAAATGGAGGAGGCCGAAAATCGAGGGTCCCATGTGCATCTCAACTATGGAACATGCTCCGAAATTTGATCATATATGGTTTTAGGGTTTTTTTTTTCCTTTAATTTTTTTTTTAAGTGGCGTCTAAATCCATTTGCTAATCATTACTTCTTCCACTAAACCCAAGGTTTAATTAACCAAAAAAATTAAATTAAGCTTAAAAAAACTGAAGCTGATAATAATTTTTTTGTTTATGTGTGTTGACGAAATCTTAACGGCCCTTTTTTTATTCGTTGGCTCCACCATCACCTAGTGCACTTTAGCAGCAGTCAAATGACAAACGTTTTTGGTCACCCGCGAAAAACGAAATTAAATAATAATAATAATATGAGATAATTGGGTTTTTATTTTAATTATTTATTTATTTTGTAACGAACCCATTTGACAAAGTGTTGAGAGTCTTTGATAGTGGCCGGACCGGAAAATTTGAAGTGCGGGCTGTGTTGGGCCGGGTAGCGGCCCTCACCAACCCGACAAATCCCCCCTTCACCGGCTGCTACGTGGCACCTTTTGCATGCCATTTCACTTTTTTTTTTTCTTCTCATTCTTCTCTTCCTCATCCAATCCATGGTGGACTTGTGGCTCCACCACCGCCACTATCACCACCACCACCACCACCACCGGCCGTCATCTCTGGATCGATTTTTCTATTTACATGTTCGAACCTCACGTTCATGTGTTGTTGAGGAGTACTTTCCACCATCACTACAGTTCATTGGTCGCTATCTCCTTATCGATATTCCGATCCTTCGATTGTTTCCATTATTTATATTCAAACTCCATGTTCTCGTATTGTAATTAAACATTTTCTAAAGAACAATATTTAGCTGCATACATCTCCCTACATACCTTATTAAAATCTTGACAATTAAGAAAAAGAAAGATAAAAAAAAGTATCCCTTAGTTTTCAAGATTTTGATGGTGGTATGTAGGAAGATTCCTAAATACTGGTATGCAACCAAGTATTTTCCTTTTTAAAATGCAATTGTTCTATTTTCAAAATAAAAATCTAGGTGGAAACACATTTGATTATGAATAGGACCGGTCAAAATTCCTAACATGAGGCTATAGTAAGGTTTTCCTATGTTAGATGTCAATCAAGTTAATCAATATGAATAATTTATGTGAGGTCCATAAAGTAATATAACGTACTAATTAAGTATGTGTCTAAGTGTGAATAGATACACAAAGTCGATATTACACTGTAACTTTTTTCGCTTTGACTACTTGCTGGTGGAGAAAAAACTTCTTATTTTTATATTTTACCTATTTTTATTGATCTATTTAAATTGCATTTAATAAGTAAGTGAGTCGCATTAGAACTTTAGAGTTACTAAAATAAACTAAAACTCACTCCCATGAAAGAAAATTAATTGCATTTAGCTTGTTTATTTTAAAATCGAAATAAGTTTTAGAAAGAAAAATATGAGATTGATTTTCAACATTTTCAAAATGTTCCATCAAATTGAGATAGATGGTCATACTCTACTTAATTTGATGTTGAAATGATATATCATTAAATCACTCCGTTGTAAATTTATATATTTAAATTAAAAGCTAGCATTTGTAGTTTGGGGATGTAAACATTAAATAGGTATATTCCAAAGGTTAATTTTAGGGTTTGAAGAGAACCTAAAATTTGACTTTAATAAAGAAAGTTGTAAACTTTTTATTAGAAATAGAAACTGAAGCACTTTATGCTCTATGTCACGTGTGATTATTCTGTCTACCACTCTATAATAATTGCCTTATTGCATCTGAGCTGTTGATCCCACCGGGACATTTTTTTAAAAAGGAATATTATTCTTTTAAAAAACTTATAAGAGTTTCTCAGCCATTGGATCGGTGGTGGAGCCGGCGGCCGGCGATGGGCCTCGCCGCCGCCGTCGAAGTGAAAAAGGGAATCGGAAGTTCAATTATGACCACTCATTGGGCGGCGGAGAGTGGGGTTAAGAGTGTTCATTTTGCGCGTGTTTTTTAAAGTGGCTTGGCTGTTTCGGCTTGGCTTGAGCTGAGTCGTGAGGGATTGTGTATGAGCCGAAAATCTCGGCTTGCGGCTTGATCGGCGGCTAACTATTTAAATGAAAATCGTATCGTATCTTTACACTGACTCGCTATTTACTACTATACTCGCTTTGTGTGGAGCGTGACGTCAACTTGCTTAAATACTGTCTTCTTATTTATTTATTTATTTTTTATTATTATTTATTTATTTCTTTTCTTTTCTTTTCTTTTCTTTTCCTTCCTTCCTTCTTGAATGGGTGGAACAAGTTTGACCGAGATGGGAGAAATTGTGTAAGGATAAAAAATAATCTTGGAATTTTTTTTTTTTTTTTTTTTTTTTTTTTTTTTTTTTAAAAAAAAGCTCTTGGTCTGGATAGATTTAGCTCATTATATCTAAGTATTTGTAACGATTTAATCCCTATCATGTGAATTTTTGTTAAGATTTAACGAGATCTCTTACCTATATAAACTAATAAATTGACTAGGGACCATATGTGTTTTCTAAACTACAAATAACAAATTGTTACTTAATAAAACCTAATTCTTTACCTTGATAGAATTTCTCACGATATAGACTAAATTATAATAAATTTTAAATTATAAGAACTAAATTATGATGTATTAAAATTTTAGAGATTAAATTGTTACACATTTTAAAAGTATAAAAATCAAATTGTTATATATTAAAGTTTATAAACCAAATTTTTACTTTAATAAAAGTATGAGGATGAAGCCAAAACAAGCATAGCTCAGTGATAATTGGCATGTATCCTCGACCAAGAGGTCGGAAGTTCGAATCCCCCAACTTCTAAATATTGTTGAACTCAAAAATGAAAAAAGCCAAGAGGTCGGAGAGTTTGTGTTTCCCGAGTCTGTGTTTAGGGTACATGTTTGTATAACTGGTTTTGGTAGTATGTTTTTTAAGTTTTTTTTTTTTTTCTTCTTGCAGTAAATTTATAATTAGCTTCAAATTTCTTTTCCCTATCTAAAATTGGTAAGATGTATATGCTATTTTGGTGCATGCATGTTACCATGTTGTCACCAAATATTTGTTTACTCAATTTACCTTTTGCCAACTTACATGGCTCTAATACATCCCAAATCAAACACCTTTTTTTTTTTTTTTTTTACGTAAAATCAAACACATTATATTTTAAGTCATGTCATTCATTCATGTGAAATAATTGATGACATAATCACGGTGCGTGTGTATATATGAATTTTAAACAAACCTTTTAAAAAATCGAATAAATATGAAAGTTTGCATACTAAAATTGAAAAAAAAAAATGAAAATCCAACGACCAAAAGGGAAATAAACACACCTTATGTCACTTTTCAGCTATGCTCTTGTTGACAATAATTTCTAAAGGTCGAGACTAGAATTTAAACATAAATTTAGTATTTACTTGTTAATAACGTGTACCAACAACCAAAGAAAAAAAAATGGTTTCTTCATATCACTTTTTGCCACTTTCATATCTGTGGCATTATAACTTCAATTTTTTTAATCCATAAAAGATAACCTTAATTTTTAATATGTACCAAGAATATCGAGAAATGATTATATTATTCTGATGGCCCATAATGGGCGATCCAACTAAATTAAATATTTATATCCTGAAAAAAAAAACTATATGTAATAATACAAATTCTCAAGTTTTAAATCATGTGATTATCAAAGGACTTTTAAAAGCACAATCAATTTTGAAAATAGTTTCTATATGGGCTCTTCATATCCTATGATTTAGGGTGTGTTTGGTTTAACTTTTCAAGTGTTTAATTTTGAAATTAATAAATCATTTTGAAAAAAATTCTAGTGTTTGGCAACCACTAAAAATGACTTATTAGAAAATGAGATTGATAAATAAACCATTTTGAGACAAACACTTGAAACCAACTTTTTAAAAAAGACTTCTTAAGTAAACGATAACTTGTGTATAAAAACATTTGTGAGAAATGCAACCAAACATATGAGTGTTTAAATTCTAAATAATTTTTATACAAAATGTTTTTTAAAAAATGCATTCTTGAAAAACATTTAAATTAAAATGTATTCCAAACGGACTCTTAATTTCTTGGTATGGGCATTCACAATTATGGCAACTATATATAGAAAATAATTATGTAACATCATATGCACATGCAATTTGAGTGACAAATTGTTCAAACGATCGACCTCAGTCAAGGGCACGTTGATGGCGTCATGCTTGTTTAGTACATTGTTTGTTTGCAGTTACGTAGTCGAGACGTTCGTTTATTGAAATCATATAAATAGTTTACGAATTTTATGATTACTTAAATGTTATTTAATTTAAAGAGAATCATGCTATTTCTGTCATTTTACATGTTCATTGAAGTTGCAATTAGTGATTAATCCGTCAAAGTGAACATAACTCAAAGGTAATAAGCATTCATTGTTGACTAAGAGGTCAGAAGTTCGAATCTCCCACCTCAAATGTTGTTGAACTAAAAACAACAACAAAAGTTTGACAATATATTATAAACAATAAAAACAAAAGTTTAAATATTATTCACATGAAATATATTATTTTGACAATAAAAACAATTGAACCCTCTATAAACAAATAAAACTATCATTTTAAAGTTTAAATTCCCATAACAAAAGTTTTTAAAAAGAATATCAAATATTACACCTAAAAATATTAAGGAAATGAATTTGAAATGGTTATATTATATTTAAGTCAGTTTGACGGAGGGGTTTTTTTCTTTTTCTTTAAAAAAATTAAAATTAAAATTTTATTAGTTATTACATTTTTTCTTTTCTCGCTTTTTGAAGAAATTTAAAATTTTGACAGTTAGTAGAGAAGATTAAAATGGTTTTCGTTCACTCTCTAAAGTTTTTTAGTTTATAAGTTTGGCTAGCATTCTATAAGATATAGATCAACATAAATATAGTTTAACTGACATAAACTCTGATAAACTATCATTAATCGTATTATTATTTTGTGGTTATTTCCCCTATGTTTTAGTGTGTTTTCTCTATTTTAGCCTTGTCCCATTATATGGCTACACCTGTCCATGTATTCAGCTATTTATGGTGTACTGTTGCTGTCTTTCTTCATAACAGAAATATACAATATTCTCCTTCTCTCTGTGCTTTTCTATATGGTATTAGAACTCTGAGCTCATCCTTGCATCATCTTCATCATTATGGATACAGTGGGAGGTTCTTCGTCTTCTTCAGCTCAAATGACTCCTGTAATTTCCCCAAATACACCAAACACCACACCAGTCGCCACCCCTGTAAAAAATCAGCCCATCCCTCGCCCTCTTTCTCAAAATCCTGCTATACCCACCTTCAATCCGAAAGGTAAAGCTCCAGTACAAAATCAACATACCCAAGCTGTTCCTCCCTATAATCCAACATCTGGCTTCTACAATTATCCTTATCCTCCGACTTCACCATTTCAACCTCAACCTCAACCTCAATCATTTTATCCTCGACCATTTTTCCAGGTGCCCTCGCAACCTTGATATGAGAGATTGGTACGGTGATGACAAATGAGGGTTGTGTGGCCAAATTTACCACATATCTGACATTGAATCCTAGGGCCATTTGGTCTAGACTGATTAATATTGGGAGGCCATTTTGGTTGAAATGTTTGAGGCTTACCGAGAAGGCTAGGGGTAAAGGAAGAAACAGGGGCAGTGGTCTGTGTAAATTGAGGACGAGGAGTGGAATGATGAGGCTGCGGTTTATAAGAACGGCGAGAAACATGTTGAATGGCGTGATGCTATGGAAGTGGAATTTAATGCCTTGGTTAAAAATAACACTTGGGCACTTGTTCCTCCCTCTCAACCTTATACCCTTGTGAGTTGTAAATGAGTTTACAAAACCAAACTTAAACCCGACGGTTCAGTTGAGCGGTACAAAGCTATACTTGTTGCGCATGGTTTTGATCAAACACAGGGCATTGACTACTTCGAGACTTTTAGCCCGGTTATTAAGCCAACAACCATCTGCATTGTGTTGTGCCTTGTTGTCCGTTTTAATTGGGTAGTCAAACAGTTGGATGTCCACAATGCTTTTCTAAATGGTGACCTTCTTGAGGATGTCTACATGGTTCAGCCCCCTGGTTTTGTTGATCCTAATAAACCTACACATGTGTGCAAGCTCAAAAAGGCTTTGTATGGTCTAAAACAAAGTCCAAGGGCATGGTTCATGAAATTGAGTGCTTGTCTTATTAACTGGGGTTTTTCAGCTTCGAAATCAGATACATCCATGTTTATTTTGCATAAGGATTCTGTTTTGGTTATTGTTTTGGTTTATGTCGATGACATTTTGGTGACTGGAAATTCTTCTTATGTGATTACGAATTTTATTTCTTCTCTGAACAAGCTTTTCGCGTTGAAAGACCTTGGGGATCTTTCTTATTTCCTTGGCATTGAGGTGTATAGAGATAAAAATTCTTTGCATTTGTATCAACGCAAGTATTTTCAGGATCTTTTTCAAAGGGCTGCCATGTCTACTTGTAAGCATATTGCAACTCCTATGGCTGATGGGACAGTATTGTCTGCTAGAGATGGTGATCTGTTACAAGATCCAAAGGAATACCGTAGTATTGTCGGGGCGCTTCAATACTGCACAATTACTCGGCCAGACTTGAGCTTTGTAGTTAACCAAGCATGTCAGTTTCTTCACACCCCTACTACCGTTCATTGGAATCTTGTTAAGCGCATCCTTCGTTACCTTAGCAGCACCAATTCTCTCGGTTTGTCATTCTCCTCATCTGGTCCTCTTTCTTTGTCTTGTTACACGGATGCGGATTGGTCAAATTGTCCCGATGACAGAAGAAGTACGAGTGGTTATTGTGTCTTTTTGGGAAATAACCTTGTTTCTTGGTCCTCCGCGAAACATAAAGTAGTTTCTCGTTCAAGTGTAGAATCGGAGTATAGGGGCCTTTCTAACGCTGCTGCAGAGTTGGTCTGGGTTCAATCTGTTTTAAACGAGTTGGGTTTCTCTCCTTCCTCGGCACCGCTACTCTTGTGTGACAACATTAGCGCTACTTACCTTGCTGCAAACCCAGTCCTTCATAACAGATCAAAACATATTGAAATCGACCAACACTTCATACGTGAGAAGGTGCTAAGGAAACAACTTTTGGTCTGGTATGTTCCCTCTGAAGATCAGTTAGCTGATATCCTTACTAAGCCTCTACCAACAGCTCGCTTTCAAAATCTTCGTACAAAGCTCACAGTTCTTCCATGCCCAGTTTCGCTTGCGGGGGGATGATAAACTATCATTAATCGTATTATTATTTTGTGGTTATTTCCCCTCCGTTTTAGTGTGTTTTCTCTATTTTAGCCTTGTCCCATTATATGGCTACACCTGTCCATGTATTCAGCTATTTATGGTGTACTGTTGCTGTCTTTCTTCATAACAGAAATATACAATATTCTCCTTCTCTCTATGCTTTTCTATAAACTCGTATTAATGACCGAGACCGAAAAGTAGTTCGAATCCTCCTTCCTCACCTGTTGTAAAAAAAAAGCATATATTCTATAAGATAGATAGTAGCCCATATAAAAAACTATTTTTCAAAGTTTACTAAAAAGCTTGTGGAAAGTTTTTTGTTTTTTGTTTTGTTTTTTTTTTTTAATGTTTTGTTTTATTTGTTTTCTTTTAGTACATGATTACGAATCACTTATTTTTTAGAACAAATGAAATCGTCTCTCTTTCTACAGTCACAAATTTGTAAGCCACGATTTCAAAAAATTACCTTGTTAATATATATATATATTATACAAAGTCACTGCTGTCAGCTGTGACCATTGTTCGCTAATAAAAATTTTGAAAACAAAATACAAAAATACTATTCTGAAAAAGCAATTTGAAATTCTAGCTCTTATTTTAAAATTATTTTCGAGAGAACTCATTATATGTCTTAAAAACTTAACGTTGTTGAAGACGATACCAAAAAAAAAAAAACAAAAAAAAAATTAAAAAAAAAATCTCATTATTCGAATATGTTGCGACTGAATTTGTCAAAATAATAATCAAATGGATCCAAATCCAATCCCACTGTCAGGCTTTTTGAATATTAAAACACAAAAAAAAAAAAAAAAAAAGAACTAAAAAAAAAACTGTAAATTGGTGAAGAGCCTGGGTTTAAAAAGCCTAATAGAAATTGGTAAATAATTCAATGGTTGAGGATCCCACATGTAAAGTATAATTGGAGATTTTGCAATTTATAAAATATATGAGTTACTTCTCTAGTAACCAATTGATTTCGAGATTCCCAATGAATTCTTGCTCTTTTATAATTCTTAGTTTTACCTTTAATGAATTAAAATTTATACCAATTAGATCTCCCATACAAAATTAATGAAATTTGTGAATAGAAAGCCTACACGTTATTAAATTATTGTTTTTAACATATGAACACATCACTTAAACATGTCACTAGAGAAAAGAAATAGGCAAACCAAATTTGGTTGAAGTATAAATTTGATTTCACATGTCCATAAAATTTTAAAACCTTATACATAAAATTAAAAATTTTAAATCAAATTGAGAGATAAAAATCTCCTATCAGATTATTTATTTATTTACTATTATTTTTTAAAATTCAAACATGTAGAGTGAAATATTTGAATCTCAAATTTATTGGTCAATGATATATTTTCTAACAAGTCGAATTATGTTTGGATTGACTCTTCTTGAATTATTTATTTTTTCTTAAGCAAAACAAACTTCTTGATAAAAAAAAAATATAACTCAACCAGTTGATATGTATTTAGATTGATACTTATCCGATCAACAATTATATGACACATTTAACCTTAAAAAATAGTCAAAATAAGTTTAGCTCAATAATAATTAACATGTATCATCCACCAACTGAGTTGTGAGTAAAATAGAAAAAAAAAAAAAAAAAAAAAAAAAAAAGAAATCATTATTATAATTATTATTTTCCAGTTTCTGGTGATCATTAGAATGATGGCTATAAATAGGCGCAGTGGCTGGGTTGATGCGGAAGAATATCACAATTTCTTCTATTTGTTTCCAAATTCTGCGTCACCCAGAAAAAACGCTTCTTCAAGAATCGAATCCGGCAACCCAAAACCCAAATATTTGAACCTTATTTATTTATTTCACTCTCTGTTTCTCTCTCCTCTGTTCTGTTACCTCTTCAATTCCTCTGCCCTCCTCTTTTTATTACGTAAATAAATAATTCTCTCCTTCCATTCCATACACACTTCTAAAAAGCCCCTTTTTTTCCTGAAGAAAAGCCTCTTCGAAACTCGCAGAAACTGTTGCTCTGCAACTCTCTGTTCTGCAGCAGCTGCAGCCTTTTTCTCAGATTCTCTGCCACTCGCCGTCCCCGGCCGCCGTCTTCGGGTTGAGCACCGCCGTAATGAGGGCCCATTAATTTCTGAGCCTCTTCGGCCAGCCCTTTTTCGGTTTCAGCTCATTTAAGGCGTTTCGAATACCCAGAAAGAAAAGAGATAATTCCTCTGGCTTTATTGCTCTGTTTTGAACTCGTTGGTTACTTAAGTGGAGGAATTTTTGAACCAAGAACAGATCTGTTTTTCCTTTTTGGGTTCTTGAAGAAAGTGACGTTTCGAGTGAGGTTGGTTTGGGAAGCAATTTCTTTTCCATTTTGGGGGATTTTCATTTTGATTAATCTGGGTTTTGGATCTGGGAACTTTCGTTTTCTGGGGTTTTGTGTTTATTTTGAGAAACAGTTTCTTTTTTACTTTTTTTTTTTTTTTAAAAAAAATGATGGGTTTTGTCTTATATTACTGTCTTGTTTGTGTTCGTTTCCAACAGATCTGCAGAGATTTAGACGTTTAATTTTAGAGAGCGGAAAGGAAAAATGTCGGGCCAGAAGCAAGCAGAGGAAGCGATCGTTCCGACCGCCGCGAACGAGGCGGAGCAAGGTGGCGGAAAGGAGGAAGGAGAAGAAGTCGACGGCGGAGAACAGCCACAAAACTCTGTTTTCCAAATGAAGAACCTCCTCTGGCACGGCGGCTCCGCCTGGGATGCCTGGTTTAGCTGCGCCTCAAATCAAGTAAAATTCCCCCATACTTAACCGGAAAACCGCCCCAAACTCCGCCGGAAAACCACTAAATCTCTCTCTCTTTCTGGTTTTCGTTGATTTTACAGGTGGCTCAGGTGCTTTTGACGCTGCCATATTCATTTTCACAGCTCGGAATGCTCTCTGGAATTATCTTTCAAATTTTCTATGGGCTGATCGGAAGCTGGACGGCGTATTTGATCAGTGTTCTGTATATTGAATACAGAAGCAGGAAGGAGAAGGAGAACGTTAGCTTCAAAAACCACGTCATTCAGGTTCCGCCATTAAAGCTCTGTTCTCAATCATTCAATAGCTCGAAATGAAAATGGAATCCGATGAAACGACGTCGTTTTTGCGTCTTGCAGTGGTTCGAAGTGCTTGATGGGCTTCTGGGACCTCACTGGAAGGCCGTGGGGCTCGCTTTCAACTGTACTTTCCTTCTGTTCGGATCTGTCATCCAGCTTATTGGATGCGCAAGGTAACGATATCAAAAGCAATTAATAAATTAAATAATGAGAATTAACTGTAAATTTAAGTACAATCTTTTTTCTTTTCAAGCTTAATCAAGAAATGCCATTAGTTTTTTAGTCCAATTAAAAGTACTTTTTAATTATTTTTTTTTCAATGATCATGTGAAGGTTTTTCTTTTTCCTTCCATATTTTAAAGTATTTTTTTTACTAATTAAAAGTACTTCTTAGATTCTTCTAAGTCATGGCCATATGTGGTTCCATAACAGAAAAGTAATTTAAAAAAAAAACTTTAAAAATTATTAAAAGTCCATTTGATAACTATTTCACTTTTCTTTTTAATCTCCAAACTTCTTTATTTATAATTTAATTTTCTCCTGAATTCCCAACATAATTTCTCAAACCCAAAACATATTTTCCAAAAAAGAAAAAAAAAACATCATATTACAAAACTAAAATAAAATCACCCTAAATTTCTGTTTCTTAGATAATAAAAATCACTTTAAAGTGTTTTTTTTCCCATCATAAGCCCACAGTGTTAAATAGTGCAAAGATATTTGAGGACAAAATCAGGTGGATATTTATTATTTTTTTTTTTTAAATAAAATTTGGCTGAGATGATTTATTTGTTTTTTTTTTTTTGGGTTGGGACAGTAATATCTATTACATTAATGACCACTTGGACAAAAGAACATGGACATACATTTTCGGAGCATGTTGCGCCACCACCGTTTTCATCCCCTCTTTCCACAACTACCGGATTTGGTCCTTTCTCGGCCTCGGCATGACCACTTACACAGCCTGGTACTTGGCCGTCGCCGCCCTCGTCCACGGCCAGGTTTCTCTCTCTCCGCCGCTCTCTCTCTCTCTCTCTCTCTCTGAACTAACTTTTTTGCCTTTCAATTTCTTCGTCCGGCAGGTTGAAGGCGTTACCCATTCTGGACCGACAAAGCTGGTGCTCTACTTCACTGGCGCCACCAATATTCTGTACACCTTCGGCGGCCACGCTGTCACTGTGTAAGCCTCCTTTTTTTTTCTTTTTTTTTTTTTAAAAAAAATAAATAAATAAATATTATTTTTTTGTGGATTTTGTAATGTTTTTTAGATCTTAGAACTTTCCCGTTTTTTTAATAATCTTTTTCGTGTTCGGGTTAGCTTTGAGTGAGCTTGAACTAATTTGAATTGTCAAAAGAAAAAAAAAAAAAAAAAGCAAACTTTTAATTCACGTTTAAATAGGTAGGGTGGCTACGATGAAATTCACAAAAGTTTCGATTACTTTTTTCGGATGCTCCAATGATACTAGGTAGAACCTAAGGTTGTTTATTTTAGGATATAGCATTTAAGAATAGTGTCCTAAATGAACCACATTTGGAAGGAGGGTAAATTAATAAGTTTAATGTTTAAAAATCCTTTTTGCTCTCTATGCTCGTTTGATAACCATTTGATTTTTAGTTTTTGGTTTTTGAAAATTATGCTTGTTTTCTCCTAAGTACCCTACAATGGCTTTCATCCTAGTTAAGGTTGCATTTGAATTTCTAGTCAAATTTTAAATACAAAAACAAGTTTTGGAAAATTACTTTTTTTGTTTCCAAAATTGGACTTGGTTTTTGAAAACAAGGTAGAAAATTGATACTAATACCAAGAAACTCATAGGTGGAAGTATGTGTGTATAAGCATAATTTTCAAAAACCAAAAGCCAAAAACCAAATGGTTATGAAACGGGGCCTAAATTTTTTGCAATGACGATTTTTGTTATGAATTTGAAAGTACAAAGATTAAATTGTTAACTATTAAAGTTTAGGAACTAAATTGGTACTAAATCGTTAACTTCATGATAGTTTAGGGATCCAAAATGATTAAGTCTTTCCAACTTAATATGGTTTGAACTAAAAAAGAGAGAATACAACTCAACTAGGTAAGGATAACTTTTTAAGTACTTTTAACGGGTAAAATATTTTTAAAACTCACCCTAAAGTCATGTATTATAAAAATTGAAAGATAAGGACCAAACTAGTCATTATAGACTATAGAGTCTATATGAAATGAGTACTGATTTTTTTTTTTTTTTTAAAAAAAAAGAACTTCCAAAATAGGAAAAAGCAAAAAAGCAGCTTGGCTGCATGCTCACAAAGACAAAAAGAAAATTAAATGAAACTACAAATTCAGCTAATAGGGTGGTCACATGAAACATGTTTAGGTGGTCTAAATAATTTTAATACCAATGTTTTTTAAATCCTTATAGTGCTCAAAAAAGACTTTGATAAATTAATTAAACCAGGCAACTTTTGTTAATTTTATTTATTTAATTGGGTCTACGATTGATGATTAAATTATCATAATCAGGGAAATAATGCACGCGATGTGGAAGCCCCAGAAGTTCAAGTCCATTTACTTGATGGCGACGCTGTACGTTTTCACGTTAACGCTGCCGTCGGCGTCGGCGGTCTACTGGGCGTTCGGCGACGAGCTTCTGAACCATTCGAACGCGTTCTCGCTCCTGCCGAAGAACCGTTTCCGGGACGCGGCCGTGATCTTGATGCTGATCCACCAGGTCGGTTTTTGATGAAGTTGGTTTGGTTTTTGATTTTGTTGTGGATGGGAAATGAAATGAATAATGAAGATTGAAGGGGTTTGTTTTGAATTCAATGCATGCAGTTCATAACATTTGGGTTTGCATGTACGCCGCTGTACTTCGTGTGGGAGAAAGTGATCGGAATGCACGACACCAAAAGCCTGTGCTTAAGGGCGCTGGTGAGGCTGCCGGTGGTGATTCCGATATGGTTTTTGGCGATTATATTCCCTTTCTTTGGACCCATCAACTCTGCCGTCGGCGCTCTCTTGGTTAGCTTCACCGTCTACATCATCCCCGCCGCCGCTCATATGCTCACTTACAGAAAAGCTTCTGCAAGACAGGTCCCCTCTCTCTCTTTCTCTCTCTTTAATTTATTTATTTTTTTTCTATATTCTTTCAAAGAAATTTTAATTTCACTTCTTGTCTTTTTTTCTTTTTTTTCAAGGGTATTTTGGTCATTTTATATTTGTTGGTTGAAATTTTACTAATGCTTATTCTAAAAAGCTTTTCAACTCTAGTGACGTTACCTGATTTAAGTTTGTTATATCACTACGAGGTTAGAGATTCGAATGAACCTTCAAATGGTGTTGAACTGAAAATAAGTTTTTTTTTTTTTTTTTTTCGTTGAATTTTTAAATTTGGATTCATTTTGGTTCTTAGAGTTTTAGCTTTTTTATTAGAAAAAAGTTTTTTTCTATTTTTTTTATTACAATAACTTAGATCTACTTAACTCAAAATTTTCAATGTTTGCCCCTTATGTTTTAATAATTTTGAATTATACTCTTCTCATCACTAATTGTTGAAATTAGTTGATAATAAGCTTGTATAACTTGATACTTGGCTAATTTTCATTTAGAAGAAGCAATATGAAGGGTGTGTTTGGTTTAACTTTTCAAGTGTTTAATTTTGAGAAAAAAAAATCATTTTGAAAAAATTTATAGTATTTGTCAACTACTAAAAATGACTTATTAAAAAATGAGATTGATAAATAAATAATTTTGAGAGAAACAGTTAAAACCAACTTTTTAAAAAAGTCTTTTAAGTATAAAAATACCTATGAGCAAATGCAACCAAACATATGAGTGTTTAAATTCTAAACAATTTTTGTACAAAATGTTTTTTAAAAAATGCATTCTCGAAAAACATTTAAATTAAAATGTATTTCAAACGGACTCAAAAATTCCCTTCAACCAATAAATTAAAAATCTTCTCACCTAGGTGGTCTAATTTCTTATCATATGATGGAAAATGACCATATGCCAATTTTTAATTCATTGACAAGAAAACATAAGCCAAAAACACTAAAATAAGAGCAAAATTTAATAATTCTTTTTGCTTTTTTCTTGATTTGAAAATTGACATTGTATTAATTCCATTGTGATTAAATTCCGGCAGAATGCGGCGGAGAAGCCGCCGTTCTTCCTCCCAAGCTGGACGGCGATGTACGTATTGAACAGCTTCATAGTTGTGTGGATCTTCGTAGTCGGGTTCGGGTTCGGCGGGTGGGCCAGCGTCACCAACTTCGTCCGACAGATCGACTCCTTCGGCCTCTTTGCCAAGTGCTACCAATGCAAGCCCTCAGTCGCCCCTCCGCCGACACATCGTCACTGAGTCAACTCGCTTCTCCAACTCGACCCTCACTCACTCACTCTACTTTGTAACATACGTCTTATGGTGGAGGCAAAATAGTAATATTTTCCTCTAAAAAAGCTTTTAATTTTCATGTGTGTGTCGGATTTTTGTTCAATTTCATTTAATTTTATCTATTAGTTTTTTTAGTGTAGTTAATTTTAATCTCTAATTTCCTATATTGTGATGCTTTTTTTTTTTTTTTTTTTTTTTTGTCTATCAGTTAGAAATTATGTTAATGTGTTATGTGTCTATGTTTGGTTCTCATTAATATATGGATATTTTCGTCTACCCTAAAATGTGTTGTCTTCATGAATAAGTGAGTTTGTGAGGGGTGAAATTGTAATTTAGATTCAATGAAAATATGAATATATGTTTGTTGTTTTATCTTGTATTTCCATTAGGTTATGATTTAAAAATTAATTAAATCTCTCGTCTCAACAACTATAAATTAATTTTTAGGTCATAAGATTTTGGTAATGAGATGCATTTACATTCGTCATTGTTCATCTATATATAGATTGATACTCAAGCAACTTAATATAAATTAGTAGTTTCAACAATTTGCCAAGTGGAATCAAGGGATATGTTTCTAGAATAAAGAATTATTTGTAGTATCTATTAGATAACATGGGGTTCCATCTCAAAACCAATTGTGGGATCATCAACATGCTCCTTCAAGATGATGCCTCTTTGGGTTCACAATTCTTGGATCGGATCCCCGTTTGAGTTTTATGGGGTCTGATATCATATTAGATAACATGGGGTTCCAACTCAAAACTAATTGGTAATGAGTGGAGTAATTCATCTATCTTATAAATTGTGAGGTTTCCACTTATCTTTTCATTGTGGGATCCTCAACAGTCTCATCTAAGAGTCAAAGAAAGAAATAAAGAGGAGGAAAAAAAAAAGGTATATATCTCCTTTTTATCTATCTTTGATTCAAATAGTATAGCAAGTAATGATGTTGAATTGTTCTCTGTTGGTAGTTTTGGTGCCTATGTCTTGGCAACTTTGATATTTTTTCCTCATTTGTGGGATCGTTTGTAGCATGTCTTTAGTTTTCTGATAATTCTTTGGTTTTCTAATTATGAAATCCATTTCTTATGCAATATATATTACATTTTAAAAAATTATCACGTAGCTGTTGAAAGAGAAATTTTTGCCAATTACAAATGGTCATGTCACAAAATTGCAAATGATTAAGTTTGGGACCAATTATAAATTGACAAGTGTTTCTAACTTAATTTGAAGATAAAATTGACAAAGGTCACTGTCTTCATTATGATCCTTTGATCAAATTATTAAATTTAATTGGGACCGTCATATGGTATTTGGGTTAGATTTAAACAAAACCTAAATGGATTGGTCATAATCCAACAAAGTCTAAAATCTAAATCAAAGGGTTAGAACCAAAGTTAACGAAGTCTAAGTCCATATATATAAAGCTCTATAAATAGAAGAGCTTTCGTTCATTTTGGAGTTCAAAAAATTAAAGTCTCAAGAAAGACAAGAGAATTCAAATGGACATCACAACCAAAGAAAGTCAATCTTTTTTTTCCCTCTTTCTGGAAGACTTTCTTAAATCCTTAAGTACTAAACATTTCTCGAAGATCAAAGGATACTCAAAGAATTGAAGACTTCAAGACTCAGGATTAATTGAAGTTTTGAATTCGAAAATAAACGCTTCAGTCCTCGAGTGAAACACATGTACCAAAGAGAGAATCAGAGGAGCATATACTAGAGATTACCATATTCACAAAATCGATACAAACACACAAGTTCATTCTACGTGTCAAATTTCTTTTGAAATTACGTGTAAACAGTAGTGTATTTGTAAGAAATATTCATAGATTTTTTCTTTTTTAAAAAAAATTAAATAGAAGTCGAGCTCTACATCCATTTTAGTAAATCAAATTATCATTACCAAAAAAAAAAAAAAAAAGAAAAGAAAAGAATAAGGGCTATTGTAATGAATAGCAATTTAAAGTTGGTTATTTGCAAATATGACAAATCTATCCATGATAGACATCTATCACTAATAAATTTCAATCACAATGCATGCTATCAGTGATAGACTACTATCACTGATAGAATAATCTATCAACAATAATTGCAATTGCAATTAAAGGCTATCGTTGATAGGCTTCTATCACTGATAGATCTTAATTCATTTATATTTGCAAATAGTTTTGGCAAATCTATTGGTGATAGACATCTATCACACCTCATGTAATCTATCAATGATAGACTACTTTCATTGATAGAATAATCTATCGACAATAATAACACTTGTGATTGAAATCTATCGCCAACAAACCTCCATCACTAAATAGACTTCAATTTTTCTAGATTTGCTATAGTGTTTTAGATTTTGCTATATTTGCAATCATTCAGTCTATTTTTCAATTTGTGCATACAACCCAAAAGAATAATCGAAATCTCGAGTATGGGTTTTTCAACTTGTGCCCAAATTCTAATGGGCTGCATAGTGGGCCGTAAGCCGTGAAATCCAAACAAGCCCACTTTACAGATGCTTGCTTCCTTTCCTTCCGTCTTCTTAAACGACATGTCGTTCATAAAGAGCGCCAATCTTTACCTTGTCGGAGCTCCGAAAACCCGACCGGGTCAACTATAAAAGCAGGATCATATCCGTCACATTCTCCACTCGAAACTTATCTTGGTGATTCTCTGCTTCATCTTCATCCATCCATGGCTTCACTTCCTTTCGGACTTCTTCAGGCCGCATCTCAATCTCCAACTCTTTCTCCTTGTTTTTTCTCTTTCTCCAAATCCGAAACCCTAGGAAAATCTCTGCATTCTTCTACTGCTTCTCTTGCAATCTCTGGAACTTCATCGCCTTCTTCAATTCCCGCTGGTATGCATTTGTTAGCTTGTTTTCAACTGTTCACGTCTCTTCTGTACACATTCGATTGCTTAATTTTTGCTTTTTCAGTGTATTGTGGCCGAGGCGATAAGAAAACGGAGAAAGGAAAGCGGTTCAATCACTCATACGGAAATGTATGTAGTTCTCTCTTCTCTCTTCGTTTTGTTCGTTTTCTTATCTGATTGCGAGTTCCTTTTTTTTTTTTTTTTTTTTTTTTTTTTTTTGTCTTGGATGAGTTATCTTTCGTTTTTTATTTTGAATTTTTTGGGGGGAAAATGTACAGGCAAGGCCTCGGGACAAGACGAAAGGGAGAGGGACTCCAAGAGTACCAACTCCTTCTCCGCCTAGGAAGGATAAATTTGATGACGATGAGAAAATTAAGATCGAGATTGACGAGTCTCTTTTCTCTAGTTAGTCATGGAGCAACATAATTCTGTTTATTTGAATGTGTTTTCTAAATCCAGAAGGTACTTCCACTTCTTATATTCGCATTATTTTTGTATGAATTCTTCAGTCGCTCATTGGCTTCTCGAATCTGTTGATCATTTTCAGTCTACTGGAAGTATGCTCTCTCTGTCTCTTGCTTTTTAACCATTTCTGAGCTAGACTTGACTATTGGTGCTTCATAGATAATATTTGCGTCATTAGCAGGCGTTTGTTTCAAAGGAGGAATTTAAGTTAACTTCCCCCATGTTATCTAAGGCTAGAGTTGAGCTATTTAAGATTAACGTTAGATACAAAAAGAATTTATTAGCTCCTTTTTGGTTTTACCAATTTCTTTCCAATTGTCTTAGGTTGGCTTGGCTTTATAGGGGATCGTCCATTGCTTGTTTATCTACTAAGTTCTGAGCCGAGATTGGGAGGACTTATCCAATATTCTCTCTGTAATAGACTAACAGAGACTACTTATATTATTGCACTTCATGATTATAAAACTATAATCAAAAAGTAGATACGACCTTGGATAGGCTGTTTCCTATGACAAATAAATGGTATAGTAGAGTAGATCTCTTTGCCGGCTTTTACAAATAATATATTTCTTTAACTCAATTTCAGCCGTCTCTGTTGCCTTTTATGTGTGTTTTGGAGGTTCTACTGTCTCTCTATAAAGAGAAAATGTCTCCTGATTCATTGAATAATCGGTATCTACCAAAGCCTTTCAGATAACCATGTCAATACCAGAGATAACCGAAGAAGAAGAAGAAGAAGAAAAGATACCTAGGTTTATTGAAGACCAAAACGAAAGAATCCGACAAATACTGAAGTACCAGAAATCTGCGTATTCTTCTTCTTCTTCTTCATCTTCATCATCTTTTTCCTCTGCATCATCTTTAAGGAGCAGTAGTTTACTAGACTTGATGAAAGCAGGAAACACTTCTCTCAGGAGATTATTTGACATGCAGCATACTAGTTTGGCCACCTATTTCGATAAGTACAGTGGATCACCTATAATAAAGCCTATACCATTGTGGGGCAGTGATTCTGATGTTGAAATCTGCGATGCTTGGGCATCCATCAAGGTCGGACTCTCGCATGATTCTGGGTCTCGCCGAACTAATTGCCCATCAAACGGTAGCTTCATGGACAGAAAGATAGGGTTTCAGGATAGCACAATAAGGGATAGCAAGCACAAGTTAACTAGGAAAAAGTCATTTCGGAAGCTGCCTAGATTTGGTCTGTTATGGAGTAGTGGGAGATTTAGAGTCAGGTTCAGGTTCAGGTTGAGACGACTTAGGATAATGATTTGTGGTAAAATTTTCTAATGTGGCCGTAGTGGAGCTCTGTTTTCCTATCTAGTCTTTGAAGTACAAGGAATTTTTGCTATGGCTTTCTTCAGTACGCTGGTGTTGGCTAATCTCCTTAGTATACTGATTAATCTTGAGATCTGCCCATGAAATATTATTGTGAATTCTACAATGGAGACAGTTCAATTCGGCCGATCAAGGTATTTCAATGAAGAGAGGTAACACTTGAAATCTGATATAACTCCTTAGTTCAGTCTCTAGGTGATCCAGCCGATCCTAAATCAGTTAAAATCTGATCAACAAATCTGTCAGTTGAATGGAAATAGATTAAATTGAATCCACATTTTTCAAAATTTTGGACTCTTTGATAGCCATTTGGTTTTTTAAAATGTGCTTGTTTTTTAACCATTTCTTTAAAGTGATTTACATCTTTTCTATCGAAACATTTGAATTCATAACTAAATTTAAAAAACAAAATCAAGTTTTTAAAAATTACTTTTTTGAGTTTTCAAAACATCCCTACATGGATAACAATTAGAAACTGAAACCAAATGAGGTTTTAGTTTTTTACTATGTGGATTTGGACTTGGTTGTGCTGAATATTTTCTAGCGGTGCAGCCAGATGTCGACCCAGCGGTTTGTTAAGACTTAATTATGTTGCTGGTTGAAGTCATGAAACTGGACATTTTAAAGGGTGAACTTGGGGAAAGAGGATTGTTCATAATGACCAAAATTCCGATCAGAACTCAGAAGCAAAGAAATAATGGACTCATAAAGATAACTTTATTGGCACAAACCCTTTAGGTAGAATATTAAATTTATGCTTAAGGTTTAAAAGTGAACAATGAAAAATAGAAGATTCTCGTCTTTATCGTCTTTAGGGTTTTAACACCTGAAATGGTCTGTCTGAGTCATTCTTTTATTTTTATTTGGTTGGATACCTTGTTCTTGTCTCATTGGTATAATATATTAAAAATATGACTCAGCCAAGTTCATAAACCATAAACGATCAGTCCACTGAACTTCATCTGGTTAAAAGTAATCCTCTAAGATTATATAAACAAAATTAGGGAAAGAAGCAAATTTTAGGTCCCTTTTGATAATCATTTGATTTTTTGTTTTTGGATTTTGAAAATTAAGCTTATAAATCCTACCTCGACCAACAAGTTTCTATGTTTTGCTAATACTTTTCTTTCCTTGTTTTTAAAAACCAAGCAAATTTTGAAAACTAAAAAAAAAGTAGTTTTCAAAAAGTAGTTTTTGTTTTTAGAATTTGGCTAGGAACTCGTGTCATTGGCAAATATGAAAACCATGGTAGAAAAATTGGAAGAAAACCTAATTTTCAAAAACCAAATGGTCATCAAACGGGTCTTAGTAGCTTGGTGGAGGAGAAGTTTCAATGGGGAACATACCGAGAAGAAGCGAGGGTTGAACTTTTCTGCTATACATCTAACAGTTGGCCACGACCATCCTTGTCCTTTAGGCTTTAGATCCGGTTCCACTTTGGCAGTTGACCCGCTTTTTAAATTGTTTTCTTTTGTCCTAAAATTCCCTGAAAACAAATGTTATGATGATTAGAACAACTATAACAAACTCCAAAAAAAAAAAAAAAAAAAAAAAAAAAGCACCTTCGAGAAAAATATTTTAAAAAAAAATGGAAAAAAGAAAACATTATTGTTATGAACTAAAAAAATGTTTAAGAAAAAAACATTAATGTTATAATTCTAATTATAACGTTCTTTTCAGGGAATTTTTACAAAAACGTTTAAGATTTGATAAGGTAAAGCATAGAATATGAGCTTTTAATTTTTCTCTTCACTTTTCTTTTTTAATTTTTTGTACGTAATACTTGCACATACGAGCAACTTTTCTTGCACGTAAGGTCACAGATTTTTCAAATCGTCCTTTTCCTTCCTTGTTTTTTTTCTCCTTTCCTTGTTGTACTATAAAAATGCATTTTTTAAGAACGATTTGAAGAAGTAGATTAGTTCCACTTGCACAAATTATAATAAACTAGTTGATCTTCGTAAAAGTATTAATATTTTATTCACAAAAATAAAATTATAAAAAAAAAATAATAATAATAAAGAAGAAGCCAAAACTAAAAGACTATGTTTTATCACTTGAGTAATGACACAATGATTTAAATTGCTGTTGTATGCCGAAGGCCAAAAGAACAAAAGTACAGACACTAATGGCCAACATTTTTGCCTGTGATTCTAACGAAGCCAGTAAGAAATAGGGCTGAGTGGACCCCAAAAAATTTACAGCCCATATTTCTCAGAAAAGAAAGAAAAAAGAATAGGAAGAAGTGCTTTTCTTCACCTCAAGGCCCTTGGGAGACAACAAGAAGGCAAGGCAGAAGCTTTGTTCCATTTGAAAAGTGCCAAATTCAAGGCCTGGGTTACAAAATTTGTCTTCAAAATTAACATATTTTGTCGGTTGGGTATTTTTCATGTAATGGAATGCCCATTCTTCTGCTGCCGTGAAGCTGCTGCTACATATTGTGAACCATGTACTTGATCTTCCTTTGATCGTTTACTGGGAAATGATCTGAACAAATAGTAAAATATGGTTAAGGAGAAATCTAATACTAAGCTGCATGAGCCACCCTAAATTATTTAACACATGAAAAAAAAAAAAAAAAATTAGAATCTAGAGCTAGTTTGGTGATGTTATTGTTTTCAGATTCAGTTTTTAAGAATTAATACTCATCTACAAACATTTATCTCTGTTTTCTGGTCTGTGTTTTAAATCATAGACAAAATTTTAAGATTCAGAACTCTTGTTTTTCAAAAATTGGACAAGATTTCAGTAAGTTCTAGAAACTAAGAACTAAACTAAGAAAATCATAATCTTTTTTTTTTTAAGCTATAAAAATATTTCTAAAAAATCTGTTTTTTGCTTTTGAAAATTGGTTATGATTTCAATAGCCTCCAAAAATCATAGTTAAAGTACAATAGAATTATTATTATTATTATTATTATTATTATTATTTTCCATTTATAAAGCGAAAAACATTAAATGGAGCCTAATTTTAAACATTCAAGCAAGAGTGCAATCATAGTTAAACTACATACTAGAAACTACGTAAACGAATGAATAAAAAAAAATGGAAAAATTTGAAGCCTCAAACCTCGGGGAACTTTGCCGCTTCTGTACGTGCTGTTGATTTGCCGAATCAGAATGAGTACCCTCAGGTTCATCAGAAGCCTGAAAGCATTTGTCAGTAATCAAAAAAATTAAAGAGCCATTTTGTGGAAAAGAAGAATAACTGAAACAACCAATTAAGTTAAAAGCTTCTATCTCTTCAAATTTTATTCAACGAAGGGTCCTCCACAAGATTGAGTTGAAAGCTAACAATGATAGAAGTAAAAGTTCAGTGCAGATAATTGGTAAAAATAGCGGAAAATATCAATCAGTCCTTAAATTCTCTACTTGTGGACAGAAGAAAAAAGGGCCAAAATCAAATCAACTACATGGGAGGTACTTGGATAAGGGGTAGAAACTGGGGATTGACCACCGAGCTCATACCTTTTTAGAATTTTCAGAGGCCTGCATAAGAGGCAGCATTTGTAAAACATGAAGCAGTTCACTTTGCCTTCAGTGTTTCAGGTTTGGCGTTCACATCTCGATGCAATGAGATGAAGTAGAAAGGGGGGAGGTTGTGAGCAGTAACCCCCATCTGGAAATTACTTTCCTTCATACCCTTTATCCAAGCATCACCTATGTTTTTGAACCAGAAAAATCAAATCATCTATCCAATGGACTACTAGTAATTCGCACCTCGGAGTTGTTTTCTTTGTGCAAAATGTCTTCTTCCTTCGGCAAGTCGTTAACTGCAGGAGCCACGGTGTCCCATAAAAATCCATTTTCGGCTCCAATAGAAAGCTTGTCAAGATCTGCATCTACGGGTCCCAAAAGAGGCTTGATATGTGCAGCATACTTATCTGCAATTCCACAAAGGTTAAAGAAAGACATATGAGAGTTCTGGTAACCATGGAGCAATAATGTCCATAACCTCCAAACCATCATCTTAAGTGTGTGTTTCCGTGGAAAAAGAATTTAGAGGAAAGGAGATATCATCAAGCAACACGTTAAAGAAATACAAAGGTAGACTCGTCAAGGTTTAGTGTAAAATTAAAAGGGAAAGAGATAGAAGAAGATAGAAGCTTGATCTAAATCATGGAATAGAAAAGAGCATGCATTTTTACCTGCCAAATTGTGAAGCGCATTCTCAGCAGCTTGTTGTTGAGCATCTTTCCTTGTCTTACCCAATCCAACACCAATCTTCTCGCCAGTAAACAAAACCTGAGCCCAGAGATTCAGAAAAATGAAATTTGCCACATTCTAACACAATTAAAATGGTCAATAAGGTTTTCTTAATCCCCCCCCCCCCCAAAAAAAAAAAAAATATATATATATATATATATATATATCATCTACTTACACCTACCAAGACCAATCAAACATTGAAATGGAACAATGTGATAAATCAATCTTACTCCACAAGCTCTTGAAAATCAACAATCCACAGTTTTTTTTTCCCTCCCGTTTTTTTTCTGTTTTACTTTAGAACTAACTTAAATATGAAAGTAGATTCCATTTTCGCTCATGTACACTTGGAAATTTTCAATAAAGAGCTTATTTTTCACTGACCTCAACTGAAAACTGCAAATCCTTGCTGGTACTGACAACAGTTTTGAACTCAACCTGCACAATGAGGCAAAGTGAGAAATAGGTGGTGAGAAGCAAAACCATTTAAAAAAACCAGTACCCTGTACCTTTGAGCTGCATCTACGACCAATTTCTTGTAGAACTCCAATGTATAATGAGGGAGGAGGTATAGTAACTTTCCCTGCTTCAGTTTGATGTTCTCTGTTATTACTAGATGCTCGATTTTGAGATATAGCTACTCCTGTCAAAACTTCAGTCAGGTAAAACTACACAAATAAATAAATCAGGAAAAAATTGTCACATTCTTCACCATAGGTATGCGAAATATAAACTGGTAGAAGAAAAACCTTGTGAATTGATGCTAAATGGGTTCTGATGAGACCGATGTTTATCAGCTTTTGAAGCATCGGATTCTGGAATAAAACCTGAAGAAGATCGACTATTTTGATGTCCTTTACTAGAGTCATCATCCACTAATGAACTTCCTTGCACCTGTAATCCGGATGCTGATATTTGTACAGGCGTTCTGGAGAGAATAGGGGGTTCACCAAAGTTCTGAGTTCTAAGATCTATACTAGGTTTCATAGCAAGGAGCCCTCTCTTCATGTCATAATCACGATCAGAAGGGAGATCTCGTCTGACAGGGGCACCAAGCAAACCAGGCTCTAAAACAATATGGAGAAACAGATGAATTATACCACTCTTCTTAAAGAAGTCATGTTAAACTGTCACAGAATGTATTATACAGTTAAACAGTAAACTTAAACAGAAAATTGATAGGAAAAGTAACAGAATGCGAAAATGGAAGTTGGTTTCTCATTTTAAAAGAGAAGGTAGTAAGAGTAAGAGTATAAGAGGCCCATACTTTGAGAAGGCAGTAGAGTTCTTGAAGATTTTGGTCCAATGACATTCAGATTTAGTGGAGGAGGCAGTTGAGAAGTATCTGCTCTTACATCTGTATGGCTTGTAGTAGGATTATTGGCCATGTCTATTACATGCTTATCATCCTGAAGTGTCAAGAGTTAAAAGCCCTTCATTACTCATTACCCCAATAACATGGAACGTTTGGTAGAACAGCAAGTATGAAAAGCTCACCGGTTGATTCAATCTCCTTTCCACTTCAACACCATTCATTCCTTCACCAATTGGAGCATTCACATTCTCATTGGTTACAAAACCAGTTTCCTATCAATAATATATCAGAGAAGTAGTTAATAAAAATTTATTCCACCATTCATTTAATGGTAAGGGTGGAAATTTCTTCATCACAAATACCTCTGACATCATGTAGCTGCTCACGTCAAGAGCAGGAGGTAGATCAACCACATCATCTTCATAAGAAATTTCAAGAATCCGTCGCAACAAACTCTCGTCAAACTCTCTGTACAAAGATAGCTAGATATGATTAGCATTCAAAAACAATAAAGGCAGGTGTCGAGTAGGTGGTAGGTTAGCACAACTATTTACACTTACTTGAAGTAACAACCCCTGACATTGCACGCAACATTCCTTGCCACACAGAGGACAGGGACAGCATTTGCTGTCTATTCAGAAGAAATATCACATTATTAAGCACTCAATTAGTTCTCATCTCAATTTCTTTATATAAAAACATATAAAAAATGAGACAATTTTCATACCTCTGCTTGAGGAGCATAGTAAGGGGTAAATGCTGGAACTACATGAACACGTGGTTGGTCTTTGTCTTCCCAAACCTTTGAACGGTCATCAATAACCATTGCCATCTTTGGATGACATGTACCGGATTGGAAGACATTCAACAAAGATTTCCTAGAACCTGCCAAGTCCCCCAGCCTAAGTTATTGGTTTTAAGTTCCCAACAAAAAGTAAAGAGAATATAAAGATTATTCTCCTCTTCTACTTGCGAGGGTGATACTACTTCACATTTTTTTCAATTTACGCACTCTTAAGAAAACGACTCTTATGTCCCAAACAAAATATTTTAATTTTGAAGTATCATCATAAAAAAAGTGCAAAATTCTGCTTCACAAGGTGGGTTTGAGTGTTAGCATCAACCATCAATTAACATAAGTGAATCTACAACCCATATTCTGTAGGTGTGTGCCAAGGCACCAACTTATAGAATCAGTGACTTCCAGTTCAGAGTAGAATTAATTAGGTTTGTTACCTGATTTGACACAAACAACACGATCAAGAAGCTGCTTTGTTGCAATTAGGTGTGCTTCTGGATCAAGAAGCCTCCACATTTCTAACGCGTAATCTCTTTCAGCCATGGTACATACATAAACTTCAAAACGTTTACGACCCCTAGCAGTCAAATAGCTTCTCAAGTCTTCCCATGCAGGACGTAACCTCACAAGAACACTGGTATCGCGAATCTGCATTGAAAATATGACTTTAGAATGATAGACTATCCCCTGAATCATTACAACAGGCCAATAGGCTCATCACAGTCAATACCTCTGTGAAGCTCATATCAAACCAGGATTTTTTTTTTTTTTTTTTTGACCTCAACAATATGAGGAGGTGGAGATTCAAACCTCCAAATTTTTGGTCAATGACAAAATCCCTTAAACAGTTGAGCACAATATCACACAATTCATTGAAAAAGACTACGTCTTCAAGTTCTTCCTGATTATTTCTTATTAAAAAAATTGTCTTTCCAAATTATTTAAGTTAGATTGTCAATATGTTCTAGTTAAAGCATATAAACGTTTTGCTTATTCAAAAGAGAAAAAGAAAAGGTAAAGACAAACCAGCCTACAGAGACCTATATTTCCTGTAACGGTTTGGAGGGTTGAGTTAGATGTACTCCATTCAGATTGCTTCCAAGATGACAAACTATTCATTACTTTAGACTCTCAGTTCTATTCATTTCTCATTAAATCGATACATCGAAATGCAATGCACAAAATGAATCCAAAAGTAATAATTAGGTCTATAGAAAAGGGGGAAAAAACAAAACAATAACAAGAATAGATAAAATCTATTGGCACAACACCAGTAAATAAATAGCATCAGAATTAGAGGCAACCTCTGGATTGATGCGAGTAAGAACAATATTCTTGTCCACCAATCTAATTATAGGACGAACTACTTTCTCGCAGTTCCCGTTTAGTGGAGGAACCTCCTCCAGCTGCACCTTATAAATCCTTCCATTATCAATCACAGTATCGTTCTCAATATACTGTTTTAACAGCAACCGATCTTCCAGGTACCGCTTGAGTTCAGCTGACATTCCAGATATACGCAATGGATCTATCTCCCGAGCAAGCCAAACTCGAAGAGCTTCAATTCTATCTTCAAAAGATTTCATAGTGTTTGCTACAATAAGCGTCTCGTCTAGATCAAAAACAATTGCAAGACACCTGAGATTTAGCATTCCTAAACAAGATAGATACAGGCCGCAGGGCACCGCAAAACACCAAAAGCACGGAAAGTTCTTCTGCTTGCTCGGCATTGCAACCAGGTGAATTTCTTCGTCTCCAACCAAAACAATTGCCGTCTGCAAGTTCGAATTAGAACATCAGAATCCAAATTACAGACTAACTCTACACGAAACTGTCTCACTTCCATACGCACTCCAAATTCACAGTTGATTTTTATCATTAAAAGAATTAACAGAAGAGAAAATCAGTATCCATATCACACATGCACCAGCAGACATACATTTTCTCCCATAAACAAAACAAAACATTCCAAAAGAAACAAAAGAATCAAGAAAATGACTAGGACCTTCAATTCATGGAAGCAGGAGTAGTGAAGCTGGATCAAGTGAGGCTGTTCAACAGGCAAGGAAGATTGGAGCTTACACCTGAGAGAAAAGGAAGAAATTGTCTGAAGAACTGAAAGAGGAGGGCATCTCTCACTGGGCGGCGATATGCGGAGGATTCTAATCTCGTTGTTCGGAAACTGAAAATTCTGGTCCGTCGCCGGAATGGCGTCGAGTTCCCCAAGACGCACGTCGCCGTGAAAGACCACCGATTTGAACCCTAAGCGGCTCATTCGGACACAAATTATGCAAAACGTGCAAAGAAATCACAAGGAGAAGGGAGAGAGAGGGAGAGAAAAGCAGAAAAATGTGTGAGAAATTATCCGAAAGAGTGGTTGAACATGGAGTTTCTCTCTCTCTCTCTCTCTCTTCTGTTTCTTCTCTTCCTATTACTCTTCTCTTCAGTCTCTCTCTCTCTCTCTCTTTCAGAGCCCCACCACCACTTCCGCTCTCTCTCTCTCTCTCTCTTCTCCCAATTTTCTCTCTTCGTGGCCTCAGGCCTTTGGTTTCAAACAAATGAAAAAAAACGTAGCGGGTTCTTATTTATAGGCGCCACGGTCCGTCTCGTATTTATAGGCTGTTAGAAAATGCTGAAATTACGAAAATGGCTACCCTTCCTTCTCTCACTCGCCCCGAAACTTATTTATTTTTTTATTTTATTTTATTTTTTAAAAAACTCTCTCTTAACCCTTTAATGTGTTATATCAATTTCATCTATAAACTTTCAATTTCATCAAATTGAACTTGTATCAATTTTCACTCTAAACTTTCAATTTCATCAAATTGAACTTCAAACTTAGTAGGTTATATCAATTTTAACACCAAATTTGCATAAGTGTTGTAATGTAAACCTTTCACTACTTTCTTTTTTAAAATATTTTCTCATTTTTCTTTTTCTTTTTTTTTTAATTCATATTGTTTCTAAGTTGGTTTCTTATAAGAAATTTATTGGAGAATTTTTTTTATTTGAATAAACTTTTGTTGAGAAGTTGTGCGGGAGTTTCCTCCCTTTTTCTATTGTGTTTGTGGGTTTTGTTGCTTTTTTTTAGATGCTTAAAAGAACAAACAACTGTGGGATGATGAGAAAGCAATTTTTGAGTTTTTTCTTTTCATTTAGGTGACTTTTTCTTGTTGTTGAGAACTTTGTGAGTTTTTTTGTTGTTGTCAAGGATCCCGAAAACAAATCAATTTTTTAGTTTTTTTATTCAAATGTTTGAAGGTTTTTTCTTATTGCTAAGAACTTGGTGGAGTTTTTTGTTTTTTGTTTTTTTTTTTTCTTTTCTTTTCTGGTAGAACATGCAAGTGTAAGAAACCAATGGAAAAGCAATTTCATGTTTTTTTCTTTCTTTTTTTGCTGGATTTTTATTATTGCTAATAATTCTGTATCTTTTTTAGCAATAACAATGAAAAGAATAAGTATGGAGTATTTGATTTCCTAAAATAAAGAGTTTCTCTAATAAACCAACGCAACTCAAGTGCAATGTGAATTTATAAAAAAAAAAAATGAAGGAAATTTTCAATCACATGTTTTAATGGTGATTCAAATGAAAAATTAATCAAAAGTCTACATTGCAACATTTATGTAAGTTTGGGGTTAAAATTGATACAATCTACTAAGTCTAGGGTCCAATTTGATGAAATTGAAAGTTTTGGGTTTAAATTGATATAACCTGCTAAGTTCAGAGTCAAAAATTATTTTTTTCCAAATTTTTTTTAAGGTTTAGTTGGAAGTTTAGTCCATAAACTTTTAAGGTTGTGTCAATTTGGTCACTGAACTTTAAAAAATTTCAAATATGTCTTCAAACTTACAATTTTGTGTTCAATAAGTTCCTGAACTTTAAAAAGTATCCAACAGGTCCTTAAATTTTTACTTTTAAGTCCAATAAGTCCCTCAACTTTCAATTTTCCGTCTTAAATCCTTGACCTATTTGACATTCTTTAAAATTCAAAAGCCTACTAGATACAAAATTGGAAGTTTAGAGTCCTAATAGGCAAAAAGTTCAATTTTATATTTAGTAGATTGGTTAGTTTTAAAAAATCTTAAATATTTTAGTGACCTATAGACACAAAATGGAAAGTCCAGAGACATATTAGACATTTTAAAAGTTTAGGAATCTATCATATATAAAATTGAAAGTGTTGAAACCTATTAGACACTTTTTAAAGTTCAGGATTCAAATTGACACAACTCTGAAAGTTCAGGGAATAAACTTGTAATTTAACTTTTTTTTCAACAAATTAATTTTTTTTTATTAATTATTATCTTTTTACAACAAAAAATGTTGTTAGGGAGGGACAAGGAAGAAGTAATATTTTAGCTGTCGAGTCATGTCAACGTTAGGGAAGAAGTAATATTTTAACGGTTGAGTTATGTCTATGTTAATTAGTTTCTAAACTAAATTAAAATCTCTAATCTTATTGTCTCTGGACTTTTATATTTGTGTCTGATTCATATTAAAATTTAAAAAAAACATTTGATTAACCTTCTAACTTTTAATTGTACTAAAAAAAAAAAAAAAAAAACTTCAAACTTTTAATGTTATGTTTATTAGGTCTCTCAACTCAAAAAGTGTTTAATAGGTTATTAAGCTTTCAATTTTGTGTCAAATAGATAACTGGTTTAGGAGATTTTTTTTTAAAAAAAAAATATAAAGACTTATTAGAAATAAAATATTAAGTGCAAGGATTTATTAAATATTTTTTTAAAAGTTTACGGACATATTAAGCTCAACTTGCATAACTCTTGTACCAACGATTAAGAGGTTTGTGGTTCTAGTCCCCCCACCTCACATGTTGTCAAAAAAAAAAAAAAAAAACGCTTAAATCCTAAAATGTTGAATAGGTTAAAGATCTATTAGATAAACAAAATTGAAAATTTAGGGACATATTAGACACACAATTCAAAGTTTAAAGACTTATTAGACACTTTTTAAGATTTAAGAACCAAACATACCCAAATCTAATATTTTAGGAACCTATTAGACACTTAAATTCAGGAATCAAATAAGAAAAAACTTAAAAATTTAAGGACTAAACTTATAATTTAACTTAACGTGGTTTATAACTTTGCTTAGAAGTGAAAAAAAAAACTTGATTATCAATTTAAGAAAATTTTTATAAATATTTTTATTTACAAAAATATCTGTCGATATTAATATTTTATTACATATTCGTAAAATTGAAATTTTGATATCAATAATGACATTAATATTTTAATATCATATCAAATACGGGAAAAAATATTCTACTTATGTGGTTTTTGTTAGGAAATACTTATGCTGTAATTAGCTGTTTTTTTTTTTTTTTTGGTAGTTAGTTCATTTTCTTAGCTTATTGTAGGGGCTATGACTAGTTTTCTAGAGAAATGGGTGAGGTTTAAACAAATTATAGAGATCAAATTAAAACCAAATTCAAGTAATAACATCAAATTAGTTGATAGTTTTCGAGGGAGTTTTTTTTTTTTTTTTTAAATTGCAATTTGTAAAACTTATTAGAACAATAAATGGTTCCCAAACTTTTTATTTCAATATTGTAGTTTTTATTCCAGCAAGATAGGGCGTCTCTTGAAGAGACGATCTATCCACGTGACAGCTTTTTCGTTTACTTCATAAATTAAAAAAAAATGATAGGTCATCTCATCAAGAGACGACCTACAAATGAAAATTTAAAAAAAAAAAAAAAAAAAAAAAAACAACAAAGAAGGTGAGAGACGACCTGCACACAAGTACATTAATTTGTACATCATTAAGTCTCTTGCCATTTAGGAGTGCCTAGGTTCAAACCTTGCCTAACGTGTAACATTTTCTCTTTTTCTTTTTTTTTCCTCCTTTTTCCTGACTCTTTTTTATCTTTTCCTTTCATTTCCAAAGCATAAAATATTTGCAATTTATTATCTTTTGTTAAAGAAATTAAAATTTAATTCAGTGTTAATTATTATCATTTTTTTATCTTTTATTTTTTTAAATAAAATAAATTAGTTATATTTTTTGTTTAATGTTTTAAACACATAAAATATCTGCAATTTATTATCTTTTGTTAAAGAAATTAAAATTTAATTAAGTGTTAATTATTATCATTTTTTTCTTTTTTCACAATTTGATGTTAATTACAGTTTATTTATTTGATTTGACTTTTTTCGTTTGATTCTTTAAGCATTTTAATTTCAATACCGTTACTCATACATTTATTTCTTGATTTCATTTTACTTTTTAACATAACTTCAATTAAACAAATTATATAAAAAAAAAAGAAAATCGATCGAAGAAATTATGAAAAAAGAGAGAGATGAATTACTTGATTTACAAAGAGAGGAATTACTTTATTTGATTTTAAAAAATAAAAGAAAAAAAAATAGGTTAACATTACTTCAATTAAACAAATTATAAAAAAATAAAATCAATTGAAGAAATTATGAAAAAAGAGAGAGAAGAATTACTTGATTTAAAAAGAGAGGAATTACTTTATTTGATTTTAAAAAATAAAAGATAAAAAAAAATAGGTTATTTCATTTTTTTGAAAAGCAAATGAAAGGAAAAGATAAAAAAAAAAGGATAAAAAAGAGATAGGAAAAAGGAGGAAAAAAAGAGAGATAAAGAAAACGTTACACACTGGACAAGGTTTGAACCCATGCACTCCTAAATGATAGTGTCGTCTCTTGCCATTATGTCAAATACAAATTAATGTTAAAATTGTGGGCAGAGACGACCTGCTTTGCGATTTTTTTTTTTTTTTTTTTTTAATTTCCATTTGTAGGTCGTCTCTCCTTTTTTTTTTTTTTTTTTTTTTTACGAAATGAGCGAAAAGCTGACATGTGGACAACCTATCCTGCTAGAATAAAAACTACAATATTGAAATAAAAAGTTTAGCGAACCATTTATTATTCTAATAAGTTTTAAAAATTGCAATTTTAATAAAAAATTAAAAAAAAAAAAAAAAAAAAAAACTCCAGTTTTCGAGTGGAGAAAAATTAACAATTGTAAAGAAATGGACTCGTTTGATAACGTTCATGTTTCTTGTTTTTTGTTCTTGTTTTTCATTTTTTTAAAAATAGATACATTTGATAACCCATCTTGTTTTTTATTTCTAAATTTTTAGAAACGTTTATAAAAATGAGGAAAATTTTGAGAAACTACAACTCAAAATGCTCTTTCTCTTTCGTTTTTCATGTTTTAGGCATGTACCCCAATTTCTCTCTCTCCCCCTTTCCTACACCCATTTCTCATATATTTCTCTCCCTCATTCTCTCTCTTCATCCTCGTTTTTTCACTACTTATAATTATTTTTTCGTTTTTCGTTTATTTCTTTATCTTCTCTCTCATTTCCGTTTTCTTTTTTTTTTTAATCTGTTTTCTAAAGTTTCATTTTAATCTTTTAGGCCCCGTTTGGTTCGTGATTTGAAAGTTTTCGAAAATAAAGAATTCAGCAGAAAACAAAAACAAAATTCTTATTTTCATTCTATCTAAAAACATGTTTGGTTCCAATTTAAAAACTTTAAATTTGAATTCAAAATTTGAAAACTGTGTTTGGTTATGAATTTGAAAATGCATGAAAATATTAATATGTGCTTGGTAAAATTATTTTTTTTTAGAAAAACTTAATTTAATATGATTATTTTTCTACTTGACTTTTATTCATTTTTAGAGAGATTATAAATCAATGATGCTGGAATTGATTCTTCAAAAAAAAAAAAAAATTGTTGGAATTGAAATTATAAGGAAAAAAAAGATATACCATATAGTTGTATTATATGAACTTTTGATTTGTAAAGTGGAGGAGTATATCAAAATAGGTAGAATTATGTAAAAAGTAAAAATAACAACCAAAACATCAGTATCAATCAAACACACTATTTACACAATAATAATTTTTTATTTTTTTCCCTTTAGAGTCTAAGAGAATTTGGATATCAAAAATAAAAAAATTTTGTTTGTAGATAATGCAACATTGTTTGATGGAAAGAAAGATTTATCCTGTGTTTTTAAAGTTGTATCTCGTGTTTCCATTATTTTGAAAACAAAATTGGAAAACAATGAAAACAACATTTTATCGTTTTTGAAAACAGACCATTTTTTGAGTTGTTTTTAAAAATTTTATTTGAAAATAGGTATACCAAACACGTTTTCATGGTTTTTGTTGTACTTTTTATTTTCGAAAACATAAAAACGAAAACGGATCATGAACCAAACGGGGCCTTAAGTTTTTAAGTTCTACAAAATCCTTCAACTAGCTTTGGTGTTAAAATTCTAAATAAAATATATTCTAACTTATGACTCGTTTGGATGATCAATATTAAATATTTAGGAATTATTTTCTATATATATATATATATATATATATATATATATATATATATATATATATGGGAGTTAAAAACCTAGAATTTAAAGTCTAGAATAATAAATATTTGTATTTGAATATGCACGTGGGAGTTAAGTATTTGTGTTTATTTTATTGGTTTTGTTTATGAAAAAAATAATTTAAATTATTAGATTTAATTAAACTATTTATACTAGATAGTTAATTAATAAATAAATAACAACTCTAAACAATTAAATCCTTTTCAAAAAAAAAAAAAAAAAAAAAAAAAAAACTCTAAACAATCAAATCTAATTTACAACTCATTGAGAAGTAATGATTAATTTTTTTATCTTCTCTCCCATTTCTGATCGATCCCCATTTTTCAAGGAAAATAGTATCGTTAAATCTCATGGTTCATAGGGTATTTTATTTTAATCCATGGATAATTATTACATTGGTTTTAAGAAGTAAACATCAATGAAACAAACATGAGTTTTTTTGTATCATTACCAAAACTCATCTCAAAACCGATGAAATAAACATGACTTAACAGTTGAGTTGTAACGTGTAACTAGGATATTTAAGGTTTGAGAAAAATAAATAAGAAAAAAAAATACTTTTTTAGTCCATCAGTTTTGAGGAATGGGTGCGTTTAGTCTTTGAATTTTCAAAATAGACTTTTTTAGCCCATGATGTTTGAGAAATATGTTTAAAAGGTTCTAAGTTTTCAAAATAGACCTCTTTAGTCATTGAGTTTTGAGAAATAGGCCCCTCATATTATTTTTCAAAAATTTTAAATTAATACTTTTTAATTTTTTTAAATTAAAAAACCATTCAATATTAAAAAAATATTAATTTAAAAAAGCTGAAAAAATAACTTGAGGGACCTTTTAAACCTATTTTTCAAAACTCAATGACTAAAAAGGTCCATTTTGAAAACTTAGGAACTTTTTGAACCTACTTCTCAAAACTTAGTACGTCTCTCCTAAAAAAAGTTCTATCCCTCCTCGAATAAAGTGACACAAGTTAGGACTAAGAAATTTTGTACACGTGTGAATATTATAAATTAACGGTTTTGAAATGGAATCTTAACGAGGATCTAAATTGATTCACATATAACCGTTTATAATTTATTTGGAGTTTTCCAAACCCTAAAGTTTAGGTCTCGATAACCATTTCAGTTTTTGGTTTTTTATTTTTTGTTTTAAAAAAAAACAAAAAATCAAAACTTGTTTGATAACTGTTTTTTGTTTTCAGTTTTTAAAAAAATAGAGAAATAAAAAGATGTTTTAGCAAGAGAACAATATGTAGAGACATTGAAACAAAAATTTAAAAACTCGAATATAAATGTTTCCGAGAGAAAAGTTAAACATAGAAAATTCAGAAATTATAGCGGATGGGTTCTTTTGATGATCAAATTTCAAAAATGTCCATAATGAATATAATTATTATTGGTAGATTTTTATCAATTAATTAGTTTATTTTTCTTACTAAAATACCCTCACCTCAATGAATGGAATCAAATTTAATTTAATATTATATTTTAAACTAAATATAAACAATAAAGTAAAAAAATATTTTGAGTTTACTTTTTTATTCTGAAATCGGATCCAATACCAAATTTACAATTAATGTTTGATTCTTCTCCTTAATTTTTGGGTCAATAATAATATTTTCTTCCTTCTTTAGTTTGTTACCATTTTGCCTAAAAATAGGGCATGTTTGTCTTCCTATAGCAAAATCTTTTAATTTTCTCGTCAATGCCGGCGAGGTTATGAGTCTGAACTCGGCATGGTAGTGGAAGATATTCTCATAGTTTCCAAGCAAGCTAGGAAAATCTCCTTCAGCAAGTGCAAGAGAAACCATAATAAGTTGACTCACATGATGGCTAAATTGACAGTAGAGGGGAGTATCGAAGGGGTCTGGATAGAGGAGCTCCCACAGTAGCTGTCTAATGTTCACAGAGATGAGTTAGGGCAAGGATTGAGTGGTGTTTTGTGTTAATTTTGTTGGTTTTGTCTTTATGTTTTGTTTGCCTTGTCAAAAAAAAAAAAAAAAAAACATAAATTTTCTCCAATAACACCGTTTGTCCTACAATTTCTTTTCAATTCATTTTTTGTTCTTTCCTCCCATTTATTTTTCATTTGTCGAAGATCGTCCAACAACATTTTCACCTTCATTTTCTTATTTTTCATGCATAGGACCCCAATATTCTATAAGGAGGGGTATGAATTCGTAAAAATTATGATTTGGCTAATTTCATACCGGTTTGTATGTGGTATATAATAATTTTTAAATGTCAGGTATGAATTTTTAAAAACCCGGTATGAATTTTGAAATTTGCAATAATTTTTTTTTGTATAGATCGGGGTTTTTTTGTCGTATAGATCTGGGTTTTTTTGCATATTATACGATTCCTTGTTAAATACCCGGTATGGATTTCTAAATACCGGGTATGAATTTTTAAATACCCGGTATGAATTTTGAAATTTGCAATATTTTTTTTTACGTATAGATCTGAGTTTTTTTTGCATATTCTTCGATTCCTTGTTAAATACCCGGTATGGATTTCTAAATACCGGGTATGAATTTTTAAATACCCGGTATGGATTTTGAAGTTTGCATTTTTTTTTTTGCGTATAAATCTGGGATTTTTTTGTCGTATAGATCTGAGTTTTCTTGCATCTTCTACGATTCCTTGTTAAATACCCGGTATGAATTTCTAAATACCCGATATGGATTTTTGAATCAACCAAATCGAGAAGCAGGCGGCAAAAAACTGAAAAGGAATTTAAGAATTCCAAACTGGATGTGAGAATAAATTTGAAAATAATTATATATATTTGTTACATAAAAGGAATGAATTGAGATAAATATTCAAAAGAATATCTATAATTAAATTAAAAAAAAAAAACATTCCATATTGGGTAGCGGGTTCTCGATTTGAAATCTCAAAAAATTGAAAAAAAAAAATTTGAAATCTCAAAAAACACCCAATTTTGGTTGAAATCTCAAAATAATGAAATTTGAAAATAAGAAAAGGAAATTATGAATAATAAAATATAAAATTTATTTAGGGGAATACTTTCCATGTTAGCATACAAATTCCCTCATTTTTGGGAAACATTCGGTTGAAGAATAATTTATATAATCTAATGGTTTTTTCCTTTTTTGTAATTTCTTTCTTTCTTTCTTTTTTTTTTTTTTTATTTTTTATTTTTAATATCAGAGGGTCAAAATGGTAAATGGGCTACAATTAATTAAAACGGACTGGATTGAAATGAAGTTTATAAACTTTTTGGACAAAAGTGAAAAATATGGACTGATTTCAGTCCATTCTTGTAAAAACCCCTAGAAAATTTAGAGACGTGAAAGAAAATATTTAAAGAGAGAATATTAGTTAGACTCCATAAAATATATTAGTTAGAGAAAGAAAGAAAAAAATTAGAGTAGAAAAAATAATTTTAGATAGAAAAAAATAAAAAGAAAAATTTTAGATGGATAGTAAGGTCAAGAGTTAAAATGTATGCTAAAGAAATAACCATAAATTAGAAAAATAAAAAAAAAAGTTGTAGTGAGAAAATTCTGGGAGATTTTTTTTTTCAAAAGAAAAGTTGCAAAACGAAATTGTTATCAAACGACCCTTTAGGAGTGTAAATCGATTTTTTTTTTTTCAAAATTAAAATATATAATTTGCATGTCCAAAGGAAATGTATTAGATTATATGGGCTTCTATCTCAAAACCATCCTCAACATGGTGTCTCTTTGGGTTTACCATTCTTGGATCGGATCCCAATTTTTTTTTCTTTGGACCGAATAACCATTTGGGTTTAATGGGCTCTGATACCATATTAGATTACGAGTTCCATCTCAAAACCAATCGGCAAAGAGTGGGGTGACCCTTTTAGCTTATAAATTGTGAGGTCTCCACTAATCTTTTCAATGTGGGATCCTCAACAAAATGAACCTAGGGAGAAAGATTAGTTAGCATAAATGACTCGTTATAGGATGTTAGGCAAAACATTTTATGGGGTTAAACAAAATTACTACTCGAAAACTTTACATACTAAACTGAATCGAAACATCTTAGTGCATGTTTGAGAGTGATTTTAAAATGATTAAAATCACTTTTGTCATATTTAAAATCACTCCGAGATGTGCTTTTAATAATTCAAAATCACTTTTGACTGTATGAGAGTCACGGTTAAAAGTGTAAAATCAAACATGAAATTGATTTTGAATAACTAAAGGCATGTTTCGAGGTGATTTCGAACATGACAAAAGTGATTTTAGTCATTTCAGAATCACTCCCAAACATGCACTTAGTAAAGTTTGGGCGTAGCAAGTTTGGAGTTTAAATAGAGGGTCTAGGAAGTTTGAACATTTAAAAAAACTACGATTAGAGTACAAGTTTAGAAAATAGCTATTTTTTTTTTCAAAACTTGACTTGATTTTTTAAAACATGAGAAAAAGGTAGATAAAAATAAATAAATAAATAAATAAATAACCAAGAAACTTATAGATGATAATAGTATTTTCAAGCTTAATTTTTAAAAACAAAAAACCAAAAATCAAATGGTTATAGAACGGAATTATGTGTGGAGGCAGCTTGAATAGTGGACTATTGTTTATGTGATCCGTTGATTTCTCCAATGTACTTCGAGTTTGGCAACTTCCTATGCCCCCTTTTGTCATTAGATAGTACTTTGTGGAAAGATGGTCCAAAACCCTAGAAATTGATCATTGATTCAATTTGGGTTCCAAAATAACGAATAAAAAAAATAACAAAAGTACTAAATTGTAAATATGGAATTGTGTTAAAAAAAAGTGAATATTCTCCCTAATACATGAAGAGTTTATATATTCATCTTGACATCTTTTGACTCGTAAGAACTTAACTCACACCAACATGAGTGGATCACAAATGATAGTTGGCATATACTCCTCTTGAAGTGGGAGGTTCAAATCTCCATATTCTAAAATTTTTATTACTAAAGAAAGTCAAACTCAACTCGAGACTTAAACCTCCCCGAAAAAAATTTGAATTCTTCAATTTCCTTTTACCTTCATGTCAAAAAGGAAAAAGAAAAATCTACATTTTGTCCGAAGAAATTAAAATACAATTGTTGTGTCGTGGAGATGACCACTAGGGGTGAGCGAAAAATACCGAAAAACCGATCCGACCGACCGAAACCGACCGACCCGACGTCGGTCGGTCGGTTTCAAGCAAGGGTCGGTCGGTGTCGGTTCGGCACAAAGCTGAACCGACATGTCGATCGGTCGGTTCTCGGGGAAGGTCGAGAACCGACCAAACCGACCGAACAATATTTAAAAAAAAATTTGTTATACTTATATGCCCCAGCCCCACGGCCCACTGGGCACTGGCCCACTCCCAAGTCCCAACTCCCAAGCCCAAACCGCAAGCCCCAGCCCAAAGCCAAACCATTAACCACTGGCCCACTGCGGCACTCCCAATTCCTTTTATTTTTTTTTAAAAAAAGTTTTCTTAATTTATCTTTCATATGATAATGTTCTTTTTTTTTTCATTTTCAATCAAACTATTATTGTTATTTTGTTGTTTGGTAATTATTATATGTTTGGTGTTTACATTAATTTAATATGTTCAATACTCAATAGTAAATTATTTGAAATTGTCAAATTAAAAAATGTCTATTAAGAACATACCATGATTTACTTATTTCTTAAAAAAATCGTTCAAACTTAATCGATACATTGAAATTAAAATTACAATTTAAATAAAATTGAAAAAGTAAAAGAAAATCATTAAAAAACAAAACAAAATTAAAAAGAAATATAATCGATCCCGAATTTAATCACACACTGAATTGAAATTAAAATTACAATTTAAAAAGGAATTGGAGATCATTTCAGTAAAAGACAAAATTAAATAAAATTGAAAAAGAAAATACGAAATTTAAAAAAAAAAAGGCAAAACCGACCCAACCGACCAGTCGGTCGGCGAAATTAACAAGAAAAAAAAAATCGGTTTCCAATTTTGGAAACCGATTACGGTCGGTTCGGTGTCGGTTTGGGGCCAAAACCGACCCCGACCGACCGATGCTCACCCCTAATGACCACTGCCTTGAAAGCAATTTTCGGCACGACCACGGTGCTAAATCGTATATTGCCGGTTGCTTCCCAAGGTTTACACAACACCCTCCTCGATCGTGCACTCGAGAGAGAAGGATTGGAATTTAGGAAATACTTTGCTCAGAGAAAGGAAGGAGAGATGATGAAAAGATATGGGAAGTGAATGAATGTAGTGAGTGAAATGGAGCTTGGATTGCTGGCTTTTATAGGGGGAGTCACCAACGGGCAAGTAACCACAGGCCGCCACGTGTCAGTCAGTCCATGAGAAGCTGCAGCAAGAGAAGCGGTCAAAATGGCATCCACGCTCTTGCACGAACTTGGTCAGCGAGAGAGGCTCGGTCAAAATGGCTTTTAAGTCATTCCCAACACATTTTATGGATGGTATGAAAAATCTACATCTTGTGTGTGTGAAGCTTTATGGTGAACAATAAATGCAATATTGTGCTCGTAAATGTAATATTGTGTGTACGCATGCGTGTGTGCGTGTCTCCATGTAAATGTAATATTGTGCGTGCGTGAAGCTTTATTTCATGTATTGTTGTGAACAATAAATGTAATATTGTGGGAAAACGCCTCGAACAATATTAATAAGCAGTTTGGTCTTGGAATAATCATTAAAAAAAAAAAAACAGCCTTCTTGGACACTAGATATATATGTGTTTATGTATTATAAATAGCTATGAGGTAGGGTTTGTATTTTGTATGTATTGACAAATTGAATTGAAAATTAGCAAATTTCTTTTCTATTGTCTAAGATAAGAATATGGAATGGTCTAAAATCAGCAATCTCTTTCTTCCTCTTGTTGTTGTTCTGTTCATGACCTGTGTGGAGAAGCATGTTCTTTGCCAAGAAGTTAAGTTTGATCAGAACTATGTTGTTGCTTATGGCCAAGATCATTTTTTACGGTTGGAGGGTGGAACGGAAGTTCAACTCTCTCTCGATCGTGTTGCAGGTCTCTCTCGTTTTAAAAGTTTAGAGTTTTATAATTTAGTCAAGTCTTTCAAATTAAAATATGCATGTTTAATTATTCTTTTTCTGAGAAATTCAAAATATCTCTTCTTTTTAATATCAAAATATCTTTGTTGTTGCCGTCATTAACACTATGTAACACATGCCAAAGCGAGCTTAGCTCAACGGTAATTGGCATGTGCCCTCGACCATGAGGTCAGCAGTTCGAATCCCCCCACCGCCAAATGTTGTTGTACTACAAAAAAAAAAAAAAAACACCATGTAACACATTTTCTTTTAAACAATAGTTTATCCTTTTTCAGTGTTGCCTTTAGGAAAACATATCAAACAATTTATCCTATGTCGGAAAAGGTTTTGCCAATACTTTTTTCGATGATAATATATTTATAAACCATAAACTATTTGTAGTTATCAACTAAATGCTAAGTTGAATATAAACTATTATTATTGAATAATTAATAAAAAATTTATATGTTTTTTTGCATTAATTATTATTTAACAATATCATATAATTTATAATCCATTATATTATACAAATTTTAATTTCACAAAAATAAATTGAGTTTATAATATGAAATACTATATTTATTAAAAAAATTTATCTTTTTTTTTTTTAAATTTAATTCTGCATTTAAAATTTCCAAATTCAAAATTTGGATACACACAAAACATAAAAAAATTTTAAAAAAAATGTTTTTAGAATTTCCACTATTTAGATCACAAAATCCGAAAATAGTTTTCAAAAGCACATTTGTCGAATGCATATTCACTAAATTCAGTAAATTCAAAAACATAAAATAGAATTTGGATTGTCTATCAAACAGACTCGTAGTTTTTCTCCATGCTTTTTTAGATGTGGGGAGAAACAACTTCGACGACAAAATTAAAATTCTTGTAGTGTCATGGTTTCTATATGCATACAAAAGAAATGTGTCAAACAATGCATGACACCAATGACTCATGCAATGAATAAGGTTTGATTTCACTATTTACATGTTTTTTTTTTTTTGAAAATAACTATTTACATAATTCATAATATAAAAACCATGATTATTTAAGCCTGGTTTGATAACCAGTTGAATTTTGGTTTTTGGTTTTTGAAAATTAAGTTTATAAACACTACTTCCACCTACAAATTTCTTTGTTTTTCTAATACATTCTTTCCATTTTTTTTAGAAATCATGTCAGTTTTTGAAAACTAAAAAAATAGTTCTCAAAAACTTGATTTTGTTTTTGAAATTTGGCCAGAAGTTCAAATGTGCTATTGACAAAGATGAAATCCATGGTAGGAAAATTGAGAGAAAACAAGTTTAATTTTCAAAAACCAAAAACAAAAAACGAAATGGTTATCAAACAGAGCCTTAATGATTAAATTGTTTGATAGTAAAAAGATGAAGATGGCCACAAATGTGTCGTCATGTTTGTATTTATATTATGATGGAATATTAAATCACGTGATTCAATAATGATAAAAAAATTTGTTTAACATTATTTCATATGTAATAATGTTAATCTAATTGGTTGAATCTAAGTGAATTGATTAAAGTATTATATCTTTAGTAAAAAAAATAAAAGAGTTCCAATTTCTATCCTCGTATATATTGTTAAACTAAAAAAACATTTATTTCATAACATTAATGTTGTTTCCTACTTCATATTCTCTTAAGATTATTTAATTTTATTGCCTATTAACCAACCAAATTGTTTAGGAAACCTTTAGAACCTCTCCTCTACTCCCCTTCTAGATTGGTAAAAGATGCTTGTAGTTGAATTGATAAATTTTCATGGTTTTGAAAGTTGTACAAAGTTAACTTTTTTTTTTTTTTCAAAAATAAATAAATAAATAAGAGAATATATTTGTTAAATATAATTAGTATGAGTATAACTAAATTTGTGTAATTTTCGTGGTACAAACAAAGGAACTGCTTTCAATTCAAAGCTTGAGTATGGTTCAGGATATTTTGAGATGAAACTAAAGTTGCCGTCCAAGCATTCCCCCGAAGTAGTCACAACATTTTACGTAAGATTATATATTTTTTCATTATATTCATCCTTTACTCCTCTTTTTTATGTGTAGATATATGTGTATGATTAATCAAATAATTCTTGAGGTTTGACTTGTTGTTTTTACAATATTATATATAATAAACTAACATAGACTTCAAATTTGTAGTTCATAATATGAGAAGTACTTAAGACTAATTACTTTATCAAACAACTATTATTTAATTTTTTAAGGTCCGTACCCTTCATGAAGCAAAATTGGGATTTTTTGGAAAAGTAGGAAAAAAATTAAAAAAAATTAGAGAAAAGAGGGTGTTTTGAAATTATTTAGAGATATAAAAAGACGCGACACCTCTTTGTGGTGTAGGTCGCGTTGTAGAGACGCGACTAGATGGTTTCTTTTTTTTTTTTAAACGCCGGTTGAAAACCTCAAAAAAATTAAAAAAAAAAAATAACCCTCTTAATATAATAATAAATTAATAACATTCAAAATCCTTCCCATTTCCCCATTTTCGTTTCCCCAAATTTCCCCTCACATCCCCTACAGATTCCCGAGGAAAAGAAAAAAAAAATCAAAACCAATATTCCAGAACTCTTCAACTTCCCACTTTCCCATTTTCATTTCCCCAAATTTCCCATTTGGCATCAGAAACAAAAAAACTCTCTTCTTCTTCTTTACCCAATTTTTCTTCTGTCTGCCATTGTTGCTCTACTCCAAAGCTTGGAGTTCCTTCCTCACACGCAGCGAGAAGTGGGATTTTGCTCTTTCTTCTTCTTCCTCAAATTTGCTTTGACCGCTATTTTTAGAGTTTGAGATTGTTTTTTTTTTTGGGTTCCGGTGGGCGGCAACGGCGGCCATGGATTTCAGCCGGCGGAGGGCGACGGCGAGGTTTGTTTGGGAGAGCAGAATCCGTCCAACTCAGGGTTTCTTCGTCACTTTCCATTTTTTTTTCGTTCCTGACACGACTCATCTGACGACGTCTTTGGATTTGGCTTCCCGATGGTGTCGCGTCTCTTGTAGAGACGCGACTCAATCGCTCACCTCATCATCTGGTTGCTGTCTAGTTCGTCTGTCTAGTCGCCGTCTGGTTGCAAGGTCGCGTCTCTTTGAAAGACGCGACCTTTCATGTCGCGTAGGTAGAACCTACGCGACACCTTAAATCTCTAATTACTTTCAGAATACCCTATTTTCTCTAATTTTTTTCCTATTTTTCCAAAAAACCCGCAAAATTGAGTAATTAATAGTTCAACGTACTTATTAATAGTAAATCATTTTTTTTAAAAAAAAAAAGATACATTTTTTTAAAAAAAAAAAAAGATACATTTTTTTAAAAAAAAATCTAATGTATGTTATATCCTCATTATGAATATGCAAACATTAATACATGAAAAGTTAACACTTTTGTGCTTCAAATTAATAGTTGTTTAGAATTTTGAAAAAATGATTCATAGAGGTAGTGTTATTGTGCATATATAAAAATAACTATATGGAGTGCAGTTGCATTCAGGTCCAGAAAAGAGTTCAGGACCTCATGATGAGATTGACTTCGAGTTCTTAGGCACAGATGGTCCATTATATACCTTACAAACCAATGTTTTTGCCAATGATAATGGAGGAAGAGAGCAAAGACTACATTTATGGTTTGACCCCACCTTAACGTTTCACGACTATGCAATTCTTTGGAATTCTCATCAAATTGTGTAAGTTCACTAACAATTCCTCGATGATAAATTGCCTTTTTGAATATTATTCATCAAATATGAGACATTATTTATTTTTGTCCAAAAATGTAAATTTTATTTCAGGTTGTTTATAGATGGAGTTCCAATAAGAGTGTTTAAGAACCACACATCAATTGGAGCAAGGTACCCATCACAAGGAATGATGGTTGAGGGAAGCATATGGGATGGAGAACCATGGGCATCAGTGGGCAAGAAAATAGATTGGTCTCAAGCTCCATTCCAAGCAAATTACAAAGGCTTTGCCATTCTTGGCTGTCCATTTGGAAATCAATGTGACTCTGAGACCTTCTCATGGAATAGAGAAGATAAGTGGCAATTGAATCCCAAACAACAAGAAGCTTATGAGGATGTGAAGAGAAAATATGTATATTATAGCTATTGTTCAACTCCCAAAGGAAGAGAGCTATATAAAGAGTGTGCATTTGAATAAGTGACAGAGAATTGAAATTTGGTTGGTGAAGTTTAGATTATGAATGTAAAACTTAATCTTCTTATAATAGTTATGGTTAGAAGTGTAATCGAACAATTAAATCCTTATTGATAAGTATTTCATTGAGAATTTTATTGAGAAGTTATGTATTGGGCTACATGAAGAATAATATTTGGCTGCACACCGGTGGATAGGTATCTTTTTATCCCCATCATTAATTTTTTACAGTTGGGAGAAAAAGTAAAAAAAAAATTCAATTCTTATTTTCTACCTTTCTCCTCTTGATTGTAGTGATAGTGTAGAAAGATATCTACTAATTATCGGTATGCAACAAAGTATTTTTTTAAAAAAAATAAATGAAATAAATAGATCTTGTATAAGAGATAATGGACAATAACTCTTTTTATTTTTGTCTTTTTAAGATGATTCTTGTTTTGAATTTTAATTAAAAATAGCTTAGTTAAACCCATAAACAAAAACGAGAGTGGAGGTTGGAACAAAAATCATCCATTTAGTTTTGAAATAATTGGCGTCTCCATTAAAAAAATAAAAAAAGAAATCATTAGTGTGTTTGGTAGTTTTTTTTTTTTTTTTTTTTTTTTTTTTCTCTTCTCGAGTTTAACAACATCTCGCCAATTACCATCGAGTATTCTCGTTTTGGCTTGTGTTTGATAGTTATGTGAAAATCCGCATAAATAATGTGAACTAACAATTTTCAAATATCCAACTGTTAGAGGTGGCTTATAAAAAGGATGTGTCCATGCAAACACATCTCCAGAACAGTTGTGACCTGTTAATATCAACCTATTTGTATGATCCAAGAAGTTTAAAGGACAAAATAATAATTATAAAAATTAAGGATAAAATAATTAAATATTGAAAATCTACCTAAATAATGTAATTTAAAACTTTCCAAATACTCAACTATTAGAAGTGACTTTCTATGAGATGTGTTAATATAGACATATTCTCGACCTGATTAGTCGTGTACCATCAACATACACTGATTCATGTGCCCAAAAAGTTTGGAGGACAAAATAGGAGTATATATATAAAAAAAAGTTTAAGACCAAATAATTAAATATTGAAACTCCATGAAAAAATAATGTGAACTAAAAATTTTTAAATACCACCCACCGGTTAAAGATGACATTCTATGAAATGTTGTGCCCATAGATACATCTCAACTATTAGATCATGATATTTTACATCTACAATCTTAATTACACCCAACCCATAGGTAAGCAACACATTATTTATCTCAATGTACACGTTGACTGCAATAGTCACAACCGAAAGAAACTTGTAGGATAAAATAGATATGTAATACTAGTTAAGTTATCTTCAAACTAATATTTCACATCATTACTTTTGGAGAAGAATACACTTTCTTGATGACAATAAACTCATTTTTCTAATTTATCTATTAAATATTTTTTTTTTTATATACGTCCGTGAAAAAAAAAAAAAAACATTTCATTGGAAAAGTGCTCTCATTAAAATATATATAAACACCTTAAGGTGATATCTTTATTAAAAAAAGACTAAATGAATAAAAAAAAAATCAACAACATTTTAAAAATACATAATGTTGATGTCAAAATTTGGGCAGGAGACTCACCTGACATTCACGAAACAATGAATTTATTTGAGAGGGGAAGACATGACCTACAAAACCAGTAAAACCACCGGATTGAGCCAAGGCCTAATCCCTTCGGCCTATCCTCCCTTCGGTCCTTCTTGGTCGTATCTTCGGATTAGTGTTGCGTTGTCCTCGTCGACTCCTTAACATTTCGGAGCAGCTCAAAATGACCTATAACACATAAATAAAATAATACATCGAAATGGTAAAAGTCTTCTAGATTTATTGGCCTAGTTCTTTCTATAGAAAAGAAAAAGTTGTCTATTCTCATTCAAAGAAAAAATAAATAAATAAAATAGTTAGGATTATATCTATTTGGTCTTTTTTTAAAGTGAATATCTATTTAGTCTTTAAATTTTAAATTTTGTGTTTAATAAATTTCTATGTAAGCTTTATCAATTTAATACTCATGTGGGAGCCAACATGAGTATAGTTTAAATGTCATAAAGTTTATACTAATGACCAAGAGATCAGTGATTCGAATTTTCTCACCTCATATGTTGTCAAGAAAAAAAAAAATATATTCATGTAGGATAATGATTATATTATTTAAGAATGATACCGACTTATTTCAAGTATATCAAGTATCGGATAGAATAGAACTTAAAAAAAAAAAAACTATTGGCAGAACTATTTTATATAAATAAAATTAATGAATGAGGCCTATTACTATTAAACACCCAATTGAAATATAAGATCTATTAATTATTAAGAACATTTAAAAGTCTAAATAGTACCAGTCTCAATTTTTTTTTTGAAATAACCAGTCTCAAAATTCAAGGACTTTTTTTTTTTTTTTTTTTTTTTTTTTTTTTTTTTTTTTTTTTTTTTGAAAAAAATGGTAATTTAAATACATCAATTAAATAAACACAATTTTGACAGTCAAAAGACTAAAATGGTAATTTAACAATATAATTTTTTTAAAAAAAGACCTGGCAGGTCTCTGTAGCGGGAGATTAACGCCGTTAAGTCTTTTTTCCATTTCTTATAATAACGACTGGAAACGGTCGCGAAGTTGCAGAGAGAAACATTCGCGCGGAAAGATTCATTGACTGTTGCCCGTCGCCGGAGGGAGAAACAGAATACGCCAACGCCATGTCAACCTTCGCCGGAACTCCTCCTCCTCCTCCGTTCGACGACGACACCATCGGATTCGAACCTCGCCTCTCTTCTCAGCGATTCGAATCCTTTTCTAGCTTCGAAGCCGACTCCGCCGCCGGCGACTCGCCACCGATCTTTGGCAACCGGCCGTACAAACAGGGAGACGACCTGCCGCCGACTCCGCCTTCGAATTTCTCAGCCGGTGGAGGATTCTCGAGTTTCTCGCCTGAGCAGAACGGCAAGGGCTTTGACGGAGGTTTTGGCGAATCGGACGGCCCGATCCTCTCCTCTCCGACGGCGATGGAGCCGGAGGAAGGATTTCCTTTGAGAGAGTGGCGCAGGTGAGAAATCTGTTAAACTTCTTCGCGATTGTATGATTGTTGACATAAGTTTTTGAGGTCAATCTGTCATCGGCATCATCGAGTTGCAGGCTCACTGAGATTAAATCCTTAATCTTATAAACCGAATAAAAATTTTTCAAATATCTTATGGATGAACGATGTATATGGCGTAATTTGTGTACATGGAAGTAATTCTGTTCTTATCGTTACTCACTGTTCTTGTGCAATCAAGCTGCGAATGGCAGATTGAATGCGATTCGATTGGAAGAAAAGGAGAAGAGGGAGAAGGAGCTGTTGCAAGAGATAATCGATGAGGCTGATCAGTACAAAATTGATTTCTACAGGAGGCGAAAGCTTGCTCTTGATAACAGCAAAGCTTCAAATAGAGATAAGGAAAAGGTGAATTGGCTAGATTCCAACCAACTTCACTGAATTTCACTATATACTGAAAATTCCTCTTGATCTTCTTTAACATAAATGAAGCACAGATTAATGTGATTTTGTGAGGTATTGAATTGATTTGGCTTCTGAATCTATGATGGATTTTGTGGGATATTGTTGATCGTAGCTCAATTGATTAAAGTATAATAAGTTCGACTAAAAGGTCACCGGTATGTTGGTGAACTCGAAAAATAAAAGAAGATATTTATATGGCTCACTAGAACCATGGGATTTTCTTCTTGTATGAACTCAGTTGTGATTATTTTTCTTTGTTTTTGGTGCATAAAGAATGGTAAACCTTTACATAATTCCCCCCATTCATGCTTCATAAATCTTAACCAGATTTGAACTTCATATGACAGCAATACCTAGCAAACCGAGAGAAGTTCCACGCCGAAGCCGAGAAGAATTATTGGAAGGCAATTGCAGAGCTAATCCCCAATGAGGTTCCTGCCATAGAACAAAGGGGGAAGAAAGACAAGGAGAAGAAGCCTGCCATTGTTGTTATTCAGGGTCCCAAGCCCGGGAAGCCGACCGATCTCTCGAGAATGCGTCAAATACATTTGAAGCTCAAACACAACACCCCAGTGCACATGAAGCCTAAACCATCACCACCACCACCACCAGAATCTAAAACAGACCCTAAAAAGGATTCTTCTGCTGCTGGCGCAACTTTGACTGCTGGTTCGGGTTCTGCTACTTCAAAGACTGCTGCTGTTGCAACTTCTGAGGGTACAACTGCTGGTTGAAATCGGTCGGTATATATATTATACTCCCTCTTATGTATGTTCAGAAACAACTAGCTATATCACGGATCTTGATGTCTAGTACTAGTCAGTTATAGTCAACAAATCACTTAAGAAATCTAGCAATCTTTCTAGGTAGAGCCACAAAAAGCTACGAAAATCCTTGCCCGTGCCCCGATTTCAATGGATTATTGTATTTGGATAGTTGTAACTGCTTAAGTTTTTCTCCTGTTCTGTGAATATATATATATGCTGTTTCTATGCTACATTTGAACATGTTGTCGAACTTGGAAGTTGGAAGATTAATTGGTAGTTTTTTTTTTTTTTTTTTGGTCTTAGTTTTCTGTTATTAGAAATCATATTTGTTTACTAACCTTTTTTGTTTTCTGTTTTCAACCTTACCAATTTTTTTTTTTTTTAAATGTAATTTAAAAAGTTAGTTCTTATTTTTAAAATTGGATTAAAATTAGTTATAGGAAAGGGAAAACTTAAACAAGGAAAACATACCTAAATTTTTTATATTTGACGTGTATTTTATAAATCATTGAGGAATAAAGTAATTATTCAATTCATCTTGTTGAAGTAAACAAGTATATAACTTTTGTTCAAAACTCTAGAAATTAATAATGTTTCTTGAAAATTGAGAAATTAAAAATAGAGAATGTTAGTAAAATATCATATGAAGGAGCTCTTCAAATTCCGAATCTAGAATACAATTTCTTTTCTTCAGAACATTCAGATAAATCATAGATTTATCGTACTGTTCTCTTAAATCATAGAAGATCGTGACAATTACTATAGATTACAACGCTAATCTCTGATAAATTTTACATAACTAATACGTATTTGCTTCCTACGACAACCTCCTTAGAATGGATCCATGAGTTTTACTGCGAAAAAATTGCAGCGGACAGTACCTGGTAATGTTGCCTACATTGCTGGCCAGGAGAGGAGAAGCTCCCTACGTCGATGACGTCTCAGCGTCAAGATCGTTATCTTCAGTTTCGCTGCCATCTAAACGGATGGAACTACTCCATGCGCTTGGTGCAGAACTGCCATTGCTACTTGTAGCAAGGGGAGAGTCTGAAACTCCGATCGTTCCAACTTTTGCAGACCTTGAACTGCTATTGTCCATGGAGGAAGCCTGAGTTTTTGTAATCACTGGACGTACTTTACCCGAAATGCTTCGTGTTATATCCTGTATAAGAAGAAAGGTCCACATCAAGTTACAGATTGCAGTGTCGAAACCAGTGGTCGTAATCTAATGCTGCCATGTTATACTGAACAAATGGGCAGAGGGGAAAATTGGGTGCATATGATTAAGCTTGAGAAGTTGAGATGGTTTATCTTGTGTCGAAATTAAGTGGGATGAAGAACTTGTACCAGTAAGAACAAGTTTATCTATTGAACTAATTAACCATATCAAAATATGGAAGGGAGAAGAGATGTATACCATGTGCCTCAAAGCCATATCTAGTGATTTGTTAGAAAGCGTCCTTCCGAAGCCAGAGATGTCAGCAGAGGACTTGCTGGCAGGATCACTGCTGCTCGAGCGGTACTCGCCTTGCTTCGGAGGGGCGAGCTTTCTCATGTTTACTACCCTTTCTACCATCTTTGTTCCCATAACCACAGGGCTAACCTCATTATCATCAGAGGAACGTATTCTTTGCTTGAATGGAAACACTTTACCACTGTTATATGCACTACTTCCGTTTGAGGTAAGTTGCTTCGAGGGAGAGCTTGGTTTCTGCCTAGTTTTCCCATTAGACATAGTTCTAATGGATGATGATTTAGCACTACTGGCTGCAACTGGCCTTCCCTTGGTGGCTGAAGCTGGTCTTTCTGGTAATGAACGTGCAGCTTCATCAAGTGGGAAATTTGGCACCTCAGAGGGTTTTGAAGGTCTGGTTTTAATTGATGGAAAAGTGCCCCGTGAAGGTCTTGGATCACTAGAACTTCTAGCACTAAATTTCGACGTTGAAGACGACCGGCCATTGGGACGTGATGCAATAGATGAACATGTTGGCTTTGATGGACAACGATTAGGCGTTGCTGATCTTGATGTTTGCTTCGTAGTTGACACGGATCTTTCAGTTGGTGTTGATGACCGAGCAGTAGTTTTTGCAGGCGTCGTAGATCTCACTGGAGGCGCTGAAGCTTTAGTGTTCACTCGTGAAGTTGGCGTGGCTGATCTTGAAGGCTTTGTACTTTTAGTTAATGAAGGCCGTGAAGTTGGTGTTGCAGATCTGGAAGCAGTAGCTGCAGGAGACTTTGATGAGGGCTTTTTATTACTGGCACATGAAGAATTCAATTGTCCAGATTGCGAATTCGGATGCTTGGATGCTATGTTACTCACTGAGTTAGACTCTTCCTGGATGTTTACTAGCTGCAACCCAAAAAGGTGTAAAGCATATGAAATGTAAATTGGGAAAGTTGAGTTTGAACCATTGCAAATTCAACAGCTTTGATTGGAGTTGGGAAATTGAATATTTATCTACAACATCTCCAAAAAAAAAAAAAAGGTCTTGAGTCTGATTTTCCTACCATCCACAAGCATGGATAAGTAAACAATTTGAAATTATTCATTCGGTTTGTCAAATTTGTTGAGAGCTCTTACCCTAGGTTTCAGAGCAGTAGAACGAGAATTCAGCATATCATTCTTATTTGTTGCATTTTTCTGCGATTCCGTCTCCATTGATGGAAAGAGTGGGGTGCCAGGTGGTGTAAGGAGCCTGAGAAACAAAAGAGATTACAATGAATAGTTAATTTGATAACAACGAAACACTTTTTTAAAGTATTATGATTCAAACAAGGGACCAACATCCAAATTTATAATAATTATGCTCATATCAACAATAATAACCATATATTTACCAAATCTACAACGACATCATTGCAGGGGTCTATTTATGTTTAGGTACTTATTTTCACTAATGTCTTCTAAGCCAATGCAAATTTGCAAGTGTTTCAGGGCAGGGGAGGTGGGGTTCTCGAATCATAAAATCAATATAGTTATAAAGGAGAAAGTTATTGTTCCTTGCTTATAAAAGTACACTCAAAGAGCATTACCCATTTAAAATTATCTAAAAGTTAAAAAGAAGCTGATGATAATTTTGTTGAAATTAGAGAAGAAATTCAAATATCACTATCTTCGTTTGAAAACGTTCAAGGTTTTTTAAAAACAAAGGGGTTGATGAAATCGATTATCTCGTGAAAGCCTTTAAATAAAGTTAAAGGGAAGTACACAACATATGTGAAAAAAAGAGCCAAGGTAGACAGAGCTCTGTTTTATTCTCCAAAAAGAGAAGAAAGGGGAATGATAACGTTGAGGAGCAAAATGACTTTCATGTGTCGTCTTTTGTCTTTTCAAATACTTCATTCCGCTTTAATGGGTAAAATAAAAGGGAATCTCGCTGACAAAGACGACGTATTAGAACCACATGTAGAAGAAGAAAACAAGAACCAGGCGCATTATTTATGTTCGAGTAGGACCAGAAAACTCAGGGAGGTACTGTTTACATCCTAATGCTACATGAATTCTTGAAATTATTTGAAAAAGCATCCGTTGATGAACAATATGCGACCCTACTGTACCAACCAATGCCACTCTTAAATTGGATATTTTATGGTTCGTATTTAAATTTCATATACAACAAATTGAAAAGGAAAGCTAATTCATCACTGAAATATGAGTTGCTATAAGCATGAAATCAGAGCATATGTGATTTACTTACCAGTCGTAATCAGATTTTTCATTTTCTGAATCCATAAAATCCTCCGTTCTGATCTTCCGCGGTGGAACAGGTGATACAACATTCTTGGAGACGGGTGAACATCCACCATTATTATTAGGTTCTGCAATTTCCGAATCAGAAAATGCCAAAAATAAAAGTGTCAAAATCTTCTAAAAAGCTGATCGAAAGTTAACTTCGAAATTTCTAAAGCTCCGGGAAAGAAAAAATGACTGACCGGAGCTGGAAAACGAAACGGTTTCAGAATTAGGATCAAGATCCTCCGAATAGCTCCGATGTAGCAGATTCTCACAATCCATCTCCTTCTCAACCGTTCGCATATCGAGCAACATTGCGAGCTCTCCGTCCGTCTCGTTCGTGAACATTCCAGAAATTCCAACTAAGAGAAACTAAAGTACGACTCCGTCGGCACTTTCTCTCAATCTCAGGTCCGAATCTGAGCATTGATCACAAACGTTCCGTTAAGACGAACAAGCCAAAACCGCAGGTCAAAACAGAAAGAAAATCAGAATAAAAAAAACTCGACTCCTCAGTCCTCTCCTCTACATTGACGAGACCAACAGATCTGACTAAAAATCAACGAGTCGAATACAGGAAACTTAACTACAATCAGAGACTAATTACTTGACATGAATAATAGCAATGGAAGAACAACGATTACCATTTCTCGGCGCCGGCGATGCTCCGGTGGAGATTCGATCGGGAGATTGCGTAGGCGCTTTAGATGAGGGCGTTGAGCAGTGAAGAGCGAGAAAATGGGGAATGGAGAGTTGAAGAGGTTTGGTTGAGGAGATTTTCAGAAGAAATGGTTTTCTGTGAATCTTCTTCGCTTTGTCAAAGTATTTGCAGTATCTCTCACTAACTAAGCACCCCGCGGCTTCGCCCATGTGGCCGTTCAGATTATTTTTAAATAATGATTTTATTTTACATGTATTTAAAAATAATGATTAAAATCGAAATAAATAGCCTGATTTTGAATTATTCTTTTTTTTTTTTTTTGAGATAAGATTTTGAATTATTCTTGTGCGCGGACGTGGAGCCTTAATAATAATAATAATAATAATATAATAAATCATATCATAGTTTGGGGAAAAAAAGATAACAATAATTACAAATTGATGAAAAACTTATAATAATTACAAGTTTGATTTCCAATTTTTTATAATTCGTGTGCATTAAATTTTTTAGCATAACTAAGTGAATAAAACATCAATTAACATTTCAAAGTCGATGGTTCAATCTATCATCCCACAATCTCTTCAAAAAAAAAAAAAAAACTATCATCCCACAATTGTTAGAACTAAAAAATAGAAATGATTTGCTTCTAAAAGTTTCTAACAAGTCTTATTTTTCTGATAGGATTAGTGGGGTAAATGTTAAACTAAAAAAGTTAATGAAAGTTGAAAGAGACCTATTAAGAGCAAAAAATCGAATATTTGGGGTTCTATTAAAAATCTTTTATAGTACAACGATCGAATAAATCCCAGTTTGAAAGTTCATGAGTTTATTGGAAACTTTTGAACACAATCTTAAAGTTTAATGATCCATACTTATAATTTAACCCAAAAAAAAACTTAGTTATTCTGTATAAATGATATGGGTGAAATCATTTTCAAAATATACGAGTATAATTTACTATTCATCAGTACAATTTTTATGTCAGTTGAGCTATACTCATATTGCATAAAATCAATATTATCTTGGGGATTTAAGTTAGAAGGTACAAATTGTACCTTCCATTACAGTTACTTAGATTTTTTTAAAAAAATAAAAAAAATAAAACCCCTATGTTTTAATACTTACCGTACTAACCCAATCTATTTGAAATTGACTTTCAGGTGTATCTACTTACTGACACTTCAATTTCTAAAAATTTCTAAATTTGAATAACAATGCCTCCATAAAATGGTCAAATCATTTTTACCATGCTCAACTTTTATGGGAGTTAGCCCAAGCATTTTCAAACCTATGTTGGGTTCAAAACAGGTTTCAAAAATTAATTCAATTTATCACATATTTCTACCTTTTAACTAAATTTACATAGGCCAAAGCGAGCATAGCTCAGCGGTAATTGGCATATACCCTTGACCATGAGGTCAGAGGTTCGAATCCCCCCACCCCCAAATGTTGATGTACTCAAAAAAAAAAAAACTAAATTTACATAGAGAAGTTATCATCTATCAAAATATTAGAAGATGAAATCACTTTTTTAATTCAAGTAAGTGCATGTATGTTTGGGAGTGATTTTAAAATGATTAAAATCACTTTTGTCAAGTTCAAAATCACCCTGAAACATACCTTTAATTATTCAAAATCAATTTAATGTTTGATTTTACACTTTTAAATGTGATTTTAATCATTTCAAAATCACTCCCAAACATGCACTGATTTCATCGTTCCATTATTCAATTTGTTTTAGCATGTGTATGATTATCATGAACTTTATAACAAAATCTATATCATCTAAAAAGAAATTGATTCAATTACAAGGTTAGTCCCTGAACTTTTAAGGTTGTGTCAATTTAGTCCTTCAACTTTAAAAAAAATGTCAAATAGGTCTTCAAACTTTTAATGTGTCCAATAGATCATTCATCTTTAAAAAGTATCTAGTAAGTCCTTAAACTTTCACTTTTATGTCCAATACATCCTTCAACTTCCAACTTTGTTTCTACTAAGTCCTTGGTCTATTTGAAATTTTTTAAAATTCACAAACCTACTAGATACAAAATTCAAAATTTAGGGTCCAAATAGTCATAAAATTCAATTTTATATCTAATAGATTGGTCAAACATGTCAGGAAACTATTAAATACAAAATTGAAAGTTTAAGGACCTACTACTACTAGACGTTCTGAAAGTTTAGGTACCCATTAGAATAAAAATCCATGGACGTATTAAAGACTTTTTAAAGTTTAGGAATTAAATGGACACAATCACCGAAAGTTCATAGACTAAACTTATAATTTAACCAAATAAATTTGAAAAATTCATGTTATTAAAAATAAATTTAAAAAGTGATATATTTTAGAGAGAGAGAGGAGAGGGAGAAATAAATGAAAATAGGCATAAGATTGGGGTGGTAGATGAAAGAAGTAAATTATTGGGAAAGAATTCAAACTTGGAGGGGAGGGGGCATTCAAAGGAAACGAAAGAATGCTCAGATTTAAACGTGGGCTGTTGGATTCCTCGGGATGAAGCAAATTTCCCGATCCGACGGTGGGTATTTCGTATGAAAATATTTTTAAAATTAAAGTGGGCCTCGAAATTCGTGTGGTTTTCAAATTGGGACTTTGCCTCCCTTCCTCAGCACGTGGACCCCACTCCTGAATTATGGAAGTTTTCAGTTGGAATGATTGGTAGTACACAACCCATTTTATATATATATATATTTTTTTTATATATCTTTATATTTAATTTATCTTGCAAAATTAAATATACAGTTTAAAGCCTATCCACGGTTAGATAATCATAGTCTAATTATTTTGTTCTTAATTGCAATTTGCAGCTTAGAATGAGGGTTCAAATTTTATGTTATATTATACACTGAAAACTTAATTTCTTTTTCATCAAATAAATAAGAGTTATAAAATAATAATTTATACTTTATAAAAAAAAATAAAATAGTAATTTATAGATTAGATTACAAGTTTAATCTTAGAACTTTCAAGTATCAAAAATTTTAAGAAGTTTAGTACTGAAGTTTCAATTTTTGTATCTAAATAGACCTCTAAACTTAAGAAGTGTCTAACAAGTTTTTAAGTTTTCGATTTTGTATCTAACAAGTCCTTGGATTCGATCAAAGTGAAAATGAAAGGTTTAAAGACCTATTTGAAAGTTAGCCCCAACATTTTCAGACCTATTCAAATTTCAACACAACATTGAAAGTTAAAGGATCAATTAAATAATTTTTGAAGTTTAGTAATCTATTCTACACAAACACAAAAGTTTAGGGATTAAACCTACAATTTAACTTAATTTCTTTGCATATATAAATTACACGTTAAATATATTTTTGAAATCCTATTTGAGCTTCTAGGATTTCATTTGCAAGCGTATTAGGGCTATGATATTTGATTATAGAATCTAATTTTAGATGCCAAAATGAGTATAGCTTAAATCTCAACTAAAAGGTAGGTTCAAATTCCCACCCACGAAAGATTGTTGAACTACGTACAAAAATTCTAATCTTAGACTTCACTGGTAAAATATATGTTGATGATAAACTAATAGCATTTATTCTCTCTTTTAGAGTATTGGGACAACCTTGAACTCTCTTATGTCCCATAGAAAAATTCTCATTTGTTTGTGCTCAAGCTCCCCGCAAATTCTCATCACTCGTCCATTATTTATCCTTTTCAACTAACACCTAATCGTAAAGTTTATTGATTCACACTAATTCTTCTTGGGGTCAATTTCATTTCAAATTTCAAAAATTTCAAGATCTCTGTTGTAGCTCCTAAAATAATGATTCGTCCCAAATTTGAATACAAGGATGAAACGATGGCCAACTGTCATTTAAATGTAATGAGACAAAATCTGCAAAGTTGAATTATAATGGAGCAACCTTTGTTCATCCCAACATCCTAAAAATTGATTGTGTTAATTTGAATTTGAAGTCAAAATGAACTGGAAAAAGAAGAATGAAATATGGTTGTTCTTGTGCTACCAGACAAAACTGCAGAGGCAGTGTACCAAAAAGCTTAAGAAAGAGCTAAATGGCAAGAGGATGAAACAAAGAAAAGAGGTTGAGAAGAATGTACAGAGCAAAATGATTTTATTTACTTTCAAACTTGACAGCAGATCAAGCATCGTCGCCATCGCTTCCTGCAAGCTGCGGATCATGACTTGCTAAGTAGCTGCTTCCATCAGGACCCAACACCTTGAACCTGCAAAGGTTTTTTTCCAAAGACCACAAAGAAATCAAGAGTTTTGATCGGGTCGATATAAAGGCGAAATCTTCACATCATTATTTACGGAAATGTTGATGGATTATATGCGTAATAAATTTGACATTTGACCAAGATCATTCCTTTCTGATGTTCGTCCAACATGCACCTTGACTAATCTCACGGGAAAACAATCTGGTCCTACTAAAACATTTGGTGACCATCATAAATTGAACCTGTTCTCTCTAAGCCCTTTTATTTTTCCTCATACCCTTATTGACCTCTAGGTCAACCTAGAATGGTTTTTAACAGATAGATGTTGAGAATGTTATCAACAAATTAAGATTTCATCCTTGATTCAAAGTTTTCTGATGTAAAAATGATAAGCCTCAGCTTTCAATTTTATTTATCAACATAGAATAGGGAAGATTCGAGAGCTCCCTTCTCTCTAAAAGTTCTCCTCAGAGAATACAATACTCAAAATAGCCAAAAAGATACCCTCCTCTCATGACACACCTCTCTTATAACAGATTTCCTTACCTTTCTCACTCTACCCCCAATGTAGAGCAATCACGTGGGCCCTCTACCATCAGAATTCCCTCATTACCCCTTACTTCCCGCTCTCTTTCTTTCTTACTCGTCTACGCTCATAAACTTTGGTTATTTGGGGCCTATCAATACCGCCCCCCCAAAGAGCCACCTTGTCCTCAAGGTGAAAATCTGGAAATTGTGTACTTATATCAGTGGCCACCTCCCACGTCGCATCGTCCCTTGAAGCGTGCTCCCAACGAATTAGGACCTCCAGCGAGTCATCACCAATCTGTGATTTTCGAAGACCCAGAAGTTCCATGGGCTGAATTTGTAGGGTCATATCATTCTGTAATTGAGGAGGAATTGGGCACACTGGGAGATTATGGCCCACGGCCTTCCGCAGCACTGAGATATGAAAAACAGGGTGAATAGGGGAATCCTTCGGAAGAGCCACTCGGTAAGCCACAGCTCCCACACGCTCCAGAATTTGAAATGGTCCAATGAAACGAGGAGCCAGTTTGGGATGCCTATGGCGCCCAAGAGACGTTAGTCGGTACGGTCGGAGCTTGATGTACACCCAATCATTAATTTCCAGTTGCACATCCCTTCGCTTCTCATTAGCTGTCTTAGTCATCCGCTGTTGAGCCTTTAATAAGGATGCCTTCAATTTGTCTAGCATTTGATCCCGATCCCGAAGTTGTAAGTCAACCTCCGCCACTGCGGATGACTCCTTCACATACGGCAAAACTTGAGGCGGGGGTCGACCATAAACGACCTCGAAGGGGGTGGTGTTTGCTGATACGTGGAAGGATGTATTATAACTGAATTCTGCCCACGCTACCCACTTTGACCACTGTGTTGGAGTGTTCATTGCAAAGCATCGAAGATAAGACTCAACACTTCTATTTACCACCTCGGTTTGGCCATCCGTCTGCGGGTGATAAGTGGTACTGCGGCGCAACTGAGTCCCCAAGGCACGAAATAATTCTTCCCAAAACAAACTCGTAAAGATCTTGTCACGATCCGAGATAATACTCCGGGGGCATCCGTGTAAACGAACAACTTCTTTCATAAAAACAGCAGCCACAGTCACAGCAGTAAATGGATGTTTCAACAGAATAAAATGTGCGTATTTAGATAAACGGTCCACGACAACCAGAATAGTACCATACCCACTGGATTTTGGTAGCCCTTCGATAAAGTCCATCGAGATGTCCTCCCACACCTTGTCCGGAATAGGTAATGCCTGTAATAACCCCGCTGGAGCCAGAGATAGGTACTTAGCTTGTTGGCACACTGAGCAGTTTGCAACAAATGAATGTACTGCAGCTTTCATTCCCCGCCAATAAACTTCCTTGGACAACCATTGGTAAGTTTTAAGCGCCCCATGGTGGCCACCAACTGGGCTATTATGAAACTCACGGAGAAGGAGAGGGATTGTAGGTGAATTCGCGGGTAGAACCAACCTTCCTTGATAAAACAATAAATTCCCGCACACTTCATAACCCACTGGAGTTGCTTCCCCATCCTGCAAAGCTTTTCCAATGCCAGCGAGAGCGCTGTCAGCCCCTATTTGCTCCTCAAACACGGCCATATTAATGCCATCAACTACACTGAGAGTTCCCAATTCCAGAGCTGGGGGTAAGCGGGACAAGGCATCAACAACCTTATTTTCCAACCCGCGTTTATATTCGATACTGAAATCATAGCTTAGGAGCTTCGCGATCCACCTCTGATAATCTCCGGCAATTACCCGTTGTTCCAATAGAAACTTCAGACTCCGCTGATCCGTTCTAACGATAAACCGTCGCCCAAGCAAGTAAGGTCGCCACTTTTGGATTGCAAAGACAATGGCCATTAACTCTCTTTCGTAGACAGCCTTATTGCGGTGCAAAGGAGGAAGAGCCTGACTAAAGAATGCCAATGGTCGTTGGTCTTGCATCAATACCGCGCCAACTCCCACGCCTGATGCATCGGATTCAATTATAAATGTTTTAGAGAAGTTCGGCAGTCCCAACACTGGAATTGATAGCATCGCGTGTTTCAGCTGAAGGAAAGATTGCTCGACCTCTGTACTCCACCCGAACTTATCCTTATTTAACAGCTGTGTGAGAGGGAAAGCAATGCTCCCATAATTTGCCACGAATTTTCTATAATAACCTGTCAATCCGAGAAACCCACGCAGCTCCTTGACATTACGGGGACTTGGCCACCGTTGCATTGCTTCCACTTTCTTGGGATCAGCCGCTACCCCTTCTTTAGACACAAGGTGGCCTAAGTACTCAATCTGTTCTGCCCCAAACTGACACTTTTTTAGGTTAGCGATAAGCTGGTTTTCGAGCAACACTTGCAACACCTTAGATAAATGTGTTGTATGATCGTTGAGGCTCGGACTGTATATCAGGATGTCGTCGAAAAAGACCAAAACGAACTTCCGAAGGAATGGGCGCAGGACATCATTCATAACAGCCTGAAAAGTTGATGGGGGCGTTGCGTAGGCCAAACGGCATCACTAAGAACTCGTAATGCCCTTCGTGGGTTCGAAATGCAGTTTTGTGAACGTCTGACGGCCGAACTCGAATCTGGTGGTACCCAGATTTCAAATCGATTTTAGAGAATATCGTCGCACCACAAAGTTCGTCAAGCAATTCATCCACCACAGGAATTGGGTACTTATCTGGGATCGTGACACGGTTCAATGCTCGGTAGTCAACGCAAAACCGCCAGCTCCCATCCTTCTTCTTAACAAGGAGCACCGGGCTTGAAAACAAACTTTTACTTGGCTGTATAATGTCGGCCAACAACATCTCTTGCACAAGTCGCTCTATCTTGTCCTTCTGAAATTGCGGATATCGGTAGGGGCGGACATTGACCGATCCTGCTCCAGATTCAAGCTCGATCCCATGGTCTCTGCTGCGGCTCGGGGGTAACAACACTCGCGATTCAAAGACAGCCATGTGAGCCTGCAAAATTTCTTTTAATTTTTCCGGAACCCCTTCAAATTTATTTAACTGAACCACTGGTTCCTTCACCCTTACGTTAACCTCAGCAATACTCAGCTCAACAAGGACTCCCTGATCACCCATTTCGAATGTCTTCATCATCGATTTAAGGGAAACTTGAGATTTTACCAGACTACGATCACCGCGTAGCTGAACCGTCCAATCCCCAATCCGGAAATCCATTATGGATAGGCGGTAATCGAACTGCACCTTGCCCAGCGTCTCTAACCATGATATGCCGAGAATGATATCCGCGCTGCCAAGAGGTAAAGGAAGAAAATCGTGAATAATAGTTAAATCAGAAATGGTGAGAATCACACTTTTGCAAATGCCAGTCCCTTGAACTGGTCCCCCAGTGCCCAATATGATGCCATAGCTGGGAGAGGAAGAAATTTCTAATCCCAATTCCTGGGCAACATCGGTAGAAATAAAGTTGTGAGTGGCACCGCTGTCAATTAATACCACCACCCCATGCCCGCGAATGGTTCCCCGAACCTTCATCGTCTTTGGCGAGTTCAGTCCCACCATTGAATTCAACGACAAGGTCGCTACTTCGGAATTTTCCGTCTCCGTTTCTTCAGTTACCACCACTTCTTGGGTAACCCCTTCATCCACTTGCATCGCTTCTTCGACGGTATCTTCTTCCCCGTCTTGCACAACCATCACCTGCAATTCCTTTCTCTTACAGCGGTGATCCGGAGACCATTTTTCCTCACACTTATAGCAAAGCCCCTTCTCCCTTTTATTCTGTAGGTCACGGTCGGTCATCCGTTTAACAGTCGGAGTCGTCCCTCCTTTCGTGGTTGATTCGCGAACAGGGGTTACAGTTGTCGAAGACCCCCCAGCACCCCGATTATAATTCAACGAAATCGTTCGGGCTGATGACGAGCTTGACCCGCTACTTGACCCACTAGGGTTTGCTGGAGTCTTTGGGCCTGTAGTTGATGCCGAGCCCAACCTTATTTTCTGTTGGACTTTATTGTCATCCTCAATTAATTGGGCCATGATCATTTTAGCCTTTAGGCCCACCGGCCTGAATTTCCGCAACTCGCTCTGGATTTCCTCTTTTAGCCCACATTCAAACTTGCCTTCCAACACGCCGTCGCACACATCCTTGAGGGTTGCCGCATATTGTTCAAATCGCCGGCGATATTCCCTCACAGTGGTTTCTTGTTGTAGCTTCATCAACCGGGCGTAACGGTCTCCTTGCGATGTTGGTCGAAACCTCTCCAGCAACAATCTTCGAAACTCACTCCAAGTGCCCATGGGTGTTCGTTCTTCCTCATACTGGTGCCATGCTAGGGTTTCCCCTTCTAAGCACATAACTGCCGCTTCTAATTTATCCTTCTCCGTTAGCCGATTCACCACGAAATACCGCTCGACCCGATGCAACCATCCATCCGGATCTTCGTCTTCCTCCCCTTTGAAGATAGGGACCTCCAATTTCCTCAACCGCATATCAAACAGAGGTACTTCTCGGTTACTCGGAGCATGAATACCTTCGTTTGCCACTGCGCTTGTCTCGGTACTTTTCTTGGGTTCCTCTGCTTCGAAACCCGATTCCTCCTCCATGAGACGCTTTCCTTTGTCCGTGATGGTTCTTTCCGACGAGGGAGACCCCTTTTCAGTGCGAACCATCCCATCTAACTGGCCAAACATTGCCTTCATCTCTTCTCGAATCAAAGTAAACTGTAAGTCGAGCTTGGTTTCCACATTCGCTTGTTTCTCACCCAACTCTGCAATCTGTGTGGCTAACCCTACTTCCATGTCCACTTGCTTCACAGCCAACTCGGCCAATTTTTCTTCCAACACTACTACTCTTCCTTCCATCTTCCCTACCATTCCTAGTGCACCGCTCTGATACCAAAATTGATAAGCCTCAGCTTTCAATTTTATTTATCAACATAGAATAGGGAAGATTCGAGAGCTCCCTTCTCTCCAAAAGTTCTCCTCAGAGAATACAATACTCAAAATAGCCAAAAAGATACCCTCCTCTCATGACACACCTCTCTTATAACAGATTTCCTTACCTTTCTCACTCTACCCCCAACGTACAGCAATCACGTGGGCCCTCTACCATCAGAATTCCCTCATTACCCCTTACTTTCCGCTCTCTTTCTTTCTTACTCGTCTACGCTCATAAACTTTGGTTATTTGGGGCTTATCAAAAAACTACAAAGTATAGTGGCCTCACATTTCAAGTATATATTTCCCTTCCTTGTACTTCTGGGATTTGTCATAGGCAACCTCCTGGAATTGAAAAAGAGGCATTAGGAGAAGATTCGAAAATCAAAAGGTAAAAGAAAGCAAGAAAAAAAACACAAGATCTTACATATTTCCAACCAAGAATTGAGCCACAACCAACACAAAATATGTCAACAACAGTGTGCAATCCCGTGATCATCATCCGCTCTTCTTGTTCCCCAACTGTGACATTGACACTGCCATGCATTTTGGAAATCAAAATGTTAGCTGAAGGAAATGATTGTGAGACTGTCTGGTATGGAACAATTCAACCTATGAAATAAAGACTGTTGGAATTCCAATCTAATTCCTATGTTATCATCATCCACAAGAGTCCAGAAACAAAATCTAAAGAGTGAAGCACAGACAGCCAGATACCAGACATTATTTATTCGTTCTACAGGTTGAGCTTTACCAGGGACAATGAATTACTCCTGTTAATTAGCTCATAGCATGTTGAGTTGTAGTTAGTTTTTCCTATAAACTACCAAGAAAGACCCGTGCACCATTCCTACAGGAAAGGTTTCAATGAGAACGGGAGAAAGGAAGCATGAATCATAGAAAACTAAGCAGAGGTAATATTCTCGTTCCAACTTCTACAAAGTGCAGTGATGCCATTTAAATAAAGCTAAATATTGAACATTTTGTTTTGCACTTGGAAATAGGACCATTATATACATGTCCAGGATTCCAATGAATCTAAATGCCCACGTTTCAGTTAACTCCAAATGTTATCATAAAGATGAAAGAGTAATACTCACACGTTATTAAACAAGTAAGCCTTCCCATGCCTGCAATGAAAAGTCTGAAACAAAAACAAAGCAGAATTCTGTTGGTATATCCATTTATCTTTCTGATACTATATACAGATATGGTAAAAAAAAGAATATGGCTATAAATATAAATGTAAAAGTCCTCGGGAACAAATTTTCTTGTAATATTATGAAGTAGGTGTGAGATTGAAAAAGCATTGTGTCTATCATGAATGTAAAGTGTAGGATTAGTGAATAGATAGGGAGGGCCTTCAGCATCCTAAAATAACAAAAGATAAAAACTGGAAGCATGAGTAACAATGCATATAAACGAACCTTTCTCAAAATAAGGAACAATCTAGTTCTTGACATTAATATACCAATACTGAAATTGACGAACCATTTTATACAATAAACACAGGTTCTAAAAGCACCTCAACAACCATAGGAAAAGAACATATTCAATAGCCAAAAGGCTCAAATTCCTACCACCCACATAACTAAAATTACTCAGAATTGACATGAAATTATAAGGGTGGATGGAGTCTTCAGGAAAAGGGAGTATTGCATAGGGCAATCGTATAAATACTTGAATGAGCATGCAATTAGAATCTCTATAAGCACTAATCAAACATCTGATATTTCTGATAAGTAAGATAAAATTTATGACCATATGAGCAAGGATTTACCACACTAGTTCTTCCCCCCCAAAACAAATCAAATCGTTAAATCAATCATCAATCAATCAAATAAGTGATTATGTAAGTCACTCAGATGAATGCACAAGTAATCTAACAAAGAAATCAAGAACCCAGGCAGCAAATTAAGGAAAAGATAAAGACAGGATTAGGGATTAAAACAGAGAACAATTTTCTTATAATTCCTAGTTTGTAAACGTAAACTAAGTCTAAGGACTATTCAAAAGCGATGAATCAAAATTCTCAACACGGATGCGTGGTCCCAAAGCAATAAGTACCTTTTTTCCTAAATCAAACTTTCAGAGCATTAAAGAACCTTTTTCTCATACAGACCAATATCATTTTACTTTACCAAAATAAACACTCGAAACAGAAAAGTTCCTCAAGTTCCTCACTGGTAAGCCTCCATCAAACACAACTCAAGAAGAAAAACCAACAAAATGCAACAAAAACATCAGCAAAAAAAAACTTGTGGACTACTCAAATGTGCATGTGGAATAGAGGAATAGGATTAAATACCCTTGAAATTATGTCTTTCGAAAGGGCGAGATGAGTTTTACAGTGTTTGCAACTATAAAAATTTCCTTCCAGAGTAATAAAAAATAGCCTTCCCATTATCTCCTCTCCCCGCAGCAATATCTCTACCAATCCTCGATTTCCTTCCCTGCAGAACAACAGAATCAGCTTCCGTTCGAAGAGAAACAATTACAAATGATTCGAAAAACAAAGACAATTTACAGGAAATCGATCTACTGAAGAAGAAGATAAAGATCGGCATGATTGACCGTACAATGCAAATTCTGGGAAGGCTGAAACTGAGGAAGAAGAGGAAGCGGAATGAGAATCGGATGATCGTCGCCGTCAGTCACAGATTGTATTCAACAAGAAATCGAGAAGAAAGGGAGAAAAATATAAGTGCGATCAATTTTCAATACCAGTATTTATAAAGTCGAAAACGCATGCGAAATTGAAATTGAAATTGAAATTTCAGGTTCAATTAGAATTATTTTATATGATATATTTCTATAGTCTATCACTCCTCCAATTCATATCTTTTGTAATCACTGTTTTGTTCTTAGATTTGTTATTTGTTATCTCAAAAAATCTAAAAAAAAAAATTGTTATTTAGGCCCGGTTTGATAACCATTTGGTTTTTGGTTTTTTGTTTTTGAAAATTATGCTTGTTTTCTCCCAATTTTCCTACCATGGTTTTTATATTTGTCAATGACACGTTTGAATTCCTAGCCAAATTTAAAAAACAAAAACAAGATTTTGAAAACTACTTTTTTTTTTTTTTATTTTCAAAAACCAAAAACCAAAAACCAAATGGTTATATCTAGTTTTTTGTTTCAGAATTTTTTTTTATAGATTTTTTAAAGAAAAATATATATAAAGTATAAAGATTTATACTTTATGTTATTAATTTAAATAGTATTTTTTTTACAATAAATTAAAGATATATGTGCTCAAAAAAATAAAATAAAGATATATGATTTTTTTTTTTTTGTCTTTATTGTCAAAATTATTTTTTAAAAATTATATTATTGTTTGACTTATATGAAATGGAGTTATCAATCCAAAAAGAGTCTTCATTTTAAAGGAAATACTTAATTTATTTGTTAAAGAAAAAGTCCTCTATAAAAATACATCAAAGGGAAAAAAATTATATTAAAAAATAGTTATCCAAATGTATATATGTTTTTCACTCAATTTTAAATTTTATTTAAAGAAAACATAAAATTGGTATGAAAAAGATTTGGCATCGTCCTACTCAATCAAATCAATCCAATGCATTTGACTTTTATTTTTAATTCTCTTTCATGTTTTACATTTTTTTTAAACCGTTGCATATTTGACATTTTTTTTTTTTTTTTTGAGATTTTGACTTTGTGTTTTATAAGTTACATTTGTTATATGATTCTTTATGTGTTTTAAAATTAGTTGTTTTTTTTTTTCGACAACGTGTAGGGGTGGAGATTGAACTTCTGACCTAATAAGTTTTTATGCTGAGTGAGTTATGTTCTTAGAGCTAAAATTAGTTTTCTTAGACTAAAATTAGTTATTTTAAACTTTAACCATTGTTTTAAATATAATTCAATTCAACTCAAGTGACAAGTGACAAAGTATCCTCCATAAAAAAATCTTGGTCGGTTGGTTAATAAGGATTATGGAAAAAATAAAGGGTTTCAAGAGAATCGTGTTCTAGCTCTAGTGAGAATAATTCCTCATTAATTTTTTTTATTCTTTTTTAATCTCAATTAAATCAAATAATTATTTTAATAAAATTTTAAATAGTTAGCCTTTATGAAAAATATTTATTAATTTTCAATTAAATAGTTAACTATTCACATAAATCTTCATTTAAATAGTTAATTTCTTTTAAAAAAAAATCGCTAGACAAATTTTTTTTAGAAGAATCGTTAGATAAAATTCTTAAATCTCCTTAAGAAAAAAAAATTCATATCAAATTATATAATTATCTATATATATAATTCAAATGTTTAATGTATAATTCAAACCTATCTAATTATCTAAATCATTAACCATATAACTTAAAATATATATATATCAAAAAATAGGAAACAAATAAATGAGGTAGAGAATGAGAAACAAAGATGGGAATACATTTCTCGTTCTCATCTCCTCCGTTTAGCTTGGAAAATTTCCTCCCCACTCCTGGCTCTATTGGGGTGGATCTCTCCACACGACCCTCTCCTCGTGAGGCAAATGGATATCTCTATTTTGGTTGACGTTATAATGTCTAAACTAATTGAGCTATGCTTCACCATTAAATTTTTTGTTTGGATGTATAGTTCATAACATAAAAACCATAAAATGAATTTCGTTACATTTTCAACTACTTATAGTTAAAAGGTTTATATGAAATATTGTTTTCTCAAAAAAAAAAAAAAAAAAAAATTATATGAAATAAACCAAAATATAAAATTTATTGGAAGTTTAAACTTGAAATTGAGATTCTAATATTTCAGATTTGTTTGATAACCATTTGGTTTTTGAAAATTAGGTTTGTTTTCTTTCAATTTCTTTACAATAATTTTCATCTTCGAGGGACACATTTGATTTTTTAGCCAAATTCCAAAACACAAAAACAAAATTTTGAGATCTCGTTTCATAACCATTTAGGCCCTGTTTGATAACCATTTGGTTTTTGGTTTTTGAAAATTAAGCTCATAAACACTACTTTCACTTATAAGTTCTTTGTTTTTTCATTTACCCTCTTTCCATGTTTTCAAAAATCAAGTCAATTATTGAAAACTAAACAAAGTAGTTTTCAAAAACTTGTTTTTGTTTTTGGAATTTGGCTAGAAATGCAAATATGTCTTTAACAAAAATGTAAATCATTCTCAGGAAATTGAGAGAAAATAAGTTTAATTTTCAACTTCTCAAAAAAAAAAAAAAGTTTAATTTTAAAAAACCAAAAACCAAATGGTTATCAAACGGCGTCTTAGTTTTTAAAATTATGTTTATTTTCTCCCAATTTCATTACTATGGTTTTCACAGGAGACATTTATGCAAAGAAATAGCTGTTTTCCGTATCAATTTAATAATGTAAAACAAAATTTTCCAATTGTCTTTAATAGTTTTTTCTGTTCAAACTTCCAATTTTCTTCCAAATAATAGGTTTTTCATATTTAAGTCTTTTTTTTTTTAAATAAAAGACGACATATTATTACGCCACTCGGACAAAACGAGAAAGGTCATACTCGACCTGATTACAAAGCCAACTTGGATAATAACCAATCCAAATTTCATTACATTTAACAATTTTAGCATATTTGGCTATCTCATGAGCAGTGTTATTGATTTGCCTAGACAGAAAATGAAAGAAATATCGCTAAATTCTGACAACAAACTCCAAATTGACTCCACCATTGACTCCACATCTCTCCAAACAGCAGCATCTCGATTTATAAATATTAGTTGTTAATGTAACAGATTGCAGCTATAGGTTGTTACTTTCCTCAGCTATATATTCATGAGGGATGATCCATGTATTCATTGAGTTTTAATGACTGAATAATAAAACTCTCTCTTTTCCCTCGCTACTTGTGTTATGGTATCAGAGCAAAGTTGATATTTGAGGGATTATTTTGTTACACATTTTTTTCCTTCCTCTTTCGTCTCTATTTACACACCCTTTCTCTTGAGCCTCGCTATGGAATCTAATACAGTTTCTGCCACGATTTCTTCATCCTCGACTCATCTAGAATCATCAAGTCTTGAAGCTCAGTTGAATCCTTATGCCTTGCATCATTCAACTGCTCCGACCACAACTCTAGTTAATCAGCAACTTGTTGGTGCTAGTAATTACATTTTATGGAGTAAAGCGATTCTTCTTGCTCTCTCTGGAAAGAACAAGATTGGCTTCGTTAATGGAACAATTACGAAACCGGAAGGCTCCCTTTCATCGGCTTGGCAGTGTAATAACGATATAGTGACTTCGTGGATAGTCAATTCAATTTCTAAAGAAATTGTCGCAAGCCTTGTTTACACTGGTTGTGCGAAAGATGTGTGGGACGAACTGAAAGATCGTTATTGTCAAGTTAATGGTCCACACATTTATCAAATCCGTAAAGAACTTGCCACTATTACTCAAGGATCTCTTTCAGTTGAAGCTTATTACGTAAAGATTACGACTCTGTGGCAAGAACTTGCCGAATATCGACCTACTGACAAATGCTCTTGTGGAGGTTCGAAATCGCTTTTAGATTTCTTGAATTCTGAATTTGTTACTATTTTTTTAATGGGATTAAATGAATCCTACGCACCTTTGTGAACGCAAATCTTGCTAATGAATCCTCTGCCAGCAATCAACAAAGTGTTTTCTCTTGTTATTCAAGAAGAACATCAAAGATCCACAGGGAACGTTTTACCATCCATTGAATCTACTGCTCTCTTGGCTGCTTCTGATAACAGCAAACGAGCAAACAATGATCGTTCCAAGAAGAGAGAACGACAACGTCCTCCACCTGTATGCTCTCATTGTGGCATCAAAGGACACGTTATTGATCGCTGCTATAAACTCCATGGTTATCCTCCCGGTTATAGGTTTGGGAATTCTAATCAGAAATCTCAAGCTCCTAGTTCTTCCGCTGCTGCTAAGACTAATCAGTCTGCTTTTCTTGCAAGTCTCAGCACTGATCAGTACACACAACTGATGAATATGTTTCAGTCGCACTTATCAGTCGACAAGTCTATTGAAAATCCCCAAACTGAAGTGAATCATGTTGCAGGTACATGTTTTTCTATTTCCTCTTCTAATCAGAGTCAATTTCTTAAAAAATGGGTGATAGATTCCTGTGCCTCCAGTCATATTTGTTGTAATCAGTCTTTCTTTGTCAATATACGGCCTGAGACTGGTATTTCTGTCACTTTGCCTAATCAGAATCGGTTTTTCTATTCAGTATATTGGTGATGTGAGATTGGGAGAAAATCTATTGTTGTCAGATGTCCTGTTTATACCACAGTTCTCGTATAATCTGCTATCAGTCAGTGCTTTGCTAAAGGATTCTCGTTACTCTGTTACATTCTCTGATTCTACTTGTTTTCTTCAGGACAAGTCTGTATTGAAGAGGATTGGCAAGGTTGAGTTGGTTAATGGACTTTACTTGCTTGATTTTCCTGCTATATTACCTACTAATAAGACTGAAGTTTCGGCCCTGGTATGTAGTACTTCATTTGATACCTGGCATCAACGATTAGGACACTTATCTTCTGCAAGATTACATTCTTTGAAGCAGAGTTTGAATTTTTCTCCTTCTCATAATAATGTTTGCCATATATGTCCTTTGGCAAAACTACGTCGTTTGTCTTTTCCTGCTAATAATCATGTAGCTGAACAAACTTTTGATTTAGTACATTGTGATATTTGGGGGCCTTTTAGTACAAAGACTCATGCTAGTTATTCATATTTTTTGACTCTAGTTGATGACTGCTCTCGTTTTACTTGGGTGTATTTGCTTAAACACAAGAATGATGTCTTACATGTTATACCTCGCTTCTTTAAACTGATTGAGACTCAATTTTCAAAAGTGATCAAAGTATTTCGATCTGACAATGCCCCAGAATTACAGTTTAAAGATTTTTTTGCTTCCACTGGAACAATACATCAGTTTTCTTGTGTTGCTACTCCTCAGCAAAATTCTGTTGTCGAAAGGAAACATCAACATCTTCTTAATGTGGCTAGAGCTCTTATGTTTCAGTCTCATGTTCCTCTTGTTTTTTGGGGTGAATGTGTTTTAACTGCCGCATACCTTATAAACAGGACTCCCATGCCGTTATTATCACATAAGGCTCCTTATAAAGTTTTGTTTAACATAGATGTTGATTATTCTCTCTTGCGAGTTTTTTGGTGCCTGACTTGCAACTACCTTGTCAGTACATAGAACAAAATTTGATCCGAGAGCTACTCCGTGTGTTTTCATGGGTTATCCAGCTGGCGTAAAAGGATATAGACTTTATGACATACAAAAGAGACAATTCTTCATTTCCAGGGATGTTCTTTTCTATGAGCATTTATTTCCCTTTCAGACAAATAAAGGTGATGCTATTTCTACCACACCATCTTTTTTACAGCAATTTGTATTGCCTTGTCCTATTTCAGAAGAGGTTTCTCTTCCCTGTGCCAGTAGTGCGAATCCTTCTTCTTGTAATGATGCTACTGAGGTTGAAACTCTGAATTTTAATGGGGGCGATTCTAGTCCTGAATTTATAAGGACCAATGCTGATGCTCTTCCTTCTATGGATAATTTTGATAATGATGCTACAGTTGTTCCTAGTACCAGTACTACAGTTGTTCCTAGTACCAGTACTAATGTTGTTCTTCCAGAAGTTGATGTTCTTGTTTCTAACTCTATTGCTCCAAGGCGTTCTAACAGAAGCAAACATCCTCCTGCTTATCTAAAGGACTTTCACTGCAACTTATTAACACAGTCTATTTCTCCATCAGCAACCCCCTTTCATTTCAGCAAATACATTTCTTATGAGGGCTTTTCTTTGACTCATAAACATTTCTTGTTAAATGTTACTACTGTTTATGAGCCATCCTTTTATCATCAGGCTGCAAAGTTTCCTCAGTGGCAACAAGCAATAAAAGATGAACTTGATGCTATGGAACGCACCAAAACTTGGTCCATTGTATCCTTGCCTACGAATCACCATACAATTGGTTGTAAATGGGTGTATAGGGTCAAATACAAGCCTGATGGATCTGTAGATAGGTACAAAGCCCGTCTAGTGGCCAAAGGGTATAATCAACAAGAAGGCATTGATTTCTTAGACACATTCTCTCCGGAAACTTTCTCTTTTCCCTCGCTACTTGTGTTAATAAACTTAATTGCCATTAAGCTATATGATTCAATGATGAGATTCTTGCAACCCAGAAGGTGGGCTTGTTTTAGACCCTCATAAATGGCCCATAATTCAGCTAGGTGGGCTTCCATGGAAAAGTCAAAATATAATGAAGAAGCAAACACCACTTTTCCTTCATTATTTCTACAAACAGATCCAACACCTGTTACTTGGGCAGAGGGGCTACAAGCGGAATCCGCTTGGAGGAGGCTTCCAACATGCATCCGCTTGAAACGATTCACTCTCTGCCTTCAGATTCCTCTTCTTCGGGCCTTCATTTGCATGACGATATGATTCCAGGTACTTCCTAATCCATTTACTCTTTTGAATAAGATGATGGTGAAACTCTTCCACCTATCCAATTTTGTCTTTTTTTTTTTTTTTTTTTTTTTTTTACAAAAATCCTTCTATACTTCTTCGAAAATAGTCTGCCTCTTATACCAACTTAATTATAAAAACGTATTTACTAAATTAAAAAATAATAATGTTTAGCTTACATATTGCTTAACTCATATGGCATGTGAAAATATTTTATTCTAAATTATTATTATTATTGTTGATGGTCAAATTTGGTCGGGAGGAACTCACCTGACCTTCACGTGTCACCAACGGTAAAAAATTTATTTGAAAGGGGGAAGACGTGGCCTGCAAGACAAGGAAACCTGCACACCGATGTGGTGCTTGCCACACCGCCTCCGGTGCTTAAGTCAGAAAACGGAAGGTGGAGAGCAAGGGAGCAAGAGGAGAGAGTAGAGAATAGAGTTCGGGATTAGAGTTCGGACCCCTTCTTCAGTGGCGAAGAGGGGTATAAATACTTGCTCATGCTCCTAGGGTTTTTAGGAATTCAGAGGCGTTTCGGGACAAACCAAGCGGAATCGGGGCGGCTAGAGGCAGTAGGGACCGAGCGGAGGCAAACGAACTCGGCCCAAGGCCGAGTCCGACCAAACTTGGCCCGACCCGTTGGTCCGGTCTTCCTCTGGGTTGTTTCCTGGTCCTATCTCCGCCCGGTTGTCATCGTCAGCTCTTTGTACATTATGGTGGTCCAAAATTATCTATAACAATTATTATTATTATTATTATCATTATTTTGGTATTGCAGTAGAGAAACATCTTAATTAAAAATTAACATAAATAAGTATTTAACCAACCCTGTTATTCATAAATAAATATATTATTCCAAAACATATTATTCAGTCACTTTCCATTTGAAAAAAAAGAGTTAATTTCATTATTTATGAAGACAAAAATAATTGTAAAACTAACCTAACAATCAACATAAATAACCAACCATGTTAGAAAAAATATTCAATCTAATTTTTTAAATACTTTAGATGGAACTTTTGTAAATAAAATACCTATTTAGATCTTCACTCCACTCTTTCCTTTGAACCTAAATATGATTTTTTTTTTCTTTTCTTTTCAATTTTTTTTAGAACACCTTTTTATTTTTTTTATAATATGTGGGAGTGGGAGGATCGAACCACAGACCTCGTGATCATCAGTTCAACTTTTATATCAGTTGAGCTAAGCTCTTGATGGCTTAAATATGAATATGAACTTAAATATGAACTTCCACTGAAGAATAATTGTGAGAAAAATAGCTTCAAAACACGTTTATTTACTAATAAAGAATTGTTATCATCAACCGTATTAAACGTAATACATGAAACATTAATTATCAATGCCTTATAAGTATAAGAAATATATTGTTAAAAAAAAAAAAGGCTTTTCTAATTTTTTTTTGTTGATAAGATATTATTGCAATTATACATCATGATATTTGATTTTCAAATAATTTTTTAAAATTAAAACCACCTAATATAGATCCATCATTATTACCTATAGTTTCAAAAAATAAATTAATAACATTTTCTTTGTCATAGGCGTTATTAATATATAATTTGACATACGGATTTCGAATGAAAGTACTTACAACTCATCATATTACTCGGTCAAGTTTTTACAAACTAGAGAACACATCAACACGTAAATTCGAGGAGCTTAAGAAGAGGAGAATGTGTCAATAATGGTGGTGTGGAGTGGGTCACTCAGATGGGTTGCCCAGTTGTTGAGCGGGCCTTTGCCAGTGACAGCAGCTTGAACAGCGAAGCCAAGGAAGGCAACCATGGCAAGGCGAGCATGCTTGATCTCAGCCAATTGTAGGATGGCTTTCTTTTCGGGATCCTCGGCCAAGCCCAAGGGGTCAAAATACTTGCCTCCAGGATACAATCTCTTCTCGGGGTCGAGCTCGGAGTTCCTTTGAAACTCGATGTATCCGATCACGAGAACTTCGATCCAGATCAATGTGGTGATGGAGAAGGGAAGGGGCTGCCCAAGGTAGGATGAACCTTCCACTAATTCTACCTGCATTTTTGTTTTCACAATTTTGGTTCATCAATGATAATTCTTTGGATGAATAATGGAAATTTTAATGTGGGTTAGTTGTAATTTTTTCTTTAAAAGGCAGAGATTAATGATAGGGAAATAATACAAGGATAAGTGGGAAAAGAGATTGGTGTAACTATGTTTAAATTCAAGATGATTAAGAAGGAAGAAGTTAAGATTCATTGTTTTTCCTCTTCTTTTTTTCTTTTAAAATTGAAATATTGTTAATTGAGTTTAAATTACTCTTATTTTAATTTTTATGAGTCATACAAGCTGATCTGCAAAATTGAAAATCCATGTATTTCACATGTTGCAGAAAATATACCATTCAAAATGTCATGATAACTTGCCACTTTATTGAAGTTCTTAGACAACCAATAAGAAAATTGTGTGTTTATCCAATAATATATATATCAAGAAACATAAAATTTTTTTTTATTAAAAAATGTCCTTAAACAAAGAAAGAGAAAATAATTTTAATACCATACATATATACAAATTAATAAATACATGGTTAAATTATCAATTATACCCCTGAACTAACAAAAATTTCATTTTAGCTCTTGAAATTTGAAAGTTCGAGGGTATTATTGAAAACAACTCCATAGTTCAAGGGTATTTTTGATAATTTAACCAAAATACATTAACCATACCTAAATTATTACGATACATGCATACTCAATGAAATCTAAATAATGCATGCGTTTAAATTTCAATATATATATTTAATAAAATTTCTCATAAATATGAACTAACTAAATATAATTGAAGAGAGACTAATTCCAATTCCTACTCTAAAATTTTATTAATTTACTAAGTACCATACCCAATTTCAACATTCACCCATGGTGAAAATAGTACAATTGAAAATATATGAGGTAAGCAAAAACTTTTCTAAATAATATAGACTAATTGGAAAAAGAAACATTCCACCAATATATTTACCTATTTGTGAATAATATTCATTTTGTTTTTACTTTTTATTTTTGACAACATGTAGAATTGAGAGATGATATCTTTTGATCATTGGTACAAACATTGTATCAATTGACCTATGCTAAATTAATATAATAATACTATAGAATGCTTTAACCTTGATCATTAGTATCAAAATACATTTTGTTGGAAAAGAAAAAAAAAACTATTTATCTATTTATTTTATATCATCCTCATATATAAAATGCTAAATTAATATAATAATGCAAGATGTAATTTACCAAAATCATAATAAAGAAACTAAAAATGGATGAAAAGAAAAATAAAAAATAAAACTCACCTTTCCGGCGTCTTGCCAAGTGACGCCAGTGAGCCATTCAACAGAGAGAGCACCGAGTGTGGCCAACATGGCCCACCTTCCATGGATGAGCTCGCACTCACGGAATCTCTGCAATCCAAAAACCTCCGTGTACGGCTGAAACGGCGTCGATTTCACTTCCGAGCTCTCGAATCTCGTTCCGATTATATCTCCGGCCACATTCTTCGCCAAGTTCTGGTCCAACGAGTCCAGATCGTACTGCAAATACTCCGCCGGTTTCCCCAACCCGAACGGATCGAACCCGTAGTCGCCGACCAGGCTTCCGTCCAGCCATTCCGGCGCCTTCGCTCCGGGGAACCACAGCGGCCGGTCTGATATCTGCTTCGACGACGGCGATTTCTTCGCCGGGCTCTTCTTTTTGCCGAATGAGAATCGGGCTTGGACTCGCCCGGAACTCGGCCGCACGTCGGCGAGGCGCGTTCCGATGAAGGAGGAGGTTGCGGCGGAGGTGGCGGCCATTACGACGGCGAGAATTTCGCGGCGAGTTGAGAGGGGGGGAAGGGTGAGTGTGTGATGGAATTGGGGATTTTGGTTGGGTTATTATGTGGTTCAGAAAGGGGAATTGTGATCGGCGATTGCCACATAATCTGTGGTGGTGGTTTTGTGTCCGTTGGATTGTGAGACGAATCCATCTGACGGCTCTTGTGCGTCCTGGCCTTATCTCTTCCTTATCCCGTTGTACTGGAATGGTGGGGTCGAAGCGTCGACGTGGCACGCCATTTTGTTTGAGAAGTTTGTGGTTGTTGTTTCTCCTCAGAGGGAAAATCTTTGATATTTAATAAAGTTTTTTAAGGTTAAAAAAAAAAAACTATGGACCCTTATTTTATCCAATTGACCTACTATTATACCAAAACATCACTTATTGGAATCTAATTAACACATTCCACCAACATTAGAATCTTAGTGTAAAATTTGGAAATGTTATTAGAACTTATTATAAGTATAAAGAATAAATAGACACAATCATGATAATATGAACATTGAATTTATAATTTAATCTAAAATAAATTTAATGATGATGTGATACATTCTCAAAATATTGTAGATTGATTGGTTAGGACAACCTTAATTATTTAAAAATTTAATGCATTTCTTAACTACATTTTCACTCTCATTTCTCTCCTTTTAATTTGATTTGTAAGATCTAATTAATAATTTATCCACATCTAAACTTTTTTTTAATATTGAATCTCTCCAATTTCGGAAAGTTTGAAATGCAATCAAGATCGAATCTCTAGGCCTTACCCACAGATTATAATGGAATCAGACTCAGCGAAAGCAATCACAATGCTTAATCGGGAATCCCTCGATGTCTCTTTCTCCTTCTGTCGGCGGGAAGGCAACGGTGAAACGCATTTCTTGGCACGTATGGCTTACAACCATGAGAAGATGGTTGATTCAAGCTCCATTTTTTTTTTTTGTCGATTCCACTCCAGAAGAGGGATTTTTTTGTCTTCTTTTTTACAAAAGAGTTTTAATGGGGGTGGTTGTATGGTTGGTTCTTAATTAATGAAGTTTCTTTTATAAAAAACAAAAAAAAAAAAAAAAAAACTTTTTTTTTTTTTTTTTAATAATTTACTACATTTCTTAACTTCATTTTCACTCTTATACGTGCTCTTCCATTTTAATTTGATCTGTAAGATCTAATTAATAATTTATTCACATCTAAACTCTCTCTTTTTTTTTTAAAAAAAAAAAAGATGACACATATCTAAACGTGAGAACTACTAATCTAATACCGTATTTTGGCTATTAGTAAGATGCAAAGTACTTAATCAAACTAGAATAAATTTAATTATATTTAATATACACAATTCTCAACCCATCACACTGCATGTATCAGCTAATTTATTTATTCTTCAATAAGTCAAAACATTACTGATAATTTAGTGCAAGAATTTTAAAATAGTAATAATAATAATAATTGTCAAAATGAGCTTAGCTCAGCGGTAATTGGCATGTATCATCGATCATAAGGTCAGAGGTTCAAATCCTCCCACCTCCAAAATGTTGATGTACTCAAAATAATAATAATAATAATAATAATTTAGTGCAAGATTGAACCTCCCCCACATTTGATTCCTTAACTTAAAAAATGTTAAATAATATATAAAATACAATTTTTGTCTCTAAGATTTAGGTTAGTTTTCATTTTGATCCTTAAATTTGAAAACTCAAAATTTTGTATCTACCGATTTGGATTTTGTTTTATTTTGGTCCCATCATCCAATTTTTTTAAAAATTATTTTCTCTCCCTCTCGTGAGCACCACCAACCACCTTCTTCCTCTTGCTTTCTTCTTCTTGGCGATTCATGAGGAGCCAACGACGGCGGTCTCTCGTCGCCAGTGAACACGTCCACAAAGATCTACAACGACCCTTTTCTCCAGCAAACTCCACGACAACGCGCCTCTTTACGGACGACCTTTGAACACAAAAAAAAAAAAAAAAAAAACCCCACAAACAAGTGGCAAACTACTCCCACGATTCCCCTATGTTTATCCTGTTGGAATGATTCTTCTTCGATTTTGGACTAGACTAAGCTTAGATCTAGGCTTGTTCCAATCGGATTCGAAGGGGAAACCTTCATGGTTTATTTTTCTTTTTATTTTTAATAAAAAACAGTGAAAGAAAGGGAGGAAGAGAAGAAAAAGGGAGGAGAGGGAGGAAGAAGAAAAAAAAGGAGGAAAAGGAGCGAGAAAAAAGGGAATGGAAAAAGCAACCGACTCCAACATCGGTAGTGGTTCCAGCAGTGGTGGGTGGTGGTGAAGAAGAAGAAGAGAATGATGAAAAAAATAATAAAAAATAGTGTCACGTCAGCAATCCGTTAGTAATTAACGAAAAATTGGATGAATTTACCAAAATGAAACAAAATCCAAACCTCATTGGCCAAAATGTCGAGTTTTCAAACTTAGGGACCAAAATGAAACTTAACCTAAACCTCAGGGACCAAAAGTATATTTTTCCCTAGTTTCTTTGTCTTCCTTTCTCTTACTTGTAAAAAATTTATAGTTGTATTTAGGTAAGTTTTTTAAGTTAGAATTTCAAGAGGAATCTATAGTTCAATAGTTAAGACATTTTTACTTTTCTAAGAAGTCATAAGCTTGAATTCCGACCCGAAATGAGAATATTTAAAAGAAAAAAAAGTTGAATGCAACAAGAGAGAGAGACCCGAGGGCATTAGTGCGAGGGATTTTGTAAGCATCAGGATGAGAGCTGTCATAGAGTTGCACATCATCACCACTAGTTGAAGAACGAAACATTTTAGAAGTGGAAGAGATGAAGACTTTGAAAATCGTCGTAATCGGGCTACCTCTTGGCCTCTTACCATGATAAGAAACAACGCCACTGAAGAACAAAATGGTAGCCAATAATTCAAAAATTGCAGGAATTCCAAACCGAATGGACTATGATTTTATGTAGAAAAGTGTAATGCCTGCTAAATATATAAGGAAGATGAGTCACATTGGAAGCACCACAAAAACCCGCCATTACTCTATAATATACGCTGTTGTCTGTTTCATTTTTTGTTTGCTCCGCCATGAATCTTTGAATTGTTGCGAAATGATCTGAGACTCCTATGGAGATTAACCCTAAAGCGAAGAAGATGATTCTTTGTGTGTCAGAAATGCATTTTGGTCGATTTTCGTGGCATATTCCATTAGCTTGTGGAGTTAATAGTGATAAGAGAACCCTAGCCTCTGTTAGATCAACAAATTATTGAATTCGCAACATTTGTTATAAGTGAGAAATAGATCTATTCTTTTAAACATGCCTAACAATTATTATAATTGCAATCACAATATAATGGTCAACTTAAACCAAATAGTGTAGGCTAGGTAAAATTTTGGGATAAGTTTTTTTTTTTTTTTTTTTTTTTTTCCTTCTTCTTCTTCTTTCCTTTTTTTAATATTAGAAATACAATTTTGGGATAAGTTAAATTATTGTCATTGTCATTTATTCAAATCTTAGTATGTCACTCGAGATGCTGGCGATAAAAGAAGGAATCAACGCTTACCGAGAAGAAGGCCGAAGTAGATCATCTCCGATCATCGTAGAGGAGAATGTGCAATTTATAAGAGAGCTTATTCCTCAAATGTGAGAGTTATTAGGAGTGTCAAGTCAAGTCAACCTTAATTTCTTAATAAGGAAACTCTGGATTTTTTAATTTTAATTTTGAATATTAATGGAGGGAAAATGTTATTTATTTATTTATTTATTTATTATTATTTTATTTTATTTTATTTTAAGGATAAGGCTTTTTTGACAATGAAAATAATGCCTCTTTTTCACACCCTCATGGCTCTTTAATAGGAACATGTATCTTATTAATAGAGAGAGATGCTTTAGATTTTCTAAATCTAAGAAGGCTTGGCCCTAGTGATCGTCTTTCTTAATTAATACCTAAATCATTTTCTTTATTTATATTTTTTTAGTGTTTATCCGCTCCTTCTAAGGAAAGTTTATTTATTCGGTTTTTTATTTTAGGAAATTGAGTTTTTCTCTTTCTCACACTTCCTTTACAATGGTTTTCCATCTTTCTAAGAGAACATTTGAATTCCCAACCAAATTCTAAAAATAAAAACAAATTTTTAGAAACTATCTTTTTTAGTTTTCAAAACTTGAGTCCGATTTTAAAAACACTTGTAAAAAGTAGATGACAAGACAAAAAAAACTCATAGGTGGAAGTATTGTTTATAAGCTTTATTCATAATATATTCATATTAAAAATAAAGGATCTTGGAAAAACTTTTTTTATACTATTGTACCCCAATTCAATTTCTAAATTTACAAACACGTAATTTGTCATTGATTACACATCAACAAATTCTAAAAGACAAAGAAAAAGAAAGAAAGCCTCGTGAACAAATTCTAATAGTACACATCAACAATTCTAACGATGTGGTTTAACTAGTCACATCATCGATTGGTCAATTAATGGTCAATGGAGCTCACGACCTTTTATAGCTATTCTCCAAACTTCACAAGATCCTTTCGAAACTTTAAGATTGAATAGACAACAAACTCAAATAAAGGTTGAAAAGTTTATTTTATCTTAAAATTAAAGAAACATGTGCTAAGATACATCCCACTATTCCCATCATACTACCTAGAATTTTTTATAAAATTAGCACATCCTCACAAGTCATAGGGCCCATTTGGTAACGTTCTCGTTTCTTGTTTCATGTTTTCAATTTTATTAAGAAATCTAAGCATTTAATAACTATGTATGTTTCTTGTTTCTCGTTTTTTTAGAAACACTCCCAAAATTTGTATAAAACTTTTGGGAACAACTAAATTAGTTTCTCTTTTTTTGTTCATGTTTCCCATTTTTTCCAAACATAAATAAGAATATAGGTTTATTATTATTGAATGTATAGGTGTTAGAGTTATGAAATTTTATTTTTCTTTATTAAAAATGAAGAAACGGAAACAAGAAACGAGAACGTTACCAAACGGACCAAACGAACCCTAACTTTTTAGCGAACAAACACTTAGAACTTTTTTGAAGATGATTGGTCGTTTAGCAGCAACAACAAGAGATTAAATCACAACAATTTTCTACATATTCAGAGATATCATTCTCATCATCATCTTCAACATCATATTGACGATTCTCCATCTCTGCATTCTCTCCACTAAAATCTTGAAAGCTGTAACCAATGGGAACCAGAAAACAGAGCACAAAATTCACAGCGCTCAATGCGGCCAATGTCCAATAGTAATTGTCCAATCGGCTCTGATTCGAAGTCCTCTGAAACCAATTCTTTCCTCCTCTGCTTTCACTTACCTTCCCTACAATATCAACCACCGCCACAGCGCCAATAAACCCTAACCCTAGAAATCCGTTCATAATCCGCGCCAGAAACAACCTAATCGACAGCGGAGCTTGAAAGTATGTGACTAAATACATCGATTGCGCCGCAACTCCATAGGCGGCGCCATTGAGAACGTATTGAAAAACAAGCCATCCCATGGCCATCGGGATTCTCGCCTCCGGATCCTCCGTCAGGCCGTGGCGGCGAATCACCGCCAGGCGTCGGGATTCGATTCTGGCCGCGGCGATGCAGGAAAGAGTGGAGAAAACCATGGCGGTGGCGATTCCGACCGCCGCGGCGTTCTTTCTACATCCTCTTTGAACGGCGAAGGCGGTGTAGAACATGGCAAAGATGGCTTTGGAGGAGTCGTAGAGCAAGAGAATGGCGTTAGTGGTGAATTTGAGCTTACCGATGTTCATCGGCTTCATGTTCTTCGCCTGTTCGAGGAAGAAAGAGCTTCCGGTGGAGGAAACGACGCCGCATACGATAACCGTCAGCCAAGCTGGGATGAGACGGATAACGATTTTGGTTTTCTCGACTTGTGTGACTGTGCAGAGCCTCCATCTGTTTTTTCTCTGTTCCTCTGGAGGCTTGTTTGGTATTATCAGAGCGGCTTTCTCCAAGCATCTGCAATTTTTACAATGAAATTACAGTTAAAAATTGTGATTAGTCTGGTGACGTGTCCTGGTATTATATATATATATATATATATATATATATCACTAAGTCAAAGGTCTATTAAACAAACCGGCATAAAGTTGTACTTAACTCAATTTACAATGAGTAAAACTTGTTGCTCACTCGAAGAAAGGTGAAGATATTTTTTTGTAGACTAATACATGATGATTTGACACAATATACGGGGTGGCTTATTAGATGAAACTTATAATATAAGTTTTTTTGATCCCTCCAACTCGTATTTTATCCAATTGACCTAGTATTGTACTAAAACATCACTTATTAGTCTAATTAACATATTTCTACCGTCAAAGTAGACATAGGTCAATCGTAATTAGAATGTATCATCGACCAAAAGATCAGAGATTCGATCCTCCACCTCCAAAAATGTTGTTGAACTAAAAAAAGTATATATATAAACACATGTCCACCAACTTTAAGAATCTTAGTATAAAATTTGGGGATGTAATTAGGACTTATTAAAAGTATATAGACTAAATAAACACAAACATGACAATATGAATATTAGATTTATAATTTAATCTAAAATAAATTTAATGATGATGCAATACATTCTAATTAAAATATTTTAGTTATTGTTTAGGACAACCTTCATAATTTAAGAGTTTAATACATTTCTTAACTACATTTTCATTCTCACATGTGCTCTTCATTTTAATTTGATTTGTAAGACCTAATTAATTATTTATCCACATCTAAACTTTTTTTTTAATATTTTAATATACTTCTTAACTACATTTTCACTCTCACATGTGCTCTCCCATTTTAATTTTTGATCTGTAAGATCTAATTAATAATGTATCCACATTTAAACTTTTGTTTTTTTTTTTAATATAACGATGACATACACATCTTTTTTTTTTTTTTTTTTTTTGAGTACATCAACATTTGGGGTGGAGGGATTTTACCGATGACACACATCTAAACTTGAGAGCTACTGATCTAATACCATATTTGGATAGTAGTAAGATCCAAGAATTTTTATTCAAAAAAAGAATCCAAGAATTTAATCAAACTATAATAAATTTAATTAATAATATCTAATACACATTTCTCCACCCATCACACGGCATATATCAGCTAATTCTAATTATTTATTCTTCTTCTTTCTAAAAAAAAAAAAAAAATTATTTATTCTTCAATAAAGTCAAAACATTATTAATAATAATATATGGCTATTGCCAACCTGTATTGAGTAGACTTTGTTGTTGTTTATTATTATTTTTTAAAAAATAAAACTTATCTCCTAGGAGGATTCCTATTGACCGTCATTAAAAATTTGATAATTTTTTTTTTATTTTTTTGGGAAAAAAAATAATTATATCTCTTTTCTTTTTACCTTCCTCTCTCCCTCGTCAAAAACATATATAAATATGGTTTTTTTTCTTTTGAAAAAAAGACTATCTCCTAATTATTACAAATCCCTCTACTGATCATGTTGAGTATTTTACAAATAGGGAAGAGGAATACAGAAAGGAAGAGAGACACTATGTTTTAATTTCTTTGTATAAAAAAATAATAATAAATAGCTGTCAAATTTTTAGTCGTGGTGAACACATGAGGAGAAAAGTTTTATTTCCTTTTAAAATTTTTTAAGAGTTAAAAAAACATGTGAGACTGGAAGGATTCAAACCTATGACCTTTTGGTCTAGGGCATATACCCGAACCAATCAAGTTGTGCTTAGGTTGGCTTTGTAAGTTAGAATTTCAAGAGGAATATACCGTTCAATATTTTACTTTTCTACTTTCCAAAAAGTCATAAGCTTGAATTCGGACCCGAAATGACAAAATTTAAAAGAAAAAAAAAGTTGAATGCAACAAGAGAGAGAGAGAGACCTGAGGCCATTAGTGCGAGGGATTTTGTAAGCAGCACGACGAGAGCTCTCATAGAGTTGCACACCATCACCACTAGTTGAAGAGCGAAACATTTTAGAAGTGGAAGCAAAGAAGACTTTGAAAACCGTCGTAATAGGGCTACCTCTTGGCCTCTTACAACGATAAGAAAAAACGCCACTCAAGAACAAAATGGTAGCCAATACTTCAAATATTGCAGGAATTCCAAATCGAATGGACCATGGTTTTATGTAGAAAAGTGTAACGCCTGCTATATAAGGAAGATAAGTCGCATTCGAAGCACCACAAAAACCCATCATTACTTTATAATATACGCTGTTGTCTGTTTCATCTTCTGTTTGCTCTGCCATGAATCTTTGAATTGTTACGAAATGGCCCGAGATTCCTATGGAGATTAACCCTAAAGCGAAGAAGAAGAGGATTCTTTGTGTGTCGGAGATGCATTCTGGTCGATTTTCATGGCATATTCCATTAGCTTGTGGAGTCGAGAGTGATAAGAACCCTAACCCCTGTCGAAGTCAAAAAAATTATTGAATTTGGATTGACACAACATTGTTATAAGTGAGAAATAGATATATTTTTTTAAACATGCTTGATAATTATTATAATCACAATCACAATATAATTGTCAAGTTAAACCAAATACCGTAGACTAGGTAAAATTTTGGGATAAGTTAAATTATTGTCATTTATTAAAATCTTAGTATGTTGCAATAGAGTGTGATTTTTTTTTTTTTTTTGGAAGAGTTTTTAATGGAGTGTGATTGTTTTATATATAAAAATTTTCCTTTATGAAAATTTGTGGTTTCATCTCTGATCTTAGATAACTTTCTTTTTTTTTTTTTTTTGAAAAAGGTAAAAAAAATTTATAACGCCACATGGGCAATCGAAGAACGGTCAGAATTGACCAACATAATCAACTAACTTGAGATAGAATAAATCCAAGATTCATTAATTCTAAACTCTCTAACTAGCTATGACACTTTTTTAAATGTCTGTGACACTTTTTTTCATGGGCAAAAGGAAAGTGACAAAGCTAAGATTAAAATAAAAGCATAAAATTTCTCCCAAATATGACTTAAACCTGACTTTTCTTACTGTATTTTATATTATATATGAATATGAATTGACTTTTTGATTGGGTTACTTTTTGTAAAATTTTCATTTCTTACAATATCTTTAAAAATATATATTTATATTATACACCCCTTCGAAAAAAAAAAAAAAAAGAAAAAGAAAAAGAAAAGAGCCAAAAGACTTACAATGCAATAGGCAATGCTAGAAAGAGATAAGATGATAAAATTGCCGACAAAAGAGTCAGCAAGGAAGGATAACCCTAATGGCAAAATCAATGTTACTCCATTGAAGACATTGACAATGGCGGCCGCACGTGTGAGGCTGAGCTTCCAAACGTCCGTTAAATAAACCATTATCATCCACACGGAGTATGCCGTCAAAGTGTCTGCCCACACCAGAGCTATGGAGAAGAATAGTTAAAAATAATAATAATAGAAACTAAATTTAATACATTGACCTAAAACTTATACGCTCGACCAAGAATTCAGAGATTCAAATTCTCCACTCCACATGTGGTAAAAAATAATAGCCAACAAGAGTTTAGTTCAACTGGTATAAAGTTGTATTGATAACCACAAAGTCCGTGGTTCGAATCCCCCTCCCCACTTATTGTCAAAAAAAAAAAAAAGTCAAAACTAATAATAATTTATTACCTGATATCTTCAACATCGACAACGAGGGAGCCATTTATGAAAATACCAAAAAAAAAAAAAAGTTTTATTATAGAGAGATGGGATGGAGAATTGGGGAGGAGAATGTGCAATTTATAAGAGAGCTTCCTCAAATGTGAGAGTTATTGGGAGTGTCAAGTCAAGTCAACCTTAATTTCTTAGTAATGAAAGGATTTTTTAATTTTAAATTTTAATGGAGGGAAAAGGTTAATTTTTTTTTTTTTTTTGAAAATATTTTAGAGAAGGTTAAGCCTTTTTTGACTATGAGAATAATGCCCTTTTTCACACCCACGTGGCTCTTTAATGGGAACTTGTATTTTATTAATAGTGAGAGATGCTTTACATTTTTTAAATCTAAGGAGGCTTGGGCCCTAATGATCGTCTTTCTTAATTAATTCCTATATCATTTCATTATTTCATTTATTTATTTTTTTTTTTGTCTTTATCCTCTCGTTTTAAGGAAAGTTTATTTATTTGGTTTTTTATTCTAGGAAATTGGGTTTGTCTCTTCTCATTTTTCATCTTTTCGAGAGAAGACTTGAATTTTCAACCAAATTCTAAAAATAAAAACAAGTTTTTAGACGATATGTTTTTTTAGTTTTCAAAACTTGACTTGATATTTGAAAACACTGGTAAAAAGTTGATGAAAATTAAAACAAATTAAGAAACTCATAGGTGGACGTGTGGTTTATAAGCTTAATTTTCAAAAGTGACAAATAGTTATCAAAGGGGGTTGTCAACTACTCTTTCAATTATATTCTTGGGTTAGATTTTAAATGTCTATATTGTTTCAAAAATTCCATTTTTAACCTTCAACTCCCAAAATTATTTCAAAACAAAAATTTCATAACTCCCCTATCAAAATGAAAACAAAAATTTGATGTGGTGAATTGTAAAAATGAAGATTATATATGTGGGCAAAGATGATCGTTGAAGGGTTTTTTCACATTTAAAATGATGTTGATAATCTTTCAAAAAAAAAAAATGGTGTTGATTAGGGAGGCGAAGCATGGTTAAGGGTCAAAGTTTTTCTCCATACTTGTTCCCCACTCTCTGTCCCGTTTACTTTTTTTTTTTTAATTATTATTATTATTTTATTATTATTATTTCTCTCTCTATAGGTATAAATTTAAAGTTTTATTGTTAATGATATAGAAAATTGAATATGTTTGAATTATATGATTTAAACATTTGAATCATATATATAGATAATTAGATAGTTTGATATGAAATATTAATTTGTTTATTTTTAGAAAGAGATTTTTTAAAAGAAATTAACTATTTAAATAAAGAGTTTATGTGAATAATTAACTATCTCATTGAAAATTAATGAATATTTTCCATGCAAAGTTAACTATTTGAAAATTTATCAAAATAGTTATTTGATTCAATGAAGGAAAAAAAGACCCTAAATGGAAAATAATTATTCGTGGGGAACCCGATCCCCACAAACTTCTCGCAGGGAACATCGTCCCATTTTCCCCGAAATTTAACGGAGAATTTAGCAGAGATGAGGATTGAAATGAAAGACGCAGATGGGAACGAGGAAGCCATGCATTCCCTTCCCTGTTTCACCTCATGGACATCCCTACTCCTATATATGCACACAATCCTAAAAAGTAGAGAAGGGAAACAGAGAATGCTCACAATCCTAAAAGGAGAAAGAGAGGGGTCTCCTAAATGAAATAAAATAAAATAAAATAACAATATTCTTCGTTAAATGGACACTAATAGACATAAAGAATTGTGCCAACCAAATTAAATGTAAATTTAACTGGGAAGTAGTACCTAAATTTTATAAAATTTCAATTTATGTCTTATAAATTTTTTATTTTGATTTTAATTAGTAGCTATAAATTTAGTCCCTCAACTCTATAAAGTTTCAAATCAGGTTGGGTGAACTTTTGATTTTGATTTTAGTTAGTATCTATTATTATCCTTTATTTAAATGTTGATATGACATGATAATTTGATTAACGAACAAGTAATAATTTGACCTAACATGACATAAAGGAATACAAAGACAAGTGAGCCAAAAAAAAATCTTTTTTTGCCAGGATGAGCAATTGAAATACTTTTTTTTTTTTTTTTTTGAGAAAATTGAAATACATTTTAAAATTGAAATCTTTTGCTTACTCATCCATATTCTATTTGATTTATTATTTGTGGTATATATCATTTGTTATTTCAATCGATGTGTCATGTCAATATTTAAATAATCAAGATAACGAAGATAATGATAGAGATTTATTAGAATAAAAATTGAAAGTTTAGAAGACATTAGGGGCGTGTTTGGGCCACATTTTTGGAAACCTGAGGAAGAGAAAAAAAAAAAAAAGTTGAGAGAGAGGGAAGCATAACGGATTGAGTTTCAGGTTTTTTTTTTTTTTTTTTTTTTTAACAGAAATAAAAGGAAGGGAAAGAAAGGGAGTAATAAATGGAGAAAGAAATAGAAGGAAACATGTGTGATTTTATATGCCAATTTTTAAACATTGGACTTAATCACCTTTTGAGAACCTATATAATAATATTAATTAAAATAAAAAAAATAAATTTAATCAATTTGGAAGAAATCTAATTTTCTAAGTTAAAGATAATTAAAAACTAAAATGAGTGTCATTAATTTTTAAAGAGATGGTTCATTTGGAAAAAAAAAAAAAGAAAAAAAAAACATTTTTTCAAAGTTTGGCTTGGTTTTTTTTGAAAAAAATAATGTAACCAATTTTAATTTAATTTGAAAATTTTTATATAATTTTTTTTAAACTAGCATAAATTCAGATTTCACAACTCTGCTCCCCAAACACAGACTTCTTAACTCTAGACTTAACAACTATGCACTCCAAACACAAACTTCACAACTCCCTAGACTTCATAACTCCTCAGACTTCACGACTCCATACTTCAGAACTCCACCACATTGCCGCAAACAACCCCTAGGGGTGTACAAAAACTCGAACAACCCGGACTACTCAACCCAAGGGTTGGGTTGGGTTAGGATTTTTTTTCCGATTTGGGTTGGGATTCGAGTTGAACAAATTTTATTATATATATATAGTGGCATATTGGTTTAGAAGAATATTTTTCCTTTTTTTTTAATTTTTTTTCATTGATTACTTTGTTATCGACCACCAAATAATTGTGTTTTTTTATTTTATTTATTTATTCAAACTTCAAATAATTATATAACTTTTTTTCCTTCAAACTCCATAAAGCCAATAATTATTTTTTCCTTTTCTGTTTTTTTAACTTATTTTTTTATTTAATTTAAATAATTTAGGCCCCGTTTGATAACCATTTCGTTTTTTGTTTTTGGTTTTTGAAAATTTTGCTTGTTTTCTCCTAAATTTCCTACCATGACTTTCATCATTGTTAAGGATCCATTTGAATTCCTAGCCAAATTCTAAAAACAAAAACAAATTTTTGAAAACTACTTTTTTTTTGTTTTCAAAATTGGGCTTGGTTTTTAAAAACAAGGAAGAAGGTTGATATTAAAATAAAGAAACCTATAAGTGGAAGAGGTGTGTATAAACTTAATTTTCAAAAACCAAAAACCAAAAACGAAATGGTTATTAAACGGGGCCTTAGGTTTTTATGTCTTGAAATTTACATTATAGTGTTGTGGATAAGTATAAATGTTTTTTAAAAAATGAGAACCCTAAACCCAACCCGAAAATATAAGGGTTGGATTGGGTTGGGTTGCCATATATGTTCGGTTCATTCGGGTCGACAACCCGACCAACCCAAATTTTCGGGTTGGTCCAAAAAAATCCCACAATCCAACCCAACCCGTGTCCACCCCTAGAAGACATAATTTAATATTGTTTTAAAGAAATGATGATTAAATTAGATGGTCATCCACGTTTATAAATTAATTTTATAATGTAATACATAAATTTCGATAAATAAACAGAAACATTTTTAAACACGGAAGAAATGATAAAGGGAAATGAACTTGAACATTATTGCTTTGAGGGTATCAGAAAATGAATCCAAAGCCATCCAGAAACATAAAGATTTCATGGCTTAATTTGAAAAAATTGCACATGTTACAATAGAATATTCTACTTTCTTATATTTGTTTTGCTACATGGTATACTTCTTAATATTTGGGTGTTTTTAATTAATTTGGCCATTATTAAGTCTTCAAGATCTATATATGTTAATTTTTCAAAAAGACAAAAAAAAAAAGAAAAAAAAAAGACCTATATATGTTAAAAAGAAAAAGAAAAGGAAAAAAAATAGTCAATTACTAATAAGTATATGAATATCTTTAATAAGTCTACTTTATCGAAATTGTTGATGGTCGATTTTGGTCAGAGGAAACTCACCTGACCTTCACGTGCCACCAACGGTAAATTTGTAGATGAGGGGGAAAACGTGGCCTGCAAAAGAGGAAACCTGCACACCGGTGTGGTGCTAGCCACACCGCCTCCGATGCTTAAGTCAGAAAACGGAAGGGAGAGCTAGAGAGCAAGAGAAGAGAGTCGAGAATTGAGTTCGGGTCCCCTTCTTCAGTGGCGAAGAGGGGTATAAATACCTGGTCGTGTTCCTAGGGTTTTTAGGAATTTGGAGGCGTTTCAGGACGAACCAGGCGAAACCGGGGCGGCTGAAGGCTGCAGGGACCGAGTGAAGTCGGTGGGAATCGGCCCGCGCAAGCGGGCCGAGGCCCAGCAGGGGGGTCGGGCAAGGCGCCCGACCCCTTCGGTCTTGACCTGTCCCGCTTGCCGGTTTTGCCCCTGGGATCCATCTCTCAGCCCTATTTCTGCCCGGTTGTCCTCGTCAGCTCCTTGTACGTCGGGTGGTCCAAAATTGCCTATAACAGAGATGAAAGAGTAGTTGCTATAGGCTAACTTATATCAAATGAGTTTTTTTCAAAAAAAAAAAAAAAAAAAACTTATATCAAATGAGTTTGGATTTTAATTTTATTATCGAAAAAATTTTGGTATCTGTTTGGATTTTGTTTCATTTTAGTGCATCTATCTAATTGTCGGTTAATTACTTACGCATGGCTAGAGTGACACTATTTTTTATTAAATAATTGTTTTTTTTTATTTTTTAAAAATAAAATAATATTAAATTAATAAAAATATTTTTTATTATTTATTCTTCTTCTTTCTTCTTCATCATCTACTTCCTTCTAAATCCTAATATTCTCTTTCTAACCTTAATGGCCAGCCACCTCCATTACCACCAGTGACAACCTCTAGCGATTCCCAATGACAATGCTGATGACTACTGTCGTTGCTGATGACCATTCCGACAACCACTGCCACCGTTGGCGGCAATATAATTATTCTAGCGATCGCCACGACCTCGACAGCTATTTCGATGACAATTCCGACGACCGCCAACGACTGAAACTTGAAATTTTGTTCCTGTTTTTTTTTCCTTCTTTTCTTTCATCTCTTTTCAGCTTCTATTTTTTTTTCTTTATTTTCATTTTTTATTTTTCAAAATGAAAAGAAGAAGAAAAAAAATGGTCGTTCGAATGGTGGTCATTGTCGCGACGGTTGTGGGAGGTGGTCATGGGGGCAATGGAGGTGGCTACCCATTAAGATTAGAAGGAAAATATTAAGGTTTAGAAGGAAGAAGATGAAGAAGAAGAAGAAAGAAGAAAAAAAAAAAAGAAAAATGTTTTTATTAATTAAATATTATTTTATTTTAAAAAAATTTAAAAATTAATATAAAAAAAAACATACTTTCAAGTAATTAAGGAAAAATTAGACAGAATGACTAAATTGAAATGAAATTTAAACCTAAAGCTAAAAAAATATCCAATTTTCAAATTTAGGAACCAAAATAAAATCTAACCCAAAATTTTCGTTAGCTTAATAGAATTACCACTATATACACTTTCTCATGTGTATCTCTTTCCAGATCTATGTGGATAGATTTGGAAGGAAGGAAAAAATTCTCCTCGTTTCGGATATTGACAAGAAGTGATGATGGAGTTAGCGATAAGAACCGACGAAGATGGCAGTGAGAACTTAGGTGGAGAAATTATTAGATTTCTCATGAGGGCGGGGAGGAGAGAGAAAAAAGAGAGAGAAAATATAGAAAAAACAAAAGGACAATTTTTTTTTTTAATTTTCATAAAATTAATAATAAATATATTTTTTCCACCTCATCAACTTAATAAATATAAAATCAATATACTTAAGCCACGTCAGTCTCAAAATAATTTTTTAAAAAATGTCTAGCTAGCCAACCTTATATAATTGAAGTTAACAAATCTCATACGTTAAAATAATGTCCGAGTTTGAAAACTCTGTGATTCAAACGCAACCAAATGAACAAAAGTATATATATATATATGTATTGTATAATTTAGGCTAATTATTTTACACCATTTAACTTTTTTTTTTTTTTTTTTCTTTTTTGAAAATGAACCTTTCTTTCTCCTTTACTAGCTCTCTCCCTCACTATTCCTTTTCATTTTCTATGGTTTTCTTTCCACTATGAGGTATCAGCCTCTCCTCTTTTTCCCTCCCTTGAAAACCTACAATTTCTTTAGGGCTCGTTTGATAACGTTCCTGTTTCCTGTTTCTTGTTCCCGTTTCTCATTTTTTAAGAAACAGACTTGTATGATAACTCATCCATGTTTTTTGTTTCTAAATTTCTAGAAACGTTTCTGAAAAAGAGGCCAAATTTGAGAAAATACAAAAAGTTGTTTCTAAAATTCTGTTTCTGTTTCTTTTCAATCTTTCATGTATACATACATCTCTCCCTCACATTCCTACACCAATCTTCTCTTCCTCTATTTTTTTAACCACTTCCTCGTAATTTTTTTAATCTTTTTCGTTATTTCGTTCTCTTTTCTTTTTTTTTTCTTTTTAATTTTTTTCTTTTTTCGTTATTTATTTCTCTTTCATTTTTTCCTTTTTTTTATCATCTTCATCGATCTCTTACTACCGGCCGTCGCTGACCTCCACCGACTGGCCGCCATTGTTGGCCTCCAACTATCGGTTGCCGCTGACCTTCGCTGACCAACCTCCACCGTCAACCTCCGACTATCAGTCGTCATCGACCGATCGCCACCGTCGACCTTCGACTACCGCCCGCTGCCGACCTCCGCCGATCGACCGCCACCGTCGGCCTCCGACTACCAGCTGTCGCTAACTTCCGTTGACCGACCACCACCATCGACCTTTGACTACCGACCGCTACCGTCCACCTCAGACTACCGGTTGTCTCCGACCTCCGTCGATCGACCGCCATCGTCAACCTTAGATTACCGGTCTCGACCGTTCGCTATCGTCAACTTCCGACGATCGGTCACTGTCGACCTCTGCTGACCGGCCAGCGCCAACCGACCGCCACCGTCGACCTCCGCCGACCGACCTCCACCTTCCACCTCTAAATAGGTCATCGTTGACCTCCGTCGACCAGCTGCCATCGTCGACCTCCGACTACTAGTCGTGGCCGACCGCTACCGTCGACCTTCAATGATCGGTCGCTGTCAACCTTCGCTGACTGGCCTCCGTCTACCAACCGCCACCGTTGATCTCCGACTTCTGGCTTCCACCGACCTCCATCGAATGGTCTCCACCGTTGACCTCTGACTATCAACAGCCGCCGCCTTCCACTGACCAATGCCGCTACCGTCGACCTCCGACTACCGTGTGCCGCCGACAGGCAGCCATCGTCGACCTCCAAATACCGGCCGAGGCCGACTGCTACCGTCGACCTCCGACGACCAGCCGCCTCGACCGACCTCCATCGTCCACCTCCGACTACAGGTCGTCGCCGACCTCCGTCGACCTACGACTATTGGCCGCGGCCGACCGCTACTGACCGACCGCCACCGTCCACCTTCGACTACTGGTCGCCATCGTCGACCTTCGATTACCAGTCGCGGCCGACTGCTATCGTCGACCTCTGACGACCCGTCACTGTCAACCTCCACTGACCGACCGGTCTCCACCATTGACTTCAAACTACTGATTGTCACCGACCTCCACCGACTGGTTGCTACCGTCAACCTTTGACTATCAGCCGCCGCCGACCTCCGCTATTGTCGACCTCTGACTACAGGGCGCCATCGTCGACCTTCGCTAACCATCTGCCATCGTCGACCTCCGACTACTGGCCTCCACCTTCGACCTGCGACTACCGATCTTCGACGACGTTCGTCGACCTCTGACTACTGACCGCTACCGTCGACCTCTGACTACCGATCGCTACCGTCGACCTCTGACTATCGACCGTCGTCGACCGACCACCACTGTCGACCTCTGACTACCGGGCGCTACCGTCGACCTCCGACGACCGATCGCTGCCGACCTCCGCCTACCAGCCGCCACCGGCAAACTCTTACTATAATTTTAATGTATGTTATATATAATTTTTATATTATATGTACCAAATTTTATTTCAACTAAAAATCAAGAAACGAGAAACAGTTATCAAACACATATTTGTTTCTTTTTCTTTTTTTTGAGAAACAAGAAACAAAAATAGTTATCAAACATGTTTCTTTTTTTAGTTCTTAATAAACAAGAAACAAGAAACAAGAAACCAGAAACCAGAAACGGGAAACAAGAACGTTATCAAACGAGCCCTGGTTTTTTCCTCCCTTAAAAATCCACTAATATGCCATTTGTTTATTGATTCTAATTTTTTCCTCCTTAATTTTTTTTGAGTTCAAGGACATTGGAGGTGGAGAATTTGAGCTTCTAACCTCTTGATCGAAAGTACATGTCAATTACTGTTGACCTATACTCATTTTGGCCCTATTTCTTTCGCCTTCTCTCTTTTATACTTTTTTTTTTTCATAATCATACCTATCTATTCTTTTGAACTAAAATAATAATAGTAATAATAATCTATTCTTTTATTATATATATATATATATATATATTTTTACAAAATTAAAATTTTTCTATTTAATTTGTCAAGTACTAAAATTTAATTTGTTAAAATAAAATAGTGTTATTATTTAATATACACAAATAAAATTCATCTATCATTCTGATAAGAAGATTATTGGGTAATTTACTTTTTTGGTCTACGAAGTTTCGACAATATGTCAATTTTGTCCCTAGGTTTCAAAATTGTGCAATCCCAAGATTTAGAAAATCATTCTATTTAGTCCCTAAATTAAAGCATCTGCTAAATAATTAATAGAAACACTATCGTGACAATTTTTAAAATATATAATGTTTAAAAGAATTCGAAATGGAATAATATATAAATCATAACCATAGTGGATTGGTCTAGTGTGAAAGCACATACAAAGATAAAATAAAAATAAAAAGGCAAAGAAACTTTTAGAAATGTAGGGTTACTAGTGATCATCATTGTGTTGGGGATGCATTTTCTTTCAAGGTGCAGTGATGAACCATAACAGGTCTTCCATATATTATTATTATTATTATTATTAGTTTAAATGGGTCTTCCATATATTAATTGATTAAGATTAAGAATATTTTAATCAAATATAATAAGGAAAAGTCTTTTTTAAAGGAGGCTTTGAAAATTCAAAAGTTCTATGATCTGGCTTTCAAATTTCCATGTCTTGGTTAACTAAAATTTATAGGCAATAGACAATAATTACTGTATTCATCATATGGCTATTCACTATTCAGCCTTTAATAAAATTATTTTATCTAAAAAAGAAAAAAAAAAAGGAAAAAAAAAGGAAAAAAAATTACCTACCAAATAGAAAATCCTCTTTCCAATTAAATAAAACTTTGCTCTCTCACTCTCGAGAGAAAGTAGGTTCGAGTATATTTTCAAAAATCATATAAATAACTTGCAAATTTAATATTATTGGCGAAGGAGCGTTTGGGGTTGATTTTGCAGGAGGTAGAACTTAGAAGTGATTAGATAGGAATCATAACTGTCTTTAGCATTTCTAAAAAAATTATAAGTTAATTTCAGTAAAAGTGCTTTTTGAACCATATTGATTTGCTAAATCTAATAATGGTAGTTTATCAGTTTAACTTTCCTAAAAATCTTGTTTGTTTTTTTTTTTTTTTTGAAAATCTTGTTTGTAACTCTCTACCTTATGGGTAATTGGAACTTATGGGCTCATTTGATTGTTGATTTGTAAAAATGGACCCATTTTTAAAATCTCTTATTTGGGGACCCCTGTGACTTTGCAATTACCAAAATAGTCTTGCCCTTAAAACTTCCCTCTCCCTTCCGATTTCGACCGTTGCTACTCCATTCTTCTCCCTCTCGACTGCCTTGCTCCCTTCTTCTTCCTCACGCTCGACAACAACCGGCCCATAAGTTCCAATTCTTCAAGAGGCGGTTTTAAAAAGATGAAAAAAAAACTTATATCATTTTAAAAAGATGAAAAATAAAAGAAAAAAAACTCGAAAAGAGAAAATGGTCAGGATTCATACATTCCCGGTCGAATTTTGGCCGGAAATCATGCAAATCCGGCCAAAATTAATGAATCCCGACCGAAAATAATGACTCCCGGCCGGGATTCATGCATTCCCGGCCAAAATTCGGCCGGGAATGCATGGAGCCTTTTCAATTAGATTCATGGAAGGCAGCACATTTATCACCGCCTTACCTTTGCTGCATATAATTAAGGATGTGTTGTTATTAATCATTCCACAGTTCACATTCTAAAATTAACACCAAGGTTTAGATTTCTTACTTCTCATTGGATACCCAAGTTTATCCAATGGCCACTTTCGGCCAGTTTTTTTTTTTTTAAGCGGCAGATCTTGTTTTCTTCTTCTTCTTTTTCTTTTTAATGTTTTGAATAATTAAAAGTTTTTTTTTATTATACTTAAAATTTATTTTTTTTTAACAAATTTGAAGAAAAATTTAAATTAAAAATATATTGTGTATGGATGGACATTTTGATAGTTAAAAAAAATTAGTTAGTTGTTTTTTAAAAAAGAAAGTGGATAAACTTGGGTAGAATTTGTTGAAATTTTAAATTTTTGTTGGTTTAAAATTAATGGGTATAAAAGTTTTCATATAGGGTTAGAATAGACATTTTGCATGGTTGATGACATTACAAAAATCAACAAGGGATCCCCAAATAAGAGATTTTAAAAATGGGCTCATTTTTACAAATCAACAATCAAATAGGTCCATAAGTTCCAATTACCCCTACCTTATTGAGTGGTAATTCACCATTAATCTTTTTTTTAAAATTTTATTTTAAGTTAATTTCTTTTATTTTATTATCTCATATTGAATTGAATTTATTTGTCTTTATTTTTTTTATTTAAATGGAAATAACATTGTTTTTCAATATGACTCATTTATAGCAAATTATATTTTTTATCAAAATATAAAAATATCCTAGATTAAACAAATATTATCTTTTAAATCATATGAAATTTAAAATAATTATATTATAATAATTTTGAAATGACCTTATAACAATTTTGAAATTAAATATCAATTGAATAATTACACCTATTTTGGTTATTATAATTAAGTTGCAACAATTTAGAATATTAGTTTACCAAGCACTTTAACGTACTTTTTCATCTGTAAAGTTAAAGTTTACCAAACGTTAATATACTTCGTGGTACAGTTGATTTTCTTAAAAAACAGAATTATTTTAGAACCTACGACAATAATGCCATGTCACATGTCATGTTAAGCCTAAATTATATTATTTCTCGTCTTTTCATGTTTGTGTTAATTTAATGTTTATATTCTCCATCCATTCATGAGTCCACACCTACTCTATTTAATTAATACTAATTCCCATTTTAAAAAAACAAAAATTTTACTTTATTTCTAAAAGTTGAAGGTTGCCTAACTGAGCTTTCACATTTGAAGAATCCCTATCAAAATGCACCTTCCCTTCCCCATTATTTTCACAGTCGTCTTTAAAAACTGCTTCCATACCTCTCTCGTATTTCTAATACTTCCGTAGTACATTATTCTTCAATTTACACTTAGGGGCTGTTTGGGGCGCTGAATTGGTTATAATATCTGGTGGTTATAATAATCTGGCAATTATAATAATCTGGGGGTTATAATAATCTGTGTTTGGGGTGCAGATTATTATAGTCTGGGATAAAATAATCTGTGTTTGGGGTGCAGATTATTTTAATCTGGGATAAAATAATCTGTGTTTGGAGTGTTGATCTGTTTTAACATGAGGTTCTGAATCAAAGGTTCAAACTGACTGTTTTCTTTTTCTAGTTTTTTTTTATGATATACAACACTTTGATTTGATTTAGGGTTATGCTTTTTTTTTTTGTTACAAAGCAAAAAAGTTTAGGTTTTGGTATAGAAAAATCATATTAGTTAACTTTTAGTATTGCCAAAATAAAAATTGTAAATGTTTAGTTCAAAAATCATATTAGTTTTTTTTTTTTTTTTTTTATCAATAAAATCATTTGAAATAAACTTGAGTGTGGTAAATATAATTTCGTTTGAATGTTTTTTTTTTTAAGTTGATTAACCTTCGATGTTGTCAACGACTTTTCCGGCAACCTTTGATGTTTTTTTTTTCTTTATTTTTATTTTTTATATTTTTCAAAATGAAATTGAGAAGAAATATGGAAAAAAAAAATTGGTGGCCGGAAAAGTCATCGGCGATCGCCGGAAAAGTCGTCGGCGGTCGTCGGAAAATTCGTCGGCTGACGGCGGCCAGCGGTCGTCGGAAAAGTCAAGGAGTCGCATGGAAGAAGTGAGGAGATAGTTACTGTAGTAGGTTGAATAATGGTTACTGTAGAAAATGGATAAAATAATCGGGGGTTAAAATAACCCACCTCACCAATTATTTTTGTTGGTGCCCCAAACATTGAATAGGTTATAATAAGGGGGGTTATTATAACCTATTCAGTGCCCCAAACACCCCCTTACAGATACCTCGTTATCGTTCGTAGGAGAACGGAGCAATGGACTCGCCGCCGTTGTTGAAGATCGTCGGTAATAATAACGACATGGCAGCCCTTGAAGCTTTTTTTGTTTTCATTAAGAAAATCTTTGTTTGTGTGTCTAGGTTTGGTGTGGGCAGACACTTTTGCTGCACACTGCTCCGTGTTGACGGTAATGGTTTATTTAACGGACGTTTGGAAGCTGAACATCACACGTGCGGCCGCCATTGTCAACGTCTGGAATGGTTGCAACTTGATTCTGCCGTTAGTGTTATCCTTCATTGCAGACGCTTTCCTCGGCAACTTTCTCGTCTTGTCTCTATCTAGCATTTCCTATTGTATCGTAAGTCTTTTTCAACGTTACGAAATATCGTTGAATTTTTATTTTGGGTAGGTTTCGATTATGTCCCTGGATTTTATGAAAAGTTTGATTTTTACCTTTAAATTTTGAAATTTGTTCCAAAAAATACTCTTGAATCGAATTTTAAAAGTGTTCTAAAAACTATATTTTTCATTAAAATAAAATGATGCAAATTGATGTAACAGTTGAAATATCAAAATTTGAATACGTTGAGTTCAAAAAAAAAAAAAAATAGAATATACATGTGTTATTGTATTGAAGATTAGATATATATTGTGAACCTCTGACCTCATGGTCGAGGGTACATGCCAATTATCGCTGAGCTAAGCTCGCTTTGGCATATATATTGTTAATTTTTTTTTTTTTTTGAAAAGATATTGTTAAAACTTAAAATCATTTATATAATCAGTTTTTACACATCAATGTGTTGTAAAGTATATATTCCCTTTTAACATTTACACATTAATCTTCATATCAATTTCCATATTATTTTAATGTCAAAGTATTCTAAGGGTTTTTTTTAAACAAAATTCAAAACTAAGAACGAAACTTTTCTAAGGACAATGAAAAAAATGGACCTTTTCGGTTTAGAGTTTGTAAAATGGGCCTATTTTTCTAAAATTTGTTTTTATGAACCCTTGCTTACTAAGATGATGTCATCAATAAAATTTTGGAGTGTAAAATGACTTTTATACCCCCATTAATTTTAAACCAACCAATATAAAAAATTTCACCAATTTCTATCCAACTAATTTACGATTTAATCCAAAACAATGTTGAAAGATTTTTTTAAAGTTATTCAGTTTTTTAAATAAATGTAAAAGCATATATATATATATTTTGAGCATAAATGCATATACTTTTCAGATTTGTTAAAGAAAATTATTTAAATAATATTTTTTAACATAAAGAAAAATAAAGAAAAGTTTTTAAATATGATTAAAAAAAAAAAACCGGCCGGTACGGCATGATTTCCGGCCAGGAATGCATGAATCTCGGCCACTTTCGCTGGAGTAACGGAGCTCCGGCAACCGCCGCGAGCTTTCCGGCACATCCCTCCTCCCTGGGGAAAAAGGTCCGCAGGGGAAGGAGGTGGGGCTGGCGGAGCTCTGAGATTGGAGAAGGTACTGCCGGAGGTGGGGGAGAGGGAAGAGGGTGGGTGGGTGGAGGGATTTTTCCTTTTTTCAAAAATAAAAAGGGCCACGATTTTTGTTTTTTGTTTTGTTTTGTTAATTTTTTTTTTTTTAGATACGACAGGAAAGCTTGAGAATGATGTATTTAGAATAAAAAAGTATTGGGAAAAATACACTTTTGGTCCCTGAGATTTGAGTTAAGTTACACTTTGGTCCCTGAGTTTTCAAACTCAACAAAAATACCCCTGAGGTTTGAGATAAGGAGCATTTTGGTCCCTACCGTCAATTTTTCTGTTAAATCTTTAACAGTTGCTGACGTGGCATCTATTTTTTATTAAAAAAAATTATTTTCTAATTTTTTAAAATAAAAATATATTAAAAAAATTATTTTCTAATTTTTTAAAATAAAAATATATTAAAATAATTAAAATATATTACTTTTTTAATATTTGTAATTTCTCCCTCCTCCATTTCTTCTTCTTCAACCTAATCCTCCTCCTTCTTCTTCAACCCTAAATCTTCACCACCACATAACTCCGGCGGCCGGCAACGGCAGCCGCCAGATAGTTTTTTTTTTTCTTATCCTTCTTATATTCTTCCCCCTTCCTCCTTCCTCCTTCTTGTCTTTATGTTTTTTATTTTTTTTAAAAAAAATTAAGGACTGAAACTCAGATCTGGAACGATTCCAGATCTGAATAGCCTCAACGTCGCGTCGGAGCACCGATCTGAACCAGAGCGGCGAGTCAAATCTAGAGGCCGGGGGAATCCATTTTTAGATCCAACGATGAAGATTGTCCGGAACGACAAAGGGCGTGTGTCAGATCTGGAGGTCGAGCGGAGATCGAAGATGGGTTTCGAGTGGTGGAGATGAAGAGGGTGTTTTTCCAGACGGAGATCGAAGGGCGAATTCATTTTCAGATCCAACGATGAAGACTGTCCGGAACGACGAAGGGTGTGTTTCAGATCTGGAGGTCGGGCGGAGATCGAAGATGGGTTTCGAGCGGTTCCATGTTCTTCAGACGACGATGAAGATGGGTTTCAAGCTCAACGGCGGTTCCATGTTCTTCAAGCTGCGATCGGAGATGGGTTTCAAGCTCGACGATGGCGGCGAACATGTTCTTCAAACGGACGACGAGATCTGTGTTATCGTTTCTTCAGACGACAGCGAACCAAGTCGTTTCTCCTTCCTTTCTCACGTTTTCCGGTGATCAGTAGCTATGAAAGCGAGATTTGGAACCACGCCGGCGAACCAACTATGACAACGACATCTGGCGTTTCTTCAGACGCCGGCGAACCAGTTATCGAGAGATTTTCTTTTTTTTTTTTTTTTAATAAATAAAATCAGTGAAAGAAGAAAGGGAAGAGTGAAAGAGAGGAGAAGAAGAAGATGAAGAAGGGAAGAAGAAAAGAAGAAAAAAAAAATTCCAGCGGCCGCTGCCGTTCGCTGGCAGTCGGCGGTAGCTGACCGCTGTCGCCGGCCGCCAGCCGCCGGAGATTTGAAGAAGAAGAAGGAAGAGGTTGGGGGAAGAAGAGTGGGAGAAGAGAGAGATTTAAAAATAATTAAAATAATAATATTTTATTGTTTTTATTTATTTTTATTTTAAAATAAAACAAAAAGAATTTTTTTAATTAAAAAAATGTGGCCACGTCAGCAGTCCGTTACCATTTAACGGCAAACTGGACGGCATGGACCAAAATGCTGCTTATCTCAAACCTCAGGGGTATTTTTGTTGAGTTTGAAAACTCAGGGACCAAAGTGTAACTTAACCCAAACTTCAGGGACCAAAAGTGTATTTTTCCCAAAAGTATTAAATAGTATTTTTCTTTTTGGAACTTAAATGGTGTGTAGTTTTAAAAATAAATATAATACTGATTATTTAACCATTTTATTACTTAAAATAATTTAACTTTTAATACACTCTTGATTTATAGGCGGGTTTCAATTATGTCTAACTTTCAAAAGTTTCATTTTAACTCTTGAAGTTTTAAGTGTGTTTCATTTTCAAAACGACCTTGGAGACTTTGTTTGGTTAAATTCAAGGACGGAAAATGACGTGTTTGTATATTTATGTTGATTACAGGAATAGAGTTGAACATATTCGTGGAAAATACAATAAAAATACATACAAACACATCATTTTTTTGTCAACAAATTTAATTGAAAATTTTCGTTGTCGTTGTCGTTTTAACCCTGTGGGTGCTCGCTCGTCGCTGGTAACTATTATCCAATTCATTTTCGTTCTCGTTTCAAATTCACATCCTCACTAATCCTCCCTCCTCCCCCAAAAGATTTGTTCCAAATCTAGAATGTATACAACTTTAAGAGAGAAAAAAATTGGTCATCCTTTAACCAATTAAATAGAACCTTTTCCTAAACTTTAAGAATAAAAAAAATGTGGGTTTTCCATTGTTAAATTGTAGGATTTATAAGATACTAAAGTTCACGAATCATATTGTTACGAATTTGTTATATACTTCGATGAAAATACGCAGAGGAAATATAATTTAAATGCACAAAGAAATGAATTACAAAAGTTTGAACTACACCCACCATACTTATATATCTAATCTTTTATACGTCTGCAGGGTTTAGGATTCTTAACACTCTCGTCTCTTCAGACCAAGATCGAAAACGGACTAGAAGGCACGATGCCCGATGGCGAGAGAGTTCGATTATTTGTTGGTTTAGGTTTAATCTCCATAGGAATTGCGGAACATTTCGTTACAATCCCGAGATTCATAGGACAACAAGTTGGAGATGAAAACAACAATAGTGCATATCACAAGACAGTGGCAAGTGCCAATCAAAGACATGAGGCTTATTATATTCCTAATATAGCGGCCTTTGTGGCGTTCAACATATATTCATGGCCTGTTCGCTTTGGGATCTCTGCAATTTGTGAAATGGTGGCTACATTTTGGTTTCTGAGTGGATCTCTTTCGTACCAACATAAGAAGCCACGTGGCAGCCCCATAACTAAGTTCCTTAGAGTCTTGTTTGCTTCAGCTTCCAAAGTCTTTCATCCTCGTGATTATAATACCATGCTCTATGAGAAGTCTAGCTTTAATGCTTATAAACTCCCTCGCACTCCTGGATTAAGGTTCGTCTTTCTCTCTCTCTGCTTTTATGGTTAAAGTGCCTCCCAAATATCATAGAATACGTTTTATAGCTTGCCAATGCAAATTAGCGAGCAATCCATGAACTGACATACTTTGTTTACACTATAAACAATTTCAGGCCTAGTAATATTAACATATTACAAATTAAAAGCTCCCACTACACTTCGATACAAATGAACATCAGAAAACTTTTATCCATTAAGAGCGGACAAAACAACACCACCCCAATCATAGGAATCACAATGTCATTTGCTTGATGCATTTTAGCCTCTTACACCAAATTAGATACATACTTAGATTGAGATAAAGATAAGCCACCATTTAGAGGAATAAGAAACTTCAACACTACGAAGAAGCTCAAAGGCCCTAGATCTTTAAAACAAAACTGTTGAGGTAATTTGCTAATAAGATGTTCAATGGAAAGATTAGAATTCCCGATTATTATGATATCATCAACATTGATCAATATATAACAATGGTGTCCAATTCTTGTGACATACAAGTACAAAAGAATCATACCTGGTGGCCGAGTCATGAAAACCTTCTTCCTTCAAAACACCAAGCAATAATACATTATTTATGTCTACCTGCCTCAATGACCATCCGTGAGCTAAGACAAGGGTGAAGAGAACTCGAATAGTAGTTGGTTTAACCATAGGGTTATTGAACATTTCAATTTAATCAAAACCAGCCTCCTGATGAAAGTCTTGAACTATGAGTCAAATTTTGTATTTAGAATATAGTTCCATCAGATTTTCTCTTAACTTTGAAGACCCATTTACACCCTATCACCTTCTTACCTTTAGAAGAAGAGACTAAAGGCCAAGTCTCATTTGCGATTAAAGCATCATATTCTTCTTTCATAACTTTTACCCAATATTCACACTTCAAGCTAAGGCCTCCTTCACATTAGGTGGTTCTGGACCAACATATTTAACCTACAGAATTTTAGGCTTTTAAACACTAGCCTTCCCTGTAGTGGTCATGAAGTGTTAGCCAACAGAATTGCAAATCTAGGCTTTTAAACATTAGGTGGTTCTCAACCAACATATTTAGCCTACAGAATTGCAAATCTAGCGGCCCACAAAAGAAATTGCAAAAATGGCAAAATCTACAAGTCTGCGACGTGCATTTACTAAAATACCCTTCCTAAACCCTGATAGAAAGTTTTTGTTGTTTGGTTTCTGATAGAAAGTTTTTCTATCACTAATAGATTCTATTAGTGAGAAAGATTTTCTATCAGTGATATAAAGTTTTTCTATCAGGGATCGAAGATAGAAAGATTTTCTATCAGTGATAGAAGATTTCTATCATTGATAAAAGATTTATATCACTGATAATCAGTGATAGAAAGATTTCTATCCCCTCGTCGATTTCGTTTTATACTTCGTTATTCGTCCTCTATCGCTAGCTTCTACATTCCTTTTTCGAGGTTCTTTCGCTTTTCCGTTCTACGTTCTTCTCTCTTCTGATTTCCTCTCATCCTTCACGTTTTAACCGAAATTTTTGTTGCTTTCAGCAACAATCTCTCTCTAATTGGCTCTTGTCTTCATGTTCCATTCTTTGTTGCCCTGGTTTTTTCTTTCCAATTTTTATCAGTTTCTTAATCTCTTTCGAATAAACCCTTCTCGTCGCCCTCGCGTCGTTCTTTGTATGTCTTCAGTTTTTGCTTCAATCTCTTTGAAGACGACCTTAGCCAACGGGAAGAAGAAGACCAGATCGGGAAGAAAAAAGAACGAAGAAGAAGACCAGATACAATCGAAAAAAAAAAACGAAAAAGAAGGAAACATGAGCCAAAATCAAATCAGGGGCAAAATGAGGATTCTAAAAAATCATTTAAAAAATTTGCTATATTTTCAATTTTTTTAAAAACTTGCTATATCTGCTAATACCCACTAATATTTAGCCACCCCATTACAATTTTCCCATTAATTAACTAGTTGAACAATACTCTGGTTGGCATTATAAAACGGTAGATTATGAATTCTTTATTTATGTAAAAATATTATATTAAACTTCTCACTTGTTATTAATAATCCAGAATTGATATCAATCTCTAATACTCTAGACTCAACTTAAAGTTTTTCAATGGTACAAAACAATCCGTAACTTTTAAGATTAGTATTGATTCAACCCGACATTAACATATAAGCGGCAATAATCTCTGGAATAATCCCAATTCTCAATTGTGTTATTTCTTCATCGTGAACTTTAACTTTTAGATTTAACGATAATTTATATACGACGAATAGATGGTTGGAAAGAGCGGCTATGATATTACCAAACGACACCTTTAACGAACCACGACGTAACAAATGGAGGCTATGCACAGTCACACAAGTGGAGAAAACCAAAATCATTCTTCGACTGCTCCCAGCTTGGCTGACAATGGTAGTATGCGGCGTCGTTTCATCCAACAGCAACTCCTTCTTTCTTGAACAAGCGAAGAACTTAAATCCTTTGAGTTTATATAAATTCCAACTCAACTTACCAAACATGCTCTTATTCTGTGACTTCTCGAAAGTTGTCTTTGGCACACTCTACATGCTTTTTGCAGTCATCTTTGTTAAAGGAGGAAGAAGAAAGTACGCCGCCGCTATCGGTGTCGCGATCGCCATGGTTTTCTCGATCCTAACTTGCATCATTGCCGCAAGGATCGAGTCTAAAAGACTGGGAGTGATAAGTGAGGTATTGAATTTCTATTGACATGTCGATATATATTTTTTATAATGTTTATGTATATAGATAAGATGTTTATTAACTTTAGATCGAATGCAAATGGGATGGTTTTATTAGATTATAAAAATATTATATGAAATATATATAAGAAAAATGTTAAAGGTATAAAATGATCCCTAGGTTTTTAAAGTCATTGTTGATTTCATCTTAAATCTTAAAAAAAAAAATCATTTTACCCTTCATATATATATATTAAAAATTATTGTTTTGTTTATGTATTTTAAATTTTTTGTTAACAAATTTTGATATATTTTTATACCTAATGACTTGTTTGAAAAATTACAAAAAGATTTGAGAACAAAATTTTAAGACGTCTCTACTTTCTTTTAGAGGTGGTAGGTTACGTTGTTTAAATCCTTCCCACACAGTACAATATAATTTTTATTTTATTTTTTTTGACAACATGTGTGGTGGAGGGATTTAAACCAAACTTCTTGGTCATTTATACTATGTTCATGTTGACTGATGCGCAAATTGCTTACCGCAAGTATACGGGTCAAGTAATAATATAGTGTTTTCGTGATAAAACGAGTGTCGTCCTCTGGATTGGTTTTCTAGCAAATTAAGTACCGTGAATACTTTTGTCCAATTTTATTTAGGGAGCAAAACTTCATGAAAAAGATAAATCTAAAGACAAAAAGCATAAAATAAAGGGTGGAGACTCAAATGGAAAGACTCTTAGGGAATTGATTTCGTTGATAAAGATTGAGGATTGATTAATAGGAATGAATTGACCGTGCAATTATTCTACAAGCCAAGGAAACATTTATCACGATTACCTCTCCCGAGTATAATTGATTCTCATGCATATAACTAACTTGATATCCCTATCTAAGTTCATTAACATGCAAGGCATTATTCTGTTCGGTCCTTGTTATACTTCTAGAGATATTCTAAATCCCGTCACAAACTTAGAATTTCTACTCTAGTCATGCAATTGAACAAAGCAAGTCTTAGGCCAAATCCTCTCTCCCGAGTTAGATTCAACACTTAAATCATTCAATTAGTGATCAAGTAATTGAAAGCATTACACATAAAATTGCATGCATAGAATAAGAACACATTCATACCCAAAATTCAATCCAACAATTTAAACAACTACATCAAACCCTAAGACAAACAACTAGCAATTCATAGTCTTTAAACCACAAACACTAATTGAAAGAAAAGCCATAAAAACTACAAGAGTTAAGGGAAAGAGAAAGGAAAACTCGAATCCGCCGACACCGCACGTCCCCGTCACGATCTCCACGTCTTCTCGCTTGATTCCCGGTCCTTAGCCTTGTCTTTAGCTCCCACAAAAGGTCTCTAGTCGAAATTAGGGCTAAAATCTCACCAATTGGACTCCCCAAATCCGTAGCTGAAAAGAGGAATTTATAGAAAATCTGTGGGTAGCGTCGCGATGCTGTGTACATAGCGTCGCGACGCTGTCACAGCGTCTCGACGCTAAGGAGATAGCGTCTCGACGCTGTCTCTGTTGTCGCCCAATTCAGAAAACGAAAGGCAGCGTCGAGACGCTCCAAGAGCAGCGTCCCGACGCTGGCCTACGGATGGCTCTCTTTTGACTTCTTCTTGGTTGAATCTTTTCCGTTCTTTAGCCAATTTTCATGTCCCGAACATGTATTTAGCTCCAAATTCTCGATTTAACTCCGAAACATGATTCCTACAAAAAGAACATAAAAATGCATAATTTTGGCCAATTAAATATAAAAGACTAGCTTAATTAATTAGGGAAACATAGCTAGCTAAGCTCGCTATCATTGACACACACAATATAATAAAGGATTTTAGTGTAAAACAATGATTGTTTGTCAAGAAGAGAATAGCTCATATGTGGCATAAAACTTACACTCTCAATCAAGAGGTCAGAAATTAAAATCTCTCATCTCACATGTGTAAAAAAAAATGTAAATAATGATTAGTTAATTTTAATATTTTTAGGAAAAATTTTAATTTTTACCTCTAAACTTGTCCTATTGTATTAATTTGTCTAAACTTTCAATAGACCTCGTTAAATGGTACAATTTACCTTCTATTCAATTTTCGTTAATTGACCTCAATATAAAATTTTCTATAAACTCACTAATTTCAATCCTATCAAATTTTGTTCAAATTTAAGTTTGGTTAATTAAGACAAAAATTAACTATTAAATAACTATTTCAAAATTCACTAATTTCAATCTTAGGATCAAAAGCGTAAGTTTTATGTTAGTCGGAACTATCTTTTTTGTTGTCATTAACATCCAATTTGAAAATTGAAACAGAATGATTTAGGGTCCGTTTGGTACAAGGTTTTTGGAGATGGGAATGGGTAAGGGTTTCTAATACCCTTGTTTGTTTCAAGATTTCTGTGGTGGGCCCAGGAAATAACGCATTCACACGCATCATTTATGCCCATAAGCAAGGGTTTTATATGTCCTTGCAAAAGCATGAGTTTTTTCTTTTCCCATCTCTTCTTTTTTATTTTTATATGCAATTTTATTTTTGAATATAGTTAATTAATTAACTAATGGATACTAAATTAAAAATAATATAATAAATTATTTAATTAGATTAAATAATAATTTGTCAAGAATTTCATTTTTTTTAAACAAATACTTTTTTCTAGGACTTTTAAACAAATACTTAGTCCAAGTTTATTAAAGGGATGTAATTACATATTTACTAAAATTATAATTAATTAGTCAATATTATCGAAAATATATTTAATTATTGAATTAAAATCATTTAAATGAATTTAGTATAAAAATTCATTTTTCAATAATTATAATTAATTACTTATCGATTATTTATAATCAATTAATTACTTTTTTAAATTTCTTTATAATAAATAAATAATCATATTATTATTAAATATTTATCTAATTAATTTTTATGGATACAATATATTAAATTATTGTAGTTAAAGATATTTATTAAAAAATTAATTAAATAATTTTAGTTTGTTAAATTAACATAGTTTATCCCATTAAAATCATTTCATGATTATTATTTCATTAATTTTTATTAATAGTTTGAATTAATTTTGATTATTTTATTGATTAATTTATTAAAATTACATAAAGTTTACCTGATTAATTCTAAAAAATAAATACAGACATAATTTGTTCTCATAAAATCCTGATGACATTCCCATGCACAGGCATAGTATTCCCAGGCATCGTGTATTCCCAAGCATCTATAAAACCTTAAATCAAACGGCCTGGATAAACCAGAGGCGTTTATCCCAATGTCAGCGGGATGGCTGATTTTCCAGTACATTCTGAACGGCGCCGTTTATGGAATCGCTGCACAGTCGATGTACTTCGTCTTCTACACTCAAGCTCCGTATTCGATGAGGCTGATTCTGGTGCGGATTACGAACGGATTTCTAGGGTTAGGGTTCATCGGCGCGGCGGCGCTGGTGGATGGCGTAGGGAAGGTGAGCGAAAGCAGAGGAGGACGGAACTGGTTTCAGAGGAGTTCGAATCAGAGCCGATTGGACAATTACTACTGGACATTGGCCGTATTGAGCGCTGTGAATCTGTTGCTCTGTTTTCTGGTTCCGATTGGTTACAGATTTCGAGATTTTGAAAAGGAAAATAAGAGCAACGATAACGGTAAACTCGAAGCAGAGGAAAGGGATGAAGATGAAGATGTGAGATGATGGAGGATATTGCTGAGGCTTTTGATGCTATTGTTGAAAATCTTGAGAGTGATGACGATGCATGATTTTGGCTTTGAAATCTTGTTGTAATTAAGTTAAGGACTGGTAATGGAATGTTGATTCTATTTTATGTTCTTGGAGTGAATATCAGATTTGTTTTTTAAAACTGTTGTTGGATTTAATTAGGAGAAGGTTTTTTTTTTAGAATAACTTTTGAAAATAATATGTATTAATTTGAAATTTTATATGGTAAAATTACATTAAATATAAACTTTGATAAAGGTAATATTTTAGGGTATAAACTTAGTAAAAAATATATAACATAATATGGGTTAAAATAACATTTTTTTTACTTTTAGGGAATTTCAAATGTCCAAATTTAATATTTTATCTAAAAAAAAAGTAAAAATTTATGTCAGTTTCTACCTCAAAAAATATTATTCACACAAAGTTCTTAGAGAAATTTAAATTTGTGATGATGAACCTTATTTTATTAATTTTGTATGAGTGTTACCGTCTCTAATGTATAATCAGTTGATGATTTTTTTTTTAAATGTAGACTTTGATTTGAGGGATAAGACTTCGAGTTTAATCTCAAACCGAGAGGGATTGAATCGTCCATTGGTAGCTTTGAAGTCCTTTAGAATTCTTTGAATTTTATGGCTTTTAACTCGTCTAAATTCTTTTGACTAGTTTTCAAAATGAAGGCAACCTCCTCTATTAGATGGACCTTGTATGAGTTTGGACTTGATTGACTTGGCTCAACTTTTAGGCTTGGGTTTCTTTGGGCTCAATCCAATTCTTTTTCGATAGCTATGCTTGGCACAATCATTCTTAGTGAAGTGACATAATTTAATTGGACTGGCTTACATCATTTGGTGGATCAATAATAGACAAGTCACATGATTTAATTTTCATTTTTCTAAAAAAAATAATTTGAGGACACGAATAAATTTGAAGTTAGTCACAAATTTAGCAATAAATTTTTGGTTTTTATTACAAATTTAGTCCTTGAACTTTCAAAGTTGTATCAATTAGGTCCCTGAACTTTAAAAAGTGTCAAATAGGTCTCTGAACTTTCAATTTTGTGTCTAATAGGTTCTTGACACATTCGAGATCCTTAAAAATTAACTAACCTACTAATATAAATATTGAATTTCATGCGTATTAGGACCCTAAACTTACAATATTGTATCTAGTAGGCTTGTGAATTTTAAAAAATGTCGAATAGGTTGAAGATTTATTAGACATAAAATTGAAAGTTGAAGGATCTATTGGACACAAAAGTGAAAGTTTAAGGATCCTATTGGATACTTTTTAAAGTTCAGGGACCTATTGAAGACAAAATTGAAAGTTCGATGACCTATTTGATACTTTTTAAAGTTCAAAAACCAAATTGACATAACTCAAGTTCAAGTTCAAAGACTAAACTTGTAATTTAACCTAAATATTTTTATGAACGGGATTATAAATTAATGATAGTCATGCAACATTATTAATCGTTTTTAAAATTTTCAACTTAATCCTATATTTATAAAAGTGATCGATTTTACCCTTAATGGTTAGATTTTTCCTAAATATAGTAATCTATTAAGATCGTCAATCTTACCTTTAAAGTTTTTTTTATTTTTTAAGTTCTTACCTTTAAAGTATTGATCTCTCAAAGTAAAAAAAAACTATAAAAATTTGTCAATAAAAAAGTGAGTTATTATTTTACTATTGATTTAGATATGCGAAAATGTTACTTAGATACTAATTAAACATGTGAACATGTCACACAAAACCTAGTTCATCAACAACTTTACTAGGTTTTGATGATAACATTCCCAACCATACTTTGATGATATGTATTTTTATGGGCAATTCGTCCAAATTTATCAATAAAAATTGTAATAAAATTACTTTTTCTATTAGCACCTTTGAAAAAATTATTAATTAAGGCCTCGTTTGGTAACCATTTGGTTTTTGAAAATTAGGCTTATTTTCTCCCCATTTTCCTACCATAGCTTTCATCCTTGTCAATGATACATTTGAATTCTTAGCCAAATTCCAAAACACAAAACACAAGTTTTTGAAAACTATTTTTTTTGGTTTTCAAAAATTGGCTTGGTTTTTAAAAACATGGAAAGAAGGGTATTAGAAAAACAAAGAAACTTGGAGTTGAAAGTAGTGTTTATAAGCTTAATTTTCAAAAACCAAAAACCAAAAACCAAATGGCTATCAAACGGGGCCTAAGTATGTTTAATATAGCTTCTTTAGTGACTTTATGATAAAAGATACTTTTAATAAACAAAAAAAAAAAAAACATTTTAAAAAAATTGGATAATTTTTTAACCTCTTTTTAAGAAATATTTAAAAGATGGATTATCCTGAAATGACATTAACATGATGGATCAAAATTCTCTAAAAATGTGTAGTAAGAAAAAAAAAACATATTTTTTCAAAAAAAGAAAAAAAAAACATATTTCTTATTAATATAATCACTTTTGAATGCAAATTTGTTACTTAAAAAATGCAAGATATAAAAATATTATTTTATTAAAAATAAATTAAGAAAAACTCCTCAAATTAGAAGATTTACTAAACACACCTTGAGTATCATTTTACATTAAAGGCTGAAGATTTAAAATAAATATTAATTAAAAAAAAAAACTTGGGAGGTTTTTATTTAGTGACCTAAATCATGACATTGTACTCATTTTTATGCAAAGATGTGTTGGCTTTTGTGCACGCATGAAGGCGTGCGCCCTAAAGTTTTTCAGTTGGATGCCCAATTCCAAATTCTCACTATGATAACGGCCTCCAATTAATTTGGCATTTTTTTTTTTTTTTTTTTTTGGGAAAAGTACACTTTTGGTCTCTGAGGTTTGGGTTAAGTGACACTTTGGTCCTGAATTTTCAAACTCAACAATTTAGTCATTGAGGTTTGGTTTTAGTTTCATTTTGGTCCTTCCATCCATTTTTCCGTTAAAAACTAACGGGTAGATGACGTGGCAGTTATTTTTTTTATTTAAAAAATAAATTTTCAAATTTTAAAATAAAAGAAATATTAAATTAATTTTTTAGAAAAGATTATTTTATTATTTTTTTATTATTTCAACTTTCTCACCATTTCTCTCTCCCCTTTCTTCCCCTTTTCTTCCCCTTCTTCTCCCAGCTCTCCATCGCCGGCCGCTTCTTCTTCTAGCTCTCCGTCGCCGGCCACCGCTGCCTGCGAATTTTTTTTTCTCCTTCTTTTTGTTGTGTGGCCATCGTCTGTTTCTTCCTCAAGCTGATCTTCTTCTCTCTCCGACCACAAAGCTGACGCCGGCCGATTCTACTCCAACGGAGCGTTGCGTGGGTCTTCGACAGCGGATTTTTTCGTTTCAGTGAAGTCCGGCGTGGGTTTTCGAGCAGCGGGTCTTCAGATCTACCAGATCTACCAGTGGGTTTTCGAGCGCGGGTCTTCGATCAACTTCAGATCTACCAGTGCCGCGCCGACCTTTCCATGCCCGACTGCGCCACCTGCATCGCCCACGCCGTCGAGCTGGCCTCTGCTCCAACACCTGCGGGTTTTCTTTTCCGTGCACTGCTCCGACCTACCAGTGTCCCGCCGACCTCTCTATGGCTGGGTTTTCTTTTCGCGTGCGACATATTCAAGCCGAGAGGGAGGAGACGAACTCGACTCGCCGAAAAAGAAAAGAAATCGAGAGGGAGGGCCTGAATGTCGACTGAAAAAACTGGGAAGGAAATATGTAGAGAAAAGGGGAAGAAAATAATAGAAAAAATTGAAGGAAAAAAAAAAAATCAGTTCGCCGGCGGCCGGCGACGACGGCGAGCGGTGGCCGCCGGCGGCCGGAGATATGAAGAAGAAGAAGAAGGAAGAAGATGAACATGGAGAATAAGAAGAAGGGTAAGAGAAGGAAGGAGAAATAATTAAAATAATTAAAATAATAATATTTATATTATTTTAATTTAGAAAATTTAAAAGATATTTTTTTATTAAAATTGTGGTGTCACGTCAGCAGTCTATTAGGGTTTAACGACAAATTGGACACTAAATTGCTCCTTATCTCAAACCTCAGGGTATTTTTGTTGAGTTTGAAAACTCAGGGACCAAAGTGTAACTTAACCCAAACCTCAGGGACCAAAAGTGTATTTTTTTTTTTTTTTTTTTCTTTTATTGGCTCTATGTCCCCTCAATTAAAATAGATTTCAATCGATACAATTATTTGATTGTGTTTTATAATTATGCATGTATTTGGATGATTTTTAATTAGAAATATGACGTGGGCTCGAAATAGTTTAAGTTTAGATCATGTTTGACAAGTGGGAAGATAGGATCCCTACTGAAGAGATTATTAAGAGTCGTTTGATAATGCTCAAATTTATAAGGGCCCGTTTGATAACCATTTCGTTTTCTGTTTTCTGTTTTTGTTTTTCATTTTTAAAAAACAGGGGTGTTTGATAACCATTTCTGTTTTCTGTTTTCTGTTTTTAAAAAACGTTTTTGAAATTATAAGTAAATTTCAAAAACAAAAAAAAAATAGTTTTTAAAAACAGATTTCTGTTTTTCAAAAACTCCTTTTTCTTCTAATGCTTACTTTTCTCCTCTTTTACCTCTCTCTCCAACAAATTTCTTTCTCTATTTTTTCTCTCTCTAAAATTTATTTTTCTCTCTCTAAAATTTTCTCTCTCACAGCTTTTTTTTTTTCTCAATAACTTGTCTATTTCTAAAAACTTGTCAATACATTTTCTCTCCTCAATAAACATGTTCTAATTTTTCTTTTGGAAAAAAAAAGTTAACAAAATTTTCTATCGCTACAACTTTTCTTTATTTTTCTAATTTATCATTAGTTCTTTAGCATATCTTTTACTCTTAACTTTACTATCTCTCTAAATTTTCTTTTTTTATTTAATTTTTTTAATCTAAAATTTATCGCTTTTACTCTAACTTGTTTTCTATTTTTTCTCTAACTAATATCTTTTCTCGAGTCTAACTAATATTCTTTCTCTAAACATTTTCTTTCATCTCTCTGAATTTTTTATGTTTAACTTTTCTCTCGTCTTTTCAACAAAAAAAAATCATCTTGAAAACATTTATATTTGTGTCTCTAAATTTTTCTTTCAACGTCTTTACACATTTTTCTCTCTCTAAAATATCTTTTCATCTTTCTAATTTTTAAAAAACTGAAAACAAAAAACAGTTATCAAACAAGGTTGGTTTTCTGTTTTTTAAAAACAGAAAACAAAAAACGGTTATCAAACATATGTGGTTTTTGTTTTTAAAAAACAGGAAACCAAAAACCAAAAACCAAAAACTGAAATGGTTATCAAATGGGCCCTTATAAGTTACTTGTTTTTAGTTTTTGAATTGCATTTGTGTTTGATAACACATTTTGTTTTTCATTTTTATAAAATTGTTTTGCACATCGTTAATAAACAAGTTTAATTATTTCAAAGCGAAAAAGGACAAAAGTTGACTCATCCAGAAAGAATAGGAAATAAGAGATTAAAATGTGCATTGACATACTTATTAACATACTAAATGAGCACGTTTTGGATGCTTAAAAATTGGTTGAGGAATATAAAATGTTCAGGTATCGAGTGACATGTTAATGACCAAAGCTCAAAACAAAAGTACAAAAATCTAAATAGTTAAAATTTTAAGTTTAAAGATTAAAATATATATTAAGGGATGAAATTAGATTTAACTTCAAAAAATGATATATTTTGCAAGAACAATATAAAATAAAAGAAATGTAATTGAAAATATAATATTAGGGGGAAAAAAGAAGGAAAAAAAGACTAAATTATAAAAAATACTCCTGAACTATGGGATTTGTTTCAAAAATGTCCTTAAACTTTAAAAAGTTTTAAAAATACCTCTGAACTTTAAAAAAGTTTCAAAAATACCCCTTCCGTTAATTTGGATGGAAACCGTTAAAGTTTCAGTTTCATTAATACCCTTGAACTTTAAAAAAAAAAAAAAAAAATAATACCCTTATTGGAAAATGTTTTTTTTTTTTTCATTCTCTCACCGTAAATTCTTCCCCCATGAAGATGAATGAGAAGTTTTACTTATTTGTCATGTATTCATAGACTGAGAGTTTTTCTTCTCTTTCAACACATTATCTCAAGAGCTTGACTAGATTTTCGTGTTGAAACTCCAAGATGACTTTTGTTTTGTTCTTGAAATTCGTCTGATAAACACTCCTTCTTCTTATCACTAACATACACAAACAGAGAGAACAAAAAGGAAAGAATATATGTGTGTGTGTCTTATAAGGGTATTTTATATATTTTTTTTAAATTTCAAGGTAATTAATGAAATTGAAACTTTAATGGTTTCCATCTAAAAATTAACGGTAATGATACTTTTTAAACATTTTTAAAAATTCAAGAATATTTTTTAAACTTTTTAAAGTTCAAACACATTCATACAAATCCCGTAGTTTACAAGTATTTTTTATAATTTAGCCCAAAAAAAAAGGGTCCGGATATGGTTGATATCTGATGATGAATATCGACAGAGGAAAGGATTGGCATTCCATATCCCATTATTTTTGTGGAATTTTGACACGTCATCAGTCGCTAAGGTTGTGGGCTTAGCTAAAGGCACGTGGCATGGGATTTAGATTTTATTCAGTCAAAGTACAGATTGCCATGTCAGCATCGTCTTTTCGAGGCAGCGTTGCATTCGTCCCTACCATTATCACCTCATCTTCTATTTGGATCCGCGTTTCCCATACTACCCCTCGTGCTCAAGGACAATTAATTAATTATTTATTTTTTTTTAAAAAAAAGTGATAAGTCAATTTTTTAAACATAATTTAATAATTACACCATTTTACTCGACTTTCTTTGATAAATTCAAGTTTCTATCTCTATATTTGTTGTGTAATATTAAACGAATAATACAAGAAGTTACTTTTTGTAAATTTTGATTTAAAAACTAAAAAGCCGGAAGTGTGATTTTTATTAGTGTTCCTATAGATTGAGAATTATATTCTTTTGATACTATATCAATAGTTTTTTAAGGTTTAAAATGTATTTATATTGATCTTTGAATTTTATAGTCTCTTGTTGTTGAAATTTGACGACAAATTGTGTCTAAATTTATCTACTTCACATTGGCATTTTCCAATCTTTGAAAATGAAGATAGTGAAGGAGAAGAGAAGCCAACAACAGAGTACTTGCACTAAAAGAGAGGTTAGAAATTGGTGTGGTATAAATAGATTAGTTGAGTACCTAAACAATGAACACACACTCCATATTTATTGGAAGGAAGAAAGGATTTTTTGTTGGTACATTGGCTAGAATGTGCCTATTCAAAAGTAATAGTATAGTTTAGTAATCATGTCATTATTTCATTGGTCAAAAGTGAGAAGTTCTTGAAGGTGTGGGGTCTAATGTCATAATTCTGGTTAGGTCGATTTAGGCACTTAGTTGTGACATTGTTTTATGGTGGAGACAGACAACGACCTTCTCATTTGACACTAATGTTGAACTACATATACCTAATATGGTTTCTTAGCTTATCACGCTAGATTTAGTGTGGTCATCTTATATTTACATTCTCTTTAATAAAAGAAAAAAAGTTATGTTTCGACCCCATCAATCTTATTGTATACATCCTACCTTGCTACTTTAATTGATCAAATCTCAATCCTACTTTACTCTTTAGAGAGTAGAATTAGGAGACAAATTATAATGCATGATATAGTTACAAAAGATGTCTAATAGTTGGTTTTTTTTTTTTTCTTTTTTTCTTTTTAAAAAAAAGAGTATATTGCACATGTCAATTTATTTGATTTAAAATGACCACTTACTTATGTCGTCTATATATGTTTTATCATGCTAGTTTGGCCAACAATAATCTAGGTAAGCACGTGTTGTGTTACTATTTAGTTGATGGTGTTAACTACATGAATTACATAAAATTATAATTCGAACTTGAAGAAGATATATATTTTTTTTCTTTTTTCTTTTTAAAAGAATAGTTTAAAATCTCAAAAAACTTGAAGCATCCAGATTCAAAAACTTAAAAAGTAGGTAATTATGATGTTATTGGATTTAATCTAATTCGTGATTGAATATAAGAAGATTTTAGTTAACTTAAGCATGACTCAATTAGTTAAGACACGGTATACCTCTAAGCTTTAGATATTCGAATTCATGCTCCAACCCTATTGAACTAAAAAAAATGACATAGAGAGATTCCAAAGCTTGTCAAATGTGGAGAGTGTGATCCATTCGGAAAAAAAAAAGTGAGAAAAAGAGAGAAAAGTGGTTGTGTATTAAATCACCACTAACCCGAAAAAGCTTAAGTCGATAAGTTGTCGAAAATTTGATATTTTATTTATAACTTTCTAAGAGGGGCATTATGGGGAAGTGGAAGAAATTAAGGGAAGTTTTGTGGGGGAGAAACCAATGCTATCATGGAAATAATTTAGGGATTTGGCTCGTGGATTATGACCGAAAAGTCCATCTTACATGTGATTTTATTTATGTATAAAGTTGTTTTTTGAACCAATTATATAAATGGAGCTACATAATAACATAAAATTTAACTTTTCAGAATTTCTTTTTTGTCCATTTGAATATAACTTTAAAAAATTAATAGCTTACTTTAAAATAGAAGGTTTAAATTTATATCTTTCATACACAAATGGTAATACTAAAACCAACTTTTACATGTTAACTTTTATGAAATTTATGTTTCTAAAAATTAACACAAATTAAATAAATTTAGACTTTATGACTATAGTTTTGTTAAATATATCAGGTTTGAACTTTCTAGCAACATTTCATACTAATCTTAACTTTCTAAATTCACAAATCAAATATTTGTGTTTCAACTTATTTTAACCTAATATATTTATATAATTATAATATATTTATATAATTATTTTCTTAATTTTTCTTTTTTTTTTGAAAAGTAAATTTTCTTATGATATACTTTTACGAATCATTTGGTAAAGTATTGATTGTTTTAAGATCACACATTTTTCAAAGTGAGCATATTGTTTAATAGTATTAGTTAATGTTATAATTTTCAGATTTTATTGAATTTTAATTTAAAGAATATAAAGAGTTTAACTAATGGTTTATGTCCTTTTTCTTAAATAATCAAATTAAAAAAAAAAAAATCTAAGCCTTTACCAAATGTGAAAATATATTTATTAGGTTATCAATTAGAGCACAACTACATATCCATACTTTTTTATACTTTTCCTTAAATGTGAATGTTCAAAATTTTCACTCCTCAACCAAAGGTCAATATTCACTCCTATATTTGTTGAACTTAAAGAAAAATTAGGTCAATATGAACAAAGGTCAGGTGTATATTAACACATAAACAATGTCCCTTCAAGACTTATAAAAAAATAATTTATGCTTAAAAGGTCCAGAAGAGTAATATTGTAAAAGTTAAACTACAAATTTAGTCCTTAGAATTTCATATCAGGATCCGAACCTCTAACATCTTAGTCGAGAGTATATGCCAATTACATTAAAGCTATGCTCACTTTTGCCATTAAACTTTAAATTTTAGATCTAGATTCTATTAAATACAAAACTACTCAGAGTTTAAAAACTTATTAGACATTAATTAGGGTTTTTGAACTTACTCAATACAAAATTAATTAAAAGAGTTTAGAGTGGGGTGTAATTTAATTATAAATTTATTATTATTATTTTTAAAATTTTTGATTTTTTCCCCTGTTTTTTCTTTTTCATATTTTCTTTTATTAACGAAATCGCGAAGCTCTACAGCCTCTCTCCTCTACCTTACTGCACTTCACGCTAACTGAGCAAATCCAACCTCCACTCCCCCACCATGAACACTCCATAAAATTACAAAGCAGAGCCATAGCCAGAGAATAATCGCCCACCAAATTTCTCATCGGGAGCTTATGATGAACGGCCATTACTTCCTATCGCCGGCGAAATCCTCCCAGGTTAATGTGCTTTCTTAGCGATCCGCTTCAATTTTCCTTTCTCCGAGCTTTTCTAGGGTTCATTTGCCTAATTCGGCACGCTCTTTGCCGATTCTATCCCAACTGAATTGTATCGGTTGTATGTTTTTGTCTTATTGCTTCTTTCATCCTGTGGTTTGCTATTCAATTTTGCCTTTGGTTGTGGAAGTGAAGGCTGTGTGATTGAAGTTTAGATCCGACCGTGTGTGTTTGTTTTATTGGTTGAGTTTTTAGGCAGATCATGCTTGAGAGCTTTATTCGCATTCTGATTCTGATTGTGATTGTTATAAAGACCCATTTTCGGTGTTCAAAAGAAAACGAACTATAATGGGCGAATCTCGTCTGCTTCGTTTACTAAATGGCATAATCTTTAATTTTGTCGGAGTATCGCAACCTTATTTTTGATATCGCTAATATTTATCTCCTTCGATCTGTTACTGTTTATATATTTTATTGGACTTTTATCATCGTCTTTTTTCGCTATTTGTCCTCTTCTTATTTCGTCCCTAATTCTATTTCTTGCCATTTCAATAGAAACCTTGGTTCGTGGGTAGTGTGGAGTGCAGGAGTACAAAGCCGGGTGATGGTAACTAAGACTAGTACTCCTAATGAACAGAGATAATATAATGGCGTCTGCAAGCCTAGGAAATGGGGGAGTTGGGAGTTCTAGGTCTATCAATGGCTTCAAGGGTTCGTCTAGTTCAGTTGACTGGCTCGGGAGAGAGATGCTTGAGATGAGATTGAGGGATAAGACAGATACTGACGAGGACAGAGTAAGCTTCTGGATTTTGGTTGTTTATATTTTCTAGGTCTAATCTTCACAGTTTAATGAAACTTTTGCAATCTCTTATTAGAGTCAGCAGTAGCTTTAGCCAAGCTATTTATTCTAGATGACAGCATGGCACCTTTACTTCCCCCTTTTTCTTTTGGCATTTTTATGATTTCATTCGTGTAGGATAGTGAGCCAGACATCATTGACGGAGTGGGTGCTGAAGCAGGGCATGTGATAAGAACCACAATTGGTGGTCGAAATGGTCAATCTAAGCAGGTCGGAAGCAAAAATGTAACTGATGATGATGTCTTAATTGATGACGATGTCTTAATTGCTCTATGACATATGCTTTGCTATGGTGTGCCAGAATATCAGCTATATTGCAGAACATGTAGTTGGAACTGGTTCTTTTGGTGTTGTTTTTCAAGTAAGTATAAGTGGTATCTAATGCTCATTCAATGTTTCTTCTGTGCAAGTTCATAGTTGAAAAATTGAGGTAACCTGGTCACTTTTGATAGGCAAAATGTAGAGAAACGGGAGAAATTGTTGCAATCAAGAAGGTTCTTCAAGACAAGCGATACAAGAATAGGGAGCTGCAGATTATGCAAATGTTGGATCACCCAAATATTGTTTCCCTAAAGCATTGTTTCTTTTCAACAACAGACAAAGAAGAGCTCTATTTGAACCTGGTGCTTGAATTTGTTCCTGAAACTGTCAACCGTATGGCAAGGAACTACAGCAGGATCAGTCAGCGAATGCCCTTAATCTATGTTAAACTTTATACCTATCAGGTATGTAATCAATAATAATTCACGGGAGATTGGAACATTTTTTCTCTATTGCTCCTTGTATATGTCCTTTCAATTACAAGAGAGTTTGCATGATTAGACTTCATGAATGAAGGTATGAGGTAGTTGTGAATTCTAATTGTAAAATTTAAACAACTTTGGTTGGTTCTGTTGTAGTATTAGATAACTATCATATTTATACTCCTCTGTAGTAGAAGGGCTTTTGTTCCATTTTCTATTGTAATGTTTTGTCATTATATTATTAGAAACTTATGGTCATTTGTCTAGATATTATGTCTCTCTTTGGACGTCGGTTTCGTGCTTATTTTGTAATTATTCTATAGGTCTCATTCTTTTGGATTGGAGCCCCTTTATCTAATAGGGTTGTTTTTTTGGGGGCCTTGATATTTTTTGTTTGCCTTTGTATTATTTTGTTTATTCTCAATGAAATTGTGGTTCATTATTAAAATCTGTTATGCTGCAGATATGTCGGGCACTGGCGTACATACATAATTGCATTGGTATCTGTCACCGGGATATCAAACCTCAAAACTTACTTGTAAGGTTTTTCTCTCACGAGTTTCAGGTTTATATGTGAGACTTATTGCATATGAGCTTAGTATAATGTTTTATATGCTTTGTTATCGTTCCTAATTGTTTCAGCCAGGTTTGCATGTGTTTCTTGTTATGTTACAGTGTCACCTTAAGAAATAATATTAGTTTCATTGTGGTGTCTCTGATACCATGTAGGTGGAAATATTTGACCGGATTGAAATATTTCTTATGTTTTATTGATTCTTTCATATACTAGGGGATTTCACTTAGAAAAGAAAATGTTCCATACTAATGGATTTGGTTCCATAGACCGCTTTCCTTTGATTCTCCATTTCTACTCCAGAAATTGCCATAGAAAAGAAAAAGGGAATAAATTTGTGAATTTTGGATTGGGTGTTGATGAAAACCCTAATGTGGGGCTTAGAGCTTTTCTCGCATCACTTTGGGATCTGTTTGTTAGGTTTTTGAGGATATTCCTCTATTTTACTCATTCATAATTGAGTTTCAACCTCGTTATCTCATACATTTACTTTTTTGTGCCATATGGTAGCCTCTCTTGCCTTCTTTTCATCTTTTATTATTTTGTTATCCAAAAACATTAATCACAAAAGAAACAAAACAGGGTGCAAGTTTTAAAATTTCTGAAATTTAAGATTATTTTTGGAATTTAGATAATTGCGTGGGTCACCAGTGCTATGAGTTTTGGTACTAAAGAACTTCAACATTACTTGATTGAATTAGTTGTATATATTAATTATAAAGATGTGAAAATTTTGCTTGGTGGTTAACTTGACTTAAAGTGGAAGGTTTATGGGATACATCTTAATGCTATTGCTATCAGCACATAATTGTGTTCTGATATTGTGACTGTTGCTTTCCATATAAGGAGCTGGCCCTTGTAGTAACTTCTGGTCAACCATAGAATTTGGCTTAAAGTCTGGTAATGTCTATATGTTCACCTATTATACAATTTCTCGAATATTTGATTGGCTGGGATATTCGGATCAATGGATTTATTAGTAGAATGGCTTCATATGTTTCTGTCCATTATTTATTTTCTTCTTTTAGTTTTGCTTAACTGAAACTAAAAGGGATAAAAGAGATGGATTACTAAAATGTTTTTGAGTAATGCCTCAAGAAAAACTTTTCATTTCCAGGTGAATCCACATACACATCAGCTCAAACTTTGTGACTTTGGGAGTGCAAAAGTATTGGTTAGTACTTTTTGAACCATTTATGGAGTGGAGGCCTGTTGCCTTTTTTCCTTCTGAATTTATTAAATTTGCTTGCCATTTGTTCAGGTGAAAGGGGAACCTAATGTTTCTTACATCTGCTCAAGATACTACCGTGCCCCAGAACTCATATTTGGTGCCACTGAGTACACTACTGCAATTGATATATGGTCAACAGGATGTGTAATGGCTGAGCTACTTCTTGGAAAGGTGGCGTACTCAAATCAACTATATGGATTTTGCGTGTGTTTTATTCATAATATTGATGATTCTGGTAACTTTTTCAGCCCCTTTTTCCTGGTGAAAGTGGTGTTGACCAACTAGTTGAGATTATCAAGGTGGGTCTATCAATTTATTGCCTTATTTTTAATTCTTTTTCATTTTTTACCATTCTCATTCTAAGTTCAAGTCTCGACTGGACATTGGGGCAGTCCTCAAAAGTAGGTAGATTTGTTATAGCATTCAAGATTGTAAAATTAGCTTCGGTACAGCTTGGTATAACATATGTGGTATGTATTATTGATTAGGAGAACTAGTGGGTGCTTTTAACTTCTCGATAGGATGATAGTGGCTTAGACTTCATGTTTGGATGGGGTCTCCTGTAGCTCTTGTGATTTGATCATTTGTCGAGTTCATTTTTATTGTGGTTCTATTGAAGGAGATAACTGCTATCATATGTTTGAATTTGAAAACTGATCTTGTTTACAAAAATAACATCGTTTAACGTGTCATTTCAAAATTTCAATCACGTACACAGGTTTTGGGGACTCCAACCAGAGAAGAAATAAAATGCATGAATCCAAACTACACTGAGTTCAAGTTCCCACAGATTAAGCCTCATCCCTGGCATAAGGCAAGTCTATATTCCCTCACTCCCAAATGCTCTCTATGCAATTTTCAATTAAGCTTCAAGAGATTGGCATCTATTTCCAAATAAAGGCCGTTGTTTGAAAGAGGCATGCTTACTATCATGTTTTGATTCATTGTTGGATACACTATTCCTTTCACAATTTCAACCTTCAAGTGTATCTTTTTGGATGTTGAATAATTTTTACTTGGTATCTCAGTTGGATTAATGATGTATCATTCCCTCCTCAGCTCCTGTTCATTGTGTTCTGCTCATTTAAGTAGTTACGAAATGTTCAACCTTTGGGGGCTCCTCTTTAGTGGTATTATTATGTTGCATGCCTGAGAGTGTTTATTCTTCATTAACATAAACAGGTGGAATTTGGCTAGTAGCTTGTGCATAGAATCAGTTAATTACTTTACAAGGTAAAGTAGTTGTGGTTTTGGAATATTGATTCATTGCAGGGGAAAAGCTTGCATATGCACTCTTGGGCTTTTCGTTTGTCTGTTTCAGTGCTGCATTCTTTTAATTTGTCTTGGTTTGTCCCAAATTGGTTTTCTAATATATTAAGTTGCATTTCTTTGTACTCCTACTTTATTGTTGTAAAATACACTTAGCTAACCCAAAAAAAAAAAAAAAAAAAAGGAAAAGAAAGTGACTTGCTATTGAGATTTATTTGAATACCATAATCATGGACAGGTTTTCCAGAAACGTCTTCCTCCTGAAGCCGTGGACCTTGTATGCAGGTTTTTTCAGTATTCACCTAATTTGCGGTGTACTGCTGTAAGTTCAGCTTCCACTATTTTAATTGTTTTTGGGAGTTAGGCATTATTCATTTCTCGTAATATTATGTGGTTTACTTCAGTTGGAAGCTTGTGTCCACCCCTTCTTTGATGAGTTGAGGGACCCAAATACACGCCTTCCTAATGGCCGCCCACTTCCTCCATTATTTAATTTTAAACCTCAGGGTGAGTTATGCAGTTTTACCTGTTCACTACTGCTTTATGATATGCTGTCTCACTGGTGCAGTTTTACATGTACAACTATTGACTAGGTATCTTTTTTTTTTTTTTTTTTCTTTTGAAAAATATTGACTAGGTATCTTGATCATACATTGACATGGTTTCCATGTAGAAACTTAGGATGTTGCATCAAAACAATATATGTAGCGCACATGAGCTCTAATAATTGGATGAAACTATTTCGATGAGTGAAGTTATATCTTGAGATCAATTTTGCAGCATTGCTTGAGTTTTTATCAAGTTTTTATGCATAGGAAATTACAGGCAGTTAGTCCATTATGGATCTCTGACATCTGATGAATCTATTTCTTTTATCAGAAATGGTTTTTGTTCAATTTTCTGTTCACCTACTTTCATGCACCTTCTCATGCTGAGGTTCGGGATTTCTTTTTGGCAGAGCTTGATGGCATACCACCTGATACCGTTAATCGACTTATTCCAGAGCATGCTCGTAAGCAGAACTTGTTCATGGCTTTGCATACCTAGCTACAGATCAGAAGTCTCCATCGGTGCTGCTTAGCATTCTGCTCCCAAGTCAGTCTTAAACGTCGAGAATCCACCATTGCCCTCTACATCTGTCATCGGTGCACTCTCTCAGAAAAGACTTTGGCAGTGAACAATTTGAGAAATCTGAAGCTTTCTGTTTGCTTGAAAGATATTTTTGTATTTAAAATAAAGACAGATAATTTATGGTGTATATTTTTCACAGTCAATCAATACCGATAATATGGTTTATGGTACCTCTACACCTTGTAATGGTTTCTCTTTCGTTCAATATCGTTCCTTTCATTTTGTCTTCTTTCTTGCCTTCCTTGCAAGAGATATGGGTACGATGTTGAAAAGAAAGAAAAGAGTTCTTAACAGCTGTGATCTTTCATTTGTTGCACTGCTCAGTTTGAGGTAGAAGCATGATGGAAACGGTTCCATGGACTGGAAGGAATTCAACATTACAGTTCAACTATTTTAGGAATAGGAAGGGATTTCTGTCATATATTTGACTTACTTATTTGCTAATTTCTTGGCTTGACTCTTTTTCCACTCAGGATTGGCTCGCTGACCCACTTCAAAACATTACAATGTGAAGACTTATAGTTATGTACTACAAATCATGATGGTATTGTGCCAACAAGAGTATAGCTCAAGTGGCATAAAGTTATATTGATAACCACGAGATCTGTGGTTTGAATTCTTGACCCCCACATATTGTCAAAAAAAAAAAAAAATGATGGTATTGTGTCTTTATTTTTTGATCTTACAGTAAAATAAAATTGACTCTAAATCCAAGTATTTATTTATTTTTCCAAAGATTCACAGGTGAATGGAGGTGGTGGGACTTGAACGATCTATAACCTTTAAGAAAAAAAGTCTATTTTTCTTTTTCAATTTTTAGCTAAAATTTAAAATTTTTATAAAAGTAGGCAACTTAAAATTTGACTAAAATTTTGAAGTATTTTTCCCAAATTTAAACAAAAAATTGTAAAAGTACATTTTTATAAGTTTGATTTCCAGAAGTATAAAAGTAAGGATGTCAAATAGACTCAAATTTGTTTTTTCTAAACCGGTTTTGAATTTTGTGATCATTTTGAAAAATAACATTTTTTATATTTTAGCGTATCTAATTTTAGAATTTGAAATCTTAAAATACACAATTACATTAGGAAAAGACAAGACTTTGATAAACATATTATTTCATGTCATAAATTTATTTCATTTTTATTAAAATTAAAAAAAAAAAAATATATATATATATAATATCACGTTGTAATTAATTTAAAATTGTAAAATAATAATTATACAAAATTTATAATTGTTTATAAATTTATCAATACTAATTGAGATTCGACCTCATATTTAATTGATAACTACAACTATTTTGATGGTTTATATATTGCTAAACACATTTTAAACAACTTTTTAAGGCCCCCTTTGATAACCGTTTTTGGTTTTTGAAAATTAAGCTTATACACATCTACTTCCACCTATAAGTTTCTTTGTTTTAATATCAATTTTCTATATTGCTTTCAAAAACCAAGTCCAATTTTGAAAAAAAAATAGTTCCCAAAAACTTGTTTTTGTTTTTAGAAATTGGCTAGGAATTCAAAGGATCCTTAACAAGGATGAAAGTCATTATAGTGAAGTTAAGAGAAAACAAACATAATTTTCAAAAACAAAAAACAATTAATCAGATGGTTATCAAACAGACCTTAAGTTATCCAATTTGTAAGACATTAAATACAATTATGTTTTTTTTTATTTATTAAATTTTTTGTTTTCAAATTTTTATTTTTAGCAAATGAAATACACCCTTAAAAATCGACCGTATATATAAAATGTTCAAATTCCCTCTATTTTTGCTAAAATTCCAGAAACAAAAACCAATAGTTTTGTAAAATGAAATATCAAATATCTAGTTTTCAGTTCATTTTCCTTTTTTTAAACTTAAATTTTCTATTAGGGGCCGTTTGGCCCACGGGTTTGGAATGGATTGGAAAGAGATGCCCATGTTTGGTTGTCCTGGAATGGTGTGGGTTTGGAATGAAATGGTGGGCATGTGATTCCAACCCATTCCCATATTTTGTGTGGGTCCCACTATTTTTCTCTCCATTTTTCTTCATAATTTTGATGGGACCCACCATTTCTTTTTTTATTTTCCTTATAATTTTGGTGGGTCCCACTATTTCTCTCTCAATTAATTCCAACCCAAATCCAATGCACCAAATACAGGCATGAGAATCATGATTCCAGCAAAATATTCCGATGGGCATCAGATTCCATTCCATTCCATTCCAAACCCATTCAATTCCGGCGGCCCCTTTTAAACTTAAAACTCATTTTCCCACCAATTGGGATTAAGAAACAAAAATAAAAAGAGAACCAAACCAGAAGAAAAGCAGAAAAAGACTGTGGACCTTTACCTCTTGGAGAAGAAACCTCTTCAAAGAACATCGGCGAGCAGTTTCCAGAACAGAGTTCGAAGCAAAAACCTCACCGAACGCCGCCTGAGATATCGCCATGGACGTGATCAAGTCGCAGCAAATATCATCTCGACCCATTGATAAAGTTGTTGTTCATCCTCTGGTACTGCTCAGTATCGTCGACAACTACAACCGAGTTGCCAAAGACACCAGTAAACGAGTTGTTGGAGTTCTACTCGGAAGCTCCTTCAGAGGCGCTGTTGATGTCACCAATAGCTATGCAGGTTGTTCTCTATTTCAATTTCTTAGCAACTTGCTTTTGTTCTTGATATGGTGTTTATTCGTTTGGATTGAAGAGGTTCTGGTTTGGTTTGTTTCTGTTTGATTTCGAGGGAAATTTTAGATTGGTTTTACTCGTTGTGGGAAACTAGGGCTTTGTTATTTGGTTGGGTTCGAGAATTCGGGTTCCTTGTGTCGTGTATGACGCATTTTGGAGATTGGGGAACTACTTTAATTTGGCTCTACTAGTTGTTATCTGAAGTAGGATTTGGGATTTTATGTGAATTTGTGGTTTCATTTGAAGCGAAACTGGTTGCTGCTGCTTATTATTAGGACTTGCATGACTAAATTTGAGTATTACTTTTGTACGAAATGGAATTCTGCCCCATCTATCGTTACTCGTTAGCTAGATAAAACTCAATCGTGTTTGAAGTAAGTTGAAGTAGCAATTTTCTTGATAATTTACTTCATTCTCAAAAGTGAATTCTCATTGACGGTTGAGATTGTTGAATTCGGGCTTACACCTCTTGGCTGCAAGTGCTCTCATTTGTGTGTTGGTGTGTTGAACGAGTTTAAACATATATCTCTTTTGAGAGAGATTTTCTAGAATTTTGTTGAGAATTCTAGTACATTTGCATCCTGTTGGTCAGAGGTTCTTCAGAATCGTACTATATTTCTAATATGGGAAGCATTTTTCCAATACTATTTTAAAGTAATTTATACTCATATTTCAGTGCCCTTTGAGGAGGATGATAAAGACCCTAGCATATGGTTTCTTGACCACAACTATCATGAATCTATGTTTTCAATGTTCAAGAGAATAAATGGTTAGTTTTCCTTTCCTTTTCTTTTCTTTTTTAAATTTAATGTTTTATTTTATTGATATCTTTTAATATTCTTATTTAGCTGTTTTATTTTTATTTGAATTTGTAATGATCATCTTGTTGACTGTTTCAGCTAAGGAGCACATTGTAGGCTGGTATAGTACTGGTCCTAAACTACACAAAAATGATTTAGATATTCACCAATTGTTCCACAAGTAAGATCACGTATCTGCATTTGGTTTGAATGAAGTGATGTGCTTCTATCTTTACATGGATGGTCATACTCAATTTGAACTCTTATGCATTCTTGTGATTTAACTTTGGTTTCTCTCTCAAAACAAGTTCTAATGGAACTATCCACCATTGAAAAAGGATGTGCATAATTGACATTTGGATTTGTTTTTTCTTTTCTACTACAGTTATGTACCGAATCCTGTCCTTGTGATTATTGATGTCCAACCTAAGGAGCTTGGCATACCTACCAAGGCCTATTATGATGTTGAAGAAGTTAAGGAGGTATAGTCATGTCACTATGTCGTGTTTAGTTGTGCACCTGTTAGAATTATTATAATTATAACATGAAAATTCCGAGTCAACTGATTGGGAAAATGGATCACAATTCACAATAGTAAGGAGTCTATAACAAGTTATAGTAAGTGTACAGTGTACACTTGTACTCTTTTAAAAATTAAAATGATACTGATACCTCATTTTTAACAGAATGCCACACAAAAGAGCCAGAAGATTTTTGTGCACGTGCCTTCAGAAATTGCAGCGCATGAGGTTGAGGAAATTGGTAATTTCCATGGGATGGCAAATTGTATTTTTATTTATGGGTATCTCTAGTAAGAATTGAGTTTTCTCACCCTGCTCATCAACAGGAGTTGAACACTTGCTAAGAGATGTAAAAGACACCACCATCAGCACGCTTGCTACTGAGGTCTGTTGTGAATGTCACTAGGCAGTAGTTGACTTCCATATTTATTCATCTTTACATTTCATCTTTACCTCAAAGTATATATTAAGTTATAGCTAAAGTCCTTATAGCTCATAGAAATTCATGGAGAAATTGCAGTTGATTGGAGTTTCATTTTGCAGGTTTCTGGAAAGCTTATAGCTCTAAAAGGACTAGATGCTCGTTTGCGAGAGATTCGAAGTTACCTCGATCTTGTTGTTGATGAAAAACTTCCACTGAATCACGAGATTCTATATCATTTACAGGTTCATTTTTTGACATGTCCTCTCTGCATATACCCATTTTGTGTATATCATACCAAAAACAGTACAAATGTTTTTATATGTTATAAGTTATGGAGAAAGGTTAGAAGGTAAGACATCCTCCCTCAGGTATACCAGAATGTTAAACAGAAAGTCCGAGATCCACTAAAAAATACAGTAGTCATGTCATCCTTGTGAAAAGATCTAAATAGGCTTTAAACTTCCACCCAAGAAGAGGAAATGACTTCAATATAATTTCATAAGCGATGAGATTTTTTTAATTCTCTTCCAAATTCTCATTTCTCTCCAACAAAATCTTCTACTTACCAAGCTGAACGAGCAATGCTTTCCATATGCAATGTTCTTACTTCTTAGCGCTGTAAGGATGAATCTGATATTATGAGCCACCGTCCACAAGAAAAATTTCACCCTATTTGGGACTTTTCCTTCCCAAATTTGGGGTGATAAGCTGTCGTCCAACACTGCCCTCCTAGCTTGAAAGACCTGTAATGCAGATTTGACTGAGAACTTCCCCGACCCATCTAGCTTCCACCAACACACATCATCACTGTTGTTTAATCTGCAATTGTTTAGGAGGGAGGACAGAATCATCCATTCATTCATTTCTCTGTCAAAAAGCCCCCTTCTCAACTTCAGATCCCACGCAACATCATTCCATAAGTCTTGGACAGTAGCATCTTTTGCCAACGAGAGTCTAAACATACCAGGAAATTGGATTTTGAGAGGGTTGTCGGTGAGCCAGCAATCATCCCAAAACTGAGCCTTATTTCCCCTGCCAATTATTTGTTGAAATGGCTTTGGCGTTTTGAAAATGAGCCTGAATCTTTGTGGAGACAGGTGATAAAGAGTAAGTTTGGGGAGCAATTCATTAGAAATCACTTAGCTTTCAAGAAATTGAAGTGTTGTAGCAGCCCTTGGAAGGATATTGCGAAGCTGGCCAGCGTTTTTAAGGTGAACAGAAAGTATAAAATTGGCAAGGGAAATAAGGCTCAGTTTTGGGATGATTGTTGGCTCACTGACAACCCTCTCAAAATCCAATTTCCTGGTATGTTTAGACTCTTGTTGGCAAAAGATGCTACTGTCCAAGACTTATGGAATGATGTTGCGTGGGATCTGAAGTTGAGAAGGGGGCTTTTTGACAGAGAAATGAATGAATGGATGATTCTGTCCTCCCTCCTAAACAATTGCAGATTAAACAACAGTGATGATGTGTGTTGGTGGAAGCTAGATGGGACGGGGAAGTTCTCAGTCAAATCTGCATTACAGGTCTTTCAAGCTAGGAGGGCAGTGTTGGACGACAGCTTATCACCCCAAATTTGGGAAGGAAAAGTCCCAAATAGGGTGAAATTTTTCTTGTGGACGGTGGCTCATAAAAGCATCAACACGATGGACAAGGTGCAAAAGAGATATCCTAGCCTCTTTATCTCCCCAAATATATGTATATCTCCCCAAATATATGTATGCTATGCCATGGAGGTGAGGAGTCAACATCCCACTTATTGTGACTTTGCAAAGGATGTGTGGAATTATTTGGGGAACCCTTCGGTATTCAGGGGTGTAAGCCTAGATGTGTGGTGAGTTGGTTAAATGAAGTATTATTAGGGGGAGGGCTTAAAGGAAAAGCAAGAGTTCTACGGAGCAATTTCTCTAGAGCAATCATGTGGCACCTTTGGAAGGAAAGGAATGCAAGAGTGTTCTCTGATAAAGCTATGACTTTTGCCTTTTTTTGTGATCTTGTACAGCATACGGCCTCAAATTGGAGTGCCCAAGATAGTATTTTTGTAATTACTCTGCCGCTTTGATTGACCTTCAATGGAAGGCTTTTGTGTAGTTTTGTTTGGAGGAGGGATGTCTTATCCCTCGGTCCTTTGGTTGTTGCTTTTGGGGATAGTTCATGAATGATATTCTCTTTTATCTTCTCAAAAAAAAAAATGGATGAATCTGGTTCCCCCTCGTCTATCTGCCAACAAAAAGTGATGCTGAATTTGTAAATTTGCATCTGCTACAGGCCACTTATCTTGCTTTAATTCTTAATAAAATAAAATTTATTGTATCGTTAACCGCAGGACATATTCAACCTGCTTCCTAATCTGAATGTGACTGATTTGGTAAAAGCATTTGCAGGTAAAATAAGCCAAAACTTCCAAATATGCTTGGTTATATCTTGTTGGGATGATTGTGCTTTATCTATATCACCCTCTTTATGCAGTAAAAACCAATGATATGATGCTGGTCATATATCTCTCTTCTTTGATCCGAAGTGTGATTGCTCTCCATAACTTGATTAATAACAAGGTAATATAATATCCTCCTTAATATTTTACTTAGAAGTTGCAATGTTAATTCATTCACTAGAATGATGATGTGATGACTTTTCTCTCTAAAACTCTAAACGTATATTTAGATGTTAAATAAAGAGCATGAGAAAGCAGAGGATGCAAAACCAGCTACTGTTGCGGCTGCATCCGGAAACTAAGTTTTATGTTTGCTCGTCCTCGGGATTTTTAACTCTCAAAAGAGCTCAAGAGTCTGTTGAAGATATCGGCTATAACTCCGGTAACTGCGGTCACAGGCTTCTGTTTCTTGAGAATGATGTTTCTCCTACAATTATACAAACTACAAAGCAAGACTCTACAAAAGAAGCAGGTGCTCTGAATATTTCTCACTCCAACTTGGTTATATGATTTACTTCATCTCTCTATATATCTCTCTCTCAAGTCTCAAGCCTCACCTTTTACTCTGTACTAACAAGTTCAAAACTTGAACTGCTGATCTTTGTTGGTCATTGGACCATATCTTATTCACAAGATTGTTACATCTTTTGTTTTGGGTCATGTATACATTTTGGGATCTTAAATACTATCTTTTTAATATTTGTCTAACAAGTTTAGACAAATTTTCAAAAAAAATATATATTTATATATTCTTTTTCTGAGTTCAACAATCAAGTGATTCGAAGTATGGTCAAGTTGACACAAGTTTTTTTTTTTTTCTTCCTTAACCTTCCCCATATGGAGGAGGAATTTTTCTTCTTAGATGGTGTGTTAAAGAAGAATGATTCAATACTCTAAAGACTATTTCTTAATATGCAAAGAAATCCTTTGCATGGAGGGGTTCCTCCTTGAGACAGTGACAATGGAAATATTCTACTTTTGAAGGTTTTGTTTGTTTAGAAGGGCTTTTGAAAAAGTAATGATGCTCCTCTTTTGAACATATCTTTGAATACAAAAAGCAAAAGAGGCAATTTTTTGAATGAAGGAGTTTATCAAATGTTGCTTCTTATCTGGATAACAATATTAATTTTAAATTCATTTTAGTTTATTTATATAAGTGAGAGGTAAGATTTGGACCCTTGATAATATTATATGCACTTTATATCAACTCAACAAATTGTCAGGTGAGAAAAAATTGCTCATGTGCTTATATAAGACAATTTATATATGCCCTTCAAAACAAACGAAACTTCTAATTGATTAAGGATATATTTGATGTTTATCTTTTCTTAAAAATTAGGATTATTTAATAACCATTTTTTTTAATTGGCTTATGTATAAAAAAGAAAAGTTATGGGAATGAGTTCAAGTGGCTACTTACTTAGGATTTAATATCTAATGAACTACTTTGATAAACTGAGTTAGGATTGTCTCGTAAGAAAATGTGAGGTGTCCGTCCAACGGATTTGGACACTTCATAGATATCAATAAAATTTATTGATATAAATTAAAAGGAAATAACAAAATGAATAACTTAACGCTAAACGTCAAAGCGAGCTTAGCTCAGCGGTGATTGACATATACCCCATCTCATTTTTTCTCAAAACTAGGTATCTCATTTTTTCTCAAAACTAAAAACAAAATTGCTAGAAAATAGGGCCTCAAGAATTAGAAATGATTTATGAATCTAAACCCTTGAATTTAAGGAATATGCAATTTGATGAGATATCATTTATAAGGGGAAGGAGACTTGAATGGCTCTGATTTTGACATCTCAAATTCAATGACTCTAATTGCTGAGGGGGAAGTTTCAGTGGGGTTTGGTTACAGTGGGCCTCAAGGAAAGCTTCAACTCAAGCTACAATGGAGCTCCAATTTCCATATAAATTTTAAGGCATTTCCTTTTGATTTTCCCTTTTAATTATTGCATTTGTAGCTGCAAAAAGAAGAGGAGATTTCTTTTGGATTTTCTTTTTTAATTATTGATAATGCCCATTTAATGCTCTTTGGACCAATGAATTCTTATTGGTTAGAATTGTCAAAATCATTGTTATTAATATATATACACAATTATTGCTCTCTATGCCTCCCTCAATAAATTTGTCAAAAATTTCAGACCATTCAAATGAAAACTTTGTATTTCATAACAAGAAAGAGTTGTAAAAAAAAAAAAAAAGCTTCTGTGATTTATAGAAAAATATATATAAATGAGCGTTTTTAAATTTTATTATATATAATTAGAAAGAAAGTAGGATTTTCTATAAAAAAAAAAAAAAGAAAGAAAGAAAAAAGGTCCTACTTTGTTTCTTTTATATAATTAATGAATGAATGAATTAATCTTTTTTTTTTTTTCCGAAATGATGAATGAATTAATCTTTTAAACTATATATAATAAAATAAAAAAATATAATTTAAAAAAACAATTTAAACAGTAGATAAGACTTTTAAGATAAGAACTTAGTCTAGGAATGAAGCTATTTTGTTTAATGTAAGTGTGTCTTAATGGATTGGGATAGCCTAGTGTTAGAGTAACTACTAGTTTCTAAGACTTTTGTGTTATGCTATGATTTATTTTATTATTATTATTATTTTTTTTATGAAAAAGTCAAAGATGATTCAATATATTACTTCAGACACATGACACGATAGAGTTCAATCATTGAAAGTTTTTAACTATTGAAGTTCGTGATGATGAAGGAACTAAATCAAGGTTTAAAGCTAATTTAATTGACTAAAATTGACATATTTATTTATTATTTTTCTTGCCAATATATATATATATATATAGTTCGCCCACCTAAAATTATATTATCATTAAGCCAACCCCAAATTATTTTATCATTGAAATCTTATATGTGCCATTAACAAATTCATTGTATAAAAATATTTTCTAATACGAATATTTTTGTCATTATGCTTCCAAAATTAAATTGTATTTTCTCTTATTTTGTTATTTATATATCTTGAGTCTAGAGAATTATAAAAATGAACTTCTATTGATTTATTCTTTTATTGCATAGAAAGTACAAAACCTAAAATTTAAATAATTTATGAACGTACAACGTTTCTTGAGTAATAACAATAATAATACTAAAAGAAATAATAAAAACAATAATAATGGAGGGTAACTTTTTTGAATGGATCTTGGTACGACAAAGTTTTCTGTTTATTTGGAATGAAATGGCCAATTTCATAAACTTTTCAACTTTAATTTCTTCTCATAGACATTAAAAGGAAATAATAATTAAAATCCAATCATAAACCTAAAATTAATTAATCAAGGTTGACTATTGCAATTTAAAAAGTTTTAAATTTAAATAGGAGACACACCAATATTTTTAAAAAATCATAATAGATTTTTTTAATTTTGAACTTTATTAGTTCATTTCCACGGTTATATTGAACTATAAAGTTAATTTCACACAAGTGTAAGAACTTAATGACTCAAATATTTAACTAATCAAATTATTGACAGTGGTCAAAGTAAGCATACTCTCAACGGTAATTTTTAAAGTTTAAAGATCTATTAAATTTTATTTTTTTTATGGTAAACAAACGTACTCCTAAAAGTTCGAGAACTAATACAACCACAATTTAACCAATTTTTCGAGAGAAAAAAAGGAAAAAAAAAACATTATGAAACAAAGTAAGAACCAAGAAATTACCTTAATTAACAGTTACAGAACATGACTGGAAAAGAAAAATAAAAATCAAACAGCTGAAGAAGAAGAAGAGTTGAAGAACTGGATGCAATCTTTAACAGCTTCAGCTCTGTGAGATTCTTCCATGGAGTCCGAAACCGAATGGGATCTGTTGAAATTAGAACCAGAGACTGCGTTGTTATTATTCTTCGAAGACGAAGATCTCTTTCTGAAAGAGACATAGCGGAGAACTTTGGCGACTTTGACGCCGAGGCGGCGGAGGAAACTTTCCGGCGAGAACCTGCCGGGTTTCGGCAGCCGGAAAACCCAGAATACAGTGATGACCCTTTTCTTGTTTCTTTGGAGAGGTGTGGGCTGATCTGAGCTGAAACTCACCCTTCTGCTTGAGCTTAATTTCGACATTTTTGTTCCTTTTTTGTTGGAGAATTCAAGATCAATTTTGGGTTTTGATCAGACAAACAAAGAAAAACAAGAGGGTAGAAGTTTTCAGGGTTTGGTTTGATTGAGTGTAGAGTAAACCAAATGTGGAGTTTAGGACTTTCTCAAAAACACATATGTTTGGTTTTTTTCTTTTTTTCTTCATGTAGCTAACTTTATGTTAGCTGTCTCTGACCAAGATCTCTCTCTCTTTCAATTTTTTAAAATAAAAATTTGGGTTGTGACCCCGTTGTTTGTGAGGATGGATACTTCTTCTATTTACTACTTACGAACGTCGTTAACATTCTTTAAAAATGATGTGGGATCAACTGAATTTGAAAATTATTTGTAAAGACAACCATATTCAGTTACTTTTTGTATATTATTGAAATCATATTTGGATTCAATTTATTGTTTCTAGATCTAAGGAATCTAAGTTTACTAAATTAATTTTGTTTGGTGGGTTTGTTTTTTAAAAATAATATTTTAATTGTATTTGGATTATGTGACTCTTAATTTGACAAGTTATAATACTAGTAGTAGATAAATACAACTTCAAAGGTTTATACATCTATTATAAACCTTTTAGAGCGTAGAGAATATATAGACCCAACTTGAAAGTCTTAAACTCATAATTTAAATCAAAAATCTTATTTTAGTTAATAGATTTTCATTTGATTCCTTTTTATTTCTAAGAAATACTTTTTTTTAGTACATCAACATTTGAGGGTAAGGGGATTCGAACTTCCAACCTCTTGGTCGATGGTACATGCCAATTATGGCTAAATTAAGCTCGCTTTTGCATTTCTCAAACAATACTTTGATTGTCTTAAATTTTGCCAAAAAAATCATTTTAGTTGTAATGTTAAGTTTATCTACATTATTTAACACATAGACAATTTAACAACAATAACTAAAATAGGTTTCAGTACAAAGTTTATGAACTAAACCAGCGAATTAAAAGTCAAAGAGGTGAAGTAGAATATTTGAAAGTTTGTGAACCCAAATGTGACGCCCGAGGTTAGGAGGGGTACATGAATGAACCGAGATCACATCCGAATGGAAGGGATTCTGAGGACATGAAAGTATGGTCAAGATAAGCTTAAAAGAATTGATAGATACTACCTATACCAACAAGATGCACCTTCTTTTTCGGTGGCTCAATCATAGGAACTTTGAAGTTAAGCGTGCTTAACTTGGAGAAGTTCTATATTGGGTGACCTCCTGAGAATTTTCCTAGAAAGCATGTGAGTGAGGACAAAACATGCTAAAAGGACCCCGTGAGACAAGTATGGTGACGTTGCCAGGTCGTAGGGGATGTAGGGGAATGTATCTTCACCTTAGAAGCAGTTTCAGACAAGTATGGTGACGTTGCCAGGTCGTAGGGGACATAGGGGAATGTCGGAGCCGTGAGGTGCCGAATCCAGATTCTGAATCTTGGGCCTGGGACGTTACACCAAATGAAATAGAAAAATTTAGAGATGAAAATAAGATTTAAATATTTATCATTAATATAGAAAAACTTGAAATGTCATAAATTTATATATTACAATCAGAAAAAGTAATAATTAAATATAAATTATATAGATAAAATAGGACCATGGTGAGTTTGAGTTAAAGTGAGGATGAGAAATGTATTCCTCCCTTTTGTCTCTTAAATTTATGTGGGAAAAAATGTCATCCTAATTAAATTGAGCATTTTTGTTCATACCCATGTTGAACATAGGTCAATTACTCTCGGTTCGAAAGTTTGAATTCTTGATTACAATACTATTTTCTTAAAAATAAATAAATAAATAAATAAATAAAGATAAGAAAATTGAGGGGCAGCTAGACCTTCTTAGTTCTTCCAAATGCTAGTGAGACATAGTAAATTTTTCCATCCCTACCTGTCCCTCCATAATTATTAATTTTATTTATTTATTTATTTATGGCCAGACAATAATAAATATCAAGTTTGTTCAAAAAAAGAAAAGACTATAAATATCAAGTAGGTAACCAATATCAAAATGCTTCCCCTCATATTCTCCCTCATTTTTTTTTCTTCTTTTTCATTTTCTAAAAAGCACTTTTGAATTGATAGTCAAATTTAATTTAAAAATGAACTAGAAATTTGAAAACTATGGCTATTATGAAAATAAATTTGATTATTAACTTTTACTTATAAAAATTAAAGTTAAGGAAACTATTCATAGTTTATACTCAATGTTTATTTGTTTAATAATTAATTTTCTAAAACTACTATTACGACCATAGTTAAATCTCAAAATAAAAAACATATAAAAAAAAATTGATTTTTTTTTTTTAGTTTTCAAAAATGAAACTAGAATTTCAATTTTTTTTTTTTTTAATTTTAAATCCATAGACTTCAAAGTGTCTAATCTGTTTTTGGGCCTAACTATTCTTGAGACGGACTCAAGAAGAGTTTTTCAACTTCTTAATCAAGAATGTGAAGATGCCTATGATATGGACATGATTATTGCAGATGCATTGATGGTAATTCCTCTCGGTTTGCAGGTTCTGTTTGATTTTACTTACCGTGAAGGGAATCAGGCGGTGCACCAACTGGCGAGATTAGCCATAGCCCGATCGAGTGATGAGGTATGGATGGAGACCTATCCTATGTGTCTGGAGGACGTAATACTGAACGATTCAGCGTACATGGAGGCATGAGTTGGGGGACCAATCTAAGCAGTCTTCAGCTTCCACACCAACTGACAGATATGCAATCAGGGGAGGTTCTTGTTCCCTTTTCCTTTGATGTTTTTGTAGGCATGTTTTAGATTACATTGAGGAGATTGCATGATTATGTTGGGTTTGGTTGTTTTTGCATGCTAGTGGATCCTAGGCTGAAGCTAGTTGAAACTGAGCAATAGTATGATAATTAATGCATGTCTATTTTTTTTTTTTTTTTTTTTTTGCTTCTATTAGATTTGGTTTGAGGCCATGCATCTGAGCAGTGGACCTATTTTACTTTTGGAAACAATGAGAATTGGTTTGAGTTCTAATAGTTGAGTTCTAGGTGCTTGGGATTTAGTCATGATAATGCCTCCTAGTACTCTTATTCTCTTTCTTTGGTTTATGGGTGAAGTTATTGTTTGCTAGCATAAATTTGAGACCTGTTTTAAAGCTTTCCTGAATTTCTTGCACATCTGAGCACTTGGCCTGTCCTTTAGGTATACTTGAAGGACTAGATCTGCTTTAGGAGGTCCATAAGCCTGTTGTTACTCCGATAGGGGTAAGGTTTAGCTAGGGAGTTTCTGATTTTCTGCGAGTTAGTTGGTGTCTTGGCCGTTGGGAAGTTGAGAGTTTTTTTCTGCAAAAAAAAAGGGAAAAACGGAAATCGTAAAAGAAAAAGAAAATGGTAGAAAGGAAAAAAAAGAAAGTAGAAAAGGAAAGAAAAGTATGAGTGGTATTTGAGTTCGGGAGGTTTACTTGGGTAAGTTAATGCACTCTCGTGATTCCAAAAGCTTATTTGTGTCCTTGAATAAGCAAGGGGTAAAAAGAGCTACCTTTAGTGTGTTCAGTTAGGCCAACCATGGGTTGAAATCCGGGTTAGGGGTCCCTACACTGTAGTGTGAAAGCTAGTATCCCATAATATTAACATCAGTGTGCAATAAGGAAAAAGGGAAAGGAAGGTGAATCCTTTTCTGGTTCCTAGGCATTAAGATATCATTCTAATTCTGCTCCAGTCGGTCTTCCAAGCGAAGCCTTAGTTTTCAGTGTAGGGGGAAGATAGGTGGAGGATCCCATAAATCTGTACCTGTTCCATTAGAGGCTTCTTTAGGAAGGCTAAGCACACACACACGTGAGCTTCTTGGAAAGTTTTTTATTTGCTTCATATTTTGCTAGCTTGTGATAATTTCTCTTGGGCTAAAGGCTGAGTAGATGTAGTGCAGGATTGTGCGTATGATTTATTCCTCCCTGAATCTCTGCTATTGGTGTCTCATTCAGTGGGTCTGAATTGCATGTGAATTGATGGGTTTTATTTAGGGGTGATTGGGTTGCGTATATCTCACTAAATTGCTTACCTCATTGATGTCTTAAGATGCTCTATTTGGGTGATATTTTGATGTAGGTGGCAAACCTAAGGTTACAAGCCTGCATGGAACAGAACAGAAGTTATACAGGAAGCAAGAGGATGGAGGCTTGGAAGGCTAGCTGAATTCAGATCCACTGACTGGCTGCTTAGCATCCACTTCACACTCGTCAGAGAGGGGAGGGCGCGTTATCTGGCTGGGGGGTTTGGCTTGGAGAGAGGACACCTCTCAGTGTGTGGAGATTTTGGTTCCTTTGACTGTCTTATGTAATGGTGTGCTTTTGGACGATTTGCCTGTTTGCAATGGAAGGTTGAGGTTATCCCCCCAAAAAAAATAATTTCAATTTGTAAAATGCGCCTTTCTTAGTTCCGTTTTTAAAATACGCATAAAACATTTTTAAAAATATAATATAAAATAGAGAAAAAAATGGGTTAATAACAAACACATACTATTCTTAAAAACAAAATCGTTTTACCTTTTTTCTTTGTTCCAATGAAAAATTTACTATTTTAATTTTAAAAATGTGCCTTTCTTAGTTTCATTGTTAAAATGCACCTAGCATTTTAAAAATGTTTTTACAAGTGATTTTTTTTTTTAATTTTGTATAATTTTTAGAATTTGGATTATGTAACAAAGAAACATTCAACAAACAAACATTTTTCAAAAATAGAAAGCTAAAAACAAAATGTTTATTGAATAAGCCCTAATGATTAATGAAAAAAGATTTAGTTATTTTAATAAATGAAGAGAGAGAAAAGGTGCAAATTTAGAGGAGAGAGAAAGAGAGATTTTTATGTTTGTTGAACAACCACGGTGGAAGTAAGGATTTTTTTTTTAATATTTCTTTATTAATATTGTATTTTTAAAATATAATTATTTTGAAACTTATTATTAAAATGTCGTTGTTTTAAATTGCTAAAGGTTGTCGACCACACATTGGATTTGGAGTGGTAGTTCGCCATGGTGGGGGGTCTCTAGTAGCGGTTATGCATGGTCAATGCCCCTCATTTTTATCTCCCTTACGAGCTGAAGCTTACGCTGTACTTGAAGGTCTCCGTCTTGCTGAAAGGATGAGGTTCAATCATTTTCTTATACTGTCTGACTGTCTTGGCTTAATTTCCATGCTTACTGGGGAAACCGAGGCTGAAATGGAAATCCAAGTTTCCATTTGGGATATTAGGGACCTCGGTACTCGTTTCCGTAAGGAGGATTTTTTGTATACCCCTAGGGATCACAATAGGATTGCTCATAAATTAGCTCGACAGAGTCTTTTCTCTCATCCGATGTTATGGTTGGATGATTTTCCTGTTTGGATTCAAAATATGACTTTCAGTGAGAAGTCATTGTTTGTAACCCGTGAGGGGCTCACTATTGATTAATGATATCTTATCTCTTTGTGTAAAAAAAAAAGGGTTGTCGACCACACATCTGCGATGTACATGATGCAAGGAACCAAAGAGACGCTGACACCACTCTGTCAGTCTTTAATTTTCATTTATACATGTGGAGGTCGACTTTTGAAGAGACAACCTCCACAATTTTTTTTTATGTCACATGTGCATCTCGACTCTTGCAGAAGTGTGTTCTAAAAAGACCTTCAGCTGATAATTTAAAATAACAATATCTTAATACTAAGATTCAAAATAATTATATTTTTATAAGAAGTTAAAAAAAAAATAAAATATTAATAATAATAATATAAAAAAGCCCTAGAAGTAAAGAGGAGAGAGTGTACTTAAAAAAAAAAAAAAAAGAAGTAAAGAGGAGAGAAAATTTGTGGAGAGTAAAGGTAAAGGACCTTAAACTTAAGGTCAAAAGGGTCCCAAGACAATCTTTCCCCCATTGAAATGTTGTTTGTTTTGTTTGGTTTCTTTAACCTTTTTTTTCTTTTTCTTTTATGAAAAAGAGAAAATCACCTTTTGATATGAAGTTTTAATATTATTACTTTTTAAAGTTTATAATCTTAAGGTCAAAGACTCAGAAATACAATCTTTGAAATTATAATAAAAAATTACTTAAATTGATGAGTATTGGTCAATGTCAACAAAATTGAGTAGATTCCTATGAGATACCACATTTATAATTTTTATACTTATTTTAATTTTTAAAGTATTTGTCTCTAGAATTTCTACATTTGAAAATACAACAAATAATAAGAATAAGAATAAAAAAAAAAGAGTTTCTTGATTTGATCAATACAGAAAGGTGGGGAAAAGAGTAATTGGAGTTTGTCTAACTATGAAATGGGCCTTCCAATTCTGGGCCCATGAATAAGGATGGTGAATTTCAGTCTAGTTATGAAGGAAAGCACTTGGATTCTGTCATTGGGAAAAAGGGCCCACTACCAGTCAGTTTGATGGGCCTCTTCCAGCCCAAGAATCTAGGGGCATATAAATAAAATTCAAAACTAGTAATCGAAAGAATGGTTAAATTATCAAAAACACATCTGAACTCTGCGCTGGATTTAAACAAGTGAAGAGAAGATGGTCGATCAAATGTCTAGAATTGGAGGCTATAGCAGTGAGTTTGAGGAACTTATTACTGAATCAAATGGAGAGACCGTTTCCGAGAATCATTATTGAAGTGGACTCCTCTGAAGCCATCTCCATCCTTAATCATCGGTCCGATGACATTTCTGAAGTTAGGGTCATGGCGATGAAGGTCTCTGCTCTAGCTAATCAGGTGGGGGAGGTTAGTTTCACCTTCAGCCTGCGGGTGTCGAACGTCGAAGCGCACTCTTTGGTGCATTTTGCTGTTGCCCTCGATGTGTGTCGAGTAGCTCTAGCTCCATTCTTTTGGATTCTTCCAATTCTTGAGTTTTTTTTTTTTTTTTTTTTTTTTTTTTTTTTTTTTTTTTTTGTAAAGAGGCTTTGCCCTTTGTGCTAAACGATTTTGAAGAAGAGTAGTTGTATTGCTGCTGTTGGTGTTTAATGCATTTTATTCCTTCTCAAAAAAAAAAAACTTTAAATTATGGGGTTGATTTTAATATTATGCCTTTGAATTTTCAAAATTATACCTTTGAATTTTGAAAAGTTTCATTTTAGCCCTCGAAATTTGAAGTTTGTTTCAATTTTTTGGAGGGGTTTTGTATGGGCTCGAGATATTATTGGTAGCGGTATGCGCAAGAGGGTGGGTAATGGCAAATCTATTGATTTTTTTCTTGATCCATGGATACCGAAGGAAACTACTTTCAAACCGTTACCAATTGGGGAGGCGACAATACCACGGGAGGCAAAAGTTTCAGATTTTATTACGCCATCTTATGGATGGAATATGGATAAAATAAAACGTGTGACCCATGCAGATGATGCAAAGATTATTGCTGCGATTCCCATTAGCGCCCATGATGCAAAAGAAAGATGGATATGGCATTATACATCACATGGAGAGTATTCAGTTAAAAGTGGGTATAAAGTTGCACTTCGTTTCGCTTCTGAGCAGGTATCCTCAAGTGAGAATGCTGGAAGGATGTGGTGGAACACGCTATGGAAAGCTAAAACTTCGTCCAAGATTAAGATCTTCATATGGAAAGCATATAATGAATGCTTGCCGGTAAATTGGTGCTTGATGAGAAGGGGAATAATAGATGTATCGCCAATGTGTGGAACGTGTTTGTCCAAAGTTGAAACTGTGGATCATGCTCTTAGTGGCTGTGCGCGAGCTAAGTTAATCTGTGGTCATATTTTTACAAGACATGATAGGGGTATCCGACAGGCGAATAACTTTGCTGATCGAATAGTTTATTTGGAAACTTATTTATCAGATGAGGTTTTTGAACGGGCTTGCATAGCCTTTTGGGCTATATGGAATGACAGGAATAGTCACTCTAGAGGTATGAAGATAATGGACTGGGACCAACGCTGTCAATGGATATGTGGGTATTGGGAGGAAACATGTCTGGCACGAAATTCTTTAGTCAAGGAGATAGCGTATCAAGATGTTGTTCGAAACTCTCATGAGCAAGGTTACAAGTTGTTCACTGATGCGGAGGTTAACCCACAAAATACTGGTGCAGGGTATGGTATGGTGATATTGGGTCCTCATGGCACTCTCATAGTGGCAATGGAGATGTTTGACTCAACGTGTTTTACTCCGTTAGCAGCTGAGGTTCAAGCAATTCTACATGGAATTCGACTAGTACAACGTCTGCAATATACGACGGTAAAAATTGTTTCAGATTCTCTGATTGCGATACAAATGATATAAGGTGTATTGCCAATCTCATCTGAGGTCTATCACTGAATTGTTCAAATCCAAGAGCTATCTGCCCAATTTTCCAATTCATCTTTCTCTTATATTCCTAGAGAAGGTAATAGAATGGCAGATTCATTAGTTAAGAATGCCTTGACTAATAATAGGTCTTTGTTGTGGTTGTCAGATTTCCCACCATGGCTTTTATCCATGGGAATAACAACTTCATGCAAATGTACTTTGGATTGTAATTGTTTGTGTTAATGATAAATGTTTCTTTCGTAAAAAAAAAAAAAATCATGTATTTACTATGATTTTAATTTGGTAGATCATAGAAAGTTAATAATTAATTAAATAAATAAATGATTATTAGAAACATAAAGGGAGAAGGCATCCTTACTGTCACTTAGTCTCCTTAGCTATTGAGATAGGCATTTGTTTGATCCAAATGGAAATGGACTCCCTCAAAATAGGAATTATTGAATGGATATATATATAAAAAAAAGCCCTTTGTTTATTAGGGTGAGTATAATTAAGGAATGAAATATAGACATGAACAAATCATTTAGTCAAGACATTACATTTCTTTCAAAAAGTTGGAGGTTTGAATCCACCTCTGGTCGAATTTACCGAAAAAGAAAGCGAGAGTTGGAAGATTTTCAGGAAAATTGGGAGGGGAGAACTAATGTAAGAGAAAGTGTGTTCCTTGACAATGTGTGGAGAACTCACTAAAAATAAAAGCCGGTAGATTTTCATTAATTAAAGTCAATAACCAAATAATGACCTTTTAAAAACATCAAATTTTCGACTATGTTCTTTGAATTATTTCAATAACTGGTTGGTTTTTTAATCAAACACTCCACTATAAACCTGCTATTTATTCTCGTTGATCACTTGTGACTTAGCTTCTAAAATGTAATTCACTCCACTTTATAGTTTTAGAAGCATAAAAAATTTAAATGACCTCTAAATTACCAAGTTAACCTTGTCTTATCAAAATAGCATAATACCAACTAGATTTATATGTTTTTTTCCCTTACCCCATCTTCATTATTTCAATAATGATTTTAATTTTTTTTAAAAAAACATTAAATTCATAACGTAATTTTAAAATGCTAAAAGAAATAAAAATTCTAACCTAATGTTAAAAATAAAAAAAAAAAAACAAATAGTTTACAATTTCCTTTTTGAATCACATCAAGAATTTAAAAGACAAAGACAAAAACAAAAACATACAAATAAAATAACTCCATTTAAAATTTTTATCTTTGACAATTAAAACAATACACTAAATATCAATTAAAGCAATTAAAAACGTGAAGTATTGAAGGCATGGACGTGGCCCTATAAAAGAATTGAAAGGGACACATATGCGTTATGTCCAATGATTACCAAAATTCAAAGCAATTTGGTCATTTTAAAAAGAGAGAGTTGAAGGGAAAAAAAAAAAAAAGTTGCCTCTCCCACCGGCCACCGGCCTAGCCTGGCTTGGCTTGCCTACCACAAAATTAGCACCATTATTTATTTTATTTTTAAAAAAAACATCACTAGTCATTTTCGTCTATAGAAAATGTAATGTCGAACTATATCATTACGTTGAGCTTCTTCTAGCCATTCCTATAAACTATTCAAAAATAGAGGATATTTAAATGTGACATTAGTACATAGGTAGGTCGGGATACATCATTGCGTGCTAGAACATTAATGAACATTATTTTTCTTTTGAATCGAGGCTTTTCTTTCCCTAGGTTGGTGGACAAATTAATTGATCGTGCGTGTGTTTGAAAAGGCACTATTTGACAATGTTTATATTTTAGCTATACCGGTCATGACTAGGAGGAGTGAGGAGATATATCATGCATGCATTATGGTCGAATACAATTATTGTTTGACCTTTTCTATATGCAAAATTTTAAAAGGTTGCAAAGTTGGGATTGATGATATTTTTATCCACTCACAATCCTATGTATCGTTTGAACTATATTATCTTGGACGGTGTAGCATAAGAGAAACAACTCTTCCCAATAAGGTACATGATAATACTTTTTTATTCACAAGTTGACCAAGTCTTACTTGCATGCAAAGTTGAAACTCTTGAAAATGAATTTCGATTGTCATTTTTTAGTACCACTTTTCGACTATGAAAATGACAACTACTGGTACGTTTAATTTAGAAGTGCTTTAGTTTCAAATAAAGAAAGTTATAAAAAAAAAAGTATTTTGATTATAATAAGTGCTAAAGTTAAAAGTGTAACAAATCGTTTTGATCTTTAATTTCACCGTCGACAACTTCACTATAGTAAAAAACAGTTTGAAATAAGTGATTTTTCGAGCATGCAAAAACACTCTGAACATACTCTATATTGTGCACATGGGTGCATCTTGGAACCTAGCTGTGAAAGAAAGAGTATATTACTTTGCCTCTCTTATTTTGATTTTTCAAAGTGCTTTTCTTTGCATAAGTTGAGGCGACTCGAGAATGGAAGAAATTTTTGCGGCTCTTAGGGCTGAAAAGTCTAACCATTTTCTCATTTTGTGTAGTGACAAAAACACCATTACATAATAAAGGATGTTCTCTCCAAAATCAACTTGGTGTTTGCAAACCTAAAATTAATGGCAAAATTCATCTTTCCTCTCTTGATTTGCCTAAAAAAAAAAAAAGTTTCAAGTTGGTTTCTATTTCATCATTGAAGTTTCAAAAGGTACAATTTTAGTCTGAAGTTTATAAAATAGTTCTAATTGCTACCTAGCTCAAATTTACAGATAGTTCGTCACGGGCAGAAAAATAATGCATGACAGTTACTTGATGACTAGTTTTTGCTTATTTGGCAAATTATATTAATTTTATATTATTTATTTTATGATTTAGACGATGAAAGTTAAATTTCTTTCCTCTTTCTTTCTTCTTCTTCTCTAGTGACCTTCATTTTCGCCAGTGTCTCTCTCCTTTTTATCAATGTTCATTTTTCTTGCCTCCTCCACAACTTTTGTTGTGTCGCTTCCAAATCTCTATAATGAAGTAGAACTTCCCTTCCGTTTTAACTTCTTGAAATGAGAGAGTGTTTCTCCCTTCCATTAAGATTTAAATGAAGGGAGCTTTCTCCCTTCATTTCAGACTACAGCGAAGAGAGAGTTCCAAAAAGATCTAGAAGCTATGTCGTGGTAGTGGTGACAAATGTTAGATAGGGAGGAGGGAAATGGTGATGTTAATTGTTGATGACAAAGGAGGAGAAAGAAAGAAGAAAGAGAGAATATATAGAAAGTGGAAGAAGATGTCAACTCATATTGTTCTGTTATAAAAAAAATTATTAAAAAATCATATAAAGTCAATATAATATGTCAAATCAAGTAAGCATGATCAACTAGTAACTGTCACATCATTTTTTGTTAGTCAAGTAACTATCAATTTAAGCTCGAAGACCATTTATAACCATTTTTCAAATGTAAGGTCTAAGAATGTATCTTTTGAAATCTCATAGAGCAAATAAACACTAATTTCCAATGTCAAGACGAAAAGTGTATGTTTTACGTTAAAATCTATTATTGGTTGGTAACCTTACATCAATATAGGTTGTTAAATTAAATGTTTTTCCTTCTCATTTAGCTAAACAAAAGAAAAGGTGTGATAATGTTTGTGCTCGTTTAATCCTTTCACTTATCTCGGGAAAATCTCTAATGCTATGATAATATGAAAAAATTTCCATATTACTCCTCTTCCATGATTTGCATTAATAGCAACATTAAAAACAACATATCACCTTACCTAATGACATGTCAAATTGTAAATAAAACAAGTATATACTACAAAATTTCTCCTTACCTTCATGAGTTAGATGAGATTTTTATGAGGGTGGGAGGATTCGAATTATAGAAACAAAGCTTATACTAATTGAACTATGCTCATGTTGGTGAGCTAGTTGAATTGTGTACTCTATTTTTCTTTTTTTAGTCCAATAATTTTAATAGCGTGTTCGGACGCTCATTTAACAAAAGTACTTTAATTTAATCTTAAGCAGTATACTTTAAGTATACTTTTGAAATGCTTCTCAATCATGTATTTTGCTCAAAACATTCTACAACTACCATCCCATAAAGCACTTTGGGATGCGTTTTGACTTTTTCCTAGATTTTGAGCAAGAAAAACTTTCAAAAGTGCTTCATGAAAAGCACTTCCAAACAGAGTTACTGCCATGACTTTCCTAACAATCCCCAGCGCAGTAACCATAAAACCAAACCGTGTAACCTCTAACTTCTCAACTGGGACTGGGAGTGACCTTCAAACGCTCACACCATAACCGATACATACTGCATGAACTCCGGGTCGGTTTCAAGTCCCGCCATTGTTTCTGGCGCCAAAACCACTTCCAAATCCACGCTTCCATCGCCTTCCCGCCCGGGAAATGCCGAGATCTTACCGTCGAATTTGTTCGCACCACCGCTTCGCACGGCCACCGGCCGCCCCCATCCGAAATCGTTGTTGTACATCGGAAATCTCGGCGAGCTTCCCATCGTCATCGATGCGCCGTCGGAGTTCCCTAGCGGAAACAGCCGTGGCTCCCTCTCCCAATCGGCGATGCCACGACGCACCGTCGCGTCGTCGTGCGCCGCCACGTTCCGGTGGAGCAAAGCACTGCACCAGCCCAAGTCTTTGGACAGAAGCTCGCCGACCAAAGCGACAGTCGGGATGCTCTGTATCGCGTTGCCGAAGTAAAGCGACGACATCGGCGGCTGCAGCCGGTGGCGGCAGTTCACGGCCATTCGAAACGTCGTCGTTTTCGCCCCGTTCAGATTCCTCGCCCTCGTAACTGAACGCCACAACTGAGCACTCAGCGATTGGAAAGAGGAAATTTCCAATTTCCCACCCGAAACGTCGCCGTTCTGAATTCCGTTACTCCCGTTAACGATTTTCCAACTGTCTTCCGATTGCTTGCCGAGATTCTCGACGGCGTTACAATTTCCGTCACCGATTCGTTTCCGTAGAAAATTGTCGCTATTCGCTCTGAGTTTAAGCCTCAAAATCGCTTCTCTGCTAAAATGGAAAATCCTCTCCCGCAGCCGCAAATTTCCGGCGAAGGTTTGCTTCGGACCGCCGGCCGGAAACTTCAGCACCGCCGCCGAGTTAAACGCCGTGTCGCGGCCAAAATCCGGCGACTTAGAGATTTTCCCCTTTCCGAAATTAATCTCAGCAAATGTGTTGAAAAAATGCCAGAAGGAAGTGCCGTCGGCGACGGCGTGGTTGACGGTGCAACCGATGAAGACGCCGTCGGCGAGCTCGGTGACTTGCACCGCCGCCAAGGGCTTATTGTGGCCTAAATAACTCAAAGTCCGATCGAAGGCGAAGAATGCCCTGAAGCAAATCGGAACATCAGGAGGAGAAAGAACAGAGTCGAGGGAGAGGTGTTTGGCCTTGGCCTCGATGAAATCGACGCCGGCGTCGTTACAGGCGATGTAAATGGCGCCGTCGTGGTCGGTGGAGAGGCGGCCGGCGAGGGCGGGGAAGTGAGAGAGCGCGGCGGAGAGAGAGCGTTTGAGAGAGGAAACAAGGTCGGAGAAGGAAGAGGGAGGAGAGGTTAGAAGAACGCCTTTCTGGATGTACTGGCAGGAGAGCATGGGGATATCGGAGACTGAGAGCTTGAGCGTTTTAATGGCGGATTTCCGATCGGGAAACACGGTGGAGTTGGAGAGAATTGCAGTGGTTGAAGAAGGCATTGTGAAATTGAAATTGGAAATTGAAATTTGGATTTGGAAAATTGGGTGAATTTGAATTTGGGAGGGGAGAGTGTGAGGGTTTATATAGAAGATGATGTGGTGGTTTGAACTTTGATTCATGCATTTCGGTTTGGGAAGTGTGTGTAAGACAGGTTTGGAAGGGGTGATGTATGAAGGAAGATGATGACGTGGCGTTGAAATGAAACAGAAAAGGGAAGGAAAAGGAAATTGAGAGGAGAGTGTGTTGGATAAGAAAGACAGATGGATGGCAGGGCGTATATGTAGCAAAAACATGAATACTGATATGGGCATTCAACATTATTATAATTTAAATGTCTTTCCTTTTTCTACATGTGATATGGTTTCAATTAATTTGTAAATATCAATATCACTCAAAATATCAAGTCTCTTGATATAGCTCAACTAGGTAAAACTTAAAACATGTTACTTTGAACATAGTTCAATGAATAAGACATTAATTATTATAAGATCAATGGTTTGTTCTTTTATATATATATATATATATATATATATATATATATATATATGAAGTCAAATGTTCAAATTTTCCCTCCCACACGTTGAGCTCAAATAAATAAAAGTCTTGTCAACATGAGTAGAATTAAAACATTTCTATTTCTTCTAAGAGATTATAGGTTTAAATCTTCATTCTCTCCCTTGTTTTTTTTTGAATATATACATTCTCTCCCTTGTTTGTCAAGTCTTATTTCTCATGAAATGCTAATGAAAATATTAATATATGGTTGATTTCGTCTTTTTTTTTTAAAATAAAAATTAAGAAATTCATGAAGATATTTAAATTAATACATAAACAACGTATGATAAAATATCGATTAATTTCTTTGGTCAATGTCAAACTCATAAATATATTGAGATGTTGAAGAAAATTTGATACGTATATTTTTACTAATTTGATGACTAATTTGATGGTTTTGAGGGGGGGGGGGGTTAAAACTTTTTATTATTATTTTATTTTTTTTTATAAATTATTATTTTGTTTCAAAAAATTGTCATGTTAGTACTCTTGTTAAAAAATTAATGGTAGAAGGATATAATAAAACTAATTTCTAAACCTTGGGACTTTTCTTAGATTTTGTAACCTAGGGATCCAACAAACACTATTTACCCTTTATTTTTGTAACAACTTGTTAGGATTTAATGAAATTTCTTTTTGTATGTACATAAATAAACTAACTAGTGATCAAATATGTTTATAAGGTACCAAGATTGAGTCATTACATAATAAAAATTAATACTTGACTTTAATGGAATTTTTCACATTAGGGATTAAATGGTTATAAATTTTAAAGTACATGGACTATTTGTTATATACTAAAATTCAGGGACTAGATTGTTACAAATTGAAAAGTATAGAGACAAAAATGTTACAAATTAAAGTTTAGAGACTAATAAATGTACTTGGTAGTTTTTTTTGACAATATGTGTGGGGTGGGAGATTTAAACCATGAATCTCTTGATCATTAGTACAAATTTTATGTCAGTTGAGTTATACTCATATTGGTAAATGTACTTCGTAGTTGGCACACAAATTAAATATTGTTTTCCTCATTTTCAATTAGATTTTAAATGAACTTGTGAACTTTTCTTCATGGATCGAGAAAAATAAAGTTTTGGTTCTGTCTCTATAGATTTGAACTTTTAAGCTTGATTTTGTAGACATAAATTGAACAAACCTTAAAAAGAATTTTGTAAATTAGCAATATTTATATCGAAAGATAAAATATATATGAGAAATTAAACATTTACATACACGTGCGCACACATGGGTGCTTAAACCATTTTTAAAATACATAGAAAGTGAACCAATTATAATTAAATAAGTTTGATTATATATATATATATATTAATAACATCAATGTTTTGGCAACCATGGTAAAGATATAAGATACTTATGGATGTTTTACACGTGCTTTCAAAATTTTATTAAAAGTTTACTTAGTTGAGAGAGTTGTATCAATTTGACGAAATAACAACTTGACTTTTTAATATTAGTGCAATTTATATATTTTAGCATCTATTTCTATCACTTTATATATGTGTTTGTTTTAACATCTTCTATTATTTTTAATTTTAAAATTTAGCTTCATTTCAAAAAATAAAAAAAAAATTAAAATTTAGCTTAAACTAATTGTATTAGTGTTGTAATTTTTAGCTTAAACTTAAATAAATGTTGTAAGTGTGCATGTTGTAATTTCTATCTTCTAATGAACTTTCATCGGAAGAATTATTAAAAAAAATCTATATTCTTATTTGTGCTTTTTTTTAAAAAATATATTCTTATTTGTGTTTAATGAATTGTAAATCATAAATTTGATATGCATGGATGGAACTTTGATATTGAAGTTGGATTTGTGTTGAAATTTATGGTTTATGAAAGGTATTAAATAATGATCAATTTTACGTGTTAATTATCAAGCTTAATTTTGTGCAAAGTTTTGATTTTAGTTGAAATTAATAAGTTAGATAGGAAGATTTTACCTTACTTTTAGTTAAAATTGGCGTATGTGGATTTAATGGCCCAATTTGAAGAGAATGAAAGTTTAGGATAGAAACAGACACAAATTGATACACTTGTCCATTTTCCTTTGAAGTTTTTCCAAAGCTAAACTTTAGGAACGAATTAAGACTCTAAACTAATAATAATTACATCAATTAAAACCTTAAAGTTGTGACTCTCCATTAACTTATATATTGAATTAAACTTTAAACTAATATAATTCCACCAACAAGAGCATAGCTCAACTGGCATAAAGTTGTACTGATAATCCGAGGTTTGTGGTTCGAATCCCTTGCCCCCACATATTGTCAAAAAAAAAAAACTAATATAATCCCATCAATTGAAACACCAAACTTGTTTAAGTGGATCAATTTATACCATTCTTGATTTAAGTGACCCAATTTAGATCTATAAATTTTGGAATTTTGCTTGAGACGATGAACATGTCATATGGTAGATGACACATCTATTCTTTTTAGATTTTAAAGAAGAGTGTGATAATTAAGTGCAATGTCAATAAGAAAAATTGTAAGTGCAAAATTGTATCACTTACACAAGTTTAAGATTTTAATTGATGACATAATTAGTTTAGACTTTTAATTTACTGAACCCTAAGTTGGAGGGTATAAATTAATTTAAATTTATTTTTTGTTGGGCTTTCATTGATTTTTTGTAATCTATTGATTTAAAACACACTTCCAAGCTTTTTCCCTTATCCTTCTCACTCCCTAAGAAATGAAAGGACATTGAAGTCGAGAAGTTCAGTGCGAAGATAGCTAGGCTCTTTATTTGTAGGTTTCCCTAGCTAATTCAGAACAGGAAAAGTAAAGACGGTCATTATTCGATTTTATACATTATTGAGTGACTGGGGCTGCTATAGTTTATAGTCAATAGTTCTTAACCAACTCTTTCCTTTATTGTCGAGCTTTAGTTGAAGCGTTCAACATCGGCCTACCACCTTTCTTTTTCAATGAGCTTCTTCAATTGAATGAGATTGTGGCACTTCACTTGCCCCCAATGCGGAAGGATGCCACCGGAGAAGCACTTTGATAAACATGTTTGATCTTGACTGACTCAATTAAAGTATTTGGCTTTTATCAAGTTCATTACTTTTTGAATGTAAGATGTAGTTCTTGTTCCGATTGTAGGACGAGAGATATTTATAAGTTTTGATGTTAAGCTCATTTGTTTATATGTTTTCATGGTTCAATATTTTGAAGAGTTATTTAGATTTAGTTCTTATATTCGTAGAGTTTCTTAAGTGTTGATAAATTTAATTGTTCGATAATTTTAAATTATTGAGTTAGTATGGAACCTAATTAAATTTTATTTTTCTGAGGTGTTTTTTTGAAGTTTAGGTACGAGCAAAGTTACGAGATGCATGCACGAGAAAATTTTGTTGTTCCTAGGTTCTTTGTATTTTTATTTTTATTTTAAACTTTACATAAACGAAAATTGTAAGAAATTTGGTTGTTTGGTTGATATAAATTATATTCAAATGAAATTTGGAATATTGATTTTGTACACAATTTTTAGGTAGAAATAGATTCGAGTTATAATAATGTTCAAATGAAAAATAAATAGAGAATATATTTTTTTAAAAATTTCTATTCACATTTGTCTACGCATACTTGTACTGTTGGTGTTAATATTAAAACAGCGGAAGCAATTTTGGATCTTAGGCACTTAATTTCATCAATTTGATCATACAAAGCATGTTGTGTTTTAAATGAAAAACAGAGTTCTAGATCACCTACCTCTTGAAGCTCCCAAGTCACGCGATTCTTTAGTTGTTTCTTCTCACCAACGGATCACGAACCACCACAAGATCTTCCTCGATATCCTTAGACCTTTGGAACGGATTGTGGGATCCTCTAGTGATGGGAATTGAAGAGATGATGCTTGTAAGTTCAAGCTATTTTGTGAATTTGAGTAATTGGTGTTTTGAAGAGAAATTTCAACAACATAACTGTATGAAAAATCTCATTTTTTTCGTCTCCAATCCTCTATTTCTAGAGGAAATCCATGCATCTTTGATTCACCAAAGATTGACACAAATTAGGAGATTAATTAGTGGGAAAACAGGGAGGCTTAAGGAGGATGAGTGCATGGGTTTAGTCACCATGCACTCCACCTCCAAAAATTAATTTCATTTTGAATTTCTCAAAATGAAATTGATTTTTATTTCTTTATTTTGAAATTTTAATTTCAAAATTAAAATTTAATTTTATAAATAATTCACAATTATTTTTAAATAATAATTAATTTAATACCAAATATTAAATTAATATTTTGCACCTATTCCCGATTATTCTTGAAACGAAATTTTTCCAAAATGAATCCCTATTCACGTGTTTAATATTTAAATCATATTTAAATATGTTCAACTCTCAAATTTTAGTTTAACTCGAAATTAAACCAATATGTCGATAATAATATCGAATATAACCGACATTTATTCCCTAAATTGAATTCGAAGATTCCAACTTTCCCATCATATTGTTCCAAGGTTTATTCCTATATGAGCTAGCAAGGGGACCTAATGGACCTACAGATCATGGGATCCAACGATTCGAGAATAACCGACTAAACTCATTAACCTAGTTATTCAACATTCGTTTAACTACCAGGACACTCCACTATAGCCCGTAGTTGCACTCCCCTCACTGTAGATATATTTCTATTCACTCGATATAACCATGATTAGCCTTCACAGGTTGTTCGAAACTAGAGCTGGATCAAATGCACATTTTACCCTCAAAGTTACATCTTGTTCCTTTAGTCTCACTGATTCTCTAATGAACAATTAGTTTGTGGTTCTACCATTAAACCGAGTCCCTTTCGGGCCAATGAGAGGGTGGGGTCCCTTGTTCAAGACCTGAAGTCAGTACTTAAGGGAACAACTTCTCTACTATCTTTAATACGGGCAGGAGTGAATTCCGTCTTGCATGACTATGTCCCCAACTATCTATCCAGTCTCATCCTCAAAATGGTAGGCTTATTGAGTCGGCGAACTCGAGTCACTTTCACTTATGCAAATCAAAGGACAATCCTGAATAAACAGGAGTTCATAGTTAGCTCAGGATTAAGATCAAGTTACCTAAGTCATCGCATGAGATAGTCAGTTTCATTAGTAAACGACACTATAAAGTGAAAGTGACTTATCCCGCGGTCCAGTCTCTATGCAAACTCATACATAGGACGTCTTCACTCACATGTCACTACACGAACGATTTAGGGATCACATCGTTTGTCTAAAATACAAAGTGAGTTGCGTCAATAGTGTCCCCAAGATAAGGTACCCAGTCCGATCCTTATACTATAGACCGTTTAGGCTATTTACTTGTGAACTTGATCCACATTTATGTCACTACATAAAGTTCAAGTATTCATAATATAGCCAGGGGTTCTAAGTTTATTGGATTTATGGTTATTTTAGGCAAGATATACATATATACTCCATAACACTTTATTTATGAACATGCAAACTTATTGGCATTGGCAAAAAGTACCTGTCGAGATACCAATAAGTGGACGTCTACAGAAGGGTCATTTGTTGATGCCAATGAACTGACATAGATGATACTTGATAGTCGACATTAGTTATTTAGTGTCGAGAGAAGACACTTCAGCCAATGCATCATTTCTTGGCATCAACAAAACCCTCTCTTGACAATGATCTACTGACGATGGTACTAATGATTGTTTTTCATTGAGATTGCTTTGTCTGACAGTTTTTAGATTTCTCTTGATGCTTTTTGGCATTGAAAAAGTCTATAATTCTTTTTTTCACAACATATGGGGTGGGGGATTCAAACCATAAACCTCTTGGTCATTAGTACAAATTTTATGCTAGCTGAGTTACGCTCTTGTTGGCAAAAAGTCCATAATTCTTGTAGTGAAACTAAATGAAATTTTAACTCAAATTTGATACTCAAAATATAATTTTATTAATGTTAAGTAAAATACACTACACTAATAACATGTCAAAAGTACAATAATTTATTTTTTACTCGTTTTTTTAGTATTACAACTCTTTATGTGGAAGTTACTAATTATACTTAAACCTCAAACTTTCTCATTTAGCTTCTTTTAGTACAACAATGGAGAGATAGGATGGAAGATCAAACCATCAATCTTGAAGAAAGTAATAAGTTTCTTTATTGATTTTATTTTAGATTACGTGTACAATCAATTTAGCACATTCTTATAAAATTATATTCAACCCTCTCTACTAGATGAGAGTATTTAATTTGCTAAGAGAATTGATAATATTTACAATCTTGCCTCTCTTTGACCCTTCCCTTAAAGTGCAATTTTAGGGCTATTATTGGAATTCACCTTATCCACAATTGGTGATTTTGTAGGAAACCCAAACAAAATTAGGAAAAGTTCCCTATTATTAGATCTCTTGGGACTTATTTTTCCAACTTATGGAGATGAGTTATTGGCCTAATTAATGATCTAGAAGCAAGCTAGGGGTTAATGATAATATAGAAACCTAGTGAAAGAAAGAGTCATTAATCACACATGTTAATTAAAGCTCAATAGATGTCATTAGGGTTTTCATCATTTTAGACGTGATATTGATATTTGACGTGACAATTAGTATGAATGATATGTTTGAACTTTATTATGCAATTATTTTATTCAATGTATATGTCTCGATCATGATCACAATCCTTGCTCTCAATTATTATGAAATTTAAGTTGAACAAACCGTTCACACTAAATATACCAAGTTGGCTCAATTAACTTGACTGCTAGTAGCGTGCGTCCCATTCTTTTCCAATTTAAAAACCAATTCGTACTACCAACTTGAAAGAAATTTTTTTTCAAGGAATTGTCCTTGATCTATCTTTGATATTGATTCGTCATATTGTGTTAGGATTTTCTAAATGGTTGTTCTAGGATGACAAAAGCATTTACTTTTTTTCTCACCAATTTTTAATTAAGATAAACTTTTTTTCATATAAAGTTTACAAGATTTTTTTAGATAAACTTCATCACTTGTTTTATTTTCCCCACTTTCTTCATAGCCACCAAAACTAACAAAAGTACATATTAATTTATTTCTTTTTTATATATATAATCTCAGGTTCCCAATCATTTTGTTAATTTTGTGTTAATGTCTTAATTAACCTATTCTCCAAATATGATTCAACAGTTAAAACATCTGCGATATCTTATAAAGCATCAAGTTCAAATCTTCAACTCCATATTTTTTTTAATAGAAAAAATGGTTGGCTTATTTGAATATTTAGTGTGTTTTTAAAATTATATTATATATTATTGTTCTGTTGATGATAGCTTTTTTTTTTTTTTGAAAATTGTTGATGATAACTTTTAAGTTTGACTTGTTTGCACTAAAGATGTACAATTTTTGTACTATTTGATAATGACATCATTAAATGACAAATCCATTAAAAAGAGTTGAAATCACAAATACATACCAATATGAAATGTATCGGATAAATTTGTCTACAAAATATCAACATCAATTCTTCAATGGCTGATATTTTAACTTTTTCTTTCATACAAAGAGATCAGGTTTAATCTTCTAGAAGTTCTTTTGATAGTTAAAAACCTCACCAAATGAACTTTACTCATGTAAAGATAAATGATTGTTTCTTAAATAGGTAAAATCTTAAACATTATTTGATAACAATGTGGATTTTGGTTCATTTTTCTTTTAAAATAATTAGGCTTGTTTACTTTTTCCAAAAAAAAAATAAAATTAGGCTTGTTTCCACAATTTTTTTTTTTTAATAGTTTGAATTCTTACCGAATCCCATAAACAAGAAAAAAAAAATTGAAAGTTACTTTTATCAAAATTTAAATTTTTGTTAGAATTTGAAGAAGTACTATTTTTTTTAGAAAAAAAAAAGATTACATAACAGTGAAAGGATGAGTAAATAAGCTTATTTTTTTATCGGGAATAATTATCAAACATGCTCTTAAAAACCATCTTATACATTTGGTCAAAAAAAAAACCATCTTATACATAATTATCACAACTTCTTTGTTCAGTACTCAATGATTCTTTAGATACTGTTGAGTCAGGTACATGTTTCTAATACCATTTGTTAGGGATAAAAATGATAAATGACACTCACATATCTCCACAATATAGTATGATATTGTCCACTTTGGGCATAAGCCTTCATGACTTTACTTTTAATTCTAAAAAAGTTTCGTACCAGTAGAGATAATTGTTCTCTTTTCTCCTTATCTAGTAAATGTAGGACTTTGGTCGCACTCCCAATACTAACTCCAATGATTAATTATTCATCTAAATGTTTTCATTTTAATTCTAATAGTAAGCCTATGCTTTCCAAACATAAATGACTTAAATGTTAACATATTGTAGACTAATAAACGATAACTTAACATGCCTTAAAAGACATAACATAAGAGAATCGTATTTTAAACTAAATTTTTTATTCCTCCATCCTCGTCTAATCAAGCTAAGCAACTTAGGGCCGTTTAGTGCAAGGGTTTTGGAGATGGGAATGGACAAGGGTTTCTGATACCCTTGTTTGTTTCAAGGTTTCTGTGGTGGGCCCAGGAAATAAAGCATTCTCAGGTATCATTTATGTCCATAAGCAAGGGCTTTCTATGCCCTTGCAAAAGCATGAGTTTTCTCTTTGCCCATATCTTCTTTTTTATTTTTATATGCAATTTTATTAACTAATGAATATTAAATTAAAAAATAATATAATAAATTATTTAATTAGATTAAATAATAATTTGTCAAGAATTTCAATTGTTTTAAACAAATACTTAGTCCAAGTTTATTAAGGGATGTAATTACATATTTACTAAAATTATAATTAATTAGTTAACATTATCGAAAATATATTTAATTATTGAATTAAAATTATTTAAATGATTTTAGTATAAAAACTCATTTTTCAATAATTATAATTAATTATTTATTGATTATTTATAATCAATTAATTATTTTTTTGGATTTCTTCATAATAAATAAATAATCATATTATTATTAAAATATTTATCTAATTAAATTTTATGGATACAAATATATTAAATTATTGTAGTTAAGGATATTTATTAAAAAAATTAATTAAATAATTTTAATTAGTTAAATTAACATAGTTTATCCAATTAAAATTATTTCATGATTATTAATTCATTAATTTTTATTAATAGTTTGAATTAATTTTGATTATTTTATTGATTAATTTATTAAAATTACATAGAGTTTACCTGATTAATTCTAAAAAATAAATACAGACATAATTCGTTCTCATAAAATCCTGATGACATTCCCATGCATAACCAAACACAGTTATCTTTGATTCCCAGCAATCTTATTCCCAGACATAGTATTCTCAAGCATCATTTATTCCCATGCATCTATAAAACCTTAAACCAAACGGCCCCTTAGGGTGTGTTTGGTTTAACTTTTCAAGTGTTTAATTTTGAAAAAAAAATCATTTTGAAAAAATTTATAGTGTTTGGAAACCACTAAAAATGACTAATTAGAAAATGAGATTGAGAATTAAACCATCTTGAGAGAAACACTCGAAACCAACTTATTTAAAAAGAGTTTTTAAGTATACAATAACTTGTGTATAAAAACACTTATGAGGAAATGTAACCAAACACATGAGTGTTTAAATTCTAAACAATTTTTATACAAAATGTTTTTTAAAAAATGCATTCTTGAAAAATATTTAAATTAAAATGTGTTACAAACGGACCATTATGCTCTTATGTCTCCTATGTCAAGTTTTCCCCGATCATTACTCTTCAGTTCAATCAATATTAAAAAATAATAAAAAAAAATGTTGGTGTTGGTCAATTTTTGTGCGCTGTTGCCCAACAAAGCATCAGAAAAATGCATGAACTTAAGGCGGCTGTACTTTTTTGAACATGTTGCCCACTTTCACAACTTCCACTTTCTCTCTTTCACTTCCATATTTTTGGTGCTCTTTTGGATTTAATTTCTCTTGACATTTTTTCTTTTTTTCAAAAAAAAAAAAAATACATTTTTTCTAAGATAACAATTTAGTCTCTGAACTCTGAATTGTAATGATTTAGATCCGTATGTTTGATAACCATTTCGTTTTTTGTTTTTGGTTTTTGAAAATTAAGTTTATAAATTTACTCACAAGTTTCTTTGTTTGTTATCTACATCATTTCTCATGTTTTAAAAAACCAAGCCAAATTTTGAAAAAAAAAAATAGTTTTCAAAAACTTGTTCTTATTTTTGGAATTTGGCTAGAAACTCAAATATCTCCTTAACAAAAATGAAAACCATTGTAAGAAGATTGAGAGAAAACAAGCACAATTTTCAAAAACTAAAAACCAAAAACGAAATGATTATCAAACAGGACAACTTTCAATTTGGTAACAATTAAATCGCTAATATGTAACAATTATTATATTTAATCATTGAACTCTAAAACTTGTAACTACTTAGTCCTTGTCGTGAAAAATATCAATAAATTTTAATGAAATTTCTTACGTATAATGATTGATAACTTGATTAGGACCATGTGTGTATTTGTAAACTATAAAGATCAAATTATTACATAATAAAGATCGACACTTGATTTTGATGAAAAATTTTATGACAGGACTAAATCGTTACAAACTTTAAAGTACATGGACTAAATTGTTATAAATTAAAGTTCATGGACTAAATTGATACGAAATTAAAAGTTCAAAAACTAAATCGTTATAGACAAAACTTCAGAGACTAAATTGTTGCTTTTCTGAAAGTACAGGGATCAAAAGTGTATTTTATCTTTTTTTTTTTTTACATGCTTTTGTGTGTGTGTCTGTTTTTTTTCTTTCTGCTCCATAAGGTTGGTTTCAACTTTTTAAAATAAATGATTATTATTGGAAGAATTAATTGGGTGGGTTCTACTTTTAGTTGGCTTGTATATATCTCAATTAATTATTTGATGCTACTCTTGAACTTAATGGTGCTTTAAAGGTATAGTAACGTTATTAAGTGAAACACCTCTTTTTAATTTACACTATTTCAAAAACCCTAACAAAATTTCTTTTTGATGAATCCCACATATAACTTGAACTCGTGACTAGGGGTGTAAAAAACCGATCCGACCCGGCAAACCGAACCGAACCGAACCGGTTCGGTTCGGTTTGTACTTTATTTCTGATCGAACCGATAGGTTCGGTTCGGTTCTCACATCTTCTTTGACCGAACCGACATCTTCCAGGCTTGCACGTTTAGGGTTTCTTTTCGTGCCCTCTTCTCTCTTCTCATTCGCTTAGGTTTCTTTCGTACCACTACCGCTTCTTCTCTCTTCTCTCTCGCCTAGGGTTTCTTTCGTACGCCTCTCCTCTCCGCCGCCGTCGAAGCCATCTTCCTCTCCTTCTTCTTCGCTTACGGTTTCATTAGTTGTCGCCTTGCCTCTCCTCTCCGCCGTCGAAGCTATGTTTTGTTCGCCATCGTCGCCGCTTGACCAGCAGCTCAAATTCCTTCGATGAAAAACGAAGAATCTCATCTGGGCTTCACCTCAAATTCCTTCAATCAGCCACTCAACCCACTCTGTTTCGACGCATCTGACAATAATGCCGCCATTGTAGACAAATCCTTGCTCCACAGAAGCTTCAGTGAAAAATCGGGCTTCCTCAGCTTCTAATCCCGCCTCGAATCTCTTCTAATGGAGTCCCCAAATTTCCCCAATCAATCCCTCCCCTGCCCCGATTCTAACTTCAGCACCGGCGATTTACAGGTATGCTCTGTTTTTGTTGTTCATTAATTTTTGAATCTCCGAGCAGAATTCCGGCGTGGGACAGTCGAGCGAGCCTGTTGTCGGAGAATGGAAGCTTGGAGGAGGCAAATGGAAGAATGGAAACGAGCCTGTGGGGCGGTACAGTGCGCAAAAAAAAAGAAAAAAAAAGATGACCCGACCCGACCCGAACCAGTTCGGGTCAATCCTGACCCGGGTCGGGTCGATTTGTCCTTACAACCGACCCGACCCGAAAGTTTTACACCCCTACTTGTGACATGAAAAAAAAAAAATATAGGTTATATATAGCTTTAGTTGTAACTTTGAAGAATTAATTACTTATGTACCACCTTGTACCTTTCTATTATAAATGCAAATATCTTCTAATACATGTTTTTTTTAAATAAATTTAGAAGGAAAAAGAAACCATTTTTTCCTTTTAGATTTATTTAAAAAAAAACATGTAAATAAAAAAACATACAAGCCAACGAGCTAGAGCATAGTTCAACTGACACAAAGTTGTACTGATGACCACAAGGTCTGTGGTTCAAATACCCCACTCCACATATTGTCAAAAAAAAAAAACCTACAAGTTGGTTTAGGTCAATTTTTTTTCCCTTTTTTTCATTGTTTTTTTCCTCCCTTTCTTCCACTCATCTCTCTCATTCTCGTGTCGGAGAAGAAAACAATACCATATTAATGTAGAAACGAAATAAGAGTCATAATCCTAAATTTTCTAGTTTTAATTAGCTACTTCAGTTTGATCACTCTTTCCTTTTTTTTCCTCCTTCCATTTATTGTTATATATAGTTTTTTTTTTCTCCCTCTCTTTCTTCAATTTTCTATTTGTGAGAAGAATACAAGGATTTTGATTAAGTGCACCTCCAAAAGTAGCTATCGTTAATTTCTCTATGTGAGAAATTGTTGATAGTGATGTGTTCAAATGGACAATGGACTAATCAAGTATACTCACTCCCGTACATGTATATGTGGAATTTGAGCAAAAAGACTATTATTTATTATTTTTATTTCCCTATTTTCTTTCCTTTTTTAATTGATAGGACCTTTTTAGTTACGTATGAAATGCAAAATCAATATCTTTGTCATATACTCATTTTCATGAGTTTTAATATTACATAAATATAATGACATCATAGCTCACGAATAAAACATATGTTCTTTCGTCTTTCGAGGCTCAAAAGTTCAAATCGATACTTTCACATGAAGTGTACTAAAAGAAGTTTAACTATAAAAAATTATAAAATAAGATTTCGTTAAGGTCACATTTGATAATTATTTGAGTCTCGTTTGATAATCATTTGGTTTTGGGTTTTTGGTTTTTAAAAATTATACTTGTTTTTTTTTCTTTCAATTTTCTTACTACAAGTTTCATCTTTGTTAAGTACACATTTGCATTCCTAATCAAATTTCAAAAACAAAAACAAGTTTTTGAAAACTATTTTTTTTTTTTTTTTTTTTAGTTTTCAAAACTTGACTTGATTTTTAAAAACATGGAAAGAAAGTGGATATCAAAACCTAGAAACTTAATAGGTGAAAGTAGAGTTTGTATGCTTAATTTTAAAAAATAAAAAACCCAAAACCCAAAACCAAATACCTATCAAAAGGGGCCTTGGTTTTTAGTTTTTGGTTTTTAAAAATTAAGTTCATAAACACTACTTCCACCTATAAGTTTTTTTATATGTTTTCAAAAACTCGGTCAAGTTTTGAAAACTAAAAAAAACAGTTCTCAAAAACTTGTTTTTGTTTTAGAATTTGGCTAGGAATAATTCAAATGTGTCATTAACAAAAATAGAAACCATCGTAAGGAAATTAGGAGAAAACAAACATAACTTAAAAAAAAAAACAAAAACTAAGGTCTCGTTTGATAACCATTTGGTTTTTGGTTTGAATTAGTACTTTTAAGCTTAATTTTAAAAAACTAAAAATCATAACAAATTATTATTAAACAGGGTCTAAGTGTTTATCATACGGGACCTAATTTTTTGTTTTTTAAACAATATGTGATTAGGTAGGAGATCTAATTAACCCCATGCTTTTGGGTCGAGGATACATTATTTATGCCATTTGAACTATCCTCATGTTGGCAATTGTTAAAGTTTGGTAACTGTTATAGGTAATTTTGGACCACTCCGATATGCAAGGAGTTGACGAGGACAGCGCGATACCAGTCCAAGGAGACGGTCAGGAAACGGAACCCAGAGGAAAAACAGGCCAAAGGGTCGGGCCAAGGCCGAAAGGATCGGGTCTTGGCCTGACCCCCTGCTCGACCTCGGCCATGGGCCGAGGCCGACCACTTGGCCCACTTGCGCGGGTCGAGCTCTTCCGCCTCCATTCGGTCTCTGGTGCCCCCGGCTGCCTCGATTCCACTCGGTTCAGCCTGAATCGCCTCGAATGCCTAAAAACCCTAGAGCAGGAACAAGTATTTAAACGCCTCTTCGTCACTGAAGAAGGGATCCGGAATTCTATTCTCTAATCTCTTGCTCTCCTCCTTCCGTTTTCTAACTTAAGCATCGGAAGTGGTGTGGCAAGCACCACACCGATGTGCAGGTTTTCTGTTTTGCAGGCCACGTCTTCCCCCTCTCAAACAAATTTACCGTTGGTGACACGTGAAGGTCAGGTGAGTTCCTTCCAACCAAATTTGACCATCAACAGTAACCTTTATGTACTTTTTTAGATTCCCAAACATGCTTGAACTTAAACAAGAAAAAAAAAAATCAAAACACAATCTTAATAATGATAATTTATAATTTATTTATTCCATTATTTTTATTGAAACTAAAATAATATTTATGCTCAAAAAATTAAAATGAATCTCCGTAGATGTAAAAATTGTTTTTAAAATCTTAATAGTTTTTTTAAATGAAAAAAAAAAACCCTATGTTTTGTTCCTAAATTGGTTAAGATTTTAAATGTAACAAAATAATGGACATCAAATGAAGTCTTTGGATATGACGACGAGGTAGGGATGTTCACGGGGCGGGGACGGGGCTGGCTTCCCCGTCCCCATCCACGCCTCCCATTTCAATCCCCCTCCCCGCGAAATTTCCTGTTAAATTTCGTGGGGAATGGGGCAGGGATTCCCCGATTTGCGGGGATCGGATTTCCGATGGGGAATTATTCCCCATTTAATTTTTTTTTTTGGTCTTCATTAAATCAAATATTCTTTTGATAAATTTTCAAATAGTTAACTTAGCATGAAAAATGTTCATTAATTTTCTATTGGATAGGTAATTATTCACATAAATTCTTTATTTAGATAGTTAATTTCTTTAAAAAAATCTCTTTTTAAAGAAAAAAATTCTTAAATCTCCTATTATAAATAAAATAATATTTTATATCAAACTATCTAATTATCTATACATATAATTTAAATATTTAAACTATATAATTCAAATCAATCCAATTTTCTAAATCATTAACAATAAAACTTTAAATTTATATATAGTGAGAAATAATAATAACAACAATACTAATAATTTAAAAAAAAAATGTAAACGGGACGGGGAGCGGGAAACAGGGATGGGGAATCCTCGTCCCCGTTTAGCTCGCGGGGAATTTTTTCCCCCACTCCCTCCCCATTCCCCGCCCCATTAGGGGCTGGTCCCCACAGGACCCCGGCCTCGCGGGACAAATGGACATCTCTACCATGAGGGTAAAAAAAGAATTTTAGTATAAATAAATGTGAAAAGGACATTGTTTCTTTTTTTTTTTTTTTTTTTTTGTTTTTTAACATGTAAAGGACGACATTATCCTAGTTTAAAAGATGTAAATTTAATCTTTTTTTTTTTTTTATGTAAATTTAATCTTACAAAATTAAAGACAATATTTATAATCCAGATAACGAGTTAAATAATAAAAGGAACAGAAAAACAACAATTAGATTTTTAGAATGATTTTCTCTTTTGCAATTACAACCAAGTTCACTCCACTCCACTTCAATGAAAACAATTTTTTTTTTCTAAAAAAAAAAGTAATTTAATTTGTTTTTTTTGTCCTGGATATTTGTATATTCAAACTTATGAATTATTCTTCCACTTAATTACAATGGTGATATTGTTTTCTTTATTAATTTAATGTCATGTTAATCACCAACGATTTAATTTAGCAATTATGGGCCTGTTTGGTAACGTTCTCGTTTCTTGTTTCTTGTTTCCAATTTTATTAAGAAATCTAAGCATTTAATAACTATGTATATGTTTCTTGTTTCTCATTTTTTAGAAACACTCCCAAAATTTGAAGAAACGGAAACAAGAAACGAGAACGTTACCAAACGGACCCTATATTTTCCAATATTTTTTTTTTTTACAATATGTGGGTAGAGGGATTCGAACCACAGACCTTGTGGTTATCGGTACAAATTTATGTCAGTTGAGCTATGCTCTTGTTGACATATTTTTTCAATTTCTTTTACAATGTTTGTAACTAATCATTAATATTTATCGAGAAAAATTAGTACCCATAGTTAACAATCGAGTCAATATAGGTTGAACTCAATTATGATAAGTGTCTGTCAATAGGAGCATAGTTCAACCGACATAAAGTCTGTATCTTTAACTAAAAAAATCAGAGATTTAAATCTTACACTCCACATATTGTATATATATATATATATAATGAATGTCTTTCATTTAGTTTTAATAAATTTATCATTACTGCTTTCTCAATGTATTTCAATAATATTAATTTTTTATTATATATATTATATTTGTTTATACATCTCCTTTTGTCCAAATATCTAAATTTGTGTACTAGAAAAAACTTATATCTAAATTTTGTCTTCTCGTGTGTGACAAAGTTTGGCAATATGAATTGGAAATTGGTTGTTGAGATTATCCCAAAAAATGATGTGCACATTTTTTTGGGTGGCTGCCACCAAAAAAAAAAAAAAAACCTTGTTTTCTTTAACTTAGTTGACTAATTAATCATTGACAATATACTTGAAATGAAGTTTGACTATGTCCATTCCATGTTATGTTGTTTTAACCTTCCAGGCTGGAGGGATGTATGTCCGTGTGAACTTATTATTGGAAGGTCGTGGACGAGATGAGTTTTCACCATGATATAAAAAAAAATAAAAATAAAAAAAATTCGTGCATGCTTATTTTATGGGCGTTTACTTTGTAAAACTAAAAAGTAATTATTATTCAATGATAAAAATATATTCAATAAACTATGGGATTTTGGTTTAGTTTGGAATTGCTATGACTTTTAAAATAATTGTTTGTGTTGGGAATGACTAGCATATTTGCTTGTATATTTTGGTTTTTCCATGTTTTCATTATGTTTGTCCCACATGGAAAGATTTGGAGTTGGGAGGAGTGTTTATATACAATCACTCTTCCCTACTCTTGTAAAAGTGGTTAAAGGTGGTGCCTAAACCTCTTCCCACATGCTCGTGCATAATAAAGAGAGGGGTTTTATACCTTTTTGCCAAAATATTTTTTAATCATTCTCGATATCCCACGTGTCGGCAACGTCTACGTCCAGCAGTTGACCAGTCCGTTCGTTGACCGAGTTTTGTGCCTTTTTGCGTGCCTTTGACCGAGGAGTTGTTATGCGTGGACTCCTCCATGGCTGACACGTGGCAGCTGGACCCTGTTTTGTGGAAGACGGTTATTTTTGAAGCCTATAAAAGAAACTTCTGAGCAGAGTGGAAAGTATCGAATTCATTTTCATTCTTCCTACTTTCTCTTCTGATTCCAATCCTTCTCTCTCGAGTGCACGAACGAGGAGGGTGTTGTGTTAACCTTGGGGAGCAACCGGCAATAACGATTTAGCACCGTGGTCGTGCCGAAATTGCTTTCAAGGCAGTGGTTATCTCCACGACACAACAATTGTTTTTCCATTTTCTACCTACATTTTGAAAGCAATTTATAAATGACCATCAAATCCGGGAAGCCTGATGGTGCACAAGCCAACGTTGTTGAAGCAGTGGTGGTGGAAGCCAACTTGGTGGAGAATAAATCAAACTGGATTCTTGACACCGGTGCCTTAGGACACTTCTGCTCAAATCGAAGTTTGTTCCACGAGTTCCAGGACACTATCGATGGCAAATGCGTATACATGGGGAACTCAGCCACTGCTATAGTACTTGGGAAAGGGTAGGTTCTCTTGAAACTTACTTATGGAAAAACTTTATCTTTAAATGATGTGTTATATGTTCCTTCATTGCATAGGAATCTGGTGTCTGGAAGTCTGTTGAACAGGGCAGGGCTTAGAGTTGTGTTTGAAGCTGACAATGAGGTCATCACTAAAAATAGTGACTTTGTTGGTAAGGGATATTTAGCTGATGGTCTATTTGTTTTAAATACTGTCTCTTTTCTTGCTGAAATAAATAAAAGTACATCTCGTTCTGCGTATATTGTTGAACCTATTGATGTGTGGCATGGTAGACTAGGTCATGTGAATTTTGCATCTATTAAAAGGCTTAAACAATTGCATCTTCTTAATGTATCTGAGACATCTGAAAATAGTAGATGCTCTATATGTGTAGAGGCAAAATTTGCTAAAAAAAAAAAAACCTTTTAAGCCTGTTACAACGAGATGTATTGAGTTGCTTGAATTAATTCACTGTAATCTAGCTGATTTCAAAAACACTACTAGTAGAGGTATACAATAATCCTAATAAAGATCATCGGGTTGTACTTCATCGTTTGTTGAGGTACCTTAATGCACTACAAGAAAAAACACTTTCAGTGGCGTATAAAATATGTTGCTGAAACGAAAAACGCGTCGGTAAAACTTTCAGCGGCGCGCGTAGCTTCGTCGCTGCATCCGTCGCTGTATTTACGTAGTCGTAAGTATTTGCGACATACTACTGTAGACGTTGCTGAAAGTCATCTTCAATGACGTCTACACGTCGGTGTAAGCGATAGGTAGGGACGTGGGGACACGTTATTGAAGATCACTTTCAGCAACGTCCGACCCGTTGTCGCTGAAAAAGATGTTCAATGACACTGTTAGCACGTCACTAAAACCGTCTACTTTCAGCAACATCCGACCCGTTGTCGCTGAAAAAGATATTCAGTGACATTGTCAGCACGTCACTAAAATCTTATGTTCAGTGACGCAGTACACACGTCACAAAAAATTGTTTATGTTTTAAAAAAATAAATAATTAATTCAATTAGTAAACCTGTAAATAAAATAATATGACCATCTTCAAACTAATTAACAATTCTACAATTAATCAAATAAAAAATGTAATATGCCAATTTAAAGTGAAAATGCACTACTTCATATTAACCATAATCAAGAAACATGTCTAGAATGTAATACAAATTTATCATTTTCTAAAATGATCTCAAGTCTAGGTGGAGAAGTTTGCTTAACAAAATGATTCACAACACATCAAAATAACTAACAAAAGATCACAAACAAAAAAACCAACCTACGTTCTTCACATTTCCATACAAAAAAGGGGAGCCTTGTCGAAACCATTCATGCATCCAAACTGAAAAATAAAAGGAAATAAAATATGTAAGTTTGAGATTAAATAATTGATAAACAACTCATTAAAAGCTATCAAAACAAACTAAACTAAACAACCACAAAATTATCAAAACAAACTAAGCTAAACAACCACAAAATTAAGTAAACTTAAACTTATGAATAATTTAATTTCTAAGCAACTACCCACCTCCTACATTCAAAACTTTTTAATTAAACAACTAATGAAAAATAACAAACATGAACACAACTACAATTATGAGAAATAATGAACACAAACTTAACAACATAAGAAACCATAAACACAACAACTACACTAGAATAAACCATCACCGGTTGGTATGTAGAAGGAACGGTAGTAAACTAAGGAAGTTATATAAGTTATGAGTTCAAATCAATTGTCCTCACCTACTTAAACTATTAAATAAACAATTAAAACTACGGAAGTCAAGCACCATTAACGCCTTAACTAGACATAACAATTCTACCTCAAGTGCGGCCAAATTAAAGGCAGGGTAACAGAATAATAAGTGAAGAGGGGTTACTTTTCTACTACTCTATGCACCTAATAACAAGTAAAATTGTACATAATTGAGAAAAGAAACTTCAACTACTCTATGTACCTGATATAACATTAACAAGTAAAGTTGTATATAAATGAGAAAATAAACTCCAACGAATACAACATCATATTTACTTGAAGCAATGGATGCACGCTAAGTCAATAACATTGATAGGTTACCTTCTGTTAGATCTAATTATGCAGGTAAAGGGTACTAACCTTGATAGAATGGTGCGAAATCTAATTAAATGTTTCACGTTGGTGCCTTATAGTTGTTTATAGCAGCCTCTACTAGGTGAACTCTTCTACATCAAAACTGCAAAATAAACAAGTTCACTGTCTAAAAAGATATATGGTATGGTACAAACCTCCTATCTGAGAGTTAGTAGAAATTTATAATAAAAAAGTTAGTTCAAAGAACACGCATACGCTAGACATATACGATGATGAGTTATTGAACATGCACGTTCTCTTCATATTACAAACATGTGCAACTATCTCATCTCAGATTTAATCCTTGCCAACACAGCATACTCACGACAAGAAGAGTTTGATGGGTCAAGGAACATAATAACCATGTTTCTGGTGCAAGTTGCTAACCAATGAAACAAAACTTAAAACAAGATTATTGGTGAAAGATAAGGAAATGATAAAAAAAACGGTTCATTCATTCACCCTTGAGCCTCAACTCCCATCCCAAGCTACAAATGATGTACGAGGTCAATACAAGGAAATAATTTATTCAGTGAAACATTATTAAAATGATTAATCAAATATTCAGAAAGAATTTGAAAACCATGAAAATGTAAGCACAATCTGTATTAGGTGATTTGTGCATTCAAGCATGACCATTCCAACAGCATAAGGTGATTTGTGCTATGATAAAACCACTAAATGTTTATTCCCATGTTCATCCAGCAAACATTCTGTGTTATTGGCCAAAATAGTTTAATAAGCTGACTCTTCACAAGTAGCTAAAACTCCATTACATTTTGAAAAGGCTAAGATACATGACAATAAATTTAAAAGAAGCAGAAGGCAAAACACTCCCACCAACCTACATGACAAAGACAAACTCCAGAAACAAACATGCGCAGAGCACCTAAATAATCTTAATCCGTGAAAAAAAAACCTATATAACTCTTAGATAACTGTCCTATATTCTGATTGGTTTTGAGAAGATTGCATCGGTACATCCTAGAACATAATTCAAACACACACAAGCAAACAAACGTAAAAAGATGTTGAATCAATTCCTACAACTTTACACTACAAAGTTCCATACACCTAAATCATCTATATAACATGCATTTATGTAGCCTATTGAATAACAACCCTCTGGAATAAACAAACCATAAATAAAATAGATTCAGCTTCTTAACTCCAAACTACAAAAAACAAAACCCGTGAAACACCTCCAAGAGCTTTTAAAAAATGAAAAGAAACGAATCACCTCTAAGAAGGTCCAAACCAAAGGTTGCATTTGGTGCAAATGCATAAAGAAACTCACTCAGGGATTCTTCTAGGTTAGTAAGAAATCAAATTAATAGGATTTCAATAACAACAAAATATGAGCTTGAATTCCCTCTACTACAACCTGCAATAATAAAACTTTACCAAGTCTAAAAGTTGTAAAAAAAAGTCTGCACCTTTGACAGCTTGTATTGTTAAAAAAGACATCTTTTTTACCCTAAACTTGTGAAACCAAAACTACCCCACAATTATATACATCATCCCTAACTCAGACACCATCGTCTTTAGAGAAAATAAATCTTCCTTTTTTTTTCTAAAGAAATGGGGACAGAGGTATGGGAGAAGATGAGATAAGAATGTGTGTGTGTATATATATATATAATGAAATTTAACCGATAGATTTTAGTAATGTACACATTTTTTTTCTAAGAAACTGACAGGTTTGAGAATTTCCCAAACAAGATTGGTCTTCCCCATGGAATATCAGTATTTGGGATTTAATTTTGTTGTGCACTTAATGATGTTCTAGAATAGTTTTTTTGAATAGAGATGTATAGCATGGTCCATTACAAAACAAGGTCACATGGTTGACAAACTGGAGTTTTTGGATGCCTAATGTAATCGGACTAGTTCATTGTGGGGGGCTTGGATACTGATAGCTATTAAAGAAATGGAAGAATGAAAGTTACTGATACAACTTGTTACTGATAGCTATTAAAGAAATGGAAGAATGGAATTCAGAAACTCAAAGCCATGCACTTTTTTTTAGTACTTTAATGAAAGAGATAAGGATTGATTTATGGATGGATGGATGAGATGAGATTGATATTCAAAAAATTTTATGATCAAATCAGTTACATTTATCTTTGACCCAATCAGTTACACGCTTGTTAAAATTAGAACCAGGTAGGAAAATCTTTCCTTCTAGAATAGATGAATCCATCGAGTGCTTGTTAACCACTCAAGCTTGAAACTCCATGAATTTGGAGGAATGTGCAAAATGTTCTGTTCAAAGATTATGAATATATCTTCGATAAGAATTAAGAAAAATAAAAAGGGGTAAAACTCGTCTCTGTGTCAGTTTTTTTTCTTTCTCCTCTCTACCTAATATTCCCTATTTCTTACTTGTTTTTCTACAAATTAAGGGGGAAATGAAAGTGAACAATAATTGTTTTTTGTCCACCACAAAAATTTTAAAAACTTCAAATTAATAAAAGAGAGTGAAAAGGGGCAGCAACCTTAGCGACTTCAACTTTGGCGGCGACATAGGCGTCCTGAGCTTCGACAACGATGTAGACGACCTCAGCGACTGGAGCTTCAGCGACCACCTTCAATCGAATGAGGGTTACAATTGAGTGAGAGAGGGTTGGGGCGATGGCTGAAAATAGAAGAGGGAAAAGGGGAAATACCTGAGCTTCAACGGCGACCTCAGTGACCGAAGCTTCGATGGCGACCTCATTGACTGGAGCTTCGCCGGCGACCTTCAATCGAGTGAGAGATGGAAAAGGGGCGGCGACGAGCTTGAACGAGTGAGAGAGGGAAAAGGGCAGCGACGAGCTTGAACGAGTGAGAAATGGAAAAGGGCGGCGACGAGCTTAATCGACTGAGAGGGAAAACGTGCGACGACCTTAATCGAGAGAGGGAAAATACGCAAGGGTTGAAAATAGAAGAGGGAAATGGGAAAAACGCAGCCCTAACTTTTTTTTTTTAATGTTTTAATATTTAGTAACTCAAAAAACATCTTTTAGCAATGTGGTAAATATGTTGCTAAAAATAAATTTTTTTGTGGCGTGAGTTTTATGCGCCTCCGAAAATATTAGCGACATCTAATTTTATTGCGTCACTGAAAATATTTAATTGTGACATCTGGTTTACGATGCCACTGAAAGTCACCTTTAGCGACTTATTTTGGCTGCGTCACTAAAAACTTGTCACTAAAAACACGTTTTCTTGTAGTGAAGGTACAATAGATTATGGTTTGCAATTTGATAAATTTCCTGCAGTATTAGAAGGTTATTTTGATGCAAACAGGTTAACTGATGAAGTAACCTCAACTAGCGGTATGTGTTCGTTTTTGGAGGAGGAGCTATATCATGGAAATCTGCAAAGCAGACGTGCATTGTGCGATCCACCATGGAGTTAGAGTTTATAGCTCTTGAGCTTGCAGGGCAAGAGGCGGAGTGGTTGAGAAGTTTACTTCAAGACGTACCACTGTGGGGGGGGTCTGTTCCAGTCTCCTTGCACTGTGATTCACAAGCAGCCATAGGAATTGCCAAAAGCAGTGTATATAATGGCAAGAGAAGGCATATACGCCTGAGACATGGAGTTGTGAAACAGTTGTTGAAAAGTGGAATTATCTCCTTGGAGTATGTGAGGTCTGAGAGGAATTTGGCATATCCTCTCACCAAAGGCCTAACAAGGAGAGTAATTCTAGAGTCCTCAGCAAGTATGGGACTCAAATTGTTGAAATGAGTCCATAGCCCAGTATTTGGGTGGTCCAAGTACGGACTTGATGGACATATTTTGGAAAGTCTTCATAGCTCAAGATTTTGAGTGGTTTACTGCGGTAGACTTGATGAAGCATGATGTGATTGTGAAGGTGTGGCCGCCTTCTATGAAAGAGTGTAATGGATCTCTTTCTAGAGCTTTCACGATGACCCAAGGTGTTTTGTGCATGGCCTTAAAAATAGCACTTGTTCTACTATTGTATAGCGGAATCAAGGGAAATTTGAGGATTCAAACGTGTTGTGGGGGTCTAAACCATGACTATTGAAAGTTCAAAAGGTAACTTACTTTCTCTATGATGGTTATTGCCTTACTTCACTATGCATTAATTCAAATCGAAAGATATTAATGCTTAAGTTTAAATCCTCCTTTGCTTAGAAAAATATTGCTTACCGTCATTCGTGGGGGATTGTTGGGAATGACTAGCATATTTGCTTGTATATTTTGGTTTTTCCATGTTTTCATTATGTTTGTCCCACATGGAAAGATTTGGAGTTGGGAGGAGTGTTTTTATACAATCACTCTTCCCTACTCTTGTAAAAGTGGTTAAAGGTGGTGCCTAAACCTCTTCCCACACGCTCGTGTGTAATAAAGAGAGGGGTTTTATACCTTTTTGCCAAAATATTTTTTAATCATTCTCGATATCCCACGTGTCGGCAACGTCTACGTCCACGTGTCAATTCAGCGTCCACACACTCCAGCAGTTGACCAGTCCGTTCGTTGACCGAGTTTGGTGCCTTTTTGCGTGCCTTTGACCGAGGAGTTGTTATGCGTGGACTCCTCCATGGCTGACACGTGGCAGCTGGACCCTGTTTTGTGGAAGACGGTTATTTTTGAAGCCTATAAAAGAAACTTCTGAGCAGAGTGGAAAGTATCGAATTCATTTTCATTCTTCCTACTTTCTCTTCTGATTCCAATCCTTCTCTCTCGAGTGCACAAACGAGGAGGGTGTTGTGTTAACCTTGGGGAGCAACCGGCAATAACGATTTAGCACCGTGGTCGTGCCGAAATTGCTTTCAAGGCAGTGGTTATCTCCACGACACAACAATTGTTTTTCCATTTTCTACCTACAGTTTGTAACTTTGTTTTTAGAAAAGTCAGCTTTGAGTTAAAGTAAAAAAGTGTTTTGTAAATTTCAATTTTAAATTAGAAAAAACCAGTTACGGTGTTTGATTTATTAATACTAAATTATCATGTTGTGAATCTTGTGACTTAATTATATGCATGCACGTGTGCTCACATACACGTGGTGGTGGGTCGGTGGTTGAGTCATGGTGGGATGAAAGAGAAGAGAGAAAAGAAGAAGATGAAAGAGACAAAAAAAAAAAAAAAAGTGGGATGAAAGAGGAGAGGGGAGAAGAGAGAGAAGAAAAAGTCGAGAAAAAGGAAGAGGAATTTTGGGTATTTGATGTTTTATTACCTCACGAGTACAAATGAGATTTCACTCCTCAAGAAGGTAAAAAAACACTCAAACACACTTAGGATGTGTTTGGTTTAGCTTTTCAAGTGTTTAATTTTAAAAAAAAAAATCATTTTGAAAAAAATTCTAGTGTTTGGCAACCACTAAAAACGACTTATTAGAAAATGAGATTAAAAAATAAACCATTTTGGGAGAAACACTTAGAACCAACTTTTTCTAAAAAGAATTTTTAAGTATACAAGAACTTGAGCATAAAAACACTTATGAGGAAGTGTAACCAAACATAAGAATGTTTAAATTATAAACAATTTTTTATACAAAATGTTTTTTAAAAATTGCATTCTTGAAAAACATTTAAATTAAAATGTATTTCAAACGGACCCTTAAACACTTGTTTATATGTTTAATTTTCAAGAACCAAAAACCTAATTATCATTAAATGAGGCAAAAAAGGAAAAAGGTCTAAATTTTTTGTGTTTGTCCCTAATTTTTTTTATTTCTCTCTTATGTTTTCTCCCCAAACTTTGAATTCTCACTCTCTCTATCAAAGTTTTCTCCCTCTAAATTTGTATCCCTCCCTCTCTTACCATCTATTTTTTTTTTTTCTCTAGCTCTCTATTTTTATCCCTTAAATTTTGATTTCCCTCTTTTAAGTTTTTTTTTTTTTTTTTTTTTTCTCTCAACTTCCTTCTCTCTTACAAATGTAATGTTCTTTTTCGTAATTTGATGAATCTAAAATTACTTATGAAAATAAAAATTATTTTTAATTAAATCAAAACCACTTTTTTAAGTGTGGAAACAAACATTAAAATGATCTCTAACTAAACATATTTATACAAAATTAATTATAATTAAAGCAGTACAACTAAAAATACTTATTCTAAAATTATTCTCAAACATGTCTAGAGTGAGCCGGAAGAAATTAGATAAATTAGGCCACCTAATAGAAGAAAAAGTTGAACTTTCTACCAATTTATTAGAAATTTGGAGGAATTATTCAAGAAACTATCCCATCTTAGGTGACCTAATTCTCTCTCTAAAATTTTCCAATTCATCAAGTAGTTTACTATATAAGTTCATCATCATATACCAAGTTTAATATCCTCTAATGAAAATAATATAATTGAAAATTATTCAACCATGAGAGACTAGGTCGAAACTTCTAATAAATATGCTAGGATTATGCCAAAGTGAGCTTAGCTCAGCGGTAAATGACATGTACCCTCGACCAAGAGGTCAGAGGTTCGAATCTCCTACCCCAAATGTTGATGTACTCAAAAAAAAAATTGCTAGGATTATATTTTTTTTAACCATTTGGATCACAAATATTAAATCTTTGAGAACTAAAAATCTTAGATTTAAATGTTTAGGGATAATAAAAATGCAAAATAATTAATATCTGGGAGTTAAATGTCTGTCTTTGTTTTTGTAGGTTTTATTTTTGGATTTTTTTATTATTAGATTTAATTAGAATATTTATATTAGAAACTTAATTAATTAGTAAATAATAACTTAAAACGATTAAAATTATTTACACGTCGACTAAAAAAGTAATTACATTTTTTATCCTCTCTCCTCCCTTCTCCTCATTTCCTATAAAAAAAAATTCTCTTAAGTTAAAAAGTTTAATCTCCATAAAAGGATAATAAAGGTCCTCTTTTAGGATTACTACACGTTTGGGAGTGTAAAAACACAATTATGTGAGAATCTTGACGACCTTGTTTCAGATTCGACTATAAAACAAATAGTGGCGATGAAAAAAAGCATAAGTTACCTCGTTCGTGCTCCTATCTTTCTTGCTGGGCTATTACTTATGGGACTAAGGGTCCGTTTGGAATACATTTTAATTTAAATGTTTTTCAAGAATGCATTTTTTAAAAAACATTTTGGATAAAAATGGTTTATAATTTAAACACCCCTATGTTTGGTTACACTTTTTATACTCAAGGTCTTGTATACTTAAAAACTCTTCTTAGAAAAGTTGGTTTCAAGTGTTTCTCTTAAAATGATTTATTTCTCAATCTCATTCTCTAATAAGTTATTTTTAGTGGTTGTCAAACACTAGAAATTTTTTCAAAATGATTTTTTTTTTCAAAATTAAACACTTGAAAAATTAAACCAAACACACCCTAAATCAATAGAAAAAACAACTCGATCAAGTGCGTATACTCCTTCCCTTGGGGTCGAGAACTGTCAAAAAAAAAAAATTATTAATCTATTCATGACCACTTTTCAATTTACTCTAATATGCAAAAGCTAATAGATGCTAGCTCTTAGATTTAGCTTTTCTAAAAATCTGTCATCTTCTCTAACCGTTTACAAATCTCAAATTTATCCTTATATATATATATATATTTCTTACACTTTTATCAAATAATTTATATTAATTTAAAATAGAGAAAAAAAAAATCAATTTTGACCCCTGAACTTAGCATGTATCAATTTTAACCCTAAACTTTCAATTTTATCAAATTGAACCGCAAACTTAACAAATTGTACGTATCAATTTGAACCTCAAACTTACATAAATGTTGCAATGTAGACCTTTAGTCAACTTTTCATTTGAATTGCTGTTAAAACATGCAACTGAAAATTTCCTTTTTTTTTTTTTTAATTCACATGCATCTAAGTTACGTTAGTGTTTTGTAAGAAATTTGCTGGAAAAGCTCTTTATCAGAATAAATCAAATATCTTAGACTATTCTTCCCATTATTATCCAAAAAAAATCACAAAATTATTGGCAACAAGAAAAATCCAGCAAATATGAGAAATAAAAAACTCGATTTTTCTTTATTTTTGTTTCCTACATTTGTACATTCTTCTAATTAGCAAGAAAAAAACAATAAAGGAAGAAAAAAAATCACACAAAGTTCTTAGCAACAAGAAAAAACTTTCAAATATTTGAAAATTAAAAAAAACCTCCAAAGTTTCTTTGCTTTCGTAATTTTAGATAGCAGCAAAAAATGTCCTCACAAAGTTCTCAACAACAAAAAAAATCATCTAAAATAAAGTTTCTCCAATATTTTATTTACAAGAAACTAATTCAGGTGCAATGTGAATTAAGAAAAAAAATAATAATAATCAATTACGTATGGTGGTCCAAATGGAAAGTTGACCAAAGGTATACATTGTAACATTTATGCAAGTTTGAGGTTAAAATCGATACGATCTGATAAGTTTGAGGTTTAATTTGATGAAATTGAAAGTTTAGGGTTAAAATTGATACGACTAAGTAAGTTTAGGGTTTAATTCAATGAAATTAAAAGTTCAGGGTTAAGATTGATACAACCCCCAAAGTTTAGGGTTAAAAATGATTTTTTCACTTAAAAATAATTAGATGCGATAAAATCTTAAAAATATCTAAATATTTATCTTATAATAAATTACAAATAATTAAATATCAACATGAAGATAATTGAAATAATAAACCTACTTTCGTCATTATCATGTAAATTAAAAGGTACTCTATCATATGAACACTTATCATGTTGTCAAAAAAAAAAAAAAAAATGAACACTTATCATCGGTCGGTTATAATCTTTCTCAACATAAATGGTGTATACGAAAATTTTAAATTGTCAGAGATTAAATTGAAACTTTTTAAATGATAGAGACTAAATTGAAAAAACACCAAAATACAAGAAGTAAAACACATACTTATAATTTCTAAATTTTCAAAAGACTTCGATTACATCAATGTGATTTATGCATATTAGTATTTGCTAAAAAGTTCAAGGGTAAAATACCTTTTTGGTCCCTCATGTTTCCGGTTAGTTTTCAATAGGTCCCTAGGTTTCAAAATTGAACAATCAAGTCCCTACTGTTTAAAAAATACTTCTATTGAGTCCCTGGACCGTTAATTTTTTTAACGGTGCTGACGTGGCAGTAACGGTGCTGACGTGGCCTATTTAAAAATATTAAAATATTAATTTTTGAATTAAAATAATAAAAAATTAAAATTAAATAATAAATAATTTTTTTTAAAAATCTCACTCTCTCTCCTCTTTCTTCCCACTTCCCGAAACCCCCCCTTCCTTTCTTTTCCCTTCTCTCTCTTTGCTTCCCCTCTCTCTCTCTTTCCTTCCTTTCGCCGGCCGATTGCCGTCGCCGCCACACAGCCCACGCCGCCGCCGTCTCCTCTTCTCCCCGGTCATCGTCGCCGCCGCCACACAGCCCACGCCGCCGCTACCGCCCTCTCTCCCCCAATCAATAAACCCGCCCCCCCCCCCCCCTCTGTTTTCCCTTTCTCTCGCCGACTCCTCCCCTTCCTTCCCTTTCTCTTTCTCTTTCCCTTCCTTCCGGCCGACCACTTCTTCTTCTTCTATTATTTTTGTTTGCTCAGATCTGTAGATGGGAGGGAAATTTTGCTCTTTTTTTTTGGGTTTTTGTTCAGATCTGTCGCCGCCGCCGCCCTCTTTCTCCTTCCATCCCGCCGGCAGCTTCTTCTTCTTCTTCTTTTTGCTCAGATCTGGTCGGAGGCTTGTTTTTTGGGTTTGCTCAGATCTGTTTTTTTTTGTGGGTTTTTGAAGATGGGGGGAGGGGGTTGGGAGAGAGTTTGAGAGGTGGAGGGGGGTTTGTTGAAGGTGGCTGTAGGCAATGAAGGCGGCGGCGACGGTGACCGGGGAGAAGAGGAGACGGTGGCGGCGGGCGGTAGCTGCGGCGTGGGCTGTGTGGCGGCGACGGCAATCGGCCGGCGAAAGGAAGGAAAGAGAGGGAGAGGGGAAGGAGAAAGAGAAAGAAGGGAAGAGAAAGGAAGGGGGGGTTTCGGGAAGTGGGAAGAAAGAGGAGAGAGAGTGGGATTTTTTTAAAAAATTATTTATTATTTAATTTTAATTCAAAAATTAATATTTTAATATTTTTAAATAGGCCACGTCAGCACCGTTACCGCCACGTCAGCACCGTTAAAAAAATTAACGGTCCAGGGACTCAATAGAAGCATTTTTTAAACAGTAGGGACTTGATTGTTCAATTTTGAAACCTAGGGACCTATTGGAAACTAACCCGAAACATGAGGGACCAAAAAGGTATTTTACCCAAAGTTCAATTGACAAAAGGATATATAAGTAACACTCCACAAGATCAAATTTGAATGAGGTGACATGATCTAATAATCAAACCGCGATGAGAAGAATTAGATATAAATTAAATTAGACATTAAAAAGACTCATGGATATATCAAGATAGAATTGGGGGCTTTATTTAAACGACATATAAAATGGAGGAATTTTGGTCGAAGATATCCTTTAATTCATTGGACTATGTTCAAGTTGATAGATAAAATTAGGACCGAAGTGTAATCGTTTCGTTTGGTTAAAAATAGACAAAATATTAAACGGTCGTGCGTTCAAAAAATCTTTAATATACTTTTTTTCTCGACCAAAATTTCATTGACTTTATTAAACCTTTGATTGATGGGGTGATTTAAAGTTTGTACACCATCAAAATTTGTCATTTAAATTTAATATAATAATTTATTATCTAAATTACAGAAACAATATCAATCGAAATATATAATTGAAATATTAAAAAGAAAAGTCAATTCGAATATAGTTAAATGGATAAAACACTAATTACCATCTCAAAGATTAGTAGTTCGATCTTCACCCAACAATTGAGAAAAAGAACTAAATCCTATCGTACACTAATAAACTAATTTATAATTATCCCTTAAAATTTTAGTTTGATCAATTATACTTCTAAACGTGATAATTTAAGATAACAAAAATTTATATGAAACCGATGCTACTTCATCTCGAATGGAACTAGAGATTTTATAAAGCCGTTGGCCTTAGAAACTGAGGCTTAGTTTTGAATTGTTGTGTCTTTTAAAATAATTGCTGACATTTGTGCTTCTAGAAAACCCAACTATAATATGAAGCAAATTAGTATTTGATACATTATTTCCATTTTCAACATGAAAAAACAAGGTGCAGTATTTGGTAGATTAATACTAAATTGTTGTGATTTAGCTATAATGACTGAAGAAGATATATTTTTTAAAAATTATTTTTATATTAATATTTAATATATAAATTTGTTATAATAAATAAAGTTGGATAAAATTCGAAAACAATATATTTTTTTTTTAATAAAAAAATCGATTCAATGAAAATTTTGTTTCGATTTAAACACAAAACAACAAGAAGATATATGAGGGATCAAAATTTTGGTTTCAATTTAAATACAAAACAATATAAGAAAGAATAGTAATATTTTCATCCCTCACTTTGACCTCGGCCTATGTTGTTAATTATTTTAGTTTTTTTTATTTACAAGATGTGAGGTGGGAGATTTGAATCTCCAACCTCTTGATTTACGATCGTACATACTTTATGTCAATTGAGTTAGACTCTTGTTGACTCCTAATTATTATATATTATTATTTTACTAATTTACTAATTTAAATTATTAAATATTTGATAAAGCTATTAATTTGAAGAAAACTCTCTATTTTTACATTTTGAAAAAAAGAATCCCTATTTTGACATAAAAACATAAAATTTCACGCTTTTTTTTTTTTATTTAACAGCATATTTGTTGATATTTAATCAAAATTAAAATTAATTTTGAACATATTTGTTAATTTTTTTTTTTTTGAAACATATTTGTTAATATTTATGATCTACAATTTTTTTAAAAAAAAATATTATACTTGTTAATTTTTGGAGGCTCTCTTAACACCGTCAGGCCGACAAGAACGATTGGGCCATTGAACGTCGCCGAGCCCATCTAAAGCCCATGCTTTTTATCCCCTCTAAGAATAAACTTGAATTTTGTGTTTTTATTTCAAATGTATAATTTAAACTAGTTGAGCTACGATCGGATCAATAAATCTAGTGTATACCAATATCTTGCTACGTCATATTAAGTTAAGAAAATTTAAGTTCTAATTTTTATGGGTGAAATTTGAACTTATGGTTCATAGGAAAGATTAATAATACTTTAATAAACTTATTTTTAGTACGATAATACTTTGATTAGTTAAATTATGTTCAAAAGTTGACTTTCCACCGTTACTATTATCTTTACCTACAAAAGATTTAATACATCCTTTCATTCCTAATATTCATAATACTTTTAAATTTTGATCTTTAATATATGTCATTAAGTTGGATTTTTTTTATTAAAAAAAATGTGATCTAACCTTTAAAAATATTATTCTTTTACGAACTAATATTTTTCCAGAGGTTAAATATTCACTTCACCATACTTAATAAAAACAAAATCCAAGTGTTTATAAAGAATATTAAAATTTAAATTAAAAGGTAAATATTCGAATCTACGAAATAGAAAAGACTACTAACATTTCAACCGATTAAATCGGAGCTTGAGCTTACCTAATTAATTAGGTAGATATTTCACATTAATAGCCTATTTTAAATAAAATTCATTTAAGAAAAATTGATAAAACATCCCACCTTGCTTTAAGAAAAGTTAAAGGAACATTTCTCAATCTCTTGCTTCTTTGGAGGGTTGTGTGGGTGTGGATGCGACAAATAGTATGAGGAACCAATAAAGGTGGGCGGAGGGCCTTCCCACTATGATTTCAACAAAAGGGATGGGACACTCTCAACTATTGCCAACCAACTTGTTCTCCAATGTCAATAGTGATGTGACTAAATATGAACCATACCGAGTCGTTTTATATTGAAGTAGTATTACAAGGTGTTTTTTGTTTGAAATAGGAGAAAAAGCGACTTTTAAAGAACTAGGGTAAGGGAAAACGAGTCTTCAATGATGAGGAAATAGAGTATCGTGTCGAAAGGTTGAAGGTAGGAGAACAAGCTTGATAAGTGTGTAGATTAATTTCTCGATCATGAAGTTCACATCTAAATTTTAATGTTCTTTGTTGGCCCATATCTCCATTTTCTAGTAAAGAAAAATTCTCTCTTGACCTCTATTTATTGGATTGAATATATTGTCAAAGAAAGTTAGGGTCCGTTTGGAATGCATTTTAATTTAAATGTTTTTCAAGAATGCATTTTTTAAAAAACATTTTGTATAAAAATTGTTTAGAATGTAAACACCCATATGTTTGGTTGCATTTTCTTATATGTGTTTTTATACACAAATAATTGTATACTAAAGACTCTTTTCTAAAAAGTTGGTTTCAAGTGTTTCTCTCAAAATGGTTTATTTATCAATCTAATTTTCTAATAAGTCATTTTTAGTGGTTGCCAAACACTTGAAATTTTTTCAAAATGAGTTTTTTTTTTCAAAATTAAACACTTGAAAAACTAAACCAAACACACCCTTAGTCTTGAGATTGCTATATAACAAAGAAATTATTAATTAATAGTGATGTTTAAAAAAGAAGCATAAAGTTATAAACAAAATTATTGTTAAACAAGGCTCAACCTCATTTATTTTATGTTGGTTTTTGGATTTAGTAACGAATTCTTGGATGCATTATAATCTTTAAACATATTACATCTCCATGTTCGAACTTGTTAGTGCCATTTAAATATATTCAAATTTTTATCTAATTAAATTCAAACTATTCAAACAAGAAAATCTATATATATATAAAGACTAGATACCATTCTTTCATTTTAAAAACTCTCCAACACATATAAATGAGGGTTGAAAATTCATAATCTTCAAAAAGGAGTTTCATTTTGACACTTGAAAAGGGAGTCAAAGAATTCCTTTGCAATAAGAAGTTCATCAATCATTAATTCATATATGAAAATCAAGTAGAGCCCATCATAGGCCATAGCTGATAGCTCAACAAAGAGACAACTGTTCCTTGTCTTATCAAACAAATAAACAAAGGAAAGACTCTTGAAACTTTAGTCTTCTCTTTTAAAAAACCACTATTAGGAATATTCCATTTAGATTAGATTACTATTTAAATTGCATTCTCTTTTTCTCTTTGTGGATTAATGCTACATGTATATTGGGAGAGATGGAGACTCAAGTATTAGATGCTCAACTTTTTAATTACAATATCAAGTTTAAACCTTTTTTTTCCAATTGGGTTGATTAAAAAAGATTAAATTCTTTTAGATGTTTCAAAATGATATCTATTCTGACTTTTCACATGATAGAAAGGACGGAACTCTAATGTAATTTACTGAAGTTTTTATAATGTAAAGTATGTTGTTGATTCAAGTGCAACTCCTCTAGTTCTTAAATAAACAAAAATTTGATCGTACTGAATACGAGGATTGTTCAAAGAAGTTATTATTATATAATATTACTTATGTTTAATTAAGTGATGCCATATTGTAAGGTTCATTTAAATTGAAATTGATACAATCCTTAAAACTATGATATCTAAATGAGTCACAAACTCCATTCTACTAGCCTCAATGGATAACTTTTCATTCGATGTCAATATTAATTTGAAAATGGTCTAATCTAAACGGTGGTTTCGTCTAAACCATAAGTCAAATTGTACTAGCCTATCTGAAAATCATCGCATTACAACAAATATGATTTAGAAAAATATAATCTTTATAACTCAGCAATATATGGATTTTGCATCCGAAAACTATGATTAGAGGGCAAATCAATATTAATTTTTAGGCCATAATGAAGTAATGAGATTTTTCACCCAATTGCTTCATGTTTGAAAGCTTTATGTACAAAATCAATTAGCAAGCATGGTTAAAGGCTAATTGTAAGTAACAAGCCATTCTTATCAAGAATTTAGGGGTGGGGTTGAAAGGAGAGACATTCAGTTAGTGATTTTCTCGAGTAATCGACGCTCGATCGAAGCCTTGGATTCTCGACACAGAAAAAAAAAATCACTGGAAATAAGTATTCATAAAGTTAAACCTGAATCATGATCTGCTCAAGCAAATCTCTCAGTAGAGCCTAATAACAATTCACTAGCTCAAGTTCTAGTTCTCCTCATCAACATATTCACATCAGAGCATACAATCATATGATAGAGCAATCTAAAGATTGCTAAATGAGATTGATTCTTTTAATTACTAAGCATCCTAAGTTCTAACAATCAAATATCTCAAAAAAAAAACCAAAAAAAGAAAGTTCACTGATAATGTTGGTGCATTGGTTGCATCTGAAAAATAGTATAGTAAGGTGCATTAGCAGATCCATGAATGGTTTCATTCAACAGGTTTTGTTCCTGCTCCTGGGGTTCATTTGAAGGCATAACCATAAACATGTTACCATTCGACGAGTCGAGAACTCTGTCTGTCCCTTGATTCGAACATTTCCAGTCGAATTGCTGCTCGGCCCTGCCAACCATTTTCGAAAGCTGATGCAGCTGTGTAGCCATTGCAGTAGGATCCGGTGATGGAGGTCTGTTACTGTCTCCCGACGGAGATTTCATGTCGGGGAGATTGACGGTTGTGATGTCGTGGATGCTCGATCTTCGCTTATCCTTCCCTCCAGTCAGCTGTCTGATGAAGTACTTCTGAGCATGACTAGCCACCTGTGTCGGTGTTCTCGTCGTAACGAAATTGCGAGAAATGTTTCTCCAATCACCTTTACCATATTTTTTAAGACCCATCAGAAATTGCCTGTAGTTTTAAACCAACAAACACCCTCAAATCAACAGCTGCAGAGCCATGAGATACCATAAAAAAACACACATACTCAACTGACAAAGACATGGAACTACTATATTCATTTACACAATTTCTTAATCACAAGCCAGAGCAGACAAAAACACTAAACAACCGTCGGATCCTACAACATTTTCACGTCGACAAACTCGAGCACTACGATTCAAATCCAAAATAATACTAAGAGAATTCCTCATCAGTGATAATGGAACAAAGAACAGAGCTAAAAATTACCTGTGCTCTTCTTCAGTCCATGGAATTCCTTTCTTCCTTTCATGATCAGAAGGTCTAGTTGAGGTCCCTCTCTTAACTCCAGAGCCATAAAAATGGCTCAAACCATCAAATCCATGGCTGCTATCGACCCGTTCCAATGTGAAGGAATGGCGATTGGCATAGCCACGAATTGGGATCAGGCCAGCCTCTATATCACTAACATCTTCCTCCAGTTCTTGGTACTGCTTTATCACATCGCCGATGGTCTTGCCGGGAATCATGGCGGCAACTTTGAGCCACCGATCAGAAGTGTCCTCGTCGTACAAGGCCAGAGCATTCTCGAACCGTTTGTTTTCCTCAGGGGTCCATTGGGTTCCTTTCGTTTCTTGAAATAACCAGTTGGAATTTCGAAGATAAGAAGCTGGTGAGAGAAATTCCATGGCGAAAAAATCTCTCTCTCAGAGAGGAAATGCAGAGGAGTGGAGGGTTTTTTTAGGTCATGAAAGCATTAAAAACAAGAGCATCTGAGAGGAATCAGTGAGGCCTTTTCGATTAAGCAGGGAAATTTTGGGAATCTTGAAAAGACCTCTTTACGTTTCGGAGCCCTAGGAAGATTCGTCGATGACAAAACGAAACCCTAGAAGGCTCAATTTCAGATCCAAGGCAACAACTACGGTAAATCCCTTATCGCCATCGCCAAGCTCGGATTGTACGTGGATTTCAGAGGTTTCTCTATCAGAAAATTGTGATTAGAACTCGACCCATTGAAGAAAAAACAAGAAAAAGGGAAAATCAAAGGCAAAGAAGAAAACCCAATTGGAAAAAAGCAAGACCCAAGAGCTAAAAACAGACAAATAATGAAAATTCTTTGAAATGAAAGATAGTACAAAAGGCAAATCAGGTGTATCAGAAAGCCCTAGCTAGCTAGGTACTGGTGGGACTGATAATGGAAGAAAAATGGCTTCAGTACTCTCTGGTATGTAAGGAGCAGAAAATGCAGAGAATTAAAGAGAATGAAAATGAAAGGTCAACAGTGTTGAGTTGTAATTGGTGGGTGTGGTGATTGTGGGAGCTGATTCTTCACAGAAAAGTTTAAAGAGAGAGAAGGAAAAAAAAATGTCAATTGCCCAACCATTCTTTCAAAATTGGTGGCAATTCGACTGTCCTATCGTAGTTCAACTAGTTAAGATATATATACTTTTGTTCGAGAGGTTGAAAGAAGTTCGAATCTCTTCGTTTCATATGTTCTTAAAGTAAAAATAAAATCAACAAATATTGAAATTGTCCATTTGAAGCTCATTTTTTGAGTTCTGAGAGATCCCCTTTCACATGCTACTAATTAGCTTAAAGAGTAGGGTGGTTTTATCTTACAATCTGTTGGCTCTAGAAAAATGTTGATCCAAAGCTTCAAATATAAGAAGACAGGATACATAATATAATCCCATCCACTTGTTCCATGCTTAGAAAAAAAGTATTGGTGAAAATGGAATCCCAATGAAAAGGTGGCTATAATAATTGTAACCACTATTGCACAATAGAGTAAAGAACCCAAAAAGATAGAGAAGAATCTAGACCTTTTTTTTTTAAGCCTGATTGCAAAAAAGGCTAATTAGAATTTCCTCTTTCACACATTCTACATAAGAATCTTTGTCAATTTGTTTTGAAGAATAATTTTTTAGAACGTTGTATATGATCAAATGACTCGTAGAAATTGAAGTTATTACATACTTGAAATCATCATTTTCAAGCTTATAATTCACAAAAGAACGACAACTAAAGTTGTTCAAAAAGAAAAATAGGTCCTTCCTTTAAAATAAATGAAAGTGAAAGAAAAAAACAACTTTTTTAAAGATGTTATATTGCAAATAAATAAGGCGATTCAAACCTATACTAATGATACTTAACCACTTGAACTATGTTTGCTAATATGTGTAGTTCAACTAGTTAAGACATATATGGTATATCTTCAACCAGGTCAGATGTTCGAATCTCCACTCTCACATGTTGTTGAACTAAAAATAAAAACCAATTAAACTACGTTCAAGTTAACGAGCAATCAAAACTTTTCTTTTTTTTTTTTTTGTTTATTTTCTAAAAAACAATTTGAATAAATATATGTTATAAAGTAAAATAGGTTTGATAAGTTAACACATAGGGATTTGGAGAATTGGAGTTCCAAACACCAAGGGACACACTAAGTAGATGTTATTGGTGGTTTGAGGAAAAGGAAGATTTTCATAGTACTTAGAGACATTAATGATCTTAAAAGTGAGTTAAAAAGTTGATCATTAATCATAAACAAGATCTAATGGGTTAGGTAGGGATCAAGTACATTTTTATATTATAATTATTAAAATAACATTCCTAGCTAAAACAAAATTAAAATAATAACAACTACAGTCCCACATACAACCAACATTTTACAGGTATCAAAGAATAAACAAAGATGACACCCAAAAAAAAAAAAAAAAAAAAAAGATTGTTTTAATAAATTTAAAATTGGCTTTGAAGTTGATGCATAATCTGTCCCATTTTCTACATTTGGCTTTACATTATGTGATTGCTTTCTAGTTTGTTGGGCACTTTGAATGAAAAATAACAAACCACTAACAATTATTCTAATATTCAATATTTTTGGCAGCCTTATTTATTATATAATATAAAATAGTTAAAAGGAAAAATAATTAATTATTTTACTCAAAATATTCATGTATGGAGTGAGAGGGGACATGTGTAACTGTGCATCAGTGTAAGTGCTTTTGTTGCCTCTACTTTTTTTCCCCATAATTAAATGTTTTTGGTGAGTGCTTGTACACCTAGCAACTCATATGCATTAGTATTACTTTTCTTTTTTTTGGAGTGATTTTGATTTTGATGTTGAATTGGCCATTGTGAAATTATTTTAATTATTATTGTTGATGCCAAAATCTGGCCAAGCAACTCACCTGACCTTCACGTGACACTAGCAATGAATTTTTTGAGGACAGGGAAGACGTGACCTGCAAGACCAGTAAGAACCGTTGCACACCAGTGTGGTGTAGGCCACCTACACTATGATGCTTAAGTCAGATAAACAGTCAAGAGAATTTCTGGAAATAGATTTCAAACCCTTTTTCTGGGTGTAGGAGGCCTCATTTATACCTGTGTCTTTCGTTCGGGTTTTTAGGAATTCGGAGGCGTTTTGGGACGAACCAAGCGGAACCGGGGCGGCCAGAGGCAGCAAGGACCGAGCGGAGGCGAACGTGTGCAAGCCGATGGCCCGACCCTTTGGTCTGGTCTTCCTCTGGGTCAATTTCCTGGTCCCATCTCTACCCGGTTGTCCTCGTCTGCTCCTTGTGCATCAGAGTGGTCCAAAATTACCTATAACAATTATATAATTTGTAATGTTTATGTTTTAATTATTTTGCTTATTCTTTGTTGAGAAACTAATATCTTTTTAGAGTACTAAAAAATGAAAAATAAAAACTTCATGAGATATTATAATTATGTTGTATTTTTGTTTTTCAACCAAAATAATGTTGGATAGAACTCTTGTTTTATTTTTTTTAATTGATTTTCTTTTAGAACTCACACTGCTACATTTATAAATAACTTGGGTTGGATTTGCCCTCTTCCAATTTTCAATCAAAACAATGTCTTATGAAACTTTATTCCCTTCAATTTATTTTTCCCTGAATTATAATTGATTAATAAAAATTTTAGCTCATATAGATAAATGACTTATGCTCCATATAATTCTTTTTTTCTATTTTTACTTTCATTTTTATGTATAGATTTTCAATCTTCTACAAGCATGAAATAATAATAATAATAATAATAATAATAATAATAATAATAATAATAATAATAATAATAATAATAATAATAATAATAGAACTAAAGAAAACTAAAAAAAAAAAAAAAAAAAAAGAACTAAAGAAAACAACAATAGTAAAAAAATATTAAATGATTAAGTTATGGTTTTTTTTTATTCAGTTAAATTATTTAAAAAAATGAATTTAGTCCATAGTTTTAATTTAGCACTAACTTTAAAAATTGAAATTTAGTTTTTTTTTTTATACCGATTGAAATTTAGTTTTTATAGTTTAAACTTATTGTCAATTTCAATTTTATAGTTTTAAAAAGTTAAGAATACTCATAATTACATTAAATCATAATAAATAATAAAATATAAATATTGACAAAACAATATAAAATTGGAGATGCGGGGGATCGAACCCCGTGCCTCTAGCATGCAAAGCGAGCGCTCTACCATTTGAGCTACATCCCCTCATGTTTACATGAAATAAGTTATTTTCAATTTCATTTTTATATTTTAAAAGTTAAAAGTATTCGTAATTACATTAAATCATTATAAAATATATAAATTCATAATTTCAATTTAGTCCGTTGCATATAACTCAACTGACATGAGACTTGTATTAAAGATCAAGAGGTCACCCCAACATATTGTCAAAAAAATTTAGTTCTTACTTTTTAAGCTTATTTTCAATTTCATTCTTATAGTTTTAAAAGTTAAAAATATTTTAGTATTTCAAATTAAACAATAATTTGGAGATGCAGGGGATCGAACCATGTGCCTCACGCATGCAAAGCAAGTGCTCTACCATTTGAGCTACATCCCCACGTGTTTTCATAAAATAAGTTATTTTGAATTTTCTTATTATAGTTTTAAAAGTTAAAAATTTGTAAATACATTACGTCATTGTAAAAATATATAAATTCATAGTTTCAATTTAGTCCTTACAAGAGTTTGAAATGTACCTTTTTTTTTTTTTTTTGACAACATGTGGGGGTGGAGGGATTCGAACCACAGACTTGTCGGTCATTAGTACACGACTTATGTCAGTTGAGCTATACTCATGTTGGCTTGAAATGTACCTTTTATAGTTTAAGTTTACTTTCGATTTCATTCTTATAGTTTTAAAAGTTAAAAATATTCATTAATACACTACTAAATCATTATAAAAATATAAATGTTTAAAAATCAATACAAATTTGGAAATGTAGGGGACCAAATCCTGTGCCTCTCGCTTGCAAAGCACTCTACTATTTGAGTAACATCCCCTCATGTTTTTATAGATTAAACTATTTTCATTTAATTTTGGGAAAAATACACTTTTAGTCCCTGAGATTTGGGTTAAGTGACACTTTGGTCCCTGAGTTTTCAAATTCAACAAAAATACCTCTGAGGTTTGAGATAAGGAGCACTTTGGTCCCTGTCATCAACTGTTAAATTTTAAGGGTTTGTTGACGTGGCACTATTATTTTAATAAAAAAATTATTTTTAAAATTTTTTAAATAAAAAATATTAAAATATAAAAATATATTATTATTTTATTATTATTATTTATTTTTTTCTATTTCTCTCTCTTATTCTTCATCTTCAACCTTCACCTCATCTTCAACCTTCTTCTCATCTTCCTTTCTTCTTCAACAGGTCGCCGGCGGCCAGCCGCCGCCAGTGACCTTTTTTTTTTTTTTTTTTTTCCTTCCTCCTTCTTCCCTCACCTTTTCTTCTTCTTCTCATTTTCACACCAACCTTTTTTTTTTGAAAACATGGTTCAAAAAACCAGCATACTGGTTCTCTCCTCCATCTCTCTCTCCCTCTCTCTTTCTCTTCTTCAATCGCTTCGTTTTTTCTTCCATTGCTCTTTCTCTCTCTTTCTCTCTCCTATTTCTCTTTCGACGTCATTGAAACCCTCGCTTCGTGTTCTAGATCCATTGCGTCTCAATCTGTGTAAGGTTTTTCGCGTTCGAATTCATTTTCTCCGATTCGATTCACCCAATTTTTGACGAGCCACAGGCGGCCTCTGTTTTCGTCTCTCTTGCATTTTTTGTTGCCGATTGTCTCTCTAATTCTATCTCGTAATCAATCGTCGCTTCCGTGCTTAGGGATTTTTTTAATTCTAATCTGATCAGTCTCTGGCGAGATTTCTGCCTTTGCATTTCGTTGACTTTTATTGAGGATTCTAGGACTGCCGATTGCGATTTTCCGGAGCCGTTTTGGTTTGGTTTTGGAAATATAATGTTAGGTGCAGGCTTGCAGTTCGGTCGTGGTTGTGGTGACGATAGATTTTACAATCCGACGAAAGCTCGTAGGGCGCATCAGGGTCGTCAAAATGATCAGCTCCGGAGAGCTCAGAGCGACGTTTCTGCAGGCCAATCCCCTGTGGTTAAACAAACCATGGTGTCTTCCGTGATTAGAGAAACCGAAAACGGCGATGGGTGTGAACAACTCCCCAAATCCATTGCGGTGTCGGAGAGGGAGGGCTCCCTCCCTCGATTCTCGCCAGAAAATTGAAGGAGGGAGGTCCCTCCCTTCCCATTTCAGATCTGAAACAGGGAGGGAGAGAGGGACCTCCCCTCGATTTTCCAGCTAGAAATCGAGGGGGAGGTCCCTCCCTCTTTTGATTTCAGGCCAGATTTAAAAAAAAAATGGGGTTGGTGTGAAAATGAGAAGAAGAAGAAAATGTGAGGGAAGAAGGAGCAGGAGGAAGAAGAAGAAGGAAAAAAAAAAAAAAAAAAGTCGCCGGCGGGAAGAAGGGAAGATGAGAAGAAGGTTGAAGATGAAGAATAAGAGAGAGTAATAGAAAAAAAAAATAAATAATAATAATAAAATAATAATATTTTTTATTTTAATATTTTTTATTTAAAAATTTTAAAAATAATTTTTTTATTAAGGTAATAGTGCCACGTCAGCAACCGTTAAAATTTAACAAAAAAGTTGATGGTAGGGACTAAAGTGTTCCTTATCTCAAATCTCAGGGGATATTTTTGTTGAGTTTGAAAACTCATGGACCAAAGTGTCACTTAACTCAAACATCATGGACTAAAAGTGTATTTTTCCCTTTAATTTTTATAGTTTTAAAAAGTTAAAATTATTAGCCAAAGCGAGCATAGCTTAGCGGTAATTAACACCTACCCTCGATCGGTCAGAGGTTCGAATCCCCTTCCCCAAATGTTGAACTAAAAAAAAAATAGTTTTTCGTAAATACTTTAAATCATTATAAAACACATAAATTCATAGTTTCAATTTAGTCTTTACTTTAAAAGTTTGAAAGTTACACATAAATCAATATTTGGAGATGCGGGGGATCGAACCTCGTGCCTCTCGCATGCAAAGCGAGCGCTCTACCATGTGAGCTACATCCCCTGATCCTTCTTCATTTTTATAGATAAAGCTATTTTTATTTCATTTTTATAGTTCTACAAGTTAAAATTATTTATAAATACTTTAAAAATCATTATTTTTTAAAAAAAGACTTTAAAAATCATTATAAAATATATAAATTCATAGTTTTGATTTTTTTTTTTTTTTTAACAATATATGGGGAAGGGAGATTCGAACCATAGAACTTTTGGTTACTAGTACAACGTTATGCCAGTTGAACTCAACTCTTGTTGGCTGATCATAGTTTTGATTTAGTCATTACTTTTGTTGTTAAAAAAAATCATTACTTTTTAAGTTTGAAAGGTAGTTTTTTTATAGTAGCTTATTTTAATTTCATTTTTATAGTTTTAAAAGTTAAATAAAAAAATATTTGTAAAACACAAAATTGGAGATGCGGGGGATCGAACCCCGTACCTCTCGCATGCAAAGCGAGCGCTCTACCATTTGAGCTACATCCCCTCATATTTTTATGTATAGAATCATTATTATATATATAGTTTCATACTTTTATAAATTAATCTCGTTTACACTCCATTTCTATATATAGCTTTTAATTTTTTTTAAAAAAAATGTTAAATTACAAATCTATACCTTACGCATAATTTCAATTTAGTCCTGAACTCAAAAATAAAATAAAATTCAATTTAGCAAGTACTCTACCATTTGAGTTAGTACATCTCCCAACATTGTTTTTCAAAAAGGAAAACATATTTAAAAATCAATATTATTTTTCATTTACATGTATTATTAGAAAACTGTATAAAATTTACTTTTGACTTTTTTTAGAGGAGTGTTTTACCAACAAACGGTCCGCCACACAAGCCCTAAATGAAATTAGGGACCAACATTTCCTTGTCTTCGGTACGTCAAAAATGAAATAACTAAAGAATAAGGAAAAAGAAAAAAAGAAAAAAAAGACAATCAGATAAATGATCATATTTAATTAATTGTTTTGAAAAAAAAAGATCAATTTTTTTTATTGAAAAAATGGTCGATTCCTAATTTAAAAAGAAATAATAGACTAAATTACCCTAAATTAAGAAACTGGATTCTTAAATCAAATAAAAAAATATGAACAAATCTATTTAAATTCTAAAGACTGTAAAATTGGGAGATTCTTGTGTTTCAAAATTAGATAAACCTGCGATATAATCTAAAATAGTGATAATTTCCCAAAAGAGAGAAAAAAAAATCTAGGTTTAAAATAAAAGTAATATAGCAAAGAATAACATTTTGTGGTTTGGCTAGCCAAATGCAATGTGTAGTTGGATGATCAGAAAAAAGATCCACTTGTTGCATCATAAATTGAAAATTTAATTGGTTTTTTGTTTTTGAAAATTAAGCTTTATATACATTACTTCCACATATAAATTTCTTTATTTCTTTTATCTACTTTCTTTCCATTTTCAAAAACTTGTATTTTTTTTTTTTTTTTTTTTAAGACCATGGTAAGAAAATTAGGAGAAAAAAGTATAATTTAAAAAAAAAAAAAAAAAAAAAAAAAAAAAAACTAAATGCATGGTTATCAAACGGAACATTAATATTTATACAGTATTCTGTTGGTTAAAAACATTTAAAATAGACCATTATACTGTAATTGATAATTGAAAAAACTCTATATTTATGGAAAATATATTAATCATAGTGAATGACAAAACTAATTGTACGTTCATTTGTAATACTTTGCCAAATAAATATAAGGTTATTGACGGACTAAATGCTTTTTTGATTCAATGTAAACATGGTAAAGACACAAATACATTGTACGTGAGAATTGAAGTCAATGAATAGACAAAGACATACAGAACTTCAAACACAAATTAAATTATAAAATATTGTGGTTTAAATTGTGGATAGATAATATGTACATATACAAGAAATTAAGGCTATATGAAGCTTGTAATATTTACATTGTATTCGTCAAGTATACTGTAAATGGGAATCACGTTCAGGTCCCATTGTTTATAAGTCCAAGTACGAGTAAGAATATTTACCTCGAAATCATTAAGAAAAAAAAATTGTATGAATGTATATGTGACATACCTAGAATTCACAATCCAATGTGTTTGGATCATGAAAATCCTAGAACCTTCATAAGGATTAATTGGTTGATTACTATCTGCCACGAAATATTGGTCAAATTGAAGAAAAAATAGATTTAGATTTATTAATTGGAAAGATAAAAATAAAAAGCATTTGAAAAAATATTTATTAACAGTTTGAAAATAGTCTTCTGATACCAAGCAACGTAATTCAAACAAAATTGAAAAAATAAAAAATAAAATAATCAAAATGAGTGAATCTAGGGAGGAGGAAGTTCCGTTATACCTATGTGAATCAAGGGATTTTTTTTTTTTTTTGGATGGTTTAAGTACGTGTTTGAGAGTGATTTTAAAATGACAAAAATCACTTTTGTTATGTCATGTTTGAAATCATCCTAAAACATACAAATTATTTAAAATCAATTTCAGATTTGATTTTACACTTTTAGATACGATTTTCATATCTCTAAAATTGATTTTGAATTATAAAAAACATGTTTTTAAGTGATTTTAAATATGACATAACTGATTTTAACTTAAAATCACCCCCTAAAAGTAAAGAAAAAAAATTCCAAATTTCTGATTAGGCTATATTTGTTCGTTTTGCAAAATGATGATGTATTTTATTTATGCTGACCTTTTTTTTTTTTTTTTTTTTTTGGAAATAAGGTAATCTTTCTTTCTTTCTTTTTCTTTTTCTTTTTTTAATCTTTTATTTATGGTAATCTCTATGGTAGCTAGTGACTAGTGAGTCATGTGACAGCTCATCACACTATACGTTACTCAGTAATGTGATAACACAGCCGGCCCATTAAGCTATTTATGGGCCAACCATGAAGCACTCGGTCCAATAAGCTCAATCCCCAGCCGCATAAATTCCAAATTTAATATATAATATGGTTTCTTCAAAATATATATATATGGGTGAATTAAAGTATTTATTTTTTTAGTTCAAATGATTTCAACTTCTACTTTTAAGGCACCGTTTGATAACCATTTCAATTTTTAGTTTTTGGTTTTTGATTTTAGTTTTTAGTTTTTAAAAAATAAAAACCATACTTGTTTGGTAACTGTTTTTGGTTTTTTGTTTTTAAAAAACTGAAAACAAAAAACATGTTTGATAATCGTTTTTGGTTTTATGTTTTTGAAAAGAAAAACAAGAGTTAAGAATAATTATTTTTCGTTTTATTTTTTTTTTATAAAAACGAAATTCCAACTTTTAAATTAATGTTTTAATATAATATGTTATAATTATAAACTTATGATTTTTAAAATTTAAAAAACAAAGCATTCATAATATAATATGTTGATGGTCAAATTTTGCTCAGGAATTTACCCCTCGCTCCACGTGACGGTCGACAGTGAATTTGTAGATGAGCCGGGAAAACGTGACCTGCAAGACGAGCAAATGCTGCACACCGGTGTGGTGTAGACCACGCACACTCCGATGCTTAAGTCAGCCGTGGCCGGAAAGTACGTAGAATATATTTAGGGTTTGATGCTTGCATACCTGAGTCATGCGTGTGGCCTTTCCTTTTATAGGCTCCCCTCAGGGTTTCCACTGCTGCCGGGCTCCCAGTCACCACCAGGGAAGCCCTCGGGCCCTTGGCCTGGGTCGGCCTCGGTAATGGGCCGAGGCCGACCATGATCCTCGGCCTCGGTAATGGGCCGAGGCCGACCATGATCCTCGGCCTCGCCCTTGGGCCGAGGCCGAGCATTGTCACATGGGGCCGGGACTTGTCCCGGCCCTTGGTCCCGCTGGCTCGATCTCCTCCGTCTTTGGGCCTTATGGGTTTGGGCCTTCCTTCATTGTATATCGTGGGCTAATTTTGCCTATAGTATTAAGCCCCCACTCTCTATTGGAGTTCGCAGGCTCACCTTGATCTTCAATGGAGAGTAATAGCCAACTCAAGAAGATATCCTGCAATAAGGTGGGCAAAACAAAGAAATCCCTTCTGCACATTTAATGTAAGTCAAACAAAGAAACTTTGAGAAACAACTTTTCCAGTTGGTTTGGGACCAACTTTAGGACTAGGGATGCTGGAATCTAGTTGGGGGTCACATGCAGGGAGGACAAGGTAGAAACAGACAAAAGAGGGGGGCTGACCGAGGTGGTCAGCCCTCTGCTGCCGTGCCAGGCGCATGCCTGGCGCAGCAGTCACCTGCTGCCAGGCGCAGCAGGTGCGCTCAGCCTCGGCCATTGGCCGAGGCCGAGCAGGTTAGGCCTGCCGTGGCAGGCCTAGCCGTTGCCTCGTCCCATCCTCCCCTTTTTTTTTTTTTTTTTTTTTGAATCCGAAAACTTTGAAAATCAGTTTTCCACTTCCCTCCATTTTTGCTCTATAAATATCTTTCTCACCAAGGTCTCTTGACCCACCAAACTTCTCTCTTCCTCTTCAACCTCTTTCTAAGGTAGTCGTCCTCTTTGCACACTTCTTCTCTTTTCTGTTCATTTTAAACCGTTTTTCCAAGTTATGGCCAGTGAAGAGTCAGTCCCTTCTGGGTTTTATTCTGAGAGTGGTTCGAGCTTCTATGACGAGTCGTCCTTCTCGGAAGGGGATGGTGCCATAGGTGCCGAGGGTACGGGTCCCTTTGCACATCGACCGGCTATGTCATCCTCGGTGACCGAGGCTCAGCTTGAGCGCCTTCGGTACGAGTATGGCATTCCCGAGGATGTACACATGAGGGTTCCGAATCCCGATGAAAGCTTTTCCCATCCTCCAACGGGCGAGGTCGCTTTTTACAGAGCTATGTTTAAATTTGGCGTCCGCCTCCCTCTTCCTCTGCTTCTTCAGCATTTCCTCATGCTCACCGGGCTTGCCCCTGCGCAGATTGTGCCCAATGGGTGGAGCCACCTAATTGGTTGTTTCATGCTTTGGGCGTTCGGCAACCCCGGTGTGGACATGGATCCCAACATTTTCTTTTCTTTGCATTCCATCAATCGAAGTCCCAACTTGGGGCACCTATTTTATTATATTAGCGCAAGAAATGGGGTCATTGTAAACACTCCAACCTCCGTAAAGAATTGGAGGAAAGGGTGGTTCCTTGTTAGCGGGAATTGGTTAGAACAAAACCCGGATGGTAGTCATTATGGCGTTTCTACTAATTTCCGAGAGTATGGTGAGTATTTTTGTATTCGTTGCTTTCTCCGGCTTCTCTAACTCACTTCTTCATTTGTCTTTGTGCAGTTCCTAGGAGAGTCCGCCGATCTGCCGAGGCCCGTGAATTTGCTGAGGTTATTCAGCAAATCCCGCCCTGTCACCGCTTCGGCCCCGATTTAGTTAATCAAGAGAACCTTGTGTTCCTCGGACTCGCCCGTCCTCATTCAAGTGAACTTTCCTTTTCGTTTCATTCTTCATGCTTATTTGGCTTCATTCTAATACTGAACTAACTTTGCCTTGCACCACTGCTTTGGGTTCCAGCCATGCCCCCGCGCTTGATTTATGCTGAGCGTCGCAAAGCCAGAAGGACCCGGAGTGAAGCGGGAACTTCCCAAGCCAACGTGACTGACCTTACTGAGGAGGATTCTGATGCGCCCTTCGTGGTCACTCGCTCCTCCACTGCTGGTTTGAGGAGGTCGAGCCGGAACCGCCCCCCTGCTATTCCCAATCCTTCACCTGGGGAAGAGACTCCTCTTCCTGTTTACGTTCTCCCTGAAGGTTACTCCGGCACCGGAAGCCAAGCAGATATGCTTGCGCACGATTTTGCATGTTGGCAGGGTCTGCGGTCCCACAAACCGGAGGGGGAATTGGGTTATGATGATCCTGCCGAAAGCTTTCAATCTGTCCAACAACACCTTCGCGAGGTAAGCAAGGCCGGGCTCCCTTCAGCACCCTGACGGTCTTGCCTTTGCCGGGGCGCCTTAAATAAACTTTCTATTTGTTGCAGGCTTTTACCAAGGTCACTGTTTCGGCCATGAGTCTGACAAACAAAATAAGCGAGCTTCAAGCCAACAGCGTTCCCCGGCGTGAATTGGTTCAAGCCCAAGAGAGTCTTGATCGGGCTAACCGCCTTCTCGAGGAGGTGAGAGCTGACCTTGAGTATACCAAGGCGGAGTGGAGTAAAACCAAGGTTCAGCTCGCCGAAGCCAAGGCTCACCTAGCTGATGCCAGATTCCTAGCTGAGGAATTCAAGAAGACAGATGAATACATCATCTCCCAAAATCAGATGTGGGAGGATGGCGCAAAGTGGGCTGTTCGACGGATGAGAAAACACGTCCCCACTATGGACAAGTCCATAATGCGCAACGAAATCTCGGCCATGATCGCCGATCCTGGTTCCTATCCGGCCTCAGAGGGGTCATCAAGCGGGCGCGAAGACATGGACGACGGCCACTGAACGCTCCTCTGTTTCTTCTGATTTACTGCCTTTATAACCTTGTAATTCTGCTTTTATGAGCTTTTCTTTATGCTACTCCTACCGTGTATCCTCCATTTTTTAATTAATGAGAAATTACTCTTTGTCATACCATTCTGGTGGCCATTTCAAGAGGAGAAATTATAGGCATAAAGCTTGAAGCTTGCAACATAACTGATAATCAAGAAATTATAGGCATAAAGCTTGAAGCTTGCAACATAATCGATAATCATGAAATTATAGGCATAAAGCTTGAAGCTTGCAACATAATCGATAATCATGACCTCCCCAGCCCCCACTCAAAAATATGTATCGAACATTTAAATCATACATCCTTTTTGAGTAAGTAAAGACTTGTTCCGTACCTGGGCCCTCAAGAGCGGTGCTCATCCTTGGCCTCTCGGTGGTCGGCCTCGGTCATGGCAAGAGGCCGATCATTTTGTCTGTGTTATTCTCCCGCCTGTTCTGTGACTGGGCTTACGTTTAGGTCCACTGTTTGCCTTGTCCACTCCCTTCAAGCGTCTCGGAATCATCCCAGGGGTGCGTACACTCTTCTGGGGCAAGCTTGGGGAGGCTGAGGAAATTCCCAGGCCTCTCTTCAAGCGTCTCGGAATCATCCCAGGGGTGCGTACACTCTTCTGGGGCAAGCTTGGGGAGGCTGAGGAAATTCCCAGGCCTCTCTTCAAGCGTCTCGGAATCATCCCAGGGGTGCGTACACTCTTCTGGGGCAAGCTTGGGGAGGCTGAGGAAATTCCCAGGCCTCTCTTCAAGCGTCTCGGAATCATCCCAGGGGTGCGTACACTCTTCTGGGGCAAGCTTGGGGAGGCTGAGGAAATTCCCAGGCCTCTCTTCAAGCGTCTCGGAATCATCCCAGGGGTGCACACTCTTCTGGGGCAAGCTTGGGGAGGCTGAGGAAATTCCCAGGCCTCTCTTCAAGCATCTCGGAATCATCCCAGGGGTGCGTACACTCTTCTGGGGCAAGCTTGGGGAGGCTGAGGAAATTCCCAGGCCTCTCTTCAAGCGTCTCGGAATCATCCCAGGGGTGCGTACACTCTTCTGGGGCAAGCTTGGGGAGGCTGAGGAAATTCCCAGGCCTCTCTTCAAGCATCGTTGTAAATTTTTGAAATGAAATTCGGAATATTTTATTTCAAATGAATCAAGCAATTACATTCTGAATAACATACTGCTATGAATAAAAGGAAATTGAATATCGCTTTACTGGACTGAAAAACACAACCAAAAAGTCAATGCTCCATTGAGTGGGGATAGCTTGATCCCTCAAATGCTCGGCCTCGGTCATCTCCCGAGGCTGACGTTGCTTTTACCTTTCTGTCGATGTTCATAAGCGCCATAAAGTAACATTCCCTTGACATCTTTTGCTCGCCATACACTGCACCTACACCTTCCTCGGTTGGGAATTTCAGGACTTGGTGGTAAGTTGAGGCTACAGCTTTAAGTCCATATAAGGTAGGTCGTCCTAAGATGGCATTATATGCTGGGACGGAGTCTACCACTAGGAAGTTGATCATTCTCGTTACTGTCTGTAGCCCCTCCCCAAATGTCACCGGCAGCTCGATGCTTCCTCTAGGGCTTACTTTTTCTCCGCCAAACCCCACCAGTGGCGTGATGCTCGGCCTCAGGCGATCGCTTCCCAACCTCATAGCGTCGAATGCAGTGCTTGAGAGTACATCAGCAGAACTTCCCCCGTCAACCAGGATCCGGTGCACTTTCGCATTGGCAATCGTTAGAGTGACCACCAGCGCATCGTTGTGCGGATGGTGTATCCCCGCGGCCTCTTTCTCTGTAAACTCCAATTTTGGTGAGTTTTCTTTGAGTTGGAGCGAGTACATACCTTGCCCTCCGAGCTCCTGGTGTGCCTCTCGGATTGCTGTCTTTCGCTTTCTACCCGACTCTCCTCCGGATGGCCCTCCCAAAATTGTTCGTATCTCGAGCGGAGGGTTTGCCCCCCCCTTACCCTGATCCTTGCGGTGGCCTCTTGCTTCTGTCATTCCCCACGAACTCTTTGAGGTAACCTTCTCGGATTAGGGCTTCTATCTCGTCTCTCAATTGTATGCATTCTCGGGTCGTGTGTCCGTGGTCTCCGTGGAACATGCAGTATTTGTTCCTGTTCCTCCTGTCGGGGTCTGATCTTAACTTCTCTGGGCGTTTCAACAAATTCGTGTCCTGTATCGCGGCAAAGACCTGTTCAAGCGAAGCTGTTAGTGGTGTATACCTGTCGAACCGAGCCTTTGGCTCCGCTCGGCCTTGTGGCTCCTTGGCATCTGGTCGGCCTCGGCCATTGACCGAGGATTGCTCAAACCGACTCCGGCCTCGCCCCTCTGCTGGGTGCCTCTTGCCCCTGTCTTCTCGATGCCGATCTGATATTGTCACCCCACGACTTTCCCTTTCTTCCTGTTTGGATCTCAACAGTTCCTCGGCACTTATGTACCTTTGTGCTCGGGTCATGAACTCCACGTACGTCCGTGGTTGGTTCTCTCCGATTGAGTTGAGCAGCCTCTCATCCTGCAAACCTGAGATCACAGCAGTCAATGCAACTCCATCGTCATAACCTTCCACCTGCAAAACCTCATTACTAAATCTGTTAATATAATCCTTTAGGCTTTCCCGTGGTCCTTGCTTTACTGTTAGCAAGTTGATTTGAGGCTTCTGTCGGCTGCGGGCTCTTAAGAATTGCGTGACAAACGCTCGGGCCAGCTCCCTGAACGAACCAATTGATCTTCGTGGAATCTTGCCAAACCATTGCCTGGCTAAACCTGTGAGTGTCAGTGCAAAGGCCCGGCATCTTGTTGCTTCGTTTGCTCCGTGAAAATCCATCCAAGTTTGATATGCATCCAGGTGCTGCTTCGGGTCCTTCTTTCCATCATACTGAGGAAAATTCGGTATTTTAAATTTGTGCGGCACCTCTCCTCCCATTATTTCATCGGTAAAGACCGGCCCCACCTGTCCAATCAGCCCTTCTATGTCCTCGTTCTCTGTTCTCCTTTGGGAGTTTTGGTAGCTGTCTCCTTCTTTTAACCATTTGGATGGCTCTTGCCTCTTTCGGTCCTGATCGGCCTCAGACTTTGCCCGTGCCTCTAACTTTCTTCTGTCATAATTTGCTGTGTACGTACCTGGTGCTGCCCTTTGCGGAGAACTCCTGCGGGTCTTTTTGCGGCTTGGTCCAGCTTCCTTTTCGGTCTGTTCGTCCCCGGGAGGAGGCATTCGGCTAGTTACACTCTCCGAATCTCCAACCTCCTCATCCGCTATCCCTTTACCCTTCTTAGGGTCTCTGCGTACATGCTCTTCCTCGGGCCTCATAGACTCGGATTTCTTCAACAGACTGAGGATTTCAGTCAAATTTTGCCCCATCTCGTTCATCCTTCCCTTGATCGCTGCGATCTCTATTTCCTGGGCTTGGAGTCGAACTTGGGGATTCGGTTCGTCAGTCGCTGGTTGACCTTGGTGTTCCATTGCTGCTACGTTTTCCTGCCGAACCCTGCGTTTGCTAGTCCGCGTCTTCCCCACAGACGGCGCCAACTGTTGATGGTCAAATTTCGCTCAGGAATTTACCCCTCGCTCCACGTGACGGTCGACAGTGAATTTGTAGATGAGCCGGGAAAACGTGACCTGCAAGACGAGCAAATGCTGCACACCGGTGTGGTGTAGATCACGCACACTCCGATGCTTAAGTCAGCCGTGGCCGGAAAGTACGTAGAATATATTTAGGGTTTGATGCTTGCATACCTGAGTCATGCGTGTGACCTTTCCTTTTATAGGCTCCCCTTAGGGTTTCCACTGCTGCCGGGCTTCCAGTCACCACCAGGGAAGCCCTCGGGCCCTTGGCCTGGGTCGGCTTCGGTAATGGGCCGAGGCCGACCATGATCCTCGGCCTCGCCCTTGGGCCGAGGCCGAGCATTGTCACATGGGGCCGGGACTTGTCCCGGCCCTTGGTCCCGCTGGCTCGATCTCCTCCGTCTTTGGGCCTTATGGGTTTGGGCCTTCCTTCATTGTATATCGTGGGCTAATTTTGCCTATAACATAATATATATATATATATATATATATATATATATATATGTTCAAAGTCAAAAAGATAGGAATAACAAGATATTCATTTTAATTTTAATAAAATTAAAGGGGGAAAACAATTTTTATCCTTCAATTTAGCATAATATGTCGAATTTCGCTTCAAATTTCAATTTGATCAAATTAAACCCTAGACTTAAATAAGTGTAATAATTTTTATCCTCCGATCAATTTTTACTAAATTTTCCTACCACTTTTAATTAAAAAAAAAAAGTAAAGATCTCTCAAAATGCACCGTTTTTTTTTTCTTTTAAATAAAATCAAACCTTACATAAATTAGGATTTTATGAACAAATATCTCAAAACTCATACATTTTAACAAAAATCTTATTTTAGTATCATTTTTCTATAAACTTCTTATTCATTTTCTACCATACAGATGTTTATGATAAAAAAAAAATGAAAAAGAAAAAGCATAAAATAAAATATTATAATATAATATATTAATAATATTTTCCTTAAATAAAGTGATAAAAAAATGTAGGTATGTTGATGTAGCTTGACAATAATATTAAAATATAATATATTAATAATATTTCAAGGAGGAAGATATATATTCCAAGGAATTGACATTGGCTTTTTAAAAATAAAAAAGAAAAAGCATTAAAAAAAAAATAAAATAAAAACGAAAAAGTTTCCAACAGAAAAGAGAGAAAAAGAAGTGTGCAAGAAGGGAAATGCGGCATTTTCGCTCAGCAGACCATTTGAAAATCAAAAACCGTTTTTGAAAACCATTTTTTTTCGTTTTAAAAAATTCTTCTGGAATCTAAAAACGTTTTTTAAATTTTAAAAACAAAAAACTGAATTGATTACCAAATGAACTTGTTTTTTAAAAACAGAAAACTAAAAACCAAAAACAGAAAACAAAATGGTTATCAAACGGCCCCTAAATAAGTGGATTGATATCTTAACTCATCAAATAATCACCAAGGGACTATTTGGCATTAGATTGAGTTGAGTTGAGTGAGCTATTATAACCCACTCAAACTTTTAGAACGCTAGTTTAATTAAATAGGAGTTGGATTATTTTACCCCGTTTTGCTATTATAACTCACTCATGTTCTTTTAGCCTCATTGTCGTCGATGACAATTCCGACAAAAATTCCGACGATCATTGTCGTCAACCAATTTTTTTTTCTTTCTTTATTTTCATTTTAAAGAAGAAAGAAGAAAAAAATGAAAAAAAAAAAAAAAGATTTCCAGTTATCGATGGCGACGATGGTTCCAAGTTCCTCTTATCCATACGTACCTAAGAAGAGCCTTGCTTTAGATAAGTTGTGTGCGGTTATATTCTTTTGACATTTTGATCGGAAATATATCATTTGTTTGTTAAATATAATAATACACACTTGGGTGTGAATAACACATGGATTATGCACTTGGGTTAACCCCGTGGGGCCGGGGCCCGCGGGGACCCACCCCGAACGGGTGCGGGGAATCCTCGTTTGCACGGGGAATGGAGGAGGGAGTGGGGAGAAAATTTTCCCCATTCTCTAAACAGGGGCGAGGCCGAGGATTATATTCCCCGTCCCCGCCCCCGCCCCGCTCTTTTTATAATATATATATATATATATATATATATAATACACTTTAATTTATATTATTATAATATTATGGTGTAATTTGTAAGTATAAATAGTAAATTTATAGCTTTGTTGTTGTTGTAATTTTTAATTTTAGACTTGTTATTTTATTATTGTTATTATTTTAAGATTTGTTATATTTGAGACTATGTTGTAATTGTGTAATATTTAAGTTGAAAACCATATTGTAATATTGAAATTTAAACTTTTAGAAATGATGTTTGAAGATTTTAAAATTTATCATGAAATATTATTGTTCTTTTTATTAGGATATTTCATACATCTTTTAAAAAAATTGAAATTGATTGAAATTTAATAAAAACTAAAAAAAAAGATGGGGAATAATTCCCCGCGGGGAACCCAATCCCCGCAAATTCCCCGCGGGGAATCCCCACCCCGATCCCCGCAAAATTAAATTGGGAATTTTGCAGCGATGGGGAATTTAGGGGGAGGGGAAGGCTTCCCCGTCCCTGCCCCGCCCTGTGAACATCCCTACTTGGGTGTGAATAATACATGGATCATAGCTGGGTGTGAATAACATTTGTTTGTTAAATATAATGATATACACTTGGGTGTGAATAACACATGAATTATGCACATTTTTTTTTTGTTCAGTTATGCTTTTTCTTAAGGTCCAAGGTTCAAATTTTCATACTCCATATTTATTTGTATTAAAAAAATGTTAATGAATGTTGCATTTCTTGCTTTTTGATTGAATTTTTTTAGATGTTAAACATTGAAAAGTTTGAAAGATTTATTTAATGGTTTATTTTTTAGTTGGGGTTAAAATAAGATGTCTCACTTTATGTGTTGTCATTTAATGATTTTTTTTTTAAAAAAATAGTACATTTTAGGAGTTTTTTTTTTTTTTTTTTTCTTTCAAAAATTAGAATAGATAACAAAATTGATTGTCATATTTACCATTCTCATAAAAAAGATAACAATAAAAGAAATAAAATAGTTACAACTCTTGACTATTATAATCAACTATGCACACCAAACATAGATTTTCTGAACCCAAACTAAAAACACAAACTATTCAACCCCATAGAATATTATAACCCTCAGACTATAATAACAACAAATTATTATAACCAACTCTGTGTCCTAAACAACCCCTAAGATCCCATTTTATATGATTTTTAGTTTTTGGTTTTTGAAAGTTAAGCCTATAAAACACTACTACTACACATAAGCTTATTTGTTTTGTCATCTACCATCTTTCGTTTTCAAAAACCAAGTCAAATTCTAAAAACTCAAAAAAGTAGGTCTCATTTGATAGTGATTTGGTTTTTGAAAATTATGCTTGTTTTTTTTTCCTAATTTATTTACCATGGATTTCATTTTTGTTAAGGATACATTTGAATTCTTAGCCAAATTCCAAAAACACAAAAAGAAGTTTTTGAAAACTAATTTCTTAGTTTTCAAATCTTGAGTTGGTTTTTGAAAACATGGGAAGAATGTAGATAACAAAACAAAGAAACTTATATGTAGAAGTAGTGTGTATAGGCTTAATTTGTAGGGATAAAAGCCCTAGGCAGCGGAAGATTTCAGAGACCTAACTCAAACAAAACAACGATTGGAATACCGATACGTTGGCAATATAATTACAGAAATTTAAACCACATTAAATCTACTGTAATTAGGCTATTAACATGCTGAATTTTACAGAAAATATCTAGATCTAATCTAGAATTGATCCTAGTGATCAAAAGGAAAAGACTACTTACTATCGTTGACGATCTTGATCGAACACGCCTTTTCCTTGGGGTTTTGCAGAAAAATTACAGCAACCAAAGACCTTCTCTTTGCTGGAAATTTCTTCAAGATATTGTGAATAGCACCACAAGAATTACACCGGTAATCTCACAAGGTTTATAATTGAAGATGCTTGTGGGAGCAAGGCTTACTAAGGAGAGGAAAGCAAAAAAATTTCTTCTTCTGGTGAAACTTACGAATGAGAGAGTCAAGCGAGAATTTAAAAACTACTTGCTTATAGATAGGGAGAGGGAGAGAAAACAGGAACTCACGCCCCACGTTCAGATACCTGATTAGTCAGTTACCTGATAATTTTGACTTTAACAAATTAAAATCAAATTTAATTAACAATATTAATTAAATTAATATTAACTAATTTAAATCATATTTAAATTAATTCATCCATTTAAATAATCATTTAAATGAATTTCCCTCTTTATAATATAGTTTTAATACCATTTAATTAAATCAAATTTAATTAAACTAAATTAAAACTTACAATTAATTAATCATAAAATTGAATATCACATATTCAATTATTTTTTCTCTTACACATATACTATAGTTTTAATGTGCATCCAATGCGCATTAATTTTAACCTATAGTTTTAATATGAATCCAATTCATATTAAATTTTCCTTAGTAAATTTACCTCAACACCTTATCTGAGCTACCGGTGGGACCTTATGGACCTGCAGTTCAGAAGCTCCAACGATATGAGATTAATTGACTAAACTCATTAATCAATTAACCAATATTCGTTAATTGTGGTTCACTCCACTAAAGAACCACAACTGCACTCTTCTGACTGTAGATATATTTCTGTGTTCATGGATATTGACCAATAACAGCAAGTCCTTCCTTCACGTGTGTTCGTAACCCCAGCTAGGTCAAATTACCGTTTTACCCCTGGGTTACCTCTACATCCTTAAGTCCCAGTGCTCCTCTAATGAACAACCTGTTCGAGGTCCAACCTACAAACAGAAGTCCTTCTCGTGCCATAGAGAGGGCAGGGCCATTTGTTCAAGTCCCGGAGACACCACTTAAGGGAACACACCTCTACTTACCCTAATATCGGGAAAGAGTGAATTTCATCTTGTGTGATTATGTTCCCAGCTCCCCACTCGGTCTTGTCCCCAAAATGGTAGGCTTATTGAGTCGGCATGTAGGCCACTCTCACCCATACAAATTAAAGGACAATCCCTCGTGAACAGGAGTCCATTATCCACTCAGGATTTATACTAAGTTGCCTAGGTCATCCTAGTGAAATAGAAACTTATCTAGTCAACGGTGTTACAGCTAGTGGTTAACTATTTCGCGGTCCGGTCTTATGCAAACTCATTGCACAGGATACCCCCACTCGCATGTCCTCTACACGAATACGTTGGATCATTGCGTTTGTATCATAATACAAAGCGGGTCGTATCCATAGTGTCACCAAGATAAGGTACCCAGCCTTATCCCTATACTATAGACCCTTTAGGCTGTAACTTGAACAGCGATCCCCGTATGTCCCCACATACCAGTTCAAGTCTCATACTAACAGCCTAGGATGTTCAGTTTATTGGATTAGGGTTATTTAGGCAAGATACAATACAAACAATAATGAATAACACATGAAATATTATTTTATTAATGTTCTGTCAAATGTTTACATTTACTATCCACGAGTTTTAGGGCATAAAACCCAACATAATTTTCAAAAACAAAAAACAAAATGATTATCAAACAGGACTGTAGTTTTCAAAAACTTAAGGTAAAATACATTTTTGGTCCCTCATGTTTCAGGTTTGTTTCCAATAGGTCCCTAGGTTTCAAAATCGAACAATCAAGTCCCTACTATTTCAGAAATGCTTCTATTAAGTCCCTCAACCGTTAATTTTTTTTAACAGTGCTGACGTGGCAGTTAAAAATAATAAAATAATAATTTTAAAATTAAAATAATAATAAATTAAAATTAAATAATAAAATAATTAAAAAAGAAAAAAGAAATATCTACTCTCTCCTCTTTCTCCCCCACCCTCGGACTTTCCTCTCTCCCTCACCTTCTCTGACCTCCAATGATAATTCATTTTCTACTGAGCATTCAGTTTCAAGCTACTCATAAATCAAAAAAGAAGTTTCCAACTCAAATGATCAGAATCCAAATGTACCCATATAGACACATCAGAAGTTCAAATTTTACAGAACCACTTTACCGAATCTTAGAGTATTAGATAACATGGGGTTCCATCTCAAAACCAATTGGCAATAAGTGGAGTAGCCCATCTATCTTATGAATTGGGAGGTCTCCACTAATATTTTCAATATGGGATCCTCATATGCCCCCTCAAGATGGTGCCTCTTTGGGTTCACGATTCTTGAATCGGATCCCTTTTTTTTTTTCTTGATCGAATACCCGTTTGAGTTTCATGGACTCTGATACCATATAACAAAATTAATCAGAGAAGGAAATGGAAAATATCAGAATGTACTGTATATTGTCGGAATGAAATGCAGAGGCAAATACAAGGAATATAAAGCCAATACAGAGGACACGTGGAGGATACTAAAAGGCTAAAATAATAACAAACTTTCTAATACAAAATCAGAGAAATAGCCTAAAGATTTATTACTGAAATATGAGATTCTATCAATCAGAAACCAAATTCAGAATATGAAACAAACTGTTTTATTAAAAATATAAAATATTCTAAATTTGAAGGGACTCGAGCCTCCTCTAGACTCATGGTAGATCTCTATACAGACAATGATGGTGGATAACATTATAAACAAAAGCAGCCCTCAATATTGATGTTTATTTTCTGTTCTTCATTCAATACAAACTCAAGGAAAAAGAAAAAAAAGAAAAAAAAAAAAAAAAAGAATTCGTTTCTTCAAACAATTAAATTACAAGTGAAATTTATTTGAACAAGCTTAAGCAAATTGTTTTTCCAAGAAAGCAAAAAAGAAAAAGTCACCAATGACTAAATTTTCTTCTCTCTTTGTCTTTTGATTGACCTTGTCTTTGATGTGTTATTATAATGGATTTGTCTCTTTAATCTCTCTTCTTGCTTTTCTCTAGCATTTTGGAAGGTCCTTTGGAGGTGGAATCACTGATTGGTTTGGTCCTTTCCCATTTTCCACCAAGAAGGCCATCTTTAATCCCCATGTTGTGTGCACTTCCAAATGGCAATGCATGAACCAAACCCCTACAAACGAAAAAAATCAAATCAAATCAAATCATGAACAACATTTCCAATTGGAAAGAAAATTTGAGAGTTCGATTTTCACTCCCTTTGATGGGTCGATATAATCACGATGATCATAAAAATATCTTAAATTATATGTTTGATTTCTATATCTTGAAAAGTTTCAGAGTTAGGAGTTTCAAATGTGTACTTCTACCTGTAAAATTGTATCTATGTCATCATTTTACTTTGAAAAGTTTTTAATTGATCTCTAAGGGCCCGTTTGGTAACCTTCTCTTTCTTGTTTCCAATTTTATTAAGAAATCTAAGCATTTAATAACTATGTATGTTTCTTGTTTCACATTTTTTAGAAACACTCCCAAAATTTGTATAGAACTTTTGGGAACAACTAAAACTAGTTTCTCCTTTTTTGTTCTTGTTTCCAATTTTTTCCAAACATAAATAAGAATATATGTTTATTATTATTGAATGTATAGGTGTTAGGGTCATGAAATTCTATTTTTCTTTATTAAAAATGAAGAAACGGAAACAAGAAATGAGAACATTACCAAACGGGCGGGCCCTAAACTTTTTATATATATAGTTTAAGAAGATTCAAAATATTTAGCTAGTAGGACAATCAAACATTTAACTGTTAGGAGAATGTCTTAATCAATTGAACTATACTTAAGTTTTTTACGGAAAATTCTTAAATTCTGGTTAGGAATAGAATTTTTTTAAAAAAATTTTAATTTTGTGTCTCATAGTAGGTTAATGCTACTTTATAATGTGGAGTTGAACATAAAATTTTTTGAAACAAGAAGAAAAAAAATTGAAGTACGGAGATTAAATAGATCCAACCTAATAAATAAATAGAAATCCATAAGATATTTTTTTTTTTTTTAAAAAAAAAAAGAATTATTTATTTATTTTATTTTTTAGAAATATTAGAAACTTTTTGAAACTAGATATATCTCTAAAAATTGTAATTAACAAAGCTTTTACCTGGATTATCAGCTCTAAATCTGATGGCCGTCCATCCACCGGAAGGCACTCCGACGGTATTTCTCTCAACAGGATCGACGAGATTGAACGATTTGGGGTCGTTTTTAGGATCGTAATTACCAACTCCTCTTCCAACGACGAAGAAATTAAACCCGTGAAGATGAACAGGGTGGTTTTCTGCAGCGAGGATCCCAGTGTCTTGTAAAACAAGCTCCACCGTGGAGTTGTATTTCAGCTTATAAAGCTTTGTCGCCCTTACGGTCTGCAAATTCGATGGACCACTGCCAGTGTAGTTGAAAACATGAGGTGGGTTTGCAGGGAAATCAGTTGTAAAAATTCCATTGATGTTGAAGTAATGAGCTTGAAGCAAGGCTGTGGTTGGCATGACGAATGTGATATTGTTGATGCTAGCCACTGCCCGGCTCCCATTCCCAGCTTTGCAGGTGGGACAAGGGTTGATCCCAAGGCCAACTGTGAAGAAAAGGTTATGATCAATGGTCAATGGGACTTGTGCAGGGTAGGTGTTTGAATTAAGGCTTCTGAGAGAGTCTATGAAGTTGTTGGCTACTGGGGTTGCATTTTGAGGAGGCGGGGCGGTTAAGGTCATTGCGGTGGTGGCGAGCGTGCCGGAGTAATGCAGCGTGGCTGTGGCGGTGTTGTTGTCGACCGTGATCGGAGAGTCCATGAAAGGGGAGACGGCCACTAAGTACTTGCCTGAGCTTTGATCAGCAGTTACGAGGACATTGGTGGTTTGGCCTGGGGCAATCACAATTGTGTCTGTTTTGAATGGTTTCACATAGGTAGCATCAACCTCCACTACTGTGAGCTTGTGCCCAGCAATTTTGAAGAAGAGCTCCTCATTGAGTGCAGCATTGATTATGCGCAGTAAGTAAGTATTTCCAGCTTTGACAGGCAATGTGAAACCCCCTGAGGAGAAATATTTATGTCAATTTCAAATGTACAAGTCATTGTAGTCTTTAAGTTTCTGATGCATAATGGTTGTTCTATGTTCTGATTGATGTTGTACCTTGTGTAGAACAGCTTGAGATGGGTCCTGAATGGCCATTGATTGTGTGAGCATCTGATACATTAGGAGCTAATCCTGATTTGAGAGCTTCGTTGATCACAGCTTCGGTGTCGGATTTCCACCACTCAGCTGCAGAAGCAGGATCATGTTTTAGAACTCAATCAGTCAGGTACAAGTGAAGGTAAAAAGGGACGCCAAAGATAGATATGTTTTACTTTCAAGCTTCCTCACCTAATACAACAACAACTTCTTTGTGAGGAGCTGGGAATGGATACGGCACGCCAAGCTTTGGCAAGATGACCAAAGCACCATGGACAGTTGCCCTCAGCCACAGAATATGTGCGTGCCAAAGAAGGGTGCCTCTTTGGCCAGTAACTGTGTAGTTATATAGATAGCTTTGCCCTGATGGGATTGGACACTGTGTAATGTATGCTGGTCCATCAGCCCAACCGGTTCGGAGCTGTCGAATTCCATGCCTGACAAGAAAAAGAAAGTAAGCAAGCATCATTCTTTAAATTACTTTACTTTCCTTTCCTCTGTATATTGTTACAAGTCATTCATTCTTACGCTTCATCATATAAGAGAGGTGAAATTGAATTTTTAGGGGAAGGCTTACCAGTGAATAGAAAGGTTGTACTGAACATGGTTAACAACCTTAATAAGCACTGTGTCATCTTCCCTAGCATAGATGGTAGGCCCTGGAAACTTTCCATTAACAGTGACGATTTGCTTACTTGAACAGAGTTTGGTAGTATTTTTCAAAACCACCTGCCATAACATATAAATAGGAATTTGAATCACTAGTACGTTGGATTTGTTTTTCCTTCAGATAAAGTAAAACAATAAATATTGATGGATCAACTGAAATGAAGATAAAAAAAACCATGATATCCTGTCAACCTAAATGATATAAATAAGTTTGGCCATGATATCTTGTCAACAATGATATAAATAAATTTGGCCTGAATATTATAAAGTTGATGAGATGAACATCTTTACAAGTTCTGCAGATTTTTGAAAGACAAATGAAACCTCTAAAAAGAATGAAAGGAAAAGCTATTACCTTGTTCTTTCTTATCATATTTTAATCACAAAATTGAACAAGAAAATTTTAAAAAATAAAGCTGGGGATTGTGAGTGTAAAAAAAGTCCTGCCTTCTGCTTGTGATTGATATAAAAGAATCAGCACTTACATCAAACTTGTAGTGCCGAACTCGGCATTCGACCAAAGCTGGGAAAATGCAGGCCACCAGAACCAGAACTCGAATTATTAAACCCATATCTCTCTCTTTTTCTCTACCTCTGTTGAATATTACCCTCTTTTAGCTGTGATGAATGAATAATAGGAAGCCTCCCTTATATAAAGCTTAGCTGAACTGTCGTTTTTGCATGGTAGGTGAATGATAGAGCTATAGGTTCTCTTAGGTAACAAGGTTTCTTGAGCAATTTTCTGCTGTGTGTATCTCAGTGGTACCTTACATCTCACATAAAGTTGCTTTTCAGTTGGACCAATCTCTGTAGTTCTGGAAGCCAAGAAACTCTCCGACGAAACCAACTCGTGTCCGAACAATAACATCTTCCACGTATTAGGTGCTGGTTGCTTGTATTCTATGAAACTTTTGTTCAGATTCTCTACATCATCAACATGTTAGATTAGCACGACTCTTATTCTAGTGTTCGAGATAGCGTATGGTTCTTATCGCACTCAAGAAGACCGGAGCGTTCTTCTCAAGAACGGCGTGTCCAATACATGGAAGATATTTATTCAAAACTCAATCATAAGCATGAGGAAATTCAGATTTGTGAATGTATAACTACTGTAGTCTGTCTCTATTACAACCATATTGAAAATGTCAGTGGGAAGGAGGAGAATAATATGGTTAGAGAGACTCACTTAGCTTTAGAGATCAAGAAAAACAAACAAAAGGAAGAACAAAATGTGTTTGAGATTAAAAATATTTATCTGTCATTTTCAGGTTTCTGGTAAAGAGGAAATGGCAGAGAAAGTGCAGAGTTGAAGGTATGTTGCATTCTCAAGTAAGATGAAAATGGATAGTTTGCAAAAAAGAAAGAAAAAAATAAATAAATAAATAAGAAGGCTAAGCTCTGAAAATGTAAAATGGAATTTATCCATTGAATATAAATTTTATTTTATTGTTGAGAAATGGCTTTCAGGTCAGCTTCAGATTTGTAACCCAACTAATGGTGTTTCCTTATTGAATGCTTAAGATTAACCCATTGGTGGGTATGTACCTTCTCTTTCTAATAAGTGAAAGAAAAGGTAATTTAAAATTTTGAGTTATGGAGTTTGGAGTTTGAATTGGTCAGCAGAAGGTCTCTATCATGCTTTCTTGTTGATGAAGATCCAACCCATTAAAGTTTGGATCTTATTAATTAACCCTTTTTTGATTCTATTATGTGTGGTGTCACTCTTCTTTTGAACATTTTAAGCTTTAAATAATCTTCTTGTTATGGTTCCATAATTCTGATTTGAAGGGGAAAGAAGTTCCTTTTTTTATTATGGTATTTGGTTTTTAGTTTGGTGGGTTGGGTTACTTCTAGTTTTGAATTTTTTTTAATCTGAATTATTTATTTTGAGATTAATATATGTTTTTGTTTCTATAACTAAATTAGAGAATTAATGAAAGATTAACAAATAATGCACCCAAAATATGACCATCTAGATATTTAGAATATAGCTATTAAAGTCACAAATCTAGGTACCAAATTGTGACCAGAATTCAGTTGCCTAAAAATCACTCAAATAAAACCCTAAAATCTAAGTTATAAATACAAATCTAGAACCCACAAAAGCTTCACTTTTTTTTTTCTTTTTTCTTTTTTATTTTTATTTACAGCCAAAAAAGCCTCACTTTGATATAAGGAACACACCTGTCTAGTCAAAAATCTCCAAAATAATAGAAAATTGGGCAAATTTGATATCAATTTCATAAGTACTCAAATTTAAAGTTAAACTTTATGAAATAATGGTGTTAACTTAAACTGAATCACTTAGGAAAAGTAAGGGCATAAAAAGAATTCTTTTAACTATTTTTTACACTCCAGTTCTAAATTTTAAAATAATTTATATAGGACCCTTTTGTCACGTTGCATTTTTAGAAAAACTTTGGAGCATTCATCTCTAAACTCAATACCAAATTCAATGCATTTAGGTTTAAACATAAATCCAAAATATCGTCAGCAAGATTCGAAACCGAATCTTATTCCTAAAGAAAAAAAAAAGTTATATTATGATGCGAAAATGATGAGAGGAGGTCGTTCCAATTGACTACGTGGGAGAATTGGTGAATGTAACGTTTTTATTATGGCTCGATTGAATTGCCAGCTCGACTACTTTTCCAACTTGATCCACACTTTTTCATACTTCACATCTATAGAAAAATTATAACAATAATAAAATCGAAAAATGGTAATATACAATGGAAAATCATAATATGTTGAGAATTGAATTTGAAAAGTTAGGTTGAGAAGAACAATCATGTTTGGCCTCAAATAGGTTTTAGGTTTACTTGAGGTTTAAAGGTTGCTTTTATTTCAATGTCATTTTAGGCAAGAGTCAAACCTATTAACTTTTAAGTTCGTACGTTTGGGACTTTTTTTTGTACGGGCTCATGATTTCTGATTTTGACGAACTGGGTTTGGCCCAATCACTCAATTTCATGTCCATTAAGTTTGGGGTTATGGGCCTATAATAGTTGGCCCACTAAATATTTGATCTGTTGTTTTCCAATGGGCTCAAGCCCAAATGTAAGGGGATTTTGCAGGCTTGGGCCCATATTCTTGTGGCAACAACCCACTGAAAGGGCCTGGTTTGTCTAGGCGTTTGGTAGTTGGTGATGAGGGGTAGAACCCACTTTAATTTAAGAGGGTTTATGTGTTGGTTTTCACCATTGTAAATTCGAGGTTGGTGTTTATTTTTTATGTTTTTAGATTTGAACCTTTGACCTCTTGGTCGAGGTACAAGTTTATGTCAATTAAGTTGTGCTCTTGTTGGCTAAATTCGATAGTGGTTGTAATAAAAATAAAATTTGAACTGAATCAACAACTTGCTCTGGTATTATCTAAGATTTTTTTAAAAATTACTTGCTTGAAGAAAGAAAAAGATAAAAGAAAAAGAAATTACTAGTCTTGTGGACCAATAATTGCCACCTAGGGTGATCGATTTTTTCACTAAGGGGTTGTTTGGGGCACTGAATAGGTTATAATTACCCCCGTTATTATAACCTATTCAGTGTTTGGGGCATCAACAAAAATAAATGGTGAGGTTGGTTATTTTTATCCCAAATTATTTTATCCATTCCCTACAGTAACTATCATTCAACCCATCAGATTATTCTATCCATTTTCTACAGTAACTCTCTCATCTCTTCTTCCATGCGACTCCTTGACTTTTCCGACGACTGCCGGTCGCCGTCGGCCGGCGGAGTTTCCGACGACTTTTCCGACGCCCGCCGACCACTTTTCCGACGACTTTTCCAGCGATCGCCGACAACTTTTCTGGCAACCGTTTCCCCCCCCCCCCCTTTCATATTTCTTCTCATTTCCATTTTGAAAAATATAAAAAATGAAAATAAAGGAAAAAAAAAAAGAAGAAGAAAAGAAAGAAAACGAGGAAACAAATTTTGGTCGTTGAAAAAATTGTCGGCAACAGGCGGAAAAGTCGTTGAAAACGTCCGACCACTTTTCCGACCACTAAAATTAAAATAAAGAAAAAGAAGAAAAGAAACGAAACGAGGAAAAAATATTTGGTCGTCGAAAAATTTGTCGGCAACCGTCGGAAAAGTCGTTGAAAACGTCGCCGACATTAGGGTTAGAGGAAGAAGAAAATGATGAAGATAGAGTTTGAGATTGAGGAAGAAGATGGAGATGATGATGGAAATGGATGAAGAAGATGATGAAGATGAAGATGGAAATGGAAATGGAGGAATAAGATGAAAATGATGGAGATGGAGGAAGAAGATAAAGATGAGGAAGAAAATGAAAAAGAAGGAAAAAAGAAAAAGAAAAATAAATACTAGGTTGAGTTGATTTAGTACCTCCTGGACGAACACAGTTGACCCACCACTCCTCGATCAATGTGCTGCTTCACAATTATCTTTGCTTTCAAGAATTTTCTATCTATCTTTTGTACTCATATATTTCTAGGAAAAAATATTTTTGTGCCACCATGGTCGTGGCCCATAGAAGGCAACATTACCTCCCAGATGTATTTTTTTTTGTGCAACTTTAGGGAATTAAATATTAGGTTGTCTTTCTACATATATAAATATGGAGTTTTATTAAATATGGAGTTTTATTACATAATTTCTTTGTATATAAGCATTTACCATTTTTACGTTGAAAATATAGAAATGAAACAAATATGGTTTTCCAATATGAAATCATAAAATGACTTCTTTTGTGAAAAAATCATGACCCTAAAACAAAGAAAATCAACTCTTACCTTAGGTTATTTTTGTTTCCTTTTAAGTTAAACACATCATTTAACCTGTATACCCAATACTTTATTTTTTTTACAACTGAATCCAAACAATTTTTTATTGATATTTGCAAAATATAATATTTGACATACAAAGTTGTATGAGGAAAATAAACAAAAAAAAAGTCAGGAAAAAAACAGTCAATTTGAACCTTTGATTCAGAATTTCGTGTTAAACAAATCAGCACCCCAAACACAGACTATTTTAACCCAGACTAAAATAATCTGCATCCCAAACACAGATTATTTTATCCCATACTAAAATAATCTGCACCCCAAACACAGATTATTTTATCCCAGACTATAATAATCTGCACCCCAAACACAGATTATTATAACCCCAGACTATTATAATCTCCAGATTATTATAACCACCAGATATTATAACCAATTCAGCGCCCCAAACAGCCCCTAAATGTCATTTAATTAGTACCTTATGAAAGTTTATCTTTTAACCTTGTATTATAAATGAGGGGAGCGTATTTGAACTTATGCTCAAGTAGTTCTTTTTTTTTTTTAGAAGAAAAATTCATTAAAAAATTACTAATGTGTAAAAACTAATAAATTATTTTTTATTTTTTATTTATTTCTAATTTTTAGTTTTTTATTTTTCATTTTTTAGTAATAAAAATTCATTTTTTTTTAGCAATTTACACATTAGTGATATCCATTTGTTAAAAAAATTAAATTTACTTTTGAAATTTCCGTACTTTAATTAGGCCACGTGGAAATGTAATAACTTTGGAAAGGATAAGAAAACGAGTCAAACTCCAATGGGAATCAATTATCAATTTCTCATATTTTATATATAAAAGTGATAAAGTACATAAAATGAGAGGTCCAAAAGAACTCCATCTAAGCTTTCCCCCTTTTCCTACTCCCTCCCCAGCTCTCTTTCTCTCTCTCTCTCTCTCTCTCTCTCTCTCTAAGATAAACAAAGATGATAGTCTTCAAACCAATTCAAACCTCTTTCACAGTCCACAAACATACCTTCTTATACACAGCAAGACTTCCCAATTCAAAGAACTCCTTGTGCTTCTGCCAGTCCAACAACACTTCTGACTCAAGTGCTTCCACGCCACCTGAAGGAGATCCTCAAAAGCAGGAGATACTGGCCAGAATAGCACAACTTCAAACACAAAAACTCCGACTCACCGACTTCCTAGACGAAAAATCTGCTGATCTCACTCAGTTTGCTGAAGAGGCCAATGCAGAGTTTGAGAAGATTGGAGAAGACGCCCTCAAAGAGCTCGACGAAGCCAGTGCACGGGTCTCTATTCGGTTCCTTTCTCATTTGTCACTGAAATTTGCAGTTTTGAATATGACCCATTTCTTGTTCTTCGTTTTTTAATGAACAGATTATGGAGAACATTGAGAGCCAGATGCAGGTCTTTGAGGAGTCTGCAGAGTTGAACAGGCAGCAAATAGAGAAGAATGATGATGTGTTGGCAAAGTTTGAAGGTCAGATTGAAGAAGAACGAAATGAAGGTCTTTTCTTTAAGAACCTGAGGCAGAGAAAGCCCGTGGACAAAGAGAAGGCTAAAGTGGAAATGGAGAAGATTAAAGAGCTTACAAATGAAAATGCTGGTTCGAAGACGAGGCGTTATATCTATCTTGCATTCATTGGCCTGCTCGTCATAGCGATTGCCGAATCGTTCCTCTCTTCACCTGATTGGCGGAAAGTTGCAGTTCTTGGGGCAATGCTTATTGCTTTGGTTTCTCAATTTTCTTATGAGCAGAGGATGTCATCTGAAATGGAGAAAACAGAAATCAAAGAGCAACCTGAAGAAAAAGAGTGAAGAAGTCTTGTTATTGCTGAAAGCATGAGCAAACGATAGAAAATAATAACTATAGCGTGAGACATAACCCCAAGCAATTCCTCTCTGCTCGGGTCTGATACATCAAGCTACTTCACTTTTGCATCGATAACGTTTGGTCTTGGTGATTATGACTTCAATCACCATGACCTCTGTAATGAATTACATTTGATGCGTGGAATTTTCATGGCGATCATTTGAAAAGATCTTATACCAATATCTTCAACATAATTACATGACCTATTTTTGCAGTAGTTTCATTAATGTATAAAAATTCCTTTCTGTATGTTTAATAAGTGTTTTTACTGGGGGAGGAAAATCAAGTGCAAGTTGCAGAGCAGCTTAATAGAATAGCAAGCAGAAAAAAGTTAAAAAATGTAAGACGTTGGTGCCTAATTGAAAACCTTTCTAATTCACATCAAAATTGTAACTCTTTCGAGAGCATAATTATTAACAATGGCTCTATGAGATGTATTACTATACTAAAATAAAAATGAAAACTTTAAAAACCTTGAACATTGCTGGCCAGCCATCGAAACTAAAAATGGATGAGGCATGGTAGTCCTTAACCGATAGTCCTACCTCTGTGTCGAAGAGCCTTGGAGTCTCTTCAAGAGTAAGTTTACAGACAACAAATAGGATGTACAAGGAATGCCAGAATGAAATTGACAATGCATAGGGAAACGACCTATAAGCTGATAATATCTGATCAATGCACTCGGTATGCTAAGAAAGCATATGTACTAGCAGATCTGGCACCCTCTTAGGCCGAATGCAAGTGCTAACACGTCTAGCTGACGTTTGCAGTTGGGATTTGAACGTTTTCCAAAAAACTGTTTAAAGCACTTGCATTCTTAAGGCACAGCTACCTAGCCAGGGAGAAAACAGTCAAAGGAATCAGTATTACTCATTAAAAAAAGATATCTAGTTGAAGAAATTGGGATTTGGAGGAGAGGGGGGGGGGGGGGGGGTTGAGAGACTTACTTTTAAGATCATTTCAATCAAGAAGATAATGTTGAAGATCCATCGTCAATAATTTCCCAAGAAAGAACGTTTAATGTTGTGGAAGGAATAATTCCTTGATTGAGAGCATCACATATGAATCAAATCACGTCCGAGACTCTGCAGTAAGAGCATATTCCATTAAAGGTCTGTCATCAATAACTGCTCTTACAAGAATGTTCCATGTTGTGGCAGTTGGAAGAATTCCATGATTATTCAGCGCATCATATAGGAACCCAATGGCATCTGAAACTCTAGCACAAGAGCAGAGCCCCTTAAAAGTAATGTTATAAGAAATAATATCTGGCTGAAGACCCTCTTCCAAGATGCGGTCCCAAATCTTTAAAGCCTCTGCGCAGTCTCCGGCTTTGTAAAGGCCTTCCATGATGGTGTTGTGTGTTACAAGATCCGGAACACAGTTCACCTGTGCCATTTGAGTAAAGATCTCAAGGGCAACATCAACTTTTCGGGCAGTGCAAAGACCATGAATTATTATGTTGTGTATGGTTACATCCGGTTTAAGACCCTTGTCAATACATTGATGCCACAAGTTGAGAGCCAAGTCAAGCTTCTCTCCTCGACACAGGCCATCAATCAACAAGCTATATGTAATCATATCAGGCTTCAAACCCTCTTCAAGCATCTCCTTCAGAAAAAGATACGCATCGCTGAATCTTTCTGCCTTGCACAAACCATTGATAAGAGTGTTGTAGGAGACTACAGTAGGAGCACAGTCTTTCTTGCTCATTTCCCTCAGAAGAAAAATAGCCTCTTCAAGTTTAGAAGCTCGGACATATCCATTAATCAGTGAATTGAAGACATGGGAATTCAGTTTACGTTTATGTTTGTTCATCTGATGAGTCAGCTCTACTGCTTGGTCCAACCTCCCTTCTTTGCATAATCCATCAATCATTGAGGAGTACGCAAAAGTATCCAAATCAGCTCCCTCATTTTCTGCTTCTTTCAATATCCTTAAAGCCTTGTTGAAGTATCCATTTTTACACAACCCGTGAATCAACAGTCCATATGTGGTTGAATCTTCCCTCAAGCCTCTCTCACGTAAGAGCTGCCAGTAACAAATTGCTTCTTCTACCTTCTTGTTGTCGAATAACCCTTGAATCAATATGTTATAACTGATAATATTGCAACAGCTATTCTTACTCATCACCTCCCATAAATCAAAGCATTTACTTAGCTTTCCAGCTCGAAATAGACCATAAAGCATTGCATTATATGTTGTCACATCAGGGGATAACCCACTATCAATCATCTCCTGATAAATTCTCTCAGCAGCATCGAAGCTTCCTGCTTTGCTCAAGCCGTGTATCATAGAACTAAAAGTAAATAAGTCGAGTGACCTTTTGTTCTTCTTCATTCTATCCCATATCTCCATACACTCATCGAACTTCCCGAGCTTACATAGACCATTTATCATAATGTTATATGTCGCCACACTCGGATAAACTGAAGATTCCCTCAGCAATCTCTCCCAAATCTCATTAGCCTTCACAAAATCTCCTTTTCTGAAAAAACCATCAATCAGAATATTATAACACATAACATCAGGGTTCACCCCTCTGTCAGACATTTCATCAAACACCTCCACGGCATCCGATAAGTTGCCACTTTTCGCAAGAGCATTAATTAAAGTACCATAGCTCAAAACATCAGGGTTCAGACCCTTTTCCGACATCCAATTCAACAATCTCTTCGCCTTTTCAAACTGCTTCTTCTTGCACGATATCTTGATCAAAATATTATACGTTTGCAGATTGGGCGACATGCTCACCGTCTGAAAGTATGTGAAAAACAGTTCAGCTCGGCTCCACTGATTAGATTCAACGAACGCATTAAGCATAGAGTTATATGACCTAATTCCCGGTTTACACCCAAAAATGTCAACCATTCGTTGAAACAAATACAGAGCTTTATCGGGCATCGAACACTTCGCATAGGCCTTGATAGCCGTCAGTGCGACATCTTCGGAGCAAATGCATCGTTGAGCTTGAATCAGCTCGACGATCCGACCAACGTGAACGATGAGCTTCGGGTCGATAAGTCGCCGGAGAATGTGGTGGAACACGAATGGTGAGTGAGAATAACCAGGATGCTGACACGCCGAGTCGAACAGAGCGAGTGCCGAGTTGGGGTTTTTCTCTGCTTTGAGGAGCTTTAGAACAAGTGTAGGGGATAGGATTTTGGGGAGCTCGACCATGGCAAAGGCGCAAATAATTAGGGTTTCTGTCTCGTTCACGGCATGCTATGGTATGATGATGCCGATACTTCTTGATCGGAGTTGCAATCGGCGTCGAGTTTCCGGCGGAAGTATGGGTTCGTGGATGTACGGTCGATACTTCCGTGTTTGGAGGCCTTCCTTCTCATTCTCCTGTTCGGCATATCTAAAAGAGAAATTTTGATAGATAGACCGTTTTGGAGACATATTTTCCATATGTCCAAAATTTACGATATTTACAAGATTAGATTTTCGGATATATTTTCTTACACCCTTGTTCTTATCATTTATTCTCAAATAATATTAAAAATGATAATAATATATTCCATAGATAGCCAACTGAACATGCTTGATTTTAGGAAGGTTAGTTTTCACCAAATCCCCTAAATTAAGGAATGTTTCCATAATCGTGGTAACTCTCCTCCATTCTCCATCTGTCGTTTTGGTTTTATTTCCGGCCTCTTCCCATTTATTTTCTTCTTTTTTCCGGCAACATTTTCTCTCACTTTCTGTTGCCCATTGTCGGCGGTTTTCATATTTTTTTCCCTCATCTGTTTCTGTGGTTTCGGACTGCATACAATAGTTCATAAGAACTTTGCTTGTTCGTGGTATTTTTTCCAATGGTTTCCCTGCTGTATTTAGGTTTTTTCTGTAGGTTTCCGGCAATATGTGTTCGGTTTTTACGTTCCGTTTTCCAGTCATTTGAACATGGGTACGTTTTCAGTTTTTATATTTTATATATTCCAAGAGACATATCGTTTTAACCAATGTAAGTTTCGTATACAGTACACATTATAAACACGTTTTTATATGGCTACGTTTTAAGTTTTTATATTTTATATATTAAGAGGGATATATCGTTTTAGTCAATTTTCGTATATATTTCGTACACATTATAAACATTTTTTTTATGGCTACATTTTCAATTTTAATATTTAGTATATTCCAAGGGATATCTCATTTCAGTCAATATAATAATTAAAAAAAAAAAAAGTAAATAAGGAAACGTTTACTTCCAAATATGATTTTCAAGGATGAATTTTTTTTAAAAAAAAAATCTCTCTCCCCTCATAACCGCACCTCAAAAAAAGAAACTCTCTAACTTTTACCCAAAAAGAAATCGTGCGTGATGATTTTTTTTTTAAATACTTCCTCACTTCTCATAACTGCATCTCAAAGAAAGGAAAACATATCTCTTTCTAATCGTGCAAATCACAACGCATACATGAACGAGATTATTTTCTATATAAAATATAGAATAATTATATAGTACAGGGTTTATATATATATATATATATATATATATATATATATATATATGCTGGTATATATATGTACCGGTCGTTATACAGTATATTTCTATTCATTATTAACTATCCCTAAATATATATATAATATATTTAGAAATGATATAAATATACAGTAGAACTATCACTCAATTGATTGTAGAATGTAATAATTCTCCAAATAATAAATATATATCATGCATTATAATATATAATCAATATACATAATCTATTATATATTATATATTCATCATTGTGTATTCAATTCATAAGTAAAACGCCAAAATGATAAATATATACCAGACGGTATATTGTATCATAAATATATACTTATAATTATATTATATAAACCTTATTTTTTTTATAGGTAATAAATCGTGGGTTTTTTTCGTTCACTCTCTCTCACGCCAAAAATCATGAATTTTTTTCCCGATTGCACGCCCTTTCCTTTTCCGTTCACTCTCTCTCACCCACGGTCTCAAAAATGCAATTTGAAAGGAAACAGTTTGTTTCCTTTTTTGGTTTTTTTTTTTTTTTAATAGTCAGTAGTGTATATGAGGGCTGAATCGTAAAAGGGCCATGATTTTTATGAATAAAATTTGAGACATTAGGCCTTTTATGTAAAAAATGGGAAACTTGGACATTTATGAAATATAAGGTCCATATTTGGACTATCTATGTACTTTTCCCTATCTAAAATTGATTTTTAGGGGTTGTTTGGCCCAAGGGTTTGGAATGGGTTGGCATGGATTCGAAAGGGATGTTCATGTTTGGTTGGCCTAGAATGGTGTGGGTTTGGAATGAAATGGTGGGCATGTGGATTCCAACTCATTCCCACATTTTGATGGATCCCACTATTTATTTCTCCATTTTTTTCATAATTTTGATAGGACCCACCATTTCTTTTTCTATTTTCTTTATAATTTTGGTGGGTCCCACTATTTTTTTCTCCATTAATTTCAACCCAAATCCAATGCACCAAACACAGGCATGAGAATCATGATGTCAACAAAATATTCCCATGGGAATCACATTCCATTCCATTCCAATCAAATTCCAATGTACCAAACGGCCCCTAATTGATCTCTCAAATTTGAAATTGATTCCTAATTAAGGTCTTAATTCAATTGTCACTTCTCAAAAAAAGGAAATTAAAATCAATTTTGTTAGACGATTTAGAAACCAATTTCAAAATTGATGGGTTGATCAAAAAGCAAATTCAAACAAGGACACAACATGTCACTTTTGAAATTTCAAGGACCAAATAGAACTAAATCTAAAAACCAAAGACTAAGGTCTCGTTTGATAACCATTTGACTTTCGATTTTTGGTTTTTGAAGATTATGCTTGTTTTCATCCAAATTCCTTACAATGGTTTTCATCTTCGTTGAGGACGCATTTGAATTCCTAGCCAAATTCCAAAAACAAAAACAACTTTTTGAAAATTATATATATATATATATATATATATAAACAACTTTTTGAAAATTATATATATATATATATATATATATATATATATATATATATATATATATATTTTTTTTCAAAACTTACTTACTTCTAGAAGTAGTGTTTTTAAGCTTAATTTTGAAAGACTAAGAACCAAAAATCAAATGGTTATCAAACGGTGTATAAAAGTGTTAGTTTTGGAAACTCGAGAACTAAAAATAAGAATCAAGTTCAAATTTCAAGAATCAAGTGATGAAAATCAAGGTTAAGGCATGTTGAGGGAAAAGACAAATAGAAACCTAAGACAACAAAACTGAGGGACGATAGTTACTTGCTAAGGGTCCGTTTGGTAACGTTCTCGTTTTTTGTTTCCGTTTCTTCATTTTTAATAAAGAAAAATAGAATTTCATGACTCTAACACCTATACATTCAATAATAATAAACCTATATTCTTATTTATGTTTGGAAAAAATTGGAAATAAGAACAAAAAAGGAGAAACTAGTTTTAGTTGTTCCCAAAAGTTCTATACAAATTTTGGGAGTGTTTCTAAGAAATGAGAAACAAGAAACATACATAGTTATTAAATGCTTAGATTTCTTAATAAAATTGGAAACAAAAAACAACAAACGAGAACGTTACCAAACGGGCCCTAAGTTTCTTACATTTGAGGATGAAAATTATTTTCCTTCCCAATCAATCGTTTTTTCTTTTTTCTTGTTCTCATAGATTTCATAGTCAATACTTTCTGTGCATCCCACTTGCCCACAATTTTTGTCTAATGAGCATATTCTTCTCGCAAAATTTTCTCTCTTGTCCTCCCTCTTCATCGACTTTATCAATATGTGACTTTTCTCACCATTTAGGGGGTGTTTGGGGCACTGAATAGGTTATAATAACCCCCTTTATTATAACCTATTCAGTGTTTGGGGCACCAACAAAAATAAATGGTGATGTGAGTTATTTTTACCCCCGATTATTTTATTCATTCTCTACAGTAACCATCATTCAACCCACCCGATTATTTTATCCATTTTCTACAGTAATTCTCTCCTCTCTTCTTCCATGCGACTCCTTGACTTTTCCGACGACCGCCAGCCGCCGTCGGCCGGCGAAGTTTCCGGCGACTTTTCCGACGGCCGCCGCCGACTTTTCCGACGATCGCCGACGGCTTTTTCGGCCACCGATTTTTTTTCTTTTTTTTCCATATTTCTTCTCATTTTCATTTTGGAAAATATAAAAAATGAAAATAAAGAAAAAAAAAAACATCGAAGGTTGCCGGAAAAGTCGTTGACAACATCGAAGGTTAACCAACTTAAAAAAAAAAAAGAACATTCAAACGAAATTATATTTACCACACTCAAGTTTATTTCAAATGATTTTATTGATAAAAAAAAAATAATAATAATAAAAAAAAAAAAAAAAAAAAAAAAAAAAAAAAAAACTAATATGATTTTTGAACTAAACATTTACAATTTTTATTTTGGCAATACTAAAAGTTAACTAATATGATTTTTCTATACCAAATCCTAAACTTTTTTGTTTTGTAAAAAAAAACATAACCCTAAATCAAAAGTGAATCGTATATCATAAAATAATAATAATAAATAAAAAAAACTAGAAAAAGAAACAGTCAGTTGAACCTTTGATTCAGAACCCCATGTTAAAACAGATTATTTTATCCCAGACTATAATAATCTGCACTCCAAACACAGATTATTATAACCCCCAGACTATTATAATCCTCAGATTATTATAACCACCAGATATTATAACCAATTCAGCGCCCCAAACAGCCCCTTAGGGTTTCCCCTACAAAGGAACTCCAACTAAAACTCTAATCTCATATATATCTACTTCCCCTAATTGGTACCATTTTGACGGTGACTAAAACCCTTTAACTACCATTTGTTGCGCACATGTAAACCTCTAATTTTAAACTCACCCTCACATCATAATTTCGTATTCCTTTTGATGAAGAATCTAATGAAATTGTTGTTATATTAAAAAATTTTCAAACAATAGGGCACAACTAAAACTTATCCCAAAATTCAGGGGCATAATTGAAACCACTTATGTTCATGTGTACCTCTATTTTTACATCTCACTACCACATCACATTTTTGTTTTATGTTTAATGGAAAATTTGATGAGAAGGTTGTTTTGGAATAATTTTAAAAGTTAAGGGTAGAAATGATAGGACATAATTGAAACTTGCCCTAAAGACAATTACATAATTTAACTTTTTGTTATATTTGTATTGTTTCAAAAGTTTTATTTAACTAGCAACTTTTAAATTTGTTTCAAGTTTTATTTAACTAGAAACTTTTAAATTTGTTTTTTTTTTTTTTTTTTTGAGAAGACTTTTAAATTTGTTTTGAAACAATTCTTCCATTAGCGTCCTTGTTAAAATAAAGATAGAAATGTAATGTGACAATAAGTTGTAAAAACATAGGTTACTGATAAAGATAGAAATGTAATGTGACAATAAGTTGTAAAAACATAGGTTACTGATAAAGATAGAAATGTAATGTGACAATAAGTTGTAAAAACATAGGTTACTGTTAAAATAAAGATAGAAATGTAATGTGACAATAAGTTGTAAAAACATAGGTTACACAAAGACACACCATGGTAGTGGTGAGGAGAAGGAAGAAGAAGAAGAAGAAGAACCGTTGGCCCTTTTTGAAACTCTTTGTTTCAAAAGTTTCATTTTTAGTCTTTAAAATTGTTTCCAAATAATTATTTGGTTAACTTCTCTATTAAAATTGAATGGAAAAAAATAAGGTGGCACAACAATGAATTGTAAAAAGGATGATTAAATGTGACACAGATCATAGAAAATCAAATGGGTTTTACGCACATTTAAAATGACATCCATTAGGAGGCTTCGAGTTATAAGAAGTCAAATGGTTTTATTCACACTTGAAATGACACATCCATCAAAAGGAAGCAAATATGGTGGTCAAGGTTTTAGTTGAAATGGTGTTGTTTAGGAAGAAAAGTCAATGCAAGATTCAAAATCAACAACTTAGGCCTCGTTTGATAACCATTTGGTTTTTGGTTTTTGGTTTTTGAAAATTAGACTTGTTTTCTTTAAATTTCCTCACCATGATTTTCATTTTTGTTAAAGAAACACTTGAATTTCTAACCAAATTCTAAAAACAAAAACAAGTTTTTGAAAACTATTTTTTTTAGTTTTCAAAATTTGGCTTGGTTTTTGAAAACATGGGAAGAAGGTAGGTGAAAAAACAAAGAAACTTAGAGTTGGAAGTGGTGTTATAAGCTTAAAAACCAAAAACCAAAAACAAAAAACCAAATGGTTATCAAACGGGACCTTAATTTATTGACTGTGAAAAGCCACATATGCGAGAAAAGTTGAAAGAGAGTTGGGTCAAGAGAGAAAGCTTTGGGAAAAATCATATGTTTGTGTGAGAGAGAAACTATAGGAAGCTAGAAGATCGATAAAGAAAATGACCAATTGAGAAAGAAGAAAAAATTTATCTTAGATTTCTTTGTTTATTCTTCCCTACCTCTTTTCATGTCATAACCCTTTTTTCATCCATTGATCAAGAGAGGGAGGCTCCAAAATTTATTCATCAAGCAATGTTTACTGTACTCTTCCTCACAACTTTTGCTTCCTCATTATTCTTATGAAAGGGATAACAATCATTTCACGGTTAAAAATCACTTTTGGTCCCTAAACTTTTATGAAAGTAACAATTTGGTCCTTGAACTTTGATTTGTAACGATTTAGTCCTTGTACTTTCAATTTTGTAACAATTTAGTTCCTAAACTTTATTTAGTAACAATCTAGTCCCTATACTTTCAATTTTGTAACAATTTAATCCTTCTCGCAAAAAAATTCATCAAAATTAAATGTCGATTTTTATTATTTAATGATTTAACTTTGTAGCTTATAAATACATAGGGTCCCAAATTAGTTTATTAACCTATCTAGGTAAGAAATTTCATTAAATCTTTACATTAAATTTTCTCGATAGGGACTAAATCGTTACAAATTTAAAAGTACAAGGACTAAATTGTTACTTACTAAAGTTCAGGGACTAACTTGTTACAAAATTGAAAGTACATGGACTAAATCGTTACAAATTTAAAAGTACAAGGACTAAATCGTTACAAATCAAAGTTCGGGAATTAAATTTTTATTTTCATGAAAGTTTAGGGACCAAAAATGATTTTTAACCATCATTTCACCCTAACTCTCAAAACCTACTTCCCCTCAAACAACATTATTTGAAATGTGACTTAGATCTTTCAGAATTTTCTTTTACAACTCATCGTCACACCACATTTCATCTTCATATTAACATGAAGGCTAGCGTAAAAGTTGCTTTAAATCAATTTTAAATATCAAATGAAAAATAAAATTAATAAGTTAACCTTATTTTTTTAACAACTTACTATCACATGTGTCATGTGTTGTCTCCATTTTTTTTTTTTTTTTGGGCAAAGAAAAAATATTCGTTATTGTCATGTTATATTTCTATCTTCATTTTAATAGAGAAGCTAACAAAAAGATTATTTTGAACAACTTTATAGGTTAAAGAGTTAAAAATAAGACTTTTGAAACAATATGAGAATAATTGAAGCATACTCTAAGATTTATGAGAATAATTGAAGCAAGGTTTATGTGGGATACGAGATTCAAATCTCTAACCTCTTACTCAATGGTACATATTTTACACTAGTTGAGTTATGTCTCATGTTCATAAGAAAAAGGTTATACTATAAGTTTACACTTAAACTTCGAGGGTTATATCTATTTAGTCCTTGGACCTTAAAAGGTTTTCTATAAGGTCTTAATTTCTATCTATTAGGCCATTGTCTTTTAACTCTATTACTAATATGTTTATGCCACCAAACGTCTAACTTATTGAAAATCAACCCTCCATATAATCCTTAAATAACACGATTAATGTGCCATAAAAATGTTAAGCTAAAGGGTGTGAACCTAAACATAAAATTGAAAGTCTAGAGACCTATATTAAAATATTTTAAAAGTATAGGAATTGGATTGAGACAACCTTAAAAATTTAGGAAACTATTAGAAACTTTTTAAAATGTTAAAACTAGATAGACATGTTTCGAAATGATTTTTAAAGAAGACAAAAGTGATTTTAGTCATCTCAAAATCATTCCCAAACATGAACTAAATTTAGTAATTTTTGATAGTTTCCAAAAGTACACAACAAAACTATACATATGGGTCAGAGTTATCTATTATCCAAGGGGCAACAAGAAATATGGCTAAAAATAAATAGGTGGCTTGAAATATAGCTACAAACGTTTATAAATTAAATAGATGGCTAAATGATTTAATGATTAATAAATACATATTTGTAAAAGACAAATATGCCCCCCAACAAACTGTCTAACGTATTCTTAACGTTTAAAACCAAAATCAGAGTTTAAGAGAGATAAAATATACTCCTAAAAATAAGTTGGAGACATTTTAGGAAGTTTGAAATTAAAAAATCCAAGAAATAAAACTAGTTTGAAAATCTAGGTGTATCATATTGTTAACTACTGGAAAAATTTGCTTCCTGGAAAAAGTTGCTTCCCGGAAAAAGGAGTCAATACCTTTATTGGGGAAGGAGTACAAAGTTCAACCTCCCTCAGTAGAGAGAAACACCTTCGGAATGCATTAATTGGAAAAAAGGTCCTCTCAATCCGAAGACATACTACCTGCAACTAAGAAGATCAGAAATTAAAAAACAAAAAATAAGAACAAGTTGCTAATTTCCCCAGAAAATTGAATAACCTAAAAAGACTACCTCTCATTGAGAGCATTCCACACCCTCGAAACCCCCATTCCACACTATTCCCCACCGCCACCACAGAGTGTATATCGCTACTTACCTCTCATATCACGCCGACGAACCACCTCCGCCATGCCAACCACCTTCATCCGCCGCATCGACGACCATCTCTTGCTTGCTCAATCGATTCTCCCCCTACGCGACGACTGTACCAAAAAATTTGAACTAGGTAACAGTTTCATTTCTCTTCCCTTATATTTGCAACAAACAAATACATTATCCCAAGATTTTAGGGATTTAGTTTATTCCTTTTGAAACCGTATATTTTCGGGATTCATTTTTTCCTTCCAATCCACGATTATATCGGCCTATTGTAAGACAAAAAGCACAGGCGTGGGGAGGAAATGCATGGAGGCGGTTTTGGTGGAGGGTTTGTGTTGATTTGACTTAAATGTTGAACCCGTCAGAGTGGTATGTACTGATAAATACCATTTCATCGTTATTGCAACTTCTCTGGAAAAAGTGTGCTTGTGGTATACTCATATGTATATGTGTGCATACACATTGGCATGTCTAATAGAAAAAATGTTTTGATTTGTCTGTACTATTATATACATCCATGGAATGGTCTGATGTGTCTACTTGTGTGTGTATACACTTAATCCCTCCCTGTATTTGAGTTAATCACCCCCTGTATCGTGTATGTCTGGAATGCCCAATAAAAATACACTCTGTCTTTGTCTGTGTTGCTATATGTAACCATAATAACCCCCCATACCATGTTCACCTGAATGCAAATACCTGATGAATGCCATAACTGATATATGTCTATAGTATTACATACATACGTGTTCCGCATGCATCTGTGTGCATGTATGCATACTTACCCCAGTCCCACCCCCCATATGAGTTATATATACGCTGTAGTTTATATGCACTGTCATCTGTCTGTGTGTACTACTACTTACGACTTTTGTTGTTGTCCTTTTGTAACATGAATAATGAGGGACAAAATGTGAGGGATAAAATCTTTTTTACCGTTGGAAATGCTGAAACCTAAGCCTAAAAAATAGGTAGATCTTTTTATACACTTGAACACAACCCGCCAACTGAACTCCCTATAAATCGGGATTCATCCATCCCGAAAAAAGAGGGGAGAAACTTCGAAAACAAAAAAAAATCTGTTAACGGCGTCTGTCTATAATCGTATATACTAGGGGTAAAAATGTCAAAAAAAAATCTAGAAAACAGTTCCTGAAAATGCGGTAGCAACTCCTGCGAATTCTGAACATTTGTAGCCAAAAAACAAGAAGGCTTTTTTTTTCTAGCTATTTAGCACAATTCCCCAATTATCAATCCATCCATAAACGGAAGGGCCGACTCACAACTTTGGGAAAGCCCAATCCTACAATTGGGCCTCTTATTGGGCTTGACATCATGCCACTCTTCCTTTTTTATTGCTCATTTTTATAAAAGTTATATAAGAATCACGTAAATAATAAAAATTAACATACCGTCAAAAATAAATAAATAAAATTTAATATTACATATTAGTAATATGGCATGTTAACCTTAACCATGTGACATGTATTCTTATTTAAACGTCTCAATAATTATTAAAAAAAAATCATTACATTATTTATTGATTATTTTTAATAAATTATAAGCAATAATTGCTAGAAATTTATATCAAATTTAATATATTTTTTTAAAATTGGTGCCATTGTTAAGGCCTTCGTATATATATATATATATATTAAAAAATTATCATATCTGTCTCTTTTTGACTTTAGACACAAATTTGTCTAAAGTTAGCTTTTTCAGTAAAACATATAGGAAAAGGAGAAAAACATTATCTAAAAATTGATTAATCAAAAATGTCTGATTGCTTTGACTCTTCCATCTCTTGTGTTCACAATCAGTTTTTTCTTTTTTCTTTTTTCTTTTCTTTTTTTTTTTTTTCTCAAAGACAAAATCATTACTTAGCTTTAGTCACTGTTTGGATGATGGGATTTGAGCCTCCTCCCAAAGAAGCCTTCTTTATAAAAATTTCTAAAACATTTAGATGGGATTAAGAATTAAGAGACATTTTCTATTGTAAATTTATTGGGCACATATGTTTTTCTATTAAGCAAAATAGTATGTAAAAATCAACTTTTCTTTTCTAAAATTTTGTATTAATGTTAGTAGTTGACATATAATGTTCTAATGTTCTAAAACAAGACATCTATAAGAGTATTAGTAGCCAATCTAACCTAAAGGATTTTAGAAACTTTTACCAATTTGTGAGTTGAATGATTCTATATATAATTTAATACCATCCATGTAATTTCATATGATAGTGCACAAAGAAATTGAATTGATAATAAACATTATTAAATTTTAAAATAAATAAACCAACCCTTAGAAAAAAGTTCATATTTTTCTAAGGGAATTTAGAAAACTTTTCTAAGTCTAAGATTAGAGACCCTATACAATAATTCTTTTTAAAATAGAACATACAATAAAATTGATATCGAACAAACTTATGATCCAAAAAAATTATATTAAAATCAATTTACAAATAGCTCAAGACATATATCATCGAATCAAAGTCATATCTCTACCTGACATATCGTTGAACTAAACAAAATAAAAATTTGATAAAAGAAAAAGGTTTAGAAAATCAAATATTATCTATCCTCCTAAGTTCCAATGGAGAGAAATCAAAACCCCAAGTGGATAATAAAAAACAAAGATCTTTAATGAAAATCAAAAGAGCCTAACATCAAATTCTGCACTGTACTAATAATTTGAACAGAAAAAAAAAATTATATATATATTTGAAGGAAGAAGAAACACTGAAATCTTTGTTATTTCAGTAAATTGAGAGTTTTATGGTAAAATCATAATTAGCAGCAGCAAGAGATAGTTTTCATGGTGCTTTTTTTTTCTTTTTTTTTTGTTTTTTAATCCAATTTCAACAAAAAATACACAGAAATTCACCACCAAATTTAACAAAAACAACAACACCTTCTTGATCTTTTTCTTCTTCGTCTTCGTTTTCAGTACAGTCTGAGTACACTTCTGGCAATGGACTGAGCCGGATTCGGCCGGTTCTTCACGATTCCCCCTCGCCGGCTGCCCTTCATCGGCGTCAGATAGAGCCGTAACAGCCCATTGTCGACGACCTCGTTCGGCGAAAATCTCGCACTCTGATTTCTCTCCAACACGAAATCTTCTTTCTTCTTCCTCAAGAATCCGCCGCTCGTTTCCACATTGCTCTTTCTCATGCTTCCAAACGATCCGCCATTGTTCTTCTGCGAGCTCCTCCAGCTTACACTGCTGTTGCTTCTCATCATTTTCGGGTTAAAACCCATTCCGACTCCTCTAACGTCGCCGTTTCGATCTCCTCGGAATTCTGGCCATGATTCCGATAAGGACCTCGTCACGCCGTTCGTTCTGCTGCTGTATCTGTCGTCGTCTTCGTATTTGTTTCCGTTTCGCCGGTGGATGAACGCCCAAATGTTCCAGCCCTTCCCCCACCGGCGGGACTTTTTCGCCTCCTTACGGTCGCCGTTTCTGAAAGGGATTTCGAAGGTCTCCGAACAGTCGTCTCTCAAGGAATTCGAGTTGGAATCTCTTAGGACTTTGTCTGGAACTACCAATTTCGGGCCCGAGAAGAAATCCGCGGTGGCCGGAGAGACTTTCGCGTTAGAGGATGCCTTGATCTCGTCGACCTCCGCCACGACGGCTGCCGCCGTCTTCCTTAGCGAGTTTGATCTGTCGAGGCTTCTTCTCCGGCGAGAGGACGAGTCGGAGTAGTAATCTCTTGTTTGTTCTGAACCACCGGGGACGGTTTCGTCGTCATTGCCGGAAATTGCAGGCTCTTCGACTGGAATTTGAGTATCGGTTCGAGAAACGTGAATCGGAGCATCTTCAACAACAGAGAGCATCGTTGGCATTCTGGTGAATGTACGGCTGACTAAATAGCCATCCCAAGAAGCTCGTGGTTCATCGAAGGAGTAACGAGGATCGTCGAAGGAGATTCGGCCGGCGTCGAGCGAGAATCTCGGATCGGTATCGCAGGACCGGCGACCGTAGCCGTAATCTGCGATTTCCGACTGAGTTTCTCTGAATTGACGGCCGATCGGCTTCTCCACCGGCAATGTGGCGGAGCTACCGCCATTTCTGCGCTTCTTGAGCTTCTGCTTGTCTCTCCATTTCTGCCATTTCTTGCTGAAAACAGAAGCCGCCGACCAGAAACTTCCGGCGATCTCCTTGAAGTCCCGACCGGAAGGCTTCTTCGGTTGGGAATCGAGATCTATGTGATCCTTTATGCTCTTGAAATCGTCTTGCACTAGTTCAATTTCAGGCCTACTTGGTTCTTCATTTTCCTCTTCCTCTTCTTCTTCTTCTTGTTCTTCTTCTTCCTCTTCTTCTACGATTTCTTGGACCCTGTCCTCGACTACATTACCGGCATTGGATTCCTCAGAAATTTCTATTTCCGGTTCAGTTTCGTCGTCTTCGTCTTCCTCAGGTTCCAAAACCGGACCTCGAACAACAGAAGAAGAACAAGCCAAGTTTCGAGGTTCATCCTCAATGTGAACACCGCCATTACTAACCCGAGGAGGAGCTTCATTCTTCAAAGGATTCCGTTCATCATCCTGAGTGAAAAGAGTCCACAGAGTATTCCGGACTCTCACGTCACAGGATTTCCTCTGAGGCTCAAAAACGCCAGAAAAGCCCTCGTTCTTAGACGCCGAAAACGACTTAGTCCGACGAAGCTCAGGAAAAAACGATGACGATTTATTCCGGCCAGAGGCGGCGGAGGGACCCCCAGCGGCAGCGGAGGGTCTGAAAATGGCCTTGAGAGCGGCGGCGGCGGCGGAGGAGTTAATCGGTGGCTTTCGAGAAGAAGAAGAAGAAGAAGGATCGAGAACAGCGAGACGCTCGCAGAGACATGAAGGGCAGAAACCGGTGAAACGATCTTCTGGGTGACGGTCGCAGGAGGTGGAAGGGCGGTGGGGCTGCGGCGGCAACGGCGGCAGCGCCTCCGTGACTGGATTCATCTCCGGTGAGTTCGATTCGAAATGCAAAACCAACAGCCACTGGTCATGTTACAAAGCGAAAAAAAAAGAGAGTGAAGGATTGCAGCAGTGAAATTGAGAGCAAGAGAGAGAAACAAGAGAGAGAGAGAGAGAGAGAGTTTCGCTCCAACGGACAGAAAAGAAAATAAGGTTAAAACGACTGAAAATTTTTAGAGAGAGAAATTCTGTGTGGGGGAAGAAGAAAGGGTGGGGCCCACATGCTGCGTGTCGCATCTCTTTTTTTCTTTTCTTTTCTTTTTTTTTTTTCTTTCAGCGTTGTTAAAAGAAGGGAAAATTACTATTCTAGGGACATGCGCCTCTGTGAAATTACGATTTTGCACCCTTGTTCTGTACCCTTCCCTTGCCCCAGGCCTACACTTTCTAGGCTCTGTTTGGCTAACTTGTTTTTTCTTTTAAGTTTATTTAATGAAAAAGCAATTTTTAAAAAATAAAAAAATAAAAAAGCAATTCATTTTTGCTTCTCCATTTAATAAATAACACTCTACACACATAAAGGATAAAGAGAGTACATAATCTATCAATTATGTTATACTAATTGGATGGGGTTACCAATTACCATACATAATGGTCCTAACAAACTTTTTTTTTTTTTCCAACAATGTATATAGGATACAATTTGAAGCTTTGACCACTTGCTCGAGGTTATATGTCTTAACCAGTTGAACCAGCTTCATATTCACATACAATTGTCCGAGGAAGAAGAAAGTAGTTAAATTATGACAGTGTCTCTGACCTATTCCTTATCATAGATATATTAAACACAAAATTGAAAAATTAGAATTTTATTGCAGAAAAAATTTAATTTTATGTGTAAGCGATTTGTGAGTTTTTAAAAAAAAATGTCAAATAGGTCCTGGACCAAAATTGAAAGTTTAATGGTCCACTGGACACTTTCAAATTTTAGAGATTTATTAAACACAAAAATTGAACTTTGGAGTTCAGGGACTAAATAATTGTTTAAAAGAAAAAAAATCAAGTATTCTGGTAGTAATTATTATTTCTCAACGTCAAGTATACATAATGAATTGATACGTTATTTTCTTTAATTGATCTAACATTATTCTTTAATATTGCTAATATGGCTCATAATGATTGAGCAACTATGTATTCATCGCATGAAGTTGAGCAACTGTAACTTGTTTGGAGATGAACCTCTTCATACATAGCATATGTTTACATCGAGCTTCTTATTTTGGAGATCGAATGTTACTTCACACTTTAATTTCTTTACAAAACATTGTAGATCAACAAACATGAAGGTGAAGATCAATCTTTCAATCTTAGGAAATATAAAAATGTTTTTCACCTTGATTTATATTTAGATTGAAAAGTTAAAAAAAAAAAAAAAAAAAAAAAAAAAAAAAAAAAAAGTTTATTTTAGATAGTAAAGGTGCTGGTTGAACTCAAACTCTACAATTAACAAACAGAAACCAAATTACAAAAATAAAATAAAAGGGAAAATGTAAACGATCATCATCTTTAAGAAAATCAAAAAAAAAAAAAAAATTGGGGAAGAAAATACTGTACTTTCTTATAATTACTTTTATAGTGAATTTTCCTTTTATTTTTCTTTTAAAAAGATTCTACAGATGGGATGATAACAAAGGTGAAAAAAAAACAAAAGTTTAAAAAATAATAAAAAAAAAAGTGGGGTTTTGAAGAAGAAGGGTTTATTATTTATTATTTTTTTTTTCTTTTTTTTTTTCTTTTTATTTCTCACATGGCTTTCCCATCTTTCCCCTTTATTTCTTTTCCCACACCCTTTTTCTTTTCCTGTTTTAGGGTTTTCTTTTTGGTTTTTATGGCTTTATCAGTCTTTTGCATATATATATATGCTTTTTTTTTTTTTGAATAAATCGATTTTGCTTTTTTTTTTAGAAAATATTTTGCTTGTTTATTCGTTGGTGGTTTTGTTTTGCAATAACAAGTAAGAATTTGATGTTTCACCACTGAGTTTTGCACGGCCATTCCTAAAGTACAAATCCCTATTTGTCACTTGTCATACCCATATAACATCTATTTCACTAGTCCGGTACCGGTACCACATAGTACGAGCCTATAATTTTCTCTTTGAAAATTCACCTTAACTCCTACACAAATTTCTCGCTTTAAATAAACACGAAAACCGACTCATTTCAATTTTAAAGAGAAATTGCACAAACCACATGTGAACTATACGAGTTGTTACAATCATACCCTCAAACTTTTCATTTGACTATTCGCTCTCTTGAACTTACGAAACTTTACTATTAAGCCCTTAAATATTACAAAATGCACAAACTACCCTTCACGCTTCAACTATAAGAAGTTTTACGGCAAAAGCGAGCTTAGCTCAGCGGTAATATTACAAAATGCACAAACTACCCTTTAAATCTTCCCACCCCCAATGTTAATGTACTAAAAAAAACTATAAAGAGTTTTACGACCAAATCCTTAGATTATAGGATTGTTACAATTTAACTTTTTTTTAATCTTTATAAATTTTGAAAAATGCAATATTTACCACTTAAATATTACAAAATGTACAAACTATCTTTGAATAATAAGGAATTTTATAAATAAACCCTCAGATTATAGGATTGTTACATTTTAATTCAATTTTTTTTAACTTTAAATTTGAAAAGTATAATATTAATGAATAAAATTATTCGGTTTTTCATATGGAGGTTGATTTTCTATCTCGATTTAAGAAAATAAAAAAATTGATATAAAAATTTTGAATTTATTGTAATAGTCTTATAGTCGAGAGTTTGATTAGAATAATATTTATAGTGCAAAGATGGTTTGTGCATTTTGCAATCTTTAATTGTTTAACTCTATAATAATGTCGTAAGTTTAGTTAGAGGGTTGGATTGATCAAATTAAAAGTTCAAGCGTGTGATTACAAGAGTCCCTATGGATCAAAGGGTGGTTTTATCATTTTAAAGATAATTTAACTGTTACCGTCTTTGGTCTTTAAATTTATTATTTTATTGTTGACATTTTCTTAATAATATATAGTAATTTTTTATTATAAAAAGAAAAAGAAAATACATACATACATATATGTATGGAGAGAGAGAGGTTGGTGCCTAAATAAAAATTCACTTCAATCAACTTTTCAATTGTTGTCACACTTTCTTAATAGAGAATTTGTTTCAAGACTGTGGATTTTCACACCTTTATTATACCTTTAAGATAAGCTTAAAATATATATGTAAATTATGATTTTTTAAACAAAATATGTAAAATATAATAGATTAAGTTACATGTTTAGTTCTTAAATTTTCAGGGTTGTGTCAATTTAGTCCCTAAATTTTAAAAGGTTCAAATAGATCCTCGAACTTTCACTTTTGTTTCCAAATTCTAATAGGTCCATGAACTTTAAAAAGTGTCGTAAGTTTAAACATTCACTTTTGTATCCAATAGGTTCATCAACTTGACATATTCAACATTATTTAAAATTTATAAGCCTACTAGATACAAAATTGAAAGTGTAAATTAAGTCTTAGTAGACATAAAATTCAATTTTATATATAGTAGATTAGTTAATTTTTAAAAATCTAAAATATGTCAGGGATTTATTAGATGCAAAATTGATAATTCAGTGACCTATTTTTAAAGTTCATAAACCTAATTGATACAACCCTAAAAGTTCAAGGACTAAATTTGTAATAAATCTTTATAATAATCAGAAAAAGTTTTATATTTTTAATTATGTGCACTGTAATTGTTTTAAGTTTGTCTTCAAATATGTTGCTCAATAATTGATATGTGAAATGACACTTCTAAAGGTTTTTCAGTACAATGAAAGTGGAGGTGAGATATTCCAAAAGTTTGTTAAATCTTATTAGTAAAAATATTGAACTAAACCAAACAAAAAGTGATTCCACGAGTTGTAAATATTCAAATTCAATCGACCACAAAGTTAGAGGTTCGAATTCTCCACCTCTCATATTACTGTCCTAGAAAAAAAAAATTTATGGTCAATTAAACAAATATATACTTTAAGTGTACTTAAAAAAATATTTACATTACAAAAATGATGTAGATATTCAAATTAAAAAGATAGCTCTCTACTTAATTTAGTTTTATTTTCAGTATTAAAAAAAAAATAGCCTTGATTTTGAATATATAAAGTACAATTAAATCAACACGACATTTTTTTTTTTTCAGTAATATATGATTTTTATACAAGATTAATGTAAAAATAATCTTGAATGATATGTGTACTTCAATATCTTTTTAGTAATAATTAAAAAAAATTAAATCCTAAATAAATATTTCGATTTTCGAATGTATGATATCATGAGGAGAATAAATTGACATTTCTAAAATGAACAAAAATAAAAGAAAGGAATGATCGCACGACGTCGTTTTGTTTCCTTAATAGAGTTTTTCTTCTTCTTTCTTTTTTTTTTTTGTAAAAAAATAACAGAAGGAAAATTTATTTATTTATTTATTATTATTATTTTTTTTTTTTTGTATTCGGTGTTTGATTGGAATGAATAAAGAAAAGAAAAGGGATAGACGGCCTTTCATATTGGCTTTGGTTGCCCTAAGTTTTTTGCCTTTTTAATTCACAATAAAGTCTTAACGAATCTCTCTATCAAAATCTTGTTTTATAAATTTTAATATTAAATGTAATTTTTAAAATTTTACACACTCAAAAAGTATACATTTGATTTGTTTTAAATAATTCTTTTTAGTTTTAATTTTAAGAAAAAACATTTACCTTCTCCATAGGTGAATTAATTTATATTTTTCTTTTCATTTCAACAAATTCTCACTAAATAAAAATAATACAATTGCCAAAATTAATGAATAAAGATATAAACGACTAAAATAGAGTCCAAATAGTTAGACACTAATATCTTCCTCTAAAGGTTGTTAGTTTGAAACTTGCTTAGAGCTTCTTTAACAACAATTTTTATTTTAGTTTTCTATTTTAAAAAATCATGTTTTTGCTTCTTTGATAATATATATATATATATATTTTGGTAATATACTTTTAACCATTTTTTATATTATCTAATTTTTAAAAAACATATAAAAAAATGATCAAATCTTAAAAATACTGTTGGAGTAGAAAAAAAATATTTCTTAATCAAAAAACTCAATTTTTACCATTAAAAGTTTAAGAACAAAATCATTATTAAATAGAATTAATTGGTAATTTAACTTTTCGTATTTTACAGTAATTATAAAAATAAGATCGTCTAATTTTAATTTCATTTTGATCTGTCTTTTTCAAATTACATTTCATACTAAACTATACACTAAATTTTAGAATTTCTTAATTTCAAAATATATATATATATATATAATTTGTTGACCTATTATGAAAAGAAATTGAAACAAAAAGTTATAAATTTATAATAGTATTAACAATTCTTCCCAAAAAAAAAAAATATATTAACAATAACAACAATAATAAAAATAATAAAAAAGATTAATAATAATAATAATAATTAGGCAATGAAAGCACACGTGCATACGTAGGAATTACGTATGGTTGAGGTTATACAAATTACAAGGTGCGGTGGCAAATATCAATTTTCTGAACACGAGACCTCAGTTTTTGGGCCCACATTGCTCATATCTACTCCCATGCACCTGGCCGCACCTGATTTTTTTCTTTTAAATCTTTATTTCTTTTTTTTTTTTTTTCTTTTTGAAAAAATGAAATAAAATAGAAAAGAATGATCTCACGTGCGGTGGATACTGGATAGAAGCCAATACATGGCATAATAATAGAATATGCATATTCATTATTCGAACATTCGGGTCATCCATATTAATATGTCACATTCTAAAGTATTAGTCTTGGAAAATAATAAAAAAAAAATCCTTTTTTTTTTGGGGCAACAATTCTCAGCATAATTACAATTTACAACTAAATTCAAGGGTATTTATTGTTTTTTTTTAATGGGTAAATTTTAATTTTTGACCTCAATTTGGAAAGACAAGTCACTTTTATTTTTAACTTTTAAATTTATGAAAGTGGACTTTTTGGCTTGAATTAGTGTTCTGTTAATTTACTGATTAAACTCAACAAAAAGAAATTTAAACTTTAAAAATTTTCAAAATCACTCTTTTACATAAGATTCAAACTTTAACAAATCAATCAAACAAAAGGTAAAATTTGTTATACTTATCATAGTATAAGTTCCAATTTGATGAAATCCACATTTTACCATAAAAATGTCAGTGACAATGGATCTCAACATTAGTATGATATTGTCTACTTTTAAGCATAAGCCTTCGTGACTTTGTTTTTTATTTCACCCAAAAGGCTTCCTATCAATGGAGATATTGTTTCTCACTTATATACTTATGATTTTTCTATTATCTAGTTAATATGAGACTTTGTTTGCATTCTTTACATAAAAAAGAAAAATAATCAAGTTTAAGGATTGAATATGGTTCCTGAAAAGATAGTGACGGTACTAAATAAAACAATAAACTTAGTCAATATAGAATCATTATCATCCAAAATGATAGTAATACAAAAACACTATTACTCTCTCTACCAGATCACTGTTAAACACACACACACACACAAAAACACTTAAACTAATAGGTCGAGTTAAGTTGAATATTTTATTCAAACACCGAACCTCCTACCTTGCTATCCAGTTAAATGACCATTTCACTCAAAAGCAAACTGTTCGGCTGAGATGAACTTAATATTTTTATTCACATCCCTAAAACACTTTGTAGAAACCAATGTTTTTAATAAACAATAGAGAAACGAAAATTAAGTAGAGTTCAACTTAGATAAAAAAAAAAAGACCTAAAGAAAAGAGGTGGCATAAAAGAAAATGATTTTTTTTTTTAATTGGTTTATAAAAAAAAAAAGGGTTTGGGAAATAAAATAGCTTTTGGGCACCGCAAAGTCACGAGGAAGAGGTGGCGGTTGGGGCAACAATGGCATCGTCCTCTTAGACCGTTGGAGACAATCACATGAAAAAAATAATAAATAAAAATTAAAAATGTTAAATTATAAAAAAATGCCCCTCAACTATGAGGTTGGTTTCAATTATATTCTTGAACTTTCAAAATTTTTATTTTAGCCCTCAAACTTTGAAATTTGTTTTAAAACGACCTTTGGAGACATTTTTCGTTAAATCCATGCACGAAAAAATGACATGTTTACATGTGTTTTTATTGTTTTTTTTCTACGTATATGTCAAATATGTTCACATAAGCAACAATATATATAAAAATACGTTATTTTCCATCCATAAATTTAACTAAAAAATGTCTTCAAGAGTTATTTTGAAACAAAATTCAAACTTCGAAGATTAAAATGAAATTTTTAAAAGTTTAGAATATAACTGAAACAAATCTCATAATTCATGGATATTTTTATAATTTAATCAAATAAAAAAAGAAAATAAAAACTTTTTTGAAGCTCAAAGGGAGGGGTAGGATGGTAATTAAAGCCGACTTCATTGATTGGGGGGTGGGAATAGCAATTGTGTGGGTGTGCGTGTATTTTTAATTAAAAAAAATTAATTTTTGGGGTGTGGCTGGAATATATGAGGCGTAAAGTGTATTAGTGTCCTCTATCTTTAACTTTTCCTTTATTAATAAAGTAAGAAAATTTATTATTATTTTTTTAAAAAAAGAGAGGATTAGGAGTTTGTCTCTCTCTCTCTCTCTCTCTCTTTTTCTGTGTAAGTGATCTGTCTTTTAGGGTTTTTGCTCTGTTTTTTTATTTTTTATTTTTTATTTTTTTGGGTTTCTCCCATAAGGATATGTTTGCATGGAATTCTAGAGAGAGATTTACAATTTGGGACCAAAATTCTTCAACTTGTGGGGATGATGGCCCACTTCTTACAATAATCAACTACATTCCATCTCTATGCTCCACTAAGATACAATTTTGATTTTCCTCTTCTTCAAACTCTCTCTCTCTCTCTCTCATTCCAAATTTGTTGGTCTTTTGAAATTTAACAATCCCAATGATTTGGGTCTTCTTTTTTGGCAAATGTATTCATGGGATGAGAGGGATTGAGAATTGAGAGTAGCTATAAGCTTTCATTCAATTAAATTTTTACCCTTTATGAATTATCACTAATATGATAACCTAATTACATAATTTGATGATTCCCTATAGGTTAAAGGATTAAAATTCTTCAATATCTTCAAATAAAGTGAAATTGATTATCTTTTTCTAATCTTACAATACAAACCTCAAATTAACACACAACTTGGTTAACATTAACTATTCATGTAAAATTCAATAAATTAGTAACAAACTAGAACCCTCCAACCTCTACAATCTATTTTCTCTCTCTATATATTAATAAATGACTATAATAATAATAACAATAATAAAGAAGAGTTCAAAGTTGTCTTACATGGATCTAAAAGAGTATTAAAGCAAGTTAATCATTTCATTTTCTTTTCTCCTTCTAGGCTAATGGACAGCAAAAGAATCTTGCAAAGATTTTCTCACACTACAATCTATTGGAATTATTATTATGATCCTAAAAACAATATTAAACTGCCTGCAAATATCAATCGCCTGTGCCCAGAAAACACCAAAATAATAATAAATTCATGCATGCCTATGGATCCACACCAAGGCTGGGGAAGTCACAATTGTAGGAAACTTTGTTTGACATGAAAAGAAGCTCAAAATTTTATTTAAAATTCTGTTTCCAAGTCTTCAAAGCCTGCAAACTGAGATTAAGAAGATAACAGATTTGGATTTGGCAAAAGAGGCAGATTGGTTTAGCTTTGGTTTGTGTTCTTTTGTGAAGGGAACTGCAGATTCTAATGATCAGAGTGTGTGCAGTTTTTGTCCCTCCCGTGCTGCTTTATGCAGTGAGAATGAGCTTTCTTCATTTCTTTAATTCTTTGTCATTTTCTCAATGAAAAGACAGAGATTGGAACAGTTTCCCAGTCTTGACATATCCCCCCCTCCCACTCCCTATTCTTAACCAAAAAAAAAAAAAAAAAAAATTCCAGCTGCAACCTCCAAAGAAGAACATATAATTTCACTAATAACAAACATATGAGGTTTTATATCATTTAAATAGCAGCATAATCAGCTTATTTTATCATCAACGTGACATACAGGCTTCATATTGTCGCCAACATAAAGAGGTCTGCAGTTTTTTTTTAACAACATGAGCATAACTCAACTAGCATAAAATTTGTACTAGTGACTCAGAGGTTTGTCGTTCTAATCCCCCACCCCACATGTCAAAAAAAAAAAAAACATATTGCCGTTACTTTCCTGATCTGTGGGGATTAACAGTAGTAAGAGATATCAACTATAGACTTAAGTTGATTGAAAGGAAATATACATTCTGATACAATTCAATTGAGTCTAATGTTCTATATTCCCTTTTCTTTTATTTTCTTCTTTTAGCTGGTGTGGCGGTGTTAATTGTTCTAATTAGTTTATACTAAAAAGTTAAAAAAAAAAAAAAAAAAAAAAAAAAAAAAAAAAAAAAAAAAACAGTTCTTAATTTTTGAAGTTAATCAGCACTCCAAAGTTGTGAGGCTAGAAAGGTAATGAGTAGAAGAAAAGTACTTGGCTCCATATTAGTGCCTAGGATACCTACTTCTTGATGTGATGTATTTTTATTGGATCATAAATATATAAATATTAGTAGATTCTACAAAGTGAACTACATAAAAAGATACCAGTAAAGAGTCCAGTTGTGTTGAAAAAAATGTAAAAATCTGGTAATCATCTCAACAAATAGAAAGCAAACTTGTGGTCAAATGGAGAAATCTAAAACTGGAAAATGGCAATGAGCCTCTTGGACAGGTGAATCTATCAATAATTAGAGCATAAAAAATTTTATGAAAGGAACAGCCATGGCCGGATTGCATGAGTCTAGACTAGAGCAGACTGAAAATAGTATAATGAGAATACTAGGTAACATAATCTTGGGCTTATGAAAGTTACCTTTCCCGATTCATAATGAGGATAAAATGGTGTGGAGCACACATTACAGCAACCATCTGCTAGTGGTAATAAGAACTAATGAGAAGTAGATAGCATAAACATGCGCATCCAAAGATTCCAAAAATTTCTCCAAAGCTATAATATCAAATAATGTTGTCTAATTTTTTGCCTAGATTATTATTGCCCATAATTAGGCAACCCATATTCACTCAAAAAGTGAGTCCCAAGTGACAGTTCCAAGTGGAATAACTTCTTTTCCCTTGGTTGTTTTTGGTGCTTATTAAGTAAAGAGAAAATGGCATGCAAAAACAAGTCTAGCTGTGAAACAAAAGAAGGAAAAGGGAAAACCCATCATTACAAGTGAAAAATGAACGCAAAAAGACAATCAAATGAAGTCCCTTTACCCCATTCCTTTACCCTACTCACATACAGCTCATATAAATCAGAGGCTTTTTCCTTTCCCATTTTGCTTTCTGATTAAAAACAATGAATAAAATGATAGCCCACTTTAACAGAGACTCCACCTTGGACCCCATATACATGTGAAAATTTTCAATTCAAATTTTACAGATGATGAGGTTTATTATCTTGAGAATATTTGTTAATGTTGTAAAAAGAAATTTTTAGAAGGCTTTAGGTTGTGTGAAATATTTTTCCTTTTTATTTAAAATTGGAAAGAATAAGAGGAACAGATTTTGATCCTATACCCAGAAAAGGGAATTGAGTATCTCATACTCATACACATTCATTTCTTCCCATGGGTAACATAATGTGAGGAATTTCCTATTTTCTAGTCCATGAAGATCATTGATAACTGACCTTCGTTGCTTCGATTCGTTAAATAATAATAATCATGATAATAACGATTACGACAATAAAAATAATAGTGATCATTGATGACTGGGCCTTCATTGATCTACATTATAACTTATTGGAGTTTGTGTGCGTGTAGGGGGAGGGACGATAACCACTAGAGGTTTTCTTTTCAGGATATGCTTCCATGGTCCCTGTTGGTCTGTTCATAGTGCCTGAAATGGTCATGATGAGTCCAAGTTCCAGCATTATATGAAACAGATAGACCTCTTATTGAAGGAAAGTGCCACTTCCTTGAGGCAACTACTATGATAGGCTTATAAAAAACTACATGATTATACGAGTAGAGTGAAGGAATCCCAAGAAAGAATATGGTTTTTGGCATGTTACTATGGAGAGAGAAAAAGCAAAGGAATGAGCATACAAGAGATTAGTTTCTAGGCATACCTTCTTAGGGATTTGTATATATTCCAACAGGCCTTCGGTATCTGTAAGTTATTGGAGAGCTAATTATTCACTAGCATGCCTTGAGATTCACAAAAAAAACATAAAAAATAAAAAATAAAGGTGCTTCTTGACAATTTTAAATCAGAAATACATGAAAATTACAAGTATGAAACGTGTTAAAAGTGAAGGGGAAGAAAAAGAAAAAGGCAAAGACTAACTTTTCTTTTTCTTTTTCTTTATTTTTTAAATTACCCATTCACTGTTAAATGTTATAAAGTTTGGAGAACAAGAACTGTGTCTATATACTACTTGTATATATGAAAATAAGAAATCCTACAACTAAAAATGAAAAGAAAAGAAAAGAAAAGGATGAACGCAATTCTTTTTCCTTTTCTTTTCTGAGAAGTATGGTTCCTCATGCTAATAACGAGCCCAATAGAACCTTTGCAAATTAGCTTCCCTTGAAAAAGAATAGACTATTATGTAGAGTTCTCACCGTTGGCGTCAAGCTTGGCAATAGAAAGTGGCATCTTTGGCAATGTCCCGAAGGGTTCCATCCTAAAACAAGAACTCAAGGCAAGTGCAATAAAACGAGAGGAAAAAAATTTTAACTCCCAAAAGTTAGTTAGAATATCTAACGAATTACCTCTGGATTTTTAATCGACTACCTGAAGAACGTATGGAACCAACATGACATAATACGTCATTTATTTACCATAATTAGGCGCTATTTCATTATACAATACTATTTATAGAAAACTATGAAGTTCCACCAAGATTCTTCTTCAAAATTTCAACAACCTTTTCAGATAGATTCTCGGCAAATGTTCCTAAGAGAGGTTCAAACCCTGTAATAATAACGTCTTTCGTACTTTCACATTTATCTTTGTTCTTGCATTTCACCAACTTGGCAACTGCATTAATTTTCTCTATGATTGAGGGAAGTAACTTGGCTGCTTCATCATACAACTCCAATCCAGATTCATGTAAACTATCTTCATGACAACTCGGGGTAACTAATCTTGAGAAGAACTGGACTGCATTCTCAGCTGCAGCATCCAAACCAAGTAGAACTTCCCTACAACTAGTTTGTTGATCCTGCGATTCACTTGCAACCGGAGACCAGTCACTATTTCCTTCTTTTGTCAGCTTTACTTTTTTTGAGTCTTTTTCACCTGGATAGCTTTCATTTTGTGAAATGTGTGATGACTTTGTGCTTGGCAAGGTCTCTGTTGTTCTTGTAATATCCTGCACAATTGGCAACTCATAACATGAATATTGGTCCAATGAAGTCACTTTCCAACTAAAAGAAGTAAGTTCTGAGAAATGAGAATCTTGATCTGCCCTGGCCCCTTTCACTCTCTCAGAGCCTTCTTTCCATTATTACTGGTTAGAAAAGACATACCAATTCTTGCTCTGCCAAAACCTGACTTAGCGGTTTCTCTGATGGAGAATGATTAGTAGCTTCGTCCACGTAATTCGAAGTTCTACAATCAGAGTCATGAGGCAGCATTTGAAGGAGTCTTTTGGTGCTACCAAGATGTTCCTTCTGCACAACATATTTGGAAGAGTATCTTCTCCTTGCTGATGATTCACTCTTCTGTATAATAAACACCCATCAATTAAATGCCTCTTTTTGGATTAAAAGTAACCAAAATAAAATTATATTATGGAACTGATGAATATGTGCAATCCAGGTTGCTTAAAATTCCTCTTCCCAGCTTCTTTGTGATCAAATTTTATCACTTATCTTTACATCCGTAACATTTATCTGAAAATATCTTCAGCTATGAAGAAATCCTAAATGTTGCTTATAATAGCTCAGGTGATTGATACTTTAGTTTGTCAAAGAAAAGATTCAACTGAAATTCAGGAATAGAAGTCTCAATATACTTGACAATACACCTTCCCTATTTTGGTTGAATTCCCAAACCACAACTTAATTAATGTTACGAATTCAAATTTCCACTAACCTTATATGACATTGACAAACTGCCGAAATGTAGCTTGAATAGATCACCGTCTTCAGACTTAGTGCGGCACGGACTACTATCTCCAGTTGCTTGCTTCTCACTTTTCACATTGCCGGAAAGCAGCTCTTCTATTTCCCCACCATGAACCTTATTCATTCTCGTATCAAATTCACGCTTGCTCATAGGTCCAGAATAATAAAAAGTGGCATTCTTACTGGAAGTCAACTCTCCGCCAATATCTAAATCATTGCTACCTTGACCAGAAGAGCATCCATTATAAGCCGGTAGCTTTGCTGCATCTTGTACTGTAAAGCACATTCCTCATCAGAAAAACGATGAACAAACTTCACTGCAATGACTCATCATAATGGCTAACAGCATACATGTGCAACTATGTATAAGCAGTCTTTCTATTTTCACCAGTGCTGTTAAAGACACCGTCACGTCAAGACCGCAAGAGTTAGCTTGCTTTCAAAACCAAACAAAATACACTAAAGGAGAACAAGTACTCAAACTTGACAAACGTGTGACGGTTTTTATCATGCAAAACATTTAACTAAAGAAGTAATGGGTACCAACATATCATATAGGTGCTGACAATTCTCACAAATAGCTCAGAAGCATTTGAAGTTTTAACAGAAATGACAAACACCACGTCTCCCTTCAACAAACTTTCATTCTGGCAGTTTTCTGGAAATTTTTCTTTCTAGAAAGCATCTATATTAAAAGAAAATAAAAACTTATTTTCCAAAAAAGTTGATCGAGGAAGTAACAGATCAACCATCCCACATACCATCCAATATTAGCGTATTTTTCTACTTTCAAAAATACAATTGCCTCCACTTAGTAACATCATCCATGAATCTCTTGCATGGAAAAAACTTATTACCTTAGAATACAACTCATGTTTCAAAAAGACTCTTGGTTTAGAGTGGGAAACTGGTCCCTATTACCCTCTTTATTGCTCCCGTAAACCAAACTCTGGGCGATGTATAAAAGCAACCACCTTAAGTAATTAAAAGAAACAGGCCCAATGACATGCGAAAGCAAGCTGATCTATAATAAAAAAATTCAGATTGTTAAAATTCATTAAGGTAATAGGTTATAATGCATTTCTCCTAATGGTAGAAAGCTGGAAGTATCTTTTCACACAAACATTTAAGTCACTAACGCCTGAGAGAATGAATTCCCAAAATAGTCTTACACCAATCAAGATTAAACAGAAAAGGGATGTGACCTTACATCTATTAGCGGAAGACACTGATTTTCTGTCCATTACATTCTGAATTTCTGGAGAACTCGGTAGATCTAGACACACGTTATAAATGGAGAGCCAGTGGTTCTCCATGGCAGGGTGGCCACTGGAGGCAGACATGATACTGTAAGCAGGGGGAATAGAATACAAACAGATCCATTTAAAAGTGAAGATGACTCGAAAATTAATACCCATTACCTAAAAGTTTCTTGAGGCACACGAGAACCGCTGGTATTGCTATTGCCAGAAGAGTTTGCGGATAAGCTGCTGATGCTGGAGTTAACAGATCCAAGGGCGTGGCCAGGTCCATTTTCTCGATCATCAACAACCAAAGAACAGCAACTTTTCTGTCCAATTCAGAGAAACAGAAAAATTGAACCGACTGAGCATGACGAGAGGTCAGATTATATATCTATGCGGGGCAGCCAAGAAACCACAAAACCTTGCAAAACTCACAGCGATTTTACATTGGACATGCAATCATACAGATATCAAGTTTGGTTATAGATGGTGAGACGACCATATTGAATCATTAAAAAAAAAAATCATGTTTGGTATACCTATGAATTGAATATGACAATGCCAGAAACTCATTCATGAAAATAGAACTCCAGTAATATGAAATTATTACTTCTGAAAGATTGTATCTCATAATCAAGGACATTATGCACAAATGTTGGAGAGTATGTGCATATCCAATGCATGAAGTACAGATTTGAATTAAGAAGCATTTCTAATTTTTTGATTTTGATATTCGTGAGTGTGCGCACCTCGACTAATCTCATGGGCCAACACCTTACCCTACTACACTTGGTTGCCAGGAAACACATAGGATATTAAAGGTAGGTGGTCATCATAGATTGAACCCATTTCCTCTAAGCCCTTTATTTTTTCCAAGGTCCTTATTGACCACTAGACCAACTCATGATGGTTATCAAGAAGCATTTCTCATATTAGATATTATATTAATATTCATTCCATAGATAAATATATTTCACATCTATTAGAAGTATTGTACATGATGACATTAACATCCTAGATGCTTCATATTGTCAGGAAAAAAAAAACAGAAAAGAAAAAGAAAATCCTGAATGTTGAAGCAAACTGTTAGGTACTCGAACACAGAAAACACACGATAGTAATATATTGCAATATCAAAGAGAAATTACAATATAACAATGGCCTTTCGGGAGGGCTATCTCTCTCCCTAGAGTCTCTCAATGGACAATACCACTAAAATTCTCCTCTCTTCTAAGTCTCTCAATTCTCCTATTTATAACCAAGACTCCCTAACTAATTATTACTTTGTCCTTACTGCTAATCTATTACTATCCCGAGTATACCTCTATTGGTACTCACACAAACAGGCAAGAGATTGGAAGTGGCTCTGGACAGAATAACAACCTGGTGCCTTTAAAATATTCCACCCACCACCCTTTAGTTTAGAAACCTAAAGTATATTCAACAAAAACCACAAGTGCAAGAGAATTTGACCACAAAAATCTAGCATTCACAAAGGGTAAACCAAAAAGACAGGCATTCCTCAGTGATCATTTGAAGCTTTGCAAGCAGATAATCATGAGTGGCAGCTTGTTGGAGTTTATGGTTTCATTAGGTTTAGGGAGACAGATGAGTTATGGGATGTGATGGATGGTCTATTCAGTCTTTGTAGGTCTTTGTTGGTTCTTGAGGTTGCAAAATTTTCCCGGAGAAATCGTCCAGAAGTTTTGCAGGCAGATAATCATGAGTGGCAACTTGTTGGAGTTTATGGTTTCATTAGGTTTAGGGAGAAAGATGAGTTATGGGATGTGATGGATGGTCTATTCAGTCTTTGTAGGTCTTGTTGGTTCATGAGGTTGCAAAATTTTCATTTATCAATGAATTCTAGTTTCTTTTTTAAGAGAGAGAAAACAAAAACAAAACAAGTTCTCATTAAATTGAAATTTGAATAAAAATTACAATATACATACATGCAATCAAACATGCACACTCTTACCATGAAGTCAGATATAAGAATGAAAATGACGCATATTTATCAACTTATCCTTCATGCCAAAATTTGAAAAACAAATTAAAAACAAAACACATACAAATACATGCAAACTTACATCTCTCTCTCTCTCAATGTGTGTGTGTATTACTATTATATACTTACTACCTTCTGCACGTCCAAGGAGTCCACGATTGTATATCAACACATCCATGTTGAATATTTGTCTTTGTGCTTTTCTAGATCTTGCTTACAATAAATAGGTGTAGAAAATTTCCAAAAAAGCAGAGAGAAATCCGGAAAATCATAGGGAAAACTTTTTTTATAAAAGAATTCAAACATATTTAATCCAGCACGTTAGTTACTCACTGTCCTAAGATAACAAGTGGAATGTAAACCAACAAACCAATTAAACATGGCAGAATGTTACTCGACAAGTATTGATGTAAACCATCAAATGCCAATAAATCCTTGGGAATTAAACACGGCAGAATGTTACTCGACAAGTATTGAAGTAAATCCTTAGGAATTCAAGCAACAGAATATATTCAGGAAAACATGGATCTCTCTCTCCTGAATATGTTGAACACCAATATATTTCATAAAAATCCTATTTTCTTATTAAACAAATCATGGCTCCTCTTTATCATGTCATCTGACATCTAACTAAAGACTTTAGAACTCCACATACCTGCAAAGGCGTGGACTCGAGATTTATTTGGGCACTGTCAGAGTTTGTCACTTTATCTTGTGCCCATCTAGGTAGTCTTGAAATGCTAAATCTAAATGTTGCCTCCGGAGTGGCTCCTCCTTGATGAAGCCCTCGAAAACCATCTTGCTTGGAATCTTCTGACTGATAATCACCACCAGAATTGGTTGTATGTAGCTTTTCTTCATCTCCATCCTCTTCTTTAAACAAGATTTTACTAAAAGGCATAGGCTGAGTTATGCTTCCTGGAGACAGTGGAACAGAAGCTTCATTCATTTTCTGATGTATCCTTGAAGATAAAAGTGCAGGAAGTCTCCATACAAAAATACAACCGTCCCCTCCTATCTGTGTCAGTGTGCATAACCAGAGTTAGAAAATTAATCTTAGCATTTCAACACACTAAAATATTTAAATGAATTTATTGTAAGTTAGATCAGTATGTCTAAGAGAGTTTAACTTGCATACAAAGGTGAAAGTTCATACTATAAACTGCTCAAATATGATGGAAGTTCCAATTACACGATATATATGATTGTTCTAAATTAACATCTTTTCAAGGAAAAATTTGAGACTTCCAAGAAGGGCCATGGAGAAACCAATTGGAGTTCTGCCTATGTTGCTTTGTTCCTTATCTGCAGTCAAACCCTTTTCCAGACCCAAAACTAGGAAATAGGAAGAAACCTTGAAATAAATGTTAGACATCCAGTTAAAAGAATTTCAATCTAACATAGAAATTGAGTGATAAAAAAATCTACTGTTGTCAATGCTGAGCCACCAATGTGGTCAAATGGTTCTCAGTACAAAGGCTAAATATTATGTCATTGTCAATACTAATAGGAATTTAGGTTCTTGATTTACAGAGATGTCAAAATAAAATGTCTGGGTTCCTGATTATAATAAGTCAACTGAAACTTGAGGAGAACCTGTACATATATACATGCAAACATAGTTAAAAGTAAGACTTTAGAAATGAAAATTCTTTCAACCATGAAACATGTAAAAAGCTAGCTCAATTAATACATTATTCTATACAATCAAAGTGAAATAATAGGTATGTATAGACATCTTTCGGATATATGTATTCAAGTAAAATAAAAAGATTTTAGTTAAATTACAAATTTCATCGGTATACTTAGCATTCTATCTATTTAGTAGTGAACTTTAAAAAACTTCAATTACATCCTTAGATTTTGAATTATGTTCATTTTTAATCCCAGCCATTAACACCAATTGAAAGAACATTGATGTGGCAATGCATTAGATAAAATTTGGATAAGGTGACATGAGTTCATGATTTTTTGGATGGACTATAAATTATGATGAGGGAGGAGCACATACCAACCATTACACTTGAGTCCTAATTTTAACCCCTGCCCTAACTGCCTGTACCAAATCTTATTCAGCCACATTGTCTTTGTTCATTCATTTGTAATCCATCCAATGAGTTGTCAAATATCACCTCATCAAGATTTTATCTAATGGAGAGTCATATCAACATTGTGTCAACTGTTGTGAATGGCAAGGACTAAAGATAAACACAGTTTAAAGCATAGAGACAGAACTGGAACTTCTTAAATTTTAAGGACTAGGTAGACACAAGGAATGGAATTTGTAATTTAACCAAAGATTATTAGCATCCTTACATAATTTGAACTTTAACTTAAGGATAAAAGTTATTTTTTAGTTCAATATTAATTTTGACGACAAAGGTAAAATGATAAATAATAAATTCTGTTCCTTTTTTTTTTTGGTATGATTAGAAGTTTTTTTTTTTTTTATTTTTGCCTTGTATTTTTTTGTATTTTGACGACAAACGTTTCTCTAATGTTTCACAGTATTGAATGTGACACTGAAATTTCAGCAGTATCTACATGGAATGGGGAAAAAGTTTCTTCCTCCCCAACTCAATCATAAGTATCAGGTAACTCCAAAGATCCTTTGGAAATTTCGGCAACTATTGTTCATCCTGCCTATGGTTCAAATCAAAACTAAAATGAGAACTTAAAAGGTTTAATAGAAAAAGTAGTCGGAGTCAAATGTTGAATCAAAATCATGTAAAATAGGTTTTCTAGAATAAGTAGCACAAAGCCAAAAAGAAGATGAAACTTACAGAAATAATGCGTTTGCAGTCGGGTGTGAAAATAACACCAGTAATAACTTCACCGTGCCCCATTCCCTGTACAACCATTTCCCCAGTAATGAAATCATGCATACATATAGACTTGTTCGAATAGGAGCAAACAAGGTAACTGCAACTTGGATCCATTGCCACCTGTACACGATTTTAAGTTCAGCAGAACACCAAGATGAAAATCTGATGAACATCAATTAACTCACTTTTATTGGTTCTCCAAAATCTTTCTCTTGCCTGAAAGATCTTATTAGCTTCCCTGAAGCAACATCAAATGTATTGATCTTCTTATCCTACATGTTGGATAACTAACAGAGTTATTCTAGTCTATAGAAATGGTATTTGATGACTATGAGAAATTCTTGCTGCACATCAAGTTATCTAATTAACGGATAATCTGAACATCAAGCACTGATCAGCCATTACATGGATTTATCGAGTAGAATCGTTTGCAACTACCAATGATATGTAACATGCATACCTGCCCAACTGTGACAACAACATCTGTTTTAGGATCTATAGCCATATCGTAGACAGTACCCTGGGATGCCATTTGGTGATGACTGCGGGAAATCATATGACCACTATCTGTTGTGGTGAAATCTCGGAAAATCAAAGACCTGCATGCAAGGGTCAGTTAAAGATGGCCGATGAATGCAGTTTAGTTTTGTACTTCCGTTGGCTCATGAGTCAAGTTGATAATCTATATTCTATCATGGAGAAGATATAAGAAAAGTTTTCTTAAAGAATGAACCATTAAACACTAAACATACTAGAGTATGTGGCCACAGCCTACATGGATAGAGATTCTTTGGCAAGAAATTTTGTTAGTTGTTTCACATCATGAACCCCCAAGAACTCATTTAGACAGTCTAGTTCATTCGCTCAAGTCATGTTAAATAAAGACGTAGTCTAGGATTGAAATTCTCCAAGACTGGGCAAAGAAATGAGAAACCTGTGTTCAGTATCAAAGGCTATAAATACAAAGGCTTAATATTTTTCTTATAGAGGCTGCCATCTAACCAAGAATTCATTAACTAAGCAACTAAAGCAGTGATAGGATTGTTATTAGTGGCTAGCCATTAGTAAGGGAGTCGGTTAGATTAGTGATTATAATAGTAGAGGAGGGCTCTCAAATTTTATCCCCATTCTTTGAAATATTTTCTTTATTTTAGTACAAGTATCAATTTGGTACTATCAAGCATCCAACTAATGAACCAAAAAGTCAACAGCAAGTGCAGAGGTTCAGTAAACAACTAGTAGCAAGTTATAACAATAAGCTTCCTACATCAAATAAGTAATGTGCCCACAAAGTAAAACTTTTCGTTTATACCTGTCAGCACTGCAGCTTATAATTTTGTGTCCATTGCAACTGATCTTTACCGAAGTTACAGCTGCTGAATGATCAACAATACTATCAGTGAGTTCAAAATTCCTGACACGAAAAAAAGTAGCATTAAGAGTACAGATCAAAAGGTAGGAATATCAATAAAAGAAATTGTACCTTTCAATATCATAAAGATGGATAATTCGATCTCGACTTGCTGAAGCCAGGTAGAAATGACTTTGCATAACTTCTTTAGATATAGCATCATTTCTACTCAACGAGCTAAAGCTTAATGATAGGACCTCTGCATCATGAGCACCCTACAAGAATGAAAAATATTTCTTATCGAATTCATAAAGAACATGGTCGCCTGCCATTTAAGTAGTACATTTGGAGTTCTTTCTACGAACTTCTTTCACTAAAGAAATCAACTAATCACAGTTCCAATGGCTCGCCTGAAGACATGTATAATCAGAAGTTAGCAGGTTAAATATGTGAATGTTTCCATCACAATCACCAGCGGCAAGGAATTTTCCATCTGAACTCGCTGCCAGAGAACGAAAGCCTTGATTGTTAAAACCAGCCTCCACAGTCTCACGTTCAAATATCCCAGCACTTTCTGTTACCAATAACCCAATTAAAATAATATAATAATTAATTTGTGACAAGCTTGAGCCTTGACTTAGTATTTAGAAATACACAAATTAAAAAATCGAGTATACAATTAATGTTTAATAATCTTTAAATTTTCTTTTATACATTTGTTAAGTGTTTATAGAGGGTTAAAAATTGAATCTACCTAAGCGTCTAGTGCTCGCTTGTCGAACTTGATTGTCCATTGCATCTTCTAAATTAGGTTGCAAAGCTAGATCCCACAACCTAATAGTACCATCTGCTGAGCATGTTGCAAAAGACATTCCTCCTGAACAACCTCTAGCAACACAAGCAAGAGACGGGTCGTGCATGTTTTCACAACAAAGAACCTTGATATCCCATATGCAAGCAGAATGTGAAACTAGCACACAAGACCTGGTAGCCTGAGAAAATGTACAAAAAAATATGAAGGAATGAAAGAAGCTCCAACAGTACTATGGAACTATACAATATAATTAACAACCATAATTTCAAGTCCCAATGTAATGATTAATAAGTACCTGCTTCACGTCATGGATATCCCATACGTTAAGATAGTGATCTCCATAAATAACCACTACAAAGCAGAATCATTAATATTCAAACAAAAGCAGTATTCCATTATTCCGAAGTCATTGCTTAAATGCTCACCAAGCTTTTCTGAGGTTGAAAAATAACATGCAACTGCATCAGGAAGGACAGGTAAGTTTCGTATAACATTTCCATCATCTTTCATGGGATAACCAATATTGCTTTCCCCGTTGAATTGCTTGGATCTTGAATAGACTAAACTTCCACCATATTGAAGACTCTCGGCATCAAAAATCTGTACTATTCCGTTGCTGCATGCACAAGCAACTAACTTGCTAGATGCAGATACAGCGAAACTTTTATCGACCTGTTGAATATCATGCTTTAAAAGAGTTAGAAGATGTGAGTTAAAAAATGCATCCAAAATACATTTTTTCCTTCAGATGTTAACCTCAAGAACCTTGTATTTATCACATACATTTGATTCATAGATGCACGAGCAACTTTTGTGCAGGTGTCTATTTCAATACCCTATCATATTGCTATGGTATATAGCCATAAAATTTCCGTTGTTACTATGCAGTCATCATCCGGAATTTTGTTTGTCAAAATGCAAGTTGTTTTACCTAACCAGTGAGAAACATTTGACTCCCCAATGTTTGACAAAAGAAATTAACAAAGGCGGGTTCTGATAGAAACGGAAGCTACTACTTTGTTGAACCCAAATCATGCATGTAATTGGGGGAATCCTTGGTCCTCCCCTGGCAATTGAGCACATTAGCTCCCGAAAGTAAGTTCTCTTGTAATGTTGAAAGAAAATTGCAACTCCTCAAAAGTAATCTCACCCTTTCCATTTTGAATATAAATAGCTAGCTGAAATCTTTAAGATAAGATGCAGAAGCCACATGTACCTTTTTTTTTTTTTGAATAATCACATTTACCTTTAAACGTACTGACTTTGTCACCGAAAATCCAGAGTTCACTAGGCAAAGGACACCTATAGATGAAAGAATTGAACTAGAATGAAGCTAGGCTCAGAAACTTCAATCAAAGTATATATATGTGATATGGAGAAAAACCAACCTGATTCAGTTAATGCATACATCGGAAAGACTTCACCTGAGTTACCGTCTGCCAACAAGCCAGAGGTGATAGAAACAAATGAACTTCCTTGATGTGGACCAAGATTAACAGGTTTTCCGTGCAAGGACAGTGAACTTGTCCCTAAATTAAATTGGGTCCTAGGGGATGTAATTGTCCAGAACTTCAAGTGCTTCTTCCCAGCAGTTAAAATGGATTTGGAATCTGATGAGAAGGAAACAGATGAGATGGCCGTACAAGATGAACTTGCTTTGAGCTTTGTTAGCAACATTGTACTCCGCCAGTCCCAAATATATATGTATCCCCCAACAGACACTAGATATTTCCCTGGCATAAATAAAGAACAGCGAATTATTTATGATGGAAAAAGGAAAAGTGAATAAGTAGCAGCAGAGCCGAAACCAAAGTAATTTATAACTACCATCAGGTGAAAAGGCAAGGCACGCAACACCATAAAGATGACCTTTCAGTTCCGATAGAAAGACCATGCCAGCTAAATCCCACACAAATACTGCAGGTTGAGGCCCTGACTGCAAAACCAAAATATAACATGGGTTGAAAAAATTTTAACAAGCTAGTCATCTGACCTTTCACCATTGCAACTGCGAACAGATAGCCCATGATCTAGCTTTTGATGATTTTTATAAATATATATGAATGAAACCGTCATCGTCGCAGACAAATTTCTTAATCTAACTTTCTAAGAATGTGGACGCACATCATAATCCAGTAAATGAAAATTGGTGGTTATTTGATGTTGCATACTGGTGCTAACTGCTTGAGCACTAAATATAAAGTGAGTTGGTGACAGAAACACCAAATCCCCAGGATGCACATCAATTATGTCGAGAAAAAACATAAACAGCTAGCGTGTATAGATACATCGAAATTTTAAAGCAGATAAAATGATTTAGCAAAGTAGAACTAATCAGTCGAATAAATTAATATGCCACGGCATTTGTCTGGAACGAACCAGAATATACGATACCTCAACATCAACGTTATCTCAACAATCATGTCCAGTTCAATCCGTAAAATTGCAAAAAAAAAAAAAAAAATGGACAATAAGGAAAAAGAATTCACCTCTCCAGCAGCCACAAAGCGGCCATCCTGGGACATTGCCACACAGCTCAGAGGTTTGCACAACCGATGAGGAACCACGAGGTGGGATTGCGTACCAGAGTCAACATTGTACACCACCACAACGCATCCGGCCAAATAGACACAGCTTGAAGAATTGACGTTGGAAGCCAATCCATTGTTGTTCTTTGTAGTCGTACCGATAACTTCTTCCAATACAAGCTGCCGGAGACATCAAAAATAAAAGAAACGCAAAAAAAGATGAATCGTGATAGCGAAGGATCGAAACTAATTGCCTTAAACAGAAAATTGAAACAACAAACAGTGGTGAAGAGATTGATACCTTTGAAGATGAATCGGTTTTCTTGAGCTTGCGATTCGGTTTCATATCAAAGGAAGAGAAAGAGAGAAGAAAATGGCACAGGAAGTAGAGAAGAGTTGCTTAGCTGTGAACGATCGGCTTCGAGAATGGCATGGAGATTTTTGCAGTGAGCAATGTTCTCGAGTAGGAAATTTGTGAAAATATTAGGGACTGGAATGGATGGACGAACGGCGGGAAATTTGCACAAATTAAAATAATAATAATGATAAGAGTTTAAAAAAAGGTCAATAAATACGTGGACCAGTGGGTCCCGCTTCTTTGGTTTTGCCGTTTCATTGTGTTCGAGGGTTTTTAATAGGATTTTTAAAAAATGATCAAGAAATACGTGTATATTATCATTTTTCAAACTTCTTTTTAAAATATATTGATTTTGAAATTTATTTAATAATGTTGAGTTTAAATTAGGTAGATGCAATATATTTATCTTAAGAGTGTCGAGGAATGTTTTTTTTTAAGATGTTCATCGTTAAATTTGGACAACCAGAACTCACCTGACTTTTATTGTCACACCACCTCCGATGTTTAAGTAAGCAAGGAGAAAGATGGGAAGCAAGAGAGCAAGATTGAGAGGAGAGTTTAGGGAATGAGTTTCGGGATCCTTTCTTCGGTGACGAAGAAAGGTTTAAATACATGTTCTTACCTTAGGGTTTCTCGGCTTTCGAAGATGATTCGGGCTGAACCAGGTGGAATCGGAGTGTCCAAGGGCACCAGGGACCAAATGGAGGCGGAAGGACTCGTCCAGCGCAAGCAGGCTGAGGGACCGAGGCCGAGCAGGGGGTTGGGCCAAGGCCCAATCCCTCCGGCCTTAGCCCGACCCTCTGGCCCGTTTTCTCCTCCGGGGTCCATTCTCTAATCGTGTCTTCGAGCTCGTGTCGTGTTGCCTACATCTACTCCTTGAATTCCGGAGTGGTCAGAATTACCTATAACAAAAGAGATTGGTTTGAACAAAAAAAAATACCTCATTGGAAGTTGTCTCTAGAGATGGCTTCTATGCAATTATTTTTAAAATCTCTATGGCATTAAGATGACAAGTTGGGAGCGTGATACTAATGAACATAGTTTAATTGACATAAAGCTTGTATTAATAATCAAGAGGTTTGTGGTTCAAATCCACTACTCCCATATGTAGTAAAAAAAAAAAAAAAAAAAAAAAAAATTGGAAATGCCACCTTATGCTATAAAAAAGGTTTTGAAAATAAATATGTATGTCTTTGCATATGAAAGCGTTTTGCCACATCATTTTCAAACGAATATTTTCATGACATGGGCTAAAATCATTTATCAAGAGGAGCTCATGTGATCTTGCTAAAAACTATAATATTCTAAAATAAGTTTTAAAAATTGATTAAAAAAAAATAAGTTTTAAAAATAATAACATTAAAAAAAAAAAGTTTTAAAGTGTTTTTCTATATAAAAAGAATCTAGTGTGTAAGGGATATTTATATTGTTTCTAAAAAACAACACATCACAAATTAGTGCAGATCTGAACTTAGTTTTAGTTATAAATGTTTTTAACTTCATGTTTATCAAAGATGTTTTCTATTAAAGTATATTCAAGGGAAAAATACACTTTTAGTCATTGAGATATGGGTTAGGTTTCATTTTAGTCTCTGAGTTTTCAAACTCGACAATTTAGTCCTAAGGTTTGGATTTCGTTTCATTTTAGTCCCTCTATCCATTTTTCTATTAAAAACTAACGGCTTGCTGTCATGACACTATTTTTTTTATTAAAAAAATTATTTTTAATTTTTTTAAAAAATAAAAAATATTATTATTTTGTAATTTTTATTTCCTCCCTCTCTTTTCTTCTTCTCTTCTTTCTTCTTCAAGAATACCGACTTTTCTTCTTCAAGCACACCAGCCGGCGCCCAAAGACCTTTTTTTTTGTTCCTCTTTCTTTCTTCGTCTTTATTTCTCTCTCCTTCACCATCTCATTCTCTCTCACCGTCCCTCTCTTTCTCTCCCTCACCATTCCTCTCTCGTCGGAGATATGGGGTGTACGTGGACTGAAAATGACAAGGTCTTTCGATCTAGACGTGCATGGACTAGAACAGTCTGGACGTCTCCCTCACCATTCCTCTCTCGTCGGAGATATGGGGCGTGCGTGGACTGAACATGACAAGGTCTTTCGATCTAGACGTGCATGGACTGGAACAGTCTGGACGTGGACTAAATCGTGGCGAAATCCAGATCTCCCACGTGCGTGGGTGGCGAAAGGGACGACAAGATCCAGATCTCCGATGTGCGTGGGCGACAAGAGGAATGGTGAGATCTCCGACGTGCGTGGAGAGCTTGCTGGCGAGAGGGATGGTGAAGGAGAGAGAAAGAAGAAGCAAGAAAGAGAGGGACAATGAGAGAAGGAGATGGTGGGAGAGAGAAAGAAAGAAGAAGAAAGAGAAAAAAAAGTTGTCGGTCGCAGGGCGGTGTGCTCGAAGAAGAAGAAAAAGAGCCGGTGTGTTGAAGAAAAAGAAGAGGGAGGAAGGAAAAAAATATAATAATTTTATTATTATTTTAATATTTTTTTTAAAAAATGAAAAAAAATATTTTTTAATAAAAAAAAATAGGTGTCACATTAGCGGTCTGTTAAAATCTAACAAAAAAATGGATGGAGGGACTAAAATGAAATGAAATCTCAGGGACTAAATTGTCGAGTTTGAAAACTTAGAAACCAAAATGAAACCTAACCCAAACGTCAGGGACTAAAAGTGTATTTCTTGTTAAAGAACACCAAAATCATTACTAAACAGTGGCTTTCCTCAATAAATGTTGATTAAGAATTTGTCCAATGAAGTTTAATGAGAGCTTCCTTCAACCTTGGAGGGCTGAAGGGAGAATCTATGGTGTTAAAGACCAGAATTTTCAATCATCCACGTTTTGGGATTCAAACAACAATAAGAAGATTTATCCCAAAAAAAAAAAAAAAAAGAGCATAGAACAGGAGAAGAGACAGTTCTGTATAAATATCAATTTATCACCTACTTCAATCCCTTCGATTTCGAAAACGACATGATCTTGCAACACTTTCCGATTGTCTAGCTTTCACATATATGTTCATAAGAAACCCCACCACTCCATCAAAAATTCCAATCCAACTCGGGTTCAACATGTCTGTAGATTAGATGAACAATCAACTCCAAACACATGTATTACAAAAATTTGTGCATCGTCCAGCTCTCGGTTCAGGGATACCTTGTTCATTCATGTTAATCTGTCTCTGCATTTCGTATGGGGCTATGATCATAGGTTAGTGTTCCGGGAAAATGATGGTAGCGGCACGGGCTCTTGCGGACGAAGGATCATGAGCACACCAAACATTCCAAGCATCGGGAGGACGAGTAGCCACTTCAGGAGCTTATAATAATACATGTGGAATGTGAGGGAGAACTCATCCGAAAAATAGAGTCCATTCTTGTCAACCATCTCCACCAAAACAGTGCCTGTAGTCCTAACACTGACGGTTGGAAGTTTAATCCGATGTTTGCCTGGTTCTTTGAAGACCTGGTTTTGTTTTATTTTCCTCTCGCCCTGGTAATTGCCAGGAACCATCAAGGTTGTCTGCAAGTTTTAACACAACATTCAGATCAAAATCACAATCCCGAAGAGAGTGACTATATTCTCAAAGAATAACTGCAAATCTAGAAAATAAAAGCATAGAGGTTAGAGCGAATTACAGTGACGTTATATGGTGCTTGAGTCCCAGACGGGTTTCTGTACCGGTCTACAATCTCAATCTCCACCCAGAAGTTCTTGCCTTCCTCATCACGGAAAGTTCTAGATGAATGCGAAATGAAAATACCTTGACGGTTGTGCCGGACTGCAACGTTGTTTCTTCCTTGATTAGTTGATCTCCATGCCTAAATTAAAAGAAGTAATATCAAGTCTATGTGGGAGATTGAGAAAGGAATTCAGCAAAGCAGCTTCAGATCATCATACCTTGAGAGGATGATGAGGAGAAGGGGTTGAAAAGCAGAAAACATTTCCATTCATGGTTGTGACAATAAGATCAAGATCATCTCCACCATCAACATTGTCAGCCAGGACCATACTATATCTGTAACGGAAGAAAGTATGGTTAGTGAACTCTAATCAAGGGAGAGCAAAAAGAATATTTAGATGTTCACGACGAAAATAGATTTTAGAGAACATCTTACGAAGTCTCGCCAATGTCAATAACATCAGCACATGATGTAGGTCCATCAATGAGATACAGATACCCATCGAATGATGATGTGACTAGAGTAAGTCCCTTCTTTTTGTCATCACGTTTGTTCAGATCAACGAGAAGAACTTGATTCATCACTCTTCCATGGGTTCTATAGGGGTAAGGACGAACAAATGACCCATCCTTGCCACTGAGAACATATATATTTCCTGATACTGTCGGCACCACCACATCAGTATGACCGTCCCCATCAACATCGCCAATGGATGGACCCTGAGAAAATAAGCTTATGCATCAAAACATGCTAGATAAATACTGGCCTATAAAGAAAATATCAGATACTTCGTAACAAACAGAGATCTCCAGGATTTTATCTATATCAGTAACAGAGAGATCACATCAGCAAGCCTCTACTTAAATCACAAAGTCTGCAAATTACTAAACGGACACAGAAATCCAGATAACCCAGTATAAGATTCACTTCACAAAGATCTCTCTCTCTCTCTATGTGGCAACAGGATCTGTTATTATCATTTTTTTTCTCTTTCTCTCTCTTCAGCGCTTTCTATTCTCTCAACTACAGCAATGCAATAATACAAGCACTATTGTGAACTACGTCACTTCCTAACATAAATTTTGATATGAGCATTTGCAGAGAGGTGTTCATCTCAATACCATACTCAATACACAAGCCATTTATCTCAATTTAGTTTCCCCAAACAGTCCGCACTCAGCAGTAAAGCCCATGCCTCATGAACCTGGGATAGATCGCATGGCTGAAAAAAGCCAATGTGCCAATCATTGACTGAAACAGAGCTCCAACTCAAAGAAAAAAAACAGAAACATAAGGATTAACAGATGAAATGAATTCCTTCATTTACTAATTCAAATTAAAAGAATTTCATCATCTGAAAAGTTGGACATGAAAGTAACTCGGATTATAGCAGCAAATTTTATAACTGTAATTCAGTGAAAAATGCATGTCAGATCCAAACACTACTCGTTCCTAACTCTATTTTCCTAAATGAACGTCACCTCAAGCTAGTGGAACAAAAGACATAACTCTCAACACATCTCTAATCATTCTCCTTTATTTCACAAAAAAGAACATTTTGATAAAGCGTTAGCCTACAAGTTGATGCATAATTTAAGCTAGGTCATGCATGAATGTGGCACCAGCAGCTTGACATGGACAACCTTTCATGCAGATAGTAACTAACAAGAAACGGAAGGTGGTTCACCTGTGGTATGAGGCTCTTTAGATTCTTTTCCCAAATTTCTTGACCTTGAGCAGTCCAGGCAGCAACATTTCCATGTGTATCGGTAGTCACAAGTTCAATTTTTCCATCATCATTGATATCAGCTGCAACAACAGCTCCCTGAATATCAGCCATTTCAAGAGGAAATTTTTCTCTCACATTGCCTGCACACAATAACAACCAAGATTCAAATTTTAGGAAATTAGGAAGAACGATTACATGCAAAAGGTTGCAATTTCAAGAATGAGTGAACAAATTTCATCATTGGCAACTAAGAGAGAATCAGCAACAGCAAGGCCATGGGCCCCACCTGCAAGAACGAGCCAACAAATTTAATGATTGGCTACTTGATGTAGGATCTATTAAAGATTTTACTGTGTATGGTAAATCATTTACCTTTTCGTTTATTTAAAGCTTTTACCTTATAGTAAAAGGCTTTCACTGCTGTAAATTAGTTAGTTAGAGTGAATTAGTTATTTTCCAGCCTATATATATGGCTGTGATATTAAGTTTCTGCATTGAATGAATAAGATTTGAGGTATTTCATTACTTGTGTGCATCAAATTGGTATCAGAGCAGCCCGATCCAAGGCTTGAATTTTTTTTCGAAATTGGATCACCCACCTTTCCTCATGGACGCGGAAGCCTCCACCAACATCAATGACCGCCGACTGCAACGGGTGGAAACATCCATTGCAGAAATCAATCAAAATCTAGCCACACTTTCTAGGGCTATTGAGCAAATTAACCAACAACTTGCTGCCCTCTCCACTGCCCAACCAGCCGCTAATCCACCAGCCTTTCCAGAACTTCCAGCACCCAATAGAAGGCAAGAACCAGCAACAAACAGAAGGCAAGAACCAGCACCTAACAGAAGGCAAGAACCACAAATTTTGGCCCAACTTCCAAATGCCTTTATTCCCGGTTTTATGGCCCAAGATTCAGAGTCTTCCGATGACGATGGCATCCAAGAATTTCAAGAAAGACATCCAAGAAGACTCAATCGTGAAAATTACTACCAAGATACCCCGGAAATTCGAATGAAGATTGATCTCCCAAGCTTCAATGGTCGAATGGATGTGGAAAGATTTCTTGATTGGGTAAAAAACGTTGAACATTTTTTTGAATATGCCAATACACCCGAGGACAAGAAGGTTAAACTCGTGGCCTTCAAACTTCAAAGCGGGGCCTCGGCATGGTGGGATCAACTACAAACAAACCGAAGGTATTATGGAAAACAACCGATCAAGAGTTGGCCCAAAATGCTCCGGCTTATGAAGAAAAGATTCCTACCACTCAACTATCAACAAATCCTCTACAATCAATATCAACAATGTCGACAAGGGGATCGATCAATTCTTGACTACACCGAGGAAATTCATCGCTTGGGTGCAAGAAACAACCTACCCGAGAATGAACAACAACAAATTTCAAGATTTGTCAATGGCTTACGGGAAGACATCAAGGAAATAGTAAATCTCCATCCATTAGCCTACCTAGCGGATGCCATAACTTTGGCTACTAAAGTTGAACAAAAGGAAGATCCAAAGCCCACCAAAACTTATCAAAGAAGGAACACATGGGAGAAACAACAAACAAGTTCAAGAAGACAAGATCTTGATAACAATAAAATTTTCCAGCAAGGATCTTCTTCATCTAACACTCACCAAACAAAGAAGGATGATCAATCTACAAAGGGAGTAGTTACAAACAAAGGTTTGGACACTTCTAATCCTAAAAAGATTACTAATCCTTACAATCGTCCAACTCTTGGCAAGTGTTTTAGGTGTGGGCAGCAAGGACATTTGTCCAACGAGTGTCCCCAACGAAGAACTTTAACCATCAATGAAGGAGGAACAAATCTTGATGATCAAGAATCGGATTATTCAGAGGATGACACACAAATTGCAGCCCCAAATGATGGAGATCAACTTTCTTGCATCCTCCAAAAAGTCTTGCTCGCACCCAAAACCGAGAGGGACCCTCAACGACACACTCTCTTCAGAACTCGTTGCACTATAAACGGTAAGGTGTGCCAGGTAATAATTGATAGTGGTAGTACTGAAAATATCGTTTCAAAAAAATTAGTTACGGCCCTAAAACTAAAAACCGAACAACACCCTAATCCATACAAAGTTAGTTGGATAAAAAAAGGTGGTGAAGCAAATGTGCATGAAATTTGTTCTATACCATTGTCTATAGGAAATTTTTATAAAGATCAAATTGTTTGCGATGTTATAGATATGGATGTGTGTCATATTTTACTTGGTAGGCCTTGGCAATATGATAACCAAACAATCCATAAAGGTAGGGATAACACCTATGAGTTTATGTGGATGGGAAAACGGGTAGTTCTTTTACCTTTAGGGAAAGGTGAGGGTAAGAAACCAACCACAAACTCCCAATTATTCACCTTAGTTCATAGAAAAGATTTCCCTAAAAATACACAACCTTTAGTAGCCTTTGTAGTAAAAAAAGATTGCTTTTCAGAAAATCCAGCATCTATACATCCTGAAATTGCCCAATTACTGTCCAAATTTCCCACCCTTGCTGCAGAACCCAATGAACTTCCCCCACTCCGCAACATTCAACACCAAATAGACCTCATTCCCGGTAGCACTTTACCCCATTTAGCACACTATCGCATGAGCCCTAAAGAATATGCTATTCTCCATGACCAAATCCAAGAATTACTAAACAAAGGCCATATTCAACCAAGCTTAAGTCCATGTGCTGTTCCAGCACTTCTAGCTCCCAAAAAGGATGGTTCTTGGCGGTTGTGTGTCGATAGTCGTGCTATAAATAAGATTACAATTAAATACTGTTTCCCTATTCCTCGCCTTAGTGATCTTTTGGACCAATTAGGAGGTGCCTCTATCTTTTACAAAGTTGATCTTAAAAGTGGATACCACCAAATTCGCATAAAACCGGGTGATGAATGGAAAACGGCATTTAAAACCAACGAGGGTCTTTTTGAATGGCTCGTTATGCCCTTTGGATTGTCAAATGCTCCTAGTACTTTTATGCGTCTTATGAATCAAGTCTTACAACCATATTTGAACAAATTTGTCGTTGTTTATTTTGATGACATCCTTATTTATAGTCATTCTCATGATGAACATATCACCCATATATCTCTTATCTTTTCTCTCTTACTTGAAAATAAGCTATTTATAAATCTTAAAAAGTGCAGTTTTTTACAATCTCAAATCTCATTTTTGGGTTTCCTCATTAGCAAAGATGGTATCTCAGTTGTTCCTAGGAAAATTGAAGCAATCAAGGATTGGCCCACTCCTAAACATGTTCGTGATGTCCAATGCTTCCTTGGTTTGGCATCATTTTACAGAAAATTCATTAAAAATTTCAGCTCCATTGCTGCCCCCCTAACTAATTGCCTTAAAAAAGGGAGTTTTTTTTGGGAAACCGAGCAAATACACAGTTTTCAAGAACTGAAACAGCACCTAGCTTCAGCTCCCGTGCTTGCCCTTCCAGATTTTTCAAAACCATTTGAGGTAATGGTAGATGCTTTGGGTATAGGTATTGGGGTTGTTTTATCCCAAGATGGCCACCCAATTGAGTTCTTTAGTGAGAAACTAAGTTGTGCACGCCAAAAATGGTCAACCTATGAGCAAGAATTGTATTCTCTTGTTCGAGCGTTAAAAACTTGGGAACATTATCTAATTGGGAAAGAATTTATATTACTTACTGACCATTTTTCTTTGAAATTTTTACAATCCCAAAAGCACATTAGCCGCATGCATGCTAGATGGTTGCAGTTTCGATGCCTTAAGTCGAAAAGGTTCTCTTCTAACCCTTTTGCAATCTGAAATTATTGCTTTTGACCATCTAAAAGACTTGTATGAGTTAGATGTTGATTTCGGTGATACTTGGTACAAATGCACCCACCATATTCCTTGCAATGATTTTCATATACTTGATGGCTTTCTTTTTAATGGTAATAATCTTTGTATACCTCACACTTCTCTACGAGAATCTTTAATTAAGGAAACACATGGTGGTGGGCTTGCGGGTCATTTTGGCCGTGATAAAACTTTTACTTTGCTAAATGAACGATTTTTTTGGCCTCAATTAAAAAAGGATGTTTCTAACTTTGTTAAACGATGTTATGTTTGCCAAACCTCAAAAGGATCTAGTCAAAACACAGGACTCTATACCCCTTTACCCATACCTAATTCAATTTGGGAGGATCTTTCTATGGATTTTGTGTTAGGGCTTCCACGAACACAACGAGGTAATGATTCGGTGTTGGTTGTTGATCGTTTTAGTAAAATGGCACATTTTTTGGCTTGTAAAAAGACTACTGATGCTTTGAATGTAGCTAATTTGTTTTTTAAAGAAATTGTTCGCCTCCATGGAATTCCAAAAACTATTGTTTCTGATAGAGATGTTAAGTTTATGAGTTTCTTTTGGAAGTCTTTGTGGAAAAAGTTTGGCACAGGATTACTTTTTAGCTCTTCAAGTCATCCTCAAACGGACGGCCAAACGGAGGTAACCAATCGCACTTTGGGGAACTTACTACGTTGTCTTAGTGGTGATAAACCACGTCAATGGGATCTTGCTTTGGCTCAAGCGGAGTTTGCCTTCAATCATATGGCCAATAGATCGACGGGGAAGTCACCATTTGAAATAGTTTACACTAAACTCCCTAGGCTAACTATAGATCTTTCTAATATCCCTTCTAATGTTGATCTTAGTGCGGAAGCGGATGTCATGGCCAATCGAATTCAGCAACTACATGAAGAAGTTCGCCGCCATCTTGAGGAGTCTAACACCAAGTACAAGCACAATGCGGATTTGCATCGTCGATCACAATCTTTTGAAATTGGAGACTTAGTTATGGTCCACTTGCGCAAGAATCGCCTTTCTCGTGGCCTTCATACCAAGCTTACCAACAAGAAGATTGGACCTTTTCCTATTTTGGATAAGTTTGGAGATAACGCATACAAGATTGACTTGCCCCCATCTATGCGCATCAGTTCCACCTTTAATGTGTCGGACATCTATGCCTACCATGCCCCAGATCAATTTTCTTTGGCCGATTAAACTCGCGGTCGAGTTTTATTTGGGTAGGAGGGGTTTGATGTAGGATCTATTAAAGATTTTACTGTGTATGGTAAATCATTTACCTTTTCATTTATTTAAAGCTTTTACCTTATAGTAAAAGGCTTTCACTGCTGTAAATTAGTTAGTTAGAGTGAATTAGTTATTTTTCAGCCTATATATATGGTTGTGATATTAAGTTTCTGCATTGAATGAATAAGATTTGAGGTATTTCATTACTTGTGTGCATCACTACTAAGAGAAAAACAGCAAGGCCAGGGGCCCATAACAGAAAGAATGAACTGAACCATTAGTATACTATTCGAGAGGTAAGTGCTATCTCCTAAAAAGTAGGAAGAAGAAGATTGTGCAGTAAGAGCCTGCAGGGAGTTGTAACCACACTCATTAAGTCATCACTTTTGAAGTAAGGTTGTGCGGTAAGAACAAAGAGCACACAGCTCAAAGAAAGTATGTTTCCACAAGATCTCAAATCAAGTAACTCTCCCCCATTTATTGGGCAAAGAAAGTGCCAAGCATCAGAAAGATAATTTTTAAAGTCAAGAAGAAAAGGCCATAAGCTACTTTAGAATAAACCTATAAAAATATTTTGAGGGTAGGATATTCATTTAAACCTTTTCCAATTTGCAAGAGTATAAAATTCCATAAAAGGAAAAAAAAAACAAATAATAAAATGAAACAAAAATCAAAGAAAAAATTGATTATATACTCCCCAATTTTATATGTATTAGGAGCATGTTAAAAGCATATAAATATAAGAACAAGAAATTCAGTACTCAGAATCAAATTACCATGATGATCCAAGATGTAGAACAAGCCAAAGGAAGTTCCAACAAGAATATCCAAATTCCCATCACCATCCAAATCAATGACAGTAGGGGAGGAATATATATAAGCACGAAAGTTTGCAGAATCCGTGCTCAAATCTAGTTCAGTTGTCCACTTCACTTGCTTTGAATCCAGATCGAAAACAACAATGGCACCAGCCACATATTTTGAAATATCAAGATCACCCAATTCTTTCTTGTGCTCTGGGTTGTCATAGTACCTATTATCATAGAGGGTCATCAATTTCCTTCACATCCGAGACAAAAAGAATAATTGATGCTTCAACCTACAAGAAATTAGAATACCAAAAGACCACCACAACCCCCCACCCCCCAAAAAAAAAAAAAATAATAATAATAAAAAAAATAAAAAATAAATAACATATCACACACCCGTCACTGTCAAAAGGCAAATGAAAGTAGACAGCCTATTTACTCCCAGAGTACTACTGTAAAGATTTTCAGTAAATATACCAATGTCTTGATGCCCCAAAATGCGGAAAAAGTGCATGTACACATTTGAATATAAACCATCGTGAAACTAAATTCAAATAAAACATAAAAGAGTTTTGATTTGGTTTCCCTCTTTTTCTTAATCATTAAGATCTAATGTGTGAGAAACTGAAAGCACCAAAGAAAAGAGACAGCATCAAAGGACTCACTCATGATCAAAAAAGTATGAAACTGCTACAATCATTTCAGATACCCCATCGTTGTCAATGTCAGCTATGACCTGGTGAAAATTAATGTACCATTTAAAGATAATTACAATCAGTCATATGAATAGTAGGGAATGGCAGAGAGGTTCATTTGAAGTATAAAAGTTAAACTTACAGGAGTGCACAATAAATGTGCGTCAATATCCACAGATTCCTCCACTTTTTCATGCTTAACTTCAGTCCACTCCTCATCTCCCCACATTGATTCATCGACATAATCATCATAGTCATAATTATACTCATCAGCTAGCTCATCATTTTCACGGAATATATCAAATGATGAATCAGCCTCTGCTTCCAAAGCTTCATCATTTTCAACAGTGGCAACATGAGCATCTCCACTACCATCTGCCTTGGACCTAGAACCACCTGCTTGAGATTGTTTGGAGTCGCTATCTTCCAAAAGTCGTCTACTAGTCCCAGTTCCATTCTTACCATCAAGTACTCCAGTAGAATTCATAGAAGTATTATTGGCCATGCTTGTAGGCAGGACAATATCTGGTCCAACATTGCTGCCATTCACCTTACTATTGTTCACTGTATCCGAAACATTTGGCATTTGTGTTGATATGGTAGCCGAAGTATTTAGTTCAGTCGCACTTCCATTCATCATGGTCTCAGTTGTATGGTTTAACTCTGGAACAGTTCCATTTGTTTCTAAAGGGACAACAAACGCATTTGTGATGTCAGTTGCCTCATCTCATGTGATTCATAGTATTGTTTTCAGCCATAAAATTAACATCCACATAAGTGAACGATAATTTTCAGGAAAAGTGAGGCAAATTAATAATCCAAGGAATGAGATATACTTACGAGACATTGATTTTGTCTTAGTTGCTTCCATGACAAGTTGTTCATCATGAACATCAGGATGAGACCGGTCCACTGGATCTTGATTTAGATTCACATACCAATTTTTGCGCACACGGCGACGTGGTATCTCCAACTTATCAGTCATCATATATCCTGACACCCTAACAACAATTGACATTTTTTAGGGAAAAACAAAAATAAATATTTTAAGGCTGAAATATAGACAAAAAGAAGGGATGAATTTTGTGCAAGGATGCAAAGATAAGCACCTAAAAAAGAGTACTTCTCCATTGTACGTCGCCAAAGCTATTTCCCTCACACCATCTTTGTCAATATCATACAGAAGAGGACTAGCGTGCACAGTTGACTGATGGAAAGCAGGCCAGCCTAATAGAAAATGCATAATTTTGACTAATAAGTTGCTTTATCAAACACAATGCACAACTAATGCTCTCTGAAGCTTTCCATATTAATGCAATACTTTTCACAACTCAGCCTCTTCATTTAAAAAAAATATATCACTGCTTGTGCAACACTATAATGCATATCAACATGTCATCAACTAGAGAAATTGGAACTCCCGAAATAACTACCACAAATTTTACCTGGCATCTTATCTCCATCAGAACCTTCAAGAACTTCAAGGTAGTGTACAAAAGATGGAACCACTATCTCAAGTTTTCCATCACTGTAAAACAGAGAAACTAAAAAAATAAAGCTTAAGTAAAGGGGTTGCACCCAAAGTGTAAGAGTGATATCATTAAAACTCTGAGGAATCCTTTACACATTGGTCAAGCTTCATGCCATAAGGAATGTATAATGAGAGGCTTACTATACCTGTTAATATCAGCGATCAAGGGGGTAGCATATATGCTAGAACTCACTTCCGTTTGCCATCTTAGCTCCAAATTCCTTGGACATTGTGTATTCAACAAAGCATCCTCGTCTCTAACCAAAGATCGCAAGTTAAAAAAGTCAATTTTTGAAATAAAACGAATCATTTCCCACAAAAGCCTCAAGTCAATCTTACAGCAACAGAAGAAGTCGAACCAAACAAAAACCAAAAATGTCAATTGCAATTTAACCTTACAATTCAATGAAAAAACAAATAAATACTACACTAACTGCAGGTCACACAAGACGAAAACGAAACGATGAAACAACGATACAAAACTTACATCTCAGGATATCCAAGGGAGTCATCGGTGGCTTCTCGTTCCCGAAATTTGTTTTTCTTGGGCTCCTCGCCGTGAATGCATTTCGACCGAGCAAAGAGAATCAAACAAATCAGAAGAGCTGAAATCACCGAGAATTTCATGTGTCCACCCCTAACGTTACGAACAACAGAAAGAATCGAAAACTCAAATTCGACGCGAAGATCAATGAGAATTCAGGGAACGAAGCCCTGGCAGACCCTATTGAGACTCTGCAAATTGAAACGCAGAGCCAAGAAGAGCAGATTGCCAAAACCCCCAAAAGGATCTGTGTAATCCAACTGCAGTGGCGTCTTTGCGCTGCGAGTCTGGAATGAAAAGATTTTAGAACGAAAAATGTTGACTACTCTATTAAAATTGTATGGGTTTATAGAAATTAATATCTTTATTTCAAAAAAAAAAAAAAAGAAATTAATATCTTAAATTTCTAATATTTTCTCTTTTTCTTTTCAAATAATTTAAATTAATAAGATTTTCTCTCGTTTTTTTCGTTTTTCCTTTTTATTTCTGGGTAATACAACAATAAAATATTCGGGAACAAAAAAATAAAATAAAATATTGAACACGATGTATTTTTTATGATTGAGATTTGAGTAGTCTATTAGGTCCCCAAGGACCAAAATAAGTTTATTATCAAAAAAAAAAAAAAGGACCAAAATAAGTTCTTTATTCTTAGTTGTATAGTATTCCTAATTTTTTTTATATTTTTTACTTTTTTTGTTTGGAGTACTCGATAAAAGAGGTTTGTTAGCTTGAACAAAATAGACTGAAATAATTGTAAATATAGCAAAAAAAACTAAAACTATTTACAAATATAGCAAAATCGAAGTTTACCAATATCAAGTGTAATTGTTGTTGATAGACTATTCTATCAATGATAGATAGTAGTCTATAATTGATAGACTACATGCATAAGATTAAAGTTTATTAGTGATAGATGTTTATCATTGATAGATTTGACAAAACTATTTATAAATAACAAAATTAAAGTCCATTAGTGAAATAAGTCTATCAACGAGATTTTAATCACAATTTTAATTATTGCTAATAAACTATTTTATCGATGATAGTAACCTATGACTGATAGACTATATGCATTATGATTGAAATTTATTAATAATAGATGTCTATCATTGATAAATTTGTCATATTTGTAATGTTTTTTTTAAGTTGCTATAATTTAGCACTAACAAACCTTGAGCCAAAATGAGTATAACTCAACAGTAATTGACATGTACTCTGACCAAGAGGTGAGGTTCGAATCTCCCAACTCTCAAATATTGATGTACTAAAAAAAAAAAAAAAAAACTAACAAACCTTGAATTGCTAAGCATTACAATAACTCTTGTTTTTTTCTCTCTCTACAAAGTACATTCCAAAATGATTTTAAAGGAAAAAAAATGTCAAGTTGGTTGTACAAGTGGAGAGGAATTCACCAATTCTATTCTCGTGAAAAAAAAAACAAAAAAACAAAACAAAATAAAAAACTTTGATCAGCATGAAACCAATATCTTCCCCTCCATTATGTACAATTAAATACTATTTTGGTAACTCAATTAACTAACACATGAAGAAAGGATTAAAACTTCTCATTATCATATGTTGGACTCAAAACAATAGTTATTATACATACCATTATGATCTCTATACTTTAGAATTTATTATTTTAACCATGGATTTTTAAATGTCTAAATTTATTCAACATACCTTCAATATATCATAAAATTAGTCATCGTCATAGTTTATTGTTAACTTTTTTAAAAAAAAAATAGAAAGACGGGAAGAGAATGAGATTCACATACCAATGGTATTTTAACCTATTTCTTATTACAAAGTAAAGATATGAATATATCTTTTACCAACTAGATTTGACCAATTGAACCATCATAAAAATTGCTGATCCCACATGGTCATCAACAAAATGATATGCATGAATGGAAATATCATTTTCCACCCTGATAGAAAATGCTTGTTTCGTTACAAGCTAAGCGATCTCAAGCCTGTGAATGAAACTTGCAAAGGTTCCTGTAGAAACATGCTTGTTTTGTCACAAAAGTAAACTTGTGCATGTGATTGAGACTACTCACATTTTCCATTATGACGACAAAATCCAAGCAACACCAACATCTAGATGAAGTTTACATCCTCCATTTTGATAATAAAAACCTGTCTAGTTAGAAACAATTTCCAACATATGAATGGAATTTACATTTTCCATTATGGTAGAAGACGCCGCCTTTTAATTACCGGCCGAGTTTGGAAGAAGAAGAACAAAGCAAACAGCTATAGAACAATATCCATGAACTGAAACTGAGATAATTGGCCGTGTTCTTATTTCTCAGCCTCAAGAACTAGCTCAAAATAAAGGTGAGGGAAAACAGAGGGCAAAACAGAGATGGAAGAGACGTGTTCATTAAAGGCTCTATTCACAACAGTAAAATGTAAAACCTTGCTATAAAAACTTGGCTCAGATTTACTTAAAATGACTGCCTTCGAGTTGCTGCTTAGCAATTGCTAAATAACGAGAATAAAAATACTAATATACATGATGATCCTAATCCTACATCTCTTCACCTGGAAAACTAGAAGAAATGGATTTCAAAGCCCTAATTGAAGACATCTATCAAGTGCAGTGACTGGATCATACAACTCACCAGCTCTGCACACACTAAAGGATAGCACAAGGAGAAGCTAATGGCGGACATCTTGGTCACCCTTTTAATAATATATATGCACAACTCTACCAAGGAGAGAGACATCATAAAGTTGGCAACAGATTGAACAAGCAAAATATGTGGGAACACCTTTTGAGCATCTCATCCAAAGATTACCGACTAATACTGCCTAATTTCTGTATTTGGGCAACGTCTAGCTATCACCTTCGTCGGGTTGAATTCGTATGTTGGGCTGCTTTACTATCATTCCTTATCCTATCGGCATACATAGGCAAGCGTATGATTTCATGAATCTCCTTCAACAAATCCTCCTCCGTGATATTGTCTCTAATACTGCGCATGACCTATTTCAAATATGAAGAAGTATTAAACGATGTAGGTTTCAAACTATCAGCAAAACTTTGTATCAAATTGGCAGTAAAGGAACCTTTTTGTAAGTATTGAAATCATTAGGAGTTGTTTTGTCTGTCCTGATACGCATGCAGACCCATACTTGCTCATCAGAATCCCAAGAGCACTCAACAATCTTTCCTGAATAAAAGGAGGGATCGCCATCTGCAAAAGTTTCAAAATAAGACTTGAAATAATATACACTGAAGAACTGTATCTATTAAGTATTCCTCCCCACACTTATCAAACACATGAATGTAACATCTGAGACATCAATGTACTCATACCTCTAAAAAACGAAAGGATACAATACATTATTTTGAGATGATTCACTTTTATATAGAGAAATTATTAAGAGAGTCCAGGTCTGCTTCTCCTTATATGCCAAAACTTCTTCAACCTTATCAGCAGATTTGAAAATGGGGACTATTATTCTATCTTAAAATATTGGCTGTCAACACTAGAATCTCATGCAACCAACCCAAGGATTTTAAACCAATGACCTCCTGGTTATCCTGGAATCTTTCCATAGATGATGAAACCTTGACAATATATGTTGAGAAACATAGCTTGCCAGCCAGAATTAGCCACATATGCAAGAGCCTGTGGTTATCAAAACCCCAAATACTCAACCAACCGACATCAGCCACATAATCCCAGTAGCACATCTATAAGAAGATAAATGAGTACGAATGTGGATTTATGAACTCATTAACACAATCCACCAGTGCAGTCAAACTTATTGTTTAAGGGAGAATGAAAGAGAATAAAGTTTTATGGTTTTTAGATTGTGTGGCAACATCGAGCCAATGCCAGCAGAAAGGTTTTCAAGCTAAAGAAATTTTTTGTTGCATGATCTAGTCCAGCAGGTTCAACTTAGAAGGCAGGTCAGACACTCCCTCATAATCTTTCCAATAATGAATCCTCATAATCAGAAATTTTAAATACAAATATGATTGAACCTCAGAAGTCCTTGACAATCAAGATGATATTTTCTTCAATAAATTTTGCAGTTGTTCAAATGGGAGGTAAATGTTCATTTTAGTTGCAAATAAACATATAGATCATTAAAAATGATTTAACTGATAATCATGCAAATAAAACAACTTGAGAATATTGAAGAGGCAGAAACTATTTGCACCAACCTTTGAACTTAACCCTATTTCCTTCCATGGTTTTCCTCTTTCCTCGTTCGAACAAAATAAGAATCTGAGAATCGTCTTCACCCATCTGTCCAGACAAATAACTTTAAATTACTTCAGCGTCAACTTCAGCTGCAGCAATCAAATCCAATACTAAAGAAATTACTTACAACCTCAAATAGGAAGTCGACTGAGTTCATTTCAGGATATTTCCACTTTAAAAGACCCTCATGAGTTCGAGGAACATAAGCATCATCCCACCCCTAGAAAAAGAAAAAGAAAAACCATCTTAGCCCAATAAATGACAGTAACAAATTTCCAAATAAAAAGCAGTTAGAATATCAATTTATACCCCTAAACTGTCTTACAACTCTAAACTAATAATTGAATCAATTAAAATCCTAAACTTTCATAAATGAATCAATTTAGACCCAATGGTTTGTTTCTATTCTAAAAAAAAATTAGACCAATGTTAGGATTCTGTTTTGAAATTGTTAATGCATATTCTTTCCATGTCTAAGACTTCTTTAAATGTAGGGACTAACGCAATGTTGGAGGAAAATGCTAGGGAATCAAATGGGCAAGTAGAGGATCTCATCAATATGAGTAGTTTTTCATCTTCTCTTCTCCCTCTATTTTTCTTTACATATTTACAATGGATAACATGAAAATCTTTCGTGCTACTTTGGTAGAATTTTGGGGGAAGAAGAATGTTATTTAGGTAATGATGAGTTGTTTAAATGGAATCAAGTAAAACTAGTTGTGAATCACTAAGATAGAGTCTAATTTGATTCACTAATGAAAGTTTAGAGTTTTAATCGATAAAATTAGTAGTTTAGGATTTTAATCGAGTCAAATTGAAAAGTTTAAGCATATAAATGGATTGTTTCTGTACAATTCCCCAATCTCAGTCCCAAACAGAAGACAGTGTAAAATGCAATACTTAAGAAGCAGAGAGAAGGAATGCTATTACATAGAGATGTTACAAGAGATTATAGGCTCATAAACGTTGCGAAATAATATTTAGTATCATACTTCCTTAGAGGTAATTATACTATGATTGTATATCTGATACAATATTTCCAACTGTCTCTTGGGCTATTAATGATTTTTTTTTTTTTTGGTTAAATTTTTTTTTAAAAAAAAAAATGGCCCAGATGAGTTTATAAAATTTCGTCCACATTTTACAAAACATCAGGTTGCTGGTCCCTGTTATATATTTTTCGTCAGACAAGGAAAATGGAAACTTGAATATATCTCTACCTCTAATTTCCAAAGTTAATTTCTTTACATGGGCTATTAATGAAATTACATCATTTTGAAAGAAGAAAAAAAGTTTCCTAGATTAAAAGATAGTTCAAATCCTACCAAAAATGAAAAGTGCGTCTGTTTACATTTAATTTACTAAAAATTCGACTACCTGAAATATTAGACCATCAGCATCATGTGAAAGCCTCGGTATGAACTCCTTCAAAAGTTTGGTAACTGTAGAGAGCAACCAAAAATCTTTCCTCCTCACCTAATGAGTATTCATGTTGAATCAAATAGCCACATCTAGAAGAAAAGGCATAACAAGAAAAGTATGGATATATACCCTGAATGGCTCTAGGTCATATCTATAATGAGGGTTTCTGCTTTGGTAAATATTCTGGCGCTCATAATTGCGAGGTTCAATCACTTCTTTCTCAAGCATCTTCCACCGTTCATAAAAAGGACGCTACAACAACGGCAAGCTATTAGAGCTACAAAAAGAAAATAACAACTTCTCACTAAAAGATACATGCACAACTCATTGAACAGTATGCATTGTAAAAAAGATCTGAGCCAAACAGTCAGATGGAAGTTCTATGAAGTCAGCCACCAACCAGCCAAACCAAAAATTTTAAATACCGTTAAACGTCTCTTAAATAGATATTACCAAGTCATCTTGAATGGTAGCAGTAGGTAATAGTTGCGTACATCAATTAAGAGATCTAGATAGAGTATGGCAAATAGTCCATGTCAGATCAAAATACGGGAAGGAAATGATCAACCTACCACAAAATTAGGAATTAAAAGTTTTTTAACACTATGAGCCAGAAACAGGCTTTTTCAACTTGATGGTAGCTTATAACAAAACCTTCCGTGGCTTGTTGGCTCAGTGTATTCCACATGTCGCAGGTTCAAACCTTTTCGGTAGAGAAAAGGAAGAAAAAAAAAACTTGATAGTAGCTTATGTAGCAAACTAATTCCGAAGGCCCAATTCCTAACATTGATCAGATTGTGCTAGAACTTCTCCTCAGGGAAGTAACTATTTTATTAGTATGAAAGAACAAAGAACAAACACAAGGAAAAATAAGGTGTCTCATCCTCAAGAGCACCCAAAGGAACTAATGCCTCCAAATTGATTGTTTAGCTAGAACTGAACTGGAGAATCGAGCTCTCAAAAGCCACGGTTAAGTTTGTAGACACATTAGTGCCTGTAACTTATGCAATGCAATAGAGGTGGGAAAAACCCAAAAAAAAAATAATAATAATAGGCATGCCCAATTTAGTTTATGCAACATTTTTCTGGTTAAACTACATAAAGAACATAAGGTTTCCATGAGAAGCACTTTCATCATTAACAAATATATAAATCAAACCTCAATAACTGAAACATGATTAATTGCCATCATATCATAGATAAGATATCTTCTCTCCTGCTTCTGCGAGTCTGGCATAGTATCAATTATCATTTCTCCATCAAGTAGTGTATAGTGGTGAATCTTCTCAACTTGGCCCTTGAACCCAAAGTTAACAATCTTTATCAGATTGAATGCAGATACAATTATACCAGTAAATAGATCTCCAGTGAAGGATTGAGCTAACATACATCATTCGCATTTCTGTAAGGAAATCTCATTTGGACCCTTCGAAATTTAAAACCCCTGTCAATCAAATAGCACCCATCCATGGTTATTAGCATCATATATCTTGTTCCATCAGCTTTCCACGTGGCATAATAATAGCGTTGCCTTAGCAGTTGCAGATTGTCTCTGCATGCCATAAAAATAAAATCAAACTCAGTATTATCACGAACTAAATTTAAATAGCAAACCAAATCAATGAGCCTATAATCAATGGCAGTGTATAAATGATTGCTCAATTGATGCTTCGCTTCAATTTTTCAGGATAAGAAGCATTTGCATTACCAAAAGAGACCAAGTGCGAGGCTGTCCACCATAGCACAGAAGCAAAGAAGACTACAGAGAAAGGTGGTCTAATTTCCAGGATTTAAACACAAAAAAGAATAAGAGGCCGTGGCAGCTATTAAAAACAAAAGTGAATGTTTCTAACTCTTAAATATTACTCTAGAAGTTCTTTATTCAATATCATAGTGTTGAGAATAAAAGAAATTATTCCTCCACACAAGAAAATCAGAACAGCGAGGCCACAAAATATATTAAGATAGTCAGAACTCTTTTATTACAATGAGGTTACAAACTATAATAACATTACAAAATATTTTATGAGTCAAGCATATAGCTCGAACACTCCCCTTCCCAACCAAAAAGAGAAATAAATATATAAACAAACATCCTAATAGTCAGAACCGTAGCATCAGAATCACGAGTTCATCTATAGTTGAGTTCAGCAGGCAGCAAAAACTTAAAGTTTAATGCTCAAAATCAACTCTGAGAGCCACATGCAGGGCTGAAGAGCAAGTAGCATGCAAATTACTTGAAAACCTTAACCGTAGGTTGTCATTGAATACGGTAGAGAGTCCCAGACCACTAGCCAAGCTTTTTCTATATAAATTTTTCACATTCAACCCTTCCTACCTCTTTTTTTTCCAATCCTCAACACATTGTTAGCCAAGCTTTTTATACTGGTGTAAATGTCATCACCCTTTCTCTGATTATAGTTTATCCTTTTTGATTTCCAATTGGAAAGCTTTCATGTAATTCACCTATTGGTGATCGGAGTTTTTCTCCACATTTCATTCATCAATGAAATTCGTTTCTCTTCTCAAAAAAAATTGTTGGCTATAAGAACAGCATCCAGAATCTGTCTTTCTTTCCCAAAAAGCAGTCCAAATATCAGCGGTATAATGATCATTTGAACCTTCTGAAAAAAACCTCAGCCAAGACTTTGTAAAGGCCCAACACTAGCTAGCTAATGGTCTGAAATCTACTACTCTTGAGGTCTAGATCTTCATAGGAATTAAGCCAGTGTATGCATCATTAAGGGAAGAATTGACCATCCCACACAATCCCAATACTTCAAAAGATCTTGAAACACCTTCATAGTGTCCTCCATCAAGATGTTCCAAGTTTTTTTTAATAACTCAATCAAAAAACCATCTAAAACAAAGAACTTTTTTTAATTTTCTTTTTTTAAGAAGAGAATCAGATTTCATTGATAAATGAAATAAAGGGAGAAAAACTCTCAAATAGGATCATTACATGAAAGAGTTCCAATTAGAAAGTAAAGAAGATAGACTATAGTCGCTAAAAGGGTGTTTACATTTACACCAAAGAACTTTTTTTAATAAGAAACAAGTAATTCATAGATCAAGACATATAACATAACAACCCAAATTTTAAATATTACAACCAAACTTTATCCTCCATTTCATGTCTAGAGAGCAGAAGCAAAGTTCTCTTGTTTTCAGAGTAAATTTCAAAAATTTAAATATTTCCTACTAAATCTACGATTCAATCAGATGTCTCCCGTCTTCAAACAGTATTCAGTTGTAAGATTTCTCTTCCTCTTTTTTAGAAAAAAATTAGAAACCAGCTTTCATCAAGAAAAATGAAAAGATACAAAAGGTGCAAACGAAAAACAACCTAAGCCTCCAAAAAATAACTAGTTATACAAAAAACTGCTCCAATCAAACCAAGCCTAAAAGACAGTTACAGGATTCTATTTCTTTTTTTTTTTTTTTTTTTTTTTTGATAAGAAACAATTTCATTGATGTATGAAATTTACAAAAGGGATACAAGATCCATAAAGATTACAAAAGACTTTCCCAACTATTTAGAAAAGAAGCATATGTGTACGAAGCGAGAAGGGGAGAGAGTTTACACCACGAGATAGCATAGTATATAACAATGTCAAAAAAAGCATCAAAAGAGAGATCTATTCCTAGGAAAACTCTTCGATTTCTTTCTTTCCATAAGACCCAAAAGAAAGCTCTAGCAATGTTCATCCATAGAAGGCCTTTGATATTGATGAAAGGATGTCCCAACATAACAGAGGCAAGGATATCCTCCATATTACCCGGAAGAGACATGTACCACTCAAAAGACTTTGTGATCCTACTCCAGAATTTCCAAGCAAAGGGGCAAGTAGCAAAAATGTGATCCTGCGTTTCATCACTAGATTTGCATAAATAACACCATCCAGGGGAAAGGGACATGTAAGGCATGCATCTCTGAAGAACCTCCTTAGTGTTGATGGCTTTGTGGGCTAGTTCCCAGAGAAAGAATTTAATCTTCTTTGGGTAGTTGTCTCTCCATATAATCTTTGCCAAAGATGGCTCAATGAGACTAATATTTCCCGTCATGTCAGAGAGGAGTGATTTAGTGGAAAAATAACCATTTTGGTTGAGGGGCCATCTCCATTTGTCTTCAGAATGAGATAAGGAAATGGGGTCTAGATCCATGCTCAAAGCAACCCATTCATCCGCTTCCAAATCTTTCAAATTCCTACCCAATTTGAGGTCCCAATAATTTAAAGATTCATTCTATTTCTTAAGAAAGGTCCCACTCCCAAATCACTCTAGCAAACTAATAACTCCGACTGAGATGATACAAGTCCCCCAACTCTCCCCTGCTGAGAATGCACCATTGCAGCCCCAACAAGAATGTGTACCTAAGAATCTGATCCATAGTGTTAGCTCGGCCATCCAAAGAAATTGACCTTCTTAGGACAACATTCCCTAACAAGGAAAATGGAGACCAAGGAAAATGAGGGCCGTCTAAAAGGAAGAACGAATGACAAGAAAACCTATAGTGAGGGACAAGGTGACCATATGCAAATATCCTTACTCCCATAGTTACATGGTGGGCCTCCAGCTAAAAAAGTAAAGAAAGCCATCCGCCAACTCCCTATCTAACAAAGGGCAATGGACAAATACCAAAATTTAACAAAGAAGAAAAACCATGAATTTTTGCCTCCTCGGCGCCTCCCAAACAAACAAAGCTAAGTTTCTGTCTCCTCCATCCAATGACTTTGCTTGTTGGGCCATCTTTCATTTTCACTATAGATTACCTGTTCAAGGTGCTTTCTTAAAAATCTCCTCGGATCTTTCTTGACTTTAGGCAGACCCTCATCCACTTCTTTATCCAACTCCCCGATTGTTCCCAACAAACTATTTTTCTTCTAGATAAATCTCCAATGGTCTCTGTTTAAAGTTTTAACCAAAAATAGCACGGCTCTCAAACTTTTTAAAAAACTGAAATCCTAGCGAACCTATAAGCACCACCACCAATCAAATATTGGCAAAAGAAAGACATGATTTTACACTTTGACCCCACCTATTAGTATTGTAGTTTCTTCACACACACAAAAAAGTCAACCCCTTCTACCCAGATGGTTTAGGCTCTTTAGTAATAGACTTGGTTTACTCTTTTTAAATGCACGGTTCTGTTTTACTTCAGTTACTATGGCTGTTATTTTTTGTAAATTAGTTATTTGAGTTAGCCAATTTCTTGACTTCTGTCATTAGTTCTAACGGCATATAAATTGTATAAATAGTAGCACTTGCTATTATCAATAGGTTACATCACTATGAAATAAAATTCAGTCTTTGATTTCACACCACCAGAGAACTCTCATAACCCTCGAATCACAAAATATGCAACAGGGGTTTCTAGGTGCTATAAAGCATATGTAATGATCGTCAAGTATAATCGCTTCAGTGTAGTAACTATTAAAATTAATAATAAAATTAGAATAAATTAAATTTTTAAAAAATACTAACAAAAAGCTAAAAAGGGCTTCTGACTCACTACACGTTGAATGGCACAGGAAGCACAAAAATGACAAATGAAGATTAAGGAAATTCTATGTCACAGGACCTGTTAAGAGACACTGGATGTGACCCTGGAAATTGCAAATTTGCTCTTGCCTGTAAAATAAAATAATTAAAATATTAAATCATGTACAAGCAACACGAAAGCTGGCTACATCTGCAATCTACACATGCAAGTGATTCAACTACATAATGTATCTTATGCACATATACCAACTACAATTTTTTATGCAACAGTGTTGCACAGACTCATGCATGTTGGCTTCAGCAATAAGTTCAAACTGAAACAAATTTCATTATCCTATTTGAATGATCATTATCCTATTTGAAAACTTGGATGATCATTCAGCATCCTCGTTTCTTAATGATGAATAGAAAAATTGAATAGGACAGCAAAAAATTATATCAAGTATAAAATATATCCCATGCCTACCATACAAACTAACTGCTTCCAAGTTCTAAATTAACAACATAATATGATACCTAAATATGAATTGGTAAACATATGATTTCTAAACGTGAGTTGCATAAAAGAATACCAATAACCAACAATTCAACTAAAAGATAAGTTTTTTTTTTATGTTAATAATGGTGATGATTATAAACCAAAAAAGGAAAACAAAAATTGTTAAGGAAAAGATTTCCCCAACTTTTTCAGTGGTACTTTGTAAATAGATGAAAATTGTTTCATCGTCCAGTTAAGTAAAAAAATAATGATAACTATTATTATTATAATAAATATTTTTTTAATTAAAAACTGGGCTTTATTGAGAGAAAATGAGTGAATACAAGGGCATACAAAAAAGGGAGCCCACAAAAAAAAGGAGGCAAACTACAAGGAGGGCCTCCAAGCAAGTAGGATAAGACCTAAAGGATAACTACAAAAAGGATTCGCCACCGAAGTCCAAAGAGAAACAAAGAATCTAACAAGGGACCAAACATCACACGTAGACCCACTCAACACTCAAGCCCTCAAAAAATTCTATTCTTCCTTTTTCCCCAAAGTCCCCACAAAATAGCACACACCTAAGCTTGCTACAAATACTTTCCTCTCTTGTGAAAGGGAGAAGGACTCCTCGATTATCTCTCTACAATTCCTCTGTCTGGCCAAAACAAGATCGACTATACAAAGAGCTGACTCCAGACGGCATAAGCCACATCGCAACTCCAAAGAACATGATCAAGATCCTCAACAACCCCTACAAAGAATGCAACATTACAACCCCACCAAGTTAGGCACCTTCCTCAACACCCTATCTAAGGTGTTAACTCTTTCGTGGAGAACCTGCCAAATAAAAAGACTTAACCTTCTTGGATATCTGCAACTTCCACAACGAGGTATAGACCTACGCTCAAAGGGAGGGGAGGGGACAGGTTAACCAGGCAAAGAAAAAGGGTTCTACATGAAAAGCCAGCAGTTGAGCTAGGGCTCCAACAGCAAACATCCCTCCCCAGAGTACAACGAAACTCCCCCAACAAAGAAAGGAGGTCGACAACATCTAGCATTTTCCTATTGAACAAAGAACGTCAAAATCTCAACATAGGCGAAGGCCAAGGCCAAGCTGAGAGCCTAAGACACTACAAGACACTACAGCAGACATTGAATGATTCCACATTAAGGATAAATGATATAAACGAGGAAACACTAAGCAAAGGGGTTTATCTCCCAACCACCCATCTTCCCAAAAAAGAGTCTCTTCCATCCCCCATAGCACAAAGAACGAAAGAAGAAAAGAAAGGGTACTCCTCAACGATACCTCTCCAAGGGTTTCTGAAAGTCCCTTGACCCCCACTTGAGTTCGATTCGTGAGGGGACGACCCATACTTGCCCACAATGACCTTATGCCACAAGATATTAGACCCAAGATGAAAATGTCAAAGCCATTTGGCAGCAAGGCCTTGTTGTGGACTCTCAAATTGCCAATACCCTAAACCCCATACTTCATAAATCCTCCCACTTAACAAGGAGAGCCCCTTTCCCCTCTTTGACCCCTCCCAAAGAAAAACTCTCCTAAGCTTCTCCAAAATCTTACTCATTAACATAAGAATCCTAAAAAGGGAAAATAAATAGATAGGGATCCCACTCAAGTCTCTCCATAGCAGTCTTGTGTGAATATTAGATGGAATAAATGCCTTAGGTTCAATGCTTTGCGCATACTTTTTTTTCGTGAGGCACACTATATATAAAAAATACATAAAGAAGAGGAAGCATGGTTGAAGTGGAAATATGAGGAAAAAATCATAAGGGTTAGTAAATTTTATTTTATTTTTTTACTTAATAAAGAAGAAGGAACCTAAATGCAAAGGTTTATTGCGTTTAAAAAAAAAATTGCATTTAGGGTTGGTAACTATTATTTTTTAAAATTAATAAAGAAGAAAAAACCTTAAACGTAAGGTTTATTGCGTTTAGGGTTAGTTGAAAAAATTCAATAACTAAAGAAACCCTAAGGCGCAAGCCAAATGTCTTGGGACTTTTTAGGAAGGTGCACGCGCCTTCTTAAATGCAAGGTGAGACGCCAGACATGCGCCTTACACCTAGGCACGTGCTTGAGGGCGCCTTTTAAAAGGCTACTTAGGTTTAATAAAGGAAAACGTGAAACCATGAATTATGTTGGCCATAGTCTGATATAAAAGTGACGGCATAGGGAAAAATAGGAAAAGGCTTAGAGAGCATACTCCAGCATTCAATTTAAGCATTTGATAGCAAAAATGTTTCAAAGCACGTTCCTGGTCCTCAGGTATCTCATCTCCCAATACATCATCATTTGTCATCACTTGAGCACCATCATCATGATTTTCCTGGAAGAGACAACCAAAAAAAAAAAATCAAATAATTCTTCAAAATAGAAAATCAAATAAGCTAAATCCAAAGACTAATTAATAGAATTGAATTGGTTCTCCCCTTTTGTACCTTTCTTTTGAACAAAACCCTTCATTTCTCTCAAGAAAAAGGTTTTGTCTCCAAACCTACAAATGTGATGAACTAGTTCTTTTCTAATGTCCTTGCCAAAGAGGGTTCAAGAAAAACTATAGAGAGTACCATACCGGTCGAGCGATTGGGACATGGAAAAGAAATGCACCATGTCTTAATTTTGATATTCTCCATGAACTAGAATACTGAGTGCAAGTGTATGGATGGGTAGGATGGAGCCTAATGCCACAATTATCAAAAAGGAATGGAACAAAGTGGACTCCTGGGTGTATTCCATGTGCAATCTAACTATTCAAAGTGGTAAGTCAGAAAAAGATTTAGATCCCTGGAAACTTTAGGCAAAGAGACCCTTCCTCTCTTTTGTTCTTAGTCTTTAAAGCTAGTTTCCTTCACAAGCGACTAACTTCTATTTAGACAATTGGATTCTGATCTTGTCTAGGGGTTCTCAATCAGCAAAAACCCAGGATTCTACTGACCTATAGAGAGGCCAAATTTATGATTCCCCCCCGCCATAAGGAACTTTTCTTCAATCACAACTACTTTTCCATTTGTCATGTTGAAGAAAAAAGGGCAAATGTCTGGTGGCTCTATGCATCTAAGGTCCATCGGAAATTTATTGAGAGAGTAAGAAGAGCCTTTTAAGGAGTTCTCTTAGGAATTTTGCAAATGCTGGACCCTAATAGTTTTGGATCCTAATTAGGTGCTCTAGACCAAATCCCTAATAAATCTGCAAAAACCAGTCATCAATTTTTTCCTATCGAACATATTTGGTTTCGTTTCTTGCTTGAAAAGACAATTTCCTACAAAGAGTCCATATACCCATCACTAAGTAGAGAAACTTATATATGATGTGTGCACTTCTTATTAATATGAAGAAATTGAAATATTGACGAGAACGAGTACTCTTTAAATATTGCATACATTCAAAGGAGCAGCAGGACCTCCATCATCATCATCATCCGGAACTGCTTCACCATTAAGATCCAGATCTGAAGATCTCTTCCACTCAGGCGTTGGTGGGCAAACAACCACTTCAGGTTTTCTTTCATGATAAAAGGCATATAATGCATCAATATAGTCTGGCTTGTAAATTCCAGGAGGGCGTGCATCAGAAAACATTTTAAGAGCCTGTGCAATTAGGATAACCCAACACCCCCTCTCAAGGGGTAGAAAGATAAAACAAGAGATGAATCAATGAGACAAACAAAGGTAGGCGAAGAAACAATCATGACACTTAAATCATTTTACAGATATAGTAACTAACCTGGGTAACAGAAATGGATAATGCACGCACAAGATAATTTATGATCATATATCCAGTACGATTATGGCCATGCGTGCAATGGACAAGAATGTACTTCTTTGAGTGTTTCTGACGAGAAAGGAACTGAATGACCTGAGGGTAAAAAAAGGAACATTTTAATTAGACAGGCATATCCAGGTTCTACAACTTTCTTATTTCCTTTGCTGAACAATTAAACAAGCCCATGCATACACAAACACCTAAAACAAGCACTAATAATTATCTGCATGTGTACGCACATGCCAGTACACCTTTTTTTTCAAATCAAACAGATACGGTGAAGAAGATATTCTAAGACCTAATGAGCATTGCCAGGACATAAAAGCTGCTTACTTGGACAATAAGTTAGAAATTTGGTACATTGAAGTGTCCCACATTGGTACAGTAGCTAGACAGTATTACACACAAAACAAGTACTGATATCATTCAGTTCCTATTTTATAAGAGATATCAGCATGTTCCTTATTTCACGTTATACCCAATATTCCAAGAAAAAAAGATAAACAAAAGCTAATCCCTTCCACTCAAAATCTAATGTATGAGAGCACTTCTAACAAAATGGAAAAAGATTCTCGGTGTGTGTGCAATAAAATGGTACAAACCTCGTAAACGAACATATTGACTGACTTGTTGTCAGGTACAGAATCCCTCCCCTTGCAAGGAATCTTCCCCCAACAAGAAGAACAAAGATCACAGAAAATTAGTAAGGTACAATCCCTACAATTAGAAAGTACAATTAAGAAAACATGCCATATTCCAAGACTCACCTTAACATACTTGATACCTTCTTTATTCAATTCTGTTGTTGTATAATAACGGTAAGAATTTGACAAATCAATCACCAAACCGAGCTGAAAATTTAGTTCAAAATAATCTGTTATTTCAACTAGGTAAAATGAGCAAGAATAACAAATCCTTTAATTAACTTATTTTGTCTTTTTGCTCTCCATATGTACAAGAACAACTGGGCATGTAGATTTCTTTTGTTTTCTTTATGTTACTATTTTTAATGAATGCTTTATTTCTTATCAATTCAATGGAAAATAGATTAAAGATCAAGAACTACGTCCCTTTATCAAAAAAATTGCACTTCTTTTCTCTCTTTCTATAGCTTTTTTTAATGCGTGCATGTGTTTTCGAGGGGAGAGATTAGAGATAGAGACTTACTTTCCTTCCCCAAACTCTCTGCTGATGGATCACTTGCTTAAATGAGTATCTTTTACCAGGTGTTATACAATCATTGAAGGATTCACCTAGAGGAACCTTGGAAGGAATCATGCAACATATTTCTTGACCAAATGCAGGGCAATCCAACCAACCTACAGATAAAGGAGAGATAAACAAATATTGTTAAAACATAAACCATAGAAAAGAAACTTTCTTGACAGGAATGTTTACTTTTACATGGTCTACGTTTTAGCATGAGCACTTTTTTTTTTTTTTTATAAGAAACCATGCTTTCATTGAGAAAATAATGAAAGAATACACAAGGGCATACAAAAAACAAGCCCAACCAAAAGCCCACAAAGACATTTTAGCATGAGCACTTAACTTAAAGCCTCGAATATTTGCATGAAAAAGATCCAGAAAAACAAAAATGGATACGTAAAACTTTCATGAACCTCCTCTTATTTGGTCAGTTGAAAACTGAAATATTTACAAATGGGTACATGCAAAGGATGCCTAACCTTTGTAAAAAAGAAGGAAAACGATGAAATCCGTAAACTAAGAACCTCACCTGGGGGAAGCCTGCTTCTATCAGTTTTTTGGTTTTTAGCAGGGTAAAACTGATCCCGTGTAGGTTGTTGGTATTCATGCACCGGTCTCTCAATAGAGCGATCTCTTTTCAACCGCCTTTTTCTTTCTTCTCGCTCCTAACACAAATGAAAAGATGCACAATCAAGCTGGACTGCACATCCAGGTTATCAATGTGTATGCATGAGTACTGCTTGAGTTCATGCAAGTACAATACACTGGTGCACTCACGAAAAGACTAAGTTTTCTCTTTCAAGTCTCCCTAAATATCTCTTTTTTTGTATTGCTACATTCTTTAATTTTTCTTAACGAGAGCTGCCCGGAAAGAAAAGGTGTCCCCGAATATCAAATCTTTCTAGAGAACATAAAAAACCAAGATGAAATTACCCTCTATCCTCTACTCCATATCAATAGTTCTAATGAGGTGTCCAAAAAAGAAAGAACAGATAGGAAATTATAACAGAATATTCGCACAAACCGTCCCTCTGTTGTACCATCATTAAAGTTTATGTTTCTTGTTAAAAATAAAATACAGGGCAGAAACACACATACCCGCCGTGCTATACTGACAGCAGACTCTATATGTTCCTCTGGAGCACTATACACCTCTTCATGCCTCTCAAACGTCTCTTCATCCTCTTCAGGCACCGGCGAGGCATTTAAGTCCATGGAAACAATCATTCAACGTCCACCAAGCAACATTTACTCCAAACCACCTCACAATTCCTCAAGCACAGGAGAGTCGTGAACTTCACTAGTAACCCAATATTTAACGCAACCCTGCAAGTCCAAAATCCCAAACAGCACAAAATTACAAACATTTCGACCACCGGTATCTCAAGTGAAAGAAAAAATGAACCGCATTACTCGTAGAACGAAACCCACAACCCTAACTAATCAAACAACCTGAAAGGAAGCAAAATCCCATAATCCCGATGCTTCTAATCTGCAAATTGGCAGCACGTGAGCAGCAGGAGAGGAACAAAAAAACATAAAAGAAGACAAGAATAAAAGAATAAAAACTCACCCAACAGGAAAAGGCAAAAAGAAAAGGAGAAGGAATCAAAACCCCGGCAGGCAATTGCAATCGACTGCCAATCCCTGCCGAAACTACGATCCGGCACCGCAGGGTTGAAGAAGGCAGTGGCAGAAGGCAAGAACGTGAAGGCGTCGGAAATCAGAAATCGAGGAACGCGTAGTCGAAGATATTGTCAGGTGAAACAGTCGCATGAATAATCGAAGAGGAGAAAAGCTACATAATTAACCTCACACGCCACTGGAAGTCGCATTGGAAACCCTAAGAAAGAAGGAAAAATGAAAGTGAAAAAATAGAGAGGAAAAAGAAAGAAAGAAGGAAGATGATAGTTAATAATCAATGTCACGGGGATGAGAGAGAGGAACGAACGTGGGTGCAAAAAGATGAACGACTCGCAGCTACCAAATCAAAAATTATGCAACCTTCAACCTACGTTTATATTTGGGTATTAAATGAAATCACTGTGTGCTTTTCTCTTTTTTTTTTATTTTTTAATTTTAGTTTTTCTTATGATAATTAGTTTTTTTTTTAGTTAAAATATTACTTTTATGTCAATTGAGTTATGTTTATATAAATTTTTATTTTATTTATTAACACAAGAAAATAGAGAATTAGACCGATGACGATGAGACTTGAAAGATGGATTAAAAATATATATATATCATTGACCATCAATTATAATAAGGAATTGTGAATATCTACCTACACTAATCACTTTCTTTTAGGTTGGAGATTTGATTATTTTTTATACCATTTTATTTTAGTTGAACAATTACAGGAGTGGGGATCAAATCATTTGTTGTCAAACAAAAAAAAAAAATCAAATGATGAATTTTTTCGTATCTCCATCGTCGACTTTTTTTATGGTAATTAGTATTGTATATTGTGAGTTATGCTTGAATTAACAAGTATCCTACTCTAATTATTAAACTCAGAGAAGACAATAACTATTACTATAGATGATTAAATTAAAATAGAATACGAGAGATTTAAATACATCTAACATAGTTTTAGTAAATAGTAAAAAGAAAATTATGTGTATTATAATTCATAATTTATATGTTTGATATATGTCTAGGGTATTTTTCAAAATCATTTTTAATGAGAATTTTGTGTTGTGTTTTGAAGATTTGAGGTCGGATTTTTTACTGGTGACTGTCTCACATATGACTACAATAAATATCCAAAACACACACACACACACACATATATATATATATATATATATATATATATATATTAAAATTAGAAAAATGGTTTGAATTTGACCAAGAGGTTAGCGGTTCAATCTCATACCCATACATTGTAGTAATAATAATAAATAAATAAAGCATGTCTGAGAGAGTTTTACATTTTTTGCTTGGTACAAGTGAATGCAAAATACAACAAATATTGTTTATTAATAAGAAAAAAGGGTTGGATTTATTTTGATTGCTAAAATATAGAGAATTGATATACAATATTCATTTTAAGGAAAATTACTAAAATTGTAAATTATTGTTCAAATTACGGTGAGTTTGTAAAAACTCGCCGTAAATAGGTCATGCGTGACAGTTCATATAATTGTAATCTGTAATTGTAAAATACCCTTTTATGGGTTTAGCCTTTTTCCCCCTCCTCTTTTTCCAATGGAATCGACTTAATTAAAATATCAGTTTTTTTTTTAAAAAAAAAAAAAAAAAAAAAAAAAAAAAAAAAAAAAAAAAAAAATGAAAATCAAATTTATTAAAGGTTATTTTAAAAACAATACATGTCCTCAATAATACTACACCAACCTTTGAACCTTTTCTACACCTATAAGTTCAGTCTCGTTCCACAAAATTAGTGTTGTCATTTAATTGGTAGTTCTTAAAACAAAATAAATCTAGGTCATGCTCATTAGAAAATAAAAAATAAAAAATAAAAAAAGTATATTAAAAAAAAAAAAAAGCTTGAAATTTTTTTAAGCATATAATAGATTAAGAGCATCAAACAACATCAATAGAATTACTACAAGAAACAAAAACCTGAATTGCATTGTCGTACAAAATTTAATAGATAATGAAAAATCATGATTCAAAATGACGATAGATATAGATATTATAAGTTAAACAAGTTTCCTTCCTTTTCCGATGTCTTTTCAGTCTCACGATGGATACATTGAACTACCTAATAATCAAACTCTACCTTGGTTCAAATTTATCACGCCAACAACTCAAAATGGAAGAAGGGAATTTTATCTCGAAGTTTGATTCAAATAAAGCTCCACTCCTTTTAACTTCTAAGTATCATTTTTAGTAAGCAAATAATTTATGCAATCTGTACATTTAGTTCTCAAACAAGTCAACATGGCCCTTCAAGTACTATTTAGTTTTAAATCCATCCACTTGAATTGAATATATATGTACAACCTATTACGTGGCATGTTACATTTATTACACACCAATGAATTTTTGGCAAAATGGGCCAACTCCGAACTAAATTATCGATGCAAAAGAAAATATTGTTTTGAAGTTGGATTTAAGAAAAATACTGCTGTTGATTGAAGATACATATCAATTACCGTTAAGCCATGCTCACTTTAGTGTATGAAATTTTGGGTCAGTTGCATATATAATAAAATTGACCAGAGTATTAGCAAAAATGGTAGCTTGCACAAAAAAAAAAAAAAAGATTGCAAAAATGGCAAAATATTATACTCATAGGATCTAAATTACTAAATTACCCTTCCTATCACTAATAGAAATGTATCACTAAATAGTTTTCTATCAGTGATAAAAATCTAACTTTCTATCACATTTTTATTATTGGTAGAAACACATCACTTATAGATTTCTATCACTATACCACTAATAGAAATGTTTCTATCAGTGATGGAAACGTATTATTGATAGATTTCTATCAATGATATAAAGTTAGATTTCTATCACCAATAGATTCAACTCACTAATTTACCTTATATTATAATTATCTTTTAATAATAATCAATTAAATTTTAGAGATTTCGGTTCACATCTTCAGGTTCTCTTGCATTTTATGCACCAACAATACAAATGTAAAGGTTTCTATCAGTGATAGAAATAGTTATATCCATCAATTATTTTGCATTGTACATTCTAATAGGATCAACCTGAAAAAAAAAAAAACATAATAAAAAGAATTAAAAATATTATTTCAAAAACATCAAAGTATCACAATAGGTTTCTACAGTGATAAAATCTATCACTGATAGATTCCTATCAATAATAGAAAGATAGATTTCTATCAGTGACAGAAACCCATCACTAACATATTCCTATCTTTCTATCACTGATAGAATCAATAGAAGATTTATGCATTTTGTTTGGAAGTTGCTATTGTTTTATATCAGTCATAAAAGGTTTTCTGATAAAAGATTTCTACCACTGATAGAAACACTGATAGAAACGTATCACTAATAGATTTCTATCAGTGATAGAAAACTATCATTTTTGTTTATGAAACTTATGTCACTGATTTTGTTTTTATAGATGTCGAAGCAAAACAACATGGAAATTGAACCGGAATAAAATAAAAACACAAAGCGGAAGTTGAGATTTAAGGAAGAGAAAACCTCAACAAAAAAAAACACAAAGAAAAACAAAAGATATGTACAAAATTATCACGTAATCAAATACACTATTGATTTCTATCAACGATAGATTTCAATTAGTGATAGATTCTATCAGTGATAGAAATCAAAACAGGGACAAAACGGGAATTTAAAAAATAATTTAAAATTTTGCTATATTTGTATTTTTTTTTTATAAAACTTGCTATATCTGCAATTAACCATTAGAATTTAGCCACCTATTACAATTTTTTCTAAAATTTTATCTTGCATGATACTTTTTATAACAAAAACAACAATTTAGCTAACATGAGTATAACTCAACTGACATAAAACTTATATTGATGATCATGGTTCGGATCTTCCCACCCCTACATATTTTCCAAAAAAACAAAAAACAAACACAAAAATTTATTACAGCTTAATAATTTACCGAATAAGATTCAATAATTATCAAGATGTCTTTCAATGCTTCGTTGAAATAACAGTCGGTAATTGTTGGATGATGCATTTACAATAAAAATAATTGCTACCTAATGGTTGTATTAAAGCTCTCTACTTGTTAGGATTTGTATGAAAAGAGAAGCTATCACAAAACTATCATGTGAGTGTTGAAAATCTACCATCAATAATCATGTGACCATCACGACCTTAAGAAATTCAACATTGAAGTGACATCTACGATATCGCGTAAAAATACAAGTAAAAACAATATGCTAGCGACCCATGCTCGAACGTCAAAGCACTTGGAGGTTTGAATAGAAGAACGCCCTCCTTGGCTCAACGTACCCTCTATCATGAGATGGTTCCTATTGGCTCAACGTACCCTCTATCATGAGATGGTTCCTATGGACATTCTGGTGTTTTCATCTTAATTTTCTGTGCTGTGTGTTTGGTTTTTTGCAAAGAGTACTTACTTATCAAAATGGATGCAAAAGCTGCTATAAGTAGAGTGAAAAGTGAATCTACCACCAATCATCCTGTGACCTTCACGATCTTAAGAAACTCAACATAGATATGATATTGGCTGAAGTGGCATCGATGTTGAAATCGCGTAAAAGATGGCAAAGGATAAGTAAAAACAACCAAATTTTAATAACAATGTAAAGAATACTTATCAAAATGATTGCCAAAGCTTCTATAAGTATGGTGAAAACTGAAAAGTGTAAAATATGACACATTGCAAGATACAAGAGAGTTATCTAGTAGATGAGAGATGAAACTTCAATTAACAAGTTCGCAACAAGTTGAAAATAGTCTAAGAACTAACAAGCATGGCTGAGCTGATCTCCTTGTTTTAGCCCAAGTAAGTAGCCTGTAAACCAGCATGCCTCACAGAATTAAAAGAGAAACTACTTTTGCATATGGAACAGAACAATAAACACTTTGATCCTATTTTAATGTTCCAACCAGGATGTTTAGTTTCTAAACAATCATGATCAGTCATCAAAAGTGGGAAACATACCATTTCAAAGAGTCAGAAAAGCATTATTAGCCTCCCAAGACATTCTTGCAATCTATACAAAGCTATTTGGATCTATTAATGGAAAAATAAGAAACACAGCAACAACAAAACCAGAAGCCAGATAAATAACTTAAATTCAAGAGATCTAACTTAGAAAAGAAAAATCCCTGAAAACAGGAAAAATAAAATGTAGCTCTGCCGTGTCTTTCCTGCTCCTGTTGATGCTAAATCTTGTAACCTATCAAAATCAAGTGATGTCGTAGTCGGGGTTAGAGTCGGAAACAGCTAACTTGGTTTTCTGGCCATTGAGGAAGCTCTAACTAATTTCCAGTTACATCCAACTTCGTCTTAACAGTGCTCCTGCTCATGCATACTGGTAATGAAAACACTGCAAAAATTTTGGAAGTTAATAAGTAAAACTCCTCAACTAAGTTATTTTGCATCCATTGGCAAAGAGCTGTTCCATCATCCGAATTATACTAACCTCAAGGTTAAGAAAATATGTCATAACTATTGAGATCTTTGTATTTTTCAATGTTGATCAGAAAACGAAGAAAAGGGCAAGAATAGTTAGTTTTCGAAGATGTTGATGCACTGAGCCTTTTAAGTTTCTATGTATTTCTCTGCCTGTACATGTGTGCGCGTGTTCCTTAAATCTGGTAAAAGAGATTGAATAACTCACATTACGTGAAGGTATGTTCAGCGCCCAAATTTGTCTGAGTTCTGGAATCACCGTCCACAGAACTATCATCTTCTTTTGGCTCCAACCCTGCAGAAGATTCTGCGCCCAAATTTGTCCAAGTTCTGGCATCACCGTCCACAGAACTATCATCTTCTTTTGGATCCAACCCTGCTGAAGATTCTGCGCCCAAATTTGTTCTTCTGGCATCACTGTCCACAGAACTATCATCTTCTTTTCGAACCAATCCTGCAGTTTCTAACTCTTCTATCAGTTTTTCATATTTCTTCTTCAAGTCTGAAGAATCCAATGCAGCAACAAGGCTCTGCCTTATTTGCTGCTTCAAAGCCGAAATTCTGTCTATTGAGGTTGCATCCGGTGTCTTTCCAGCCTCGGCTGCCTCCTGTTTCAGTAATTCAATCTTATCTTTCAGATCTGTTCTGCTTGCAACACTTTCAATTCCCTTATTAATTTCCTCAAGTAACTCTTGTATCTTTGGTTTGAACAGTGATAATGAAGACTGCTCACTAAGGACTCGTGCTTTTGGTATTAATACCTTAACATCTAAACCCGAGGAGTTGAGGGCATCTTCCAACTCCCCTTGTATTTCCTCCTTTACTTTATCAATTTTATTTTGCAGTTCAGGGTCCAAATCCATATATGTGGATGCCTCTGAATTTGCAATTTCAGCCCTCAGCACTTCATATTTCTCCTGTACATCAGATCGATCCAGTAACTCTGCGAATTTTTTGTTGATTTCCTGCTTTACCAAGAGAGCCTTGGATTGAGATAAATCGTTTAACATGTCAACTTTATTCTTCAGATTCTCATAGTTAGGAGCTTTAGACAACCCCTTGTTGAATTCATCTCTAAGCTTTTCAATCTTTTCTACCAATGCTGGATGGATAAGTTGGTCGGGTGAATTTGCTTTTGAAAATTCTTCTTGCAGCGTGACAAGTCTGTCCTTCAATCCCACGGCCTTTACTGCCTCAGAAAATTCGAAATCAACTTCTTTCTTTAGTTTTTTAATCATCTTATTCAGATCCAAATCTGAATGCCCAACAGAGGATTCCTTGGCTTTCAATATTTGTTGTTTCACCTTTTCCACCTTACTTTCTAGTTCCTGAACTGAGGTCTTCCCAACAGCGGGTTCTTCCTTCTTTTTCATGTTGACTTTCCTCTTTGGCTCAATTGGAATGCCTTCTTGAAACGCACCCATTTTACGGAATTTCAGCATTCGATGCTTTAATAGTTTTTCAGTGTCCATCTTTGAAAGCTCCTGAAATGGCATATGCAGAAAAACTCATTGATGTATATGCTACCATGAGTATGTTTCATTATTTTAGAAGAAATTAAGGACCTACATCCATGGCCTCATTTATTGCAATTTTTATTTGTTGCGAGATCCAAGCAGAATCTACATGCGCGCCACCCAGAGGTTCCTGTAAACAATAATGCTTAAAATTATTGCAGGTGCAAAAACAATCTTTGAAAAGAAAAAGAGGGAAAGAAGCAGACCACATTTCCATCAAAATAATGAAATATACAAAGAGAGCCTCAACCTGAGGCTAAGAGAAGTTACGGAGAAGCCTCAACTCAAAGTTAATACAATGCACAATGATGGTTGAACATATTATGAGTTGATTTTTAAACTAATAGAAAAAGCATTTTAGAGCTGTCGCTATTGTGGAGGGAAAACAGAAACTAAAAAGACAAATTAATTAAATTTATAAACGTTTGGATAGTATTAAATGTTTAAGCCTAAGGTATAGACAGTTCAATTTTACATATATTGTTAAAGGGAAAACGCGGTATATTTTTAAACTGATGAGCATATAGCATTCTAAACATAGAAACAAGGCTGTGCCCGCTAGCATATATATAGTTATACTTTCACTGCACTCATTTCTAAGAGGATACAAATGGTCTCAGAATATTTAGGAGGAATAGACAAGAAAAGAATGAACTAAGAAAAGAACATGCAAGAACATGACATGTGAAGGACAGCATCATTACAGGGATTATGCCATCGGCAATTTGTAATTTGCACAACTGCAATGCAGTAATTTTCAGCTTCTCTGCTGCCTGCAAATAAAATTAAAGAAATAATCTCAACAAATATATATGAACCTTCAAAAGAGGATTCTAAGGGTTGACTGTATAAAGACCTTAGGGGAAGCTTTTGCACTCTTCCACAAGATGGCAGCACAGGCTTCAGGACTAGATAGTAGCGAGAATAGACAAAAGAACATGAGGAAAAAAGTGATCAGCATGCATAACAAATTTTTTGACTAAACTGATTGTTATTAGAAAATGGTAATCCAACTAAATTGTCAATGATATTATTGTAGAGTTGTCATAATTTAATAAAGCTAGGCCTGAAAGGCACCTCGCAACATAGAAAACTGCATTCTCGAGCATCAGCAACTTATTAGCACAACCAATTGCCAGGGCACCGCCAGAACCACCTTCCCCAATGACAATTGAAATGATTGGCACCTTGAGACCAAACATAGTCCTCAAATTTTGAGCAATTGCTTCACCCTGCAAATGTATGAAGCAAATCAGTTCTCCAGATAAAGTCAGAGCTCTATGAAAAAAGAACGTCTTGTTACATACTTGGCCCAGTTCCTCAGATTTGAGGTCTGCATAAGCACCTGGTGTATCAATGAAAGTAACAATGGGGAACCCGTGGTGATCTGCATAGTACATCATGCGAAGTGCCTTCCGATAACTGTTAGGAAGTAAAACTTATAATCAGGATTAGATATCTGATACCCCAACCTTTAAATTCTCCAACAACTGGCATTCGACTAGCAGTAATTCATATTCCTTTCTACTTCAAAACTCGTAGACTATTATATATAAAGTTAATGTATAACAACATAGGTCTCCATGACTAGACATACCCGTGCGGTGTAGGCATTCCAAAGTTACGCTGAATATTTTCTTTTGTGTTTCTACCCTTTTGGTGACCCATGAACATGTACCTTCTCCCATCTATGGTTCCTATGCCAGTAACAATGGCAGGATCATCATACCCTGCCCGATCTCCATGAAGTTCAACAAACTGTAAGACAGAGATGTAGAAAATATTCCTTGCATCAACATGACCAAATCCACAATCCAGAATGTTCATATCATTTTCACAGTAAAAAGAGATCCAAACCTTTTCGGTGATATTGAACACATGATCAAGGAAAGTTGGCCTGTTAGGATGCCGAGCTATATTGACACGTTGTATAGGAGTCAAGTGAGTGTACAAGTCCTTTAAAGCCTGAAGCCAACCACGAGAAGCAATCAAACTCATTAAGGAAAATTTACGTGAAAAAGATTTCTTTTCAACACTTCAAATTGGAATAAGAATTCTGTTAATAGTAATAACAAACCTGTTGATATTTATTCTCTAACGAAATAATCTGATCACTGAAGTCTAGACCAGTTTCATGAGCCATTTTTCGCACCTATATCCAGAATGAAAACACAATCATTGCCAAAGAAGGTGACAGACACCCAACTAGAAGAAGCAACTAACATCAGTAAGGAAAGACTAACATCGATAATCTTCTTCTCAAGAAGAAGAAGTGGTTTCTCAAAGTCCAGAGTAACAGGCTTCTGCTTCTCTCTCAGAGGCTTGAAATGTGAGAGATGAGTAAGAACTCCACCCTTGACATTGTGATCCGCATTATCTGGCCATGGATACTCGTGCTTTTTCCCCTTCCTTAACTTCGCACTAACTGACATGTCCTTCCTTCTTGGGTTAAATCGCGCTCTTCCCAGGGTCCTCAAAGGGATACCACTAACGCCATTACTCGAGCTTCGAAGAAGATCAGATGCCGAAGAACCAGATAATGCAGCTGAAGGAGTCGAAATAGACGCCATTCTCTTCTCCCAATCGCACGCTAATTACTTTTTCAGCTAAACCCACCGACGAGATCTCTAACAAACAACAAAAATGGCTCCAAAATTATAAATCTGAAAAGAGGGTGCAAAACAGTACAGAAAGTAATAGAAACAGTCCCCCTACGCTTTGAAAACACGAGAAAAGTTGACAAATGCTTAGAAAGCAAAAAGAGGAAATGCAAACGAAGGTAACAGTTAAGTAAAAGTAAAACTCAGAATCTTATAAAAAGCTCGATCAACTCAACACCAATCAACCAAATCCATCATTCAGCTGAGAATGAGAAGTATTCAACCCCAAGGACCAAAACAACACAACGATTCAACAAATCCCACTTCCAAACCGACCCCATTTCCCCATCAAAACGACAATCACCCACTTAGATTCATCGATGCATCAATAAAAAATCAAAGATTCGGGATCCAAAAACACAACTCCCGTGGAATCACACAACAGAAACAAAACATCTATAGCTCATTGTTAAGAAAAATTACCCGAAATTGGGTGCGAAAGGCGTGAGATCTCCGGAGGAAAGATGGCGAAAAGGATCTAAAAGGTGGCGAAAGGGGAAGATGGGTGTCTTAAAGCATTGAAGATGAGCAATCTAGCCTCGAGGAGATCGTCAGAAACGAGGCGTCGTTTGTGGGTGTGTGAGAGAGAGATAAAGAAGTGGCGATACTTCTTATGAAGCGGGTGAGAGAAGAGGTTTTGCAAGCAATGGTGGGCTTTGTGTTGTGATGTGGGTATTATTAAGAGCCAGTCTTTTTCGGTTAGACAGTTGAAGGGAAGGTCTTGAAATGAAGGTGCTTTTCACTTCTTCAGCCCTTGGCACGTGTCTGCTCCACCTCTCGCACGTGCCTCTCCTCTTCGATGATTTCGATGCTCTTCTTCCCTAGGGCTCTTCTCACTTCTCTCTTCCTCACAGCTGGGCTCTGCCTTTCCCCCAATTATTCCCCCATTAAAAAAAAAAACAAAAAGTTACATCAAATTTCACTTTCTATAATTCATTTATTTTCTAAGGGGGCAAATTAGAGAGAAAACTATAAAATATTGATTGTTTTATATGTATGTTTATATTTATTAGAATGTTTTATATTTTATACATGCTTTTCAACTATGACAAACAAATAGAGGTCATTCTTAATGTTAAATTTCAAACTTCAATTTTATTAAAATTACGAGCCAAACATCTCTTAGGAACACACAAATAGTTAAGAGGTGTACATTTTATGGGTGAAGCTTGTGTAACTCCGAGATTAATTTTTTTTTTCTCTGTTATTATTTGGAATACTAGATCAAAAGGTTAAACTTGTGTTTAGTGTGAGTTTGTGTTCATTCGGATCATAGATTTGTTAATTTTATGGACTATATAAATTGATACTTAAGAAATTTATTTTCATATTATAGGTACTATTTTTGCCCAATTATAAATTTACAAGTAAATCGCATCTACCAAATTTATATGATTTATTGCCGGATCTATTTTAAAAGCCATTTAAAGTTATATATATATATATATGTGCTTCTTAAAACTAGGTTTAGTAAAACAATGGACTAAAAACCTCCCTCCACTTAAATTTGTATAACATTTATTTAACTGGTTTGTGGGATTATCAAATCCGCAATAAATGGGACAAAATTGCTTATTTACTTTTTTTTTTTAACATCAAATGCTTCGTTTTAATAATTTTTTTTTAACATCAAATGCTTATTTACTAAACGCAGCTCAACTTCATAACTTTTTTTTTTTTAATGACTCAACTTCATAATTCAGGGTTTTATATTTGCAGACTCAACACATAAAACGTCATTAAAAAAAATAATAATAAATAAATAAATAAATCCACCGCACAATATGATCACTGATTTAACCGAAGATAAATTCCCATTAGTTTGACTAATTTTGGTCCGTTTGGAATACATTCTAATTTAAATGTTTTTCAAGAATGCATTTTTTAAAAAATATTCCGTATAAAAATGTTTAGAATTTAAACACTCATATGTTTGGTTGCATTTCCTCGTAGGTGTTTTTATACACAATTTACTTTTTTTAAAAAGTTGGTTTCAAGTGTTTCTCCCGAAATGGTCTATTTATCAATCTCATTTTCTAATAAGTCATTTTTAGTGGTTGCCAAACACTACAAATTTTTTCAAAATGATTTTTTTTTTCAAAATTAAACACTTTGAAAGTTAAACCAAACACACCGTTTGACCCTCACTTTTAATCAATTAATTCAAGTTAATTACAAAACTAATTCAGCTAGAGCTAACTAATATTTTAAATCAAAGTTTAAATAGTTTTTTGACCTTAAATATTCAATCCAAATACTTGAAGAAATATTTGGTATCAACCATCATACATCACATTATAGCTATCATGTCATATTTTCGTGTCATTGTCAATAACAATATGACTTAAAAAGATTAGGCATATTCATTGCAAAAATTCAGGAATTAAATTTCATGGGAGAAAACCACATAAATTTGTTTTTCAAATTATATAGACTGAATTTTGTTATATTTATTTATATTATTTTTTTCTTATGATACAAAACCATCTTAAGATTTTTATTTTTTATTTTTCCTTTCTCTCTACTTGATGTGAATATTTTTGTCTGGATAAAATACTACATTTTTTTTTTTGGAATATTTGAACCATCTTTCTTATCTGTCTTCAACCAAAGATAGGTGGGATTTAGGTGGTTAGTAGGTTATTGTGTATGTTATTTAATTTTGATTGTTTAAAAATTAAACATTACACGACACTTTTGAAAATGACACATATCTTTTGTATATATATTTGCTTGAATCAATTACATTTACAATGACACACGTGGCTGAGAGACGTTGGGTATTTTGATAATTAATTAACAACTTAATTTTACTAAGATGATATATATATATATATATATATATTTTTTTTTTTTTTTCTTAGTATTACTAAGATGATATCAAATTTATGACAAAATATACAAATTTAATATTACGAAACTATAAAGGATATGCTTGATCTATAAGTTCAAAAGTTTTGATACTTTTGCATCTTGAAAGTCTAAATTTGTATTTCACGTTGTTTGAATTGTGCACGAAGGTTAACCTACCTATGATATGAGATGATTAAAAAAAAAAAAAAAAAACTAACTATCAAATATAAAATACGACATTATCAATTATACTCATAAATCTAAATTATGAGTAATATAAAAGAGAAATACGTCAATCTATGTATAAACTAATAAGTAGATAAGACGTCAATTATCTTCTCAAAAGTCGAAAGTTCGATCTCTCCTTTGTATTTATTAAACAAACAAGAGAAAAATAAGTATGAATTCATGTAATTGTATTTTGGTAAGTAAAAGTTCCTTGCACAATGAAATATAAATTAAAAAAAAATTATAAATATAAAAGAAAAATGTGTCAATTTATTTATTTTTTATTTTTATAATAGGCAAAAAAAACATACCAGGCTAAATAGATAAACAGGCTTTAAATCTTTCAAAAAAAAAAGATAAACAGGCTTTAAAAAAAAAAAATTTTAAAAAAAATCCGACCTGCCGGATTCGAACCAGCGACCTAAGGATGGCTATTAGGAATTGCTCCCACTACAGTCCTCCGCTCTACCAACTGAGCTAAGGTCGGTTGTTGTTACTGAATTCCTTGTTTTTAATTACTACTTAAATTTGTTCTTTTTCTATACTTTTTTTTTTTACAACACTTTTTAAATTATTATTTAAATGATTAAATCTATGCTTTTTTCTATACTTTTTTTTTTACACTGCTTTTTTCTATACTCTTGCTAACTTGGTTTAAGAAATCAACATTTTTTTTTAATTTTAAAAAATAGCTTATTGTGGCAATTAGATCAAAGCATGTACCTAGACAGGCTGTCGTTACAATTTATTGAATATATATTCTTTGAAATTAATTCTTGAATCTTTTTTACGTCATTGTACTGAAAGTGTTTTTGTTGTTTTTTCTTTTTTTAGAGCTTGACACTCGGTAGGGTAAAAATTTGGACCTCTAACATTTTTATTGATTATATATACCTTAATTAGTTGTGTTCTACTCGTGTTATGCATTGACCATTTTATTGAGAGTTGAAATGTTTAAATAAATCGTTTATTTTTAGTACAACAAATGTGGGTTTAAACCTCTAGTCTCAAAGAAAGAAGTACATAAAAATTATAATTGAGATATGCTAATTTTGGCATAAAGAGTTAATTCAATATTGGGAACAAAAAGAAATCAAAATTATATATCAACTATTTCTTATTATATTTGTAATCCCTCAAAATGATTGCCTTGGAAGAAAACAACAAATTGGTTAAACTAATAAATTTTTAAGTCCAATGTCTAAACTTTCATATTTGTATCAATAAGTCCATAAATTTTAAAACGTGTTTAATATATCATCGAACTTTGAATTTTGTGTCTAATAGACCCCTCGACTTCAAAGTATATTATAAACTTCAAAATTTTCAAATTTGTTGAGAAATTTCTAGATCCAAAGTTGAAAATTCAATGTCTAATAGGTTCACATGTTTCGGTGACCCGACATTTCATTTCTTTCACTCATTTTAGTTTTTTTTTTCTTTTTTTTTTTTGTTACTATTATATATTTATCCACAAAACATTGAAGCATTGGTTTATACATTCCTCTTTGTATCGACTCTAGGAAAAAAGTTATGCTATATCTTTTTTTTTGCAAACCGTGCAATGTTCCAACTAAAAAGGTGAAATGTCATTATTTTAATTGAAGTAACTATGAGACTCATTTGTTCAACTACTCCCTGAGACCCATTTACATTTTTAAAATTTAAGGATATGTTGGACACATAATTGAAAATTAAAAAACCTATTAAACACAAATACGAAAATCATCTATTTAACAAACTTTAAGTGTAATTCAAACGACCAGACATTAAATTTCATTAAAAGGAAAAAAAAAAATGTCTGGCATTAACATTCTGGTAAATTAGAATTCAATTGTTCACATTTGTAATATAATATCATTTTAGGGAAGGAAGAAAAAAAAAAAAAAAAAAGAGTCTATCACGTGCGAGTTTCTAAACATGAACAATGTTTCAAAACTATCCAGAATTTGGCTTCCCGACTCGAACAACATAGATCCAAGCTTATTAAAAGTTAAATTCTAATATTTCGTTTAAAGATGTTCCGAATCGACTACAACCTGATTATAGTCTAGCAATCGCAATTGGCAGATATAGAAGAAAATTGAAGGGAAATAGCTTAATAAGATTAGCAGAATGACATAAATTAAACAGTAGAGAAAATGAATGACAACTTTGAGAAAGAATCTCGGTCTGAGGATTGCTTTCAACTTATTCTTCCATGGCAGGAGCAAAAGATTTCATCCCATCAATGGAATCAGCAAATAAAGTAACTCTTCATGTGGGGTGGTTTTTATTCTCTAAGCATATGGCTGAAAAGGGAGCAATCTGCTTCCACAGCCCTTCCAAATAACTCAAGATGAAGATTCTATATTTCTCACAAACTTCTTGGCCTATCAAACAACAAACAATTAATTGACAAGGAAGGACTCATTAGATTACAAGTATGTAATGCATCTTAGCAGAAAATTAGATAACAGTGTTCAGACAGAGAAGAATCTGCACATACTTTCTTTTATAATTTTAATTTCCAATCGTTTTGGTTCTAGCTTAAAAGAGAAGAAGAACAAAGGTTTGATTATGTTTGAGGTTTCTGACTTTCAAAAACTGGGTTAGTACTGAAGATTTAGAGTAAAGAAGTTCCTGAGAAATATGTTTTTATACTTTAAGTAGCAATTGAGTAGCTGAAGACAATTTGACATCTAGAGTGCGGGGCGGGCGGAAAGGAAGTACCTGTTCTAGAGTTAGGAACATGATCACATTCCATGATCCTAGCCGTCCAAAATTCGGGATAAAGCCCTTGTAAAACGCCAGAGGTCCCTGCAGAATGCAAATCCCAGATGGTATTAAGATATGTACTTTGTTTTTTGTTTCCTTCTAACAGTGCAGTTTCTCCATAATAAAAACAGATAACAAGAGAACAAGTTCAACCATGTTAATGAAAGTAACACAGGAATTGGGATGATAAGAAAATGTTAAGGAAACACTGGAAGAGTAAGAAAACATACATCATTTCTTAAAGTCTTGACGAAACAATCAAGTGTGCTTTTGTAAGTTGAATCCCCCATCATTCTTGATTTCACCTGCCAAAAAGGTATATGATAATGTGCAAATGAATCCAATTTCTAATAGAAGAGAGCATAAACAGTGTGCTTTTCAATTACCATGACATAACAAGAATTCAAGTGTGCATATATTCAAAAGCGTGTGGCACCTAGAAATTATTAAATGAAAACACCATAAAAAAGTTGATATAGCATGGATATAGAGAGATTACCACGTCGACCGGGGAGCCAATACAAACAGCGAAAAACCCTGCTCCGAGACCAGCAAGAAGATGAGTAAAAACATTATCTGTGAAACCTGGAATTTTCAAAATTGTCTGCAACAAAATATACAATAAGATAAGCACTGGCACAAGAAGTCCCCGGGCATGTGGGGCAGGAGACGAGAATAGTTCTAAGAACATAAGTTTCCAATGCTTTTACCTGTTTCACTTGATCGTAACTGGCTAGTTCTGCGGCATTTATAATAGCATTTCTTGCAATATTTGGTCCAATGCCAGTCCATAGAGCTCCAACTCCTTCCTATATGTTATATGCAAATCATGCACATGGAAATGGCAATAACATTTTCCCTGATCTTGAGGTCAAATAAAACTCACCTGTCTAACAATGGTAGAATAAGCATTCAGTGCCCCAGAATAGCGCCTAGGCACGCCAGGAGGTAACTTTCCTTCTGCTTGTAGTCTAACTTTCACAAGATCAGTTGGATTTGCTACTGTGATCCCCACAGCACCTGTGAAAGGAGGAGGAAAGGGAAGTGAGTTAATAAGATTTACTAAATTAATTTTCTGACCTTTCCTTTTTTGGATGATTTTAAAGTTTTTTTTTTTAAAAAAAAAAATAATAAAGTCCCTTTTACCAGGCCAAATTGGTTGGAAAAACTCAACCTCCCTTATTGTATAAAAAAGGAATCAGTTGAGCTTCTTAAACATGAGTGAAAAGTTAAATATAAAAACAGTTTGGAAAAACCGTCTCTTCGGCATCACAATGTCTTCATTTTTTGCAAACTCTTCTCTGGTTCCAACTTATCAAAATGTGAAACATCCACTCATTCTTACTTTTCTTTGACCATACAAGCAATAAAGGGATTTGTGGGAAAATTTAGCCACACAAGAATTTTACGAGGACTTATAACTTGGAAGTCCAAGCATATCTTCTCTTAGTTGCATTGTGTGGCTCAATCAAGAACTTATAGGCCAGTCCTTTACTTTTATGGATATTTCATTTACTGATGGTTTCAGAAATCCCTGATCTTCAAAAATTTTCGAACATCCTCAACAAGAAATACAGGCATTAACGCTAAAAACAAATATGACAATCATTAGATGTGTGATCATGGACTCAAGAACAAATGTTACATGCAGCATAAAGTCCAATCCATGCTCACCAGTTGTCAGTGCAGCAAGAATCTTCTTAGATAAAGGAACGTCGCCAACATGGTCACTGCCCACGTAAAAGGTCTTAACCTGTGATGCACACAATATACAAAACTTTGTGTCAGATATGAGCTTAAGGACAGAACAGTAGGCGTAGAGAATAGACTTCAATAACTTACAGGCTCATACAACCCAATCCTTAAGCCTCCAAACACACATTGACGATGCAAGCCGGGAACAATGCCTTTCCAGAGGGACGCCAAACCTTCTTCTCTGGCTATGGTTGCAACTGTACCCAGCATGCCCCTATATTTTGGTAAGGCATCGCCAGCAACAGCTTTTTTTTGTAGCTGAAGCCTAACCTTGGCAGTGTCTAGAGGAATAGTACATACCTGCATCAATATCAAATGCATGCCAATTATTGACAAAAATCATTTCAGATCCAACAATGCACGGTGGCAGAAGATCTCAACAATTTGCTTCAGTGCATAATTTAAGCCTGTTTGATAACAATTTCGCTTTTAGTTTTAGTTTTCTGTTTTCGAATTAAGCTTATAATATGAATATCTACTTCTGTCTCTGTTTCCTTTGTTGAGTATCACACTTGATATTTTGGCCAATTTCTAAAACCAAGAAACAGCTCCCAGCGATTTCAATGGTTTCCCACACAGATACAAAAAAGCAAACCATTACAAAATCACAACTTCATGATATCATAGATAATGAAAATTCAGTTATCTTCTAGTGATGATCAAGATCCTCGGAACAGCAGCCAAACTCCAACCCTATAAAATCAAATTTTGTTCAAAACAAAAAAATTGACCCATCGAGTATCACTCGAGCCGATCCCAATGCATGGTTAACCAGAGTTGGAAATGGTCAAGATGCATATAAAATCAGCTAATTATCTCACAAACCCACGTTTATAATTTGAATTTGACAACAAAAAAGCATACCAATCATCAAACTCTTTAACCCCAAATCCAAACATGGATCAAAACTCAATTTCAACAAGAAGCTCTTTAGAAACACGAGCGTCGGAAGGATTTAAGAAGATACGATGCAGTGCAGTGTATGTACATAATATATACAGTAAGAAATCAAGAGATTTGAATGTTACCTCGGCGAAACAAGCAGCGAAAGCACTACTGGCGAAAGTGCCGGCGAATGAGATATCGGATTTGCCCTTCGAATCGGCAACCATGGCTTAACCGGAGCAGCCAAAGGGGCCCAGAAAACCCAGGAGACTGAACCGGCGAGAAGGAGATCAAGGGAAATTTAAAGAGAAACCAACAAAGGCGAAATAGAACGAAGAAATGGAATAAGAAGAATAATGGGTCTCGTCGTTGAGATGGGAATCTTGGGAAAAGCAAAACGAGAAAGAAATGTTGCGAAGCTTTGTGCGTCTTGGCGGCTCTTTTCTTGGGCTGGGGTCTCCTACGTCAGCCGTCGCCACTCCGGCAATCGCTATTGTTTCTAAAGGAAAGAACTTTGTACTTGTATTTGTAAATGGTAGTAAAAGTTTCAAAATATATTAGATTCCATAAATAATTATTTAATTTTGGTTAAATATTACAAATTTAGTCACAAAATATTTATTCCAGGTTTAGGAGGAATCTAATGGATTACAAAGGCCCCGATAACTATTTGGTTTTTTATTTTTTGTTTTTGGTTTCTTATAAACATCACTTCCAACTCTAAGTTTTTTTTTTGGCTTTTCACCTACCTTCTCCCCATGTTTTCAAAAACTAAGCCAATTTTTTAGGCCCCTTTGATAACCATTTTGGTTTTTGAAAATTATGCTTGTTTTCTCATAAATTTCCTACCATGACTTTCATCTTAGTTAAAAGTTGCATTTGAATTTCTAGCCAAATTTTAAAAACAAAAACAAGTTTTTTGAAAACTACTTTTTTTTTTCCAAAATTGGACTTGGTTTTTTAAAACAAGGTAGAAGATGGATACTAAAACCAAGAAACTTGAAGTATGTGTGTATAAGCTTAATTTTCAAAAACTAAAAACCAAAAACCAAATGGTTATCAAACGGGGCTGAAGTTTTTAAAAACTTGTTTTTGTTTTTAGAATTTGGTTATAAATTCAAGTGTGTCTTTAACAAAAATGAAAACTGTGTGAGAAAATTTAAAGAAAACAAGCCTAATTTTAAAAAATCTTATCAAACGGGCCTAAATTTTTTATTTTGTGTTCAAAGGTCCTCCAATGATGCATATCAAAGGTCTATGGTAATCACCATCTAAAAAAACTCACAATCTAATCCATCATTTTATTTAAATATTTTTCATTTTTTTAAATCGTGTGTATTGTTTAGACATCAAAGTAAATACAAAAAAATAACCATTATCATATCAATCATTTTATTTTATTATTAATTTTTTAATGAAACCTTCAAAATTTTACAATTTAAATTAGCATAGGTACCTAGATAATAAAATCCAATTAGTCACTATAAAAGGAATCTTTAAATATAATTTTGGTTGGTCGATTATGTTTTTTTAGACTACTCAATTTATCCGACTTAATTACTGTATTTTGATTCTCAAATATTCATAGATATTCACCAATGTCTTAACCAACAAATTACTCTTTTTTTTTTCTTCGTGACAATTTTATTTCATATTAAATGCACATAGTTACATAATGCATATTGCATCAATTACAGATAATACGTAAATACAGTAACAATGACGTGCAACATATCATTTAATATAAAGTTCAATGATTTATCAAAACAAAAAAATAAAGTTCAATGAAAACACTTAAAAGTTAAAAGGAAAAACAGAAAGAAAAAAAAAAAAAAAAGGAAGAAAATGATTTTGGCTTTTAAAATTTTATTTCCTCGATATTTTAACATCGCACTTTTAATATATAAAAGTATTGAATTTTCCCATTTATTGTGAAATTGATTAAAATAAAATTTAATTAAAAGCCAACTAACTCGATCGCATTCACACCCCAGTTATAATATCTCTATGTCTTAGAAAAACAATAACAATGTATTTGAACTAAAAAATATCAATAACAACGATCTATTATTTAGGCCCCGTTTGATAACCATTTATTTTTTTGTTTTTGATTTTTGAAAATTAAGCTATCCATAATTATAAATTTATAATTTATGTTTGGATAATACTAAAATTATTCCCGAATTGATAAAGTTTCATTAAAGAAAGCGCCTCATAGGCTTTTAGTCAGCTCTCTACGATATATGATGTGCGGCGCATTAAGTAGACCAGCATTGACTAACAAATTAGAAGATGCCACGTGGAGATCTATAATCTTGACCCTCCAAGTGGGTGAAGGAAAGTCGAGTTGGAGATGACGTGGTGTGATACGTCTGTTGGAAAAGACACGTCAGAGTCAAACTTCAACTTCCACGTCCTGATGACATGTCGTCTTTTTTTTTTCTTTCTTTTTTTGTCCATTTGTTTCAGAAGGTTCATCTTTGCCTAATATTTTTTAAAACAACTTGGCTGTATATCAATAAGTAGGGATCTTTTTACATACTTTAAAATATTGACAACTAGAAGAGTTTTTTTTTTTTTTTTTTTCCCTTCTTTTTCTTATTCTCATTTTTCTATCTTTCTATTTCTTAACTGTCAAGATTTGAATGAGGTATGTAGAGAGATTTCTACGTAGTCATTTTTTTTTACGAGCACTTTTATTATTTCTTTATTCTCTTATTCTTGAGTTTTTACTGCATTTATCAATCCATTTCGTTCTTATTCAATCCAATATAAGACCAAACAATTATCATTCAATTATGTTCACTTTGACCATCCCATCTCATTTGTATAAATATTATGTCCGAGAATAAATTATTTTATCAAAATATTAGTTAAATCTAACTTTAAATTTTAATTTCATCCAATTAAACACTAAACTTAAATAGTGTTACTTCTTTTTTTAGATGGTGTTGCAGTTAATATCTTCTTAAAACTAAATCTTAGAAGAAATAATAATTTAAAAAAAAAAAAAGGGTCATAAATAATTTAGACAACCAATCAATAAACTGTACACAATTTAAATATCAAAATATCCAAAATCATTTCACATAAACGTTGAAACTAAATCATAAAAAAACTCGAACTTATCTACAAGTTTGAGTAGACCAACAACGTGCTAAATCAACTATTCTTTATTTTTTTTTTTTTCAAATAATAATGAAGTTTTGATGATTTTTTTTTTTTGAAACAAAGTTTTGATGATTGTTTATGTTATGTTTTAAGAATTGTGTATAATTCTGCTTTTTAATTGAAATGCATTCTCATCAACCAAACTATGTATGAGAGGAGCACTTATTAAGAGCAATCCTATATACACTCAATATATGCTTTAGCTCTTGGTGTTAGGAGTGTCTTATTAAATATAGTCCGTTATTGTTCGTAGAGTTTCAGTTTAGTTCTTTGCATTTTCACAATTTTCGATTATATAATATGTTGTTGGTGAATATTAAAATTGATTGATGATAAACTCACTATGATGGTTAGTAAATCAGTAAAAATCTAAAAAAACAACCAAGATCACCCTCTATTATAACTTTTATTTTCTCCTTTAAATTTTAAGAAGTTGGTAGAAATGTTGACTTCTCATCTCATAGGTGGCTTAAGTCGTCTAAATTTTAGCCATTCACTAGGTACCATGCCATATGCAAACTTATATTCAACTAATTTCAACATTACCAAATGAAAATGTTGTAATAATTGAAAAAATGTATTAAAATAGATGAGTTTGGATTGAAAATTTTTAAACAATATGGACTAAATTGAAAAAAAAAAAAAAAAAAAAAAAACACCAAAAAAGAGGGACTAAAAACTTTTATTTTGCCCCTTCCAAATATTTATAAGATTTCCAAAATCATTTTCCACCATACAACCAAAGTATCAAATTTAGATCAAACTCATCATAGAACATCATATATGTCCCATTTTATTTTGCCCATTAAAGGGTAGAGATAAGAATAGTACCCTGTGGACAGTGAGAATATTAAAGGAAAGTGGAGAACTAATTTACTTCTCCCCAACAAATCAAAGGTCCAAAAGAGAGGCCTAAAGCTACAATTATAGGCCACTTGTATTTGCATGTAAGGCCTGCTACACTCAGATTGGAATCCCCAGTGTCCTCTGATGTGAGGCATATGATCAAATTGCAGAGATTTGCTTGCATTTCATGTTCAATCAACATTTTATGCTCAATGTTTTCAAAAGGCATGATGTTTGTAAGATTTCAATCTTATTTTGTTTGGAATAATTTTGGGATGGTAACTGTTATAGGTAATTTTGGACCACTCCAATATGCGAGGAATTGATGGGGACAGTGCGATACCAACCCAAGGAGACAGCCAGGAAAGGGAACCCGGAGGAATAACAGGCCAAAGGGTCGGACCAAACCCGAAGGGATCGGGCTTTTGGCTCGACCCCCCGCTCGGCCCGCTTGCGCGGGTCGAGCTTGGTCGCCTCCGTTTCGTCCCTGCTGCCTCTGGCCGCCCCGGTTCCGCCTGGTTTGTTTCGAAACGCCTTCGAATTCCTAAAAAACCTAGGAGCATGAGCAGATATTTAAACCCCTCTTTGTCACTGAAGAAGGGATCCCGAACTCTATTCTCTACTCTCTCCTCTTGCTCTCTTGCTCTCCTCCTTCCGTTTTCTGACTTAAGAAGGGATCCCGAACTCTAGTCTCTACTCTCTCCTCTTGCTCTCTTGCTCTCCTCCTTCCGTTTTCTGACTTAAGCATCGGAGGCGGTGTGGCAAGCACCACACCGGTGTGCAGGTTTTCTGTCTTGCAGGCCACATCTCCCCCCCCCCCCCCCTCAAACAAATTTACCGTTGGTGGCACGTGAAGGTCAAGTGAGTTCCTCCCGACCAGATTCTGCCATCAACAGTAACCATACAATTTGACAAAGGGATCTCCCATTGTTTGGTCTTACATTGGATTGAAGAGTGGAGTGAGACTCCATTCAACTCCTTATTTGCACAAGGACACATAACACCCAATTGTAGGATCCACAAACTTATTAACTCCTATTTCAACACTCTATTGTCGTTCTATAAACTTATTTTTACTCATATTCAAACGTTCTATCATGAGCTCCACAAATTTATTAACACATACTCCAACTCTTAAGACAAACAAACTCTAAATTTACTAACTCGAACTCCTCGATCCAAACATCCCTCAGAGTGAATAGATCAAAATTAGTGTTTGTAATCATAGATATGGAAGGGAATGGATGAGAAATTGGATAATATCAATCAATTTCTACCTACTTCTTGTCGGATTTTTACCACTTTGCTTTACATGAAATGGATGTACAGGTCATCTAATTGTGTTTGGATTGAAGAAGTTCCTCCACGATTGCAAGATGTCCTTGCACACAGTGTCGCAAGCCTCTCAGTTAGCTACTTAGCTTTTCATTTTCTTCAAATGTTTATTTTTCCGTTCTCTAGTTTATTTTTATCTTTCTTTTGATGGACTAAAATGCTTGCAACGAAAAATATGCAAATCATATTTATACTTTTAGAAAAACATGTATAAAATTCGATTACCAAATAGATCCTGATCATTAATGATTAAACCATAGCTTAAACATAATGCAGTTTGTGGTAATTGTCTATAACTTAAGTAGAAGGTTCCGTGGTTGAGTTCTTAGACGCTAGAAAGGATAACAATCGTCTAGCTCATATTTTGGCAAAAATATGATCATCTTCTCTTGTGATATTCTCGTATATGGAAGGAGATTTTGTTCTTAGTAGATGATTAAGCTCATTAAGGATGAAGTTCCATGCATTATTGTAGCTCATGTGGTAACATTCAATTTTCTTAACTGTAGAAGAATAGTTCAAGTTAAAGTTTGATGATTAAATAAACACAATGTTCAAAGTTTAATGGTAAACCTTTTTTTTTTTTTTTTTAGAATTTGCAGTGGGTAGCAAATAAGATTTATATAATTGCAAATAATTACAAATATAGCAAAATCTATCAGAGTATATTACTGATAGACACTGATAGTCTCTGGTTAATTAGAATATATTTGATAGACTTCGTTAATCATAATCTATCAGTCTACTGATAGACTCCGATTATTCAGAGTCTATCAGTGATAGACACTGATAGAATCTGACGACAACTTTTTGATCTTGTACAATTAATTTTGTTATATATGCAATTAGTTTGCAATTGTGCTATATTTGTTATTAATTTGATCCAATTTGCCATCTATACAACTGCTCCTTTCTTTTTTTTCACAAAAGTTTAATGATAAACTAATAATCTAACATGAGAACCAATTAATTTACTAAAAAAAAACATGAAGACCAATTAAATACTGTTTAAAGTTTATGAACCCAAATAAACACACCAATTTCCATTAACTAATTTAATTTAATATTAATATAAATATTATGTTTGACAATTTTGCACGCACTTCAAATAGTCTTTCTTGATTTTTTTGGGGGACAACTAGTCTTTCTTGATCTTGTTCATACGAAAAAAGGGTTAAATTATTAAAATTACCTATGTGTTAGTTTTAATTATTCCACTTTGAAAAGTTTCATTTTAATCATTCAAGTTTGAAATCCGTTTCAAAACGAATCTTAAAAACATTTTTTGTTCAATTTATAAATGAAAAATGATATGTTTGCATCTGTTTTTATTCTTTTTTTCATCTTTATGTTTAAATCTATTCACATAAGCAACAATACAAGCAAACACATCATTTTTCATCCATGAATTTAAGAAAGAAAAAACTTCTAAAAGTTATTTTGGAACAAATTTCAAACTCTAAAGGTTTGAAAGGTCAGAGTATAATTGAAACAAACTTCATAGTTATTGGATTTTTAATAATTTAACCCCAACAAGAAATCATATTCTCATTTTTTTTAAGTCATATTCTCGTTTGATTAAACAAGATCGGTCCATCTGTAAATATCCCCCACTGTGTTTTTCACGAACAGCCAGAGAGTAATAAACCAACCAACCAACCAACCAACCAACGGAAGACGACAGACATGGAAATAATTCCATCAATAAGTGGACCAAAAAAAATATGGACGAAGTCTTTCAAGATCAACATGACAAAATCCTAAATCGTCACCGAACTTGATTGATTTCTTCGCTATGAAGAAAACGGGCTTGTTATTACACTAATTTCTTCCATCCCAAATTGTGCCCACGAAGCTAGATACGGACATGGAGGATCCTTTGCTTTCAGGTACACTCTCATTTTCTTTGGGATTGAAAATTTCGGAGTCCCAATTGGCTTTGCTGACAGTTTTTGTTCGTGGGATTTTCCCCATTTCGCTTTTCATCATTGCTTGGGGAAGAAAATCGAAGCGAATTGGGAGATAGAGGGAGGGATCAGTTGAGTCATTATCAGTACGTGAGAGGAACGGGCTCCGCAAACCCCACCGATTCATTTGCAGGAACCCAAGTCAGCGTCGAAGAAATTCGATCGGCGCCTAATGTTTCTGATTATTACCCACCTTCTCTTCACGGAGCTTTGGTTAGTTCGCCGGAGCCTGATCCTAGAGGTATGCAATTGCTTTGCAATCTTTTTATGGAAGAACAATTCGTGGGTGTCGATGACTTTGATCTTTTATGGAAGTTTTACTTACCGCAGGTAGAGGATTTGGACATGGATGATGTTGCTCATTGCCTGAATTTTCTGTTTCTTTTGCTGGTTGTAACTTAGTTTTTTGCTTCTTGTTAAGTACGATTAGAATTTTGATATGCGCTGTTTAGAATTTGAGAGACATAATGAACATAGCTTATAATCAGTAAAGTTTGCTGCGTCTGTTTTTGTGAAAATTATAATGGATGTTTAATGAATAGTTATTTGTTGCAGATCAAGCTCTTTTTTATCAAGGTGGATTTGCTGGAGAAGTTGGTCGAACCAGTAATGATTTTGGAAGGTAAGAAGAGCGCAGGACTAGTAGCATTTATCATTCCCATTTGGCAGCTATTAGTTTGTTTTTGTAGAAAATTGAAACATGAAAGTGATAAGAATCTAGTGATTAAGTTGGTAAATATGATTGTTACCTGAATTAAGTATTGGCATCGGTAGACAATAATAATGGTGGCGTGGAAAATAGTATCAATAACTGACTTGTATAAGTCACCAAATCTCATTATTCATCTGTCGTTTTGAGCTCATCTCTTGTTTGTATGAGGAGGCTCTCACTCACTTTTTCACGTCTCTTAGTTATCTCAAAGATTTAGGGACTGTCTCAAAAACAGTTTTTGTTTCATGGAATGTTTTTGAGATCATAATTGAATGACTTGTAAAAGTTAATATTATTGCGTATTGAAATCGATATTTGCAAATCTTTGGTACTTGTATTTTGATGGCATAGATCATTTATGAAAATACCCTAAAGAAACAAGAGAAAATAACTTTGAAGAAACCTTTATCCAAACATGCTTTTACATCATTTTTGTTCTTATAAAAAGTAGAAAACTCTTTATCAAAAACAGTTTTCTTTTCAGACAACCCCTTGCTTTCTTTGGTGAAGAGTCAACTCTATCTTTCAATGGAAAATCATTAATATGGCTCCCGAATTGACTTATGTGCAGACAAGTATTGGATGAAGTAGAGATAAGAGAACTGCTTATTGATCATGTTGGTCATCGTTGTTGCTGGGGAAGTCGTCCTGCTCGTAGGTGGAAGATTCGTGCTGTGGAAGACTGTAATGTTTATGTGGGAACTCTGGATACTTTTATGGAGGAAAGGGATGTTATAAAAGAAACCGAGCCATATAGTGGTGGCGCAATTGATGGAAGAAACAATGGACCTGAACTTGGAGTCTGGGAATTGGATTTGAAATCTGAGTTCCCACTTCTTTTTGTACCTTATAAAGAATCAAGGAAAACGATTCCTCATTCTGAAACCGTTGAGAAGTGTTCAGGTGAGGACTCTGGAAATTAAATTTGTTGTTATTGAAGTGCTTTTACTCTGTGCTTGATATGAATTAATGACATTTAACATATTGATGGTTCCTACTAACTCGACTGGAGATTTTATGGGTCTGAAGACAGTGCTAAGCATTTAGTATTAGGCACATTATCATTTGATTTTAACATGTGTTCGAAAAACACTGCAGTCTGTGCAGGACGAGGAGATCTTGTATGTCCGACATGTAATGCAGATCAAGAACCTGGATTTTATATTGAAAATCATATGGCTCAATGCCCTTCTTGTTATGGTCGGGGTTTGATTGCTCATAGAGATGGATCTGACACCATGTAAGTAATTTAACAGTATATTCTCATGTCTTATGCAATTATTCGATTATTAGATTCTTGCACGAGACTTGTTAACACCTTTGATATATAGTTAAGATAAAAAGGGTTTGAACTCAAAAGGCCCTTACCATGGCATTTGATAATCTAAGCCTACTTAAATTTCTCAGTTGCTGCTGGGTGACCGATAACTTTCTATTTGAAATATTATGTTTCTCAATGCTAATAATTCATGTCATGTGCAGATGTGCAAAATGTGATGGTAAGGGTAAACTCCCTTGTGCAACCTGCGGATCTCGCGGCCTAATTAAGTGTGAGACGTGCCAACATAGTGGTTCTCTTCTGACTCGCAGTATTGCGGTTGTTAAATGGTGTGCATACTTCTGATACATTTTTTAGAACTTCCTGTTTCTGTAGCTATAATTTTTCTTCTAAGAAACAAGCGAAATACAAAGGGAAATGAGAAATCGAACCCAAAGTCGAGAGGAAGGGGATCACTACCCCCAGTTGGTTGGTTTTAATAAAAAAAGAATCCTTGTTACAATTACAGTTTAATGCAAAGAGCTCCAAAGGAAAGCCATAATGATAGTTTCAAATCTAGAATGGAAAATTCTTCAGTTTCTTCTGATTCATACTTTCCAAAAGAGACGTTTAGCTGCTCCATACACCGTTGAACCAAAACATATTGAAGGTAACAAACAAAAGCCGCCATGGTCCTTGACTTTTGGCTAGAGTGGCAATGAACAAACATATGATCTTGAGTTTCTTCCCTCTACCACAAAGAAAGCAGCAAGCAGGTGAGATTTGAAGGTTGAGAGTTCTCCTTTGAATTACTGTTCCCACTTTAGTAATTCCCAATACTAAGTTCCACATGAAGAATCTGACTTTTTCTGGTATTCCACCTTTACCCAATATTTCCGTAGCACTATAATAGACAGTTTTTGTCAGTCGACCTTCCTATTCTACTCCTCATCATGTCTTGGATCTGGAATATCGAGTAGTAGATGACTAAACACGTTGTGCAGATTAATTAGACTGCAACAGAAGTGAAAACAAAAGAATCTGATGGTTTATTTAGTTATATTCCTATTCTCTTTTGCTGGAAGATGTGTATAGCAACAACAACAAGAAAGGAATTCTTCTTTTACAGGAGGACACTTTCAACTCGAAAAGTAAGCGCCATGAGCGGAGCAGCATCTGTACCAGACGAAGTGTTCCACAGAGCCAAAGGGGTCCAGTTATGCAACACTCAGGCCTATCAATGTACTCCAGCTTTCTTTGCAGATTCCTTCTTTCTCAACAAGTTCTCTTCTGAAGTCATTGCCGATCGAGCATCCATCTCCCCAACTGCACGGGTCATATGCGAACGACATATCATCTCGGTCATACCGGTGACCCGTGTCACGATGGCTGACCATGGAAGGTCCTTCAGTTTCTACATTGTGGGACTGAGCAAGGAAGTTTACTTGAAGGACTACTACCCCTCAAGGTTCTGTTGGGGGCTGTGTCCTTGCTTGGAGTGGCTGAAGGTGTAAAGAAAATCACTTGCACTGATGATGCACATGGCTGCCAGTTCATAGTATGTGTTGTGACACTGAATCTCATCTCATGTGGGCTTCTTCTTTCTTGTGTAATTTTATTTACTTTGGCAATGTTGCCTTCTGCCATGGGTTATCTTTTTGGCCAAGCCTTCTTTCTTTTGCTTTGTGCTTTTCAGAGTGAGTGTGAGATCCTCTCTGTTTTGCTTTGCTTGAAAGTTTGGCTTCAAATATATCACATTCACTTCTCTTTCAAACAATATATTCATTGGCTGTGGAGGATTTTTTTTTGGCCAGTAAGTGGTGTGGGGACGATGATCTAAAATAATTTTTATCTTTTTCTAAAAATATCATTAAGGAAGGGCAAAAACGGGAATTGCCCACGATCGATTACGAGAATTTTAATTTTCAAAAATTGGTTGTGTTAAAATACTATTTCGATCTATATACTTTGAGACATGACCCATTTTAGTCATGTTCTTCTAAATGTCAAAGTAAATCCATGTAAAAATCTTCAAATTAGTTCTTATTATTAATTCGAAGTTAATTTTTATTGAAACTGGTAGACAATGTAGGTATTTATTTTTTCATAATTTCTAAAAGGATTGTTAATAGAGATTAAATTTTTCTTGGAAAAAACCTAACCATAAAACTGATAATAAGTTTCGATTTTATAAATGTTGACATTCGAAAATACATAGGCTAAAATATAACAAGTTTTAATGTATAGCAAGAAATGCTATTTTAACCAAATAATTGATATCTTCTTCTAGTTCTAGGTTAAGCTTAATATTGTTTTAAATAACTTGGGATTTAAATTTTTCTGAGGGCATAAGCTTATATAACAATATGTAGTGACATAGAAAATATTCTTTATCCAACCATGAAATTTGGAGTTCCTAAAAAGAATATGAAGTTTGGAGGTTTAAATTTAGGAGTGGATATATTTTTCAATATTTCATTTTTCTAATATTAAAAAGGAAAAATATATAAGTTGTCAAAATGTCCCTCTCTATTTAGGACAATGGGCTCCCTGTCCCATATAAGGATGGGTGTTAAATTTAATATCAAATAAACTTTTTGTCCAATTCACCTTATCCTATTTTGGGTAACATAACATAACATAAAATGGTAAATCACTTGGTTATTGAATGACAAATTTAACCTTGGATTTTTTAGATTTTCGAGGACAATTTGAAGAGATTTGCTTTCTCATGATTTCGTCCTACGAGAAAAAGATAAATGTGAGGTTGAAATTTCATTCTATTTATTTATCTAACTATGACCATTGAAATATATTAAATTTCCATTTTGCATTGGAGAAAGCAGTGAGAAAATGAAAAGATCCATAGTTAGATAATTTATAATTTCATAAAATATTGGATGATGAATTAAGGAGATATTTATTTAGTTTATTTTCAACTCCTTTTTTTTTATGTTGAATTTCATAATTATGAAATTCAAATCTTAATTAATTCATTGCATTCATTACCATTATTACTACCACTAATATTATTAAAGTTGTCAACGAAGAGGATTATTCTTTTTGTTTGACAATACGTGGGAAAGGAAGATTTGAACCACAGACCTCGTGGTTACGAGTACAACTTTATGTCAGTTGAGCCAAGCTCTTGTTGGCTGTCAACGAAAGAGGATTAAAAATGCCTACAATTATACTTAAAAAGTGATAATGTAATAATAGTAACATAAACCAACCTTCATTTTTTTTTATTTATTATTAAACGTTTATAAGTTCAACAACATGTGAGGACGGAGATCTAAATTTCTAATATTTCAATAGATAATATAACGTGTCAACTAGTTGAATCATGCTAAGATTGACAATATAATACTGACTAAATTCTTTTCTATTTAGTTAGCCTTTTCAATTAACCTATATAACTTTTCAAGTTAAAATCAAAACTTTTTTCACATAAATCATAATTTTAGAAATTCTAGAGGATAAAGTGAGGATTGTGATTCAAAACTACAACTCATAATGGGATGTACACATATCCAACCGTTAAACCATATATATATATATAGTGTCGATATTGTTAAAAACAAACAAAAATATATTTAAAAAAAAACAAAAAAAGAAAAAGAAAGAAAAATCTCTGTCACCATCTGAAATTAGAAATTTAAAACTCCCAATCCTAAAAATGAAAAAGAAAATGAGGTTGGTGTATTTGAATTTTATTCCTTTTAATGAAGTCGTTTCTTTTCAAAAAAAAAAAAACAAAAAAAGAAGAAAATTTGAACTCCAACCTAATTCGAGACAAGTTCACATGGACCCCTTTACCCTCATAGAAAATGTTGACACATATCCAACTATTTATTTATTTATTCTATTTATTTGAACTTTTTTTTTTTTTTTGAGATTTTAATATTATTTATTTATTTATTGGATTTGGGAAAAAGGCCGGGTCTTGTCCAGCTGTTAATGAAATTTGAATTTCAAAATTTGAAAAGCTTCCAGCGCATTTCATTTACCGTTACCACCCCACCAGGTAGCCCGTTGCATTTCACAGCTCATCTCTCTCCTCTCTCTAAAACCAAAAAAACCCTAATTCACAGTCTCTCTCTCTCTTCTCCTTTATAAATCATTCCTCTCTCTCTCCATCTCTGTAAAAAGATAAGCTCTCAATCTCTCTCCGTCCCTACAACTTCCCATTTATTTCCCTCCCTCTTCTTCCTCTCCCTCGCATTTCTCACAGAACCCATTTCTTGTTTCTTCGACTTCTTCTGCGAAAATGAGAGAGATCCTTCACGTTCAGGGTGGGCAATGTGGCAACCAGATCGGTGCCAAGTTCTGGGAAGTCGTTTGCGCCGAGCACGGCATCGACACCACCGGAAAGTACGGGGGTGATTCCGATCTTCAGCTTGAGAGGATTAATGTCTACTACAATGAAGCCAGTTGCGGGAGGTATGTGCCTCGCGCTGTTCTTATGGATCTTGAGCCTGGTACTATGGACAGTATCAGATCTGGCCTTTATGGCCAGATCTTCAGGCCGGATAACTTTGTTTTCGGTCAGTCTGGGGCTGGAAACAACTGGGCCAAAGGGCATTACACTGAAGGTGCCGAGCTTATTGATTCCGTGCTCGATGTCGTTCGGAAGGAGGCGGAGAACTGTGATTGCTTGCAAGGTTTGCTCTCGATCTGCCGCTGTTTCTGTTTCTCTGTCTATTTTTGTGATTTTGGCTGAACATTGGTGTGGTTTTGGGTTCTTTTTAGGGTTTCAGGTGTGCCATTCTCTAGGAGGTGGAACTGGATCTGGAATGGGAACTCTTCTGATTTCGAAGATCAGAGAAGAATACCCGGACAGGATGATGCTTACCTTCTCTGTCTTTCCATCTCCCAAGGTCTCTGATACTGTTGTTGAGCCTTACAATGCAACTCTCTCAGTTCATCAACTGGTTGAAAATGCGGATGAGTGCATGGTTCTTGACAATGAAGCTCTGTATGATATCTGCTTCCGTACCCTCAAGCTCACCACTCCTAGCTGTAAGATATTTATTCCTTTCAACGTCTGGAACTTTCTTCTTTACTTTGTACTCACTACTTGAGTAGTATGCTGTCTCGTTGTTTCATGGCACGTATTGATTTAAATACACCGAGTTAAAGCCGATCTGTGGGTAGTTGTAAATTATTGATGAGATCTGGTACATGAACTATGTTAGTCTATTTATCGGGGAAAAAAGAAGATCCATGTTAGTCTAGTGATTTGAAAGTGCATCTTAACTTCAAGGTGTTTTGAAAACAGGTTGGTATAATTCATTCATCCATACTAATATGGTTTTACGCTTGTGGTTGAAACAGTTGGCGATTTGAACCATTTGATCTCTGCAACAATGTCCGGAGTGACCTGTTGTTTGAGATTCCCTGGACAACTCAACTCTGATCTCAGAAAGCTTGCTGTTAATCTCATCCCCTTCCCTCGTCTCCACTTCTTCATGGTGGGTTTTGCTCCTCTCACATCTCGTGGTTCCCAGCAGTACAGAGCATTGACTGTGCCCGAGCTTACTCAACAAATGTGGGATGCCAAGAACATGATGTGTGCTGCTGACCCACGACATGGTCGCTACTTAACCGCTTCTGCCATGTTCAGAGGCAAGATGAGCACGAAGGAGGTGGATGAGCAAATGCTCAACGTGCAGAACAAGAACTCTTCTTACTTTGTTGAGTGGATTCCAAACAACGTCAAATCTACTGTTTGTGATATCCCTCCTACTGGTCTGAAGATGGCTTCAACTTTCATTGGAAATTCCACATCAATTCAGGAAATGTTCCGCCGTGTGAGTGAACAGTTCACTGCCATGTTCAGGAGGAAAGCTTTCTTGCACTGGTACACTGGTGAAGGTATGGACGAGATGGAGTTCACTGAGGCTGAAAGTAACATGAATGATCTGGTTTCTGAGTACCAGCAGTACCAAGATGCTACTGCCGAAGACGATTATTACGAGGAGGAGGAAGAAGAGGAAGTGGAAGAGTAAGAAGAAGATAGTATCTGGTTTTATGTTTGTAGGGATGTAATATGTTGCAACTTTTGCAACTTTCTGTTGCCAGTCATATGGATTTGTCTATTTTCTGTTGTCTTTTATTATATGCTTGACTTTTGAACTGATTGTGTCTGCAGACAGTTCCAATTTTAACCTACCTAATATGAATTTTTGTTCAAATCCCATATGTGATATGCGAATGATACTTTCCCAAGCTAAATTATGCCATTCGATTGAATAGCAAAGTAAGCACATAAGGTTAGTGTGAAACTGGTTTGAAAGTTCTTTGTTTTTGTTTGGAAAGATCTATTATCAGTTGTTGATTTGATGAGGATGAGGCCTCATCCCTGTGGTAGCCAAATATTTTGACCAAATTCCTAGATATCTCTCGCGTTTTGCTTTCATGCTGAAGGTGTGTAATGATTCACTACCTGCATTAAATGATGGGTCGTGGATCATAACTCTTCAACGTATCTTGGAGTGGAAAAAGAGGGGCTTTCACATAGTAGGAATGTTTGGCCCGTGATTTTAAATCCTATATTATTTATAAAGTCTAGACTCTAGAGTTGAATGTGCAGAAGTTAGTACTAATAAAAACGAAATTGAGTTGAATGTTTGACTTATAATTCTATATTTAGAGTTGAAAAAATTGAGTCATCAAGTATATGTAGGATGAAAGTTAGGATTCATTGGAGGCTGTATGTTCGAATTGCCAAGTTTTAAGGCTACCGATGCCTCATTCATTAGAGCCATGTGTTCGGGATGATGAGTTTTATGTAATTTTGACATTTTTTGGTTTGTGGAGCACACAAATGTTAGCCTGTTGGCTTGGTAATGCTGTATGATTTGAGAAAGAATGTTGAAATCAACCAAAAGTTAGGTTGCATGGGCAGGTTAAAAGAGGTGGTTCCATTAAATTGGTAATCACAGTACAATAGCCAGATGGAGTGGCTTGCCTTTTTGCACATAATGTAACTAGAAAAAACTACATCTTTAGACAATTGATAGCCAAATTACAGCAACACAACAAAAAGAAAAACCCAACAAAATACAAGAACAAAAACATATTGGATTTTTACAACAGAATAATTTTTTCATTTCCAAACTCAAACATCAACATTCTTCTTACCATCTTCGATGGCTTTGTCCAACCCCACAACTTTCTTGTACTTAACAACATCCATCTGCTGCACCGCAAACTCCTCAGGCACCACAGGTCGCCTATTGCCAAAGATGGTCCATAAATACAATGCAACAAAAGCTGTCAATGCCCCACACCCAGTCCCAAAGATCATGGCTGCAACCACTCTCATAAAGCAATTCTTGCCCTCCTTGACAACACTTTCAGGCTCCGATTCCTTAGCAATGGCGATCGTCTTTGGATCGAGCGGTTCCGAATGCATCCAGTTCGGAATGCTCTGAAGCTTGAAGCTCCAAGAATAGACCAAACATGGCTGGGATGAGTTCCCATTTGATGAACCCAAACCCACCAGCACTTCTTCATCTTCACTCCAAATCTGAGAGAAATCAATTGGGTATGAAAGCAATGGCACAGATGGCCTCTTGTTCAAACCATTTTCTGCTAATCTTACTTCTAATTGCCTAGAACCCACCTCGTAATCTATCCAAGCGTGTAAATTCTGCCCCCTAATTAATGCCGAGGAACTGTTTGAAAAATTGCCTAAATCAGCTAAGGATGTATTACTTTTGTAACCCACATCAATTCCTACCAAAGTTCTAATCAGATCGCCATTCTCAGCATCAGAAGAAGTTGTAAATTTAACAACGATCATGTTTAACTTCTGCTTCTTCTCCGATCCAAAATTAAGCCCAAATGGTCCGTTGTCAAAGGCACTAACATTAAAACTACTCGGAACAATAACAAAACCCAACCCACCCTCCCCTGTATTTGGCGACAAAGAAAACGAGAAATCAGTCGAGAAAGACATCAATCTCCTCGGTTTACCTCGAACAAGTCTGATGGGTTTCTTGTACACGATTCGCCCAGCACTGGAACTGGCTGGACTGGTCAGCCGGAGAGCACCGCCGCCGCCAACAACCGCCGCATCGCCGTACAGAGCGACATTGAGCTCAAACTGTGGATCTCCACGAAACCCAGAAAGGGAAAAGGAAGGAGATGAAAGAGAATCGATGGATTTGAAGAAAAGGAAGAAGAATAGGAAGATGGAAATGGTGGGTGAGGGGAAAGGGTTAGAGAAATGAAACGCCGCCATGGCTGAAGTGAGAGCTTGAGGGGGATTGTGGTGGGTTGGAAGGAGGCTAGTGCGGTTGCTTTGGGTTGTGGAGTAAAAACATTTTCTTCTCCACCTGCGAATGAACCTTTTTCTTTTCTCTGCAACTTGTTTGTATTTTGTATTTTTTTTTTTTTTCACTAGGGTTTGAAGATGGAAAGCTGAAGGAGAAAGTAAAGAATATAGGACATTGGAGGTTGGGTGGGCTCGGAGGTTGAGGAAATTAAATGCACTCTTTAACTCAATTCTTTTTGCTATGATGCCCCTCATGTGTTTTTACTTTTCAAATTTGCCCTTTAACTAATTTTCAAATATTCACAACTCATATCCCTTCTTATTAATAGCAACTTGCCTTTGTGTCCATACAAAGAATTAAATTGCACTGCAACCAAAAACATAAACATAATAGATCTGTTGGATTATTACCTTTGTAACTTTGAAGTTTGAAATTTTACTCTCACATTTTATTTTAAAGAAAATATTAGAATATTAGCTAAAAATTTAACACGATTCCAAATACTTGAGAGAAAAACATTGTAACAGATGTTTTTTTTTTTTTTTAAAAAAAAGAAACTATCCATTAAGGGCTAGTTTGGTAACGTTCTCGTTTCTTGTTTCCGTTTCTTCATTTTTAATAAAGAAAAATAGGATTTCATGACCCTAACACCTATACATTCAGTAATAATAAACCTATATTCTTATTTATGTTTGGAAAAAATTGGAAACAAGAACAAAAAAGGAGAAACTAATTTTAGTCGTTTCCAAAAGTTCTATACAAATTTTGAGAGTGGTTCTAAAAAATGAGAAACAAGAAACATACATAGTTATTAAATGCTTAGATTTCTTAATAAAATTAGAAACAAGAAACAAGAAACAAGAAACGAGAACGTTACCAAACGGGCCCTAAGAAACTGGAAAATTAGGTACAACTAACTCTTTCTACAAAATGGAGAAAAGCCAAATTGGAAAAGAATCAGATCTCTCTTCCTCTACCATCCTCGACAACTGAGAAGGAGAATCAACAAAAAAGACAAATTCGCCATGCAAGGCACCTGCTCGCGCTAAGGAATGCGCCAAAAAATTACAATCTCTTTGGACAAAAAACGAAAGAGGAGACGCCCGCAGTTGCTGCGAGCTCTTTCACCTCATCAATCAGCACGAAAATCTCCGACCAATCTTCCACTTCTCCATTCAGAAGCTTGACTAATTCAACACAATCAAACTCCAAGATAAGAGAATTCGAGAGCCTTCCTCTTGCACGCCAAGAACCGGTGAGATTCAACAGCCTTCAATAATTGCCTTAGATTCGAGGATTTTGATGCATTCTGGAGTGGAGTAGTCAAAATGCTCGACAAGCAGGAGTTAACTCTTGTGGCTCAAATCATTTGGGCAATTTGGGCGGGTAGGAATCAGAGATTACACAAAAGCAGCAGATCATCCCAAGACCAGATTATCAAAGAAATTAAAAACAAAGTTTATATCTTCGATTCTAAAAAAAGGGTACTTGAAAGCCAAGTTGAAGGAGACACATCCTAGTCACAGTAGATATCCCAATTGCTGGAAGATCAACTGTGATGTAGAGTGGTTTGAGTCTTCAAGGTCCGGTGGAGTAGGTTGGGTTGTTCGTAACTCAACTGGTTCTCTTGTCACAGCTAGCTGAAAGGATATCGTTAGTTTAATACTATGCTTAAACAATATTTGATTGCAAAACTTAATTGATTTTAGCTTATTATGAGCAAATTGATGTTTAGTTTGTATAATTTGTATTTAAATTGTGGATAACGTAATAACGAGTTTCATGAGACTAAGTTAAGCCACTTGTGTATAATTTGTATGTTTGCAAAAAACGAATCTTTAATTTGAAAGGTGAGCTTCACAGTAGAAGCCTAGATTATTTTTATGTCCAGATAAATTGGTAATTCGGATAGAGCAAATTCACATGCAAACCTAAAAAAATTGGCCTTTTCCAAATTCTAGACCATACTAACCTAACCTAAAATCTAGATGTCAATAAAGAGTACCATGTGTCAGTGTTAGGAGGATTTATTAAAATTTGGAGTAAAATGCAAACAATACTCTTGTGCTAAGCTTTATTTGACTCAATTCCCCAAAATTTTGAGCAAAGTTTGAAATTTTTTCCCCAATTATTTTTTCTTAGAACAACATTCCAAGTCAAGAGGGATTATCAATGTTGAAGCAAAGTCTGTACCAGAAATAAAGGTCAATAGAAAAAGGGACAAAATATCATTAAGGCAGGGGGCAAGGGCAAATAATTAATATTAAGAAAGTGGGGAAATAATTTGAATAGAAGAAAAAATGATGGGTGAATTTGAAAATAGAGTGAAAAGGAAGCGGATTTTAGCAAATTATAGAAACATAATTAACCGTTCTTCAGAAACATGAAAAAGACGGGGGAAGTACACTGTCGTAGAGTCACGCGCTCCTTGTTTGTTTTTAAATGGGAGTATTAAAGGGACACGTGTCCAAGTCAATGAGCGAGTAAGGATTCTTTTTCAACCCCGTTTCAAATTCTTCAAAGTTGAAAAAATATCAAAATAAAAATAGAAATTATGTGATTTTTTAATGTAACAAAATTTACTAAATATGTATTTTATATATTTAATTAAAAAAAATTGAATATTTAAGGTGGACATGGATTTTTTTTTCCCTAAAATGTGATTTTAGCAAAAGTACTTTCATCATAAGCACTTTTGTTAACTTATGGGTTATGACTAATCACTTTGATGTTTGGTTCTACAACGTCTACAATGACCCTCAATAAAACATTTAGTGTGTGTGAGTGTTTTTTTTTTTAAGTATTTAATTATAAATTATTTCCAAACAAAATAGTTTGAGTGGGAAGTATTTTGACATGGTTAAAAACTCACTCCCAAAGGTACCATTAGCTTAATATCATATTCTTGTAGTTCAAAGTTTTACATTGATAATGAAACCTCACTCTACAACTTTGATGAATTGAAAAGGGAGAAAAAAGGAAAAAAAGAGGCGAAGAGATATCTTTTTATAGCCGTGGATGATAGAAAATAATTTTTGGAATTCTTAAAATCTGTAATAATTTTAGAGTGATCCATGAAGTTTTCTCAAATAAAAGTAGGTAAAACAGGGCAAAAAAATTTCTGATTGAAGTTTGAGCCATGACAATTGTTATAAGGTAAAGATTCAAATGGTACTTTGACATGAACTCTTTTAAGGCTATGTTGGATGTGCTTTTAACATGGAAAAAAATGTACTACTTAGAATCATCAACACGTTGAGAAGTAACATAAAAATACTTTGAAAAAAGTTAAAAACATCTTAAAGGACTTTGGTTCAACTACTTGAGACTGACCGTTGAGATATACTTCAAAAGTAATTTTAAGTGTGTGAAACTAAATATCAAAATGATCTGTAGCACTTTTTTACTAATAAGAACAATCTCAAATATACCATAAATATGGTACCAATTAAAGCACATTTGATATATTTCTTGTCAAAGTAGTAGTGATGAGATGATACAACTTTGATATTACGCAATAGTCCTAATCCTAAGCCCATGAGTGCAAAATTAGGAGTTGATTTTATGGTAAAAGGAAAAGGAAAAGGTAAAAATTTAATTGAGGAAGGAAAGAATATAATTTAATTTATAAACAAAAAAGAAAATGAAAAAAAGTGAATTGGTGGGAGGATTATTGGACGACGTGTCGGGTCGGGGGACCATTAAAATGGGAAAAGGCTTTTAGTTTTGGAATTGCACAAAAACAGAGGAGGGCAAGTGTGGTCTTTTCACAAAGAAATTTGAACGACAGTGCGCGTGCTTTTGTATTGTCGTCTTGGCATTATCAAATTACCAAACAAAGCCTTTGTCCGACAATAACTCAAAGTGCTTCCTTCAAATTGCCGGGTTTTTTGGAAACATAACATAAAAAATGAAAAAAATTAGAAAAAACACGTACTTTTGAAACTAATTGGAGAAATCAAGTGTCACGCCTCTTGAAGAGGCGTGACATACTTTTTTTTAATATATTTTTTATTTTTATATTACTTTGTCAAATCAATCGGTTTTCAACCCATTTTTAAAATTTATTTTATTTTATTTAGTGATTTTATAAATTCTTAATCATAACATAATGATTATGTTTTTAATTTTAAAATTTGCAATTTTTTTTTAATTAACCTTCTATAATTCTTTTAAATATAATTTTTTACATTTTCACATTTTCTAAATTTAAGAAAATTATGAGGGGTTGGTTCTTCTTGCCTTTGATTAAACAAGCATTCTTTTTCAATTTCTAATATATTATATATATCCAAACCTTTTATTTTCATATATATTATGAACTATTAATTATACATTAATGTTAATCAATAACTAAATAAATCATATCATTTTACTATTAATTCTTATCTTTACCTTCTGAATTTGATGTTTATACTAATTTATCAAGTATATGTGTGTGTATTATATACATTAAGAAAAACAAATTTTAATGGCTAAATTAAGAATGAGAATTATTTTTAAAAAAATTAAAGATGAGAATAAAATGTAGGTGCTACATGTTTATTTTAATAAGAAATAACAAAAAAGAGAATCTTATTAAGGTTTTTTTTTAAGAAATTTTTTCTTTCAAACATGATTGCATTAATAGTAAGTATTATAATTATAAGACATCAAAACTAAATAAACTTTAACTATATGCTACCATTGAAACTATAGTAAATTGAAACATCTTTCTTACTAGGGACATCCAACAATATATATTCATTATATATATTATTGAAAGCTTACTCAATTAATATCAAGTTATTCGTTAAAAAAATATTCTGTATCCTCTTTTGGATAGAAATATTCTCAATTCAACTTTTTTTTTTTTAAAAAAAAGAAGTAATTTTCAAAATTGAAATTTCACATTTCAATTTTAAAAAACAAAAGAAGAAATTATTGTTATTAAGGAGCTGAACACAGTTGAGATATTTTATACGCCTCGGAGTAAAGACATGAGGGCGGATAGATTAGCGAAAGAGGCTCTTTATAAAAGATCGTCTGGTTGTCAAATTTCCTGTTGTGGTTAGTGTCGATAGGTACTGAGACCCATTGCAAGTGTTTATCAAATTGTAATTGTTATTAGTTGAATGAAAGCATTTTCTTCTAAAAAAAACAAAAAGAAATTTAATTTTAAAATTCCTCGGTGGGTAAATGAAAACTGGTTATATATCAATAAAAAATAAAAAATATAAATAAATAAATAATAATTTAAAAAATAAAAATAAAAATAAAAATGCTGAAACCCCCAAAAGATTCATCAACAAAAAGTCAAGCATAAAAAGCTGGTTATTTAAAACGCCGTTCAAGGAAAAAAATAAATAAATAAAAACAGTAGAAGTGACAGCTTTCAGCAAGTCGCGCCTCTTCAAGAGGCGCGACCCAACGCCGTCAAACGACCTCCTCGATTTTCGCATTCCGTCTGATTCCATCCCATCTCTGAACGTGTCGCGCCTCTTCAAGAGGCGCGACACATGTTTTTTCGAAATAATTTTAAAAGTACTTGTTTTTTTAAATTTTTTTAATTTTTCTTTCTACTGTTACAAAAAACCCCAAATTGCCTTTCTTTCTATTATTTCCTCATTATGCCATTTTCACTCTTTTTTTCCTTCCTTTTTTCTTTTTTAAATTATAAAAATACAAATTTTCTTTTTGTGCTTTTTATTGGGTCAAAATTTATTTTAGAATTTCGCCTTGTAAGGTCAAAGTTCATTGGAGTAGATATTTTGTCCACATCAGACACTAACTAACGTTTAAATTTACCTTTTCTTTGTATAATGCAATTGATTGACTGGTTATACAGTCTGTTGTTACGAAATAATTAGAATCGATATTGGTGATGGTGGTAGTTGGTTGGAAATAATTGTTGCCAAATTGAAAGTCTTGTAACTAGTAGTGCTGTGAAATCTTGAAGAAACTTTCTAAGCAACACCACTTTAAAAGGGATGAAAGGAAATTCAGGGATTTTTTTTTTCTGCTAAAGGTTACTAATCAAGATGAAGCCTCAATACAAAGAAATAAACAAAAGGAACGCTAAAGTGAGTTTAGTTCAGTGGTAATTGACATGACTCTCTCTCTTATTTTCCTTCAACTTTAGCATTCATAGCTTTCACTTCACCTCGCCCACATCTCTTTTGGCATCAACTAATCGACATCAATTTGGTCGGTTTTGATTTGTGAGGGGACTAAATTCTTAGGGTTGAATTGAAAACTTTTAAAATTATCAGATTCAAAATTGAAATTAAGTCCAAATTATTGAAATCAAATTGAAAAGTTTTAAAACTAGAGAGGAACCAAATGAAGACTAGACCTAGACCATAAAGTCCAAATTGATAATTTAACCATATATTATTTGTTACTTATCATACATCTTACCTTAGACAAAATTTCAATTCATGATCTAGTTTCATCCCCAAATGTACAACCAACAAAAAGTAGAATATTTCTAGACATCCTTTTCCACCCTTTTGACAAAAGTGAATCTTTTTTAAAGATCACATATGATAAATGGTCCCCATTAGTTGTTAACTTGTAAGAGGGTATATTTCTTTTTTAATATCATTACAAATTATATTTCAATATATTTTTATTGGTATTAAATTAAATCTCAAGTCTCAACAAATGATTTGAGTTAAATTTCATAAACTTTTGTTCTTATTATTTATTTATTTATTTTTTTTTTAAATTAAGTTAGTTTCGCTACACTTTCTTGATCTTATTCCTCCATCTTTTCTAAAATATTTTTTAATGATATAATAAAATTTAGGTTAAATTACAAGTTTGTTGTTCGAAGGTTATGTTTATATGGTTTTTGTACTTAAAAAAGTTTCTAATGAAACTTAGAACTTTTAAAGTTGTATCTATATAATCTGTGCATTATTTAGGATTATGTGATATTTAGATTTTAGAATAGTTTTAGTGTGTGGCTTGTAGGTAAAGAACGAGGTAGAGTATTGAAAGTTCATGACCAGTTAGAAACTTCTTAATATAACGCACGGGGACTTAAGATACACAACCTAAAAATTCAAATACCAAAACTTATAATTTGACCTAAAATTTAATTTTGTTCATTTTATTTTATTTTGAGTTTAACAAATGCAAGGTGGAGATCAAACCCTCAATTTTAAAAAGTTAATAAATGTCTTACAATTCATAAAGCTATATTTTCAATTTGAAAATTTCCGTTTTTTTTAAAGTTCAACTATATGTGGAGCGAAACGATTTGAACTTCTAACTCTTTGGTCGAATGTATATGCTTTAAACTATTGAGTTTATATATCCAATTATTTTTTTAGTTCAACATTAGTGAGAGATTTAATCATCGACCTTTAACATAACAATTGATGTCTTATCTATCGAATTATGTTTGATACAGCTATATCTAGATTGGTAGTTTGGAGACTTACATTTGTTTATATATAATTTGTTTGGTGGAAGTTTAGATGAATGATGATGTGAAATTGTTGATGATGGACATCAAACTTCACTTATTATTATTATTTTTTTATTACTTCTCTTTTTGGTTTTTCTTAGGACCTTTGCCTGTCCTTCAATTAATGCATTGCATGACTTGATCCATTATTGAATATGCCTCTCCATAGGATTCATGACATTGATGGTAGTGGGTCCCAATAATCAATATATTTATTTTTAATGGAAATTATTATTATATACTTGAAAAACTCCAACGTAATGATAGAAATAATGCTTTATGATAATATTTGCAATTTCAACCTCAGTGGAAATATTTTCTCCCAAAACATCTAATATTGTGATGAAATATAAACCATTTAAATTTAAATCTCCAACAAATCATTTGCAAGATTTATCCAATTATAATTTGACATTTAATCATCACTTTTTCTTCAAATTTTATTAGTCATATCAATAAAAGTTTTAACACTTCCTATTTTATATGATTATAGAATCTCGACTAATCAAATGTTCTATAATTTCTCTAAAAAACAGAAGATCTTCTAAAATTTCACAAAAGATATTAAGGCCAATATTGATGATTGTTGCTATAAAACCACAAGGTCTTCCAAGTACTTGAGTATTTAAAAAAAAAAAAATTAAAAAAACATTTATTTTCTACAAATATTAATATAATCCATGATAAATAAGAGTAGAGCTATAAATTTTTCAAGCAAAATATATCAAATGGTCTCTCATTTTAGGTAATTCTCAATTTGGTCCCTAATTTCTTTAAATTCTCATACCCCTTATGTATTATAAATTTTCAAGTAGGTCATTTAATAAAAATCGTGAAAACTTGGTCACAAAAATATGACGTATCATTAAACTATTGTTTTATTTAATATATTCGAATCCATGAATATTGTCTCCTAGATGCTTCTTGACACATAAAGTCCCAAACTTGTTTAATATTAGAAAAGTTTGATCAACTCCTGAACAAAATTATTTCTCCCAATTAACATATCTAAGTAGGAGGTCCTTGTGTCTAAATAAGTTAGGTCCCGTTTGATAACCATTTGATTTTTGGTTTTTGGTTTTTGAAAATTAGGCTTATTTTCTCCCCATTCCCCTACTATAGTTTTCATTCTTGTCAAGGATACATTTGAATTCCTAGCCAAATTCCAAAAACAAAAACAAGTTTTTGAAAACTACTTTTTTTTGTTTTCAAAAATTGGCTTGGTTTTTAAAAACATGGAAAGAAGGGTATTAGAAAAACAAAGAAACTTGGAGGTGAAAGTAGTGTTTATAAGCTTAATTTTCAAAAACCAAATGGTTATCAAACGCTTAATAAAACAGTATTTTAATAACATACCTATTTTATGTTAACAAATATATAAAAAAAAAAAAATAAAACCTTAAGGATAGAGTTGAGAATTAAAAAAAATAATAATAAATTAAGAATTACGTAGACACTAGAAACATTTTGATATATTTAGCCAAATTTTTACAAGGAGAGACAAAACTTTACATTTCAACTATTATGTACATACATTAAGTGGGAAAACTAGATTAAAACTTTTAAAACAATATTAACTTTTTTTTTTTTCATATAACTTTTTTGAACTTGAGACAAACTAGGGAGAGGCATGGTCCCCGTTGATGATAAATGTTGAACAGAAAATAAAAGTCACTAGTTTTTACTCGTACTTGAGTTATCTTAGTAGTGCTTGTGATTGTTACAATGGAAATTAATAAGTGTTTCTGGTTGTTATATAGAAGAAATGAAACAAACGATTCAGTAGAAGTAAGACAACAATTTCATGGGGTCTACTCAATGCTAGAAGTAGATGTACATAATAGATTGATATGAATGTTATGAGTTGTCCTGTAATGAAATTGGTGAGCTGTCCTATGATAAAAGTAAAACCGAACCTGTCGCTCCTGGTACTTTCTCCTCAGTTCCTTTGGTTTCTTCCTTCATAACTTGATATTCGATGTAAACGTCGAAGAAAGATAAAAAAAAAAAGAGAGAGAGAGAGAGAGAAAGAAAGAAAGTTTTAAAGTGGAAATTGAAAAAAGTAAAAGAGAGCTTGTTATATAAAAATGTTGGATGGAAGGGTGAAGTTGGATGTGGGGCAAAGAAAGAGGCAGCGACTTAACAACAACACTCACATGTTGCATTAAATTAAGATCATGTGGCAAAAGGGACAGCAGCCCATGTGAGTTGCAATCCATTGGGCAGCTCATATGTGACTCTTTTCTATTCTAAATTCCACCCCCACACACCATTTATCCACACTTCCTTTCTCTTGCCATTTATAAACGAAGGAGGTTAGAAATAAATGTTGGGGTTGTAGAAGGAGATTCTGTCCAAGTCTAGATTGAAGTCGAAGAGAAGTTTGTCTATGTCCAAAATGGATAGGGGCTCGAAAACTAGTGGAGTGTTGCAATAGGAAGTCGAAAAAGTCAAGTTTTCCTCTGGACATGGGAAGGTGTATCAAGTTTCACTGTAAATTTAAATAAGTGGTGTAGTTTTTACCCTCTATTCAAATTTTCCAAATTCACCCTCTAATTTTAACAAATGACAATGTAAAAACTTTAAACTAACTGATTTAATTAAATTACATTATGCATAAAATTAAATTTGGTTAATGTACAAAATAGATCATTAAATAATAACTCTATCATAACTTACAAATTTTAATAAATAAACCACCTCTAATGTTGTTTATGTCTAAATCCTATCAATTGCATACCAGACATGTTTTATAATTCTCTAACAAAAACATACCATAAGGTATAAATTATTCTCGCCAAAGCTAGCTCAGCAGTAATTGTCATGTGTCCTCGACTATGAGGTCAGAGGTTCAAATTCCCACCCCTAAATGTTAATGTACTAAAAAAAATAAATAAAATAAAATAAAATAAATTACTATACATTTTAGAGTATAAGGTGAGAATTGCAACACTTGACTAAATTAAGACTATGATGGTTCAAAATTTTGACTTAAAAAACATCTTAATTTACAATCGCTCACTAGAGTCACTATTCAGGTATGGTTCATCATAATATTCCCTAACAACAATACACTTAGGCCTCTGCCAATTCCTTCAAGACCCATTTGATTTCCATTAAGAATTTCCAAATGCAGAGTAAATTTCAAGCAGCAAAGCTGATTTGTAGACATGTTCATCAAAGTGAGAGCTGCTTGACAATTCAAGCAACATAGCTCTTCTATTCATTTGTTCATGGATGTGCTTGTGAGCTGAGAGCTGGAGCTGCTTACTTATCCTCCATCTCCATGAGCTTTCCCCTTTACTGCAAAACAATCATGGACAAGAATGAAGAGTAATCAATAATTGAACTCTCAAGAAGCTAAAGACGCTCCTTAACCCTACTGGTCTGAAAGATTTAGAGATAGAACGAGGCCGAGAAACAACAAAAGAAATCATTTCTCGAATCCAGAAATGCTCTTTACATTCTTGGAAGAATCTTCTATTTCTTTCTATCTGCAACTCGTGCAAGATCACTTTGGAAGCGTAAACTAAAAGAACTTTAACTTTTTATTTGAGAAAATAACTCTAATGTATGTAATGAGTAGAGGCACTCCTTAACCCAACTGGTCTGAAAGATACCAGTACATTTCCCACCAGATTTGGCTTGAAATGGAGTAATGATGAAGTAATAAAACTATGACATCTTTCACTTCTATCGCAAACAACCTCAAAAACTTGCAGACATGATTACTAAATCTGAATCTATTGCGATTTGGAGAACTTCATTTGTCATTGTAGGCTATTCTATTTTTCAATATTACAAATGAAGGCTCTATTGAAGGGACAAAATCAAGATTGTTCAGAGTGAGTTGAATGATCTGAAGTACCAAACAAGATCCTTGCAAGTTCTTATGATGATTATGAATTGACTAAGGCTAATGGTTGGATGACTTCTCTATTTTCTACTTGTACTTGATGGAACAAGGTGTGGTTTTTGACTGATTATACCAAAGCACTGAACTTTCCATCAAAGTTGAAGAAAGAAACCTCAAATACAAGGTGGGTCAATAAGAAATAGTCTTACTGTAAATTTGAAAACTCACCATCAACGTAGAAAGTACATTCGGTTTCGCTTCACTTCGTCTCCACTACAATATCGCCAATGTCAAGGTCTACAAGGGTTTCCTTCCCAAATAGTGTGAATCCCACAGTTACCTGCATGAAGGAAATCAATTATGGTCAGGATAATAAAAATTTCAAATGCTTTCTAACAAGCCTTCATTTTCTCGAGCACACATATTTCTTCTAATAATTCTCTTTCCAGCAAACTCTTCATCTAGAAGTAAACAACACACCTTTCCACTTTTACGGTTCAGCTTCTTAAGAGAGCCTTCAAATTCTGCAAAAGTCCCAGATGCCACCCGAACCGTTGACCCTGGAGATAAAGTATTAACAGCTTTTTTCGGTCTTCCTTTGTGCTTTGTAGCAGTAGTACCATTTGTATCTAAGTCAGTCTCAAGCACGCTAGAGTTTGGAGCTTCCTCTTGCTCTTTCTCTAGAAATGCCTGGTCATGTCTTTCTTGCTCTTCCTTTGCCTCTTTGAAGATTGCTTCCATGTCAGCTTCAGACACTGGCTTTGGTTTGTTTATCTGTCGTTTCCTGTGTATTGCCCAAACTATCAGAACAACAGACTGACTGAAGAGACCACAGAATCGACGTAGAGAAAATATAAAGTTTTTTACATTTAACTTTCTGGATGTAAGCTATTGTCGTTGTAGTTTGGAAATCTGAAATTTAAATTCAAAATGATTCCCAAAAATTTTATAATTACAGTTAAGAATCAGTAATATGACATAGCCTAGACTCCAAAATCCATCAGTTCTAGACTACAAGACATGCAAATCTCATATTCCCAAATGGCAAATGCAGTTCCTCGTTCCCTATCTGGATTTTCTTTACAATTTCTGAGTAATCTCCTAAGGAACAAATATTTGTTTAACTGTTTTTACAAAGAAGAAAACAAAATAACGACTCACGTGTTTCCGACCTTCGCACCAACGAAGCCTCCAACTCCATCGCACTCTCTAATGAAGTCATGTATCTCCTTGTTCATGATACACCTTATAAATACAGATCCAGGAAATACAGCTTTCGGTTTAACCGTGTAAGTACCATTCTTTAATCTCCTCTTCTCCTGGACCGATGGGTAATATATCTGCAATCCAACTTAAGAACTTGAGATGTTGATACACATTATCGTCTAGAAATTTGTGGTAACTGAAAAAATGAATCCCATTTCTTCATTCTTTATTAGGTAACTTCAGTTTCTTTGACATGTAATATATGAATTGATCAGAGAAAACCTCATTCTTTTCTCTTCTCTTTTTTCTGAACATCCTTTCTTCTCTAATCTAAGTACTACATTGTAAGAAACTTACCTATTCTAGAACTGATAAAACCAAGCTACTGAAATATATATTGTTACATAAACATTTACTTATTCCCGTAAGTTCCCAAACAATTGTACTCAGTAGATATTCATACTTTGAGTTCAGCTAATGAATTTCAAAACCAACACAACAAAATACATTCAATTTGCTATAAGAAACTCATGTCAAATCAACACAATACACCAAATCCAACCTTGAGAGGAACCCAGAAAAATCAAACAGTCAAATGCAGAAATTTCACCTTGAAATCGAGGTCGGGGTAGTTCCTAGCAAGAGAACGAGCCAGGCGTTCGACAATTTCCTGCCCCCGAACACGAGCGACACGCATAACCCACCATTGAGGGCCCAATTTAGCAAGGTAATCGAGGTTGAGCTTCTCAGTCCAAGTAGCAAATTCCTTCTTGGGCTTCCTGCAGAGCCTCTCTTCCACTTCTTCTCTCCAATTGGTAGTGGTTTTGATCTCTCTCCTCTCGTTCCTCAGCCTCCTCCTCTCCCGAGCCGATAGCTGCTGGGCATCGTCGGCGGCGGTTTCGAGGGCGGCGGAGATTGATAATTGGGTGCGTTTGGAAGAGGAGAGGAAGAAGGAAAGGGAAGGGAAAGAGGGAGAGCGAAGAGAAATTGGACTCCAAATCAGAAGCCCACAGGCCATCTTTTTCACAGAAACCGATTTTCCGATAACTGGTTCGGCCCTCCGGAGTCACCGGTGACGATAACGCCGATCGGTGGTCGTTATTGCAACTCCCATTTGTCGTTTGGTGGATGAAGAAGATAATTTGGGTTGCAAGCCGATTTGTCGGCATTGAGAATCCAGATACATTTTCTTGGGCCGGGCTTTGCAGACGGAGCCCATATGAAGTTTGTTGGGCCTGGAGTTGGTGCCACCATTAAACGACGTCGTTCGAGAGAAAAAAAAAATGAAAATGAGAATACTAATACTCTCATTTTTAATTATGATAAACAAAGATAAAATTGTTCACTTCCATCGTTTTAGATACCTTTCATTTAATTTTTGGAATTGGTTTAAGTGATTTTTTTTTTTTTTTTTTTTTTATATAAATTTCTTTCATTTGATTGTTTTTATCACTCATTTATTTCATTCTCATATATACATGTAGATCGATCATTTTCTAGTAAGTACACTATCATGTTTAAAGATCGTGGATTCTACTCTATCTCATCATTGTCTTTAAGAAATTTACATTTTTCCCTTACATGAATGACAACAAAACACATGAAAAAGTAAATAAAAGAAAAACTTAAAAAAGAAGCTAGATTTGCCAATTTCATGTTTTTTTTTTTACAAAAAAAAAATCTAACAAATCTCTAACTTAAATAATAGATCATGTACAACAATTTCCATCAAAGCATTGGTGTCCAAAAATATTGGAATGGGAGGAAAACAATTTCCTTTTACCCAATAATCTTTGATTACCTACCATGAGAAAATTAAAGGAAAGATTTTTAGAGAAGAAAAACATTGAGAAATCAAGCCAAAAACTTCTGCAATTTCTCCACTTCCTCTGAGCTTCCAATGAATATTGGTGTGCGCTGATGAATCTGCCCAACAACACCACACGATCAAAAACAACACCAACAAACCAATGACATTAACATCATTCATACAATAATCACATTACCTTGGTCGGTTCGATGTCGAGTATTCTCCGGTGACCATCGATCGCCTTCCCGCCCGCTTGTTCGATCAGGTAGCTCATCGGCGCGCACTCGTACAACAGCCTAAGGTTGCCATTTTGATTGTTGACATTTGCAGGGTTTCCATAGATGCCTCCCACAAGCAACATTCTATGGATTTCGCCGACGAGGCAGCCGATGTAGCGGCCGGAGTAGGGCTTGCCCGATGACGTCGGTCGTCGGAGATGATCGATGTAGTTCTTCAACTTGTCGTCCCAAAGGTCGTAATTGCCTTCGTTGAAAGAGTAGATGTTTCCCAAGGTTGGAATCTTGATGTTGTGATGAGTCAAGACAAATTCCCCATAGGTAGGGTCCAAAGTGAAGGCGAAAACTCCTTTTCCAATGGAGATTGTGAAGACAACAGAGCTTGAATAGAGACAGTAACCAGCTGCTAAGAGGTTGTTTCCTGGTTGGCAGACATTCATGATGCATTTTTGTTCTTCTTGATTGAGCTGTGGCAAGGCAATGAATGCAGAAGAAGGTTTAGGGAAAAGCAGAGAGGTTTGAAAATGGCTGATGAAGAAGAAGAGTTATACCGTGGAGTCATCTTCAATGTCGAAGAGGCATTGCTTATCAGGAGTGTAAATGCCGAAGATGGAACCAGTGGTCAAGGCAGTGTCGATATTTGCAGAGCCATCGATGGGATCAAACACGACCACGTAGTTTCCAGAGTATGTTTCTTCCACTGCAACTGGTACGTCTTCTTCCTCAGAGGCTATAATCCCTGTGCGTCCAGTCGATCTCAGGCAACTGCAGAACAGCTGAAACAAAAATTCCCCCATGTCAAACATTTTTTATACACTCAAAACTTTAGGATCAAATTTATTCATTTATTAGCTAACCTTTAAGATCGAATTTAATTGTAACTTATGGCATAGGAATTCGAATCTCTTGATCTCTCAACAAAACTATATAACATAACTAATGATGTAATATTCAAGTTTGATTTTCTAACTAACATCCTTTTTAGTTTGACATTAAGCAACGGTATATTATGAAAACTAGTATAAAGGAAAAGGATTAATTTAAGAATGAACAATAGTTGACTACATACCGGCCGTAGCAATCTCCTTACATAGTACATACCAATTAAAATCTTGATGAGAGAAAAATAGAAAATGAGAAAACATTTTTTATTTGTCAACATAAATGGTGGTACGTAGGAAGATCCATCGGTTTTAAAAAGGAAGTCTTGTTGCCCTGGAAACACCTAATAATTTTTTCTAGTGTACAATCAAGTATTTTTTAGTATGTGATAAATTTCTACCTAAACAATATTTTGGGAGCACAATGATAAGGTTAATTTAATGGTGGTGTATAGAAAAGATACCCGCACACGTGGACATATGAGTATTATTCTAATCTAAACACAATTTAGTTAAAAACCAAACTCTAGTTAATCACCTCGTTGGAAATGACGTCAAGTTTCTTCTGGTCTTCGCCTTGGATATTGATGGTACCATGGGCGCCGGTGAGGTTGATAATGCTGGATCTCTGCAGCAGTGAAGCAATCTGTTTGCAAGCCAGAGAGATGCTAGAGAGGACGATGGTGAGTTCGGCGTCGATTTGGCCCGATTGTTCTTGCTTCAGCAGCCATGTGGTTAGGTTTTCGACGTCGAATCCCGATCGGGTCGGGTTCTTCGGCCGGATCTCCGGTTGGCTCGTCCCCAAGCTCACGGCTCTGGTCGGGAACTTGGCCGCCGGAGCGCCGGAGAAGCTGTAAGGGCGGCGGATGTAGGAATTGGAAGAGGGGAAGCCGCGGGAGCTGGAGAAAAGAGAGGTGGAGAAGAGAGTTTGTTGAGGAGAGGATGAAATCGTACGAACCATTTTCTCTCTCCTCTCTCACTCTCTTCACTCTGTTTGTGTGTTGAGGTTGTGGCTCATCTCTTTGTGAAACAATTGTGTGATTCTCATTCGTTGAAGTCAACTATTTTATGCTTCAAATTGCAGCAATGACCCTCGGGACAAATTATTCAATGATGAGGACGTAGATTCAAGATTGGACAAATTATTAGGTGCTTCTAATATAATCAAATCCATTCTTAAAACGTCGATGTACTTTTTTAATTTGTTTGTTTCCTAATAACCTATGAGTACAAAATCGAGATACTTTAACAATTTTCCTCTCTTAGATCTAAGGGAGCAAAACTACTCGTCTCATTCTATTGGGAACATCTAATAATTTCTCGTCAGACGTATGAATTCTCTTAAAAACCATCCTATGTAAATTTTAATATTTGTCTATCCTTAACAACCGTTTGATATAAAGTCGAGGTACTTTTACCATTTCTCTCTCTTACATTTAACTATCATCCTTATTGTGGTTGCCTCACTAAAGAATTTCTTCGTTTATTGGGTTTATCTTTGATAAAAAGGCATAGTGTATATAATTTAATGAGTTGTTTATGTAAAACAACAATACTTAAATGCATACTGGAATAATATTTGATAGCTAACATTTTTCTCTATTTAGTATTTAGTATTTTAAAATAGTTTACAGAAAAATTTCAATGCATAGACATAGGAGAATTTGAATGCATAGAGAAAGAGAAAGGCTTATTATTATCTCAATGTTTAATTCCATACAAAATTTCTCATAAAAGTCTCATGCCAATTCAGATTTTGTTATTTAATTTCATACCAATCGTAAAAGGTTTTTTTATTTTTTTATTTTATTTTATTTTATTATTATTATTATTATTATTATTATTATTTAATGAAGGAATGAATAAAAGTGTTGTCCATAAACCTTTCTTTAAATGAGTCTAGCAATTAAAGAAGGACTGACAAATCGCATATTGAGTGATTGGAGCAATTCCTTACCAATGATCGTGGAATCAAATACCTTGGAGGTTGTGAGAACCTTGAATCATGAATTCGCTGATTTCTCGGGCACCTCTGTGGTCCTAAATGAGATTGAATCCCTTGCGCTTGAAGCAGGGGTAATCTCCTTTGCTAAATGCCCTAGAGCGGACAATCTTGTTTCGCATTCTCTCGTGCGAGCAGCGGCTGGCTATCTGTCGATGCATCCGTTGTTGTCGACAGCAATCGTCGAGTCCCTGAGATCTCTGGTATTGAGTCATTTTTTGGGTATAGTTTTGGTATCTCTTCCACGCTGGAAGACGAATTCTTTTGTACGAGGGATAACCCCCCTTCGTGGTTGGCCTCATTAATTGAGGAAGATTCTGTTGTAACTACCTTTTCTTGATATCTAATGAAGTATTTATTTTTTTATTTTTTTAAAAATGAGAGTAATTCTCTCGTTCTCTGTACATTGAAAACTCATTCTTTTGTAGTTGCACTTTTTATAGACATGTAAGTCCTACTTTAATAGAGCTAAATCATAGATACATTATAAGATAAAATAATTGTGGTTTACTATCTTCATTCCGACGTCCAAGTATTTTATTTATATCGTTGAGTTTTGTGACTCGAGTCTAATATAATTTGCTAGTCAGATCTAGACATCGAAAAAAAAAAAAAAGGAATAACTACTATGACTTTCCTCGCATCTAGAATCCATGTGACTTTGATCACAAAATTAATATTTTGTTACTCAATATCATGAGTATGATATTTAGCTTCGTGTTTAGTAAAAATATCTGCTTTTTAAAGAGAACTCAATTTTAATATTTTGACAGTATAGGTCATGCAAGTTGTTAATAAACTTTTTAGTCTTCATTTTAAATTTTGGTTCGATTATATTTACTCAAAATTTTGGTTGGATATGGATTAGCCTTTTCATGTGGAAGAAAATTTAAATGCACTGCAAAAAGCCTTAGATTTTTATTCAGCATTGAAATGAACTTTACAAGATTAGAATACAATTAATATACCTTCTCCTTCATCTCCAATCAACCAAAATCCCATTATCTGTCTTTCCATGTTGATCGATCAAGCTAAATACTTCTCCACCTTTTCCACTTCTTCAACACTCCCGATATACAGAGGCACACGTTGATGAATCTATTCCACAACACAAAATCAAAAGAAAATGAAAAATTTTAGTCAAACTCAGATCACAATTCCATTTCAACTCCCTACTAAATCACTCCTAGACCAAAAAACTTAAGAAGAAATTACATTTTAGTTATTCTGGGTGCGAAACTCGTCACTAGATTAAAAAATTCTGGTTGATAAGTTAACCTAGTTTTAAGGCTCAAGAAATTAGACTATATGGATTAAATGGGGTGGGAGGTCGAACCATCGACTTTATTCTCAGATTGACATATTATATGGATTAAATGAACTAACCTCTGTTGGCTGTATGTCAAGAATTCTCTGATGGCCATCTGAGCCTTTGCCTCCAGCTTGTTCCACTATGAAGCTCATTGGTGCACACTCATACAAGAGCCTCAGCTTCCCATTCTTGCTCTTCTTGTCTCTGGGGTACCCATAAATGCCACCATAAAGCAGGGTTCTATGGAAATCACCCACCAAACTACCAATATATCTAGCAGAGTATGGCTTCCCACTGGGGCCTGGATCCTTCAAATCATCGATGTACTTCTTCAACTTGTCATCCCACAACTGATAATTCCCTTCATTAAAGGCATAAATCTTCCCAGCCTTGGGAATTTTGATGTCCTCTTGTGTCAACACAAATTCTCCATACATGGGGTCTAAAGTAAACGCGAAAACGCCTTGTCCAATGGTGAGCACGAAGATTACGGAGCTTGAGTACATGCAATAGCCGGCGGCGAGCAGGTTGCTTCCTGGTTGGCACACGTTCACAACGCACCTCTGTTCTGTTGTGCCCAGCTGCTCCTTGGCATTTCATCAAACAGTTAGAGGGCATAATGGGATGGCCCATTTTCTTCGGGGAAGTTGTTTGTGAAAATCAAGAGAATGGGGATTGACTTACAGTGGAATCGTCACCGATGTCGGCGAGGCACTCGTCGTTGGGGCTGTAGATGCCGAAGATGGAACCGGTGGAGACGGCGGCGTCGATGTTGGAGGAGCCGTCTAGTGGGTCAAAGACGACGATGTAGTTGCCGGAGTAGCTCTCTTCTACGGCCACTGGCACATCTTCTTCCTCTGATGCTATAATCCCTGTTCGGCCGCTTGATCTCAAGCAATTGGAGAACACCTATGGCAATGTATTTGGCTTGTTAAATTTTAACTCAGTTGAATTTATATAACAATTCTTAATATAACTAATTAACCAATTCGATGAAGTCCATTAGAAACATAATCATAGTGCGATTGATTGTAAAAATTTTCTATTAATACTTTTGGAAAAAAGAAAAACATTAGTGACTTTTGTTTGGTAGCCTCACATGTTCATGTAGAATGTTTTATCTCTTCTAGAAAAACATTTCAAGAGATATTAAATGGATTACCTACCAACAAAGACTTCTTTTTGGTATTTTTCAAACTATTATTTTAGCAACTAAAGAAATATTCTTCCTTAGAAATAAAAAATAAAAAATAAAGAAATATTCACATGGTTTTTTCTTTTCTTTCTTTTTTTTGGGCTAAGTTAAGCTCTTGTATCCATTATATCACAAATTTATCACATAAGAACTCCATGTTTTTTTTTAGTACATCAATATTTGGAGATGAGGATCGGAACCTCTGCTCTCGGTCGATGTTACATGTCAATTACCATTGAACTATGGTCGCTCTGGCAGAACTCCATCTCGCTGGTTTTTCTTTAATCTAAGATGTAAATCCTATTTCCTCTCAACTTACTCTAATATTTATTAGAATAAAATATAAGATTATGAAAAATTATATAAACTCAATATTGTAATTATATAAAAAACATGTGAGTTAATTTTTTAAGAATATAGCATATTTAATGCTTAAACAATTACATAATACGCTATTTTTGTAAAAATAGAAAAAGCAATTTTAGATTATCGTCCTAAAATTTTTCTTTCCAGTGATTGTTCTAGAGAGTACAGCGCGAACTCACGAACCTCATTAGAGACGACGTCGAGCTTTTTCTGATCCTCTCCCTGAACATTGACGGCTCCCTGAACTCCAGTCAAGTTGGAGATGCTCGCCCTCTGCACCAGCGAAGCGATTTGCTTACACGCCATCGAAATGCTCGAAAGCACAATCGTTAGCTCGGCGTCTATCACTCCGGCTTGCTCCTGCTTCAGCAGCCAATTCGTCAACGTCTCGATCTGAAACGTGCTTTTCCTTTTCGTTTCCGCCTCTTTCGCCGCTCCGACCGCCGCGCACCGAACTGCAGCAGCGCCGCCGCCGCCCTGGCTTCTCTTTCCACGGCATGGCGGATGAACGGCGGATGAGACGGAGAGGTGAAATGGAGAGAGACGAGAGAGAGAGCGAGAGACTACTGGCGATGAGAGATGGCAAGGCGACGCCGTCGCTGTGGCGGAAGCCATTGATGATGAATATTGTTCTTCCTGTCGTTCGCTCTCTTCTCTGGCGCTGGTTGGGTTCTGAGTTTGATTGATTTTGTTTCACAGTTTGAGTAAGGGAATTGTGAGGTTCGCAACCGTTTCGGCGATTTTGGGTCCCACTTTATCTCGCTCTTTTCTGTGATTATGCTTCGTCGAGAGTCCAATGGGAGATTGATCCATTGAGTTGGATTTCTTTTGGTCTTTTCTCTGGGTTTTATTGGGCCCGTTTTAAGCCCAACAATTTCCAAATTCAATTTAGGAAACTTTAACAAAATATTTTTCAAATATATTTTTTCTTAAAGTGATTGTAAATAATAGATTTTTTTTAGAAAAAGAATAAAAGATTTTCTTTAAATGGTAAATTATTGATTAAATTAAATAATATTTTTTAAATGAAACTTTAGCACAAACAAAACTAGAGACATACACCCTCAACTAGGAAATCAGAGGTTCGAATTTCAACTCCACATATTGTCAAATAAAAAAAAAATTATTGTTTTAGTATATTTTTCATTGACATATATCTTAATTAAACATATCTTTTTGCACCAATTAACTTGTATATTGATTAGCCAGTAAGAGCACGATTCAAATGACATAAAACTAGTACTTCGACCAAGAGGTCAGAGGTTTAATCCCTCACCCTATATGTTGTCGAAAAAAAATCCTTATATATTGATTAACTTTAGTTGTATATATATGTATTTTGGTTTTGCTATAGTTGTTTTTTAGTTACAGTTTTTATAATATTTTATCCCAAATGCAAATTTCTATTAGTGTACTAAACTAAATATGATAGGTGGGAATTATATGAGGAACAATACTTGACTGCATATGTATGAATTCCTATGTATCACATTAAATATAAAAAAAAAAAAAAAATCTTGATAATTATAAAAGAGAAAAGTAGAAAAATAAGAAAACATTTTTATTTCTCCTAGTTCTCAACATTTTAACGGTGGTACAACCAAGTTTTTTTCTTTTAAGAGTATAACCAAAGTTCTACACCAATTTACAATTAAATATAATAATAAATTTAATATCTATATTTAACATATGAAATTGTTTGGATAAAATGCCGGACAACTTCACAAATATCAAAAGCCTAAAAAAATACAAAATTAAAACATAAACTTTCACACGATTACGACAAATCTACACAAACATCAACTGATATTCCATTTATTATACATTTAAAATCAATATACTCAGTAATGACATAATTTGCATTAGACTATTACAAGTGAGAATTAAAAAAGTTAACTAATGCAGCCTTGATAGTATACATACTAAGGTCGGCTGCTTTATTACACCACTAGAGATAAATCTTAAAATTAACTATTAAATACAACAATTCTTTTAACCTGTGTGATTTATTTCCAAACTTCAAAATAAATAAATAAAAAACATAATAATAAATATAATTTCTTCAAATTTTGAGGAATAACTTTGTGGAGAGTTTGTCTAGCATTTGGGAAGATCGTGCGGCGGCGGAGGCAGCCTCGTCGAAGGAGTTGGCCCGTTCTCGACTTCAAACCCCATGGCCAATCCCCACGGTAAGTGGACGTCCAGGTGGCAGTGCATCACCCATACACCTGTACATTGCATACATCCATTAAAATTAAATGAATGAATTATTTTGAAAAGAAAAAGAAAAGAAGAATATGGACCTGGATTGTTGGCTTGGAAACGGATGACGGCCCACCCGCCAACGGGTACGGCAATGGTGTTACGGATCTGCGGGTTCACGAAATTGAACTTCTTCGGGTCGTTAATCGGGTCGTAATTTCCGAACCCCTGCGCCACAACATGGAAGTTGAATCCATGGAGATGCATCGGATGATTCTCCAGCGAAACGAAAGCAGTGTTCTGCAGAACCATCTCCACCGTCGAATTGAACTTCAATTTCTTAACCTTCGTGGCCTTCGGCGCGAAGATCAACGAACCATCCAATCTCACACTCGAATTCGTGTAGTCGAATTCCACAGGCGGCCGGTCGGGAAAATCCCTGGTGTAAACGCCCTCCACCTTGTGAAAAAACGCCTCCAGCATCGACAATCCGGCGTCGTTCGGGATCACGAACGACACGTTGTTCATACTCGCGGACAGTCGCGTCGCGTTCGGCCCGCCGCACGTGATGTTGCCTGCCCCGCACGGGGCCAGGTTGATACCAAACGTGACAAACATGTGCTCGTCCACGTGGCGGGGGACTGGGATCCAGTGGCGGGCCCCGACGAGGGCGGTCATGTTCGTGTAGAATTTGTGAGCGGTCGGCGTGTCGTTGGCCGCCGGTAGTACTGGCATCAGTGGAACGGCGGAGGGTGGGGCGCCGTCGTAGACGACGAGGGCGCGTGTGATGTTGTCTGCAAAGTCTATCGGCGGTCGTGCATCGGCGTAGGGACGTGCCGCCATGTAGTAGGAGCCGAGGGGCTGGTCGGCTTCGACGAGGACGTCGGTGGTCTGGCCGGGAGCGAGGACGATGACGTCGGTGACGTAAGGGTCGGTGTAGGTGGCGTCGATGGCGACGACTGTGAATTTATGATTGGCGAACTTGAAGAAGAATTGGTTATTGAGAGCAGCGTTGATTACTTGAAGTAAGTAAGTCTTCCCGCGAACCATTTTGAGTTGATAAGTTTGATTTTGGGAGCAGGGGTAGAGATCTCCGGGGAGTCCATTAATGGTGTAGGCGTCGGAGATCTCAGGACCGGAGCCGGTGGCGAGGCCTTCCTCTTCAACTTCGACGACGTTGGCATTCCACCACTCTCCCAGCAATATCGGAACCTTCTGGTATGGCTCCGGGTACGGCAATGGGAGGCCGGACTTGGGGCGGATGAGAAGGGCGCCGTGGACGGTGGCGCGTAGCCAAGACGAGTGCGCGTGCCACCACAGAGTTCCTTCTTGTCCTTTGATCTTGAATCTGTACGTGTACTTTCCGCCCGGCCGTATCGGGCATTGGGTTATATTTTCCGGCCCGTCGGCCCACGCGCTCATTAGCTGGAAAACTCCATGCCTGAGCATTTCAAGATCGTCATAATTCTTTTTCTGATTAAAAAGAATGAAAAAAAAAAAGTAGAATTATAAATTATAATTACCAGTGGATGGTTAAATCGTAAGGGGATTTGTTGGAGACATGGACGACGAGAACGTCGCCGTCTTGAACGTGGATGGTTGGACCGGGATATTCACCGTTGACCGCCGTTATCTCTTGGTCACGGCAGAGCCGTCGGACCGTCATGTCTTGAACCTGCACGTAGAGAGAGAGAGAGACGCAACTGTTAAGTCAAAAAACAGGAAAGGAAATAAATTAATTATTTAGAATATTAATCATTTGATATACTAATTTTTTTTTTCTCAAATAATGCATGGAAAGAAATGTGTGAACATTTTATACTTTCCTCTAAAACCTAAATATGTACCGAGACTTTCGTTGTATGAAATATAGTTTTTTTTTTTTTTTCAAATAATAGTTAATGTTATTTTACGGTTGTGATGTCCTACAAAAGTTCATAATTTTAAAAGGAAAAAAAAAATCATTTTTAAGGTTGAAATTGTGATTCACATATGATGTATAAGACAGGTTAAAAATTTATATAAAACAATACTTAGTTGCATATTAGTGTGGGTATCTCTTTATAGACAGTCATTAAAACGTTCACAACTAAGAGAGAAAAATGTAGAAATGAAAAAAAAAAATAGCTCTTAGTTTCAACATTTTAATGGTGGTGTGTAAAGAGATATCTACACACTGTAGCCAACTATTATTCTTTATTATAAGAAAGTATCTATTTTAGACATAATTTAACAAAATAAAAACACCAACGACATTTTATAAAGATGAAATGTTTGAATTCTCACCTACCATTTTTTGTTTCAATCACTAAAACTAAAGGTAAGTATAGGATTTAGAAAAGTATGATCATAATTGCATACTCATTAATGCATAAACAAAACAACCTTGCAAAAAATAATCAATCCAAACATATTTTTTTAAAACTCTAGTTAAGAAAAAATTTCAAAATAAAGTCTAATTAAGCAAATGTTTGAAAGTGATTTTAAAATGGTTAAAATCACTCTTCTCATATTCATAAATCACTCCAAAACATATCTTTAATAATTGAAAATCAATTTTAATAATATGCAAATCACGTTTAGAAGTGTAAAATCAAACAAGAAATTGATTTTGAACAATTAAAGGTATGTTTCAAGATGATTTTGATCAATATGACAAAAATGATTTTAGTCATTTTTAAATCACTCCCAAACATACCCTAAATATGTCACGACGACTTTTTTAAAACATATTTATTACAAAGATACTACTTTTAAAACAATATCATGAGAATAATAATAATAATATCATGAAGCCCAATTGGACTTGGACACAGCAAAAAGAAGAGAAAATGAAAAGAAATTAAAACGAAACAAGAATAAAACATTGATTATATGGAGATATTTACAGTGAAAGAATGTTCAACAATGGCAGCAGAAGCCATTGAAGAAAAGGCCAGAAGAAGAAGAAGAGCCCAACAAGAAGCCATTAGCAAAGAATTAGAAGAATAATGAGGCATGAAGAGAAATAATATATGGAGACTTAGAGATATATCAGAGAGCAGATAATGGAAGAACTAACTACGAAAATAGACATGTATTTATAGAGAGATTGCGTGAAGAGATTAGTGTAAAGTGCTTCTGCTTTTGCAGCTCATTGGAAAGCAATTTGGAAAATGGTTTTTGAATTTTCAAAATCTTAAACTCTGAAATTTCGTTATCTAACAACTGAAAAAAAAAAAAAATAGAAAAACACATCCACCAAACCTAACAGTGGATCATCCGTACAACATTGGAAATTTTGGTAACAGCCGCCAATATTTTGACACGTGTCTTACTTTTTAACCCTAATATTTGTTTCCCTGTGTTGCACGTTTTCCTTATATATCATGGGTAAAACAAAAAATACACTTTTGGTCTCTAAACTTTCATAAAAGTAACAAATTGGTCTCTGAACTTTGATTTGTAACGATTTAGTCCCTGTAATTTCAAATTTGTAACAATTTAGTCCCTCAACTTTAATAAGTAACAATTTAGTCCCTATACTTTCAAATTTGTATTAATTTAGTCCCTATACTTTCAAATTTGTAACAATTTAATCCTTGTAGCAAAAAAATCCATCAAAATTAAATGTCGATTTTTACTATTTAGTGATTAAACTTTGTAGCTTATAAACATATTGGGTCCTAAATTAGTTAATTAATCTATCTAGGTAAGAAATTTCATTAAATCTTTACATTAATTTTTCACGATAAGGACCAAATCGTTACAAATTTGAAAGTACAGGGACTAAATTGTTACTTATTAAAGTTTAGAGACTAAATTGTTACAAAATTGAAAGTACAGGGACTAAATCGTTACAAAATTAAACGTACAAGGACTAAATCGTTACAAATGAAAGTTCAGGGACTGAATTGTTACTTTTATGAAAGTTGAGGGACTAAAAGTGATTTTTAACCTTGTTTTAATTACTTCTTGTTGCTATTCTTAGTTAGGTTTAGGCTAGATTACATTGAGGTTTATCAGTATTTGGACTCCGAACTTGAAAGTTGAGTACGCACGTGGGGGAGAGAGAGGAAGAGTAAGAAAAAGAAAACATGGGAAAGGAGAAGAAGAAAAGAAGGGGAAGAAAAAGATTAAAAAAAAACTCCGGCAACGGTGGCGGCTGGAGGTGGTGGTGGGTGCCAAGTTTGTTGAGATTAGAATTTATGGGTGGTGGAGAAAAAGATTAAGGAAGAAAATGGAAGAAGAAAAAATAAAAAATATTTAATATATTATATTATTTTAAAAAATATTAGAACATATAATTTTTAAATAAAAAATATTGCCACGTCAATCTGTTAGTGTTTAATGGCAAAATTAATTGAGAGACCAAGAATGTAACAAAATCCAAATATCATGAGCAATAATTAGGATCAAAAGTGTATTTTTCCCTTGATAAATTGACACATAAAATTTTATATAAACTAAATTAGTGTAAAGAATCAATAGAATGATGAGATCATATTTTCCAAGTAAAAGGATAAAAATGAAAAAAAAAAAAAAAAAAAAAAAAGATAAATTCTTGCATTGTGCCGAACTCGGATAGCTTGTCAAATTTAATCACCTGGTGAAGTGAAGACTTCTATAAACCTACGGAATCTTATGAATGTTCATCATATGGATTAGGTAATTGTACTTGTAGATTTGTCTTCCAATTCCACCATATATTATAGCTGCCTAGCTCCTTCATTGATTGGTCAAGAACAAAATAACAATCTTGTTCTTGTTTTTATTTTTGTTTTTACTTCCTTTTTAGTCAAAGAAGCCTTGTGCCTACCCGAGCGTAGTTCTTGTTTAAATATTTGGTCAATTCAAGAGGCATTGCTTTTCTTTTGAAAAATCAATTTTTACGTCTAAATTTTGTCAAAGTTAAATCAATTTTTACCTTAAACTTTCAATCATTTCATCAAATGTGTTGCAATATTGACCTTAAACTTAAGAAAGTGTTGCAGCTTTTACATATATCCTAGTTCTAATAAGTTTTTGTTTAAAAGAACGTTAAAAGACTATTCTCATGAATGATATATAAACCATAAATAAAATACAAAATTAAATAAAAACAACCTTAGAGCTAATTTTGTTAAAACTTGTGAGTTTTGACAAGGTTATTCAATGGTGAATTTGTGTATTATCACTGATCAAACTTAAATTTGAGATTAGTGAATTATTTAAAGAGATTTTTACGGTGTTTTTTTTTATTTTAAAATTAGTAGGTTAATTAGCGAAAATTGAACATAGGGTAGATTTCTTTTCTTTTTTCTTTTTAGGAAATATAGAGTAGAAATTACAACACTAGTATAAAATCCAATTTGATGAAATTAAAAGTTTGATGAACTAAAAATTGATTTTTCTGTTTTATCTATAATTTTTTTCCTTAAAAAAGCATACCTTCTTATTGTCTTTTTTATATGTTTTGTAATTTACTTTCAAAATCGTTTTTTTTAGCCATAGTCAATTTTTACAGATTATTTTTTTTAATTAAAAAACAGAAAAATAGAATTAAAAATCTTTTAAAAAAATAGAAATCAAATCATTTTCAGATTGGGTTCAAGATATCGTTGGATAGAAAAAACGATGTCAAAATTCTAAAATATCAATTGATAAGAAAAGAAAAAAGAAAAAAAAAAAAACATTTGTTTGCCGAACATTATAGAATTGAAAATTTTAAAAAATCATTGGATGGAGTCCTAGGTTGGACAATTTCAGATGGGAACAAAAGTCAAAGTCAAAACCAAAATCTAGGTTAGGAATACCTTTTCTTATTAATCCAAATAGTAGACATTATTATTTACTGTTGTTTGAAAATAACATTTTTGTTAACATCATGAAGTCATAATCTTGTTAAGCAACAAAATATTTTAGAATTGAACATATTTTATCGGTTAAATTACAAGTTTACTCCATGAACTTTTAGGATTGTGTCTATTTGGTTATTGAATTTTAAAAGGTATTAAATAGGTTCCTAAACTTTGAATTTTGTGTCAAATAGATCGTTAAACTTGTGTCCAATAGGTACTTCAACTTTCAATTTCATGTCTAATAAGTCTTTGGACCTATTTGACATTTTTTAAAATTCACAAGCCTACTAGGACACAAAATTGGTTTATAAGATAAACTACAACAGTGACAAACGCTTCATCCCAATACTTCAGAGGCATATGAGAGTGAGAAAGCAAAGCAAGACCAGTATCAACAATATGGCGATGTTTTCTTTCAACAATGACATTCTGTTGAGATGTATGAGGACAAGTAAATCTATGATAAATGCCATTGGAGTCCAAATAAGATTTGAAAGACTGAAATTAACCACCATTGTTAGATTGGTAACCTTAATAAAGGAGTGCCTAATAATTTTTCAACAAACGTTTTAAATTTAGCTTTTGTGTTTAAGAAGTAAACCCATGTGTAACGGCTGTAGACATCTATGAAACTTATATTATAACGATAACCATGGGAAGAAGAAACATATGCAGGACCCCATAAATCAGTAACCACTAATTGAAGAGGGGCAGAGTAAATGGTAGTAGACTTAGAGAAAGGAAGAGAATGATGCTTTCCCATGGCACACGCAGAACAGAATTCAAATTTGTTATTTATCGACAATGGAGGGTTAAACCCCTTAACAACATGTTGAACAGTAGTAAGAGAAGGATGACCTAAACGCCTATGCCATAAAGTAAGACTAGAGCATTGAACATTTAAACAAACAGAAGGAGAAGATAATAAGGATTGAGATGAAGAAGATTGCACTACTGATTTATCTTGAGATTGCTTCAAAGGAGACAGGGTTAAACTTATATAAGCCATCATGGAGAGCCCCTTGGAGTAGAACCTGACCAGACACTTGATCCTTCACATAACAAAGAGTAGGATGAAACTCAAAAAACACACCATTATCCTTAGCAAACTAACTAACACTAATCAAATTTTTTGTTATAGTAGGAACATGAAGCAGATTATTGAGATGAAAAATACGATTAGCACAGACAAAAAAAGAAAAGGAAGAAAAACCATAGTTAAGAATGGAAAAACCTGCTCCATTTCCCACGTGCACTTGGTTACTGCCACCATAATCAGTTCCAACCGAGAGGTTGTTGAAAGAGTGAGTTAAATGATTCGTAGCTCCAGAATCCGGATACCAATTGTTGGTATCCTGATTAAGATCAGGCGAGGTAACCATAGCTTGTATCTGAGGAAATGAAGGAGATCGATTAAATTGGTTATAATTTGGAGAAAACAAACCTAGACTGTTGGAGGAGTTGGACGGAGCATAACAAAAGAAACACTTAGGAGCAGTACTGTGCTTAAATTTTCCACATAGCTGACATTAAGGTCGATTACGGTTGGTCCAAGGACCTCCTCTACCGCCACGATTAGAACCACCACGGCCTCCTCCTCGTCCTCTATTACCACTACCATTAGGAGAAAAGAACTGATTAGTATTAGTCTTTTGAATATCAGATTCATTTGGTTTAGACTGAACCATCAGATTAACAGACGACAAGGACCCATCAGTAGGAGCTAGCTTCTTTCAATCCTATTTTCTTGAGTTAAAAGAAGAGACATAACTTCATGAACTGACTGGGGACCAGCCTTAGAAGATATAACAGAGACGATCGATTCATACTTAGTGCCAAGCCCAGACAAAATAAACAATATATGATCCTCAACCGACTTACCAACAGTAGCTAGGGCATCAATATACTGTTGAATTTTAGAGAAATATTCCTTGAAAGACATACCTCCCTTCTGGATAGTTTGAAGCTTTGTTTTGATTTTCATCATTTGAGCAAGGTTTCGAGTGGTGAAAAAAAATTTGTTGGAGACTTACCCAAATTTGTTTCGTCGTCGTACAGTGAATCATCTGGTGCAAGATGTCTTCAGACATGGAACCAACAAGCCAAGATGCAATGATCTTGTCCTGCCTTTTCCATTGCATGTAGGCAAGATTAGGAACAATCCGCAAAACAACTTCAGCCGTGGAGGTGTCCTCAACAGTGGAGGGTACTGATTGTTGAACTGTTTCAGAGGGAGGGTCATCTTCAAGATGATTTTTCAAACCATAACCCTCTAGGGCAGTAAGTATCTGAAATTTCCACAAAAGAAAATTATCGTCAGTAAGCTTAATGATAGAAATTTTGTTACCAGGGCTGAATGATTGAAGGTTCGGCAAAGCGGAAGAAGAATCCTCCATAGCAGCACTCATAGAGCTTTTGGTAGACATGAACTATCCGAAAAAAAAAAATCAAGAACCAGGCTTTAATCGCTAGACTTATGGCTCTGATATCATTTCAACATTATAAAAGAGAAGGATAAAGGAGAAGAACACACAGATAAATGCAAGAGAAAACCCTATGCTTCTATATATATTTTATTGATCATTCAATCAGCCATATATAGAGGCATGGGGAGAAAAACTCTTGCAAAAATCACAGCTCTCTCTCTCATTTTCTTCTCTTAAATCTTCCATGAATTTTGCCCTAAAAAGCTTCAGCTAATATAAAACAGAGAAGATGGACGCCCTAATACAAGTGGGCTGATACAAGAGAATGGGCCTTGAATAAATGGGCCAACGAATACAAAGAGAGCAAAAACAATAAGTAATTAGTCGACTGCCTTAACAAGTAAACAACTAATGTCCATCAAATTGTATATATATATTATGGTATGACTTATACATTATTGACCTTTGCAATGTTTGGCTATAAATTAGTAGCTCGCTTTTTCCTTAGTCAAAGTCAATATTAGAGGTTAAATTAGTATGCAATAATAAGTCAGTATTTCATTTGTTTTTTTTTTTTTCTTTTCTTTTCATTTATCTCCTTATCATCCTTAGTTGTTTGTTAGAAAACTTCGCAATTGCAAACCGTTTGTATTATCTCTTAAATGTATAAAATCTCATATATCTTGCAAGATTTGTTCTATAAAATGTCTTTGAAATTCAATTAAGAAAGTTTAATCGATAGCCTTTGTTCTTAATGAATTAATATGCTATAAAATTCAATGGATCTAGACCACTTCAAAAAAATTGCATGCTTTATACCAAATCTCAAATACTATTCATACATGGGTAAATATTAATAAGAGAATTTTAGGAGTATGACCAAAGTTCTAACTCAATTACAATTAATTACACCGATGAATTTACAATTAATTACACCGATGAATTTACAAATAAGAACCACTATCACCATTAAAAATTTAGAAATTATTTGTAATAGCTAAATTATAAAAAAAAATGCCCCTGAACTATGAGGTTTGTTTCAAAAATGCCCATGAACTTTAAAAAGTTTCAAAAATACCCCTAAATTTTAAAAAATGTTTCAAAAATACCCATGTCATTAATTTTTTGATGGAAACGACTAAAAATTCAGTTTGATTAATACTTTTTAACTTTCAAAAGATTTTAAAAAATAACCTTATTAGAAAATGCTTCTTTTTTTTTTTTCCTTATCCCACAATAAATTCTTTTTCCATGAAAATTAATATGAGAAGCTTTACCTATTTTTCACATATTCATACACTATGAGCTTTTCTTCTCTTTCAACACATCATCTTAAGAGCTTGAATAGATTTTCGACAATGGTATTTTCGACGGTTTTAATAGTTCCTATCCAAAAATTAACACTGCAAGGATATTTTTGAAACGTTTTGTAAAGTTCAGGAGTATTTTTGAAACTTTTTAAAGTTCAGAGGCATTTTTTATAATTTAACCTTTGTAATATATATACCGTGGGAAAAGAAAAGGAAAATTAAAACAAACTAATTAATATATAATAATGTACTAAATACTATACAATATAAAAACTTAAAAACACAAAAGTAAAACATAATTTTTCACATAATTATCAATTGACATCCCACTTATTTTTTTTTTTTTTTTTTGACATCCCACTTATTATACTCCTAAAATTGGTTCTCAATATCATAATTTTCATTAAAAAAATTACAAGTGAGAAATATTACAAACAAACTAATGCCTTGGCCCCACACATACTTGGGTAAGCCGGATTATTACGTAATTTGATAAATCTTTAAATTAAGTATAAAATCAAACGATCACACAACTTGTCCAGGGCGTTTCAAACTTAAAATAAAATATAAAATATAATAATCAATTTTCTTCAAATTTGGAAGAACTTTCTGGACAGTTTCTCTAGCATTTTGGAAGATCGTGCGGCGGCGGAGGCAGCCTCGTCGACGGCGTCGGTCCGTTTTCGACCTCAAAACCCATCGCTAATCCCCACGGTAAGTGGACGTCCAGGTGGCAGTGCATCAGCCATACACCTGTACAGTTAGATAATGGCCGTGAAAAAAGATTAATCACAGACCGGTGATGTTAACAAGAAATTATAATTATAGAAAAAAAAGAAAAAGAAAAATATTAACCTGGATTGTTGGCTTGGAATCGGATGACAGCCCAGCCGCCGACGGGGACGGCGATGGTGTTTCTGATTTGCGGGTTGAGGAAGTTGAACTTCTTCGGGTCATGGACCGGGTCGTAATTTCCGAAGCCTTGCGCCAGGACATGGAAGTTGAATCCATGGAGGTGCAGCGGATGATTCTCCTTCGCGATGAAGGCCGTGTTCTGAAGAACCATCTCCACCGTCGAATTGAACTTCAATTTCTTAACCTTCGTGGCCTTCGGAGCGAAGATCAACGAACTATCCAATACGATACTTGAATTCGTGAAATCGAATTTCACCGGCGGATGGTCCGGAAAATCCCTGGTGTAAACGCCCTCCACCTTGTGAAAAAACGCCTCCAGCATCGACAGTCCGGCGTCGTTCGGGATCACGAACGACACGTTGTTCATACTCGCAGACAGTCGCTGCCCGTTCGGCCCGCCGCACGTGGCGTTATTGTTTCCTGCCCCGCACAGGGCTAGGTTCACGCCGAACGTCACGAACATGTGCTCGTCCACGTGGCGGGGGACTGGGACCCAGTGGCGAGCCCCCACGAGGACGGTCAGGTTGGTGTAGAATTTGTGAGCTGTTGGGGTGTCGTTGAACGGCGGTAGGACTGGCATGAGCGGAGTGGCAGTTGTTGGGGCGCCATCGTAGATGACGACGGCGCGTGTGGTGGTGTTTGGGAAGGGAAAAGGAGGTTGGGCATCGAAGTAAGGATGCGCCGCCATGTAGTAGGAGGCGAGGGGCTGGTCGGCTTTGACGAGGACGTCGACGGTTTGGCCGGGAGCAAGGACGATGACGTCGGTGACGTAAGGGTCGGTGTAGGTGGCGTCGATGGCGACGACTGTGAATTTGTGATTGGCTAGCTTGAAGAAGAGTTGGTTATTGAGTGCAGCGTTGATTACTTGAAGTAAGTATGTCTTCCCATACACCATCTTCAGTTGATAAGTTTCTAAGAACAAAAACCAAAAGGTTAGATTGAAAAATCGATTAGATCCTATGGTTTTAAAACATTCAAATAAATCAATTCCTTTTAGTCCAATCTCCCAAATGGTAGTTCTCTTCAGGACAATACATAGTTCTTTGTTTAAATGCATGTTTGGTGGTTTTAAAATAGTTTGGGAGTGATTTTAAAATGGTCAAAATCACATTTGTCATATTCAAAATCACCATAAAACATATTTTTAATAACTCAAAATTAATTTTGATGATATGAAAATCATGTCTTAAAGTGTAAAATCAAACATAAAATGTATGTTTCGGAGTGATTTTGAACATGACAAAAGTGATTTTAAACATTTCAAAATCACTCCCAAACATGCACGAATAATTTTAAATCAATTTTGAGGATATGAAAACCATGTTTAAAAGTGTAAAATCAAACATGAAATTGATTTTAAATAATTTAAAGTATGTTTTGAAGTGATTTCGAAATGATAAAAATTATTTTAGAAATTTCAAAATCACTCTCAAACATGTACTTAGACACGGTAACAATTAGAAGAGATAAATTGATTGTTGGTATTATTATTATTTTTTTTAAGTGACAATTAAATTATGTCTTTTTATAACACAAGTAGGAAGTATCTTTTTAAAAAGACAACATTTTGGAGATGGTTAAAAAATAATTTAGAGAAATATATTGTGATATTTAACTAAATTTTTAAAACTGTTAACACTATGAACACTAAATCAAAAGTTTTAAAATTATAGAGAATAGATTATAAAATTTATTCATGAACTTTGAAGTTTGTGTTTATTTGATATTTGAATTTTTAGAATATATAAAATTAAAATTTACGAATCTACTAAATGTAAAATTCTAATTTGTATTTAATATATTAATTAATTTTTAAAACATTGAATTTATCAAAGATTTATTAGACACTCAATTAAAAATTCAAAGACCTAATAAAAACAAAACTAAACTAAAAGTTTAGGTCACATTTGATAATTATCTAGTTTTTTGTTTTTAATTTATGAAAATTTGAAATTTAAATTATATGTTTATAAAAGAAAATATAAAAGAGAATAAAGGGAGTTGAAAATTGAGTTAGAAGGGTGAGATGGGAGATTTAATTAACTTACGATTTTGGGAGCAAGGGTAGAGATTTCCAGGGAGTCCATTAATAGTGTAGGCGTCGGAGCCATTAGGAGCGCCGCCGCCGGCGAGGCCCTCATCTTCAACTTCGACGACGTTGGCATTCCACCACTCTCCCAGCAATATCGGAACCTTCTGGTATGGCTCCGGGTACGGCAATGGGAGGCCGGACTTGGGGCGGATGAGAAGGGAGCCGTGGACGGTGGCGCGTAGCCAAGACGAATGCGCGTGCCACCACAGAGTTCCTTCTTGTCCTTTGATCTTGAATCTGTACGTGTAGTTTCCGCCCGGCCGTATCGGACATTGGGTTATGTTTTCCGGCCCGTCGGCCCACGCGCTCAGCAGCTGGAAAACTCCATGCCTGAGCATTTCAAGATCCATCATAAATTAATGGTTTTCAGATTCAATTACCCAAAAAAAAAAAAATTTGTTGATATAAGAAATTAATTAAAATTACCAGTGGATTGTTATGTCGTAGGGGGATTTGTTGGAGACATGGATGACGAGAACGTCGCCGTCTTGGACGTGAATGGTTGGGCCGGGATATTCACCGTTGACAGCCGTTATCACCTGATCACGGCAGAGCCGGCGGACGGTCGTGTCTTTCACCTGCATGTGTATACAGACAGAAAGAGATATTGCAACTGTTGAGTTAAAATTATTTAAAAAAAAAATAAAAAGAAAAAGAAAAAGGAAGAAGAATAAATTAACTTATGAAATACATGAAAACAAATGTGTGAAAACAAAATTATGCTTTCGTCCAACCCTAAAATGTTATGGAGAGTTTGTTTGAAAATATAATTTTATGTCTTTTGTTCTTAGAATTATTTTCTTAAAAAATGTTATTGAAATAGTAATTTATGTTATGTTGTATGGTTCTCTAGTCATCGATTAAAAACATAACAATTTCATTTTTAAGGCCATTTTGTCACACTAAAAAAAATATATATGGAGAGAAAATGTTTTTAAAAGATCATACGTATCATGAAATATACATTCATACAGGAATATTTTTATTACACCCGTAAAATTATATAAATTAAGGTTAAAATATTTATCCTCTAAAAAAAAAGTTAAAATGTCGTTAGTAGAAAATTGTGAATTGAAACAATCAAATATATTAAAATATATTAATTAGGTTAAAATATTTATCATAGGAATAATCGATCCTCTTGTTTGGTTCAAAAACAAGGAGTCAAGTATAGAATAATTTAGGGTAATATATTATTTGGGTGCTTACAATATTCAAAGAAACACAAAGAAAAATTACTTTTAAAGAATTACTCAAACGTATTTAAGTCCAAAAGTAAAAAAAAACTAATTTGAAAACAATTTCATGAAACAAAGCCCTAAATATGTTTTGAAATATTGATAACTTGTTAAAAAAATTGTATAAAATACTTTTTTTTCTTAAAACAGTCTGATGAATATATGATAATGCATAATGAAGAAAAAAGAAAGAAATTAATTAAAACAAAACAATAAATTAAGCATTTATGGGAGATGTTTACAGTGAAAGAGTATTCAACAGTGGCAGCAGAAGCCATTGAAGAAGAAGCCAGAAGAAGAAGAAGGAGAGCCAAATAAGAAGCCATTAGTAAAGAATTAAAAAAGAGAATAATTAGAAAAAAAAAATAATGAAGCATGAAGAGAAAAAAATATATTGAGACTTTGAGAGAGAGATGGAACAACAGCTACGACAGTGGACTTATATTTATAGATGCACAGAGAGAGATTGCTTGTGAAGAAAATGCTCATTTTCTACAGCTCATTGGAAAATTGGGAAATGGTTTTTGAATTTTTCAAAATTTTTAACTTCAAATTTCGTTATCTAACGGTTGTTGAGAAGAAATAAAAATAAAATAATTTCCCCACACCCAATAACAGTGGATATGTTTAAGGAAACAAACGACCAACCATTTTGGCCTCTCTCTCACGAGAAATTTTTAGGTTCTCTCGATGCAATGACGTTCGTAGTTTTTTGCACTGTTAGATGTAAGGAGAGAAATGACAAAAGTACCTCGACCTTTGTATTCAGCGGTTATTAGGGACAGACAAATTTGGAAATTTACATCCGACGGTTTTAAAAATGAGTTAGGTCTCATTGCATTAGAAACAACTAATGATTTTCTTTCTCCGACACTTTGTTAACCCTAATATTTGCTAAATAGTTAATTAGGTTACATATATCATTATTTTAATTACTTCTTACCTTTTGCGATTGGTTTTAATATACGTTTCTTTTATGGTTTTAAAATTTTGAATTTAATTTTTATGATTCGGTAAGGTTTCAAAATGTTCATGTCAATTGTCAGACGTTTAACCATAATTTTCATATGGGTCCAGTTTTCAAACATACCACGTAGATTTTTATTTTTATTTTTAAGGACCACGTATAAAATTGTTGATGTTTAGTATTGAGTCATTGACAATGATATTTATAGAAATTTAATTAAATTCTACTGACTAAATTGAAGAGCTTTGATTTATAGCATAAAATTAAGTCAAATATAAACCATACAAATTGAATAATAATTTAACCAATAATGTTTTACTGAAAATTAAAAAATATAAAGTCTATAAAAAAATATTTATAAAGTAGAAAATTGTTTAACGAATAGATTTTTTTTTCTTCAAAAAAAAAAAAAAAAAAAGAAATTTTCTTTTAATATAAATTTGTTCTTTTTTAAGTTTGTTTATTCCGTTTCCTACTTCTAGAAACACTTTTAAATTATGATTGCTTTATTTTTAAAAAGTTAACTGTTTTTTTACACCTATTTTTCTTAGTTCTAAAATTTGAAAACATTTTCCAAGAAAAAAATAGAATTACAAATAACAAAATTGTTTGTAAACAAGTCTTCTCTTGTTTTCAAAGAGTAAAAAGAGTTATCAAGCAAACTCTAACTTAATTAATCCTATGTTTCATCCATTATAGATTTAGTACTATATTGTCAACTTGAGGGGAAAAAAATTCTTAATAGTTAAAAATATATATTTCTAAGTCGTAAGTTCAAAATTTCACTCTTGTTATAGGTAATTTTGGACCACACTGACGCACAAGGAGCTGACGAGGACAATCGGACAGAGGTGGGACCAGAAAGCCGACCCAGAGGAAGACCGGACCAAAGGGTAGGGCCAAATTGGCCCGACCCATATGGTCGGCCTCGATATAAGGCCGAGGCCGACCATTTGACTTGCGGGCGCGGGCCGAGCTTGGCCACCTCCCTTCGGTCCCCGATGTCCCTGACTGCCCCGGTTTCGCCTGGTTCGTCCCGAAACACCTCCGAATTCCTAAAAACCCTAGGAGGATGAGGTCGGTCTCGGCCCAGAGCCAAAGGCCCGGAGATCATTTGAAGTCCGGCGTCGACGAAAACCCTAAGGGGAAATCTATAAAAAGGGAGACCGCACACACATTCAGGTATGCAAACATCAATCCCTAAACACACTCTACGTGTTTTCCGGCCAAAGCTAACTTAAGCATCGGAGTGTGTGTGGTCTACACCGTGCAGCGTTTGCTCGTCTTGCAGGTCATGTCTTTCCTGCTCTCTTACAAATTTACTGTTGATCGTCACGTGGAGAAGGGTAAATTCCTAAGCGAAATATGACCGTCAACAACTCTCTTGTTTTTTTTTTTTTTAAATAATTATTTGTATAAATAAAGTCTACGTATAAATCTAAGAGCCGCCCATTCGCATTATATTGTAACGTGTATAAATAATATATTAAAAAGATGTGTATAAATAATTGGATCGAAAACAATCTTAGAATTTTCTTTTATGTTAGGTGAAATTTTATTTAAATAATTTTTCTAGAAAGAAGACTTGTTGATGGATGATATTATAATTATTAAAGAAGAAAGCCTTGACATATGTGGCCTGGTCTATTTAAATCTTTAACTTTCCACGTTAATTATTTACTAGTTATTTATCATTCATCTAAAATATAAAATCTTGTCTTAAAAAAAAAAAGAGTAAAATCTTGTAATACAAAACGTATTGAAGTCTCCGTATCCGTTATTCTGAAAAGAAAATCTCATCTATATATAAAGTTTAATTAATACTATTTTAAATGGAATTAAATAATGTCAAGTGAGTTTAGCAACATATATCTTTGATTGAAAAGTTATAAATTCGAGTCTTTACCGCTCAAATGTGGTTGAACTAAACAAATGAAATTAAATAATACTGTAGTTTATACCCCGTTTGATAACCATTTCGTTTTTTGTTTTTGGTTTTTGAAAATTAAGTCTATAAACACTATTTTTAGCCACAAGCTTATTTGTTTTTTATCTACATCATTTCTCATGTTTTCAAAAATCAAGCCAAATTTTGAAAAAAAAAATAGTTTTCAAAAAACTTGTTTTTGTTTTTGGAATTTGGTTAGGAACTCAAATGTGATCTCAAAACAAGCACAATTTTCAACATTTGGGGGTGAGAGATTCGAACCTTAGACCTTTTGATTGAGGGAAAGTGCCAATTACCGCTAAGCTATGCTCACTTCGACATAAATCCTACTTCTTTTCCTTGCATGCATTTAAATGTGTTTAATAATTTTTAGTCTTATTCTTTTTCAGAATGGCTCTACTTCAATTATACTAAAGCAACATAAAGAGAAAAAAAAAAAAAAAAAACACATATATAGATATTTAACAAAAGAACAAGTCGTTTATATGATTTTAATAAAACCTTCTATACATAGTCTTTATTAAAAAAAAAAAAAAAAAAAAAAAAAAAAAAAAAAAAAAAAACCTTTTAACCTCATATTTATCGACCATATTGAATTTCTTCACTCTAATTTGTATACTTTAAAAAAAAAAATAATAATACTAGTGAACGTTGAGAAACAAAAATTCAAAAGCTGTATTAAATCCCGTTTCTAATCATTTTTCCTTTTTTTTTCCCAAAAATTTAAAAAACTACAAACACGGCAGTTTATTAGCAATTACACGATTTAAAATCTCCGTGAAATATTAAAAATAAAAATGTTTTTAAGTCTAGGATTAGGATTAGCTAACAAAATTTTATCAATTTTGATTTTGTCCCTAAATGCATGTTTGTGATTTTTTTTTTTTTTTTTGGTATTGATCACATATTTAAAATCTCAATTTTAGACATTTAAAGCTTCATTCAATTTTGTACATAATATTTATCTTAAAGATAGAGACATTCTACAATATAATATAGTGTAAAAAATGAAGAGAATCAACGAGAAAATATTGTATATATTTAATAAAATTAATTGAACATAACAAATTTTCATCACGCACTAAAATGTTAAAAATTGACAGAATGACGAAAATTTCAAAGTAAACGGAGAAAAATGAAAAAAAGAAAAAGATAAATACTTACATTAGGTCACATTTCATGACTTGTCAGATTAAATTATCTGGTGAAGTGAAAGACTATTTAGAACCTATGGTCTAAGGAGTGTTATGATTTTTCATCATTGATTAGGTAATTACACTTAAAACCATTGATTTGTTTTCAACTTTGACCACATATTGCAGCTCCCTAGCTTAGCTTGTTCAAGAAGTAATTAATTAAACACTATCTTGTTATTGTTTTTATATTTATTTTTACTTCTTTATTTGGTCAAACAAACACTATCATGCCTATGTAAGCGTAGTCCGTGTTTGAATATTTGGTTAATTTAAGAGTTATTGGATAACATTTTTGCTTACATTTTTTTTATTTAAAATATTATGACTATTTACTGTCGTTTTTATTTGTTTGTAACTTACTCTCAAAATCAAAGTTTAAGTCATGGTCAAATTTTAAAAATAGAAAAACAAGCTTTTAAGTTGTTTAAGATAATAAATAGATTTCGCCAAAACGAACATAGCTCAGCAGTAATTGACATATATCACCTCAGACCTCTTGGTCGAAGATACGTGTCAATTACCACTGAGCTATGCTCACTTTAGCATATGTATAGTCTCCTAATAATTATTGGATATGGAATTCAAAATCTACACATACCTTAACAACCATTAAATACGGATTTGAGTTAGTGTTTTCAAGTATTTTTGCAATTTTCTTCATTCATTCAACGACATAAAACTATCAACCACATTGTAGCAAGTTCCTCGAATAGTTTTTTTTTCTTCTATAGTTTGGGTGTATATAACTTTCAAAAAGAACAAATAGAAACAAAAATTGTAACCAAACAAGGAAATCATTGGATATAATTTTGAAAAGAAAATGTCGAAATTTTGAAATATCGTTTGATACATTAAAAAAAGAAACATTTTTTTTGTCAAAAAAAAAAAAAGAAAAAACATTTCTACGTAGCCATTATAGAATTAAAAATTCTAAAAAAATCATTGGATGGAGTCCAAAGGTATTAATGGTTATGAATGAATTCCAATATAAACAAAAGTCAAAGTCAATAAACCAAAATCGAGCTTAAAAATATTATTCGTTATTTAATCCAACTAGTGAACATTATTATTTAATCTGTCTTGTTAAGCAACAAACTATTTTAAAGCTGAACCATTTTTTTTTTTTTTTTTTCTTTTTACGAAAAAATTGAATTTTTATTATATTATACCGAACCAACTGCATTGGGATTAAACATATGTCCTACTAAGATATCCTAACAACTCATTAAATAAATTAACAAAATATATGTCAAGCATTTAATTAATAATAGTTTAAGAAAGAATTAAGGACGATTAGAATTGTTTCTTACGCAAGGTTCAAAAACTAAAATATTTTTTTAAAAAAGTTTAAAGCCTAAATTAAAATAAAATGAAAATTTAGAAATCTAAAAAGAATTTAGATCAGAACATAAAACAAATTTTTAAATTTAATTAAAATTTCATTTTGGTCCCTTAAAATATTAAAATATTTAAAATAATTATTTTGTAAAAATTCAAAAACTAAAATAAATATTTTAAAATTTATTGACACGTGTACTTTAATTAACTTGTAAGAATTTCTTTTTGGGGCTGTATTATTTTATTATGGTCTTGGATATCGTGCACGTATGTGCTTTGGAAAATAATGTATGATAAGAATTTTACCAGATGATGATGTTAATGAATGGACTTCCAAAGTCAAATGGGCATTATATTATTTTATTTTATTTTATTTTTTGAAAAAAGCATTATTTTATTTGGTTTTTGTGTACGATGGGATTATTTTAATTTGGTCTTATCCTCGTGGGAAATAGAGGGAGAAGTTAGGGCTTAGGAGCAGTTGAAATGTATTTATCTATTTCAGCTGAAGTCCGATAATCAGCGAGAGTAAACGACATGTCGTTTAGACTTTAGAGACAGTCGACCGTATCCTTCTTCGGACCTCTGCGGCCCACAGAATGGGCCCAAGATGGAGCCCATTAAAAACTTTGGGCTCTTGAATTAATTAAGACAAGCCCATTTGCCTCATTTCATTTGCTTTAGTCGGGTATAGCGCATAGTTTTATATTCGAGGGGCATTAACGTCATTTGAGCTAAAACAGATTACAGAGACAATGGGCAAATTACAGAAATAGCCTGAAAGGACTAAGGAGTCGGCGAGTAGAAATAAATTCTAAAATGAATGAAATTTTTGTATCGAAATCATTTGAAAAATAACATAAAAACGCTTGGAAGTTGAGGTCCCAGCTTGGTTGATCTTCTTCTTTCTTTCTTGGAAAAAACTTTTTTTTTTAGATGAAACTTTGATATATATTACTTTCGGCAAATACAGGAATCAATACATTTGCAATGAGCATAGTTGCTCATCGATAGAAGCTCTTGCGGGAAATTTCCTAGCCATAACATAGATCGCTGAGAACGTAAAGCATTTTTAGCTAGATAATCAGCTTTCCTATTTTCTTGTTGTGGCACATGATGAAATTCTAACTTCTCAAAAATTGCAATCATCCCACGAATTCTCTAATATCCAATGGTGGACATCAGATGTGATTTGAATATCTCCTCGAATCATCTTAATGGCATTATCTGAATCTGAGAAGACAATTGCACGTTGGAACTGCATATGTTGGAGAAGTCGAATGCCATGAAGAATTGCATTCGCCTTCGCCCACGCGTACGGTAGGGATCTTCCAACATAACACCATTAAAATCTTGACAACTAGGAGAGATAAAAAAAAATTTCTCATGTTTTATCTTCCTCTTTATTAGCTGTCAAGATTTTAATCGGGATCCCTACGGTATGCAGCCAATTTTTTTTCTTCTTTCTTTTACGTTTTCGTTTTTATGTTTTCAAAAATAAAAAATATAAGGGAAAGAATGAAAACGTGTTTGGTATACCTATTTTTAAAACAATTTTTGAACACAACCCAAAAAATGATATGTTTTAAAAAACGATAAAATGTTGTTTTCAAAATAATGGAAACACGATAAACAACTTTAAAAACACGAGATACATTCTTCTTCTCATCAAACAATGTGTTGGAGATAATGCTCAAATAAAAACTGAATTACACTAGCAAACTGATTACACCTTAATTGGATACTAACAATTACAGTGTAAATAACAATATAGACATTGTATATATGATAAATGTTGCAAAATATATTGACAATAATAGTCGAGGCACGCTTACAAAGCGCTGTCCTGAAGACAATTATTCGCTCTGCACAGGTTGCTAGCAGGCTATAGCGATCGTCTCAGCAGGATACAACAACTAATTCTGGTAGAACAGCAACCTCGAACTACTCGGATCTGGCAGAACTCTTGGATACTTGCTCTCAACTCAACTCAAGATCAAAAGAAACAAAGAAAGAAGGAAGAATGCTCCAAATGGAATGGGATGATTCAAATGAAGAAACAAGTTGCTATTTATTGGCTAACAACTTAGTAACTCCAAATAACAAAATTAAATAAAGTTGAAACATATGAAAAATATAACTCAATTGAGTTATAATATCAAATTTAACTTCCATATGTTAAATTTGTAATTGAAACATCAAATTGAAATTGATGTTTCAATCCATCTTGAAACTCTTGAAAAATTGAATTTAAATCACTATCTTTCACATTTTATTTGTAAAATATCCAACACAATGTTGCATATCTACTAACAATATTTCCTATTTCTTATATCCAAGTTCTCTTCGACTCTAAAAAAAATACAAAATTAATGTTGGGTAAATAGTGTGTATAATTGATACTCATGCTTTGGTTGTTATTTTTATTTTTGACATAATTCTATCTATTTTGATATAATCATTTACTTTACAAATCAAAAGCTGGTATATTTTTTTTTTCTTATAATCTCTATTCTAACAATTTTTTTTTTCATGAAAAATCAATTCCAACAACATTGATTTATAATATTCATCTAAAAATGAATAAAAATCAAGTAGAAAAATAATCATATTAAATTAATTTATTCTTTAAAAAATGAATTTTACCATATATATATATATATATCTCAAAATTTGAATTTAAATTTAAAGTTTTTAAATTGGAACCAAACGTGTTTTCAGATACAATGGAAATAAGTAATTTGTTTTCGTTTTATGCTGAATACTTTATTTTCAAAAACAATTTTCAAATCACCAACCAAACATCACCTCATTTTTTAAATTATTAAGAAAAGATCATTTCCGAATTTCGAAAATTTTCTCGCTCTTCTTTTCCTGTAAAATTTAAATGAATTATTTTTCACAATTGATTAAGGGTCCGTTTGGAATACATTTTAATTTAAATGTTTTTCAAGAATGCATTTTTTAAAAAACATTTTGTATTGAAATTGTTTAGAATTTAAACATTCATATGTTTGGTTATGTTTCCTCACAAGTGTTTTTGTACAGAAGTTATTGTATCCTTAAAAACTCTTTTTAGAAAAGTTGGTTTCAAGTGTTTCTCTCAAAATGATTTATTTCTCAATCTCATTTTCTAATAAGTCATTTTTAGTGGTTGCCAAATATTAGAAATTTTTTCAAAATAATTTTTTTTTTGCAAAATTAAACCAAGTTAAACCAAACTCACCCCTAAATCTATCTATCTATATCTATACTATATATAGTTGGGGCAAAAATCAATTTTGACCCCTAAACTTTACCCATTGTATCAATTTTAACCCTGAACTTTCAATTTCAGCAAATTGAACCCTAAACTTACATAAGTGTTGCAATGTACACCCTCCGTTAAGTTTCTGTTAGAATTTCCGTTAAAGCACATGAGAGGGAAAAATCTACAAAGAAGGAAATAAAACCAAAACCAAAAAATTGATTCAGCATGCTTTCGCCTCATCCGAAGATACTGACGGGAAATGCAGCATAAACAGAACCATTTTATTTCAATAATTTTTTTTTTCTTAAGACAGCACATGCAATCATGTAATGGAAGGAGAAATAATTTCCTATCATCCCATTAATATGTTCCTGACTAACTAAAAAAAAGCAACAAAACCCACAAACACAATGGGGAAAAAATGAGAGGAAAATCATGTATAACTTCTCACCAACAACAAAATCTTAACAAAAATGAAATACTAGATGAAACCCCCAAAAATGAGAGGAAAAATCCCCAAATTTTCGTATTCTTTGATATTCTTCTTCTTAGACTGATTGAACAACTTTTCGCCTCCTCCTTAATCGATTGAATTTCTTCTCTTTGTCCCTCTTCTTAGACTGATTGAAGAAAACTCATTGTGCCTCTTCAAGTCCTTCCAAAGAAAAAGCTTCTCCAACAAGTTTTCTTTCATGCAAACTCAATCCACACATGTAAATGAAAAAAATGAACGAATAAAAAAAGAAAAGAAATGGACAAGCACGTGATTCTAACGGTGGTTGGAAGGGAGGATAACAAAAGGTTAAAATTGCAACACTCATATAAGTTTGGGGTCTAATTTGCTGAAATTGAAAGTTCAGGGTTAAAATTGATACAATGGGTAAAGTTTAGGGGTCAAAACTGATTTTTGCCCTAAAAGTTGCTATAGAGGAGAAATTTTATCTTCCCATTATACCCTCAATTTTTTAATGTATACCTATTTTGTCCTCCAGTTTACATTCATGAAAAATTATATTAATTTTAAATAAGGAAAGAGAGACGGATAGGAAGAGAAAAATAATGAGGGAGGATAACGATGAATAAATGCCCTATACCTAGAAAGAAATAAGAAGATGAAAAGATAAAAAAAAGGGTACAATGCATTGAATTAATGCTTGCTAATTTTTGCCTCTTTGTCTTCTTTGCAAAACCATTGGTATTTGTAAGGAAAGCTATATACGATGCCGTTTAGTCAGCCCTTGGGTTTCTCTCAATACGCCGCCGTTTGCATTGTTTGTATTCTGTACAGTTTGTTATAAGAATAGGGCTACGTGTCTATGTCTCTATGGTTGGGAATCTTTATTTGTTATTCCCCAAGTCTATTTATTGATTAACTTTGTATTGATGAAATATTGCAGCAGAGTAAAGACTTCACCGAGCAATTCCTTTTTCCCTCTTTTCTGTTTTGTTTCTTGGTATCAGAGCCACCCTAGGCAAACGCCATGGCCGATGAAGTTAACTCTTCCTCTTCCGCTGCAACCGTGTCTGCTACTGTATCTGCTCCAAATTCGTCTGCTGCAAATATCATCTCCACCTCCTTCGGTCATCCCTTGAGTACTGTTCTCACGGTGAAGCTTGATGAGAAGAATTATCTTCTCTGGAGAGGAATGGTCTTAGCCATCCTCAAAGGCCAAAAGGTAGATGGGTACATACTTGGAACAAAACCTCAGCCGTCAGAGTATATTGAAGTTTCTACAGAATCTGGTAAGAAACTGGAATCTAATCCCCTTTTCGAAGAGTGGCATACTGTGGACCAAGCCCTTTCTGGATGGTTATTTGGTTCAATGACTCCGGCAATAGCAGCAGATGTGGTTAGTTTCACGACGTCTAGAGAGATATGGAAAGCCTTAGAAAAGGTGTATGGAGCAACGAGTAAGGCACGCATAAATCAACTTCGTGGAACCCTTCAAAATACGAAAAAGGGCTCGATGAAGATGGTGGAATATCTTGCGATTATGAAACAAGCTTCGGAAAATCTCAAGCTAGCTGGTAATTCCATTTCCCTTAGTGATTTGATATCTTATGTTCTTGCTGGTTTGGATGCAGAATATATCCCTATTGTTTGCACAATTGAAGACAAAGATATCTCAACATGGCAAGAGTTGGCTTCGACTCTTATTACCTTTGAAGGGACATTGGCACGTTACAGTGTAGTTAACAACATTGGGGATCAACCTGATTTAGTAGCTCATCTTGCTTATGGAAGACAAAATCAAGGCTCAGGACAGAAATTTTTTAGTCCAAATCGAGGTAACAATACTCAAGGTAACTCTCAACCATCATCTAATTACTCTAGAGGAAACAATCGTGGCAGAGGTCGAGGACGAAATGGATACCAGAGGGGAGGTAACTCGAAACCTACTTGTCAATTGTGTGGCAAATATGGCCACTCTGCTCCTTTCTGTTACTTCAGATTTGAAGAAGGTTTCAACAACCCTCATGCTCCTAGTGGTAGTAACACTCAAAGTGGACCATCTGCGAATTCCTCAGCTTATATTGCAACCCCTGAGACACTGAATGATCCAAAATGGCTTGCGGACAGCGGGGCAACTAATCATATTACTGCTGATGTTGGAAATCTTGCTGTGAAGAATGAATATCATGGTAACAAGTCTCTTATTGTTGGGAATGGTACTAAGTTAGGCATATCTCATGTTGGAAGTAATACAGTAGCATGTGCTTCAAATAAATCGGTTATTAAGCTTAATGACATGCTCCATGTGCCTTATATTAAGAAAAATCTTGTTAGTATTGCTCGTTTAACTGCGGATAATGATGTGTTTGTTGAGTTTCATCCTAATTTCTGTCTTGTGAAGGACAAGGTTTCAAAGAAGGTGATGCTGCACGGAACGCTTAGGAATGGTCTCTACCAGATTGATCTCCCTTCAATTCAAAGTTCTCAACATCCAGTCAGTCTAAGTTCCTTTACTGTTGCTGTGTCTACTTCCAAAAATAATAGTCATACTGTTATTGATCAGCCTGCTGTTTTTCAAGCTGAAAAGTCTGTGTCTGAGTCTAAAGTTTTGTGGCACAAACGCCTTGGTCATGCGTCAGATCGAGTCCTTCATAGTGTTCTTAAATCATGTAGTTCGTTAAATGAGAAATTGTCTTTTTGCAATGCATGCCAATATGGAAAATCTCATAAGTTACCTTTTCCTGTCTCTGTTTCTAGCACTTCTCATCCTCTTGAACTTGTGCACTGTGACCTTTGGGGGCCATCTCCAGTCCCGTCTACTCTAGGCTATAAGTATTACATTAGCTTTGTTGACAACTTCACTCGATTAACATATATTTATCCTCTAAAATTCAAGAGTGAAGCCCTTCCTGCTTTTCGTCAATTCAAAGCTCTTGTTGAAAATAGATTTGAAAAATCCATCAAAATTCTTCAAACTGACTGGGGGGGAGAATTTCGTTCTTTCACCACCTATCTTCAAGAATTCGGAATAGAATTTCGTCATTCGTGTCCTCATACAAGTCAACAAAATGGTATAGTCGAGCGGAAACATAGACATATTGTTGAAATGGGTCTCACTTTACTTGCCCAATCATCTATGCCTTTACGTTATTGGTGGGACGCTTTCTCCTCAGCTGTTTTTATTATTAATCGTCTCCCTACTCCTGTTCTTGGATATATCTCTCCTTGGGAAAAAGCCTTTAAACAATCTCCTGATTATAACTTTCTTCGTGTGTTTGGATGTGCTTGTTTTCCCTACCTTCGACCTTATCAACCTCATAAGTTTCAATTTCGTAGTACTAGGTGTGTTTTTCTGGGCTACAATCCATCTCACAAAGGTTACAAGTGCCTAAGTTCAAGTGGTCGTATTTACATTTCCCGTCATGTGGTCTTCAATGAAGCAGATTTTCCTTTCAAAGATGGTTTTTTAAATTCTGTTTCACCATCTTTTTCTGATACTATTGTTCATTGGCTGCCCTTTCCTACTGCCTCTGTCTCATCTCAGTCTCCCTCTTCTTCAAATGATTCCTTACCACTAGTGTTTTTGCCTAGTCATTCCTCTAGCGTACGTGCAGCATCACATGCCTTGGATTCTTCTCCAGATTTGAACTTAGACAATGATTCCTCAACACCTGGAGCTTTAAATGGTGCTTCGACCATTATTCCAAGTGTTGGTAATGAAATTTCAGCAAGTGCCATTCCTGAGCTTGATGTTTCAGTCCCTATGTCTACTGCTGACTCTTCAGTTAATGTTCATCCTATGCGAACTCGAGCAAAAAGCGGTATTTTCAAACCAAAGGACTGGGGTTCTTTTGTAGCTTCCTGTGTGGATGATGTTCCTGTTTCAGAACCTCTCTCGGTCAAGGAGGCTTTACAGTCCAAACACTGGAGAGCAGCGATGGATAGTGAGATGGCGGCCTTGGCTCGTACAGGTACTTGGAAACTTGTACCTCCGCCTCCAAACATCAACTTAATTGGTAGTAAATGGGTATTTAAGATTAAGACCAATTCTGATGGTTCCTTTGATCGTTGTAAAGCTCGTCTAGTTGCAAAAGGATTTAATCAGATTCCTGGTGTTGACTTTCATGAAACTTTTAGTCCAGTGGTCAAAGCTCCTACAATTCGAATTATTCTTGCTATTGCGGTTGCAAGAGATTGGCCTATAAGGCAATTAGATGTGAATAATGCATTTCTCAATGGTAAGTTAAATGAGGCTGTTTATATGAAACAACCGGATGGTTATATTGATGTTGCACGTCCTGACTTTGTTTGCAAATTAGATTGTGCTTTGTATGGCTTGAAACAGGCACCGAGGGCATGGTTTGATCGCTTGTGAGCAACTTTGTTGGGCTGGGGATTCAATTGTTCACGTGCTGATAATTTTGTTTTTTTTATTGCTAATGACAGAATGATCATTTTGGTCTTGATCTATGTGGATGACATCTTGGTGACTGGTAATTGTTCCTCATTTATTGACAAATTTGTTCTTCAGTTACACACTGCTTTTGCTCTTAAAGACATGGGTGCTTTGAGTTATTATCTTGGTGTGGAAGTATTTAGGAACTCCTCTGGTATGTACTTGCTTCAGACTAAATACATTGTTGATCTTCTGAATCGAGTTGGTCTTTTTCATCTTAAGCCGTGTGCTACTCCAGCTGTAACGGGTAAGACATTTTCTGCTTTTGAAGGAGAACCTATGGGGGATTCAACTCTCTATCGCAGTATTTTGGGAGCACTTCAGTATTTAACTCACACTCGTCCAGACATATCGTATATTGTCAACAAATTGAGTCAATATCTTCAGCAACCAACTATAGTTCATTGGCAAGCAGTAAAACGTGTTTTGCGTTATCTCAAAGGGACAATGGAGTATGGTCTTTTCTTGCCCAAAGGTGACTCTTTATCCTTATCTCTTGTTGCTTATTCTGATGCAGATTGGGCCTGTAATATTGATGATCGACGGTCTATTGCTGCTCATTGTCTGTTCCTTGGCTCCTCTCTTGTTTCTTGGGCTTCAAAGAAACAAACTGTGGTTGCTCGATCTAGTACAGAGTCGGAATATCGTTCTCTTGCTCAAACCGTTGCTGAAATGACTTGGGTACGAGCTTTTCTTCGAGAGATTCATCTATGTTCCTCCTCCACACCTATCATATGGTGTGACAATATTAGTGCCATATCTCTTGCTCAGAATCCGGTGTTTCACTCTCGTAGCAAACATGTAGAGTTGGATGTTCACTTTGTTCGAGATAAGGTCTTAGACAAATCCATTGATGTTCGGTATGTACCGTCTTCGGAACAGCTTGCTGACACGCTTACAAAGCCCCTTTCTGAGGCTCAATTTTCTTCCTTACGCACCAAACTCGGAGTTCTTCCATCACCCTCTCGTTTGAGGGGGGATGTAAGGAAAGCTATATACGATGCCGTTTAGTCAGCCCTTGGGTTTCTCTCAATACGCCGCCGTTTGCATTGTTTGTATTCTGTTTGTATTCTGTACAGTTTGTTATAAGAATAGGGCTACGTGTCTATGTCTCTATGGTTGGGAATCTTTATTTGTTATTCCCCAAGTCTATTTATTGATTAACTTTGTATTGATGAAATATTGCAGCAGAGTAAAGACTTCACCGAGCAATTCCTTTTTCCCTCTTTTCTGTTTTGTTTCTAATGCATTGAATTAATGCTTGCTAATTTCTGCCTCTTTGTCTTCTTTGCAAAACCATTGGTATATATATTCCATTGCAATGGAGGAGAGGTTGGGTTTCAAGTGGGGCTACGACTCTACAGTAGAGAAAAGTTGGAGCGTCGCTAGCGGTAAAGGGAGACGAAGGTGTTGTTGTCAGAGAAGAAGATCGAGCGAGAGTCTTACCAGAGTCTCGCCGTTGTGTGTTTCTAAAGTTTCGTTGTCGTCGTCCCTAAAAGTTGGTGGAGACGAGTGTAGCGACACCGTCAACAAGCATTGTGGGAAGATAAAATATTTACCAACAGACATCAAATGGTCTTCGTTCGTTGTGGCTGAGCATCAAGAGATGTGTCGTCACTAGAGAATCTGCGTTGTTCAATTGATGGAGTCAAGAGCTGCCATCACTAGAGAATCGTTGGAGTTGAAATGGGGCGGTGACTGCGTTCATGAATGGGAAGGGAAGAGAAAGGAAGAGAAAGAGAGTGGGATAGTTGTAGGGTTTTGTTTCAAATGTTTTTGGGCTTTTTTTCAAATGTTTCTTCCCTTTAATCTTAGGTTGGGTTGTTGGGCTGAGTTTTTGTTTTTCTTTCTAATTTTGTTTTTTTATTTTTTTTCCTATTTTTTTATTATTTTACTATATACAGAAAATGAATGTTGTTTTTTTAGGTAAAGTAGGGAGAGTAAGGTTAATTTTTCTTTTTGTATCTCCATTTCTTTATTATTGAATAATACACATGTATGAAAAAAAGAGAATGCAAAGGTAGATTTATTTATTTATTGTTTGTTTTACCATGGAAGTAAAATGTTTTTTTTTAAAAAAAAAATGGAAGTAAAATGTTTTATACTCAAGTTATTGAATTATTGAAGTAAAGATATTATTGTAAAACTATTATTTTTCATTTCTTTTTTTTTAATCATTCAAGTAATAAAAATTTTTTCTATCGATTTGAAATCTATTAAAGTTCATTCGGTTTCAACTTGGAAAAAGTCTTCAACAAATAGTAAATATGTTATTAAATATAATTAACTAAATTGAAATATGTGATAGTCTCAAAAAAAAAAAAAAAAAAAATTGAAATATGTGATCAATTATGTTTTTATATTAGATGTCTATTTTTATTCATTTTACCTATTTTTTTTTAAATTTTATATAATGTGCTACCAATCTCTTACACATTTTCCAATTTTCATATCACAACACATATATATTGTTGTTTTTATAAATATATTCAGAGTCATTAAAATTAAGTTAGAATAATATTTATTTATTTCATAAATAATTTTTTTTAAATAAAAAACTAATTTTTTAAAACTTTAAACTACAGCGCACGTGTTGCTTACTAGTTGAACTAAAATTTAGGTAGAGAGCAAAACTAAAATGAAATAACATCGGGATGGAAGGATCAAAATTCCGATGAATCTTGGTTAGGAGGCGAGTGAGGAGCGGAGGGTAATAAAGTAAATTTGGAAATGGACGGTTTGGTAATTGGGAGCGAATTGGGAAAGAAAGAGATTCCGAAACATTTGCCCTATAAATTCACTCGGTCGTCTTTGTTTCGTATTGAAAGTTGAAAGGAGAGCGGTTAAGTCAATAAGGTGACTGAGTTCCGTGGACGCTTGCCGGTGACAGTCCGGTGATGGAGGGCGCGCCCGCCGCCGAGGTCGATGCTACCGCCGCCGAAGGAGGAGGAGTAGATGCATGCGATGCCGTCGCTTCCGTCGCAGACTGCGGCAGCGGGGACGACGCAGTGCCGATGGTCGGCGAGGGGGAAGCAACTAGTGGCCGAGGCGGCAAAGATAGAGTGAAAGGACCTTGGTCTCCTGAAGAGGATGCGATACTCAGCCGCCTTGTGAGCAAGTTCGGTGCGAGGAATTGGAGCTTGATTGCTCGGGGAATCGCTGGGCGATCCGGAAAGTCTTGCCGCCTTAGGTGGTGTAATCAACTCGACCCTTCCGTGAAACGCAAGCCATTTACTGGTATTAGACTCTATCTCTAATCACTCATTGGCTTGGCTGATTCTTTTATTTCATTTGTTGGCCCGATTTCGGATGGTTGTTAGTGTTAAGCGTTTGGAGAAGAGAATCGAGTTATTTGCTTCTTGATTTAAAATTCAGATATTTGATCCCGGTTAATTCTACGTAATGTATACTTCTCTTTTCGAAGCCTAATTTTTTTGTTGGACATTGCTCTATTCCATAATTTCTTTTTCGTCTAGTAGGGTCTCTAGTGTGATGCCATCATGAATATCAATGAACATGACATTTGTGCTTTTGGTCAAGTTCACTGTGACGTAAACTACTCAATTTGAACACGAACAAGTATGACGTGGATTTCATTGTTGTTATTTTGCTTTCTATTCTGGTGATGTGATTGTCTTCATGAGCTAAATTTTGAGATCAGATAGTTCATTGTTATGAAATTCAAATCTCTGTGTAAAGGTAGAAGTTTTCTAAAATCATTCACAAACATTTAATATTTCGGCACGAGACTTATCTGACCTATAAAACTGAAAAATAAAGGGAAGTGATCTAAATTATGTATTTAGATTGCTAATCAAACAAATGAAAACAATGAAGCATATAGCATATAGGATACACCTTTTCTCTTATAGTGCTTTAATTTGAATGTGCATTTTTCCTGTCACTTATCTGTATTGCATATATAATGCTTCCATTGGTGGGTAAAACTATGTATTGTGCTGATTGATTCTGGTTGTATCCAGTTTTAATGGGAGGTCATTTGATATAATTGTGCAATTTTATTCCTGAAAATGGTTTAAAGATTTAAGTTTTTTTCAGATGAGGAGGATAGGATCATTGTAGCAGCTCATGCTGTTCATGGAAATAAATGGGCAGCAATTGCTCGACTCTTGCCTGGGAGAACGGATAATGCTATAAAGAATCATTGGAATTCCACCTTACGGCGTCGATGCACAGAGCTTGAAAGAATCAAGTTAGAATCTGGGAACATAGTGGATGATGCTAGTTTAGAAAAAACCAAGGGATCATCTGAAGAAACTCTTTCATGTGGAGATGTAAATTCCTTTAAATCCTTGGAAGGAAAAGATGCCTGCTCACGTGAGCATATGGATGATCAATTTGAAGACAAAGTCCCTATTGCTATTGAGGGTCAGTTTAGTCACGAAGTCAAAGAACAGCCTACTCTTTTCAGGCCAGTGGCTCGAGTAAGTGCTTTTAGTGTATATAACCCTTTGGATGGCCAAGAGTCTTTGAGGGCATTTTTACGACCTGTTCCAATGCAAGGACCATTGATTCAAGCATCAAAACCTGAAGTTGAAGCTAGCAAATTGCTTGAAGGTGTTTATGGTGATCGATCAGTGCCTCATCAATGTGGTCATGGTTGTTGTGAGAGTCATAACCAGGGATCTCCTCTAGACTCTTTGTTAGGGCCAGAATTTGTGGACTTCTCAGAGCCTCCACCATCCTTTCCCAGTTTTGAACTAGCTGCAATTGCAACTGATATAAGTAACCTTGCTTGGCTTAAAAGTGGATTGGAGAATGGCAGTGTTAGAGCAATGGGAGATTCGGCTGGAAGATTAAATGGTTCTCAGATGCAAATGGGGCGTTTATGAGAGACTTTGTCACTAGCAGATATGATTGATTTTAAGGATTGGTTATGAGATCCCTTCTGACTACAAGAGTTGACGTGAATTATATAATTATGGCACTGATGGGAGGTGTTTTCTTAAGCACACTGGAGAAACTTTTGGAGTTTACTGGATCTGTACTTTTTTTGTGATTAGTTTGTTTTACCCTTTACCAGCTGTACAGCTTATCTTTGCTGCTAGGAATCGTGGATAAGAGGGAAGTAGAGCAACCCTTGTGTCTAAGTTTCCTAAGTCCTTGTTTTTTATTGTCTCTGACCATAAACTCTTGAGTTTGAAAATGTTATGAACATGGGTTGGAGGGCCAAGACTTTGTCGGCAACATAGTACCTGAAGTTTCTTGTATCCTTGTTCCAGCTGATGAACATTCCTGGAATCTGTTCTTGATGACTGTACAATGAAAAGGTATGGTTCTCCTACCTCAGTTTGCATATGCTTGTTCTTAATAAGGTCACCGAGAACTTGGATTCAGTAGAGCGTTTTTATTTTCATGGACGTTCCTTATGTATAACACATATAACCTGATCCTTCAGATCTTATGACACAATGCCTTACAACTCTAAAGCTTGTATACACCTGAATTCATTATATATTTATATGGCGTTTTAAAATACTACATTTTCCATCTCTCTCTCTCTCTCTTTCGTTTTCGTTTTTTGCACCGACGGACCTGTGCATCTACCCCCCCCCCCCCCCCCCCCCCCCCCCAAAAAAAAGGAAAAATACAATAATAAAAGTAAGAATGAAGTATAATCGAAGCACAGATAATGAAGACAACCAATTACGTTGCATTCTGCATTTCTACTCTCATAACAGATAACAGACGTTTACGTACTTGACGTGACTGCCTATATAACTGTACATGTTCTTGACATGGCAATTCCTTGAATTTCTGTGATGTGAAAAGCTTTTAAACACTTAAAAATATTCTGAATGTCAGTGTCTCATCTATTGCTCCAATGGCTATGCATAGATGATAGACGCTAGGAACTCTATAGGTTATCTTAGAAATCTCAACCTGACGTGTCTTCCTTTTTTCTTCTTGAATTTTAGAGATGCAATATCGATACTCTTGGTTACTAATATAACTCATTTATTGGATATTTCCTCTCCCTCTCCCATTTCTTTTCTGCCTCTCTCTTTCCCCCTTTAATTTCCACCTCTCTGTTTCAGGGTGAATTGAAGCTATGGCCTTCATCGTGGTAGAGATCCGGAGATAATTCTAACTGCTCGTTAGTTTTAATTTAGCATAAATATGAATCTTTTTTTTATGTGATGGCTGATGACTGTCATTGGGATATAGATCGCTATAATTTGTGAGGAATTCTAATGTTCAATTTTGAGATAACATGATTGGTTATTTTATATTTTATCTGTTCATAATAGAGGTAGTTTTTCCATATGCGTTCACATCTTCAATTTAAGCATGTTAATGAACAGAGCCTTATTCCCATGTCCATGTTGGACACTTATCCATATGGAAAGAGTGGTTTACTGGTTTCTCTTTGCTGATATTATATAAACTCTTTCTTCATTGTCCATCTGTTCCTCTTTTATTCGTTTGTCTTTATATTATTTTATTCATTTGGCTGCCTACCGAAGTGAGCCATAGTGTATCAGTGAAGGTTATAGAAATACTTATAGTGGGATTCAGTATTCTGCAGAGAGAGAAGAAAAGGAGTGAAATGTTTCTTCTGATGTCTTGTTGAACAAACCCATGAAAGTTAGCCCCATTTCAATGCTTGTGGAGTGAATTGAGCAAGAAAGTAAGATGATGGCTTTTACGGAATACTATCTGTATGGCTTTCTTAGTTCGAATACTAATCGGGAGAACCTCGTCGGACTCTCTTCACAAAAGTTCCTACACTTTCCAGGCCTTTTTGCAAGTTCTTTTAGGGTTGTGTCAAAGCAATTAAAGGAAGTTTCTATCTTGAATTTCCTGGACTGATTTCTGAATTGAGGGTTTTGTTTGGTAATAGGAATGAAATATCCAGAAACGAATGAGAATTAGATGTTTGAAGGTATTGATTTGTTATTACAGGAATTGAATATCTTGGATCTGACAAATAACCAGGTAAGAAGTGATGAACTTTTATTAGTTTGCTTCACATTCGAGCTAAAAACTTGATTGAATTGATTGAGAGTCGGAACTTGAGTTGTAAAAGTTAAAAATTATTGAATGTTTCTGGTCTTTTGAGCCGATCTATTAAACATGGGAATGATGGCTTATGAATTATTGAAAGCTACTACAGTAATTGACCTGGCTTCCAACTGCTCAATAATTTGTTTGCACTTCACTCGATCAAAATTGGACTAAAAATCCACATTTTGCATTATTGTTTGCTTGTGTCACACGTATTTAGGGGTGAAATAGGAAAAATCAAGAATCTGAACACCATGACCAAAATAGATCAAACCAACATTGATTTGAAACTTCAAAGAGAGTTTTTATTGCATCCCCACATTATTTTCTATACAAGGATAAGAAGAAACAATATGGTTCTAAAATATAATATGAACTCAACTGAATTCATATCTCAACCTTTTCCTTATACTTCATTTTATGCTATTTTTTCTATTTACTTTAATAATGTTGGGAGTGCGACCAAAGTTCCACATTTGCTAGATAAAGGGATGATAGGGAGGAGAAGTATCTCCATTGGTATGAGACCTTTTGGGGTAATCCAAAAACAAAGCCATGAAGGTTTATGTCCAAAGTAGATAATATCTCTCCACTGTGGAGATATGTGTCGTGTCCTCACCCCTTAACAAATAATATATTACTTTTTTAGCATCTACAAAATATCATAACAATCCTTTTCTTTATTTTCTTTCAGAGTATCCTTTTCTTTACTATATCCCATTGATTCTCGAATGAATGGAGAAAGATTCATTGAGAGTGGTTGTCACTCTTGTCCCTACGGTTAAAAAATATGTTTTTTTTACCATCAAGCCATGAGAACCAACAAGCAGAAAGAAGAAAAAGAAAATGTTGTGGGATTGGGAAATTATGATTGAAAATGTGTATATCTGACTATATATAATGAATTTTGAGAAAAAAATGCTTTAATAATGGAAATTTGTGAAGATGAAATGACAAAAGTACCCCTGGTTTTACATCGATGGAATATTTTTTCCCCCGGCAGAGAAACAGTCTTTTTCACAGTAAAAAGCCATTCTTCCTATTCCCATAACATCCGCAAAACAAGGAGAGCAGCACAGCAAAGCGACAACTCCCAACACCAAATTCATTTTTATTATCGACTCTTTTTTCTTTCTTTTCTCTTTTTTTTTTCTCAGTCTAACACAACACAATTCCAACTCCGACATATTTTTGTCCAAATCCAAAACATTACATTCTCGGATTACGAACCAATCCTTTAGGCCTCCCCTGTTCCTTCTCAATCTCATGAATCCAATTCGAATCTCCATTCCCACAAAAATTCCCTTTTTTCTCCTCTTCTCTTCTCTTTCCACTGAACCCATCTTCCCTTTTGCTCTGTTTTGCCTTCTCTGTGGCTAAATCTCATGTCTTTTTGAGTTTCTGATTCAGGGGTTCCTTCAAAATGGCGGCTTTGGAGACTGCCGGAGTTGATTTGGAGGAAGGTGACCGTGGCGGCGGCGGCGGCGGTGGTCGGCGGGCGGAGGCTGGAAGTGGGGTTGGTGAAGTGAAGGTGCATTTGGAAAGGGATTGTAGGATTTGCCATTTGGGTTTGGAAAGCAATAGCAGTGAGTGTGGGATTGCAATTGAATTGGGCTGTTCTTGTAAGAATGATTTGGCTGCTGCCCACAAGCATTGTGCTGAGGCTTGGTTCAAAATCAGAGGAAACAAGTGAGTTTCAATCAACAAAATGCCCTTTTGATTTCATGATTTACCCTTAAATTATTCTCTGTTGATTACTTCATGAAATGGTTCTGATGAATGATGATTGTCCTAAAGAGAGAGAGTTTTGTTTTGATTTAGTGAAGAAGAAGGTGGGGAATTTGAATATAGAATTGTTTGTTAGTTGAGGTCTTTTGTTAAAACAATGCTATCTTAGTCAAAAGGAATGGAAAGGAATAGAATAGAGAATTGAGAAGTGAAGCATTATTTAAAAAAAAAAAAAAAAAAAAAAAAACCTTGAACTTTGTCTTCACTTCACTAACTCTCTACCTTGTAATATTATTCTCTTGCCTTTCATAGACATTGGAATCTCTCCTTGCTTTATTTTTAAAGTGTATGTCTTTAATAAAGGGGAGATTAGATGTCTTGACAGTGTATTATTTTGTTTATTTTGAAAACTAATGTAATTTCTCAATATGATTCCTACTATATGTATGTTTAATCTTTACTTAGTATTGATTTAGTCGATTTAACTTGAATGTGATTGGTTTTTGCTAGGACGTGTGAGATATGTCATTCTGTTGTACAAAATGTCGTTGGAGGACATGAACTAGAACCAATGGAGCAACTCCATGAGTCGAACAACGGGACGGTATCGACAGCCACAGTTGCAGCGTCGGTGGCTGCCGCTCCCGGTGGTGGCCGGAGCTTTTGGCAGGTTCACCGGGTCCTGAATTTTCTTCTTGCTTGTATGGTATTTGCTTTTGTCATATCTTGGCTGTTTCATTTCAATGTGCCATCATAGAATTGTTGTGTATAAAGACGGGAGATTTGAAGAAGAAATATGTAAAGAGGTTGCCACAATTTGATGCTTTGATGGGATGGGATGAGTTTAATTGATTAGATGTGGATTCCTATATTCTACCTCAAAATGTTTAAAAAACAAAACTATTGGTTTGACTTTTAGTTATTGGTAGCTAGTAGCTAAAATTCCAAAGGCAAAAGTCTTCAATTTTGAAACATCAAGAATAAAATTATCAAGTTTCCAAGCTTAGGGACACAACACAAATGATATATTTTTTCTTATACTGATAACCATGAGGTCTGTGGTTCGAATCCTCCACCTCCACATATTGTAAAAAAAAAAAAAAGATATATTTTTCCTTTTCAAAAACAATTGTTAAAATGTAGGTACAATGTCAAAATTGAGCATAGTTCAACTGACTACAATTTATGACATATGCTTTCAACTTAGAAGTTAGATATTCGAGTCCTCCCACTCCATATATATATGATTTTGAGGGGGAAAATGTTCCTCTAACTTCAAAAAAAAAAAAAAAAAAAATTAAAAAAAGTTTCAAATTTGTGTCTAATAGATTCATAAGCTTTAAAAGGTGTTTCATAGATTTATGAACTTTTAGTTTGGTGTCTACTAGATCCATGAGTATTAATAGATGTTTAACTTTCAATTTTATGTTTAATAGGTCTCTAAATTTTCAATTTTGTATTTGATAAATCTTTGACCTATTTGATATTTTCTTAAATTTACGAAACAAAAATCGAAAGTTTATGGGTCTATTAGATACACAGTTCAACTTTTTTTTTTTGAAAAATAGATACACAGTTCAACTTTATGACTAATAAATTCATTAATTTTAAAATGTGTTGAATATGTTAAACATTTATTAAACATAAAACTAAAAGTTCTTATATTTATCAAATATTAAGTATTAGACACTTTTTAAAATGTAGCTATCAAACAAAATCGTCAAGGTTCCAATAATACACTTTTAATTTAACGAAAAAAAATAATATTTAATTAAAAATAAAACCAATTTCAAAAGAACGAAAATTTTGAATGCAACTTTTTGCATTTGATTGATTGATTTATTTATTTTTGACAATATGAATCTAATTTATTGAATAAAATACCAATTATCATTTCAAAGGTTGATGATTCGATTTACTACTTTCACAATTTTCAAACTAAAAAAATTAAATAGTAAAAACCATAAGAATCTCTTCTTAAATGATCAATACTTTCCTTTGGACTTCAGCATTTTCTTCCCTTTTCTCATACCCATAGCAATCCCCACCAAGCAGAATAATTTTTTGTGGTCAAAATCTTAATATTTTATTATATAAATCAATTCTTGGCTTTAGCCCCTAATTAACATGGCGAAATATATTTCACTATTTTCTTAATCAAGTTTGCTTATTCTAATACCCTTATTTGGTTCCACATTTAATGGTAAAATTGTAACATGATAAAAAAAAAAAAAAGGATAATCAATTGGTCACAAAAAACCAAAGTAATGGATTAACAAAACCACAACACCCTTTTTCAGTGTTCTTGTATGTAGCAAAATGGTCAATTTGGCAGAACAAAACTCCCAAAAAAAAAAAAAACTAAGGGGAAAAAGAAGACAGAATATAGATACAAGAAGCTATAATAATAGATAAAGGAAGGACATAAAAACAATGGAGAAACACCTGTACAATTCTTTTGATCAATTTTTGTTCTTTTTGGCTTCAAATTTAGTGCCCTCTTTTAGAGCTTCTTGGGCATCATTCTCCATCCCAAGGCTGAACAGGCAAGTTGCTTGAAGATACAGAGCAGTTGCCCACTCTGGAGATATTGCCTGAGCCTGCATTGCATCTCCTAGAGCTTCTTGCCCCATATCGCTCATCAGGTACGATAAACAGCGTCGAGCGTACACTGTTGGCGATACCATTGTCCCGCCATCAATGAACTACAGAGAAGAATCGTTTCGGTCTTACATTATGACTCCGACGAGGGGGAGGGGGTTGACAAGACAGTTCAAGATGAGGTCAAGGAGCACTCACTTGGGTATAGCAATCAATGGCAGTTGCAAAGTCTCTAGCTCTGAAAGCTGTATCTCCATGCTTTTTGGAGTTGAGAGTTTCCTGCATTTGACTGGTCCACATTTGAAAGGAAAGCTGAAAGGCCAAAGAAGTTGTATGGAGTTAATTTAATGAGATTCGCGATTGTAACTATGCTACTTTAGTTTGCAGCCACATCAAACTAGTTAGATTCGCTCTCGGGAGAAGATAACCAGAATAATGGAAATAGAATTAGAATGAAAAGGAAAAAGAACATATACAGCAAATCTAAGAACAGGGTTCTTGTCAGAAGAGAGTGTGACAATATAGAAGGTAGTAGACTATTGTGTGTTGGGGTTGGCGATTTTTTGTGTTCTTGGTAACATTTTGAAATGGAAAGTCAAATATATATTGGTAGTAGCCAACCTCATTGGCAATTCCCTCATCGTCCTTGTATCCATTCTTGTCCAGCATTTCATGGATGGCAGTGAGATCCTTTCTCAAGCACGCTTCGCCAAATGGCGTCAACGATAACGGTTGGGTTGAGGATGCATTCTCATGTGCAATGCCCATCAAAACATACGAGGGAACCTGCTTGAAAACGATTTGATCAGTAATCCGAGCCTTTTAGGAATTAGGAGATTGACTCCAACAAATAATACAGTGTGACCATTCAATAACCATCAAATCTCCACCATTCTTCATTTGAGAAAGAACCAATAAAACTCATAAAAAGAACATGCTCAACTTTGGCAAACATAGCCAGGCATCGACGAATCTACCAAAACTCTAGACTAAAATCAGATATCTTAATAGTTATTCACAGTACAAACCTCTGAATCTTTCTGAAGTGGCATGAGAGCAGTCACGAGAGACTTCGCATTCGGCCTCTCCCGGGCTTCATACTGCAAACAGCGAGAAGCTAACCTCACTAGTTCAGTTCCATCATCATTTGAGAAATGGCCCTCCAATGCAGAATCCATTAGCATCAGGAAGTTTTTCCCACGAATTAGATCGAGTGCCTGAAATCATACAAGCACAAGCAGCCCAAATTTCAACAACTTTCAGAAATACGTTTTAACGAAAGGAAAGGAAGGTTTCTTAACATTGATTGCAGTATGAAGAAATGGTAGATGTTTAATCAAGGATTATTTGCTTCAATGGAAACTATACTAGACATCCAACTGGACAAGAAAAGAACTTACATGGCTGGGAGGGATATGTTTGCCACTAAGAAGATCTAGCAGCAGAGTACCATAGCTATAAACCACACTTTCTGGTGTCACTCTACCTGCCAAAAAACACAATTATGCATTGTAATGACTAATAAGAAACCATATACAACATGCATGCCGGTATTTATTCTCTCTGAGCTTCTACATTACTGATTTGGCACGGTTAAGACCCTCAGGAAAGATGCCAAAAGCACAAGCCCGTCTAAAGGACGGTATCCATTTGTTTTGCAATAAACGGGTTCTTAAGATTAATGACGAACCTGGAATGCTGTTTATTCGATGCAACATGTGATATGGCAATGAACAGAACTTTTAGTTCATCACTTTGTTACATTTTTCACACAAATTTGAAACCTTTGAAGTTCTATGCATCAGTATAAGAACGTCTAGGAGTTGGTATATTCAGAGTTTGAGCAGTGTTTTTTTTGTCTGAGCAGATGAAGTCCAGAATGGCAAGGCAGAAAAACATACCTGTTCTCAAGTATTCTGGAGGGGTAAAAGCCAGATTTGTACTGTAACTCTTTCCATCCCTGCTGTTCTTCATAAGGCCAAAACATGACAGCCTGGGATTACCATCCTAACACACACAACAATCCAAAATTACAACATTCTGAACATAAAGTTGAGCAGAAATGACAAGGAAGAAAACACTCACTTGATCAAACAAAATTCGGTAAGCATTTAGATCGTGATACAACGCTCGTCCCTTGCCACTGCAATATTCCAAAGCTTGTGCTAAATACAATGCCACCCTCAACCTCATCGCCCATTTCATTGGATGCGTCTCCCCTGACATCCACATCATTGAGAAAGAAGAATAACTATCAACACACTCAAATTTCCTTCACTCTCTAACATTGGCTCCACAGATTAGAAACATTTCATAGTCAATGACTCAATGTACATTAAGACAGGAACAAGATTGTCAAATTAGGCAGTGTTTGGTGCACATCTCATTCCTTTGAGAAAGTTCCTAATATTTCACTAACAAACAGGATCTTAAGATTTGGGTAATGAGTTGAGAGCTAATTAAGATAATAAAAACAACCTTATACATGTAATTACAATAAACTCCTTGCAAGGGCTTACAGTGAAAGAGATGTTTGGCAAGAGTCTCATTAGGCATAAACTCTGCTACAAGCAACCTCTCCTCTCCTTCACAGCAACATCCAATCAGATTCGCCAATCGCTCACTCCTCAGAGTTCCCACCGATCTTGCTTCTTCCTGAATGACATTCATCACAATCCAAGCCAAAAAACCAATCAATTTCAGAGACAAATTCAGCCAAAAAAAAACGCATTAAGAGAATTAGAGCAAGTTAACAGACGAGGAATTGGCGAGAATCGGGCCATGCGAGCTTGTTGAACCGCTTCACGGCGATCCATCGGCCATTATCGAGCTTCCCTTTGAAAACGACGTTGGGGGCTTTTTCCCCATGCTCCGACACTATGTTCTCCGACGAAAACCCGCCGGTGGCCGCCTTGAGCCGCTCGAAGCTGAACTCGCTGAAACTCGGCCACAAGTTCCGGTCGTTTTTGTTCCCATTTTCTGCAATCAATGGCGAAAGAAACTCAACATTCTCAGTCACAATCACCAAACAGAACCATCAAAAAGCAAAAACAACTAATGGGTTCTACAGAGATTAACCAGAGAAGATTAAAAACGCAAGGTACCCAAATCAGAGGACTCCAAGACGGAGGGTTTGAGGTGGGAGTGGAACCAACAGAGCGAGAATTTAGAGCAACGGGCCCCCATCAATGGCGGAATACGATCAAACTGTGAAGAAGAGAAAGGGCAAAGGAAGAAGTTGGGAGGAGAAAACGATCAAATAGCGTTCATTTTCAGAAACAATCCCTCGATTCCTTCAAATTTCAGTAATGGATGAAAAGGGTGAGTCTCATCTTATGGATCCAAATCTCTCGTTTCACACTCTCGTCTCTCTGTATTCCAAATCCTGCTGCCAATGTAAACTTTCCACTTTAATTTTTTTTTGTTTTCACTCTTTCTCTCTCTTGCATTTCATGTGTGTTTTGATTTTGCAAAAGAGCGTTCGCTTTCTGGATTCAGCTCAGCTTTCTCTAACCTCATCATTCCACTCTTTCTCTGTTGCATCTTTCTCACTCCTTTTTCTTTAATTCTTTGATTCTTTACAAATTTCAGATCTTTTTTATGAAAAAAGAAATTGAATTGGGGCAATCAAATTGCTCCATTTTGTCAGCTTGCATTGCAAAGTGGACTGAGAGTTGAATCAAACGGTCAGATTTGTTTAATCGATTGAAGAAGTCAAACAAATCAATGACGTAAAGCACTCTGTTTTTTGAAAAACTCAGCACTTGGAATTAGAATTTTAATGGAACAGTCGTTGACAGAATTTGTCTAAATTGCTATAGTTTTATCCTTTTATTTTAGTGTTTTTATTTATTATTTTCACCGTCATTCTCTTTTTAAATGGGAAAAAGTAAAAGTCAAAGCGAGCTTAGCTCAGCGGTAATTGGCATGTACTCTCGATCATGAGGTCAGAGGTTCGAATCCTCCCACTCCCAAATGTTCATGTACTAAAAAAAAAAAAAAAAGAAAAAGTAAATTGCCTCTGATTATTCAACTTTTTAAAGTTGAAATTAGCCCAAATTAAAAGGGATATTAATATTTTAAAATTTGTGATTTTTAAAACCTTTTGAATATTTACCTTTACCTCTTTTTGACTTTTTGGGTCAGCTTCTTATTAAGTATATTTAAATTAATGCCAAAATAAATAATTTGATTTATTCAACTTCTAAAATTGAAATTACCCCTAAATTAAAAGAGATATTATTTTTTTTTTTTGAAAATTTTTATTTAAAAAGCATTTGAATATTTTTCTTTACCTCTTTTTGACTTGTTGGGTCAGCTTCTTATTTATTATATTTAAATTAATGGCTAAATACATCACTCAATTTAGAATGTACATGTCATTTGTTAATTTCCTTCATCATTTTCTTAAAATTTCAATTTAATCTCTTATGTCCTGATTATTTTTCAGTCAAGTTCATGTTGTTGGTGTTGTTGGTAAATATTTAATGAATTATGGCATGGTTTTTTTTTTTTTTTTTTAAAAAAAAACATTGCCATGAAAAATTTTAAAAAATATATGATATTTTTAATGAGACAGGTAGTTGATGAATATTTTTGCGTCTTTCTAGAGATTCATTTTCAAGTGCATCAATTCATTTGAGGACAAATAAATTATTACATGTCAAATCAGAAGCATTGGGTAATAAAATAAGCAAGTATTAATAAATTATTTCAAAAAAATAATAAATTACTTAAAGATAGAAAAAAAAAAAACAAAAAAAATGTAATGAAATAAGTTCAAATTCTCCAATTTTATATTTTTCCCATATGTTTTCATTTAGAAGCCACTTAATTAAGCAATCCCATGATAGTTTTAGATTAGGGTATACATCGTATTACAGCAAAAAAGATGCCCATTTTTCAATTTTTGTAAAAAAATTATTCCAAAATTAGGGAATTATACATATAGTTTGAACCCAACGAAAAGTAAGAAATTTATTTTAGGAGTAGTTGCATAGATGACACAGTTTCAAACTAATTACAAATATAGCAAAATTAATTGTACAAGACCAAAAAGCTGTTGTCGGATTCTATCCGTGTCTATCACTGATAGACTCTGATTATTCAAAGTATATCAGTGTCTATCGCTGATAGACTTCGATTAATCAGAGTCTATCAGTGATGGTCACGGATAGACACTGATAGATTTTGATTAACCAGAGTTTATCAGCGATAGACACTGATAGACTCTGAATAATCGGAGTCTATCAGTAGACCGATAGATTCTGATTAATCAGAGTCTACCGCTGATAAACTCTGATAATCGAAGTCTATCAGATAGACTCTGATAGATTTTGCTATATTTGCAATTTTTTTTACATGGTGCTATATTTGCTATTAATTTGGTCCAATTTACCACTCACTGCAATTTTCCTTTATTTTAATTGATTTATATATAATTCACCGACTTAAAGCACTTCAAATGCATAAAGTGGATTTAAAGAGAGCATTTTACTAATTCATTATTCTCTTTTAAAGAAAAGTAAAGTAATTTATTTATTTAGACAAAAACAACCAAGAGATGGCAGATTATCCCAACAATCCTTAGAATTTTGCACATACAAACTTTCAGTCATACAAATTAAATCTTCAAACCTAACATAATTGAAAAAGTTAAATTTGGTAGTAAACTGAACTAAAAAACTATTGGCTTAACAAGTTAAATCAGATTTGTAATGGTTTGATAATTACATATATTCTTTATATCCTTAATTTTTAGTTTGCTAATGGGTAAAAAGATCACATAATAGATTGTAACAAAGATAACGCAAAGATAGATTTTGCGAAGAAAATAAAAAGATTTATCCAATTAAATAAGAAAAATTATGGTTTTTTTTTTTGGTGAAGTTTGTGCAATATTTCAATCAAGTGAATGATACGATCCAATTTTTATAATTTTGTAAGTTTGAAGAGCTTTATTAATTAAGATTTAATAGGTGCAATCTTGTTAATGACAATAATTCATGGATGATTTGTGTCATGTTCCTGAGATATTTTTAATCAGATATTTATAAGATGAGTTGTATTTATAAAGCAAAATAATTTTGTTTTATAGGAAAATTAAGCATTGGGAAAAGGATATATAAAAGCAAAAAAAAAAAAAAAAAAAAAAAAAAAAAAAAAAAAAAAAAAAAAAAAAAAAAAAAAAAAAACATTCTGTATTAGAAAAATAGTGGAAATAAGGACAAGTTTTGATACGTACTTTATATGTAGGTGTCATGAAATGCATGTGAAAGGCTGTCTCTGCTTCAGAGAGAGAAAAATGTGGCAGAGCATATCATGTGCCTCTTCAACTCAATTATACAAATATTATTAATGAAATCAAAGCAACTCTATCAAGCTATATTTTAAGATTTTTTATTATTATTATAAGTTTTGGCAAAATCTGGACAGGAGGAACTCACCTGACTTTCACGTGCCACCAACGGTAAATTTGTATGGGAGGGGGGAAGACGTGGACTGTAAAACAGTCAACCTGCACACCGGTGTAGTGCTTGCCACAACGCCTTCGATGCTTAAGTCAGGAAGCTGAAAGAGGAGAGCAAAAGAGCAAAGTGAGAGGAAAAAGTTCAAGGAATGAGTCTCGGGATCCCCCTTCAGTGACGAAGAAAGGTTTAAATACATGTTCCTTCTCTAGGGTTTTTAGGCGTTCGGAGACGATTCGGGTTGAACCAGGTGGAACTGGGGCGGCCAGAGGCACCGAGGACAGAACGGAGGGAAGGGAACTCGACCCACACAAGTGGGCCGAGCATGGGATTGGGTCGACGACCCAATCCCTTTAGCTCGCTCTCTTCTGGGGTCCGTTTCCTGGTCAAGCTTTCATGTTGCTGCTGTGTTGTCATGCTTAGTCCTTGGATTCTGGAGTGGTCCAGAGTCACCCACTACAATAATAAGGAAAAATCTCTCAATAAAATATATTCCCACCATCAAAAAACGTAGAGAAGATTCTTGGTATAAAAAGAGAGATAAAATATTCTAAAGTTTTTTAAGTAAATAATTAAGAGTAAAAATGTGGAATTATAAGTTAGGTTCTAGTCCATGTCCTTTGTATTGTATTCAATAAATTGTTATATAAAGACGTGTTAGAAATTTATTCAACTACAAAGAATCAAACAAACACAATTTTGAAAGATTAAAAACATTAACTAGATTTTTTCGAAGTATAAAGATTAAAAAGATACCCTCTATGCTTTGTAATTTAATAAATACATAAATACACGTGGGTCTAAATTTTTAAGGAGGCAAGAGCCAAGAGGAAGGCTTTTTTTAAAAAAAAAAAAAATAAAAATTAGTTTCAACTTTTATTTTAGTCTATATACTTTGATACTTGTACTATTTAAGTTTTTATACTTTCAATAAATCTTTCGGATCATAAGTTTAGGCCCCGTTTGATAACCATTTGATTTTTTAAAATTATGCTTGTTTTCTCCAAATTTCCCTACTATGGTTTTCATCTTTGTCAATGACACATTTGAATTCCTAGCCAAATTCCAAAAACAAAAACAAGTTTTTGAAAACTACTTTTTTTAGTTTTCAAAAATTGGCTTGGTTTTTAAAAATATGGGAAGATGGGTATTAGAAAAACAAGGAAACTTGTAGGTGGAAGTAGGGTTTATAAGCTTAATTTTCAAAAAGCAAAAACCAAATGGTTATCAAACGGGCCTTAGTTTTTGAACTTTCGGATTTGTATTTATTTGGTTCTTAAACTTAAAAAAATATCTAATAGATCCTAAACTTTCAGGTTCATATTGATTTTTTTCCCTAAACTTAGTATTTAATATGTTATTAAGCATTCACTTTTATGTCCAATAGGTTTTTGAATTTTCATTTTTTTTTTGTCTATTAGGTCCTTAACATATTCAATATTTTTTAAAATTCACGAACCTACTACATGCAAAGTTGAAAGTTTAGGATTTTATTAGACATCAAATTCAATTTTATATTCAATAGATATGTTAATTTTAAATATGTCAGGCAAATCGACACAAACTTAAAAGTTTATGGTCTAAACTTGTAATTTAACCATCTTAAAGTTAGTTTTCATCATTAATTTGAAGTTAATTTTGATCCAACTCGACAAAATAATAATTATATTAAAAGGAAAAAGACCAAAATCACTCTCAAATATATTCTTACCCGAACTAACTTTGTTTTAGCTAAAAAGTATGAAGTCAAATTTTAAATTTGATTTGAAGTAAAAAACTAAATTTAAACATTTGAAAATTAATTGAGCAAAATAATATTTTAACTTATTTTTAAGAACCCACCTATTTTATGAGTATGACAGCTCTGAAGAACAGCTTTTAAAAACAAAAGCAAAGAAATTGTTCTCAAAACCGTAGCCTAAAATCTGGAATTATTCTTACGCATATTTGTACACACAGACCGTGCTAGTCGTTGATAGTGCAGCATGAGGCTGGCACCAGCCCCAACGCAACTGTACGCACGCACAAACACTAGACGCCCACAACCTGTTTGTCAAAATGCCCCAATGAACTTCCACTCCCAAAAATGCCTCTCTCTTCCTCCAAATCCACTCTCCTTCAAATCCCAAACAGGAACTCACCAATGGGTTCTCAAAACTCTCGCCCCCATCACAATAATTAGGGCAAAAATGATTAGCTTTGAAGCAAGAAAGACAATGGAAGCCGAGGGGCAAGTTTTTGGTCTGACAGGCGGTGGCGCCATGATTAGCACCACCCCATTTTGGTGTCCGGTCGACCCCTCATTACAGTGAAAAGGAAGCTCATTTGAAAGTGGTCAAGACATGCCTCAATCATATCATAATTGCATTACACACAAACATCATTAGATTACTCAAAAGTTGTGGTTAATTTCAGCATTTGATATTGACCCAAAAGGAAAAACCCATTAAATTAATCATAAGCAATTTTTAAGTGAATTTATGAGTTCTTGTTCTTCCTTTTGAGAAGAACCCATCATTGGTCTTCCATCACTGGAGGGTCGAGAGGCTTAAATTGCGCAAGCAGTGCCTTTTGTTTTTGGGGCCACTTTCAGCTGTGCTTTTGGCCTTCCAAGCCAACCTCTTCTCTCTCACAGCAACATGATAATTCTTTGTTATATATTGTATGGGTCCTCCGATTTGATGTCGAGTGTCAACCATAACGACCATAAAACAAACCCAAGCTTTGCTGTAAAAACAGAGTCTTGGATCCATGAAAACTTTGACAGATGCTTAATGCTTTCTCTTCTTTTTCTCTTTGGTACTTTTGGATTTCGAAGTGGCCAGAGCTTGATTTCAACAACTCCATTTTCAAAAAAAGGAAAAGGGAAAAAACAATTTTTATATCTAAATTGGGAGGTATATTCATTTTTATCCTATTGTACTTTAGATTTGGATAAATGTTGAAAATTTTCTGTACTTGTACTACTTATTAAGGTGTCACTTTAGATTTGGATAAATGTAATATTTACAAGTTTTATTTTGTGGTAGGCTTTCATTTGAAGAATCATAGAAAAAATTCTTATGTGAGTTTAATAAATTATAAACATATGTTAGTATGTAATTGATGAGATTAAAAAGAAAATTGAAATTCCAGTGATTTTTTTTAAAGAAATTTGTGAGCTTTTGGAGAGTTATTTAATTGTAAATCTTGCACATTGATTGGACTTAGATCCCATTTACCTCCTTATCATGGAAATAGATGGTAATTGTAATGAAATTTAGTGGAAATGAAATCTATTGTAATATAATCATAATGTGATTCCTTTGACTGGTTTACTTGGGAATGAGTGTAATCGTAATCACAACCTTATAAACAAAACTTGCCTGCATACCGGTATGTAGGGATCTCCCTATATACCCCCATTAAAATATTAACAAGTAAGAAAGAGGAAGGGAGAAAATGAGAATTTTTTTGTTTAATGGCGGTATGCAGGGAGATCTCTACATATCGGTATGCAGACAAATTTTTTCCCAATCGTATTGATATTGTCTATATTCATGGGAAATCAGAATGAAATTACGCACACATGTTTTTCAGAATGCCCTCACTCTCGATCTTGATCACTTCACCAACTATCGATCTCGATATATCTCTCACTTTCAATTACTAGGAGTTTCTCTGGAATCACACTAGAAAAAACCCAATATATCTGTTGCTCTTGATTTATTTTGTATATCTCTCAGTCGATCTCACTCTTGATTTCATAGTCACCTCAACGATGCTTTGAAATCTGCAAGACATCGCCTTGAGTGTTTGCACGAAGTAAATCCTTCCACAACGACACTTTCCTCCCATCTAATCCATTTATAATACAAATGTATTCATTGCCTATGGCCTCACCTTACTTGATTTATCTATTTATTTCCTTCCTAGATGACTCCTTTTTACCCCTAGAGAGTCATTGGAATCTGACTTTGAATAGTTCAATGCATCAATACACATTGGCACATGAACTGATTCTAATGAAACATTCAACAGTGATTTAGTGAACCGTTAGATTTTCTCACCATCATCATCTTCTTCTTCATCTTCTTTGACATCTTCATATTTAGAATCGGAGCACAACCTGAGTCATAAAGACTCGAGTCCAATTGTCGTTCGAAGTGTTTTCATCATCCCTGGAATTGGTTGAAGAGATGGGAGAGGAGAAATATGAGTGTCCTTTGGTTAAGATCTCTGCCTAGTTTAGAGGGTCATCCATACGAAAATCCTTTAATATTTTTTTTTTTTAAAATGAAAATCCTTTAATTTATTTTAGTCTAGATGAAATTTGATAAAATTTGATACATTTCGTCAAGTCCAAAAATAAAATATAATTTTTTTAGACGTTTTTTTCCTTTAGAGTAAAGGATGTTACTCAAGGTGTCCATTTTTTTTTAGAATATAGATTCTCAACCGTCAAGGTTGAGATTTGGAACCTTGAACTAAAAAAATTATTTCTACCTTAACCCCGTTGAACTATATTCAAATTGACAGGATGAACACATTACCACTAGTCATTGATTCATCAAATTTTTTAAGATAAAACATAATTTTTAAAAAATTTGGAATAGTTTTTCAAATAATTTCTTGATCTTTCTACATTGAAATTCTTAATGTTTTGGACCTTTTCGTCATTATAATTAAGAATCATTAAAACTATTTTTTTTTTAAAAAAAAAATATCATTCAAACTAATAGTACTACAGGATGTATGGCACTAAATGCAAGTTGACAAGGTACTACCCAATTTCCATATTTATGTACTTATACAACTTATTAAGGTGTCACTTTTCAACTTTCACGTCGCCATGTGTATATCTCTTATTTGTACTTAATTTAATAATCGACATTAATGATTAAAAATAATGCATTTACGAAGAAAGACAATCGTAAATGTTACAAAAGAAATTATTGTAACCCATCTACTAAAATCACCAAATTATAGAACCTGATTTTTTTTTTAATGCTTAATTTAAAACATGAATAGAAGAAGTTACTTGGTACCAATGTATTAAATTTCCATCGACATGTCGACATTTCCATATGTCCATGAGTTCGACATCGACATGCGTGGTGAATCGATATTTCCATTGTATCGTAAAGAAATTGATAAAATATAAACAAAATAATAACAAAATGTAACTAATGTGGAGATAATATTTATAATAAGTATTTTAACTTATTTTTAAAATGTAAACCCTTTATTTGTTAATTTGTTTGAATTTTTTATTTTAAATATTTTTCCAAGAATTTTCCTCGCGACATTTTGTCGATATTTCCTTCGACATTTCCATAAAATTGAGACCTCGACATTTCCGTCGACATCGACACTTTAACCCTTGCTTGGTACTTTAACTAATTAAACTATGTAATTGTGCTCTAGTCAAGCGAGAACTTGAAAGAATAATTTAACCAAATTGGAAGATTGGTTCTTATCTTCCTTTATTAATGCAATGTTTCTACCATTTAGATCGTACCCTGATAGTATCCATCACTGCCATCTCCTTGTTTTTTCCAAAGAAAAGAAACTTCCATTCCTTCAATTTAAAATAGGAGTCTTTGTATAATCTCCGAGACAAAGGAAATTTGGACAATTTTCCAACACTTACATATTCATACTTCTCGAATTACCAAAAGAAAACACAATAATTACATATGGTCTTGGACAATTCAACCAGTTTACTTTCGATTTTAAAAAACGGTATTGATAGAACACAATGGATATAGTCCAAAATGAATAAAAAGCTCTTTTCAAAACAAAAAAAAAATGAATAAAAAGCTTGGAGATGAACCCTAACCAATGTGAGAAAAAAGGCATGTGATTGGAGCAGCAGTTTGCTTTTAAAATGAAGACAGATCACCTGTGTGAGTGTGATGTTTGATACTATTCTCATTGATAACAAAAATGAAATGAAATAAAATAAAATAAGAAAACAAAGAGGTTCCCTAGAGAGAAAGATTTGGTTTGGGGGTGGGGATGGGGATGGGCAGGAAAAGCATTAATTTTGCTGGGACAGCACATGCAAGATCCTCATCATAGAAGAGGAACATCATGTGCTCTCCCGCATGTTGTTTCATCAAACTTTTTCATTTCAAACGTTGCTGTTCTGTATGTGGGCCAACACTGCCACCACATTGTCGTCCACCCTGTTATGCATGTTGTGTGCCTATCAGATGATGATGCATTCTAGTGTCATTGTTCTTAATGTTTTGTCCATTTCTATCAATCAATCCCTCTCACAGTTACAATTGGAACTACAAACTTTTGATTCATCTGATGCACTATTTAAGGCAGAGAAGAAGTAGAAAAAGATGCTGGCAAAATTTTCAAAGAAGCATAACTCAAGTTACTTCTTTTTTTCTTTCTTTCCTTTTTTTTTTTTTGGGGGGGGGGGGGGGGGTCAAAAGATAGTTAAGACTACTGACTCATATCAACAATCCCAGATACAGATTCATAACCAGATTCATCCAACCCTCCTAAATCCAAGATTGAGCAGTTTTCATATAAATCTCTTTTCCAGGCCCATTTGGAAAACTTACTGGTGTTGCCCTATGCACCAGCATTCATGGAGGCATTGATGTGAACCGCATTTCCCTCTTCAAGAATCTTGCCGTTGACTTGGGTTCTCAGCCTCTGAAGTTTAACCGAATAATTGTCAGGACAAAAGAACTGGTGTTCTGATGCAATTTACACATCAATGACAGAATATAAATGCTTGATACGTACCCTATCCGCAGGGTCCACAGAGTTCCCATTGATGAGCTTATGGTTCTCATCTTTTGTCTTGGTATCTCTATCTTTCGTGCTCAATGGTAACAATGTAGATACAGTGACATTGGTTCGATCAGGCAATTCTGGAATAGGAAACTTGAGTATTTCAGTAACAATATTCAATCACGGTCTATGAAAATGAACAAAGGGCAACTAGAAAGTAGAAGTAACCTGGCAATTTCTTATCAACAAAGAATACAACTAGGTTCACCGTATACCTGCACAAAGATAGATGGTTTAGGAAATGAAAAGTTAAAAAGCATAACTAAATTCTTAACATACGACTCAGCAAGTAGAGTGGCCATTTTTTATACCATGCTACTACAACATCAACAGTGTAATGTTTGCGTGAGGCTACAATTAAGAAGCTCTGAACTATAGCAAGTAACCAGGCCATCTGCTTCATGAACCTAAAATGTTGCAAAAAACAAACCATCAGCTAGAATTTAAAATTTCAATACATCTGCAGCAGAATATGCTATAAAATTGACCACTTTATTTTTGTCTATATTGTAGTAATTTTTTAAGACGATACCTCTGAGTACCATATATCTGATATGAGCGCACAAAAACGAGAGTAAAGATCATGTGTGATGAGAAAATTAAGTCTCCACAACCATACAATACACCTCTCGGAACTGCAAATGCAATAACCATATGAGGAACAATGTGTATGATAATATCTCTAATGACTTTAGACGTTCATGATGATTCCTTACATATCAAGAAAGCTTCGAGGATACTTTTGGGGGGAGGCAACGTGGCAAGTTTTGAACCCTGCACAAAAATGGTGCGGAAGTCACTTACATTTTCCTTTTCTAATAGCCATATTGAAATTATTAACAAAATAAAAACCTTATATTGATCAACCAAGTTCACTCATGAACAAAATTAATCTGCACTAATCCTTCAGGCACGACAAGAAATATTCAGATACCAGTAGAAATTGTACCTCACGGCAATGGTAATTTGGACCAGGAAGTTGGGTTGAATAGAACGTCAGAATACGGAGAATTTGAGAAGCCTTCATAAACAAATAAAAGGGACATACAATATGTCAATATCAATGTTTGTGTTATCCAATGTGAAGGAAGTTGGATGTACATCAACTACCAAGTTCTTAAAATATTTTATTTCGAGAAATCAATTATGAAACCAGGCTTTGCAAGGGGTAAGTAGGTAGGGAAGATGATTGGGGCAAGGTTCAAACACATAACACGAAAGTCATTCCATGAGAGTCCAAAAGATTAACGTTAACCAAGCAATAGAAGTTGTACTTACAACTAAAAATGCGAGAACCCTGCACCATAACAGAACTGTGTATATCTTTTTAGTTTTGAGAATGAAAGGATGGAAGGTCCACTGCAATAGAAAGTTCCACCATTAGCAACACTAAAGAAAATCCATGCATGCCAATGAAGAGATAATATGTGTCAGAAAACAAAACCTGCATTGATCTAAACGAAAGAAAGTAAAACCAAAATCATTATCAATTTTTTTATGAGAAACAATTTCATGGATATTAGACTGTAAAGGGCATCTTATTTATATGCCACAGAAATTTCTACTCAAATTTCAGGAACCAACCAAGAAAGACCCCTTTGTTCATATGACAATTGTGCACCTCCTTAGTAACAAGAATGTCAATAAATTCAAGCCCTAGAAAGCAGCCTTCAGTTCAGTATGCACTGTCCTACTCATGAAGTCTTGATCAAAATGTGAAAGACAATAGTTCATTACCACAGTTAATGTTGAATGTAAAAAGGGGCGAAAATAGAGGATAAAATCAGAGTCTTATTAAGAAGGTTTTGATGTAAAAGGTGTATATTGACATGCTAGCACGAATTCGTGCTTTATGTGACATAACAAAACCAGTAAGATGGAAAGATGAAAGAAAACTAATAACAAAAGCAAAGGGTGGAACCTCACCAAGAAAAAAGATAAAAAGATGAAAGAAAACAAAGTTTCACTGAGGTAAGCTTTGTCGGGTCCGAGCTCCTGTATTCAAACACAAACAAAATAAACATATAAGTTGAAGATAGTGTAATCATAAATCAAAGGATGCAATATTTTGATACTAACCGGAAGAAGATAGAAGCCAACATCCTGAAGTATTGGCCCAGGCCTATGTATATAATGAACTCCTCTAGCAGCTAGACCATGTATGTACTGTCCGCAAGAAGTATTTCGCATGTCAGACATGGAGGGCAGACTAAAGAAACAAACAACAAAAGCTCCAAATACTCAACTCTTTAACATAAACATCCAAAGAAAGATTACTATCCTCTCAAATGTATAAGCATATTTGAATGTTATTGTAACTTCCTACAAGTTCCAACACCTTTTCTAATCCAAATTCCAAAAACTAATCAATCTATCCTTAACATAAACACCATTCCACAGAGAAGTGGATAGGTGATGTGGTGAAGGTAATTCAAGTCATCCCTGAGCATGAACTGGGGGAAGCCTCTCCTAATTAAAACGGAAAGAGGGTACCAACAATTAAGTTTGCAGACAAATTCCCACAAAAATTCTCATCATTAAAGGATACCTGACAAACGAGTCCCCCGAGAAGGTATTTCCAATTCTCTGCGAGAAGGACGATCTCCGTGGTGGTCTCTGCACAGACTCGTTTCCATAGCTTCTCCCACACAACAAAAACAATAAACACATTAAACAAACGCAACATCATAGAAAAAGCTAAACGGCGTTATAAGCAATCGTAGTATAGCAAATTAAGAGAACCAACCTTTGACGATTCCCGGCGAATGTAAAGATTCATTTTCTAGTCGTGCAACAGGCAATTCCATATTACTCCAGAATCAACCTCGAAAACTCAACATCGCTCATGACGAAAATGAATAAAATCAAAAGAAAAAAAAAAAAAACCCTGGATGGAAAAGTCGCCTCTGCAATTTCAACGACGGCAGAAAAGTTTGAATTCCCTCCAAAAAGAAGGAAAGAAGCAGAGCCTCAAACAACCAAATAGAAACAATCAGGAGGAATCAGATACAGAATCAACGCCTTCAAATGCTTGGGTTGGAATATAAACTGAAAATAAAATTTCGAAAAGGGGGAAATGAGATCTGTTGGAGTAAGAGATCAACGAAAACCAGAGATTACGTTGAAGAAGAGAAGCCAGCGAAGACGGAGTATTTGAATAAGAAAGACGACAACGCGTTATTTGAAAAATCAAAATTTTAAAATAAGAGTAAAAATTAAACAATTAAAAAAACAAAACCTCTGGTTCCTTCGCTAACAAGGAGTGACTCTGACTGACGGCCACGCGAATTCAACACGGTGTTCGGAGTCTCCGATAAGAGATAGAATTTCGATTGAATTTGATTTATAATTATGGGTGAATTAAATCCCATTTTGTTATTCAATTTCAAACTTTGTACGCTATCTATTTTGCTCTATTTTGATTCTTAAATTTTTAAAATTTTCAAAATTTATTTAATTTCGTTTAAAAAGTAATAATGACACTGATATTATCACTTTTTAACAATCAATTATAATGTATCTTTATAGTGCTGTCGTGAGCATGAACAAAAAAGTCACCTAGTTGAGATAATTATTGGATTTTAAATGTCATTCAAATTCCGGCGCACCAAACGGCCCCTAAAAGTTCTACGTTTTTTCTCTTTTATTTTTAGCTCAACAACGTGTGGTGATAGGAATTCAAACTTTCTCAACATGTTAAGTTATACTCAGATTGGTAAGAATTTCAATTAATATTTGATTCAATCTACGATGTGGTTTGGCTCATGTTAATTCTTTGATATAGTTATTCAAAACAAAGTCATGTGTTTATTAAATAATTGATGACATAATTTTTCAAAAAAAAAAAAAAATAATTGATGACATAACAACGATGAAGACTAAAAAGGTTATGCTTTGAAGTTGAAAAAGCTAATGTCTCGTTTGATAACTATTTGGTTTTTAAAAATTATACTTGTTATTTGTTAAGGAGACATTAGAGTTTTTAGTCAAATTCCATAAACAAAAAAGGCTTTTGAAAACTATATATTTTTTTTAAATTTTAACTTGGTTTTTGAAAACTTTGGAAGGATGTAGATAACAGACCAAAGAAATGTATAGATGGAAGAAGTGTTTACAAGCTTAATTTTCATAAACTAAAACACAAAAAACGAAATGGTTATCAAATGGGACCTAAAATATAACATTGTAGTGGTTAAAATACCATTTTAATCTCTCTACTTTGGGGTTTGTTCCATTTTAGTCGTTGTACTCTCAAATGTCCAATTCTAGATCATATACTTTCAATAAAGTTTAAATTGGTCCATAGATTGAGTTTATTGTTAAAATTTCAAAAGAAAAAAAAAAAAAAAAAAAAAAAAAAAAAAAAACTATTAGCCTTTAAAGTTTAGAATCATGTTCACATTGTATCTTTTATATATATATATATATGAAAATTTTCTATATATATATATATATGAAATTATTATTATTATTATTTAATCAAATTTGACAAAAATTAATTATAAACTTATGACGGGACCAATTTTGAGCTTTATAGAAAGTACAAGGGATTAAAGTTGAACAATTGAATGTATAGGGACTAAAATAAAATAAAATTCAAAGTAGAGTGGCCAAAATAGTATTTTAACCAATTTTAGAAGTTGAAAGGCAAAAATGGATTTATTTTAAGACAAAAAGATGATATTCTAAACTAAAAAAGAAAATCAAAATAAAATTTTATTTTATCTATGAGAATTTAAAATTATGGGTGGAACCAAGACTTAGCTTGAATTTTTGTTGCTTTACAGATTTTTTTTTCTAGAATTGCTTTAAAGAATATTTGGTGGCAAGAAAACACATCTATATTTAGCATATTATATTTGTTAATTAACATAAGCTACCACTTAATTATACTAGTCTTTCAACACATTTCTTTTTATCAAACTAGTTTTTTAATACGTGTCTTGTACGTGGTATTTTCAATTATTTTATAATGTTGATAGTATTTTCTTTTCATTCTATCATATATATAAGAATAATTTTACTCTCATTTATACTTACAATAGAATAAACGAATTATAAATTAATATATAATTTTTCAAACAACAATTTTTTTAGAACATAAAGGAGACAATAAAATTTGTGTAAAAAAATAGAGGAAATAGTTTTTTGAATAGTTGTTGGAGTTTAAAATTATTCAAATTTGCAAACTTTAAATTTCTATTATATGGTTTTTTTTTTTTTTTTGAATAAAACAAATGCATTAACGAGAAAAAGAAGATACATCAATCTCTTCAGATACTAAGGAAGAGAACCAACGAGGGATAACAACATCCCTTCTCAAAACCGACTCCCCTAAAACAGGGTACAAGGAGCGCCCACAAAAATAACTAAAATTCCCGCTACCCACGGCTGCGCGCGCAAGGAGATGAGCCTCCTGATTCTCCAGTCTCGAACACTTGGAGTACGAGGTGACATTCGCTAAAAGGGCCGTGTCTTCAATATCATCAATCACCATGGAAATCTCGGAGAGATCTTCGACTTCATGGTTTAAGATTTTTACAACTTCGCCTGCGTCCGTCTCGACTGTCAGCGGCAAAAAAGGTATGGGGATTCTTTCTTCCATCTGAGACACAAGAGCTTTCAATCCTTCCAACAACGCTTTCGCCTCAAGCCATTTAATCGAGCCTTTCTGAAAAACTCTTTTGCACCCAGCTCCAATCAGAGATCCGTTAGAGTCACGGATGGACCATCCGAGCCCACCTGCTCGTTCCTTTTCACACCAGGAGGCATCTGAATTAAGCTTCCAGTGTTGATTGTCTGGGGGTCTCCATCTTGCGTGACTCGAAGAGCTCTCCAATCTATCCAGGTTTTGCTTCTTCTCAGAATTCTCAGCGAACTCTTCCAAGATGATACTGATTTTCCTCTTTAATTCTTGAATGTCTATCTGCTGATCGTTATGCAAACACTGGTTTCGGTAGTTCCAAATGAACCATAGAGTTAGGGCTGCATTGTTGAGTTCTGCTGTGCTTAAGCCTTGAATCATCCTCTCCCAATAGTCGATCGGCTCCCATCGACCCCTGCGAACATTTAAAAAATTACATGAGTTTGGGAGACACCACACCCAAATCTTTCTTGCAAATTTACACTCCCAGAAAGTATGCTCCGTTGACTCCGCCTTTGATCTGCAAAATAAAGAGCCATTGTTAGAATTTATTCCTTTGTGCATAAGATTCACTTTTGTTGGAAGTGCATTGGTAATGATCTTCCAAACTAGAATTTTTGCCCTTGGAATACACTTAAGATTCCAAATTGCATTCCACAACTTCTTAGAATTAGAGTCTTCCGCCCCCGTAGCTTCGTCCTTCCTGGAGAGTCTTGTGGCTAGGTGGTATGCACTCCTAACCGTGAAAACTCCCTTAGGCTCCTTATCCCAAATGATCGAATCTGGAGCTGAAGATTTGCCTCTGGGGATGTTAATAATGGTTGTAGCTTCTTCTACCTCGAAGGCCTTCCTCACCAAATCTACCTTCCAGTCCCCTTCATTATTCAGAATCACATTTAGCTTTTTTCCTTTAAAGTCTGCTCTGACTGTTAGCGGGATCTTATTTCCTCCCTTCACCAGCCACGGATCTTCATCTGAACCAATTTTCCATCTCATCCCTTTGATGAACAAGGATCTCCCCCAAACAATGCTTCTCCACGTGAGCGATGGATTGTTCCCTATCTTGGCTCGTAGAAAATCCCCATCTTGGAAGTACCTTCCTCTTAACACTTTTGCCATCAAACTGTCGGGATTTTTGATAACTCTCCAGCTAACTTTAGCAAGCATCACTTGGTTAAAGTCGTGGAGATCTCTAAACCCCATCCCTCCTGAACCTTTGCTCCGACACATCTTGCGCCAACTTAGCCAGTGAACCTTCTTCTTTGAACTTGTCGATCCCCACCAGAAACAGGCACACAACCTATTAATCTCATCGCAAACACTAATAGGCAGTTTAAAGCAGCTCATCGTGTATAAGGGAATAGCTTGCGCTATAGCTTTTATGAGAATTTCTTTCCCTCCAAGTGAAAACAAGCATCCTTTCCACCCTTGGAGAACTTTCCACACTCTTTCTCTCAGGCTCTTGAAAAGGTCCACCTTCTTTCTTCCCGATTGCGCCGGCAAGCCAAGGTAATGGCCAAGGGAATCCGTGAGGTTTATCCCCAACCTTTTGCTAATCTCCAAAGCTTTTGGCATAGCCACGTTCTTGCTGACCACACAGGCCGATTTATCCAAATTAATTTTCTGACCCGTCGCTTTCTCGTATATGTGGAGCACCTCTTTAATCCTTTCCCCTTCCTCCACCGTGGCTTTGAAGAATATTAAACTGTCATCTGCAAAAAAGAGGTGAGTAAGAGTGGGACAGTGGTAGTTAATACGAATGCCCGAAATGTGGTTTTGAGATTCTTCCCTTTTAAGAAGCGTCGAGAGGCCTTCGCTGCAGATCAGAAACAAGTAGGGAGACAAGGGATCCCCTTGCCTTAAACCTCTCCTAGGCCTGAAAACTTCTTGGGGCACACCGTTAATCAGAACAGAAAATTGGACTGATTCGATGCATCTCATGATCCTGTCAATCCAGCAACCCGAAAAACCCATCTTGCCCATAGCTTGTCTAAGGAAAGCCCATTCGACTCGGTCATACGCCTTGCTCATGTCGAGTTTCATAGCTGCCCACCCTGTCTTGCCATTCTTCTTGTTGTTGATGGTATGGATGCATTCGAAGCCGACGATCACATTATCCGTTATTAATCTGCCAGGGATGAAAGCTGATTGGGTGGGGGAGATAATAGATCATAACACCTTTTTGAGCCTAGTAGCTAAAGCTTTTGCTATAATTTTATATATAACGTTGCATAAGCTAATAGGTCTAAAATCTTCCATTCTTTTAGGATCCTTCTTTTTTGGAATCAGGGTGATGTAGGTTTTGTTCAAAGACTCCACCGTAGCTCCCTCATTAAGAACCTTGAGACAAAGATTTACCACTTCTTCCCCTACAATGTCCCAATAGACTTGATAAAACCTAGCATGAACCCCGTCAGGACCCGGGGCTTTGCTAGGGTTCATCCCCTTAATGGCTAGCTCAATCTCGTTTTTGGAGAAAGGCCTATCTAAGGAGATGCTTTGCTCTTGGGATATGTGAGAGGTCATCCCCTCCAAAGTGTTTTCAATAGCCCACTGGCACGGGGTAGACGTTGCAAACATAGAAGAAAAGTATTCAGAAGCAACTTTTCCCATTTCCACCTCATCATCAACCCAACCCCCTTTGCCATCATACAGTCTCTCAATCTTATTCACTTTCCTTCTCTGGGAAGCCTTTGAGTGAAATCACCTCGTGTTCCGATCACAATGATTGAGCCAATCTTCCCTCGATCTTGCTTTCCAATATTTCTCTTCCTCTTCCAACAAATTCTCAAGATCCTGCTTAACTACTCGAATATTAGAGTCATGCTGCAACCCGAGCCTGCTAATTAGAGCTTTCAGCTCCTCTTCTTTTCTGCTAATAGCTGCTTTTAAGGAGCCATTGAGTCTGATTTTGTTCCAGTTCCTTAATTTAACTAAGCACCCTATTAGCTTCCTTTCGAACCCTTCAGGCCTGCTGATAGGCATTTCTTTCCAGCATCTACTGATTATTAGTCTGCACTCTTCGAACTTTGTCCAGGATTCCTCGAACCTAATCGATTTCATGAACCCCTTTCTTGGCTTCTTATTAATATTCTGGTTTAAATCAACAAGTATCCCATTGCGATCCGAATTATGCTTGTTGGTGTGCGAGAGTGCAATATTTTTTAATTTCTCCATAAAACTGCTTGTGGCCAAGAACCTATCTAGTCTTTCAACAATGAACCCATCTGTTTTGTTTTTTCTGCCCCAAATGAATGGGTTGCCCGAGTATCCTAGATCAATCAGCTTGCACATGTCAACAGCTCTTCTGAAATCATCCATTTGACTTTGGTTCCTGGGTTGGCCACCCCTTTTCTCTTCTGTTAGAAGAAGCTCATTGAAGTCCCCCCTACAATCCAAGGGATGGAGGACAAATTCCCTAATCTTTCAAGTAATTTCCATGACTGCATTCTTTTGCTCGTGACCGGGTTCCCATAAAAACTTGTGAATCTCTACCAACCCATATCCATTTTAACAGTAGCATCAATATGCCCCTCCGAGAAAGAATTAATAGCAACATTAATCTCTTCCTCCCAGAGTAACATAAGCCCCCCACTACTTCCTTTACTAGGGACCGAAAAGCCACATGCTAAATTACTCGCTTTCTTAATTCCTGCCAGCTTGCTGTCATTACACTTGGTTTCACTAAGGAAAATAATCTGGGGTTTTAAGCTCCTAACTTCATGCCGGAGCGCTCGAACCGTTCGAGGGTTCCCCACCCCTCGAACGTTCCAACATAATATTTTCATGGCGTCCGGTGGGGCTGATCCACAGCCTCCGCCGATATCCCTCCAACTCCGTTAAAATCACTTGAATCAATCCTCTTTTTTTTGGTTTCTGTTTCGTTATCCTTGTCATCTTCTGCTTTCCTTTTCCCTTCAGTTTCCATAGTTTCGACTTGTATCATCTTGTTGTTACTGATCTCTCCCCTGGCTCTCCTTTTCCATTTTTTACTATTCTCATTCTTAGTCTTTCCTGGGCTTCTTAGCTTATCTTCCATTTTCTTGTGCTCATCATTCTTTTTGTGCTTAGAGCCTTTTAAACTTTCTGCTGGGCAATCAGACTTGTCTTCTATAATCTCTTTGCCTTTTACCTCCCTTTTTATTAAAACGTCTTGGCCCCCTGGGCTTTCTTTTTGTGTTTCTTTTTCTGGGCCCCTCTTTTCCTGAGTACTGTTTCCTGTGCCCGAACTTTCTATCGGTTGTTTGTCCTTTTCCTCTGCCACTGGCCCCCCATATTCATGTCTTTGTTGTCCCTTTCTTCTCGATTTTCAGTATGTCGTTCAGAACCTTCCCCTATAGTGTCAGATTTCCTGTAGCCTCGTGATCCATTTGACCGTTCTGAATTTCTGTCCTTTCCTCTCTCCTTCGTTTGCTCGCCGCCTGTTCTACTCCCTTCCCTGCGCCGGTCATCTCTTTCGCCCAAGTTGGCCGTGACTCCCTCGGGACTGTCTCTTGACCAAAACCGCTGATGTCTCTAATTCTCTCTGATTTCATTCGGCTGATAATTTCTTCCTCAGTTTGGAATCTTCCCTTGCCTCTTCCTCTACTAGTTTGATCTCTGTTTTCAGTCTTCCAGCCCTTGTAAATTCCTTTACTGCCTCTGGTTTCTCTTAATTCGATCCCAAACAGTTTTTCATTGCTATTTTCGACTCCCTCAACTTCACACTCTTGGATGACATGGCCAAGCTTTCCACAACAATAACAGAAATCGGGGAGTTTATCGTAGGTTATTGGAATCCATGTTTTCGTCGCCATCAACCCCGTCTTCACGTTGGTTCCTCTTTCTAATGGCTCTTTGCAGTTGATTTTGACCTTGACCCGTAACGTTTCTCCTTGCAGCTTATCATTCTCATCCACTTCCGCTGTCTCGAATTCTCCTATTGAATTGGCTAGAGCAACCGCATATTTCCTGCAAAAGCATACACGTGGTAAGTTATGGAAGTGAATCCAAAAAGACACGTATTTGAACTCAAGTTCCTCCACAATACAACTCCCTTTTGGTTCATCGGTGATTAGTATTGCATCGTCGTAAGACCATGGACCGCCTCTACTAACTCTTTCTTTGTCTCTTATTCACCGGAACTTGCATAAATAAATATTCGCTTCCGCCTTTTCCATCTTCACCGCTCCTTCAAGGCCCCAGATCTTGGGCATGAAATGCATAAACACCTCCGAGCTTATGTATTTTGAAGTTAAGATTTTGCACGCTATGGATCCTTTGAAATCCCTATCAGACTCATCAATGTCATTGTCCTCCACCTCTACAACTCTCCCTTCTTCCACCAGTTTCAATTTTTCCATTTGATTAAAAACTTCATCTATCCCTGGTCGTTCGTCTGATTCTCCTCCTTCCTGCTTCTCGATGAGAGCTTCCTCCATCGCCTGATGATCAACGTCAGCTTCTTGGTCTTGCTGGCAAACCGGTTGGTTGCCCCCTTCTTCCATAGCCTTCTTTCTCTCTCGAGAGAAAGTGCAACGGCTAGGAACCTCAGTTTAATTTCTATTATATGGTTAAAGATAGAATCATAAATTTTATAATTCATTTTTAGGAATAAATTGACAAAACTTGTAATAACCTAAATCAAATTTTATGTATTTAATGAGATATAATATATATTAAAAATTTAGTATTAATTGTTAGTTTTATAGATTACTACTAAATAGAAATTTTATGACCATAATTGATATTATATCATTTTCAAGCTTTCCCATTTACATATCTTCAAGTACTTTTTTAAAATACAAAATATTAGCATTGCAACACAAAAGTAAAACTAAAGTTAATTTCCGCAAAAAAAAAAAAAAAAAAAAAAAGTAAAACTAAAGAGAAATGCTTATTGAGCAATTTAATAAAATTTACGAGGCAAAGCAAGACAATGAATTAAAGAAGAAAAACAAACCTAGGTAGAAGAGAATGCTCAAATGTTTGTAAAAAAATAAAAAATAAAAAATAAAAAAAAATGAAGATGGTTCTTTTATAATTGTAAGAGATAAAAGTTACAAAACCTTTGAAATCCCATCATTCAATATATTTAAAGATAAAATGATAAATTTTAGAAATTAAATTATAGAAATAAAGAGATAAAATTTTTCATATTCCATTTCTAACATCTTCTTCTCTTGAATACTTATAGGTTATGTATGAAGGTGAGAATGTGAGAAGAAAATTAAATAGTTAATGTCCATATTAATTTTTTTATAGGACTTCTTGGCCTTCAATTCGTGGAAACTTGGTGCTGAAGGGAGCCTCAAATTAGGAGAATTCGTGGAGCCAAACATGAAAAGTTTCAATTTTGGAAAATCGACAGCGTCGCGACGTTGTCCTTCAAATTAGGAAACAATCTGCTGGAATCTGCTTAGCGTCAAAACGCTTCTTCACAGCGTCTCGATACTGCGCCTCGGTCTTGTGCTCCAAGCTTTCCTTATTTTTACGGTGTTTCAACGCTGGCTGATGAGGGTCTCAACACTGGCAAGGCTCCTAGGGAAGAATGGTCATTTTACGCTCCAGTTTCGCTCGTGTAAGCTCCGAATTGCTTCCAAAGCTTCGCTGAGGACCTATACACATATTATACTCATTTTAAAGCATTTTTCGCAAGGAATTGAATAAAGATAAGAAAATTGGGAGATTATAAATGTATAACAATTTAGACCGGTCAGTCGGTCGGAGAAAAAAAATGAAGAACCTCGACCGACCAACTGAATGTATGCCCGTAAATAAAACCAAGAAAAAAAACGTCCTTTCCCTCTCTCATCATTAATGCTGGCAAAACATTAATGAGAAAGGTTTTGAAAAAGTTTAAGTTTCATTGTTAGTTTAAACTGATCACTTGAGTTAGTTAACATAGTTTGTGTTAAGCTAGTGGCCGAAAGGTTGGAGTTGAGTGTGTAGGTTTGCAAAAACGATAGTGGAAAAGATCCTAGAAATAGGACTTTGTTTATTGCATCCTAGAAATAGGACTGAAACCACTTGGGTTTTAAAAACCATGTGTGTTATTTATCTAAGTTTTTAATTAGCCCTAGAAATAGGTGTTCTAGTTAGCTTAGTCTTCTAAAGGCACGTACAACGAAACTGAATAGGAGTTGAACTTAACACACAACTAAGTTGTCAGGGCAATTGCGGGCGCAAATTGGTAGCAATTTGTCTGCACCATGTCTATGTGGGCACTAATAGGCAACATTCTCCAAACGTTGTGCATTGCCTAAGTAAGTTGTTGGCGCAAAGGTTGACGCATATTAAGCTCTTGGTTGATACTTACTTGAATTTCCCTGTCTTATCTCATATATCTTTTATTGTTTTATTTACTTGCTTATTTATTTGCTTTCACCCAATTCAAAACATCATCAATATACTTTTTCCTTCTTTTTTTTTTTTTTCTTTCTGGTTACCATCTTTCCATTGCAAATTTAGAGGTTCTTGTTCTCTTAATTGTCAAAGTGTATTCAACTAATCTCTTTTTTCCTTGGGTTCGATATCCGAAGTACTTTCCACTTATTACTGTTGGGTTTTATGCCCTAAAACTCGTAGATAGTAAATGAAACAAATTAATCGATCTCAATAAAGCGTTATTTGAGTGATTCAGTAATTTGTTATTGAATGATCGAGTTTGCATTAATTAACCCTAAATCCAATAAACTAAGATCCAAGGTTGTTTAAATGAAACTTGGACTAGTATGTAGGGACATACAGGGATCAGTGTTCAAGTAACAACCTAAAAGGTTTATAGTATAGGGATAAAGCTGGGTACCTTATCTTGGTGACACTATGAGATACGACCCACTTTGTATTCGATACAGATGTATTGATCCAAAGCATCCATGTAGGAGACATGTGAGTGGGGGTATCCTATGCAATGAGCTTGCATAAGACCAGATCGAGAAATAGTAACCACTAAACGTAACGTCGTTGACTAGTTTAGGTTTCTATTTCAATAGGACGACCTAGGTAACTCAATCTCAATTCTGAGTCTGTTATGAACCCCTTTTCAGAAGGGATTGTCCTTAGATCTATGTGGGTGAGAGTGGCCAGTTCGCCGACTCAATAATCCTACCATTTAAGAGGCAAGACCGAGTGGGGGCTAGAAACATAACAGTACAAGATGGAATTCACTCCTCCCCCTATTGGGGTAAGTAGATGTGTGTTCCCTTAAGGGCTGATTCCGAGGCTTGAACAAAGGCGTTCCGTCCTCTCCTGACCCGAGAGGAACTCCTGTTTAGTGATTGGACCCTAAACAACTTGTTCATTAGAGGGATTAATGGTACTTAAGGATCCAGAGGTAACCTAGGGGTAAAACGGTAATTTGACCCAACTGGAGTTACGAACACTCGTGAATGATTGACTTACTGTATTGGTCGATATCCGTGGACACATAAATATTCTACAGTGAGAAGAGTGCAGCTGTGGGTCTTTAGTGGAGTGGCCCACAGTTAACGAATGTTGGTTAACTTGGTTAATGGTTTAGCCAGTTAATCTCGTATCGTTGGAACTTCTGATCTGTAGGTCCATTAGGTCCACCTACTAGGCTCGTAAAGGGTTCTGAGATTAATTAAGTCTTGAATATTAAGGGAATTTAAGTTAATTGTATTATGATACAATTAATATAATGTATGGAGATACATTATAATATAAGTTTAATTAGTGAATTAAACTTTATAATAAAATTAATTTTGGATATGATTCAAAATTAATTAATGAGAGAATTAAATGTTTGAAGGAGTTCAAATATCAAATATGAATTAGATTCATATTGAACTATAGGTTAAAATTAATAAAACTACAGTATATAAGAGTGCATTTTGAATATGATTCAAATATGAACATAATTAAATATGAGATATATATATATATTTTTTTGACAAGAAAATTAAATATGAGATATTTAAATTAATGATTAATTAATTATGAATTAATTAATTGATTAATTTAATTTAATTAAGTTAAATTAGTACTATAGGTTATGTGGGAAAATCATTTAAATGGAATTTAAATGATATTAATAATTAAATTTGATTTAATTATAAGTTTAATTAATTAATTTTAATTAATTTTAATTTTAATTTTAATTAATTAAAATTAATTTTAATTAAAAATTCAACTCCTAGCAGTTGTTGGGAGTTGAAGGTAATCTCCCACTCTCTCATTTAGTGGTTAACGTAGGGAAGAAAAAAGAATTAGAGAGATGCTCTCCCCATCTGATCTCTCTGCATCTCTCTCTCATTAAAACTCTCTCAAGCCTCCCAAGATAGATACACAACATCATTGCTGGCTTTTCTTTCTTCAATTCCCTTGAAGATTGAATTCCCACAAACTCAATTTCAAGAACCTAGAGATATAGTGGGTGTTCTGTTTATGGTAGTGTTCTTGGAGTAAACAGACAGTACGTGATTTTGGAGCATCGTGCTGAGGAGATTGGCCAAATCAAACACGTAAGTACATCAATTCTAAATAGTGTAGAATCTGTACAACATGCTTAATCTCTTAGAATTAATTCGTAGAATTGTTCTGGAATTTTGGTCCAATGTATTGGTGTTTTCAAAGAAACCAAATTAAGAACGAAAAAGTCTGATATACGCTTCCTCTGCAAGGATTTTTATTCCTTCAAATGGTATCAGAGCCCAATTGTTGCTTTAATTTCGTTTTACAAAACTTGCATTGGGTTTTGGTGGGTGAATTCTGCATTTTGAAGGAGAATTTTGCTAATAGGCTGTTTAGGTATTTTTTTGGCCCTAGATTTACAATTTCACTGATTTGATCATGTAAAGGCCTGTGTTTTTTGGGCAAAAGTTGTAAATCAAGTCATGTAAGTTCGTGTCTAGTGAATTAGGACTTCAATTTGTTAAAATTTGCTCGGATCGGGGTCCCAATCGACGTTTTACGGCTGATGGAAACGAAGAACAGAGGTTGTCCCGAGGTGTAGCGTCAAAACGCTGCTCAACGGCGTCTCGACGCCGAAGAACACGGAGGCTAGACATCGTGCCAGCGTCAAGACGCCGCATTCAGCGTCTCGATGTTGGCAGCAGTTTCCAGGGAACGTGTGCGATGCACGTCTGGGCGTGGCGGTTTCTTGCAGTTTGGTATTTTGCCGCGCTGTTTGGTCCGGTTCAAGCTAATTTGGTTCGGTTTGAGCATTATGGATCCGGTTCGGGTGATTTTGACACGGTTCGATTCGGTTCGAAGTGGTTCAGACCCTTGCATGGCGATTTAGGGCTAGATTTTGATAAATTAATGTAATTTTTCCAGTTTTATGCCTTAGGGTGCCAAAAATACCGGTCTATTTAGCTATTTAATGCTTTATGAATGTCATATAGATTAAAATCCCACCAAAGGTTAAGCATGTATCATGCATATTTATGTTATAAGAGTTATAATGTATGATAAATATGTATGATTTAATTTCATGAGTAATTTAGTATAAGAGTTATATTAAATATATGAAATTGGAGAAGCATGATGCATGACATTAATTTAGATAAATATAAAAGTTATATTTAATTAATGCAACATGTATGCTTAGGATTATTTTCATAAGATTAATATAATTAGTTATATTATGGTTGAAAATAATAAATTCAATGCTTGTTTTTCATGTATGCTTTTAATATAAATTGTTATATTAATTAACTGAAAATGAAAAGCATTGAGCATGACATTAATTTAGATTAATATAAGAGTTATATTAAATTAATGTCGACGATCATGTAATTTAATTTCGTGAATGTTTAATTAGTATAATCGATATTAATTAAATGAAAATTGAAATTGCATGAAGCATGACACCACTTTAGATTAATATAATCGTTATATTAATTAATTTTATGGGCGTCATGAGATTTGATGTTTAAAATAACTTGAATTAGATTGTTATTAGGAAACACCATAAGAGCATATTATAGGGCTAATCATTAAAATTTTATAATAGTTATAAAAATGATCAGAAACCGTCAACCTATAACAAAGAGTTGCATGCAAACATAGGATCTTAGGTTAAAATTGAATTAATTTTTTTAAAATAGAATTAGAATTATTTTCTTACTTAGAAATAAAATAGTTTTAATGAACTAAGTAGGAAAAACATTACTGTGGTTATAAAGGAACTCTCTCGGTGAAGTTATGTCTAGGCTAGGGGTATTTAAGTTGACGGTTTTCGGAACACCTCCTACCTGGGAACAGACCTGGAACCTGAATTGAATTAATCATAGTCTAATGTTAGCATGCAATGTCACTAGGTAATTAAAAGAGTTTAATTTACCTAGACATTAGAGTAAAAACCTATATATAAGAGTTATATAAAGACATAGACTTAGATAGATTCACTTAGTCGTAATTTACCTAAGTAATAGACCCTAAAATTCTAAAAATACTTAGTGGGAGGAAATATATCAAAACGAGATTTTTATAAATCAAGTTTTGCTCTCACGTCCTCAAGAGTTCACAACGTGAGGTCCATGCTTGGCCTCGAGTCACCCTGGAAGTGACCCCCTACGGATGGTGTTTGCATGAATCAATAACAAGGTGAATGAGGGAGTATTTTATAATAAGTGAGAGCAGGACACGTGTTAGTGTATCCTACGGTCTCCTCCATTAGGTTGCATCGTGAGATTCCCATGATCTGCCTGCGAGTTGCCCTGGGAGCGATCACCCTACGGAGGGCTTGATCATGGGAGTCGGAACAACGTAAACTCCAGAAATGGATAGGGTTTCTTAGGTCCATTTCCAACTTTGACTTTCCCTACGGTAGCATTGTGGGGCCGACCTTTGAGATTTGAAAATGGAAGGCCACACTTACGAGAAATTGTTAAAGTGTTAATGATTTCCTAACTGAAAAACGGTAGCTAAGAACTATTGGAATATGAGTTATTCTAGTAATAGGAATTGACTGAGATTGTCTCAATTCAGGGGAGGAGTAGCTGACTGCCCCACGGTAGCTGTTGCTCTAAACCTCTGAAGTATCGTTGCAAAATAAATGTTTATTCTTTGGGTCAATCATTACTTTTACAATCGCCAACGTCAACCTCAGACTACTGGCCACCACCGACTTTCGTCGACCAGTCATCATCAACAACCTCTGACTACCAGCCGCCATTGACCTCCGTCGATCGACTGCCAATGTTGACCTCAAACTACCGACCGCTGCTGACTTCCGTTGACCAGTCGCCACTGCCAACTTTTGACTATAATTTGAATGTATGTTATATATAATTTCTATATTATACATACCAAATTTTATGTCAACTAAAAATCAAGAAACAAGAAACAGTTATTAAACACACATATGTTTCTATTTTTGTTTTTAGAAAAACAAGAAACAAAAATAGTTATCAAACATGTTTATGTTTTTAGTTCTTAAACAACGAGAAACATGAAACAAGAAACGAGAAACGAGAACATTATCAAACGAACCCTAAAAAACTACTCGTAGTTTCTCAAATTTTATCTCTTTTTTTTTTTGAAACGTTTGTAGAAATTTAGAAACAAGTAACAATATGAGAGATCAAACATGCATGTTTTTTGAAAAATGAGAAACAAAAACAAAAAACTAGAAATAGAAAAACGTTATTAAACGACCCTAAATTTTTTTAACTCTTGGTCGAAAAAATAAGCTATTGAGTACATTAGGCCGAATCAAGACCTTTGTTGAATCACTAAAATTGTGACAAAGTTGAAAACCCTCAACTGTGATTAATCTTTTTAATATGCTCAATTAAGCTTTGTAAATTTCGAAACGATGTCCCATCTTTACCAACTGTATCCTTAGCTTGTTTTGCTAACTCCGCGATTCTGTTGTTGATTTTCTCTCCTTCCTGTTCCTGTTCCATTATAGACCTAACCATGGTCTCGACCGTAGAGCGGTCATATGGTTCTTCCATTCCAAGCCCAATTTTCCACGCCTTACTGACCCAGATGCGGTGAGTGAGCTGGTCTCCAAATTGGGGCCGGCAGATCATAGGAACCCCACAAACAATGCTCTCCAAAGTGGAGTTCCAACCACAATGTGTCAGAAACCCACCCACAGCTTCATGCCCCAACACCTCCTCTTGCGGAGCCCAACTCACAATCACCCATCTCCCCTCTGCCTTCGTCTCCATGATTTCTCTCACCACTTGCTTTCCATCATCGCCCTTAATTGATTCTGATCTCAACACCAACAGAAATGGCTTTCCATTGTCGACCAACCCATTCCAAAGCTCCATCAATTGCGAACTTGCTATCTTCACCACGGTCCCGAAGCTGGCGAAGACGACGGATCTCGAAGCCTGGGTGTCGAGCCAGCCCAAGCAACTGCGATCTCCCTCTTCTTCATCTTTCCCAAGCCCGGCGCAGTCAGAGTTGTTCTTCAACAGGGAATGGATGGGTCCGACGGTGTAAATTTTTTTATATGTCTTGGAAAGACTCGTCAGAAATGGAGCTTTGAGGTCGTCGAATGTGTTGATAATGAGAGCGGAGGATCGAGATGTGCTCATTGTCTGCCGCACAAAGCCAAGTCGCTCGTCTTTTATTTCCCCTTCGAAAGCAAAAGCTACAGGCAAATCTTTGCATCTTAAAAGCTCTTCCGCCTCTGGAGGCGCGCCGGCGCCGTGGAGCTTTTGGTCCATCTTGCCCACTAAAACACAGACAAGCAAGTGGGTTAAAAATCTAATGAACGAACATGTTGGAATTACAATTATTACGCTGAGTCACCTGGGTACGGAAGCTGGCCATCCTCAATGAGCTTCGGAATCCAGAAGTGAAGGAACAAGTAAACGGTGCTGTAAGTACAGAAACAGAGCACGGGAACACCCAATTCCTCAGCCGCGTCGATCGGAAAACGCCAAACCACATCTATAATCAAGCAAGTGATGGGCGGCCGGCCGGAAGAAGTTTCGTTGTTAGTGTAGGAGAGGAGAAGGTCTCGGAACGCCTGCACGGCCGTCTTCAACATGGATATGTGAAACTTCGTGCCCAGAATATCTCGGGGCTTGTCGAGCGGGAGGCCGTCGGAAATGGATTCGAAATGGAGCGAGGGAAATCGGGCGGCGAGACGGTGGCGGTGATGGATGATGCGGCGGTGGTTGTAGTGGGTGTTGAGGAAGGTGACTCGGAGGCCGGCGTTGCAGAGCAGCTGGGCCAGACAGAGGTAGGGCTTGATGTGGCCATTGGCCGGAAAGGGGAAGAGAAGAACATGGTCATTCTCTGAAAGTTCCATGGAAATGAGAAGCTTGGATTTGATCTTTAGAGCCTTAAGCTCTGAGCTTTGCTTATGTTATTGGGCACTGCAACACGTTACAAACTGAATACTCACAAAATGAACTTTGACTTTTGTTTAAAAAGAAAAAGACGTTTGTGGAGTTGGAGTCGGCTTGGGTATGTGTGGTTCTAAAAAGAGATAATTTAGATGAAAAGACCTCTACCTTTCTCTCCCATGGTAGATGTCTAGATAAAAGGCCTTCGTGATTCACGTGAATCACATGTGTGTCGACATGAGTTGCGATTGAAGGAAGAAATTGATAAACACAATTGTTGTGTCGTGGAATAACCACGGCCTTGAAAGCAATTTCGGCACGACCACGGTGCTAAATCGTTTACGCCGGTTGCTCCCCAAGGTTAACACAACACCCTTCTCGTTCGTGCACTCGAGAGAGAAGGTTTGGAATCAAGGAATTACTTTGCTCAGAGTGAATGGAGGAAAGTAGAAAGTGGATGGAAAAACTGATGCTTTCTTTGCTCAAAGCTGCAGGTTTTTATAGGGAGGAGGCAGCCAACGGTCACTTTCCCACGTAGCGCCACGTGTCAACAAGACAACAAAATCCGGTCAGCTTGGTCGAAAGGCGCGGTCAGCACGAACGCGGTCAGCTCGGAATGAAAAGGAGCGGTCAGCTCGGTCAACTCAACGCACACGGGACGGACGAAACGACACGTGGCGACGAACAATCAAAGGCACGTGAGGATATAAGAAGAGAAGGAAAAGAAATTATCTTGGCCAAAAAAATAAAACCAGCTTTATTTATTACGCGCGAGCGCGGTTACTCGAACCCGCCCGTACGACCGACCGGCGGCGGATGCGGCGCGCACGTGTGGGGTGAAGACTTGTTTCCACTCTTAACCACTTTTACAAGAGAAAGGGAGAGTGTTTGTATAAAAACACTCTTCCCAATTCAAAATTTATCCATGTGGGACAAAGGTCTTCAAGCACCACTACACTAGGCCAAGATTAAGTCATTCCCAACAATCCTCCACGAATGACTGTAAACAACATTTTCTGAGCAAAGGAGGAATTTAAACTTAAGCATTAATATCTTTCGATTTGAATTAACGCATAGTGAAGTAAGGCAATAACCAGCCTAGTGAAAGTAAGTTACCTTTTGAACTTTCAGCAGTCATGGTTTAGACCCCCACAACACGTTTGTATCCTCATGTTATTCCTTGATTCCGCGATACAATAGTAGAACAAGTGCAATTTTAGGCCATGCACACAAACACCTTGGGTCATCGTGAAAGCTCTAGAAAGAGATCCATTACACTCTTTCATAGAAGGCGGCCACACCTTCACAATCACGTCATGCTTCATCAAGTCTACCGCAGTAAACCACTCAAATCTTGAGCTATGAAGACTTTCCACAATGTGTCCATCAAGTCCGTACTTGGACCACCCAAATAAAGGGCTATGGACTCACTTCAACAGTTTTAGTCCCATACATGCTGAGGACTCTAGAATTACTTTCCTTGTTAGGCCTTCGGTGAGAGGATCTGCCAAATTCCTCTCCGACCTCACATACTCCAAAGAGATAACTCCACCTTTCAATAGTTGTTTCACAACTCCATGTCTCAGGCGTATATGCCTTCTCTTGCCATTATATACACTGCTTTTGGCAATTCCTATGGCTGCTTGTGAATCACAGTGCAAGGAGACTGGCACTGACGCCCCCCACAGTGGTACGTCTTGAAGCAAACTTCTCAACCACTCCGCCTCTTGCCCTGCAAGCTCAAGAGCTATAAACTCTGACTCCATGGTGGATCGTGCAATGCACGTCTGCTTTGCAGATTTCCATGATATAGCTCCTCCTCCAAAAACGAACACATACCCGCTAGTTGAGCTTACTTCGTCGTTATCAGTTACTCAGTTTGCATCACAATAACCTTCTAATACTGCAGGAAAATTATTAAATTGCAAACAGTAATCTATTGTACCTTTAAGGTACCTCAACAAACGACGAAGTGCCACCCAATGATCTTTATTAGGATTATGTGTATACCTACTCAATCTACTCACAGCATATGCAATGTCAGGTCTAGTATAATTCATCAGGTACATTACGCTACCTATAATTTTTGCATATTCAGATTGAGAGACACTATCCCTTTTATTTTTCTTAAGTTTCATACTAGCATCATAAGGTGTTCTAACAGGCATATCATCAAGACAATCAAATCTCTTTAGCATTTTTTCAACATAGTGTGATTGACTCAAAGAATACCCATTTTCGGTTTTCCTCAATTTAACACCAAGTATCACATCAACCTCACCTAAATCTTTCATCTCAAAGTGTGAGGATAAAAACAACTTGGTATCATTTATTACTTCTAAATTCGTACCGAAAATAAGCATATCATCAACATACAAACAGATAATCACATAATCAACACAAAACAATTTCGAGTAAACACATGTGTCAGAAGAATTTACCCTAAACTCATTGTTTACTAAGGTATCATTAAATTTCTCATACCATTGTTTGGGAGCTTGTTTGAGACCATAAAGAGATTTTTTAAGGTGACATACCTTGTCTTCTTGACCAGAAATTACAAAGCCTTCAGGTTGTGTCATATATATCTCCTCTTCTAAATCTCCATTGAGAAATGTTGTTTTCACATCCATCTGATGTATTAACAGCCCACGAATAGCTGAAAGAGCGACCAAACATCTAATAGTAGCTATTTTAGTTACAGGAGAATAAGTATCAAAGTAATCAATACCTTGTTTTTGCGAATAGCCCACAACCACTAATCTAGCCTTGAATTTTTCAATTGAGCCATCTGGTCTAATTTTCTTTTTAAAAATCCACTTACACCTAATAGGTCTACTTCCCTTAGGTAAATCTACCAAGTTCCACGTTTGATTCATAATTAAAGAATCCAGTTCACTTTTAATGGCCTCTTTCCAGAAACTGGAATCTACAGATTTTAAGGTCTCTTGGTAGGTTTTAGGATCCTCATCTATTAGATACATGCAAGCAAATTGATCGTCAATTTTATCTGAGTTTTCAACGAGAAAAACAGTTAAAAAATCTGATCCAAAATCTTCCTCAGTTCTTTTCCTTTTACTCCTCCTAGGTTCAGATTCATGCACAATATCAGTAGTAGATGGAGGGAAAAGAGACACTTGACTAGAACGTGAGATAGTATCTGACTCATTAACAGGCTTAATCATAGGAAAAATGTGTTCGAAAAATTCAGCATCTCTATATTCACAAATTGAATTATCATCTAAACACATAAACCTATATATTGCGTTGTTATGAGCATACCCAATAAACACGCAATCAAAGGTTTTAGATCCTACCGTAGGTTTCTTGAATTCCGGATATGCAACCTTAGCTAAGCACTCCCATACCTTCAGATAGCTCAGGTTTGGTGAATATCCTTTCCAGAGCTCGTATGGTGTCTTATCCAGTTTTTTGTGAGGAACCCTGTTAAGAATGAAACAAGCAGACAAGACAGCTTCCCCCCACATGCTGTTAGGTAATCCAGAACTCAGTAACATAGCATTCATCATTTCTTTTAATGATCTATTCTTACGTTCAGCTATGCCATTTTGTTGAGGACAATATGGTGCAGTACTCTCATGGAAAATACCATTTAATTCACAAAACTCCTTGAGAGACTTGTCACTATATTCTCCTCCCCTATCGGATCTTAACCTTTTAATCTTTTTATCTAGTTGATTTTCTACTTCTGCTTTGTATTTCCTAAACATGCTACTAGCTTCATCTTTTGATTTCAGAAGATATATTTTCGTGTATCTAGAGAAGTCATCAATAAAAGATATATAGTAGTTTTTGCCACCTCTGCTAGTAGTGTTTTTGAAATCAGCTAGATCAGAGTGAATTAATTCAAGCAACTCAGTACATCTAGTTGTAACAGGCTTAAACGATTTTTTTAGCAAATTTTGCCTCTACACATACAGAGCATCTACTATCATCATGTGACTCAGATACATTAAGAAGATGCAGTTTTTTAAGCCTTTTAATAGATGCAATATTCACATGACCTAGTCTACCATGCCATATATCAATAGATTCAACAATATAAGCAGAACGAGATGTACTTTCATTCGTTTCAACAGGAATGGAGACAGTGTTTAAAACAAAAAGGCCATCGGCTAAATACCCCTTACCAACAAAGTCACCATTTTTAGTGATGACAACCTTGTCAGCTTCAAACACTATTTTAAGCCCTGCCCTGTTCAACAGACTTCCAGACACCAGATTCCTACGCAATGAAGGAACATACAATACATCATTCAAAGCTAAAGTTTTTCCAGAGGTAAGTTTTAAGAGAACCTTCCCTTTCCCAAGTACTCCAGCAGTGGCCGAGTTCCCCATGTATACGCATTCGCCGTCAACAGTGTCATGGAACTCGTGGAACAAGCTTCGATTTGAGCAGAAGTGTCTTGAGGCACCAGTGTCAAGAATCCAATCTGATTTATTCTCCACCAAGTTAGCCTCGACCACCACTGCAGCAATGATATCGTCTGTTTCAACAACATTGGCTTGTGCACCATCAGGCTTTCGATCTGGTTTCCCTTTCCTTTGGTTGCACTGATAGGATTTGTGTCCTGGTTTTCCGCAGACATAACATATCAGCTTGGAATACCCCCAAACTTAAGCTTTTGCTAGTCCTCGAGCAAACTAAAAATCAAGCATACAGTGGAAGAATGGATGCAACAAACATGACTCAATCCTCAAGGCTCAAAAGTCAATAGTCAAGCAATCAAGAGACATGCACATAAAGACCAATGAGGGAGACAAATCAAAAGTTTTCCAAAATTAACTTGCACAAGCGAGATCTAACTCAACTAGATCAGACTCTACTAGCCCGGGATTGGATTATTAAACTCTCAACTCATCTTCCCTCTACACTGGCACTAAGGATTCACTAACGAGTCAATGGAACAAATTAGTTTGTTTTCATCCATACTTAGGTGCTTATAATTGAAAATTTAATCAAGCATTTATATGTGGCACTAGCTTTCACACACCTATTGCAGGGACCCTTAACCTGAGTTTTCTCTGGTTGGCCTAACTGATCACAACAGGGGTAGCTCTTTTTGCCTAAATCTTTATTACTCATTGCAAACTGTGCACAGACCATGACTTTTTTTTTTCTTTCAAATTGTGACAACAAGAATGATTTTTCTTTAAGAGCATGATAAACATATATTCTTTTCTTTCCTCCTAAGCAAGATCAAACATGCTAATTTGCAAAAAATTAACTTTTTAGCTCTTCCCTACACCTATCGAGGTGACAACAAACATATGAACCTAATAATTCGCTCCTAAGCATTCAAATCCAAATATAGCCAAGACAAATACTCTACTCATGCAAGACATCTCCTAGAAAAAGTTTAAAAAGTCTCCCTTTTTGGGCACTCATGCTTACAACTCATCGAAAATTTGAAAATTGACAAGAAAGCCTATCCTAGGAAATCATAGTCATGCAAAAATAGCATCCAGAAAACAACCATATGCTCAATTCAAAGAAAGCTCAAAACTATAGCCCGAACTCAGATGCTCAAGGGCTCCACAAACATGCTATTCCACCCCCAAACTTAAAGCATGCATTGTCCTCAATGTATAACGAAAATAAGGCATAATCAAGCATGAGAACAAATAAAGAATGGAAGGGGTGAACAATACTGCCCTGGAATGATGACCTTTTCATGAAAGCTTGCAAGCAAAGAGGAAACTGGAACCAAGACCTACAAAACAAAAACAAACAATAAATAAAAAACGCAAAGAAAAACACAACTGAACTTACTTGGGTTGCCTCCCATAAGCGCTTGTTTAACGTCATTAGCTCGACGTGCTCGTGCAGTCTCTGTCAAGGCACATAAAAATTCTCGTATTTCTTTGGACCCTTCTTTCTTGAATCAATAAAACTCACTATCGCTAGCAAGCTTACTAGTTTCTCATGGGCCCCTGAAACGGAATTATTTTTAGTATTTTTGTATAGAATAAACATAAAAGGAGAAAGATCAAAATAAAGAGACTCTGACTCAAAAATAAGCATTAATCTTACCTAGGAGGAGAGAAAATAAATTAGGAAAGAAACTAGAAAAGGAAAATGCTAAATCTAAATAAGGAAAAAAAAAATCTACAAAAGGAAAAAGATAAACAAATAAGGAATGCAAAAACAAATATGGCAAAAACAGATAAGGAAACTAGCAAATAAGGAAAAACTATACTAAAAAGGAAAAAACTAAAAAGAAAAATTCTATCTATGGAAAACTCAAACAAATATGGAAAAATCTAAATATGGAAAACAAACCAACAAAGGAAAAAAATGCAATCTACCTAAAAACAAAACTAACAAAAATAACAAAAAATAAAATACACCCTAAACTAAGACCGGACAATTTTTCCACAATATTAATTTAACTAAATATACCAATCCCCGGCAACGGCGCCAAGAACTTGATGCGCAATTTTCTAACCGCAAGTGTACGAGTCAAGTAATAATATAGTGTTTTCGTGTAAAACGAGTGTCGTCCTCTGGATTGGATTTCTAGCAAATTAAGTACCGTGGATACTTTTGTTCAATTTTATTTAGGGAGCAAAACTCAATGATAAAGATAAATCTAAATACAAAAAGCATAAAATAAAGGTGGAGACTCAAATGGAAAGACTCTTAGGGAATTGATTTCGTTGATTAAGATTGAGGATTGATTAATAGGAATGAATTGACCGTGCAATTATTCTACAAGCCAAGGAAACATTTATCACGATTACCTCTCCCGAGTATAATTGATTCTCATGCATATAACTAACTTGATATCCCTATCTAAGTTCATTAACATGCAAGGCATTATTCGGTTCGGTCCTTGTTATACTTCTAGAGATATTCTAAATCCCGTCACAAACTTAGAATTTCTACTCTAGTCATGCAATTGAACAAAGCAAGTCTTAGGCCAAATCCTCTCTCCCGAGTTAGATTCAACACTTAAATCATTCAATTAGTGATCAAGTAATTGAAAGCATTACACATAAAATTGCATGCATAAAATAAGAACACATTCATACCCAAAATTCAATCCAACAATTTAAGCAACTACATCAAACCCTAAGACAAACAACTAGCAATTCATAGTCTTTAAACCACAAACACTAATTGAAAGAAAAGCCATAAAAACTACAAGAGTTAAGGGAAAGAGAAAGGAAAACTCGAATCCGCTGACACCGCACGTCCCCGTCACGATCTCCACGTCTTCTCGCTTGATTCCCGCTCCTTGGCCTTGTCTTTGGCTCCCACAAAAGGTCTCTAGTCGAAATTAGGGCTAAAATCTCACCAATTGGACTCCCCTTGGCCGTAGCATGAAAAGATGAATTTATAGAAAATCTGGCAACAGTGTCGAGACGCTATGGACAGCGTCGCAACGCTGTCGCGATACCGCATTTTTGGAAATTTTGCCTATAGCGTCGCGACGCTATGATTTTTTTTTTTTTTTTTTAGATTGAAGACTCCATTTGACTCCAATTGCTGAATTAAGCTTCAAACACATACTTCCTACAAATAAAACATAAAAATGCATAAATTTGGGCAAATAATTGTAAAAGACTAGCTTAATTAATCAGAGAAAAATAGCTAGCTATGCTCGCTATCACTTGGACTTCTCCTTCTCTATTTTCCCGCTAGGAGACTTGAATGGATGGTTCTTCTTCTGCGAGGATTTGTCTTTATTTTTATTTTTAAACCTGTCTTTTGATGCAGCAGAAGATTCAACTAGGTTAGCATTAACTGAATTCAAGGACTTAAATTCTAACTTATCCTTTTGCATGTGGGCTTCTTCAGTTCGCATGTGGCTGATCAATTCTTTTAACGTCAGGTCCTTCTTCTTGTGCTTTAAATGATTGCGGTAGTCGCTCCACGAAGAAGGGAATTTTTCGAGCAAGACATTCGCTTGAAGAATCTCGCACATCTTCATACCCTCTGTCAGAATGTTTGCCACTAGATTCTCGTACTCGTGAACCTGGTCTATCACAGGTTTGTCATCCGTTATTTGGAACCGCATCCACTTACCGACCACGTACTTCTTTCTTCCTGCATCATCGCCGCCATATCTGGACTCCAGAGTGTCCCATATAACTTTAGCTGACTTTTGAACAATGAACAGGTCGAACAGTGAGTCGTTCATGTGGTTCAGAAGATGACCCCGAACTGCCTTGTTGTCTTTCTCGAATTTTTCTGGATCAATTTCATGACTGCCCTTTGGTTTTTGAGGGACTGACTGAACCTCCTTAGAGCTATGTGGATCAGGCTGGACCTCTTCGGATTTTTCCAGATCAGCGACGGGTGCTGCTGATTTCTCCACATAATCGGTGGTTAGAATGTAGTCAACCTCCAGTTGTTCAAAGAAGATGAGCAGCTTCTGAGACCAGCGACGGTAGTTAGAACCATCAAGAGGTTCTAGCTTGGACATATCTGGAAGATGCTTCTTGGATTTGATGGACATTTTTCAAATTGCTTTCAACTTGAAGGAAGAAATTGATAAACACAATTGTTGTGATAACCACTGCCTTGAAAGCAATTTCGACACGACCACGGTGCTAAATCGTTTACGCCGATTGCTCCCCAAGGTTAACACAACACCCTTCTCGTTCTTGCACTCGAGAGAGAAGGTTTGGAATCAAGGAATTACTTTGCTTAGAGTGAATGGAGGAAAGTAGAAAGTGGATGGAAAAACTAATGCTTTCTTTGCTCAAAGCTGCAGGTTTTTATAGGGAGGAGGCAGCCAACGGTCACTTTCCCACGTAGCGCCACGTGTCAACAAGACAACAAAATCCGGTCAGCACGAACGCGGTCAGCTCGGAATGAAAAGGCGCCGTCAGCTCGGTCAACTCAACACACACGGGACGGACGGAACTGAGGGACGAACAGACTGACACGTGGCGACGAACAATCAAAGGCACGTGAGGATATAAGAAGAGAAGGAAAAGAAATTATCTTGGCCAAAAAAATAAAACCCACTTTATTTATTACGCGCGAGGGCGGTTACCCGAACCCGCCCGACCGGCGGCGGCGCGTGCGTGTGGGGTGAAGACTTGTTTCCACTCTTAACCACTTTTATAAGAGAAAGGGAGAGTGTTTGTATAAAAACACTCTTCCCAATTCAAAATTTATCCATGTGGGACAAAGGTCTTCAAGCACCACTACACTAGGCCAAGATTAAGTCATTCCCAACAGTGATTTGTGAATGAGGAAATTTTTGAGGAAGGGGAAAAGGGAAAGGAGAGAGAAATGAAGTGGGATTTATGGTGATAGTAACGGGAAAATTTCTAGTACCATGGTAGTATGGAAATTTTTTCATACTACCTCCATTCATTGTTGGTCATGTAAGGAGTATTTAAGAATGATGTGGGATCCATAGAATAAAATATTATATCATTAAATGCTCATTAAATAACGTGTCAAATGCTCAATGGAAGGAGTAGGTACTACCGTAGTACTAGAAATTTTCCGATAGTAACATGGGAAAATTTCTAGTAGTACTTACTTCCTCCATTCAGCATTTGACACGTCATTTAATGGGCATTTAATGATATAATATTTTATTCTATAGGTCCCACATCATTCTTAAATACTCCTTACATGGCAAACAATGAATGAAGGTAGTATGAAAAAAATTTTCATACTACCGTAGCACTAGAAATTTTCTCATAATAACATTCAAATGAATGGAATAAGCTTAATTCATTGGTTTTATATCTCACCAATAAGGGGAGGAATGCTTGGAATTGGTTCCAAAGGAATAAGATGGAATTTGTCATATATGTGCAACTTCTGGAATGGAAGGAAATAGGAAGGAGAATGGCCACTCGGTGAAGGAGAGAGAAGGAGGGAATATAGAAAAAAACATAATGAAAAAAAATAAAATGATGAAGAGAGAGGGATTGTCACGTGAATAAGGAAAATAGGGGTTTTTTTGGAAACATGACATAAAAAATGAAAAAAATTAGAAAAAACAAGGACTCTTGAAACTAATGGGAGAAAAAATAGGGATTGTCACGTGACATACTTTTTTTTATTTTCATATTACTTTGTCAAATCAACCATCGATTTTCAACCCATTTTTTAAATTATTTAGTGAATATTATAAATTGGAAAAAATACACTTTTGGTCCCTGAGGTTTGGGTTAAGTTACTCTTTGGTCCCTGAGTTTTTAAACTCAACAAAATTACCTCTGAGGTTTGAGATAAGGAGCAATTTGGTCCCTGCCATCCATTTTGCCGTTAAATCTAACGGACGGCTGATGTGACACTATTATTTTAATTAAAAAAAATTAAATTTTAATTTTTTAAAATAAAAATATTATTATTTTATTATTTATTTTTATTCTTTCTCCACCTCTCTCTTATTCTTCTTCTTCTTCAACCATCTTCTTCATCTTCAAACATTTTGTTCTTCCCTTCTTCTTCAGCATGTCGCCGGCGGCTGGCGGCCGGCGACTTTTTTTTTTCATCTTTTCTTCTTCTTCTTCTCATTTTCTCCATTTTTTTACTGGGCTTTTCCAGAAAATCGAACGAGGGGGGTTTCAGATATGAGAAGCTTGTATATTAAACCACTCCCCACAAGCTCCTTCAACAATCCAGCTCAACAAACAAACGCAAAACAATTTTTATTCTTCCTCCATTGGAGCCATTCGAGAAGCTTTTCACGACACCCATGTGGGTTTGTTAGAGATTTTCTCTTCAATTTGCGAGAAAATGGAGTTCCCCAACTAGTTCCGGCGAGGATTTTTCACGACGGTGGTTCTGGGTTTGGCCTTTCTGGGTTCTTTCCGCCCGGATCTGGCCTCCGACAGGACGGCGCTGGTGGGTTTGCGTGCGGCGATGGGCGGGCGACCCAGATTGGAGTGGAATCTCTCTGTTCTTGGGCTGGTGTTAACTGTGACCAGAATCTGGTTTTTGAGCTTCGACTTCCGACAATGGGGCTTTCCGGTGAGCTTCCGGTGGGGCTTGGGGATTTGACGCAGTTTCAAAGTCTGTCTCTACGGTTTAATTTTCTGTCCGATCGGATTTTGCGAATCTTCGTGGGCTGAGGAATCTTTACTTGCAGGGGAACTCGTTTCCCGCGAGATTCCAGCGTTTCTGTTCGATTTGCAGAACTTGGTCCGGTTGAACATGGCAGACAACAATTTTTCAGGTGAGATTCCATCTGGGTTCAACAATTTGTCCCGTTTGGCTACTCTGTATTTACAGAACAATCAGTTTACTGAAATTGTTCCGGATTTAAATCTCCCTCTTGCCCAATTTAATGTCTCGTTTAATCAATTGAATGGTTCAATTCCCTCGAAGCTCTCTGGCAAAGCCCAGTTAAACAAAAAATGGAGAAAATGAGAAAAAGAAGAAGAAAAGATGAGAAAAAAAAAAAAAAGTCGCCGGCAGCCATGCTGAAGAAGAAGGAAGAACAAAATGTTTGAAGATGAAGAGGATGGTTGAAGAAGAAGAAGAATGAGAGAGAGGTGGAGAAAGAATACAAATAAATAATAAAATAATAATATTTTTATTTTAAAATTTTAAAATTTAATTTTTTAATTAAAATAATAGTGCCACGTCAGTCGTCTGTTAGATTTAACGGCAAAATGGATGGCAGGGACCAAATTGCTCCTTATCTCAAACCTCGGGGGTAATTTTGTTGAGTTTGAAAACTCAGGGACCAAAGTGTAACTTAACCCAAACCTCAGGGACCAAAAGTGTATTTTTCCCTTATAAATTCTTAATCATAACATAATGATTATGTTGTTTAAATTTTAAAGTTTGCAATTTTTTTTCAATTAACCTTCTATAATTCTTTTAAGGGTAAAATACCTTTTTGGTCCCTCATGTTTCAAGTTCGTTTTCAATAGGTCCCTAGGTTTTAAAATCGAACAATCAGGTCCCTACTGTTTCGAACCATATTGGGTCCCTCCAGCATTAATTTTTTGCTGACGTGGCACGTTAAAATAATAAAATATTTATTTTCTTAAAATTAAAATAATAATAAAAATTAACAAAATTATTAAAAAAAAAAAAAAAAAAAAAAAAAAAAAACTCTCTTCTCTCCCCCACACGAAACCTCTTCCCTTTCTTTCTCCCTCATTTCCCTTGCCACCACCGCCATTGCCTTCGCCTTTGTTAACCCCCTCAGATCTGACGCCGACGACCCAACTCCTCAACTCGCTCGCCCTTTCTTCTTCTTTTCTTTAAACAAAAGACCCTTCCTCCCCAGATCTGACGCCGACGACGCTAACCTCCGAATTCGCACACCCTCTTCTTCTTTTCTTCAAACAAAAATCCCTTCCCTTTCTCCAACGTCGATTGAGGTTGCCGTGTGTGTGTGTGTTTTTTTCTCATATCTGAAATTCTTGTGAAGAGGGGAGTTATTTATTTTTTCTTTTTCCAATTGAAGTGAGGAAAGGGATTTGGGGAAGAAGATGGGGAGATGGAGTGTAAGGTGAAGGGGATGCGCGTGTGGATTTAGGAAGAAGAGGGGTTTGGGTTTGGGAGGAGAGTGTGAAGATGGAGTGTATGGTGAAGGGGATGCGCGTGTGGATTTGGGAAGAAGAGGGGTCTGGGGTTTGGGTTTGGGAGGAGGGTTTGTACCAGATTGAAAAATGAGGGGGGGTGAGGGAAGAAGAAGATGAGAGGGTGGGGGTGAGTTTTTGTTTGAAGGAAAAAAATGATGGGTTGCCTTTTTGTTTGAAGAAGAAGAAGGCAAAGGCAAAGGCGGCAAGAACAAGGGCAGTGGCGGCAGGCGACGACAACGGCAAGGGCGGCGGCTACAAGAAGCGACGGCGACGGCTAGGTTTCAAGAAAAGAGAAGGTGAGGGAGAGAAGATGGTGGTTTCGGGGTGGGGGAGAAAGAGGAGAGAGAGAAGGATTTCTTTTTTTTTTTTAATTATTTTATTATTTAATTTTAATTTATTATTATTTTAATTTAAAATTTATTATTTTATTATTTTTAACTGCCACGTCAGCACCGTTAAAAAAATTAATGGTAGAGGGACTTAATAGAAGCATTTTCGAAACAGTAGGGACCTAATTGTTCGATTTTGAAACCTAAGGACCTATTGGAAACGAACTTGAAACATCAGGGACCAAAAAAGTATTTTACCCTTCTTTTAAATATAATTTTTTACATTTTCACATTTTCTAAATTTAAAAAAGTTATGAGGGGTAGGTTCTTCTTGCTTTTGATTAAACAAGCATTCTTTTTCAATTTCTAATATATTATATATATCCAAAATTTTTATGTTCATACATATTATGAACTATTAATTATACATTAATGTTAATCAATAACTAAATAAATCATATCATTTTACTATTAATTCTTGTCTTTACCTTCTGAATTTGATGTTTATACTAATTTATCAAGTATATATGTGTGTATTATATACATTAAAAAAATAAATTTTAATGGCTAAATTAAAAATGAGAATTATTTAAAAAAAAAATTAAAGATGAGAATAAAATTTAGGTGCTACATGTTTATTTTAATAAGAAATAACAAAAAAGAGAATCTTATAAAGGATTTTTTTAAGAACTTTTTTCTTTCAAACATGATTGCATTAATACTAAGTATTATAATTATAAGGCATCGAAACCAAATAAACTTTAACTATATGCTACCATTGAAACTATAGTAAATTGAAACGTCTTTCTTGCTAGGGATATCCAACAATATATATTCATTATATATTATTGAAAGCTTACTCAATTAATATCAAGTTATTCGTTAAAAAAATATTTTGTATCTTCTTTTGGATAGAAATATTCTCAATTCAACTTTTTTAAAAAAAAAAAAAAAAAAGTAATTTTCAGAATTGAAATTTCACATTTCAGTTTTAAAAAACAAAAGAAGAAATCATTGTTATTAAGGAGCTGAACACGATTGGGATATTTTATACGCCTCGGAGTAAAGACATGAGGGCGGATAGATTAACGAAAGAGGCTCTTTACACTCCGCCAACGACCCACAATCCGAACCCAGATCCTCCAAAAGCGTCGTTCGCCTGAAGTCAAGTACTCTTGAAGTCGAACGTCGCGACCCACGATCAGGACGTCGTTGTCTGTGGTGCTCACGTGAAGGACCATCGGAATTGGTGGTAGCTGTCGGAGGTGGCGTGGAAGACCGCCATAATCACGTGAAGGCAGGGGCGGATCCACAGTGGGGCCAGGGGGCACGTGCCCCCCCCCCCCACAAATAGTCAAATTTATATATATGTATATGTTTTTTCAATTAAGATAACATAAGAATCCTTCGGTTTGTTGGTGCGAGGGGCACCATTTGTTTACTTCTTCCTCCGTGTCTTGGTATCAATTTCTGGCAAGTGCGCTCTTTCAGTCTTTATTTTTAATTTATTTTATTTTAAGATAATTTCATTTTCTAATATATATATATACACACATATATTACTTAAACTAATTAGAATCTAGTTTATTTTCTTGTACAAGAAACTTAATCCTATTTTTTTTTAAAAAAAACTTTAATAAATATTTCAAGTTTCATTCTTTCGTTATATATTTAGATCGATATTTCTATAATGGATTATTATAATTTTATAATTAATATTAATTAATCTAAATATTACATATTATTACCTTTAAAATTATATTTATATTAAATTACAATTTTAGTCCCTAAATTTTCAAATTTGTTTCTAATAGATTCTTAAACTCTCAATTTTGTGTCTAATAAATGTTTTAAAAATGTCTAATAATCTATAAACTTTTAGGGGGCTTTGCACAAATAGCAAAAACCGGCAAAAGTATTGCAAAAATAGCAAAAAAATAAAATTATTTGCGGAAATAGCAAAAAATACCTTAAATTACGAAAATGCCCTTAGTATCTCCAATAGTCTATCAGTCCCTATTATTGATAGTCACTGATAGACTTCGATTAATCGGAGTCTATCAGTGATAAATACTGATAGACTTTGATGATTAGCTTCAATTAATCGGAGTCTATTAGTGATAGACACTGATAGAGACTTTGATTAATCGAATTCTATCAGTGTGTATCACTGATAAACTCTGATAATCATAATCTATAAGTTTTTATCGTGTTTAATTCAAGCCTATCAGTGATAGCCACTGATAGAAAACAATTTAATTCAAGGCTATCAGTTTCTATCCATCAGTTTAATTTAAGTCAATCAGTGATAATCACTAATAGAAAACCGTTTAATTCAAGGTTATCAGTTTCTATCACTGATAGAAATCAATTCAATTTTAATTCAAGGTTATTAGTTTCTATCACTGATAGAAATCAATTCAATTCAAGACTATTAGTTTCTATCACTGATAGAAACCAATTTTAATTGAAGTTTATCAGTTTCTACCAGAAATCAATTTAATTGAAGTATATTGACTTGTATCACTGATAGAAATTAGTTTAATTCAAATCTATCATTTTCTATCGAGGATAAAAATCAGTTAATTGAAGTCTATCAGTTTCTATCCCTGATAGAAATCAGTTAATTATCAATTAATTGAAGTCTACCAATGATTGTTACTGATAGAAATCAATTTAATTAAAATCTATCAGTAAAGTACTTTCCATTGCAATCATCTCAGTAATTAGAAACTCATCCAAAATTATTATACTACAATGATAAATTGAACAAAAAAATTAAGTCTCTTGTGGTAATTAGAACATAAAATCCAAAAATAACCATTACTAACAAGCGACTCTCAATCAACAATATAATTTTTAAAGCCTAGCACACAAACTTCGTGACCACCATCATAAAATTGCTATTCTTGTATTCTTTGTATTTCATTATCTATCAATTATAGTCCGTGATAGACTTCAATCAGTGATAGTCAGTGATTGACTACGATTAACCGGAGTATATCAGTGATATACTTTGATATACTTATACAAACACTCACCAAAATTGTTATTTTTGTACTCTTAGCATTCTTGAATTAAAAAGAAGGCCAACAAGAGCTTAGCTCAATTGACAAACAATAAGGGAAAAAAATAAAGAATTAAAAAGAAAAGGAGAAATTGTGCAGCCGAAGAACCAAGGGAAGAAAGGGAAAACCAAAAGCGAGAGAAAGAAGAACCCACTGCTATTACTCTAGAATATTTCAAAAAACAATAAGGGAGGGTAAAACGAAAAAGAGAAATTGTGCGGCAGAAGAACCATGGGAAGAAAGGGAAAACCAAAAGCAAGAGAAAGAACCAACTGCAATTACTCTAGAATATTTCAAAAAACAATAAGTGAGGGCAAAACGGGAATTATTAAATTTTTTTGCCATATTTGCAATTCTTTTTGTCTTGTGCTAAATTTGCTATTATATATAATTAATTTGCCATCCACTGCAATTACTCAAACTTTTAATTGTAGACATTAAACCAATTTTAAAACTTAATTTTTATAGTAGATATAAACTTGAATTTGTGTCTTCTTTTTTTTTTTTTTTTTTTGAAAATAACTTGAATTTGTGTCTAATTGAACCTTAAACTTTTAATTTTGTAATTAATAAATACATTGATGTATATTAAAAAAAAAAGTTCAATAGGACATATTAGACACAAAATTAAATTTTATGTCTAATATAACATTTAATTTTTAAAATTTTAAAATACGTAAGAACTTATGGGATATTAGACACAAAATAAATAAAAAAAAATAGAGACATATTAGGCACTTTTTAGTTTTAGATTTTAGGGACCATAGAAGCAAATTTAATAATTCACGGACTAAATTTATTTAACCTTATATGAACTCGTGCCCCCTAACAGAAAATTCTGGATCCGCCACTGCGTGAAGGGTTGGCGGTGGTCTTGGCTGCTTGAGGTGGCTGTGGGATGTGGGAGTGATTTAAGACGAAGATGGAAGAATAAAAAAGAAAAAGAAAAAAAATAATAAAGAGTATTTAATATATATATATATATTTTACAATAATATATTATTTTTTTAAAAAAATTTAAAAATATCTTTTTAAAATAAAAAACTAATGTCACGTCATTGTGAGTATTTAACAAAAAAATTGACTGAGGGGCCAAGAGTGTAATGAAATCCAAAACTTAGGGACTAAAATGTTGAGTTTGAAAACGAACCTAACCCAAACCTCACGACCGAAATTGTATTTTTCCTGGATAATATTATTAATTTTCATATGAAAAATTTACCGAAAGAAAGATTTATATAGAAACTAATTTCATTTTTTTAATGGAGTCCATACTGTCCCCACCGCTTACGTAGCCGCTTACGGCAACCGTTAGCCTCCGCTTCAAGAAATTGAAACAAAGGTTGACCTTCGACATTATATTAATCTTTCCTTCCCATATAAAACGACCCACCATTTCGATCGAGACAGAGACTCACACCATTCAAGCTTTTCTTTTCTTAATCTTAATCTCGAGAGACAAAGACATGGCCGAACAATTGCAGGTCTTTGGTGCTTGGACAAGTCCCTTCAGTCGCAGAGTGGAGCTGGCTCTCAGACTCAAAGGCGTCGAATACCAATACGTCGAGGAAGATTTGCCAAACAACAAGAGCGATTTGCTTCTGAAATACAACCCAATTCACAAGAAAGTGCCTGTGCTCGTCCACCATGGCAAACCCATTGCAGAGTCTCTCGTCATCCTCGAATACATCGATGAAAACTGGAAAGCCAACCCCATCTTGCCGCAACATCCCCATCAAAGAGCTCTCGCAAGGTTCTGGGCTAAGTTCATCGACGACAAGGTACGCTACGCACAAATTAATTACAATCCGGGAACTGGAAAAATTATAAACTTCCAAGCGAAGGGGCCAAATAATTTTTGTGTTTGAATTTTCAGGTTGTGTCTGCGGTAGTGAAGGCTGCTGGAAGCGAAGGGGAAGAGAGAGAGAAGGCTGTAGAAGAAGCAGGGGAGACATTAGAAGCACTTGAGAATGAGCTGAAGAACGACAAGTTCTTCGGAGGAGAGAGAATTGGGTTTGTGGATATTGTCGGCATTGTCGTGGCCCAATGGGTTCCTGCCATTGAAGAAAGTTTTGGGTTTGAGGTGTTGAGAAGTGACAAGTTTCCAAACTTATGCAGATGGAGTGAAGAGCTTGTGAACCATGGCGTGGTGAAGGAGATTCTGCCTCCAAGACATGAGATTGTTGCCTTTATCCAAGCTAATTGGAAATTTCAAAAGTAGGAGATGGTTTTTGTTTTCTTTAATGAATTGGGATTATGAACCTTTATGAGAAGTGTTTTGTTTTAGGTTAAATACGAGTTTTGAATCTGGATTTTGTATGTTTTCCCCCTCTCTAAAAGGGTATGTTATAAGTTTCATCGCTAGATTGTGAGCTTTGTGTTTAAAAGATTCCTAAATTTTAAAAAGTATTCAATATGTTCTTGAACTTTCAATTTTGTGTCTACTAGGTTTCTCAATTTTGTATTTTGTGTCTAGTTGATGATTAGATATATTAAAAAAATTAAGATTGATTGAAAATTCTTTAAGAAGTTGAAAATTCAATGAAGCCTTTAGACAAATTTAGAGGGAAAGAAACAGAGGATATATATATCAAGTCGGACAAACATAAATAAATAAAATCAAGTTTATTTTATTCGAACAAAATTTCTTTTGAATTCCCATGTGAACATTTACCATGCAAATAATTTTAGTGTTAAAAGTTTTAATTAAAGTGGAACTCTAAATCAACTTATAATTTTAAAAATACTATACCTTCAAAATCAAACTAGTAGATTGTTCAAAAACTAACCAATCAATAATAATACTTAATAATATTATATTTTTTATTTTTTAAAAAAAAGTTCGCATAAATCAGCCTCTACCAACTATAAAACGATCGGCATTTCAAGTCAAAGACATATAATTTTTCTTTTTCAAAAAAAAAAAAAAAAGACATAATTTTTCTTTTTGAAATTTCAAAGACCTTGAAAATGGACTAGTCTCCGTATATCTAATTCAAATGATGGATGCCTTTTTTTTTTTTTAGAATAAATTTCCTGCCAAAGAATTTTCAAAAGAACAATATTTTGTTGCATACTGGTAGGTAAGAATCTTTTTCTTCGTACTCTATCAAGATCTTGACAACTAAAAAAGAGAAAGTTAGGTAGAAAATGAAAAAAAAAATTACCTCTTCTAATTGTCAATAATTGAATAGTGGTAGGTCGAGATCTTTATTGTGTAACCAAGTATTGTCCTTTTCAAAATATGACATCTCTTGATTTCTTTTGTGCGGAAAATGAATTTCTTGGTTGAAATAATGGACTCAAGACCAAACCCTATTTCCCTAGTGATCATAGTCAACAAGATGGTTGATATGGTTGAAATGTATATTCTCAATCTAATTATTGGATAAATTATTCGATGAAGTCACCATAATGTAACTATCATCTCTCTAAATCCATCGGATGTAGATCTTCAAATCTGCATGCCTCTTAATAACTATTGAATATAAAATCAAGGTACTTTATATAATTCTCTCTGTCACATCCAACAGTGCAAAACTACTGGTCTCATCAAAGAATTTCTCCAATTATTGGTTCATATTATTAATCCTTTATTTTAAAAATAACATTTGTATAAATCAATTAAAATATTTATAAATCCAACTCCAACACACAACTATATATTATGGAGCAAACACTTAAAAAGATTAAACTACAATTACTGAATTGACACATACTAAAATTCATAGATTACATCACCTATTACAAATACCAAATAGATTTTTTAACCCAACTCTAACACGATTATTTTGCTTTTTCTTAAAAAAAAAAGAAAAAAGAAAAAAAAAGAAAAATCTTCAAACAATAAAGGTTATATGACAGTTGTGCATATATTAAAATTACTCTACGTCAATATGACTAGTTTCGAGTACAATTTCTTAGCAACTGGCCATATTTTGAAGCTTTATGTTTTAGATATGAATATAAAGATTTCGTATTTTTCAAAATATTTTTAGTTGTTTAATTGCAAAGAAAATTTACAAGGACTTCAAGGGTTTTACATGCAAATGTGTTTTTTACAGTGTTTACATACCACCATTTATGAATGTTTATGTTAATAATTTTCTTAAAACTCACATGACGGATTTTTTAACTCATGTTTTTTCCTAATTTTTTTCATCAGGTAATATTTGAGTTTTCGACGAACCTACTGAAGTTGATGTATGCCACTAGTGTATGCATAGCATTTTGTATTATTTGAATTATTGCTTTGGATCCACTTTTTGAGATGAGAATCACTTTTTGATAGCATTATATACCATTTGAAATTTCTTTCAGTGTTAAAATTGAATCCATTTTATATGTTTGTTCATTTTAGTGGTTTCTGACTATGTTGTAAAATTTCGTTGAATTGATTATTGATTTTTATGTGATAAGTCGTCACACTTTAATTGTTTCTACCATAGACTAATGAGTCTTCCTACCAACAAATTCAAACCTCTTTGGTTAAAATATTGAGTAATTGCGGTGGGTGGCAAATTAATTATCTATAATAGTAAATTTAACACCAAGTAAAAAGAATTGCAAATATGGCAAAAAAAATAGAATATTTCCATTTTACCTTTCTCTTTCTCTCCCTTCCCATTTACCCTTTCTTCCCTCATTTCTAGTGTATATGATTTCTTCTTCTTCTTCTTTTATTTTTATTATTATTTTTTTTTTGCATTTATGAGCCTTTCTTCCCTCATTTCTTGTGTATACGATCTCTTCTTCTTCTTTTTTCTTTTTTATTTTTTTGCTTTTTTTTTTTTTTTTTTTTTTTTTGCATTTGTGAGCTGTTATGATTTTTTTTTTTTGTCTTTTTTTATAATGAGCTATTACGATTTCTTTTTTTCCCTCTGTTTTCGAACCAAAGACCTTGTGATTATCGGTACAACTTTATGTCAATTGAGCTAAGCTTTTGTTGGCCTTCTTTTTAATTCAAGAATGTCAAGAATACAAAAATAGCAATTTTGGTGAGTGTTTGTATAGGTATATCAAAGTATATCACTTATATACTCCGGTTAATCGTAGTCTATCACTGACTATCACTAGTCTAAGTCTATCAGGGCTATAATTGATAGATAATGAAATACAAAGAATACAAGAATAGCAATTTTATGGTGGTGGTCACGGAGCTTGTGTGCTAGTCTTTACAAATTATGTTGTTGATTGAGAGTCGTTTGTTCGTAATGGTTATTTTTGGATTTTATGTTCTAATTACCACAAGAGACTTAAATTTTTTGTTCAATTTATGACTGTAGTATAATAATTTTGGATGAGTTTCTAATTACCGAGATGATTGCAATGCAAAGTACTTTACTGATAGATTTCAATTAAATTGATTTCTATCAGTAACAATCATTGGTAGACTTCAATTAATTGATAATTAACTGATTTATATCCGAGATAGAAACTGATAAACTTCAATTAACTGATTTCTATCCTCGATAGAAAATGATAGATTTGAATTAAACTAATTTCCATCAGTGATACAAGTCAATAGACTTTAATTAAATTGATTTTTGATAGAAACTGATAAACTTCAATTAAATTGGTTTTTATCAGTGATAGAAACTAATAGTCTTGAATTAAATTGATTTCTATCAATGACATAAACTGATAACCTTGAATTAAACGGTTTTCTATTAGTGATTATCACTGATAGACTTAAGTTAAACTGATGGATAGAAACTGATAGCCTTGAATTAAACTGAACTAATAACCTTGAATTAAATTGTTTTCTATCGGCGGCTATCACTGATAGGCTTGAATTAAACACGATAAAAACTTATAGATTATGATCATCAAAGTCTATCAGTGATACACACGGATAGACTTCGATTAATCAAAGTATATGAGTGTCTATCACTAATTGAAACTTATCATCAAAGTCTATCAGTATTTATCATTGATAGACTCCGATTAATCGAAGTCTATCAGTGACTATCAATAATAGGGACTGATAGACTATTGGAGATACTAAGGGTATTTTCGTAATTTAACGTATTTTTTGCTATTTCCGCAAATAATTTTATTTTTTTGCTATTTTTGCAATTATTTTGCCGGTTTTTGCTATCTGTGCAAAGCCCCCTAAAATATTTGATAAACATTACGCCGGGGCTGACGATAAAGCCCTTCATTACATAGTGGCTTACGACAACATTAACCTCCAGCTCAAGAAACCCAAACATTTCTAGACCTTTCTTATATTGACAACACAACACTTTTCTGTTCCTATAAAAACAACCCACTTGTCGTTCTGAAACCAAACTCACGAATTGCTTTTAAAAATCGAAGCTTTTGATCTTTTGGTAATTTTGCAGATCAGAAGGAAATGGCGGAAGAACTGCAAGTGTTGGGTGCATGGATGAGTCCCTTCAGTCGCAGAGTGGAGTTGGGTTTGAAACTCAAAGGCGTAAAATATGAATATATTGAGGAAGACTTGAAGAAGAAGAGTGATTTGCTTGTGAAATACAACCCACTTCACAAGAAGGTGCCTGTTCTTCTTCACTGTGGAAAACCCATTGCAGAGTCGATCATCGTCCTCGAATACATTGATGAAAACTGGAAAGCCAACCCCATGCTGCCTCAGGATCTCCATGAAAGAGCTCGAGCAAGGTTCTGGGCCAAGTATATCGATGACAAGGTACGCAAACATCGTTCTTATTTCTTGAAAATATGAATAAAACATTGGATCCAATACTTAGTCCTTAAATTAACATTTTTGGTCTTTCAGATTTCAATTTAGTATTTATTTGGTCTTTAACGCTTCAAAGACGACATGTTTGGTTGTTGCGGTTTGAGTCTGAACTTGAATTTTAATTGGTTCTTAAAGCCTAAAATTGAGTCAACTGATAGTGAACTCTACTTGGAGACCGTTTAGTAATAAATCTCAAGCTTTTGAGACTTGTTAGAATTTAGAAATCAAAGTTAAACTTCAAGGATCAACACATACATGTCATTTTTAAACCTCAACAATCTAATGGAAATTAAATTCAAATCTAATATAAGTTTTGAAAACTCAAAATCAAATAGAAAATAAGTGCAAATTTGAAGCATCAAGATTAAAGTACCAATTTTACCAATAAAATATCAAATCTACCGTAATGTATCAACCATGGCTGAAGTGAAAGAGAGAAGAAAGGAGATAGTTCCTACATAGATGGTCTCCGTTGAAAATTTTACATAAAAAAAGTTATCAACTTTAAAGATGAACAGAAACCTCACAATTTATAAGATACAAAGATTAAATTTTGAGATGGAACTCGTGTTTAATTATCTAATCTTATATGTTAATTTTCAAGTTCACAAATACAATGAAACCTTCGATGAGTTTAAGTTTAACAAAAGAAAAGTAAGAAAGTGTATGTCTTTTACACATTTAGGTTCTGCCTGCGGTACTAAAAGCTGCTCGAAGCAAAGGAGAAGAGAGAGAGAAGGCTGTAGCAGAAGCAGGGGAGACATTAGAAGCACTTGAGAATGAGCTGAAAAGCAGCAAGTTTTTTGGAGGAGAAAGAATTGGGTTTGTGGACATTGTTGCGACTCTAGTAGCCTACTGGGTTCCTGCCATTGAAGAAGGTTTTGGATTTGAGCTGCTCACCAGTAACAACTTTCCAAACTTAAGCAAATGGACTGAGGAGCTTGTGAACCACAGCGTCGTGAAGGAGATTCTGCCTCCGAAGCCTAAGCTTGTGGCCTATTTGCAAGCTGTTCTTCCAAGAAACTAGAACAATTGGTTTTCTTTTCTTAAACCAAACAGGGATTGTTAATTATGAAAAATAAATAATATTATATGTTCCTTAGATGTTATGTTTGGGTTTATTATTTGTGTGGTGTAACTTTATAGGAAGTGTTTTGTTTTAAATAAATTAAGGATCTGTTTTATCATTATTATTTTGGCTTTTGTTTTATGTTTTTATGTTTTTCTTTTTTTCTATATCTTGAAATATCAAAATTCGTACATGTCCTCTCTGAATATTTTTCAAAAAGTAGACATCTCAAGTCAAAGACCTTTTTGAAGATGGAGTCCACATACAGTGATTTTGTCTGCCAAAGGATTTTCCTTTTGATTTAACATTGGCTTACAAAACCCCATGTGTCAAAATTAAGACATCTCTTGATTTCTTTTGTGTTGAAAATGAATTGCTTGGTTGAAATAATGGACTCATGACCAAACCTCTCATTCCCCAGTGATTATAATCCACAAAGATGATGTGGGTGTTCTTTTTTTTTTAGTATAAGATCAAATTTAATTAACTTTCAGCAGAAAAAGCTTCTTAGGCTACAACATTACAATCGCTGGCTTCTACCAGAATTGAGAGCCAAGAGAGAAGAGGACACGTCCACAACATGGCCTTGCTTAGACCGACCACGTTTAGCCAATTCAGCTGCCATATTTTTTTTTTTGGTAAAATTTAATGAATCTCTACAAATTTCCTAAATATAGAAGCTCGTACAATGATCCAAGAAGATGTGGGATATATAGTGGAACTCAACTGAGCAATGTTTATACCTGTAAGTTGATCTTGATGAGTTGAATCAATAAGACCTGTGCACAGAGAAGGAAAAAGTATGGTGAGACCATTTGGTATTTCTATGTCTCCAGTTTAGGGGATTGCTGCTAATAAATCTTCTCTTCCTAATTAAGAAATTAAGAATTTAGTTGTCGTTCAATTCCATGTATTACCCTATGTTGATGGCAAAATCTGGTCGCGCAACTCACCTGACCTTCACGTGACACGATGGGGAAGACATGACCTGCAAAACCAGTAAAAACTACTGCACACCGGTGTGGTGTAGGCCACTTTCACTCCGATGCCTAAGTCAGATAAACAGTAAAAGTATTTCTGAATCCAGTTTTCGAACCATTTTCTAGGCGTGAAGGACCGAATTTATACCTGTGTCGCCTGCTAGGGTTGTCCCTCGTTTTTGGGGCCGCTTGGAGCTGAAATCGGGTCAAATTGGGGCATGGGGCGCTGGCAGGAAAAAATCGACTCGGCCCAAGGCAAAGGCGAGCTTCTCCACTTTGGGGTATCTTGTTTCTGCTCCGACCATAGGCTTACTGGTGTAATATACGGGTCGCTGGAGTTTACCTTCTTCTTTGATCAGTGCTGAACTTACCGTCGTATCTGAGGCTACCACATAAAGTAGTAGTTCATCACCAGGGAGTGGCTTAGCCAAGAGTGGGGTAAAACTCAAATATGCTTTCAGTTCCCGAAAAGCTTTCTCGCACTCTCCAGTCCATTCAAAACGCGATCTACGTTGCCCCGATGTTCTTCAGACCGAATGACATAACTTTATAGCAGTACAACCCTTGACTGGTGATGAAGGAAGTCTTCTCCTGATCGGGCTCGTGCATCTTGATCTGGTTGTATCCCGAGTACGAGGGCATGCCTTATTCAGGTCTGTGAAATAATAGTGACAAGTTATCTTAAGGGCCTTTTTTGTAATATTCAAAGTACAGAGGGGCAGACTTGTAATTTAGCCATCATCTTCTCATTTTAGGCTTGTTTCACGATTCAACACAGTGTGAGGGAGTAGGAATCAGCCGTATAAGACAGAGAGAGAGAAATATACACGCAGAACAGAGAGAGGAAGAAAAGCGCTGCCGTCGGTCACGAAATCGCGTGGGTCTCGGTGTTTAGAGACAGCTAGCCGTCGGGTGAGTTTCTTCTGGTTAGGCACTGCAGTGGGTTCCCGTTTGAGGACAGAATTGGCGTGGGTCTCGTGTAAACGTCGTGGGTCTCGGGTTCGCCGAAAAACAGTGTGGGTCTCAGTTCAGATTAGTTTCTACTAGCCGGCGTGGTGTCCTTAATCGCTGGGCTGTGGGTATCGGTTTAGCACGGTGTGAGGCGTGGGTTAACACTGATTTTGGGTCTCGGTTTCAAGGGCGGTTCAGTTTGTCGAAGTGAGCCTTGAAGTTGCAGCAATAAGTCTCGGTTTTGGAGGTTGAAGAGAAGTCGTGGGTATTTCGCTTGAAGTTCAAATCTGTTAAGGTTTGAGGTATTTCACCGTTGTGTGATTTGTGCGAATATTGTACTCTGTATTGTTGATTGTTGCTCGTTAATAAAACTCTCATAAGCTGATTCTCAAAGTGGATGTAGACCGAAAGGTTGAACCACTATATATCCTTGTGTTCATTCTTATTTCCTGCTCGTTTATTTCTCTGCTGGAAATTTGTGTTCTGATTGGGCATTATAAGTTCGCTTAAAATTCTACAAGTGGTATCAGAGCTCCATTCGATCCAAAGTTTGGAGGTTCGTGGTTTAGTGCCTGTTGTGTTTCTATTCTTTGTTCAGATTATTCTGTGAGATATTGATTAATGTCTTCAATGTCGACTCGTTTCGAGGTTGCTCGATTTGATGGGAAGGGTGATTTCGGTCTATGGAGAAAGAAGATTAAAGCTCTTTTGGTGCAACAAAAAGTAGCTAAAATCTTGGGTGACGAAAAGGACCTTCCGGCGACACTCTCAGAAGATGATAAGAAGGAAATGGATGAGATTGCCTATTCCACTATTATACTCTATCTCTCAGATGGAGTGTTTAGGCAAGTGAACGAGGTAACTACCACGGTTGAGTTATGGAAGAAGCTCGAGAGCCTTTATTTGACAAAGTCTCTGCCAAATAAATTATATCTAAAGGAAAAATTCTTTGGATATAAGATGGATCAAAGTAAAGGCTTGGAAGAGAACTTGGATGAATTTCAAAAGATTGTAGTTGATCTTAATAACATCGGTGAGAAGATGTCGGATGAGAATCAAGCAGTGATTCTTTTGAATTCTTTGCCGGATTCGTTTCGAGAGGTAAAGGCTGCAATTAAATATGGTAGGGATTCGTTGACCATGGATATTGTGTTGGATGCCTTGAAGACTAGAAATCTCGAAATTAAAAAAGAACGCAGGGAAGGTGAGTTACTTATAGCCAGAGGAAGAACTGAAAAAAAGAACTGGAAAGGAAAGGATTCGAGAACCAGGTCCAAGTCCAGAGGAAAAGGGAAAATGTGCTACTTGTGTCGTAAGGATGGGCATTTTAAGAAAAATTGTCCATTGAACAAGAACAAGGAAGTCTCCGATGGTAAGAGAGGTGAATCGAGTTCAGCCAATGTAACTGATGGGTATGATTCAGTAGAGGTCTTGATGGTGTCCAGTAGAGATTTTCAAGATGAGTGGATCATGGATTCAGGCTGCACATTCCACATGACTCCCAATCGAGAATACTTGGTTGACTTTCAGGAAGCAAGTGGTGGAAAAGTCTTGCTCGGAGATAATGGTGTCTGCAATGTGAAAGGAACTGGGTCAGTTCGGCTTTCAACACATGATGGGATGATCAGAATGCTTACAAATGTAAGGTATGTTCCAGAACTTAAACGTAATCTAATTTCTCTAGGTGAATTAGATAGATCAGGTTATTGCTATAAATCTGAAAATGGAGTTCTAAAAGTTTCTAAGGGTTCTTTAGTGAAGTTAAAGGGATCCTTGAAGAATGGCCTTTATGTGTTGGAAGGGAGCGCTATTGCAGGAAGCGTGGATGTTGCATCTGGTAAAGGAACTGATATGTCTATGTTATGGCATAGAAGGTTGGCACATATGAGTGAAAGAGGTCTACAAGCTCTTTCTAAACAAGGCTTACTTGGAGGTATTAAAGAGATTGAACTCCCATTTTGTGACCATTGCATAATGGGAAAGTCTACTAGGGTGAAATTCGGAATAGGGAAGCATTCAACGAAAGGCATATTAGATTATGTGCACTCAGATTTGTGGGGTCCAGCTAAGGTACCTACTATGGGAGGTTCGAGGTACTTCATGTCAATAATTGATGATTTTTCAAGGAAAGTGTGGATTTATCTACTGAAACAAAAGGATGAAGCTTTTGGGAAATTCCTTGAATGGAAGAAGCAGACTGAGAACCAAACAGGAAGAAAGGTAAAGTACTTGAGGACAGATAATGGTTTAGAATTTGTAAATCACAAATTCGACAAACTTTGCAAGTCTGAGGGAATCACGAGGCACCTTACTGTTACATACACTCCTCAGCAGAATGGTTTAGCTGAGAGGTTCAATAGAACGATAATGGAGCGTACTAGGTGTCTCCTGTCAAATGCTTCACTACCTCAGAAGTTTTGGGGAGAAGCTGCCCAAACCGCCTGTTATCTCATTAACAGGAGTCCGTCTTCCGCTATAGATTTCAAGACTCCTCAAGAGATATGGAAAGGTGAAGCTCCAAGTCTTGAACATCTCAGGGTATTTGGTTGTTTAGCTTATGCTCATGTTAAGGAGGGAAAGCTAAACAAGAGAGCATTGAAATGTATGTTTATTGGCTACCCTCAAGGTGTCAAAGGATATAAGCTTTGGTGCTTGGAAGAAGGTAGAAATAAATGTATAATCAGCAGAGATGTCACTTTCAATGAAGATGAGATGCCGTTTTGTGTTAAGAGCCAGCCAGAACAGCGATCCGTTGATAATGTTGAAACAGAAGTCAGAATTGAGTCTGAAAAACAACCATCAGTTGCTAGAGGTGAATCGAGTGATGGGTCAAGCAGAGTCTTCACAGCGGTCTGAATCTGATGGTATACAGTTTCAACCGGAGAGAACTTTGATTGATGAGGGAGCTTTCACTGAGGAAAGTTCAGATAACAATGACTTGCAGAATTATCAGCTTGCACGTGATAGATCTCAGAGAGTCAGACAGGCACCTACGAGGTATGGTTTTGCTGACTTAGTTGCATTTGCTCTGAATTGTGCTTCTGATAATATTGAGGTAGAGCCTATAACATTCGAAGAGGCTATTGAGTCTGGGTTGAAGGAACAGTGGAAAGCTGCAATGGAAGAAGAGTTGTCCTCTTTGCATAAGAATCAGACGTGGTCATTGGTTCCAAAGCCTCCTAAACAGAAACTCATTCAATCAAAGTGGATTTCTAGCGCGTGCTGTAATCGTGACAGCGTCGCAATTTCTTCGATTTTTATCTCATAAAAACCTATTCTAGACCCGGACTTACATAGGACTCGATTTTACATAAAATACCCGAAACACCGGGCCCTTACATGATCAAATCACATAAAAACAGTAAAATCTATGGCCATAAAATTAACCTAAACAGTTCAATGCAAATCATACATACATTATGTATTAATCAATCCCACCAATAGCCAATGCAAATTTTAGAGAAACAAAATTAGATCTACGATCGGCTCTGATACCAATTGAAGGATTGGAATTCCGTAATTCCGTAAAGCGGAAGCGTGATTGGGACCGATTCGTAATTAATTTTGTTTAATCTAAAATACCAATACATTGGCAATAATATTAGAACTATTCTAAATATATATTAAGGCTAAGCATACAAAAATATTAGATCTAAATCTAATTTATAAAGTAACAAATTACTTACTCTCGTTGACGACTCAAATTAAATTCACCAACTGCTTGTGAATTAATCACGAACTAGTGCGAACACCACCACTATGGCTACACCGGTATGACTCTGAGACTTCTAGAGGCAGGAGACTTGTGGGAGCCTTTGGGAGAATTCTCTGAGAGTAGGAGAATGAATGGGATACCTTTCACCCCACCCCAGGGGTCCTATATATAGTAAAGGCCAAGACCTTTTTCCTAATAGGAAAAGGGAGACCGTTTCCTAATAGGAAAAAAGTCTCTAATTTTAATAAATAATTAATTAATTCCATAATTAATTAATTTCCCAATTAAATATCATATATTTAATCTTAGGGATTTTATTAAAATTAAAATTAATATGAATCCAATTCATATTAAATTTATTTGAACTCTTTCAAATATTTTCTTTCCTAATAGGAAAAGGTCTCTAATTTTAATAAGTAATTAATTAATTCCATAATTAATTAATTTACCCAATTAAATATCATATATTTAATATTAGGGATTTTATTAAAATTAAAATTAATATGAATCCAATTCATATTAAATTTATTTGAACTCTTTCAAATACTTTCTCTCAAGAATTAATTTTTTTTTTAAATTAATTCAAAAATTATATTATAAAGTTTCATAAACTTTATATTATAATGCATCAATATACATTATACGATTCCCCAAATAAATTGAACACTTTCAATTTACAATTTATACTTAATTGCCTCAAGTCTCTTTACGAGCTACCAGTGGGACCTAATGGACCTACAGATCAGAAGCTCCAACGATACGAGACTAATTGGCCAAACTCATTGACCAAGTTTAGTCAACATTCGTTAACTGTGGGTCACTCCACTAAAGACCCACAGCTGCACTCTTCTCACTATAGAATATTTTTGTGTCCACAGATATCGACCAAGCAGTAAGTCAATCCTTCACGTGTGTTCGTAACACCAGCTGGGTCAAATTACCGTTTTACCCCTGGGTTACCTCTGGTTCCTTAAGTACCACTGATTCCTCTAATGAACAAGTTGTTTAGGGTCCAACCACTAAACAGGAGTTCCTCTCAGGCTAGGAGAGGACGGCGCGCCTTTGTTCAAGCCCTAGAATCAGCCCTTAAGGGAACACACATCTACTTACCCCAATAGGGGAAGGAGTGAATTCCATCTTGTACTGTTATGTTCCCAGCCCCCATTCGGTCTTGCCCCTGAAATGGTAGGCTTATTGAGTCGGCGAACTGGCCACTCTCACCCATACAAATCTAAGGACAGTCCCTCCTGAAAGGGGTTCATAACAGACTCAGGATTGAGATTGAGTTACCTAGGTCATCCTATTGAAATAGAAACCTAAACTAGTTGACGGCGTTACATCTAATGGTTACTATTTCGCAGTCCGGTCTTATGCAAACTCATTGCATAGGATACCCCCACCCGCATGTCTCCTACATGGATACTTTGGATCATTGCATCTGTATCGAATACAAGGTGGGCCGTATCACATAGTGTCACCAGGATAAGGTACCCAGCCTTATCCCTATACTATAGACCATTTAGGTTGTTACTTGGACACTGATCCCCGTATGTCCCCACATACTAGTCTAAGTTCCATTTAAACAACCTTGGATCTTAGTTTATTGGATTTAGGGTTTATTAATGCAAACTCGATTATTCAATAACCAAATTACTGAATTACTCAAATAACACTTTATTGAGATCGATTAATTTGTTTCATTTACTATCTACGAGTTTTAGGGCATAAAACCCAACAAAGTGGCCAGTTCGCCGACTCAATAAGCCTACCATTTCAGGGGCAAGATCGAATGGGGGCTGGGAACATAACAGTACAAGATGGAATTCACTCCTTCCCCTATTGGGGTAAGTAGATGTGTGTTCCCTTAAGGGTTGATTCTAGGGCTTGAACAAAGGCGCGCCGTCCTCTCCTAGCTTGAGAGGAACTCCTGTTTAGTGGTTGGACCCTAAACAACTTGTTCATTAGAGGAATCAGTGGTACTTAAGGAACTAGAGGTAACCCAGGGGTAAAACGGTAATTTGACCCAGTTGGTGTTACGAACACACGTGAAGGATTGACTTACTGCTTGGTCGATATCCGTGGACACAGAAATATTCTATAGTGAGAAGAGTGCAGCTGTGGGTCTTTAGTGGAGTGACCCACAGTTAACGAATGTTGACTAAACTTGGTCAATGAGTTTGGCCAATTAGTCTCGTATCGTTGGAGCTTCTGATCTGTAGGTCCATTAGGTCCCACTGGTAGCTCGTAAAGAGACTTGAGGCAATTAAGTATAAATTGTAAATTGAAAGTGTTCAATTTATTTGGGGAATCGTATAATGTATATTGATGCATTATAATATAAAGTTTATGAAACTTTATAATATAATTTTTGAATTAATTTAAAAAAAAAATGAATTCTTGAGAGAAAGTATTTGAAAGAGTTCAAATAAATTTAATATGAATTGGATTCATATTAATTTTAATTTTAATAAAATCCCTAAGATTAAATATATGATATTTAATTGGGTAAATTAATTAATTATGGAATTAATTAATTATTTATTAAAATTAGAGACTTTTTCCTATTAGGAAATAAAATATTTGAAAGAGTTCAAATAAATTTAATATGAATTGGATTCATATTAATTTTAATTTTAATAAAATCCCTAAGATTAAATATATGATATTTAATTGGAAAATTAATTAATTATGGAATTAATTAATTATTTATTAAAATTAGAGACTTTTACTATATATAGGACCCCTAGGGTGGGGTGAAAGGTATTCCATTCATTCTCCTACTCTCAGATAATTCTCCCAAAGGCTCCCACAAGTCTCCTGCCTCTAGAAGTCTCAGAGTCATACCGGTGTAGCCATAGTGGTGGTGTTCGCACTAGTTCGTGATTAATTCACAAGCAGTTGGTGAATTTAATCTGAGTCGTCAACGAGAGTAAGTAATTTGTTACTATACAAATTAGATTTAGATCTAATTTTTGTATGCTTAGCCTTAATATAAATTTATAATAGTTCTAAATTTATTGCCAATGTATTGGTATTTTAGATTAAACAAAATTAATTACGAATCGGTCCCAATCACGCTTCCGCTTTACGGAATTACGGAATTCCAATCCTTCAATTGGTATCAGAGCCGATCGTAGATCTAATTTTGTTTCTCTAAAATTTGCATTGGCTATTGGTGGGATTGATTAATACATAATGTATGTATGATTTGCATTGAACTGTTTAGGTTAATTTTATGGCCATAGATTTTACTGTTTTTATGTGATTTGATCATGTAAGGGTCCGGTGTTTCGGGTATTTTATGTAAAATCGAGTCCTATGTAAGTCCGGGTCTAGAATAGGTTTTTATGAGATAAAAATCAGAGAAATTGCGACGCTGTCACGATTACAGCACGCGCTAGAAATTCGCAACAGGACGGTTCAAGGCTGTTGGGCGGTCCGATTCACGCGGTCTGGCTGGGCTGGGACCAATTTGTTCCGGTTCAGCTAGAATTTGGCTCGGTTCGTGGTTTTCGTAGCTGGTTCGAAGTGGTTTGGGTCGGTTCGGCCGGTCTAGACCAGTATTTGGAGCTGCAGAAGGACTTTTAGGATAGAATTTAGCTATAATTATTGTAATTTATGCTTTATTTTATCCTAGGGGCCAAAATTAACCTGTTCAATTGCTATTTAATGCTTTATGAATGTCATTTAGCTAGATCCCACCATAGGTTAAGCATGTTTCATGCATATTTATGTTATAAATGTTATAATATATGATAATTATGCATGAATTTAAATTTCATGAGTTATTTAGTATAATTATTATATTAAATATATGAAATTGGAAAGCATGATACATGACATTAATTATATAAATATAATTGTTATATTTTATTAATGTAACATGCATGCTAAGTATTATTTTCATGGATTAATATAATTAGTTATATTATGAATGAAAATAATAAATCAATGCTTGTTTTCATGTATGATTTAATATAAAATGTTATATTAATTAAATGAAAATGGAATAGCATTGAACATGACATTAATTAGATTAATATAAGAGTTATATTATATTAATGTCAAATTTCATGTAATTTAATTTCGTGGATGTTTAATTAATATAATCGATATTAATTAAATGAAATTGAAATTACATGAAGCATGACACCACTTTAGATTAATATAATCGTTATATTATCGTTATCAGCGTCATAATAATATGGTGTTTAATAATTAGAATATGATTGTTATTTTTTCCAACACCATAGAAGCATGTTATAGGGCTAATCATTAAAATTTTATAATAAGTTATAAAATTGATTAGAAACCGTCAACCTATAACAAAGAGTTGCATGCAAACATAGGACCTTAGGTTAAAATGAATTAATTTTAAAATGTTTAAAATTAATTAGACCTAAGCTCATTATAATTCTAATAGGATTAGAATTATTTTCTTACTTAGAATTAAAAATAGTTTTAATTGACTAAGTAGGAAAAACATTACTATGATTATAAGGGAACTCCACCGGTTAAGTTCTGTCTAAGGCTGGGGGTACTTAAGATGACGGTTTACGGAACACCTCCTACCTGGGAACTAACCCGGAATACCGGAGTTGAATTAATCATAGTTAAATGTTAGCATGCAATGTCACTAGGTTTATTAAAAGAGTTTAATTCACCTAGATCTTTAGAGTAAAGATTTTACGTTACCATGGTTATAAGGGAACTCTCCCGATGAAGTTCTGTCTAAGGCTGGAGGTACTTAAGATGATGGTTTACGGAACACCTGCTACCTGGGAACTGACTCGGAACTTGAGTTGAATTAACCATAGTTATGTTAGCATGCAATGTCACTAGGTCAATTAAAAGAGTTTAATTCACCTAGATCTTTCGAGTAAAGATTTATCATAACTATTGGTTATAAGGGAACTCTACCGGTAAAGTTCTGTCTAAGGCTGGAGGTACTTAAGATGACGGTTTACGGAACACCTGCTACCTGGGAACTGAGCCGGAACTTGAGTTGAATTAACCATAGTTATATTAGCATGCAATGTCTCTAGGTAATTAAAAGTGTTTAATCCACCTAGACATTAGAGAAAAGACCTATATATATAAAAGTTATATACAGGCATAGACTTAGATAGATTCACTTAGCCGGAATTTACCTAAGTAATAGACCCTATAATTATAAAAATACTTAGTGGGAGGAAATATATCAAAACAAGATTTTCATAAATCAAGTTTTGCTCTCACGTCCTCAAAAGTTTACAACGTGAGGTTCATGCTTGGCCTCGAGTCACCCTGGGAGTGACCCCCTACGGATGGTGTTTGCATGGATCAATATCAAGGTGAATGAGGGAGTATTTTATAGTAAGTGGGAGCAGGACACGTGTCAACGTATCCTACGGTCTCCTCCATTAGGTTGCACCGTGAGATCCCAATGATCTGCCTGCGAGTCGCCCTGGGAGCGATCACCCTACGGAGGGCTTGATCATGGGAGTCGGAACAACGCAAACTCCAGAAATGGATAGGGTTTCTTAGGTCCATTTCCAACTTTGACTTTCCCTACGGTAGCATTGTTGGGGCCGACCTCTGAAATCTGAAAAATGGAGGGTCACACTTATGGGAAATTGTTAAGGTGTTAATAATTTCTTGACCGAAAAAACGGTAGTTAAGAACTATTGGAATATGAGTTATTCCGGGAATAGGGATTGGCTGAGATTGTCTCAATTCAGAGGAGGAGTAGCTGACTACCCTACGGTAGCTGTTGTTCTAAACCTCTGAAGTATCGTTGCAAAATGAATGTTTATTCTATGGGTCGATCACTATTTTTGCTAAATTGATTGGATTAAAATAATAATATTATTTTGTGTAATGGGTTAATGCAACAATACTTATTAAGTTAATTTGTTTGTTCTCAGCAATGAAACGTTCTTTGTATGCCTCGAATAACGCAAACTACAAAACTGATATTTCTAATACAACTAAGAAAATGAACTTAAACATTAATTGCGTGGAATTGGTCTTAACTGAGGACGGTCCTCAAGCCCACATGTCTAATTCATCTGAAATTGTTCATGATGAATATGACATAGACTGCTTAGCATATCTCAATGAAAATAAATTTGATTTATTGGTCATTGAAACGTGTATAGTGGAAAATGATGATACAGCCTGGATCCTTGATTCAGGTGCCACTCATCACGTATGCTCTTCTTTTGAGGGAATGAGCTCCTGGCAACAGTTAGATGCTGGGGAAATGACTCTCAGAGTTGGGACTGGAGAGCTCATTTCAGCTAAAGCAGTGGGAGATATTAAAATGTTCTTCTCCAGGGAACACTATATGTTATTAGATAATGTATATATAGTTCCCAAAATAAAAAGAAATTTTATTTATGTTTCTTGTTTGCTAGAACAAGGATATTCAGTGTCCTTTTCTGTGAATGAAGCTTTCATTACTAAAAGGGGTACTGATATTTGTTCTGCAAAAATGGAGAACAATTTGTATGTTTTAAGACCAATAGAGTCTAGGGCTATTTTGAACAATGAAATGTTTAAAACAGCTGAGACTCAACCAAAAAGGCAAAAAGTTTCTCAAAGTACCTATCTTTGGCACTTGAGACTTGGCCACATAAATCTCAATAGGATTGAGAGATTGGTTAAGAACGGACTTCTAAGCCAGTTAGAAGATGATACTTTACCTCCATGTGAGTCATGTCTCGAAGGTAAGATGACCAAACGACCTTTTACTGGAAAAGGTTATCGTGCCAAGGAGCCCTTAGAACTCGTACATACGGATCTCTGTGGTCCAATGAATGTAAGAGCTCGAGGAGGGTATGAATATTTCATCTCTTTTATAGATGATTATTCAAGGTATGGTTATTTATACCTAATGAGTCATAAGTCTGAAGCCCTTGAAAAGTTCAAGGAGTACAGGACTGAAGTTGAGAACTTGTTAGGTAAGACCATTAAAACACTTCGATCTGATCGAGGTGGAGAGTATTTGGACTTAAAATTCCAAAACTATTTGATAGAACATGGAATATCGTCCCAACTCTCAGCACCAGGTACACCTCAGCAGAATGGTGTATCTGAAAGGAGAAACAGAACCTTGTTAGACATGGTTCGATCTATGATGAGCTATGCTCAGTTGCCTAGTTCTTTTTGGGGGTTATGCAGTAGAGACTGCAGTTTATATTTTGAATGTTGTTCCCTCAAAGAGTGTTTCTGAAACACCATTTGAGCTCTGGAAAGGGCGTAAAGCTAGTTTACGTCATTTCAGAATTTGGGGCTGCCCTGCACATGTGTTAGTAGCAAACCCAAAGAAATTGGATTCACGTTCAAAATTATGCTTATTCGTAGGCTACCCAAAAGAAACAAGAGGTGGATACTTCTTCGATCCAAAAGAAAATAAAGTGTTTGTATCGACAAATGCTACTTTCTTGGAAGAAGACCATGTTAAAGAACACATACCACGCAGTAAAATTGTGTTAAGTGAACTTTCTAGAAAAGCTACAAATGAATCAACAAGAGTTGTTGATGAGGTTGGACCTTCAACAAGAGTTGTTGATGAGCCCAGTTCAGAGGCTGGACCTTCAACAAGAGTTATTGATGAGCCCAGTACATCTGGTCAAGCCCATCCTTCTCAAGAGTTGAGAATGCCTCGACGTAGTGGGAGGGTTGTTATTCAACCTGAACGCTATCTGGGTTTAGCAGAAACTCCAACTGTCATACCTGATGATGGGGTTGAGGATCCATTGACCTTTAGACAGGCAATGAATGATGTGGACCATGACCAGTGGGTCAAAGCTATGGACCTAGAGATTGAGTCTATGTATTTCAATCAAGTCTGGGATCTTGTAGACCTACCTGAAGGGGTTAAACCCATAGGGTGCAAATGGATCTACAAGAGAAAACGAGACGCAGCTGGGAAAGTACAGACTTTCAAAGCTCGACTTGTGGCAAAGGGTTATACCCAAAAGGAAGGGGTGGACTATGAGGAAACCTTCTCCCCAGTTGCCATGTTAAAGTCGATAAGAATTATCTTGTCCATTGCCACCTTTTATGATTATGAGATTTGGCAAATGGACGTCAAGACTGCCTTTCTGAATGACAATCTTGATGAGAATATCTTTATGTCTCAACCAGAGGGGTTCGTTACTCAAGGTCAGGAGCAAAAAGTTTGCAAGCTTAGACGATCCATTTATGGGTTGAAGCAAGCTTCCAGATCTTGGAATATAAAGTTTGACACTGCTGTCAAATCTTATGGTTTTGACCAGAACGTTGATGAGCCTGGTGTTTACAAAAGGATTATCAACAGTTAAGTAGCTTTTCTGGTGTTGTATGTAGATGATATTCTTCTCATTGGGAATGATGTAGAATATCTAGCTGACATTAAAATATGGCTATCGACTGAGTTCCAAATGAAAGATTTGGGTGAAGCTCAGTATGTTCTAAGGATTCAAATTATCAGGAATCGTAAGAACAGAACGTTAGCCCTGTCTCAAGCATCATATATAGACAAGATGTTGTCTAGATATAAGATGCAGAATTCCAAGAGGGGTTTACTACCCTTTAGGCATGGAGTTCATTTGTCTAAGGAACAGTGTCCTAAGACACCTCAAGAAATTGAGAATATGAGACACATCCCTTATGCTTCAGCTGTGGGCAGTCTTATGTACGCCATGTTGTGTACTAGGCCTGACATTTGCTATGCAGTTGGGATAGTCAGCAGGTACCAGTCCAATCCAGGGTTAGACCACTGGACTGCAGTTAAAAACATCCTCAAGTATCTTCGGAGAACGAGGGGCTATCAGCTTGTGTATGGCTCTAAGGATTTGATCCTTACAGGATACACAGACTCTGACTTTCAGACTGATAAGGATTCTAGGAAATCCACATCAGGGTCAGTATTTACCCTCAACGGGGGAGCTGTAGTCTGGCATAGCATCAAGCAAGGATGCATTGCAGACTCCACCATGGAGGCCGAATATGTCACTGCTTGTGAAGCAGCTAAGGAGGCTGTATGGCTACGGAAGTTCTTGATGGATTTGGAAGTTGTTCCAAATATGAACTTGCCAATCACCCTTTACTGTGATAATAGTGGTGCAGTGGCAAATTCTAAAGAACCTCGCAATCATAAAAGAGGCAAGCACATAGAGCGCAAATATCATCTCATCAGAGAGATCGTGCAACGAGGGGACGTGATCGTCACGAAGGTAGCCTCTGAGCACAATATTGCTGATCCATTTACGAAGGCTCTCACGGCTAAAGTGTTCGAGGGTCATCTAGAGGGTCTAGGTCTGCGAGATATGTACATAGAATAATCTAGGGCAAGTGGGAGAAGTGTAATGGGTATTGTGAATGCCCTAGTTTATTGTATTTATCTGTATTTGTACTTTTCATGTATTATACAGTATTAATACAAACTACTATTCCTACTCCAATGATTATTCATTCAATTTTGATTGTTGATGTACATTGCCCACTAGAGTTTTAGTTCAAGTGGGAGTTGTTGGGTTTTATGCCCTAAAACTCGTAGATAGTAAATGAAACAAATTAATCGATCTCAATAAAGTGTTATTTGAGTAATTCAGTAATTTGGTTATTGAATAATCGAGTTTGCATTAATAAACCCTAAATCCAATAAACTAAGATCCAAGGTTGTTTAAATGAAACTTGGACTAGTATGTGGGGACATACGGGGATCAGTGTCCAAGTAACAACCTAAATGGTCTATAGTATAGGGATAAGGCTGGGTACCTTATCCTGGTGACACTATGTGATACGGCCCACCTTGTATTCGATACAGATGCAATGATCCAAAGCATCCATGTAGGAGACATGCGGGTGGGGGTATCCTATGCAATGAGTTTGCATAAGACCGGACCGCGAAATAGTAACCACTAGATGTAACGCCGTTAACTAGTTTAGGTTTCTATTTCAATAGGATGACCTAGGTAACTCAATCTCAATCCTGAGTCTGTTATGAACCCCTTTCAGGAGGGACTGTCCTTAGATTTGTATGGGTGAGAGTGGCCAGTTCGCCGACTCAATAAGCCTACCATTTCAGGGGCAAGATCGAATGGGGGCTGGGAACATAACAGTACAAGATGGAATTCACTCCTTCCCCTATTGGGGTAAGTAGATGTGTGTTCCCTTAAGGGCTGATTCTAGGGCTTGAACAAAGGCGCGCCGTCCTCTCCTAGCTTGAGAGGAACTCCTGTTTAGTGGTTGGACCCTAAACAACTTGTTCATTAGAGGAATCAGTGGTACTTAAGGAACTAGAGGTAACCCAGGGGTAAAACGGTAATTTGACCCAGTTGGTGTTACGAACACACGTGAAGGATTGACTTACTGCTTGGTCGATATCCGTGGACACAGAAATATTCTATAGTGAGAAGAGTGCAGCTGTGGGTCTTTAGTGGAGTGACCCACAGTTAACGAATGTTGACTAAACTTGGTCAATGAGTTTGGCCAATTAGTCTCGTATCGTTGGAGCTTCTGATCTGTAGGTCCATTAGGTCCCACTGATAGCTCGTAAAGAGACTTGAGGCAATTAAGTATAAATTGTAAATTGAAAGTGTTCAATTTATTTGGGGAATCGTATAATGTATATTGATGCATTATAATATAAAGTTTATGAAACTTTATAATATAATTTTTGAATTAATTTTAAAAAAAATGAATTCTTGAGAGAAAGTATTTGAAAGAGTTCAAATAAATTTAATATGAATTGGATTCATATTAATTTTAATTTTAATAAAATCCCTAAGATTAAATATATGATATTTAATTGGGTAAATTAATTAATTATGGAATTAATTAATTATTTATTAAAATTAGAGACTTTTTCCTATTAGGAAATAAAATATTTGAAAGAGTTCAAATAAATTTAATATGAATTGGATTCATATTAATTTTAATTTTAATAAAATCCCTAAGATTAAATATATGATATTTAATTGGAAAATTAATTAATTATGGAATTAATTAATTATTTATTAAAATTAGAGACTTTTTCCTATTAGGAAAAGGTCTTGGCTTTTACTATATATAGGACCCCTAGGGTGGGGTGAAAAGAAGTCTCAGAGTCTACAAATCTACATTATTAGCCCTCAGGAACTCTACGAATCGGAATCTACATCGTTTTCTCATTTTTAGTTCACTTTGGACATAAGCCCTCATGACTTTGTTTTTGGATTACCTCAAAAGACCTCATACCAATGGAGATACTTGTCCTCCCTTATAAATCCATGATCATCCCCTTGTCTAGCCAATGTGGGACTTTGGTTGCTCTCTAATTCTCAACACACTTACATATTCAGGTAAATGTCAATTGGACTGTGATCTAATTTGTCCAATTTAAAATGTGTACTATGTAACCTAGATAAAGATCAACAAAATCATGATCAACATGGAAGCGATCTAGTCGAAGACTAACCAGACGAGGAATAATCTCGTTTGTTGCACCAAGTGAACTTATTCTCACCCACAAAACTTACGTCCTGTAAATTACAATCATCCATAACATTTTGAAAATTGGAGATTAAATAAGGCTCTTTAGTCCACCACTTGTCCTTTCATGATCCCACAAAATTTCATTTAGGTTACCTCCAACTAACCAAGTTGAGTCATTTCTATTATGCAAACATCAGATTAATTTCCAAGTACGATGTTTGAGATGAGTTTTCGCTTGACCATATAAATGTCCGTAAATCTCCATATATTTGATTTCCATTTAACATTTGCTGATATCGTTGAGATAGTAAGTATTCCCAATTATTAGTATAAATTAATTGAAATCTTTATAAATCCAAAATGTCAACTTCATGGGGATGAATCGAATAATTGTTTAATTTTATAAACCCACCCAAAACACAAATTTCCACATAAAATAGTAGTCAATGTCTTTGAAGACAAGCCCAACTTGAATACCCACACTTTGATGTCGCATTGGCTTACGACATAAATCAGCAAGACGGAAGTTTTAGAACTTGCTATAAAAAGAATGAATTCAAGAAAAGAAAGAGCAAATGGCAGAGCAGAGAGTTGTGAAAATGGGAGATAAAAAAGTGGAGGTTTTTGGGGCATGGTTCAGCCCTTTCAGCCGCCGAGTGGAATTGGCTCTGAAACTGAAAGGCATCGAATACGATTACATCGAAGAAGACATATACAAGAAGAAGAGCGATTCGATTCTCAAATTCAACCCCGTTCACAAGAAGGTGCCAGCTTTCGTCCATGGCGGAAAACCCATTGCAGAGTCGATTGTGATTCTTCAGTACATAGACGAGACTTGGAAGGAGAATCCCATTCTGCCTCAGGATCCCTACGACAAGGCTCTTGCACTCTTCTGGGCTAAGTTTTTGGATGACAAGGTAAGAGTACTTGCTTTATGCTGTTCTTCTGTTTGATCATTTTTCTCTAGTTTCTCATTTAGGTTTGTTGGTTCATTGTTGACAGCTACTGCCTGCATTAGTGAAAGCTAGGAGAAGCGAGGGGAAGGAGAAAGACGAGGCAGTGGCAGAGTTGCGTGAGGCATTGAGAGCACTGGAAGAGGAACTGAAAGGGAAGAGGTTCTTCGGAGGAGAGAGATTGGGGTTTGTGGACATTGTGGCCAACTTCGTAGCGTATTGGACACCAGCCATGGAAGAAGCTTTGGGAGTGCAAGTACTGAGCAGTGAGTTGCAGCAGCTTCCAAGGCTACGCCAATGGTGCCATGACTTTGTTGAACACAGCGTTGTCAAACAGACTCTTTCCCCCAAAACTCAACTCCTCGCCTGGATGTCTTCTCACTTTGGAACCCAAAAGAATGGACCCGTTTCATAACGTTCTCATTTTTCATTTCTTGTTTCTTGTTTCTTCGTTTTTTAAAAGTAGAAAATCGAGCTTGTTTGATAACTATTTTTTTTTTTGTTTCTTTGAAGAAAAAAAAAAGTGTTTGATAAATGTTTCTCATATTTTGTTTTTTAGTTGAAATAAAATTTATTACATAACGTAAAAAATATGTATAACATATATTCAAATAAATATAAAATTATTATATAGAATTTATACAGTCCAACACAAAATGAAATAATAATAATAAAAAAAATTATCCTTCAAATGTTGTTCAAATTTGAGTTGCAATGTCATATCCCTCATTCTAACCAATTTATCTTTAACGATGTTGATTTAGACAGGTCAATTCAATTAGACTAATTTGTTATTTACAAACTTTGCAAAATTTTCAACGATGGTTAATTTATTGCACAACATGCCTATTGATATATATTTTTGTGTGTGTTTGTGGTACGGATACATTTATTTGAGTTTAGACAATCAAGCTTATATACATATATTTATTGAATTTAAGAATAAAATATTTTTTTTTCATTTAAAAATGTATGTATTTTTCATTAGCCAATGATCTCGACACGTAAGACAAAAAGCGAGAAAGAATTTTTTTTTTTATAATTAATGGAAAACGTGAAATATCTTATTAATTAAATTTTTTAATAAATAAATTAAAAACCTACCAAAATTAACAAAAAAAACAATAGAGATATAAATAGAAAATAATAACTAAAAGCTCGTTAATGAAAAGAGAAAAAAGAAGATTAAAAAAAGAAAAGAGAAAGAAATAACGAAAAAAACGATTTAAAAAAAGAAAGAGAAAGAAATAACGAAAAAAGAAAGAGGGAGAAAAAAAGCCAAGGAAGTGGTAAAAAATAGAGAGATGAAGAGGAGAGATTAGTGTATGAATGAGAGAGTGGATATATGCATGAAAGATAGGAAAAAAAACAGAAAGAGAATTTGTTTCTCAAATTTTGCCTCTTTTCTAGAAATGTTTCTAGAAATTTAAAACAAGAAACGTGATCGTTTATCAAACATGTCTGTTTTTTTTTAAAAAAAAAAAAAAAAAAAAAATCAATGGAGCTCAATGTTGCTTAATTTGGTTCTAAATTGAGCCGGTAGTGGGCTCGTTATGCTTCTCAAACTGGGCTTCTTCAACTACTAATTTAAAGCCCGGTCCGTATTTTCCGGTTCCAACACTTCTTGTAGCACATTAGTCCGGTGCCATGTGGATGTGATCTATTTTTCTTCACTTATATTCAAAAAAATTAAAGCTTCAAATAATTTGGGTTAAACTACTTCTTTGTCTTTATAATTTGTGTTTGCTATCTATATCGTCCATATAATTTTAACATTTTCAACTTAATTTTTATAGGCATCTTCACTTTCACTTTTTTTTTTTTTTTTTTTTCAAGTAAACAAATAGGAATATGAAGATTTGAACCTTCAACATCAAAGGAAGTACATGTTAATTACCGTTCAGCTATGCTCATTTTGGTAGTTTGAATCTTTACCCTTATGTCTATGATGTAATGTTCTAAACAAAGAGTAATTTCTTATATAGTACACCCAAATAAAATATAGTGACTTTTTACCTATAAAAAACAATGAAGAGAAATTTCATCTCGATCAATTTATTTTGTAATATTTCATCACAAATAATAATATATGAGTGAGTAGGAGAATGTAACTGGCTTAGTAATGTTTTTGAACCAACTTGAATTTTCTGGTTGGTTGATTCTCTAACCCAATCAACCCAGTCAAAGAGGGCAACCCAGCCCTTATATAGTCGGGTTGGGTTGAGTTGGGTACATAGGGTTGGCTTTGAATGAGTTATGTTGTGTGCTATGTGTTGTCGCCTATCGACTAATGTTGAGGTTGAACGAGTTGTACTGTGTTTGGGTTGAATCAGATTTTTTTTTTTTCCTTCAACCCGAAAATCGAACCAAATCAGTCGGTTCTTTAAAAAAAAAAATAGCCAAACCCAAACTGAGAGCTTCATCCAACCCAACCCTTATAATTTGGGTTGAGTTGGTCGAGTTTTTTGGGTTGTCGAATTATTTAAACATCTCAATTAGAATCAAGTCTAGTATACTAACTCTAGTTATGTGAGTGGTATACTAACTCTAGTTATGTGAGTGGTATAAAGATTTGACGGCTTATTCTTACATTAAAGTTAATATTTTTTTTCCAACTCAAATCAAGATATTTCATAGACATTCAAACGTCCCCAAAATGTAGACATAGAAACAGCAACATTTGACAAGAAAACAAAAAATCATAACAAAAACGAACGGAATTTTGTCCACAAATAAAAACCCCAACATTGTAACTGCCGATGATGTACTGTGTGTGTATTGGACGAACAACTTGGAAGATGTTTAAAAAACCATTGAAACAGAATGGAAAGACAACATTGTATGAATGAGTAGTTTGAAAATCCAACAATATCAGAAGAAGAAAAAACAAGAAGAATCCAAAATGTGGCATGCAAGCATACGTCTCTGTCTAAGTGTTTGAAAGAGAAAATGACAGAGAAAAAGAACAAATAAACAAATTAAATGGGAACTTGAAATCCCACCAATGCTTATTATATATTATTTGTTTGTGTGTGTCTTAAAAAAAGCTAAAAGAGAGAGAGAGAGAGAGAGAGAGAGAGAGAGAAACAGAGACAGATGGTCAAAGTTTAGGAATAAGAATATGCTAAAAAACACACACTTGTATTGACAGCTAAAGCCCAAAGCTAAACGACACAAACAAAACAAAACAAAACAACTATAGCCCATTCCCAAACCCTTTCCCGCTAATCAAGCTCACATGCTCCCCTCCCAGGCTCCCACCTTTTCCTTTTCATATTTTTCTTTAATCACTTCCCTCATCTTTCTTTTTCTTTTCAATTTCAGGGGCCGAATGCTTTTCTTTTTTCTTCTTCTTTATTTTACCCATCTCCATGCTTGATTTTGAATTATTTGTTCTACATTCGAGAGTGGTTCTAAAATAAGTGTTTTTATAAGAAGTATTTTTGAACTCGATAAGAAAATCACTTTGATGTTTGGTTCTATGTTCTTAAATGGTTTTTTTGGTCTCTGTACGTAATTCTCATCGAAATTGTTTCAAGTACTTTTATGTTACTCTTAGATTTTCTTGTTTTTAGTAGGATGTGCTTCTTGGCCAATAATCCTAATTGTTGGGAGTGCGACCAAAGTCCCACATCGGCTAGATAAGGGGATGATCATGGGTATATAAGGGAGGACTAGTATCTCCATTGGTATGAGGCCTTTTGGGGTGAACCAAAAGCAAGAGCTCTAGGCAGGCGGGTATACTCCGGAGAAGAGGAGTCGTCCTGGATAAGAGCAAGAACTCTCGGTAAGGCGGTGAAGCCTAGAACTCTCGGTAAGGCGGTGAAGCCTAGAGAGTTGGACGGATAGATGACTCCCAAAAGCAAAGCCATGAGGGCTTATGCCCAAAGTGGACAATATCATGCCATTGTGGAGATATGTGTGTGTTCGGTAGTCCCTTAACACCTAAGCCTAACCCTAATAACCAATTAGGTTAGGTGAAAACAATACTCTCTCCTCGGAAGATCAAATGAGAGATTTGGCGAAATCCAACTAATTAACATCTAAAAAGTAGTTAGAGCGCGTCCATTAGCTACAAAGTCAAACATATACAAAACGGAGCTTAAATACATGAGGAAAAAAGTGTAAACATAGTTTTTTAAAAATAAATGTAACATGAAGCGCTTTGTCTAATCAAAGATCTCTAGAAATATCCACTTATAAATGATATTGGTTTTACCCATTTATTCAAGTTAGTATTCAAAACTTGGTAAGATTAAAATTTTTAAAAATAAGAACTATTTTTTTTTCTTTCATCCGTATAAATGTCCTTCTCGTCTAGTGTTTTTTATAACATATTGAATTTCAGCAAACTTCCATTATCTAGTAGTAAAATTAAAGTTTCTAATTTTTGTTTTCAATCTATATAAATAACTAGATAATTAAATATCAACAAGCAAATATATTTTAAACATTTGAATCTCCTAAGTGAATCAAGATAAAAGGAAAAGAGACTTTTCTAATCATTGACTTAAATCTATTAGTGAAGCCCACTCAATAATAGATAGAAGAAAATGATAGATACAAATCTAAACCAATTGTATCACATCGTCATTTAAATATTAAAAAGCATACATATCTTAAGCATTTGGCAAAAACATACCAATATAAACTTTCATAGTAAAACAATAGATATAATTAATAGACCACTTGAAACTAAAATGGAATATACACATCATCACATATCCCAAATCAAAGAAAGATTTTTGGTTCCCACACACCATACCCAATATCACATCCATATTTCATTAGCCACATTCAAAGCAATGGCTAGTCAAAGATATTGAACATCAAATATGTGTAAAACATTTTGGAATTAGAACATGCAAATTCAAAGTCAAAAACAAACTGAAAAAGAACACATTTTCCGTCCCATCACTTAAAAAAGAATATATCTTATCTTAATTTGCATGCATATCCACAAATCAAAAATCAAACATAGTCTACGAATAAGGGGGCCCAATAGTGTGAAGATGTCCCCAATGCAGATAGAAACAACAATAAGTAAGCGTGCTGTGCGCCACCCATAACATAATTATAGCAGGCCAGAGATGGTGAGAGAGTCCGTCGACTACCTCGTTCCACGGTGGAGGAGACTCCAGAGGCCACCGTGGACGGCGGAGATGTGGTATGGAGTTGCAATTGGGAAGAAGGGGGCAGTGATGTGAGATTATTGTTGAATTTGGCGAGGATTTTGGGTTGAATGGAGTGGTGAATTTATGGAACAGTTGAGGGGAAAAGACAGAGGGTGGCGGAGTGCTGAGGGAAAGAGGGGCAAAGGAATTTGGGATTGGGGATTTTTGTCCAACAGCTTTTGCTTTTGGCCAATTTCTCAATTCCCATATCTCTCTATTTTCCAATTTCGATCTCTTCTTTCTAATTGCACTTTCCTGCCTTGTCTTGTTCACTTGTGTCATTCGCCTTATCTTTTCTGTTCTTTACTCAATCTCTTCCATCAATTTTTTCTTTTTTAAAAGAATTCACCTTTTTTTTTTTTTTTTCTATTTAATGTTCTTGGATATGGTGAGAATCTCTTCCATCATATTAAATCATTCATGTCAAAAAGTATTGGGTAATCCCGACTAAGAGGTCGGGAGGTTCAAATCCCAAACATTTTTTTTTCTAATTCTCAAGATTGTAGCATCATCATGTGTTTATTTGGTGGTAGTTAGACTTAAGAGCATGAAAAAATCTAATGCATAAACAACCAAAATTAACTTTTAAAATAATTGAAGCTAGAATTAAAAATAATATATTCCCCAAAAGACATGGGCATATATAAATCTAGCCTTTAAAAATATTGAAATTAAAGTAGCACTGAAATATCAAAATTAAAGAAAAAAAATATAAATTTTATCTTCTTTTAGAGAGATTTGTCGGTGAAATATTCGAGCAAATAATGAAGAATCTAAATAATAATGCTTGGAATTTGGATTGTTTTAAATTAGGCATAGCATAGCATATACCCAAGCATGTGAAAGGGTGTGGGTTTTAACAAGTTTAAAGGCAACGTGAAGAAATTATTTCAAAAAAAAAAAAAAAAAGGGAACGAGAAGAAAAGAAAGAATATTTTGACAAATTACCAAAAAAATCATTGGATGGGGAAGCAAAATCCCATTCATTTGCTCGTCCCTACAAAAGATTTTCTTGCAATATAAAGTGAACTTGGAAACACACACAAATCGAATGGAAGCTTTTTATTATGCAAGCAAACCTAAGCAAAGCAACCACTTCTCTTTTTTTTAAAAAAAAAAAAAATTACAAGTTTAGTCCCTAAATTTTTGGAATTGTGTCGGTTTGAGTCTTCGAACTTCAAATTTTATATCTAGTAGGTCCCTAAACTTTACAAATGTCTAGTAGGTCCCTGAACTTTCAATTTTGTGTCTAATCGGTCATTGACATATACGAGATTTTTAAAAATTAATCAATCTACTAGATATAAAATTGAATTTGATGCCTCTTGAGACCTCGAACTTCCAATTTTGTCTCTTAATTTAAAAAAAAAAAAAATTGAATAGGTCAATGGGCTTATTAGACACACAAATTGAAAGTTAAGGGATCTATTGGACACAAAAGTAGAAGTTTAAGAACTTGGATATTTTTTAAATTTCAGGAACCTATTGGACACAAAATTGAAAGTTCAATGACATATTTAGAACTTTTTAAAGTTGATGGGCGAAACCAATTTACATATATCACAATTAATTTTTTAGGACAACTCTCTACAATACTTAGGGTGTGTTTGGTTTAACTTTTCAAGTGTTTAATTTTGAAAAAAAAAAATCATTTTGCAAAAAAATTTTAGTGTTTGACAACTACTAAAAATGACTTATTAGAAAATGAGATTGATAAATGAACCATTTTGAGAGAAACACTTGAAATAAAAAAGAGTCTTTTAAGTATACAATTAACTTGGGTATAAAAACACCTATGAGAAAATGCAACCAAACATATGAATGTTTAAATTCTAAACAACTTTTATACAAAATGTTTTTTTAAAAAAAAAATGCATTTTTGAAAAATATTTAAATTAAAATGTATTCCAAACAGACCCTTAGTTATTAGAAATCTACCGTTTTTTTATATCATGGATTGATAGTTGTGCACAAAAGAGAGATTAAGTTTAAATATCGGTCCACGAAATTTCAAAATTATTATGTTTTGGTATTTGAACTTTCAAAAAGTTAAGGTATGTCATAACTTTCAGTCTAATAAGTCCCTTTAACTTTAAAAAGTTTATATTTGGTCTCTTTTAACTTTTAATTAATGTCTTTGTAAATTTTAAAAACATCTCATAGATTTCACATTTAAAAGGTCTTTTTTCACTCTCTATCCTTTCAAATTCATTTTATTTTTTCACCATTGAACTTTCAAAAAAAAAAAAAAAACTAATAATAATAATAGATGTGGTTATTTTCTTTTTTTAAGTGTCGTTTAGTTTTTGAAGTCAAGAAAGAAAAGAAGAAGCTATAAGGAAAGGAGAAATTATTAGAATGGATGGGTAGGCAACTAGGTTAGGCAATCTTAAGACTCACTCAAAAACATTAAAATTATTACCTCTATATCAAGATTCAAGCTAGGGTTTTTCTCTCTCTTCTATATATATGGGTGGTGGTGGTGGAAAAAAGAAAACCCTAAAATGAGCCTCCGTGGAGGGCCAGAGCCACCTGGAAACCACTGGCCCTCCTCCGCCACTCACGGCTGCAATTATGAAACTTAACAGCTAGCTTACAAATTTTGTTTTTGTGTTTTATACTTCAATTCAATTATTAATTTCTAGTGTTATTGTGACTATATATGTTTGTAAAATTAATTTCTCTTTTTGGTTGTCAAAAACTACTCCTGTTTATCATCAAGCCATGAAGATTTTATTTATTCATCATAATTATGTTGTTTTTATAGGCCTGTCTTTAATTATCTTCTATTTGATGACATTATATTTTTTTAATTCATTTTTGGTAGTTATTAGAGGGGCTTCTCTGTATTTGTAGAATATTATTTTGTTTCGATTTTGTTGCAAACGATAATCTTTATGTTTTTGGTTTTGTTATTTTCCTTGAGGATAAAAGTATTTTTTATTTTTTTTTAGTTCAACAACATTTTGAGGTGGGTTATTCAAATTTTTGGTCAATATATAGTACATGTCAATTTACTAATCTGTACTCACTTTGAGTCTGGGAGGAAAAGCATTAGGAAATATTAAAAAAAAAAAAAATGTATACTTTAAAGTTAAAATTAGAGTAATTAATTATCTAAATTTAAATAAATCTATTTATCTTTTTTTTATTCCAGTAAAAAAATCTATTTATTTGATCAAACCTAGTTTTCCACCTTAAATATTGTTTTTAAATCTCAACTTGAATATAGTTCAATAAGTTGCAACATTATATCATATTTTTTTAATTAAAGACATTATATCATTAACTAAAATGTCAAAGATTCAAATCGTCACCTCCGCATATTGATGATCTAGAAAAAAGAAAAATTGTTTTTAGATAATTAATATAGTACAATTAATCAAGATATTGGTAAATAAACCTCCCTCGTACGAAAATGATTTATCGATTTATGAATACCCATTTCTTTGTGTGTTAGAATTGTGAATAACAAAAAATAAATTAAATTTTAAAAAACAAAACCCAAATATGAAAAAATTATATTATATTTTTTATCAAAAAAAACTTCTTTAGTTTTAAAAATAGATCAAATCTGAAATCCCTTTTTCGATCTCCCTCCATGTGGGGTTGGCATTTTGATTATGGGCTACAATGATGTTCACTTGAGGAATGTCTTCTTTTTCATCTCTCTTTCTCTCTCCATCTTTACAACGACAACTTCAAACATAAGCATAAAAAAAAAAAAAAAAAAAAAAAAAAAAAAAAAAATCAATATTTAAAAGAGGAAAAAAGAAACAATTGACAATATAATTTCATGTGGGATTAACACACAACACAACATGCTGTCCCCTTCTAAATCTCCATACCAACAATAATAATTGAAATAATTACAATTACATCTCCATCCATTACATTTTAGTAATTATTTCAAACACATATTCATATAGTTCTCAAAGATCGGTAAATTATACTCTAAATTATAACAAAATCGATACACGTGATTTATACTACCTCTATTAGATATATCAAAATCAAACTACATGAATGTTCAAAATGGTTAGATTTATAAAAATAGACGAATTAGATAAATAAAAATTGTAAGCATTCCATGATTATAATAATTATGATGGGTTAGATTAATATGATTTTATATAATTTTCTCATCCCCTTATCATTCAAACATGCTACCCATAATCATGGCCTCACCATCCCCATAAGTAGATATTTTTATTTTTATTTTTATTTTTTTATATATTATTTCTTAAGAAAGAAAAAAAGAGAGTGAGTGAGTGGAAGAATAAATGGGAGGCACGTTGTGGGTATGCTGCTCATTAATGTCTTTCCTTAATTTATTGAACATTTAAGTTAGCAAAAACGACAGAAGCAAAGTGGCTGAGACATTAATTACAAAAAATAAATGAATAAATAAAAATAAAAACATAAATTTGCATGGTCTCTCCTAAGTCGGCGGCCGGCATCCTCTGTTTCTTCCATTTGCCCTGTTTTCTGGATGACGGCGGCGGTTCATCTCACAAGAGAAACCCTAGCCCTAATCTATCCATTTTCATTAAAAAAAAAAAAAATCAAAATCAATTTTTTTTTTTTTTTAAATCTTAATCTAAACCTTAAATCTTAATTTCAGTTGATGGACTTTCACAATTGCATGCATTGAATTTGGTAGAGGTTTAGGAATTGAACCTACGCGAATTTTTATTATGAAACTTTTTTTTATATGTATAATAATATAGGTTGACTTAATAAAAAAAAAATATACAATACAAATTTTAGCTTATTTGATATTATTTTACATAATCCAAACAATTCTAGTTTTTCAAATTTAGAGTTAAAAAATTGGGCTTATTAGAAGGCAAGCACTTCCTCAACCAAGTTGAACATGGAAGTATTTTTAAAAGTACGAATCACAAAGGAGAATAAGCATAAACATGTAAGAAAATAACTAAATGAAATTTAATTTTTATTCTATAGTTGACTTTGTTTAAATTCTATTAATAAGTTCATAAATGAGCATTTTACATAAGAAAGAAAAAATTGCCCATGCATAAGCATAATACGAGTGCCTGTTACTTTTTTGATGGATTATGTTTCTTATTTCATAAAAGTACTACCAAATGAAGAAATTAAAGTAAAATCAATTTGTTTATTCAAGATAATCTAAACAGGAAGAAAAATAAGTTTCAAATTATAAAATTATAAATGATAATAATAATAATAATAATAATAATAATAAACGTCTTTCGGTGCGGTTAAATGAGGAAAATATATATAGATTTCACAAAAAGCAGGCACGAGTTGGTGCTTTTTTCCATAAATCCAAACCTTTTTATTTTTCCACAGTTTATTATTAATTATTAATAATTAAATTTCTTTTTTTAATTTTTTTAATTTTTTGATCTCTGGTTCGACGGGGACAGACTACAGAGTCACGCAGAAAATCAGAGAGCACCATGCCGACCGGTCGGACCCACTTCACCTTCTCACTTTTCTCACGCGCCGAAACGGCGGTGCCCAACAATTCCAAACGACTGCGACTCTTTGTCCCCAGGTTCCCACGTCCTCGCCACGTCACCTGTTCTTTTTGTTTTTTTAATTCCAAAAAAGAAAGAATAAAACAATAATGGCTGTAATTATTTAATTCCCGGACGTTAAATTAATTAATCAAATTTAGTTTATGGATTGGTATTGGTGTCCACGACGGAGCCGATTAAATTCCGCCGTCCCACGCCGGCCGTTTTCCCCGACCTTGAGATTTTCTTTTATTTTTCTTTTTGGGATTAAATATGTATACTAAAATTATAATGAAGTCAACAAGTATTTGAAATTTAAAATTTTGTTTGTGATGACGTGGAAAACAAACAGGGATTTGGAAAGAGCGAGCGAAATTAGTAGAGCTGGAAACTGCAGTGGGTTTGACCGAGGCGGGGTAGAGTTGGAAAAGTTGAGAAGTATATATTTATTTATTTATTTATTTATTTATTTATCAAAAGAAGTTGAAAATATTTAACTTCGTACAGAATTTTTGAAGAGAATGCGGAGTACTTGTTCCGTCTTAGTAGGACACGTGTCCTGTAATATTCATCATTTATTCATGATATTCATAAATATGCATGCCCATTGCCCACCTGGCTCTCACCAACACTAAATTCCTTCCTATGTAATTAATATGCCAACGTGGCTGCCTGCCCTCTTTCGCCTGCCCTTTTCACCGGTACTTCTATTTTTTACCCTCCAGTAAAATAATAAAAATCATAATAATTTTATTCTTTTAACCAACTATATTATTGAATAATGTCTTTTTCTCAAAAAAAATAAATAAATAATAATAATAATAATAAATAAATAAATGATCAAACATGTTTGAAAACCGTTAAATTACAAGTTTCATCTATGAATTTAAGAGTTGTGTCGTCTCATAAGTCTTTGAATTTTATAAAGTGTTTAAATGAGTCTCGTCTCTTAAAAATATGTCTAATGAATTTCAATTTATGTCTAATATAGGTTCTTAAATGATTAAAAAGCAGCCAAAGTGAGCTTAGGTTAGCGGTAATTGACATGTACCTTCGACCATGAGGTCAAAGGTTCGAATCTCCCAACTCCCAAAGGTTGATGTACTCAAAAAAAAAAAAAATGGTTAAAAATCACTTTTGGTCTCTTAACTTTCATGAAAGTAACAATTTTGTTCCTCAGCTTTGATTTGTAACGATTTAGTCTACGTTCTTTCAATTTTGTAACAATTTAGTCCATAAACTTTAATAAGTAACAATTTAGTTCCTATACTTTCAAATTTGTAACAATTTAGTCCCCATACTTTCAAATTTGTAACAATTTAATCATTGTCGCAAAAAAAATATCAAAATTAAATGTCGAATTTATTATTTAATGATTAAACTTTGTAGGTTATAAACATATTGGGTACCAAATTAGTTTATTAATCTATCTAGGTAAGATATTTCATTCAATCTTTACCTTAATTTTTCACGATAAGGACTAAATCGTTACAAATTTGAAAGTACAGAGACTAAGGGTGTGCTTGGTTTAACTTTTCAAGTGTTTAATTTTTTTTAAAAAAAGTTATTTTGAAAAAATTTCTAATGTATGACAACCACTAAAAATGACTTATTAGAAAATGAGATTGATAAATAAATCATTTTGAGAAAAACACTTAAACCAACTTTTTTAAAAAAGATTCTTTAGTATACAATAACTTGTGTATAAAAACACATGTGAGGAAATGCAACCAAACATATGAGTGTTTAAATTCTAAACATTTTTATACAAAATGTTTATTAAAAAATGCATTCTTGAAAAACATTTAAATTAGAATGTATTTCAAACGGACCCTAAATTGTTACTCATTAAAGTTCAATGACTAAATTGTTACAAAATTGAAAGTACATGGACTAAATCGTTACAAAATTGAAAATACAAGGACCAAATCGTTATAAATCAAAGTTCATTGACTAAATTATTACTTTCATGAAAGTTCATGGACCAAAAGTGATTTTTAACCTTCTTTTTTTTTTTTTTGATCAAGAAAGGAATTTTTCATTAAATATTGTAAGAGCAAGTTGTACTACATTTACAAGAATGCCCATTGACCATAGCCATTGTGGAAAGTTTGATAACCACAACATAGATTGTGAATGTTTAAGCGCCTTCTTTGCTAAAACATCCGTCCTTCCATTCCCAATTCTACTAATATTAGCAAATTGTAAACTCCATGCTTTAATACTTATTATAGTTTATGAATCCACTAAATGCAACATTGAAATTTTAAAAGATCTAACATATATTTTTAAAAGTTTATGAATCCTCTCATCTTAGGTGGGATTGTGATATTTCTAGGAGTATGTGGATTGACTTTATTCCTAAAATTTTGTCTTCTCCTTTTTTCTACAGAAAGGAGGGGGCGCCGGTGGATCTTTGGAGCTGGATGGTGGAAAACCTATCGAAATAGGATATGACTAAGGGAGCTATTCTGATGTGGTCCATTTAGGAGTTTAGAAACAGAGTGGCAAATACAAAAGTGATTTCAGCAGCAGATTATCTTCGCAAATTCATCAGTGACAAAATTAAGGAGAAGGAGGATTCTTACAGAATTTGGCAGGCGCTGAAATCGTCGAGGAACCAATCGAGTCATTTCTCCCCGGAAAATCGCCCCCCTGTTCCATTGGAGGCTAAATTCTGATGCCGCCTAGGATGAAAAGAACGCCTGTGGGGGGCTGGGTTGGGTGGTGAGTGACTCGAATGGGTCCACGATTTGCTTCGAAATGAAGAATCTGAGACGAAATTGGTCAGTTAAAATGTTTGAAGCCGAAGCGATTTTGGAGGGTCTCAAGAATGTGATCCAAACCTGCATTCGTGATGAAATTCCGCTGATTGTGGAATCAGATGCTTTGGGTGTTATTCGAGCTATCAACGACGAGGAGGAAGACCTATCGGACCTGAAATCAATCACCGATGCTATCTCCGCTATTGCCGTTCCTGCTCGTTCTTTAGAATTCCGTCATTGTAGTAGATTTTTGAACACAGTAGCGCACTGTGTTGCCAAAGCGACTTCTAATCCTCTGATCTTCGACGGTATTGAGAAATCACTCGAGTCAGATCAGGAGGTAGGGCTTATTTTTTGGGCGCCAAACTTTCCCTTGTGGTTTTCTTTCCCTCTTCGGGAGGATGGATGTTTTTCGTTCCTGCTGGTTTAATGAATTTATTATTTCAAAAAAAAAAAAATCATGAACCAAACTTAAAATTTAACTAAAAAAAAATCTACAAATCCTTTACACGGTTTCATATACATTGTAACGTATATATGGAAGTATCCTTTCATTGTACACACTGTCCAAAACAATCAATAATTTGTTAAACAAAATAGATGTATTAATACCATATGTACACTACATTCCCTTAAAATATCTGTCTTCACTTGTATAAATATAAATTGCGATCGGCAATTGACAATGACTTTGATAAAATATTCATATGGTTGTAAGATTATATTAATATCAGAGTTGCATAAATGATAAAGTCAACCTAACTGATATTTTAAAAAACCAATCCAACTTTTTAGGCCTGTTATAGGCAATTCTGAACTATTTCGATTATCGAAGAACAAGTAGAGCCAGCACAACATCAACTCGAGGAAATGCAAAGGACCGAACCCAACTACACGAAAGACCATAGGAAATTGAACCCCAAAAGAGAGAAAGGTCGAGGCTGACTCTAGGCCCACTTTATGGGCTTCTTTGTCTCGCACTTGCCCCAACTCTTAGAGTCTTCTACCGGCACGGTTTGATCCACTCCAACCCTAAATCATCCTCAAACTAGTAAAACCTTAAAACGAACCAAGGTATAAATACTCTTCTTCAACCTTGGAGAATGGGTTCCCAAGTCTCGTTTTCTCTCTTTACCTGTCATACTCCATAACCTGCTTGTTGACTAAAGTATCAGAGTCGGTGTGATATGCACCACACCAGTGTGCAATTTTCCTCTTGTTGCCACGTGAAAGTTAAGTGCATTTGATAAACTAAAGTTACCGAGGCTTTAGATCAAATAGATTTATAATCACCAACTATCTAAACTACTTTACAGTAGTAGTGGACAAGGTCGAATGCAAGAAACAATTGGTTTATTTCTAAGTTTTTTATGTTTTGAGGAAACCGAAGGGGGGATGGAGAAAGCAATAAAGGCATGATAAATAAATTGCAGAAATTAAAAATATGGACAGGTTGATCTTACCACAAGATTATTACTGTAATTGGGGATGCTTGGGGTTCAGTATGATTAGTTCCATTTCTTGATTATCGAAAGATTAATTTATCAATTGAAAGTCTAATCGACTAAATTGGAAAAGCCAGAAAACCATGATATCCCATTCCTAAGTCCAACAACCGCATTGAGACTAGACCTAGCCGATTAATAAGCTAATCGTGCACATTAACTACTAATCAATTGCATTAAGATTGAGGATGATTAGAATGCTATACATTAACTAGGAAAAGTCTAAATTAGTTTCAAGCACATATTTAGCTCCTAGATCTTCCATGTCATTTCCAAGTTTTGGATAATCGGCAAACCGCTACATGTTTAGACTTATTTACTACTTTGATAGCAAATTAATTAAGAAAGTGGTTGTCAGGGTCATCAATCTCTCCTAACAATCCTAATTATAAGCATTGAGTCTAAATAACATTCAATAGAATAAATCATGCAAATAATAACAACTCATTATAAATTCATACTTACTAACCGAGGTCCCGATTACAACAATCCGAGCTTAGACGGCCATGGACAAGTCTAATCCAAGCTCGAGGCTTGATTAACCGACCCTAATCTACTATAAACTAAGATATTACAATAAAATTGAAGAGAATTGAGAGAGAACAAAACTAAAATGACTAAATTCAGACATAAAATGACCTAATTCGAAAAAGAATTTAAGTATACATAACTCTAGGCGTAGTGTCTCAATCCTTCGGATCCGCTTAATAGAAAAGAAGCGTGCGCAAGCACAATGTCTCGATGCTTCGGACAGAGTGAGCATTATACGTGGTGCCTAGTGTCTCAATGTTAGGGCCAGAGTCTCGACACTGAGCAATCTGATTTACGGGGTTGAAAGCTTTTAATCAAAGTGTTTTCCAGTGTTTGCAGAACAGGGAGGAGGACCTGTTGGAAACTAGGGAGTTGCTGGCGGTGGCGAAGTGTGAAGTGTTGACGGTATGGTCAATCGACTACAAGTTTATGCATAGGGAGGGAAATGAGGTGACCCACCAGCTTGCTCGAATGTCTTTGGCCGAGATAGTGTCTGTAATGTGGATAAAGGAGTGTCCTTCAAGCATAGTTCCTTTTGTTTTTGTTGATGTTGCAACTCTTTAGTTTTGTTATGTGATGTATTCTGCTTCAAAAAAAAAAAAAAAAAAAAAATTAGAGCGTTTAGAAGACGCCAAGCCCTATGTCTTTTTGCACTTTAAAACTTCGCCTAAAAGTTGATTGCTTTAACCAATTGGCATTTTTGTCTTTTTGACTTCAATTTTGGGCTCGATTAGCTCCTAATTGGTCTTGAACTCATATTTTAGGCGTGCATCAATATTATACTCATTTTAAAACATTTTTCACATTGAATGCAACAAAGATAACCAAAATAGGAGGAAATAACTCTATAACAAATTAGTGTTATCACATTTTCCCTTGTTCAGATATCGACAACAACAAAGTTATTATTTTTCCTTTTCCCATCTAACTTTGTATTAAACTTGTTTAAAAATGTAATAGAATTTTCATAATAACAATTTTTTTTTTTTTTTTTAACCCGGTTACGTGAAGCATGTAAAGAAGAGACGTTTTTTATTTTTATTTAAAAAAAAAAAAGGATGTGTCCAGCCAATTATACTTATTTTTCCATCTTAGCAGAATGATCCTATTTTGTTAGTTTAGTTATGAAACAACTCCATCATGCCTGCCCTTGATGATACAAAAAAAAAGCTTTATATATATTACATAATTTAATTTACAGAAATAAAGGCAAAATAATTGGATAAAAAGTTGCAACTACAGCGAATAATTGTGAAAGGTTAATTAAAAGAAAAAGAAAAAGAAAATTTGTAGATATATAACTTCTTCCCCTTGTAAGTTGTAACTCATTTATTTCTTTATTATACAAATAAGTTAAATTCTTCTTCATAAATACAAGACTCAATAATTATTGATTTTTGTGAGGTAATAATTTTTGAATTATTATTACTAAATTATGGAACGGTCTTTCAGTAACCAATGTACATTCCTAAATATTTTGCTAAATTATTTCCAATAAATTAACAAGTATTGTTTCAATAATTGATAAATCCTATTTAAAAATAGGTTGGAAAATGAACTAGTGTCCCTAAGCTTAACAAGATGCATCAATTTTTTTTTTTTTTTGAAACGGAAGATGCATCAATTTTTGTCTCAAACTTTCTATTTAATTATATTGTGTACCTTAAATTTGAATAAGTGTTATATATTCATTTTTACCTTCCCATACACTTAAATAAGTGTTTTGTGATTTTAACATTCTTATAGATTTTTTATTTGAAGAATGGTAAAAAGAAATATCTATTTTCATATGTATTGAATGAATTATAAAACATATGTTTGACACGAAACTCATAAGATTTAGAAGAAAAATGACATGACGGGTTATTAAAAAAAATGTGAGTTTTTGACTTATTTATTAAATAGTCAATTTACTACATGATTCAAGCATAATTTTTGTGCAAAATCTGTTATTATTTAATTTTGTTGATAGTAATTATATGTGGGAAAAAAAAGAAGAAGAAAGAGAAATAAAAAAGAAAGAAAAGAAAAGAAAAAGTAAAATGGAGGAAAATGGCGTGGTCCGAAATATGTTGTCCTGCACGCAAATCTTGGCGCAGGCTTTAACTCAGTTGATCGCTCTATCACGTCCTTATCACTCCGACAGAAATATCGCACACTATACCGGGGCAAATACGTCATTCTTCCCCTACCGGAAACCTTTTGTCGTCCGTTCGCCAACTCACCCTTTTTTTTAAAAAAAAAAAAAAAATATATATTATTATTATTATTCTCTTTTATCTTTTACATTCTAATTCTTCTTCTCTCATTTGAAACTCCACACGACCACACATATTTTTCTTTATGTTGATGGCAAAATCTGGATAGGAGAACTCATCTGACCTTCAAGTGCCACCAACGGTAAATTTGTATGTGAGGGGGAAGACGTTGCCTGCAAAACAGTAAACCTGTACACAGGTGTGATGCTTCCCACACTGCCTCCGATGCTTAAGTCAGAAAGCTGAAGGAGGAGAGCAAAAGAGCAAAGTAAGAGGAAAAAAATTCAGAGAATGAGTTTCGGGATCCCTTCTTTAGTGGTGAAGAAGGGTTTAAATACTTGCTCATGCTCTAGGTTTTCAAGCGTTCGAAGGCGATCCAGGGCTGAATCATGTGGAATCAGGACACCTCGGACCAAATGGAGACGGAAGACCGGCCGACAATGGGCCTCAGCCTCGGCCCAAGGCCGAAGTCGAGTAGGGGATGAGTCAAGGCCCGGTTCCTTCGACCTTAGGTCGACCTTTTGGCCCGTTTCGCCTTCGGAGTCCATTTTCGGTCCTATTTCTGGGCTCGTGTCGGGTTGTCCTCGTCTGCTCCTTGCATCTCAAAGTGGTCCAAAATTACCCATAACAAATCCTATATCTATATATACTTTTAGAATACGAGATTACTACCGTGCGGGTGAAAATTGAAACCTTTAGATATGAAGTAAGTTTAATTTTTGAGCTTTCAACAATATGTCAATTGGCGTCTTGACTTAAAAAAGTATTAAATAGGTTTTCAAAATTTCAATTTTGCCTTTAATAAGATCTTGAATTGTAAAATATCAAGTATCTGTTCGAAGTAGTTATCGGTATGAGAATGATGCATAATTTTTTCAATTTTGCATCCAATAAGTCCTTGAGTACCTATTTGATAATTTTTAAAATTCAAGTATCTACTATATACGAAATTGAAAGTTTAGGATTCCAATAGACATAAAATTCAATTTTATATTTAATAGAATAGTTAATTTTTTAAAATCTCAAATATGTCAGTTACTCATTAAACACAAAATTGAAAGTTCAAGAACCTATTGGATATTTTTTAAAGTTTATAGGCCAAAATAACACAAATATAAAGGTTTATGTACTAAATTTATAATTTAACCTAAATAAAAGAAAGGTTTTTGATGTCTCAATTATAGAGTTGTACTTCTACTCAAGATAAGAGAGATATTATTTTAGTTTTTAAACTTTTATTGTAAATAACTTTTTCTTTTCTTTTTTTTTTTTTTTTTGAGAAAAAGGTAAATAACATTTTTATTCTTATAGTTGTTTTTTCTAATTAATGATTTAACAAAAGCTTAAACTTATCTAAAACTTGAAATACAACCTTTTACTACAAGGAATTAGGCTTCTTCAAAGTTTTCACAGGTGTCTTATCTTTTTTTTTTTTTTTACTCTCTAAATGTAGTGATAATGATCAATGGCGAGCAACCGATTATATCTGATATATATCATTGGATCATGCAAGTTCGTGGTATGTGCAAGACGTTTTCCTCCCTCAGCATTATCCATATATTTAGGAATAAGAATAGAAGAACTCATAGATTGGCCAAAGAAGCACTACATCTTAGACGATCCACTTTGTGTGGTTGTCTAACTTTCAAGAATGGATTGTGTCCATGAATAACAATACTCATTGCAAATGTATTTCATCTCGTAATTGTATGACTTAATGTAATGAGAGTTTTTTTTTTTATTTAAAAAAAAGAGATACAACATTTTTTTCATGTTTATAAATATACATATGTGCCAAAGTGAGCTTAGATCAGCGATAATTGGCATGTGATCATGAAGTCAGAGGTTCGAATCCCCCCACCCCCAAATGTTGATGTACTCAAAAAAAAAAAAAAAAAAGATACATATGTCATATTACCTTAAACATATGTTATGGCAGTTTTATTGATTAGGTAAATTTGATCGAGGAGGTACTCAACACAAAAGTAGTGTCAATATCAATTTATTAGTTTGAAGTTCATTTAAAATTAGACATTCGAAGGTTAGAAGATAACACAAGCACGAAAATATTAAAACTAAATAAGAATTAAGTTTTTTTTTATTAATATTTATTTTTTCTAAGCTCAACCATACATGAGTTTTTTTTTTTTTTTTGAATTAAAAAATTTGGAATTGAGAGATTTGAACTCATGACCTCTCATAAATACACACTTTATGCTAATTGAGCTCTTATTGGTACACGAGGTAGAAATTTGATACAATATTATAATGTCTCAACGAGTTAAAATATGCTCATACTTGACATAGTAATACTTGTTTTAGTTTCCATACTAGTTTTTTAAAAACATTTCAATTGAAATGTTAACCACCCATCTTTAATTAAAAGAAAAAAAAAAAAGATAACACCAAACCCGCTTAGAACAAAACCCACTGAAATCTTACTTAATCACTAAGTAATTTTTTTTTGTATAAAGTATATGGATGAGGATTAAGTACTTATAGTATAAATATATATATAAATTTAAATTATGTTAGCTAATTTAGAAATCGCTGACTTAAAATGCGGATTTCTTTCCACCGCAAACGGAACAAGTAAGGCCCATTGGCCCACTAACTCACGTCGTGTAGGGTTTTTTGCGATTTTGTTGGGGACACCCACTCTCCTCTCAATGCACCGTTCCCCTCTTTCAAAAAATATAAAAATATTAATTATATTATTTTACTATTTTTCTTTTTTTTTTAAAAAAACAAAGAAAATAAAAAAAAACCCTTAAATATGGGCCCTAGTCACATGGTGGAGCGAGTGGCCTCCATTTGCCAGGATGGGGCCCACATCCTCTTCCAGATGGACCATAACTTGCCCGGCCACCAAGGAAACCGTCTCCCCACTAACGCCTGCGCGTATTCTCCACGCTCCGTGCAGAGGCGCGTGACTCTCAAACTCTCTTCCTCCCCTCTTTCTCTTTTATAAACTTTTCCACTTCCTCTGCTTTTAAAACGTACTCCGAGGCTTCCCCTTCAGACCCTTCTTCTTCCCCTTTCTTCCTTCTCTCTCTCTGTATTTTTCTATTCTGCTTTCTGGCTTTTTCCTTCCCCTTGTTATCGTTATCGCTATCGCTATGTTATATTCTCCTCTTCAGTTTCGCTTCCTTTTTTTAGGGCTGTCACTGTGCGCTTAAACCCTTGACCCCATTTGCTCTGTTTTAATCTTCTTTCTTTTTCTTCTGATTTGACTGGGGCCCTTTTCGGGGGGCGCCACTGCACTTCCTTCAAACCCTACTCATTCTCTTTTCTTCTTCTTCTTCTTGTTATTATTAAACCTTAACCCAGCGGCAAAAACAAACCCCCATCGCTGAAATATACTCTGCTTCTCTCTCTTTCTTTTTGGGCTTTTTCGACCTTTGAGAAATGGCTGAGAGTTTGGATGATGGCGAGTTTTGGCTTCCTCCTAAGTTCCTTAACGATGAGGACTTGTTTGTGGAGGAGAAGTATGGGGGTAAGGATGTTAAGAATGGGAGAGATGGAGTTGGGTTGTACCCGTTTGAGTTTCCTCTTGGATTCGGGCCTTTTGGGGTTGCTTCTGATCTTGGTTCGCCGGTTGAATCTCTGGTTGGTTCCAGCGAGACGGAGAGTGATGAAGAGGAATACATCGCTGGATTGACAAATCAAATGGCTCGCTCGACTCTGGAAGATGGGTTTGGACTCGATAACTCTCATGTATGAAATGGAATATATGTTTGGTTTCTTAATCTCCCATCCCTCATTTTTGCTTACTTTTCTGATTTGGGGGTTTTGTGAACTCTTTTCTTACAGGGTTGGGGCTCTTCTGGTTCTCCACAGTCAACGCTGTGCGCTGTGGGAAGTGGGTGCGGCTGCAAACAGGGCTCGAGCAGGGGAAGCCCCAATGGCCATTCCCAAGGTTCTCATCCACAACTCACTTTGGATCTACTCTACGCCGCTGCTGGGGAAGTCTCGAAGATGCGCATGAATGAAGAAGCCTACGGTTTCATTAACTCTCGTGGACATCTCGCTCCGCCTAGAAAGCCCTCTCCCGTCTCTGTTCCGCTCAAAAACCGCGAGCCCGACGCTGGAGTTTACCAGCAGCTGCAGGCTTCCCAAGTAAGTACACCATTAGTACCGTCTTTCATTCCCTGAGCTTTCAGTGGTCTCTGCTTTGTCGCTTATGAGATTTTGTTTTTGTTCAGTTTTTACACCTGAGACGACAACAGCTTATCGAGCAAATGAACTCCGCGGCTCGTGTGGGACAGACAAAGGGTTCTGTTAGACACCCTCAGCCCCAAATGCCACAGAACAGAGGAAGAAATAGCGAGTTCTTTAATGGAAGAAACTGTCGCTCTGCCACTGCCTTAACGTCCCAACCCACTTGGGCTCCTCCACGGAAACACACTGTGAATCCCCCGCCGAACGGTTCCGGCATGAGGGCAGTCTTTCTCGGTGTTCCCGGCGGCAAGAGGGAATGCGCCGGCACCGGTGTGTTTTTGCCTCGACAAGTCGGCGCCGTCTCTGAAATCCGCAAGAAGCCAGGTCAGTAACAAGTTTCTTTCACATCGAATCTCAGATTCACCCCCTGAATCTCTATTCCCTCTCTCCCCATCCAAGTTCTTCAGTTCACATTTTAATGGCGGATTGTTCCTTCAACAGCTTGTTCGACCGTGTTAGTTCCTGCTAGAGTGATGCAGGCTCTGAATCTGAACTTGGACGACATGTACGTGCAGCGGATTCAACCCCAACATATTCAATCTCGTTCCCCTCCAGTTTTCAACGCAGGGAAGAACGGTATAAATCTTGGTCATCTCATAAAATCCTCATTCCTTCAAACCCCATCATTATTTTCCGCCATTTATGCTGATTATAGTGTGTTTTTTTCTCGTATATTTCAGATATTTCCGTCAGGGTTCGGAGTGAAAGTTTGGTACCGCAGCAGAAGGCGAATCTCCGGGCGGCGGCGGTGGTGGCAGTAAACCATGAGATTGGGCTTCCACAGGAGTGGACTTACTGAAGGTTGAACAGTGAACACCACCAAAAGAATAAAAGGGAGGGTGTGTGATTAGATTTACTAACTGCTGTGTTATTTTAGAGATTTGAAAGGGTAGATGAAGATAAAGAAAAGTTAATTAAGGTTTGTTAGAGATTAATGGGTTATTATAGGAAGAGTAATTGTTTAATAGGAAGGAAGGGTTATTGGGTATTGGGAGAAAAGAAAGGAAAAGGAAAAGAAGAAGAAGAGAAGATAAAAGAAAAAGGGTTTTTGGTTTTTTGGAATTAGGGTTGGATTAGATTAGATTAGATTTTAGAAGAAATAAACTTGTGTTAAAGTGGGGGGTTTTATTGTTCTTTTGATTGGGGCTGAAAGGCCAACTTAGAATGAATGAATGTAATGGGAATGGGAAAAAAGGAAAAGGGGTTTTTATTTCCTTTTTTTTCTTTTGGGTTTTGTGTTAAAATTCTGCAAAAGAAGAAGGGCTTATTAAGTTGGCTTCCCTTTTTTTTTGTAAAAGGGCAGATTAGGAACTCTGTTTTGGATTCCAATTTGTCCTCTGCCCATGCACTAATAAAATAATATTATATATATATAACAAATTTTCACTTTCCCTTTTTCTTCTTTCTTCTTCTCTTGACTCTTCCACTATTTCTTACTTTTAGTTCTTGTTAGTGTTTTTTACAAGATTTTTGAATAGAAGGGAAATATTCAATTGTACTTCTAATCTAACTAATTAGTTATTGAATAATGTTTGCTCCAATTCACAATTTTTTTTTTTAAAACAATTCTAATAATATTTAAATTTTATTAATCTAATTATTGTGTAAATTGGACTGAATTCACACATTTTATAAATTTTAACTGTTGTTTTGTTTTAGAAATTTTGATTATAGGGTAAATTTTGTGATACTTGTCCAAATTTAACAAATGGATAGATAAAAATTGATTTTCTTTCCTAAATATAATTTAATCATGTTTATGTAAATAGCATTTAAAAAGAAACTAATTTGTCCCTCCAAAGATAAGAAAATCATTTGAGGTCCGTTCTCATGGTTTTTAGTGATTAATGATGATTAATAATAGGTTATTAACCTTGTATTGATAACCACAAGGTTTGTGGTTCGAATCCCCTTCCCTACGTATTATTAAAAAAAAAAAAAAAGTTATTAACTTTTTTTTTTTTTTTTTTTTTTTTTTTTTTTTTTTGGAAATGAAGAGATTATTTATGGCAATAAATTCAATAGATGGTTTTTCTTTTAAAAAAAATATAATTTAAATACATTTTTTTTTTGAAAAAATAATTTAAATACATTTATAACTTGTAAGTTATTGTGGATTTTATATTATTGATCAGATACTAATAATTGATGGATCAAAATTAAATTGTGTTAAATTAATAGTCTTATTATTAATTTTAGTGTTGTTTGGCTGTAGTATTTTTAAAAGAAGTTCAATGCTTAAAATTATATTTAAAAGCATTCTTCCAAAAAAAAAACAAAAGAAATATTTTCTCAAAAAAAAAAAAAAAAAAGAAATAAATGAAAACGAAAATATAAAAACACTTTAGCAAATGTTTGTGTTTATCATTTAAAAATTAAAAAGAAAAAAGAAAAAGGACCAAGTAGCCGCTTAAAAATGATATGATTAGTTATTTTAATAAAATTGACTTGTGAAAAGGAGAAAAAGAAAACATTAGCATGGGAACTTTAAAAGGAAATTAAAGTAAAAATTAAAATGATAATCCAACGAAAAAGTTAATAAAAAATTGAGGAAGACACTTAGATTTCGTCTGGAAGGGAGAGAGAGTGAAGTGGCTTTTGCTTTCCCCGAGAAAGTTGCAGCGCTGCCTCTATTGTGTTTTCTTACTCCTTCCTCTTCCATTTTAAACTTCATTTTTTTTTTGGATAATAAACTTCAATTTGTTATGAATTATATAATATATATATGAGAAATTTGTACGGCTGACCTATTTTTGGGAGTGCTACTGAAATTTGTCTTATCTTTTCAAAATAATGGAGAATGCTCCTTTGCTACGTAACTTCAAAAATATTTTTCTGAGCTAAGCTCGCTTTGACATAATTATTTTATAGTTTTAATTTTTGTACTAATTAATACCCGTCTCATGAAACCTATGTTAGCTTCAACTGTATACATATGAATTCAAAAGAGAAAAAAAAAATCAATACATACACAAATCTAATCTTTTTATCGTTGGTAAATGTTAAAATTGGCTGATGATAAATTTACATGAATTTATATTTAGTGAATTAGTGAAACTTGGGTGGAGAAAAAAGTTATCTAATAGAGGAAAGTTTTTAATCCCTGACTTCAAAATTCTAAAAATTTGGTAGAAATTTCAAGTTTTTTTCCACCTAAATTTATGCAATTTCATTGAGCCATATAGATTTATCATCCGCCAATTTAAACATTTACCAATAAGAGATTAAATTAAAACTTTTTGAACCACATGGATTAAACTGAAAAAAAAAAAAAAAAAAAAGGAACTCAATCACTAAACACATAGATTTAGGGTGTGTTTGGTTTAACTTTTCAAGTGTTTAATTTTGAAAAAAATTCTAGTGTTTGGCAACCACTAAAAATGACTTATTAGAAAATGAGATTGATAAATAAACCATTTTGAGAGAAACACTTGATACCAACTTTTAAAAAAAGACTTCTCAAGTAAACAATAACTCGTGTAGAAAAACATTTGTGAGGAAATGCAACCAAACATATGAGTGTTTAAATTCTAAACAATTTTTATACAAAATATTTTTTAAAAAATGCATTCTTGAAAAACATTTAAATTAAAATGTATTCCAAACGGACCCTTAGCCTTTTCTTTTTTTAAGTTCCAGGGTTAAAATAGACATTTTTACAATTTAGAGGCAAAATTGAATATAAACCTAATTCCCAAATACATAATATTACTGACTTTATTACCATTCATTCTACACTTAAAAATAGTTTTTGAAATAGAAGATTTTTTTATAGTTAATCTCACTTAATTCCACCTTCTTAATTAAAGAGATGAAGAAAAAAAAGCACAAATTGGAATGTAGGGTTATTAGAAGGCTCATTATTATGTTTCTATGAATAGCAAGTGGTGGGCATGTGAAGTATTTTTGACACTAGAGTCTTTTGCTTTGAAGGGAAGCCTTAGGCCTTGTTTGGCTTTGGCATCTTTTTTTTTTTTTTTTTTTCCAAACTCTCTTTCCAATATTTGCTATTTCATCTTTAATTTCTCCATCTAACTTGTTCATTTTGACCTTTCCCTAAATTCCCTCTTGTTTATTACAAAAACTTCTTCTTTATTTTATTTTCAATCTCTTTCTCTTGTCTTTCAAATCCGGCAGCTTTTGTTCCTTTTTCTAGACCTTTCCAAACTTAGGCCGGTGTTTTCTTTTCCTTTCATATTGTTTTTCGTTGTATCATACTTTCATCCATTTTGTATTAATTTTACGCTTGTACTTTTAGTTCTTGTCATGGATAAGTGAGACTAAATGTAATAAAACACAAATTAATGTGATATTGATATAGTCGATAATCTTTTTGAGCTTAACATATACCTTCGACCAAAAAGTTAGAGATTTGAATCCTTCCACTTTCAAATGTTGATGAACTATTTTTTTTTCCCTTTTAATATCTATTAACGAAAAAGACCATTGGTTTGATTTGTGAAAGTATAGAGCTGGAAATTGAGATTTTTGTTAGGAGTATAAAAATAAAATTGATACAAACATAAAATTATAAGGATATATACAATATATTTTAGCAGTGATCTTTCAATTCAAAATATTATAAAATAAATACGACAAGATATTTAAGTATAATAATATTTTATATTGATTCTACAATAATGTCTATTCTTTTCAAACATTCCTCGTAAGACACTGTTTAAAGAAAACGATTGAAAAGAACGTATAGCGGTTTTGTTTAAGATTTGTTTTTATTTTATGAATACTTTATATTAGGTTTACATTTATTTACCAAAGTGAATTACAATTTTTATTTTTCAAATTCAAATTTGAGTGTCTAATTGAAAAGTAGTAGATAGGACCACATGCATGGGGAAGTAGGGTATTGTGTGTGTGATTAGATATATTAAATACATTTCTTTAAATATATCATAGAATTTTAAAACTATTCTCTTGGTTACATTAAAGAGAGAAAGCCCCTATAGCCTCTACTTTTTTAGATCATGTCATGTTGAATATGTCTAACCTCAATCAATTATGTTAAGGTAAACTCATTCCAATTAATTGAAAGTTTGAAATAGTTACTTAAAACCTTAATTAATAAGTTCAACTTTTTTTTTTCCTTTCATCTTTGTTATTAATTATGTTTTGAAATTGAATTCGTTTCCTTATCTATTTCGAAAACATTAGTTGAAATCCATATGATGTCTTTTTAAAAACTGAATCTTCAAGTTTGTTATCATTATTATTTTTTAATTCAACAATATTTGAAGGTGGAGATTTAAATTTAAATCTATAATCATTTGCTTAAGGATTGATTTGTATATTTTAACTTAGTAATTTAACATTCATTAATATATCAAACTTATTTTAAGAAATTATTTTTCAAACTTATATTTTTGTCTCCTCTTCCAAAAATAAAACAAATAATTATACTTTGTCTCAATAAACATTATTGATATCAATCAACATGTCACATGACATTAATGTGTAGTCAAAAAAATAAATGATATTAATGTCAAATTAAATATTTTTTTTTCTTTCCACAGGTAAATTTAAAGTAACAATAATACGCAATATTTTGGTCAAAAAAAAAAAAAAAAAAGTAACAATAATAATTTGAATTCAAGAATAACAATAAAAATCAATATGGTTCAAAATAATGTAGATATAAAGCAGCAAAAGTCAAGACTGAGCACGTGGACTGCTATATCCTTTGTCAGTTTTTCTTTTTTTTTTTTTCGTTTTTCCTCTTCTCTTCTTTGTCGCCTTTTCCAAATAATCTTTTAGAATTTAGTGATAATAATATCTTAAATAGATAAAGCTGGTTTATATTTATTACTACTTATTATTATTTTTTGAAATAATTATATTTATTATTAGTATTATTATTTGTTTCGAACTTTTAAATTTCGCAAACTGTTTCTTAATAACCAAAGCGAACCTAGTTATATGGTAATTGGCATGTATTTTCGTCCATGAGGTCAGAGGTTCGAATCCCCCACCTCAAATATTGATGTACTAAAAAAAATAGCTTTAATAATAGATCCTCTTGGACCTCAATATTTGTACTATATTTTAATTGTCCCTAATATCTTAAAATATTAAAAATTTATTTCTTTTATGTATTATGCTTTTCTTCCCTTTTATTTTAAAGTTAAGTCATTCATTTGTTTCTGAATAAATTAAAGTTAAGTCATTCTGTTATCTTAAAATATATTCCATTACAAAAGCTATTATGTCAATCATGGTTGGAAATGCTACCAAAGTTTCACATTGACTAGAAAATGGAAGATCATGAATATATAAGTGAGAAACAATATTTCACTTCACCGATATGAGATATTTTAAGTGAAATCAAATGTAAAGCAATGAGAGCCTATGTCCAAAGTGGACAATAACATACCGGCTATATAGAGGAAAAAAAACTCTAGTTGACATTTGAGTCACCAAACATCTAACCTCCACATATACTAAATATATATTTTTGTTTTGCATTAAACAACATGCGGGAGTGAAGTGATCATTAGAGCCTTTGATCTCTTGGATCGAGACTCGAGAGTATATGTCTCAATTACTTGAGTTATGTTCAAGTTAACCTTGAATAACATACTTGAAATGAAGTCTACCACTTAATCCATAAAAAATATAGTCATTTGCCAAAGTGAACATAGTTAAGCAATAATTGACATGCATCATTAACCAAGAGATTAGAGGTTCAAGTCTCCCAAACCCCAAATGTTGTTGAACTAAAAAAAAAAAAATAGTCAACATACGATTCATACCACATTACTTTTAAGTGAAAAATGAAATTAATGACCCAATAAACTCAAAATTATAAGTCTACGCTTCTTTGGACAACCATTTGGTTTTTGAATATTTTCTTAAAATGGTTTTCATTTTTATTAAAGAACACATTTGAATTCTTAACCAAATTCCAAAAATAAAATACAAATTTTTGAATTTTTTTTAGTTTTCAAAACTTGACTTGATTTTTAAAAATATGTGTAGAAGGTTGATAACAAAACAAGAAAACTTACAAGTGTTTGGGAGTAATCTTTATAAGTTTAATTTTCAAAAACTAAAAATAAAAAACCTGAATATGATTTGAAATGGTTAAAATACACATTTAGTTCCTGAACTTTCATAGTTGTGTCAAATAGGTCACTGAACTTTAAAAAGTGTCAAATAAGTCCCTCAACTTTCAATTTTGTGTCAAATTGGTCCCTACCGTTCACTTTGTCCAATTTCATTAGTTAAATGATTATGTGGCATTGCTGACATTGCAAATGTACCGATTATGTGGCAAATAAAAATTGCCACATAGGATAAATTTGGGACAGGTCTAAAATTGGGTAGGTTTTAGGGTTTTAGATTTTTATTTGCCACATAATTGATATATTGCAGTGTCAGCAATGTCACACAAGCATTTAACTAACGGAGTTGGACAAAGTTAACGGTAGGAACCAATTTGACACAAAATTGAAAGTTTAGGGCCCGTTTGGTAACGTTCTCGTTTCTTGTTTCCGTTTCTTCAATTTTAATAAAGAAAAATAGAATTTCATGACTCTAACACCTATACATTCAATAATAATAAACCTACATTCTTATTTATGTTTGGAAAAAATTGGAAACAAGAACAAAAAAGAAGAAACTAGTTTTAGTTGTTCCCAAAAGTTCTATACAAATTTTGGGAGTGTTTCTAAAAAATGAGAAACAAGAAACATCCATAGTTATTAAATACTTAGATTTCTTAATAAAATTGGAAACAAGAAACAAGAAACGAGAACGTTACCAAACGGGCCCATAAGGACCCATTTGACACGTTTTAAAGTTTAGGGACCTATTTGACACGATTATAAAAGTTGAGGTACATATTTTAACCATTTGAAATAATAATGACAATGGGAAGGTACTTTGGTGGGTGAAAGTACAGTTAGCGTGGTGGTCGAGTGATGTGGAGGCACATGGACAAGGCGCGCGCCCACCGACGGTCGGCGGTCGTAGCGTGGCACGTTCTGGCTTGGTTGGGTGCGTGCTTGCGCGCGTGTCTGCGCCCCACGCAACGCAACACAGCACAGCACAAGGCACCACTCCCACTTTGCGTTTAATCAAAGTCACTTTCACAACGATTCCCTCTCTTCCTTTCTTTGATTTTGATTCCTTCCCCACTTCACTTCTTCTTTTTGTTTTCTTCTTCGTTTCTCTCTACAATTTTGGCCTCTTCCCAATTCGTTATTTTAAGCAAAACTACGACCCATTCATATCCCTTGATCAAATCATACCAAAAATGTTACCTCAAAATGTTAGGAATTGTGAGCGGGAAGGATTGGATGTCTTGTGAAGATGTTGTACTTACAAGGTGGGATTTTATGATTGAGCGGTTGTTGAAAGTATTGAAGCGAGGAACTCATGAATTTGACAAGGTCGAAAACTAAGTCATGTTGAGTTGTTGTGACGGTCAATACATAGTCATCTGACATGATGTCGTTTGAAGAGTTGGTTTGATTGTGAGTTGTGGTGTTTGAGTACTAATTTTGATTTAATTCTAGTTGTAATTAAATACTTTTCAATTTCTTATGTCCAAGGTACTAAAACTATTTAATTAACTTTATTTTAAATTTACAATCTTTGAATGAAATTGAAAAAAAATGTCAACTTTTTAAATTTATCAACAAACCTCAACTACTCCAAAGTGGTATTGATTGTGCCATGGTTGTTATCCTAGTCAATTAGTTGTTGAACTAACTTGCAGAAGCAAATCAACACTATCAATCACTAATAATCGGTAATAACATAAGCAATTGATTGTGGTAATGATAATTATTTTTTTCTTAATTGAAATATGATCTGTTCAATTATGAATGCAAAAATCGTATATTTATGATTTAACAAGTAATTTGTAAATCCTAAAAAAAAAAGTAATTTTTTTTTTTATACTTAACATCTTTGTACATCATTTTAGGGATGGTTTGGCTTGGGTAAAAAATAAATAAATAAAAAGAAGAAGAAGAAAAGAAGGTTTTCTTCCTTAAAAAATTAGTTTAATTTTGATCTTGTTATCGGAACTTAAAAATAAGTATTTTAGGTCCCGTTTGATAACCATTTGGTTTTTGGTTTTTGGTTTTTGAAAATTAAGCTTGTTTTCTCCCAAATTTCTTACCATTGTTTTCATCATTGTCAATGACACATTTGAATTCCTAGCCAAATTCCAAAAACAAAAACAAGTTTTTGGAAACTACTTTTTTTAGTTTTCAAAACTTAAGTTGGTTTTTGAAAACATGGGAAGATGATAGAGAACAAAACAAAGAAACTTATTAGTGGAAGTAGTGTATATATAGGCTTAATTTTCAAAAACCAAAAACCAAAAACAAAATGGTTATCAAACATGGCCTTAGTTATTCAAAATTTTAAATTTTGGTTCTAGACTTAGTTATTTTGGTCATTTCCATTATATTGTTACATAATATCTACTCACTCAATACTTGTCTTATATAATCAATATCGAATACATGCTCACATAAGTATATTAGTAAATATATTAATATATATATACTCAACCTTAAATTATTAAATTTTTAAAATCAAAATAAACACATGGACTAAAATGAATTTTTTTTATTAGAGTACAAAGGACAAATCTTTCATTTTTTTTTTCAAGTACAAAGGAAAAATGTATGAAAGTTGTTTAAATGGCCTGCAAATGGTAGGATCCAATTTCATGAGCCCAACTCGACTCAGGCCCAGGCCTCAAGTTTGCTCGGGCACGCCGTCCGCACCTGTTTCCTTCTTCAGGCCAGGCCGGACTGTTGGCTGGTAGCAGATCAACGAACAACAAACGAGGTGTTCTTTGATTCTCCCCCATTAGCTCTGCGAGCTTCAAACTCTTCTTCTTCCCTTACTTTTCAGGTAATTCTCACGTTTGATTCTTCTCTGGTCCTCAACCATTTTCGTTTCAGCTTAGTCAACATCTTCTTCTGTTGAGTTGAGAATTGAGATCAGTCTTACTGCAAGTTTTTTTTTATTCTTCTTTTTCTTAATGCTCTGATAAAACGAAGATGTGAAAGGTTGATTGAATTTCTACTATGAATTCTCACTTTTCCGCTTGAAGGCTAGAGTTTGCTGTTTTCTTAGTTCCCGTCGGCCATTAATGATCACTCACAACTACTTCTGCTTTTCGGCCTAATTATATGTAATTTTCCTGAACTAATTCCGACCGCTCACAATTCTGCCGCATTCCAGTTTCCAGACCAAGTTAATCGGCTATGGCAGTTGATACGGAGCAGGAATTCTTACCTCAGAAAAATAAAGAGCCTTCCGAGTATGAGAAGAGGTATCCCTTATTGCCCTGAAATGCTGGCTTCTTCACACATTCACCTCCCAGCTCTGTTTCATAACAATAATTCTTAATAATCAGAGCTTCTGATGTTCTTCATTTTTTGCTTGTGTATTTAATTCTGGACTAAAAGGAAGGCGAAAATTGTGCCGGGAAGCTTGATGAAAGCCTTGATGAGACCCGGAGGTGGTGAATTGACACCTTCGGAAGGTGATCAGGTTGCTCATATACACGATTCTATATTTGTTGTTTATTATTTATTTTTAATTTATTATTATTATTTTTTTTTGTTGTCGTTGAGACTTGTTAACATGTTCACTGTGTTTGTTATTTTAGATCAAATTCTTAAATTCAAAGTTTTATGCAACACACGACCTGGGTTTGAGTCTCAAATTTCATTTGTTTCTCAGACACGTGTTGAATCTTAGAGTAAATAGGACAAGAGAAATGAGATTGTGTGCTTTGGTGTTGTAGGTTGTCTATCACTGCACCATACGGACTCTTGATGGATTTGTTGTTGAATCCACTCGATCAGAATATGGAGGTGAGTTGATAATATACTTTTAAGGAATACATCTTTGAGCAATATGGATTTTTGGTGGAGCTCACTATACGAAAAATTATGTGACATACTGCCTCAGCGGTTGACTAAATAACAAAATTATTTTCAATCATTTGCTTATCAAACACTTCCTGAAGTTATGACATTGAAGCTGATGATTTCTGTTTGGAGTCATGAACATATTCTATTTATCACGAACTCTAATGAATGTGGAAACTGTTGGATGGAACATTTATTGGCTTTAACTAGAAGAATCACTATAATAGTGATTTCGATTTTAAAGCAAAAAACTTCATTGTTGTTTCAATTGTGTAGTTGCTAATGTCATCTTTTAACATATCAGGGAAGGGCATTCCAACGAGGCATATTTTAGGCAAAAGCAAAATGATACTGGGATTACTAGAAGGTATTCCAACAATGTTGAAAGGTGAAGTGGCTATGGTAATTTTCTTTCTTGAACTTGGTGCATCTGTATTCCCTTAGGGGAAGAAAAGTAATATCTCTTGGACATTTATTACAATGAACTGTTTTTACTGCTGTTTCAGTTCAAGATGAAACCTCAAATGCACTATGGCGAGGAGGAGTGCCCACTTTCAGTCAGTAGCAGCTTCCCGAAGGAAGATGAACTGCATTTTGAGATTGAGATGATAGATTTTTTTAAGGCCAAGGCAAGAAATGTCAAAGCTAAAACTTTTTCTTGTCATGTGAATCACGCAAAAGTCTTGAATGTCAATAATATCTTCTCAAATATAAGACTCATGTGATAAATGATATTTACTCCAGGACCATAGATGAAATCTAGTGATACTGGCTCATAATGTGCATGCACGGTGCACCTTTTCGCTTCCTAACCTTCTCGATATATATTTTTGCCTGCCTGATTTATCCCTATGACTGTAAAGATCTTGGCTTGTGTCTGATCATGATCTGGTAGTTATTTAACTTTTCTTTTTGATATATTTGCAGGTCGTAAGCAATGATTTTGGCGTCGTGAAGAAGGTATTGGAAAAAAATGAAATGAGCATTATCGAGTAATTTATAATGCTTCTAGAGTAGAACTATACATTTTAAAGCAATATTATTTTGGAACAAATAATTTCAACTCTCTAGTATACAAACTTGGATACATCAGCGAAATTTCCAATAGTTGCAATTAGCATTGCTGTTTAATGGAACAATTGTTGATTCAAATATATCTAGTGATATTAGAAAATAACTTCAGAGGATGATATGCAGGTGATGAGTAGTAAGAGAGTTTAAGATAGGACGTTGAATGTAGGGGGAGCTGGGAAAGTTTATATTTTAACCTGTGGAAAACTATGTAGAATGCTCTGAAGAACATGAAAGGTGAGTTTACGATTTTTATGTTCTGATTTTTTTAAACAGGTTATAAATGAGGGGCAAGGTTGGGAATCACCAAGGGAGCCTTACGAGATCAAAGCTTGGTAGCATTTTCCTTATGTTCTCTTTTATCTTTTATATCTGCTGTTAATGCTGGCACCAAATTGAGTTTGCTATCTTTGTTGAAAATGTGGGTGCTTCTAGGATTTCTGCGAGGACAGGAGACGGTAAAGTGATTCTATCACACACAACTGAAGAGCCATATTTTTTCACTTTTGGAAAGTCCGAGGTTAATGATCAAGTCCTTGTCTAATTTTCTATCCATTTTTCTATTTGTCTATTTCCTCACTCACTCTCATTGCATGCATCTTAGGTACCTAAAGGTCTAGAAATGGGAATTGGAACAATGACACGAGGAGAAAAGGCAGTAATATTTGTCACTAGTCAGTATTTAACTCCATCTCCTCTAATCACGGTGGAGGATAGTATTGAAGAAGTTCATTTTGAAGTGGAGCTAGTCCACTTCATTCAGGTTAGTGAAGTCGTTGTAGAACTAGATTTTTGCTCCATTGATCTGTTTGTAGGGACATTTATGAGACCCTTGTTTATATTGGTTCTTTCTGTGATTAACCTGCATTGTAAAAGATGATTTATTTTTATTGCTTTTGCTAAACCTATGTATCTCTCACAGTCTTTGAGCTTAACCCTCTAGTACTAAATGAGTAGGTAAGAGACATGCTTGGAGATGGACGCCTGATCAAACGTCGAATTCGTGATGGAAAAGGTGTGGGTTCAGAACTGCATTCTCATTCAAATTGGCATTTATAAGGAACATAACTATAGCCATGTATTTGATGAAAGTTCCATGTTTGTACCATGTGACATACTTGCCAAGGGTAGATAAAATAACATCTTCCATTTTGTACTTGAAGCTAAATTTATTTCAGCCTCTGAGGTGTACATTTTACGTTACATTTAATTTGAGTCACTTAAGCTTTGTATCTCATAAATATATTACCATCAGTCAACATTATTTTAGTCCATCAATGATCAAACTTCCATATTCTCTGGAATAATCAGGTGATTTTCCAATGGATTGCCCCCTTCATGACAGTCTTCTACGAGTTCATTACAAGGCCATGCTGAGTGAAGATAAGAGAGTTTTCTATGATACAAAAGTTGATAATGATGGTCAGCCTTTGGAATTCCAATCTGGAGAAGGGCTTGTGAGTTGCCTTGCCCTTTTACTGACAGTAATTCTATTCTCAATCTCAGCTCGTGAATTCTATTGTTGATGATGAGTGCTGACCTATTAGAAAGATTATTATGGTAAATAGAAAAGACAAAAGGGGAAATGTCTTCCAGATCAATTAATTAGCACACTACATTCAGGGTATATATCGCTAGGAAGGACATGATCAAGAGTTCTAGATGTTTGGAATTGGCTAGGCGTGTGTGTCTGTAAGGTGCATTTTGCATGCCTTTTGAACTGATTAATAGTAAATAGTAGATTGGATACCTAACAAAGATCTTGTCTCTAGAAATCAAGTAGTGTCTTCTACCAACTGATACTTGCATTTACCTTCCATGGCTTCTTGGGGTGGTTTGTCTGAGGGGGTTCCAACAAGTTTCGAATTGATTGTGTCTGGGATTTTGGGTCAAAGGTCTGTGCTTTATAACCTGCATGTGGTAAAGATAATAACTGGTGAAGGTTATGGCCCATTTTGTGTAATAGGTGCCTGAGGGATTTGAAATGTCTGTTCGTCTGATGCTGCCTGGAGAAATTGCCCTCGTTACTTGCCCTCCAGATTATGCATATGACAAGTTTCCAAGGTTACTATTCCATAATCTTTCTTTTTAGTAACTCAATTGTATCTTGGTTTTCCAAAATGATTAGATGTTCAACTCTTTTATTTAATCAATGTAGTCTTTGACTATTGTTGTTGTCATTACATCATCTTTCTTCCTCCTTCTCAGTCTTTTGAAGCATAATAATCTCTTTTGTGCTTTGTACCATGTGCTTAGGCTAGCTGATGTTCCAGCAGGTGCTCATGTTCAATGGGAAATCGAACTTCTCGGTTTTGAGATGCCAAAGGTGCAGATCAATGAAATTGTTGTCAGTACTATTGTTATTGTTTAGCATCAAACTCTTTGCACGTGTTCTTAATCCTAAACTCCTAACAGTCATCCTCACGATGTCAACATTTTTTTGCAGTATATTTCAGACAAATGTTGCATCATCTTGTCTTTGAATAGTTGGTCATGCATATATTTCTGTGTTTATAATCTCCATTTATGATATCTGATCCTGTCAATACCTTCATCCGTGAATTATAAGTTCAAAATGTCAGTATATGAAGAATTGCTCATTAATCACAGGAATGGGATGGTCTGGACTTCAAAAGCATAATGGATGAAGCAGAGAAGATCAGAAACACGGTATCTTATCCTTTCTGTTTGTCTTGGATAGTATTGGGAAATTGTTATGCTACATTATTCTGCTGGCAGCCTGCAGTTTCTCCTGTGTTGATGATTCCAAATGGCACTTATTGTATACTTTCTTTCCAGGGCAACAGACTCTTCAAAGAAGGAAAATTTGAACTTGCTAAAGCCAAGTATGAGAAGGCAATCTATTCTGCTCGTACTCTCTTCACCTTGTGCCTAGTGTAACTTTTTCATTAATTATCAATTGATATCATTTTACTGATCGTAACACATAGTCCAAGTCTTCTTCATTAAATCAACTTGCTAACCCAGTAGAAGAAATGCAACAATAATAAGACCTGTCGGGCCAAAACACTTGCTCTTTCGTGGATATTTTTCAAACTTAATCTTTGAGTATTTGCGGCAGCAGTTATGTGTCTATACATCTCTCGAACAGTTAGTGCTGTTGTCAGGTTGAAGGCGTTGTGACTGCTTCAGGACACCTCTTATTGCAAATAGGAACCGTTTCAGCTATTAGTGTGTATATTTTAAACTAGGAATTACGACTTTCCACATCTTTTTCTCACATCACTTTATTAGATTGAGGAATCAAGCAAACAATCTATAAGCTACTTATGTTAACTGTCTTTAATTATAATGGTCATCTGTGATTCTGCAGGTGCTTCGTGAATTCAATCATGTCAATCCACAAGATGATGAAGAAGGAAAAGTTTTTTCTAATACCCGAGTAAGTACTTGCTAGCATGTGATGTTGAGTCGTCTTAAATTTGAACATTTTACCTGGTTTTCCTCCAAGGTAGTCCACTAGTCCATTTAAGATCGTTTATTTATTATCTTTCATATTTGATTTTTCAAGAATTTGTTAAATCTGAATGTCGCTGCATGCTACTTGAAACTGGGAGAATGCAGGAAGTCTATTGAGATGTGTAACAAGGTATGTTTTATGACCTCTTTAGCCCACCTTTCTATGAAATCACCATTTGCTCTTAGCAACTAAATGGTTGCATGTGAGTTTATTCATGGATTCCATTTGAATCTGAATGTCGCTAGTACTTCCATCTGCAGTATCTAACAGGATTCTCAGTCTGTATTCTTCTGAGCCATGATTGTATCCTGCACCCCACCCCGAAACAAAGAGTTAGGGAAAGGGGGCGTGGGGAAGCAGAGGTGCATTTGGGATTTTAATGGATTTTCATTTTTGTGGTTGAGCAGCAGGATTTTAAAGGCAGTTAAATCACCCATGGAAGATCCAAGTGCTTGTTACGCTAGAGTCATTTTAATCTTCTTTAGTTTATTCTTCAACGCTCTCCTTGTGTAAGGTTGAAAATTGATTTTGTTTTTAAAGGCCAATACATGTATCGTTAACATGGACTAAAGACTAAATAGTATTAAAGTTAGAATAAATCAAGTGTTTGGAATGAGTTAAATGCTTAAAAAGGTGTTTTTTTTTTTTAAAAAAAAAACACAATAAAGAAAGGTTTTAAAGGTTCGTATCTTTAAGCACTTAGAAAGTCATTCTAAACAGACCCTAAATCATTTACAAAGTCCAATTTGGAAGAATACTTACAAATGAGTTTTGACAAGCTGATGAACTGACCGTGAATGGTTTTATTTGGTTACAATAATCGCATGCTTTTTACTATGTTTCCTTTCATATTGGTCCTTCAAATGTTTTCTGAAGTGGAATTTTGCAGGTTATAGATGCAAACCCTGCAAATGCAAAGGCTTTGTACCGTCGAGGAATGGCCTACATGACCCTCGGAGATTTTGAGGAAGCAAGGAACGACTTTGAAATGGTAAAAAAATAATTTTTTTCCATGTTAGGCGTTAGATGTTTTAATCCCATTTCTAAATTGTATTATTCAAACCAATAGATGAAAAAAGTTGATAAATCATCTGAAGCCGATGCCACAGCAGCCCTCCTAAAACTGAAGCAAAAGAAACAGGTCAGAATAACATCATCATTTCTAATTTACCATTAGAGATGGGAGCGAAATTACTTTAAGATATCATTTTTCTCTTCTGCTTCACCATTCTATCTATAGGAAGTGGAGAAGAAAGCAAGGAAACAGTTCAAAGGACTATTTGACAAAAAACCAGGGGAAATTTCAGAGGCTGGTGCTGGAGATAGAGAAGACCAGAACTCAGGTGAAACCCAGGAAAACTCTGATAAATTAGAACAAAACGAGGATGACAAATCCTCTGAATTTAGTGATGATAGTACAGCAGATGACCATCCAAGGGATTGGCTATCCCGTTTCTGGCCTGCCGGTAGACGAATATTTGCAGCCCTTGGGCTGAATAGATGTTCCATACTATAGATTATGAAGAGAGAAGTGAACATATTAGAGGTAGCTCAGGTTTACTTCAAGGGCATTATGAGTTATACAATAATCTAATTGGATTATGTACATTAAGATTAAGCAGAAATGCAGGATAAAGAATCCTCCATATTTTTCTTTAGTCTTTTCAATCTTCAACTTCAAACTTAGGAGGGATGTTAGGGAAGTTGGCTAGAGTAGTGAATTTCAATAATCACCTTTAATAGTTTTTTCATACTAGCTCCATCACCTGTAATCATAAGATCCTTGGAGATGAAATGTCTTTTAGGATTCTGATTCTTCATGGATTTGTTTCTGTACTCTTCGTAATCTTAAAATCCTTAAAAGATTATTCAAATATCAACTTTAATTAGTAATTTCAATGTTTTTTTGCACACCTTTACATAGTATCCGAACATTAGCAAAAATTGTCAGGAGAGTTAATGGTGGTATGTAGAGAGATCTCTATGTATCGGTATTCAACCAAGTTTTTTTCTATTGGTATTGATGTGTGGGTATTATATATATATATATATATATATAGATAGATGTTTTCTATTATTTGATTAAAAATCTTACAATAGTGTTTTATGAATACAAATAAAATTGGAAACCTTTATCCTCTTGCTTGGCTCCTTGCTTCTATTCTCCCCTCCTTTCTCTCCTTTAATTTTTGGTATCCTTTCTTGGTGTTGTCGCTATAGACTTTGGCTTTTGAATTTTTGCATCTCATCCAAAGTTCAAAATGCTAGATGCCTTAACCTTTTCCCAATCAAGTTATGTTCTACGCCAAGTTGAAAAAATTCTAATTTCTAGATTAATATCAACCAAATAATATTGCAAAGATTTTAAATGCAAAATTTCGTGATCTTGTACTACGTTCAAATACAATACCATCATTCAACCCATAATTTTAGTTTTATTGATATTTAGCAGTGATTTGACTATTAAAAGTCATTACTTTCCTTGATACAATTTTTTTTTAAAGATATCATCAATGTCATGTCATAGATTCTATAAATCAATTTGATTAAAATGGATACTTTAAAAAATGTTAAACTTTAAAGACAAACACATTGATTTCTCTTTTAAAAATTGTCTTCCTCTAAGCCCGTGACTGTATAGCAGATTTCATACCTAGAATCTGATATCATTGCTACCAAAAGATTTCGCATAGGCTAAATTTACAAACTTACAAATTAACACAGAGATATATGGAGACTGAACAGCGAAGAGAACCCTGTTTTCTCCGGCGAAGTTTTTTATTACACAAAATCAACATAAACGAAATGAAAACAATCAGTCCAAAAAGACAGAAACAAAAACATATCAAATCCACTGAGCTCAAACTGCAATCAAACTTCATTAGAATCAGTCCTCTTTGCAACAGTAAGAGCACGAACTTTGACTACAAAGAATCCCAGAGTGTGGCCTGCCACAGCAGCTATAAAGATCCCAACATTGAAAGACATAACAGCCAGCATGACCAGATAAGCCAAACCGGTTCTGAAAGCATAGACAACGGCCTGAACGGAAGCACTGGCAACGGGGGTCTTGCCGAGCTTGTTCGGTGGCGTGTGGCTCAAGAACTCGACGGCGAAGGCCAGCAGGAAGATGAAGAAGAAGGCCAATATGTACAGGCCAAGGCTCTCTTTAGGCCATCCAGAAAACAGAATCACAGCATCTTTGCCCCAGTAGAAGCTCATCTGCATCTTCGTCGTCATCGTCGACATCGGATCATCACCGGTCGAGTTGTTCATGATGGTGTTGCCATCCATGGCAGGAGGAGACATGGGCATAGAGTCCATATCTGAACTTCTTAGGGAGAGAGAGAAAGAGAGTGATCTGGGATTTGGCTGCTTAGTATATATATATAACAGTGGAAACAGAGACAGGGCTCTGCCAAACTGGAGATGATTAATTAGAGAAGTTTAATGTTGTGATTAACTAAAAATTAACTTAAAGTCATCAGGTTGTCCGCCCAAAGACTGATGGGGTTTGTTTTGTTGTGTAGTGTTTGTTTGGTTTTGAACTTTCTTCAGTTGCAAGTGATGAAATTGGAGAATATATATATATATAACAGAACCCTGTGCTTCTTTAAATCACACTAATCCTTTTTTTTTTAATTATATGTTTATTGACTATATTTGCTTTATCAATCTTTTATGTGATTTGAGAAAGTTACACTTTTATTTCTTTGTTTTATGGTCCTTTTCTGATTGGAGGTGCTATCACATGGAGGTAAATTTGTGCATTTAAGAATACAGTTTATTCTATAATTATTTTAATACAACTTTGCTTAAGATGGGCTACTATTATTTATTTATTTATTTACTTTTTTCAAGGTTTGTTTTGTATTGTATGGAAAATTAGAAGGAAAGGAACTCCTTAAACACAATCAGGGAAGCCATTCCATTAATGGCTACAACCTAATTGAATCTTCATTAATGAATAGAACAATAAAGTCACAAGCAAAGGGAACTCATTCAGGTTGAAGAAGAAGCTAAAAGAAGGAAATGGTGGACCACTTTCCCTCCTCTCATGAGAAAATGAAGTAATATGACAATAATGAGCAAGCTCTTTGATTTCTTGAATCCAGATGTCAACTTCAGAAAATTTTGATATTGACATCTATTAGGAGGAGGTTTCCATGACCCTGTGTTAGATTGAAGAGATCATTGAACTTGAGAGAGAAGATTTATTTATTTATTTTGAGTTTAATAATATATATGAGAGTAGAGATTTAAACCTTTGACTTTTTGATATATGGTATATGTCTTAATTAGTTGAACTATGTTCGAATTGACAGAAGAGAAAAGAATTAGAGGTCGATAGTTTTGTTCTCAGATTGTAAGAACTTATCCACCCGATCTTATTTAATATTTGCAATGGGAATACTATGGGTTGTGTCGATCATTTCAAATAGCCCCATAAGAAGCTTGTTAAGAAATTCTAACAAGGAAAAAAGAGGGAATAGATGTTAAAATGCTAGGGTTTACTTCTGAAAATTTTGCTTAGGTTCCGATTGATAACCATTTGGTTTTGGAATGATTTTCATCTTTTAAGAAAACATTTGATTTCTTATCCAAATTCCCAAAAAACTATTTATTTTAGACCTCGTTTGATAACCATTTGATTTTTTGTTTTTGAAAATTAAGCTTATGAATTAAACATCACTTTCACTTATAAGTTTTTTTGTTTTGTTATCTACTTTACCTTTTTACCATGTTTTCAAAAACTAAGTCAAGTTTTGAAAACTAGTTTTTAAAACTAAAAATATTAGGCCCCGTTTGATAACCATTTGGTTTTTGATTTTTGGTTTTTGAAAATTAGGCTTGTTTTCCTTAAATTTCCTCACCATAGTTTTCATTTTTGTTAAAGTTACACTTGAATTCCTAACCAAATTCTAAAAACAAAAACAAGTTTTTGAAAACTACTTTTTTTAGTTTTCAAAAATTGGCTTGGTTTTTGAAAACATGGAAAGAAGGTAGGTGAAAAACCAAAGAAACTTAGAGTTGGAAGTGGTGTTTATAAGCTTAAAAACCAAAAACCAAAAACAAAAAACTAAATGGTTATCAAACGGGGCCTTAGTTTTCAAAATTTTGTTTTTGTTTTTGAAATTTGGCTAGTAATTCAAATGTGTCCTTAACAAAAATGAAAATCATTGTAAGAAAATCGGGAGAAAACAAGAATAATTTTCAAAAACCGAAAAACAAAACCAAATGATTATCAAATGGAATCTTAGTTTTTAATACTTGGCTTAGATTTTGAAAACATTGGTAAAAAGTAGATAACAAAACAAAGTAACTCGTAGGTAGAAGTAACAAGTTTAATTTCCAAAAATAAAAAACTAAATGGTTATCAAACGAGTTTTGGTGATAAGAAAAAAAATATTTGGAACATTTCGACCCTGCTAATCTTTCAGATGTGAGGTTGGTGTTATTAAGAGGATTACTACAAATTTTAATTTCTGGCCCTTTTTTTTTCCTTTATGTGAGAATCACTCTTTTGAACACTGCTGCTTATTCTATTGTCAAATATCCTTATTTCAAGAGTAGCTATTGTTCTTAGATGTCAACAAGAGCATAACTCAACTAGTATAAAGTTGTACTGATGACCAATAGGTTTGTGATTCGAATCCTTCACACATATTATAAAAAAAAAAAAAAAAAAACTATTGCTCTTAGTTTCTTCCCCTTAACAATTGGATCGAGGAACTTTGTATTTACTATGGAAAAATACACTTTTGGTGTCTGAGTTTTCAAACTCAACAATTTAGCCCTTGAGGTTTGGTTTTAGTTTCATTTTGGTCCCTTCATCTCCTTTTCCGTTAAATCTTAACAGTTTGATAGCGTGACACTATTTTTTTTATTAAAAAATTATTTTTTAGAATTTTAAAAATTAAATAATTAAAAAGATATATTTTTGTAAATTCATTTCCCTCCCATTTTCCCCTTCTTCCTCTTCTTTTTCTTCAGCCATCTCCCACCGATCACCATCACCCGCCGCCCATCATCGCCACCGCCAACGGTTGGCCGACTGTCGTCGCCAAAGAATTTTTTCCCCTATTCTTTTCTTCTTTTCTTTCACGTTAAAAAAAACGAAGGGGAAAACACCCCTTCGAATCGAGACTGGAACAGATTGTTCCAGACCTGTTCCAGATTTGGAGTCTCTACTTCTCCCTATCGCCTTCGCACGCTGTTCCAGCACCCCCTGGTTTTCTTCTTCTCCCTCTCGCCTTCATTCCAGATCTGTTTTCTTCCTCTCGCGGTTTTCTTCTTCTCCAGATCATCTCCCTCTCGATTCTACACTACAACCCATAGACCCGCGGTGCACATCTCTTCTGCTCCCTCGTTTTTCCCCTTCAGCTCGAGTAGTGGTGTCAATTTGTGACCAACCACGATCTCGATGAGTTCCCTCTTCTTTAGCAGCAAGACCCACACCGCAACCAAGTTCTCTCCCTCTTCTTGTGTTTTGTCCCTCCCTCTTCTTTAGCAGCAAGACCCACATCGTAGCCAGGTTTCGGGTTCGACTTGTTGTGCTTGTCGGAGAGGATGTTGGAGACGGGAGATTTTTCCCTTTCTAAGTTCTTCAGATTTTTTTTTTGAGAAAATAAAAAACAGAAAGAATAGGAGGTAAGAGAAGAGGAATGAGAAAAAAAACAGTTTTTGGCAGGTGGTGGCTGGACAAGAAGAAGAAGAAAGAGAGGGAAGAAGAAATAAAAATAATATAAAATAATAATAATTTTATTATTTTAATATATTTATATTTAAAAAATTAAAAAATAATTTTTTAATAAAAAATCAATGCCATGTCAGCAATCCATTAAATATTAGCAGAAAATTGGATGGATGGACTAAAATGAAACGAAATTCAAAACTCAAGGACCAAAATGAAACCTAACCCAAACCTTAGGGACCAAAAGTGTATTTTTCCTTATTTTCTATTTTCTTTTTTCTTACTTTTTAGGATCAAAACGACCAAAGAAATTAAAAAGGACAAGAAGCTCATTCATTCCAAAAGTGTCTATTTTGTTATAATTTTACATGTCTGTCAGCTCACAACTGGATACAACTGGATATTAAAGAGTCTAAGAAGCTCATTTACTTATTTGTCCTTACAGATTGACATAAAAAAAATATAATACTAAAATAAATTAATAAAATAAGAGTTACCAAATTAAATAAGGGCATTCAGGAAAGAACAAAAATTGAATTAATGCATGAAATCTTACCATTGATAAATTTAAAAGATTTAGACAAATTTGAAATTAATGGGCTAAAGGAGCCCATCCACAATTTCTGTATCAGAAATTATGGGAATTAGACGGTTTCAGAACCAATATTTCACAAATGTCCAGTTATGAAAAAAATTTCAGTTTTGTCTTGGCTCAAGATTTTCTAACTAAATCTTTCCTATTTTGCCCTTCAAAATTCTGCACATTAAATTTTGGTTTGTATTGATTCTTTCCATCATAAAAACTACTATTAAGATTTACTAATACTCAACCCTAATCCTAAATAAATTTAAAAAAAAAAAACTTCAACCAATTGCCGTCAAATTGAAGTTGCCAACCAATGTTTTATTTTTTTGTTTTGTTTTATTTGGTCAAACAATATGATTTTTTTTTATTGCCCCCTCATTCTTATAGGGAGTTGTTAATTAATAGAACCATTTTATGTCAAACAATATGTTTATATTCTTTCTTTCATTTTTGGTTTGATTTTGTCAAAAAGATTTTTTTTGCAACAGACCATCCAACCATATGGTGTGTATTTTTTTTTAAATTTTGTTTTTAATATCTAATGACATGAGATGTTTGTAATTTTTAATATTTTTTTGGGAAAAATACACTTTTGGTCCCTAAGGTTTTGGTTAAGTTACACTTTGGTCCCTGAGTTTTCAAACTCAACAAAAATACCCCTGAGGTTTGAGATAAGGAGAAATTTGGTCCCTGCCGTCCAATTTGTCGTTAAACCCTAACAGATTGCTGACGTGACACCATTATTTTAATAAAAAATATATATTTTTTCATTTTTTAAATAAAAATAATAAAAATATTGTTATTTTATTATTTTTTTAAAATTCTTTCTCTCTCTTTCTTCTCCATCTTCTTCCTTCCCCATCTCCTTCTTCTTCAGCTCCAGTGGTCGGCCGCCGGCGAACGGCGGCGGCTGCCGAAATTTTTTTTTCTTCTTTCTTCTTCTTCTCTTCTTTTTCTTCTTCCTCCCTTCTTTTTCTTCTTCCTCCCTTCTTTTCACTGTTTAAAAAAGAAAGAAAACAGAGAAAGGGGAGGGAGGAGAACCTCCCTCGTTCCAGATCTGGAACGGGGGAGGGAGGAGGGACCTCCCTCCTCCGTTTTTGGCGCGGGAGACGGAGGAGGGAGGTCCCTCCTCCCTCCCCCGTTCTCTGTTTTTCGTTTTTTTTTAAACAGTGAAAAGAGAAAAGAAGGGAGGAAGAAGAAAAAGAAGAGGAGAAGAAAAAAAAAATCAGGCGGCGAGTGGTGGCCACCGGCCGCCGGAGATAGGAAGAAGAAGAAAGAGGATGAAGAAGTAGATGGAGAAGAAGAAGAGTAAGAGGGAGAAGGAGAAATAATTAAATAATAAAAAAATAATAATATTTTATTATTTTAATATTTTTTATTTAAAAATTTTTAAAATAATTTTTTTATTAAAATAATAGTGCCACGTCAGCAACCATTAGAATTTAACAGAAAAATTGACGGCAGGGACCAAAGTGCTCCTTATCTCAAACCTTAGGGGTATTTTTGTTGAGTTTGAAAACTCAGGGACCAAAGTGTAACTTAACCCAAACCTCAGGGACCAAAAATGTATTTTTCCCTATTTTTTTTGTTAACATTAACCCTATTTACATCTAATCACCCAATTGCTTGTAGAATTTCTTCATATGACAAATATATATCATACATTATAATATATAAACAATTATAGAATATATTCGTCATTGTTTATATAGTAGTTCATAAGTAAAATTTCATAATGATAAATATGTACTAGGCAGTATATTATATAATCATAAATATATACTTAGATGTATATTATATATAAACCTCATTATATATATATATAGTATATATACATCATGATTTATATAATTCATAAGTGAAATTTCGGAATGATAAATATAGGCCATGCAACATATTGCATCCATATGTATATTATATAAACCTTATTATATATTTGTCATATATTCAGTGGCGGATCCAGAATTTTTGTTTAGGGGGGGCTTGAGCTTCACTTACAATTTCGTAAAAGTAATTTACAAGTATACAATCTAAAAAATTCATAAATGTAATTGAACTACTAATTTCATCCATCGTAATTGTTCTCTACAAGTATTTATATTATAGGATTAATTTTCTTAAAATAGTCGAATAAAAATTTAAAAATATTTTTATCCATTTCATTTATATTTGATATAAAAAACGAAATTTAATGAATAAGTTAAGACAAAAATTATAATATTGTATATTTGTTGGGTTAAATTACAAATTTAGTTCTTGAACTTTTATGCTTGTATGTCTAATAAGCTTCTGGATTTTCAATTTTGTGTCAATAGGTCCCTGAAGTTTAAAAATGTCAAATAGATTTATAAACTTTCAATTTTGTGTCTAATAAATCACTGTCATCCATTAAAAAAAAAAAATCCTAACATATTCACACGTTTTTTAAATTTAACAAATATAATAGACATAAAATTGATTTTTTTTGTGAAGTGAAAAACTTTCAATTTTATAATCAATAAATTTATAAATTTCAAAAAATTTCGAATAGGTCAAAACATTTTTTAAAATTTAAGAACTTATTAAACACAAATTTAAAAATTTAAAAAGTATATACATTAACTAAATCTGAAATTTATAATTTAAAATATTAGTTATTATTTGAAATTTGGAAATAATTTATACATAAAATTTTTTATTAGAAAATATAATCTATAATTTAAATTTAGAAAATATAATTTTTTACCAATTATGAAAGTCAAATTTTTAATAATATTTTTATTAAATGAATAAAATAATCACATTTTGTTTTACTTTTTTTCTTGAATATATATATGGTAATAGTAAAACAAAATTTATTGTCAAAAAAAAAAAAAAATAGTAAAACAAAATCAAAACATTAAAAACTGAGCATATATGGAATAGTACAAAAGAATAAAAACATTAAAAAAAAATTGAGCGTGTACAAAATAAATAAAAAAAACTGATTGCGCATAACCTGAGATTTGATCCATGGTTGTCGAAGACAAGTTGAGGGGGTGCGAAGGATGAAAATATCGATATCGGTAGTAATATCGGTAATTAAAATTTACGGATATATCGACGGATATTTGAACATCGATGGATATTTCGGGAAAAATCACGGATATCGCGGAAACTTATAAAAATATTGTAAATTCTTTTGTAAAACTTTATAATAAGTTTATTTATGTAACAAACTATTATTTTAAGCATATATCAATAATTATAAGACTAATATATGCATTAATACAATAACAAATAGTATTAAAGATTGTAAAATAAGTATAAACATCAATAATTGTAAAATTTAGTCAACAAATAAATGGTTCATAATTCAATAATAACATGATGTGTTTTGGTTATTAAATCAACATTAATATAATTGATTTGGTAATGATAGTATTCTTTCCAATTCATTCTATCTTCAAAGCTAAGATATATATTTTTTGACAACTTTCTTTTCTTTTAATATAAAAATAATATCAATATTTTTAAAAAAATAAGCAATAAAAATTTATCAAGACACAAAAATCAAAATTTTCAAAGATATGTTGTTAATATTTTTTTTTAACGAGAGATGATTTTTATACTATAGTTAATAAATTAAAGATTATATTATTATATTAAAAAATGTGTGCATTTTATAAGTTAAACATGTCATAGAATTTTTTTTAAATGTAAATTTTATGTACTAAATGTGTAAAAATATAAAACATAAAATAAGAACCAAAAAAAAAAAAAAAAAGAAAAAGTGAATAAATTTTAAATAGATATAAAAACTCAAAAGAGGAAAAAAAGAGTGAATTTAAAAAGAAAGTGAGAGAAAATTTTAAATAGAAATAAAAACTCAAAAGAGTGAAACAACAAAGGAGTGAATTTAAATAGAAAGGGAAAGGAAGAGCTGGGGTTATAGAATGGAGGAGAGATAGTGAAGGAAAAAAATAAATTAAAAACTTACTTAGGTTTGGGATTGAACCCAGGATTTTTTTTATTAATAATGTACTTTAATAAAAAAAAACAAATTTAGAGGAGTTCTGAAAGTAATTCCAAAAATAGGGTAGATAAATCGTGTACGTCGGCCACGATTTCCATAAGTCGTGGGCCGTGGTCACGATTCCGAGGGTAACTCGCGTACCTGGTACACGACTTCCTTGTTGGCACGCTGACGAGGCATACATCACCAGGTTGGCGATGATTTGGCGATGATGTGTCGTTGACGTTGCGCCAGCGAAATCGTGTACCTGGTACACGATTTTATTAATGAAATCGTGTACCACGTACACGATTTCGTGGTCCATGAAACCCTACCCCACTCGTGAACGCGCCGCAAACCAGCAACCCCCCTCGACTTTTTCTCTCTTCTCTGTTGTGTAGCTTCGTCTGCCGCCGTTCCAAGTGTCGTCGCCGCCGTCGTTCCACCTACCGCCGACCTCTCCGCCGCCGCCTGTGTTCCACGCCGCTCAGTTCGCCGCCGTTAGGTATATTTTTTTTTCTTTTTTTCATATAAAAACATTATTTTAGTGATAGATTTTTAGTTTATGGATTATTTTAGTGATAGATTTTTAGTTTGTGGACTGTTTTAGTGCTTTGTAGGTTTATGGATTATTTGGAACCGATTTGGGTTGTTTTTGGATTGATTTGGGTCGTTATTGGACTGATTTGGATCGTTTTTGGACTAATTTGGGCTGTTTGAGTTTTGGACTTAGATATATATTGCTTTAGGTATATTTTGAACCGATTTGGGTTGTTTTTGGATTGATTTGGGTCGTTTTTGGACTGATTTGGGTTGTTTTTGGACTGTTTTGGATTGTTTTTGGACTGATTTGGAGTTTTGGACTTAGATATATATTGCTTTAGGTATATTTTGAACCGATTTGGGTTGTTTTTGGATTGATTTGGGTCGTTTTTGGACTGATTTGGGTTGCTTTTGGACTGTTTTGGGTCGTTTTTGGACTGATTTGGGCTGTTTGAATTTTGGACTTAGATATACTTTGTTGGGTGTAGACACCGTATTTGGTCCGACTTGATTTTTAGTAATAATGTTTGAAGTTTTTCAATATTTGGTGGCAATTTGTTTTTTGTATGTCAATAAGGGTTTGGCTCAATTGGCATAAAGCTTGTAATCTGATCAAGAGGTCGGAGGTTCGAATCCCTCTCTCCACATATTATCAAAAAGTTTGTTTTTTGTTTTCATTTTCATTTTACTTTTTTATTTTATTTTATTTATTTCTTTATCTTTTTATTTTATTTTATTTCATTTAATTTTATTTATTTATTTATTATTGATTTATTATTTTTATTTTTATTTTTTTTTTCTTTTTTTTCTTTTGTTTTCTCCCCCACGTTTCCCTCTCCCATTTTTTTCTCCAACTCCCCACTATTTCCCCTATTCTTTCTCCCATTCTTTCCCCCTTCTTCTCCATTCCCCCCTCATTCTCCCAACCTCCCATTCTTTCCCCCTCTTTCTCAACTCACTCCCCACTCCTTCTCCCAACCTCCCATTCTTTCCCTCTTTTTCTCAACCCCTTCCTCCAAGCTCTACTATATAATGAGAGCTTATGGAGGATGAAAGGAGACACAAAAAAAAAAAAAAAAGAAGAGAGAAGAGTGAAAGAGTTTAGAGATAGAAAGTGAGGAAATTGTAGAGAGAGTGTGTGAGATTGAGAGGGAAAAATAGAGATTTTAGAAGGATTTTCAAAGATCTAAGTTCACAACCACCGCCGCTCGCCGCCGTCGCTCACCGCCGCACCACTGCCGCCGCTCACAGCCGCACCTCGCCGCCGCCGCCGCTTGCCAGTTGACTCCGATGAGGTTCCTAAGTGAGGTTTAAAATAAAAGAGGAGGGAAGGTGAAAGAGTTAAAAAGAAAAAAGAGGGAAGGAAAGAAAAAAAGGTGGACATTTTCGTGAAGAAGAAGAAGAAGGGGAGAGTGGGAGAGAGAGAAAAGGTAAGTGGGTCCCTCCAACCCCACGTTTCCGCTCGAATTTTCGTGCCTCTTTGTCACGTCGTTGGTAAGTCAAAGAACAATATTGGATTTTTTTTTTGTTTGATTCACGAGTGTCGTAGTTTTTTTCTAAAACCTAATGCCATCAAGTTACACAATTTCAATCCCTTAAAATCTCAATTTGGCGCAACTGCAAATCACAAATCAAGTCATAATTTTTTTCTCTTGCTTTTCGAACAAACACTCAGAGGTAAATTCACAAATGCCATCCTTTTTTTTTTTTAATAGAAATTTGAAAATTCAAGCCTGCTGATGTATGTATACATATAATATATATGTGAGATTGGGTTGCTGACGCTTTTTTTTTTCTTTTTTTTTTGTCTCTAATTTTGCCGCTGCATTTTTTTTTGTCGTGTTTGTGTTGTCTTTCTTTCTTTTTTTTTTTTTTTTTTTCAAAATATGGCCCAACATTCACAAATCCAATCTTCTTCTTCTTTTTTTAATTCAAATCTCAGGTCATCAAATCTCTTCTCTTAGAAAATTTGATTATGCATGCGTTGTGCCTTTTTTCCTTTAAGCATAAAACTTTGCCGCCAGCCAACGTCCCATAATATGCACCTAGAATATATTCGTGTTCTTTCTTTATCTTTAGATTAACCATACACAGCCGCAAACTCTTGATTATTGAATGTTTTTTTTTCCCTAATATATTCCTTTCTTTCATAGGAATTCAAATTAACAAATTTACTTGACGATATCCTAGGATACAACATCAATCTTTGTCCACCACTAAAAGGTATATACATATTCTTTTTTTTTTAATTTTTTTTTTACCAATTTTTTGAATATGCATATATTTCGTCGGTGTCTTATTGAATACCTCACATATGAACTGCTTTGATTGTGCCATAGATCTTCTTGTTTTTTTTTTTGGCACATATATTATTGCAATTTTTTTTTCTTACTTGAATGTGTAAGCTTCATGCAACGGTCGTCACCAAATTCACTTACAGTGATTTCACCACCTGTCTAGACCAGTCACTTTGATGACTGTAGTTTCCTGCAGGGGTGGTCACCACGGTCGTCATCAGCTTCACTTTGCAGTGATTTCACCACCTGTCTAGACCAGTCACTTTGATGATTGTAGTTTCCTGCAGGGGTGGTCACCACGGTCGTCATCAGCTTCACTTGCAGTGATTTCACCACCTGTCTAGACCAGTCACTTTGATGACTGTAGTTTCCTGCAGGGGTGGTCACCACGGTCGTCATCAGCTTTCACTTGCAGTGATTTCACCATCTGTCTAGACCAGTCACTTTGATGACTGTAGTTTCCTACAGGGGTGGTCACCACGGTCGTCATCAGCTTCACTTGCAGTGATTTCACCACCTGTCTAGACCAGTCACTTTGATGACTGTAGTTTCCTGCAGGGGTGGTCACCACGGTCGTCATCAGCTTCACTTGCAGTGATTTCACCACCTGTCTAGACCAGTCACTTTGATGACTGTAGTTTCCTGCAGGGGTGGTCACCACGGTCGTCATCAGCTTCACTTGCAGTGATTTCACCACCTGTCTAGACCAGTCACTTTGATGACTGTAGTTTCCTGCAGGGGTGGTCACCACGGTCGTCATCAGCTTCACTTGCAGTGATTTCACCACCTGTCTAGACCAGTCACTTTGATGACTGTAGTTTCCTGCAGGGGTGGTCACCACGGTCGTCATCAGCTTCACTTTGCAGTGATTTCACCACCTGTCTAGACCAGTCACTTTGATGACTGTAGTTTCCTGCAGGGGTGGTCACCACGGTCGTCATCAGCTTCACTTGCAGTGATTTCACCACCTGTCTAGACCAGTCACTTTGATGACTGTAGTTTCCTACAGGGGTGGTCACCACGGTCGTCATCAGCTTCACTTGCAGTGATTTCACCACCTGTCTAGACCAGTCACTTTGATGACTGTAGTTTCCTGCAGGGGTGGTCACCACGGTCGTCATCAGCTTCACTTTGCTGTTATATGATTTATGTCTGCCACTTTCGCCTTCCCTTTTCTTGTTATGCGAACTGGTTCAGGCGACTTATATCCAAGTCCTTTTCTCGTCGTAGGCAGACTATAGCCTTCCTTTAGAAGCTTCTTCTGTGTTGCAGAGAGCTCAGATCTTCCATCAAAAACCCTCAGACTTTTAAACTCAGTGTGAGCTGTGAAGTCATAACCTGCTTTCGCTAGAAGTTTGTATGCCTTCGGGTCGAACCCGTCTTTAGTTCGTTTTTCAGGCAAAATTGCTTTTATCTGATCATCCTCAGGTTTCCTAATCTCTTGCTCTGTGATCTTTGTAAGAGGCATAGTGAAACCTTCCTTCAGAATTTCAACGTCACCGACCTTTATGCTTTTCGAACATTCAGTGAAAGGTGATTCACCCTTTTTACGCCGGGATAAAGGGATGTATCGTAGAACAGGTGAACACCTCTCATCCTCTACAACTTTAGATTTCTCAAGGCTTGTAGATGCCCCACCATTCTTCGGGTTAGATGCCTTCACATTCTCAACAACTTCCTTCCCTGCATCTGCTTGTGGCTCTAAATCGAGTTTATCATTCTTTTTTATCAAGGGGATTTCTGTAGGTATAGTTTCCCCTGTGTTGTCGCTCTTCATATAAAATTTTGCATCAGCGAAATGGGATTCAGCTTCTGAAAATGGGTTAGTGTCAGCTTCAACTTTCTTAATGCCATCTTGATAGAATTTGAAACACTGGTGCAATGTAGAAGTTATCACTCCATTGCCGTGGATCCAAGGACGACCTAATAGCAACTTATAAGTGGTCTTGGAGTCTATCACATGAAACAAAGTATCGGCCTTCAAATCTCCGATGATGAGCTCGAGACGTATCATGCCAATCGCTCGCTGTCCGCCTTGATTGAAACCTTGAATCACCAATTTACTGTTTGATAATTCTTCCATCGAGATGCCTAATTGCTTCATGGTTGACTTAGACATTATATTGACAGCTGATCCATCGTCGATGAGGATCCGACTTACCCTCTGTTCTCGGATGTATCCCGAGACGAATAAAGGTCTATTGTGAGGTTTTGACCCTAGCAGCAAATCTTCATCGGAAAACCCTATAGTCACGCAACACGAAGCACATGTGTGTGCCTCAGAGGTTGGAATCTTTGTACCATCGGACTCTATCAATGCGTTAATGAGGACGTTTTTAGCTTCCTGAGGAAGTGACAGTAAGTCCTTTATGCTGAAAAAGGATAAGTCTCCAGAACCTGCCGCCACTCCCGAGGAGCTAGCGAGGACGTCATCATCTTCCTCCACGACAGGCTTTGACCTCCTGGACTTCTTTTTTCCTTTCTTCCTTTGAGACTTAACTTTTCTTTTACTATCTCGATATAGGCGGGACTCTTTCTGTGCGTAACTTTGCTTTTGCTTTTTGCGGCGAACGACAAGGGTCCAGCCTTCGTTCTCATCTTCAACGGAATTATATTTTCCTTGGGGCCCCCTCATTGTGGCTTCTTTTTGAAATCGAACCACTACAGGATCAAGGGTCCCAAATTGAATTAATCTTTCTTCATAATCACATGAGGAGATTAGGGGATTTTCATTCCCTACATTTGCCATTATGGTTGCATGATTTGTTTGAGCCACCTCATCAAGGTCCAACTCAATTTTCCTTTCACGAGCCAACTTAAGGATTAGCTCTTTCAATACAAAACATTTTTCCACTGGATGACTAACAACTCGGTGATACTTGCAGTAGTTAGGATCATTGACTTTTCCTAACTCTTCCGGTCGTTTGCATTCAGGTAGTTCAATCAGCTGCTTCTCCAACAGCTGTTCCAACATATCTGGAACGTCGGAGTCTGGAAATGGATATACCTTTTCTTGTCTTTCTTTTAAAGTTAGGCGACGTCTCTCGCCTGTCTCTATTTGCTTACTGGATTTACTTTCTTTTCCTTTGGAGGAAAATTTCAACGGGGTCGTGTTAACGACCATGGATTCTTTCGTGGCACTCTTTGCAACTTTCTCAGTGCCCTTGACTTCCTTCTTTTCTTTCCTCATGTCTGGGACTACGGGATCTTTGCCCCCTCTACTAGCGATGCTCAACTCCATATCATGAGCGCGAGTCGCCAATTCTTCAAAGGTCCGGGGTTTTATCCCCTGCAAGATGTAAAGAAGTCCCCAGTGCATACCTTGGGTGCACATTTCAACAGAGGACACCTCGGAGAGTCTATCTTTACAGTCAAGACTCAAGGCTCTCCAACGATTGATGTAATCAATGACTGGCTCACCCTTTCGCTGCTTTGTGCTTGTGAGTTCTGTCATACTAACTGTTCGCCTCGTACTGTAGAAGCGATTCAGAAACTCTCTCTCCATCTGTTCCCAGCTGTCAATTGTATCAGGCTCCAGGTCAGTGTACCAATCGAACGCGTTTCCCTTCAGTGTTCGGACAAATTGCTTAACAAGCAAATCTCCCCGAGTACCGGCGTTCTCACAGGTTTCAACAAAGTGGGCGATGTGTTGCTTTGGGTTGCCCTTTCCGTCAAACTGCTGGAATTTGGGAGGCTGAAACCCAGTGGGTAGTCTGAGATTGTCAATCCTCTTTGTATAAGGTTTAGAATACAAGAGGGAACTTTGAGTGGGTCCACCATACTGAGCCCTGATGGAATTCATGATCATGTCCTGCAGTTGTTGGACAGACAAAGAAGCAACTGACACGGAGTGTTGCGGTTGATCCTCATGCACGACAGCCTTCCCTTTATCATTCTTTCCTGCAGCAGGGGTCTGGCTAGACTCAGCCACTTCTCGGCTCTGCAGCTGGTTCTTCAAATAGGCAATCTCAAGATCTCTCTCATCAACTGCCTTCATTAAGAGATTGAGTTTCCTTTCCATCTCTGCCATTCTTTCATCTTGGTCTACATCAGCCATCATGACGGACATCACATCAGGATTTAGTGTATCCTTTGGCTGCTTTGATGTTGGAACGACAGATTCGAACAGTGGGTTGTCTTTGACTGCAACCTTATCCTTAGAGGATTCTTCAATCAACTTTGAGATCTTGCTTGCAACAGCCAGAGGAGTATGATCCTCCTTGATCTCAATTCCTTGGGAACGACTACGAGTGATAGGACCAGTGTAAGAGTCGCTTGATGTTGTAAGCTTCACGGGAGCTTTCTTTGGTGCCATCACGTTGGTTGGATCTTTTAACAAGAGAAAGAGATGAGAGGTAGAGATGGTCCCACTGGGCGTGCCAATTTGTTCACACGTAACCTCGGAGATGGAGACAAGTGGAATAAACGATATACTTGTATTAATATTTGTATGCGTGTGGATATACAATCTCTAATGTTGATCCTCTGATTCTCTCTCTTGTGTGTGGATGTGTTTCACTCGAGGGCTGGAACGCTTGATCTCGAGTCTGGAGCTTCAACGGATTCTTGGAGCTTGAAGTCTTCCAAATCTTGAAGGAGTCTTCAGTCTTCAGGAAATGTTCAACACTTTGAAACTTGTGGATTTCAGGGAGTCTTCAGTCTTCAGTCTTCAATCTTGATGAAGTTCTCTGAATTCTCTGACTCTGGCTTCGAGCTTCAAAATTCTCCCCCTACAAATGGAGGAGAACCCCTCTATTTATAGAGTTCTCGCTGGATGGGCCCTGGTGACTTTTGGGCCTAACAACTTGGACTTGGGCTTTATTGGTCTTGGACTCAACTATTTAGTCTTGGGTTTTGTTTATTTGACCCAAAACCATATGACCCAAATATTTAAAAGGCCCAAATTTGATCCAATTAATTATTATTATTTTTAATTAATTGGTCAAATTAATTAATTTGATCAAAACAATTTAATTTTGATTAATTGATCAAATTAAATGGCCAACTTTGTCTTCAAATTAAATTTGGGACACATGTCAATTTATAATTGGTCCCAAATTTAATTAATTATAATCTCGTCATCAATTTCGTGGAATGACGTGACAATTTGTGATTGGTCAAAATTTATGGACTTGTGGATTTCACGTTCATGAGGAACTTGTTTAAGAGGGTATTTAAGGAAAATAGCCTAAGGTTTTGTTTTGAGATTAATTTCAATTTACTTTGGTTTGGAATTTTAGTTTGAATTTCAATTGTCTTTCAAGAGTGAATTTTGATTTATAATGCTTAATTGAGTTTAACTTGAAAATTTGAATTGGATGTCAATTTTTGTCTTAATTTTAAATTAAAATTTCAAAATGCTTCAAAGTATTAAATCATGATTTTGAATGATTTTATAAGTTGTTAATTTACATTTCTGTCGTTAAAATGTGAATTAATAAGAGACAAAATAATTCATGTAAAGCCTATGACGGAGTGAAATAATTTTCAAATTCTTGAGGTGAAATATTTTCCTTAATTAGAAAATTTCTACATGATAATAAAGTCATGGGTTAACCCCACTCACAAAATTAAATCCTTACTTTATTTAAAGATAAGGTGAAATTAGTGAGACATTTAATTTTTAATTTTCATTTTTTCCAAGTTTTATTTGTTATTTTTTGGACCTTTGTTTAATGAATTCGAGTAATAAAATAGAATGTTTTCAAACGGGTGTTGTAGGGTGCTAATACCTTCCCTACACACAACTGACCCCCGAACCCAATTTGGTTTCTAAGACCAGTTAATTTTTTTAAAAAACGGGTGACCAATCACACCCCAAGATGATTGGTGGCGACTCCGCTGGGGACTTTTCTTAGGAGGGTCAATGCCGTTTTCATTTTTTTTAATTATTCGATTCATTTTGTTATTTATTAATTTATTATGTGGTCCATCTTATTTTCTGCATAGTTATTGTTGCATAGTTATTGTTGCATAGGATCGAGGAGGGTCATCCTCGATCCTATATATTTTGTGCTTTAATGAATACATTGTTAATTCATATTATATTGTCATACATATCACACACAACCACAGCTCTATACCCGGGCTTTACCTTTAGGATTAGGATCGAGGATGTAGTAGTGTCGACCTTCGAAGGGACATAATTGCCCTCGTGCAGGCGCATGAAAAATCCTCACTCAAGTTAGTTCATTTGTTATTTTATAACACTTGATTAATTTGGGGACCTTTTTATCCATTAGGGTTAGAATTTCTCTACCTCACTTCATATTCATGTCATCTTTAGTTTGAATAAAAGGGTAAATCATGGAAAATAGGTTTCAAAGTCCACTCTTCTTAGTGTCACTTGTTTTTTTTCTATTTTTTTTCCTTCATTTTTTTTTAAAAAGCTTAAACTTTAAGTTTTCTTTAAAAGAATTTAAGTTTTGTCAAGGAAAATTCTTTAAAAAAAAGTTGTTTAAACAATGTTTTCTTTTCAAGAATTAAGTTTTTGTCAAGAAAAATTCTTTAAAAAAAAAGTTTAACTTTGTTAAAAAAATGTTTTTTTAAAGGGTTTAAGTTTTGTCAAGAATAAAATTCTTTGAAAAAGCTTAGATTTTGTTATAAAAAAATGTTTTCTTTTAAGGGTTTTTGTCAAGAATAAAAATCTTTGAAAAAGTTTTAACTTTGTTTAAAAAAATGCTTTCTTTTATTTAAGTTTTGTCAAGAATAAAATTCTTTGAAAACTAAAATTTAGACTTTGTAAAAAGTTTTCTTTAAAAAGGTTTAAGTTTCTATCAAGAATAAAAATTCTCTGAAAACTAAAGTTTAGACTTTATTTGAAAAAACTTTTTTCTAAAGAGTTTAAGTTCGGTCAAGACACAAAAAATCTTTGAAAAATAAAAGTTCATTTTTTTGTTTTGAGGAAAATTCTCTTTTAAGTAAAAGGTTTAAGTTTTTGTTTATTTATTTATTTATCTTATTTAATTTATTTTTTTAAAAAAAAAAATCTCTTTTTTTTTCTCTTTTTTTTTTTAGCTTAATTTTTGTTTTGAAAGAGGGTTTTCTAATAAAGGGTTAAATTTTGTCAAGACAAAGAAGTTTTTTTTTTAAAAAAAAAGATTAAAGAGTTCAATTTTTGTTTTTAAAAAAATGGGGTTTTAAGAAATTTAAATCTTGCCAAAACAAGAAACTTTCTTTAAAAAGGGAAAAGCTTGTTTTCTTAAAAAAAAAAAAGAGTCTTTCTATTTTGTTTAAGTAGAAAAGTTATCCCTACATTCTTTTCATTTTTTTTTCCTCCTTTTTATCTTCTTTTGAATCTTTGTTTTTCCTAAAAAGTAATCTATCCCAAGGAGTGTTTTTTCCCTTTCCTTTTTGATTGTTTTTTTTCCCCGTTCTTACTCCATTTGAAGTCGTATTTGGTATTTAGTTTATTCATGTCATTTAGTCATGCATCATGTTTTGGAATTAGTAGTGTCGATCTTTGAGGGGATTGCGAATGCTCCCGTGTAGGCGCATGAAAGGTCCTCCCCATTTTTCATGACATTAAAGTAGTTTTCTCACATTTTTAATTTAAATTCATTTCTCCATGGCATTATCTTATTATTTTTAGATGAAGTAATGTCGACCTTCGAGGAGATTGTGAATGCTCCCGTGTAGGCGCATGAAAAATCTATTTTAATTTAAAGCGGTAGTTAATTATTATTTCCTTACATTTTCTTTTCCTCCAAAAAGGGAACAAAATGAATGCCAACGTACCCATAGAGTCGATACGGTCATCTTCCTCTGAATATGATGAGCTGAGTACTGTGCTACAATGGGCAGAGCAGACACAACTAAAACATGGGGATAATCTGCCTTATAAAAGCCTCGTGTCATCATCTTTCTCAAGTCAAGTTCAAATCATTGCTAACGAGCTAGGAGAGCTGAAGGCCATTTGGGAAGGTTTAATGCCGGAAAGAAGATTTTTGTTCTCAAAGAGATACGGCCATATTGCAGACCTCATGTACATTCCAGTTAATCGGTTCACCATCCAGGCTTTGTTAGAATTCTGGGACCCGGCCTACAGGTGTTTCGTATTTCAAGATTTCGACTTAGTCCCGACCATTGAGGAGTACCACACGATGCTGAACATTGAAGAAAAAGGTGGAGAAATGATCTATTGTTTCAACCCACAATTAACTGCAAAGAGAACTTTATCCAAATTTCTAGCTGTACACCTGAAGGAAGTGCAGAAAAATGTGAAAGTGAAAGGGGTCGAAGAGTCTATATCTGCAGATTATCTAACAGAACTCGCTCGCAAACACATAAATGAAGAAAAGGGCCTGGTTCTGTTAGCTTTGTGCATCTACGGGATGGTCTTGTATCCCAGAGTTAAAGGATATGTGGATGGTGATGTCTTGAAGCTATTCTTCAGCATTGAGCAAGGGGTGGATCCAGCCATACCTCTTCTAGCGGAAACGGTTCGGGCGCTCAATTATTGCAAGTCCAACAAAGGCGGGAAGTTGAGATGTTGTGTGCCCTTACTCTATATTTGGGTGCATAGCCATTTTAAGTTCCCAGAAGATTTTGGCTGTCCAAAAATCAACTTCAGCAGCACCTGGAATCTAACAAGGAGTACAATTGCAGAATTTGGCACGGCACCATGGAATTCAAGTTTTCCAAGGAAAGAAGCATGGGTGTCATTCTTTTTGAATTCCAAGTTAGAACATGTGATTTGGAAGGCACATTGGATGCCCTTAAAAGCCTTAATCTATAGATGCGAGAGTTTCCACACAGTTCCTCTAGTAGGCCCTTGGGGATGCGTCCATTATGCTCCATTGTTGGCCTTGCGACAAAGTTGGTTTAAACAGTTCATACCAGCAACTCATGGTCTGCATAAATTAGAATTTTCCTACAGTTGCAGGGATTCTAACGAAAAGAAGCGACAAGTGCTGACTTCCTGGAGAACAGTTAGAAGGATAAATGACAATAGTCATTCTGAGGGAGTTACTCCAGAATATTTGCAATGGCGCATTAAGAGGTGCAAGATCCCAAGCTAGTGGGAAGAAATCAAACATTGAAGCTAGAAAATGAAAAGTTACAGCAAGAGGTCAAACGTTTGATGAACCAGGTAACTCAAGCTAGTGGCAAACTCGAAGAAGTAGAGAGAGTTTCAAAAAACCGAGCCAAGCGAGAAAGGGATTATGATATATTGGACGAGGAGAATAGAAGGTTGATTAAGGAGAATCATGCTCTGAGGAATGAAAATGCTGCATTACGAAGGGCAACTTGTTCACAAGAGAACATGATCAAAGACCTTTCAAAAGGCAAAGAGACTCTCTTAGAGTTAGTTGCGGAATTAAATGAAACCATCAACAAGCAGAAAACGCAACTTATCGAGTTTGAAGAAGCCAATACTGCTCTAAGGCGAACACTGGACAATCTACGCGTGAACATGCAGGCTCAATCAGAAGAGTCTGAAGCTTTTAAAAGTTATTCAAGCTCGTTGGAACGTCAACTCCAAGCATTTCAAAGGGCAAGCGAACAATTGTCACTAGAGAGAGGACAACTAGAGGAAAAATACTCCTCATCAAGGGGAGATTATGCCATTATGAGAGAAGACATGCAAATAATTCTTGGGAAAGTAAATCAAACCATGAACACTATCAAGATCATGGCTAGGAGAGCCCGAGGATTTGCAGAATGGGCAAGGGATCTGCGAGAGAATACATCACCTATGGCCTCTAATGCGGAGGAGTTGTTTGAGTTTTTAGGGATGATTCGTAGAGACCTTGGGTACTTCGGTCACTTTCATTAATGTTCTCTGTTCCTTGTTTTCCAATTCCCAATTGTTTATTTTGTAGATATATTCATTTTTTTCCCTCAATAATAAAATTTCATTCATTCATGCATCTCATACTGTTCTTTCTTCTATTCCTTTTGTACTTATTCTATGACTTTTCTTTTAAAAATAAAAACAGAATAGTAAAATAGCTCGTTCAACAAGAGTCTACCACGCTTACAACACTAGGCGTAGAACAAGGATTATGGAAGAAAAGGGTGAACAAGAGAAGACTAAGCGGGACATCGAGGAAATCAAGGAAAAGGTTGATGCAATCATTGCCGCTTTAGAGAAGGGCAAAATGGTGGCAGATACGACTGCACCAGACACTCCGATTGGAAACCCTCAAGCTGGCCTACCATTTCCACCCAGTTTCGCTTCACATGTTCGTACGACAGCAGAAACGTCCATGCCACAACATACTCCCTATAACCCCTTATATGACATACCTGTTGGGCAATACCCTTTTCCATCATTTAAAGAAGACCAAATCCCCCAAATACCCATGGCTAGCCAAGCTGGTGCTTCTTATTTCAAGCCAGAGTTTTCAAAAATACCTTTTGCGGTCCCTAACTTGGATGACCCAGAAGTAAAGAAGGAGTTAGCCGTGCCCTCTAATGAAAAACTGGAAGTTTTAGAGGAAAGGTTGAGGGCAGTCGAAGGCACTAGTGTTTTTGGGAACATGGATGCCACTCAATTATGCTTGGTTCCAGACGTTGTAATCCCACCAAAATTCAAACTGCCAGAATTTGAAAAATATGACGGGACAACATGCCCTAAAAGTCACATTGTTATGTACTGGAGGAAGATGGCAGCACACGTTCATAATGATAAGCTTCTTATACATTGCTTTCAGGACAGCTTGAAAGGTCCAGCCGCCCGTTGGTATATGCAGTTGGATAGTTCACATGTTGTCACATGGAAGAACTTGGCTGATTCCTTCCTCAAACAGTACAAGCACAATATTGATTTGGCTCCCGACCGACTGGACTTACAGAGGATGGAAAAGAAGAGTACTGAAGACTTTAAAGATTATGCTCAAAGGTGGCGGGATACGGCAGCTCAAGTTCAACCCCCTTTAACGGATAAGGAGCTTTCTGCCATGTTCATCAATACCTTAAGGTCCCCATTCTATGAACATATGGTTGGAAGTGCGTCAACCAATTTCTCCGATATCATGACAATTGGGGAAAGAATTGAGTACGGGATCAAGCATGGTAGAATAGCCAAAACTGCTGAATCCTCAAGCACAAAGAAGGGCAATACTTCAAAAAAGAAGGAGGGAGAAGTACAGATGATAGGGAAGGTGGATAAGTCCCATCGACAAATCCACCAACCCATCGCACAATATCCTGCGAATTATTTACCTACATACGGATACTATCCACACCAGGTGAATAATGCATCAGCACAGTACTCCCCATTTTATGGCCAAAATACCCGACCCCAAATGAATCAGAATTTTCAGTCTCGTAGACAACAACAAACAATCACTCCAGGTCAGCAAAATAATCGAGCACCTTATAAGCAAGCCCAATTTGATCCGATTCCGATGACATATATTGAGCTCTTGCCTCAGTTAATTCAGAACCATCAGTTGGCACCCAAGCCTGTTGCTCCACTGCAACCCCCTTATCCAAGATGGTATGACCCTAATGCAAGGTGTGATTACCATGCAGGTGCTGTTGGGCATTCTACAAAAAATTGCACTGCTTTGAAGTATAGGGTGCAAGAGCTCATTAAGGCCGGATGGTTAAATTTCAAAAAAGAGGAGGGACCCAATGTTGATAATAATCCTTTACCAAATCATCAGGTGAATGCAATAGATCAATGTCAGGATATTATCAAGAAGATAGATGTTGCAGAGATCATGACTCCTAAGGAGAAGCTTTTTGAGATTCTCCTCGTTAACGGATATGTATCAATAGAGTATGCACACAAGGACCTTGTTCAAGAAGGATTCGATGATAATTTGACTTGCCTATTTCATGCTGGGGCAAAGGGGCATTCTTTGGAACAATGTCGTCATTTTCATAAGAGGGTCCAAGAACTAGTGGACTCAAAATTTCTTATGGTCACCCAAGCCCATCACCAGGAGGAGGAAATAGACGCTGTGGAAGAATTGCTGCCTAAAGAAAGTTTGAATTCATCTTTCAAACTGAAGCCACTCACGATCTATTACCGTGAGAAGACTACTACTCATGATCCAAAGTCGATCACCATTCAGGTGCCGGCTCCTTTCAAGTACAAGAGTTCTAAGGCAGTACCATGGAGTTATGAGTACAAAGTAACTATTAACTCAGAAACGCCACCACTTCCAGTTGACAACATTTCCAGAACGGGAGGCGTAACACGAAGTGGGAAATGCTACACTCCAGATCAGTTATTGAAGTGCTCAAAGAATACAATAGAAGAGAAAAATGAGAAAGTTGAAGGTAATACTGATAGCAATGTCAAGCCTAAAGAAACAACAGTGATGAAGAAATCAAGGGGCAAACAGACTGTGTCCGAAGAAGAAACTCAAGAATTTCTAAAGTTGGTTAAGCAAAGTGAATACAAAGTAGTGGAACAGCTAGCTCAGACGCCTGCTAAGATTTCCATATTATCTTTGTTGCTATCCTTTGATTCGCATCGAGACACGATATTGGAAGCTTTGAATCAAGCATATGTTTCCAAGGACATCACTTCAGATGGTCTAGATAATATCGTGGGGAATATAACTGCTCACAACACCATAACTCTCACTGATGATGAGATACCGCCCGAAGGCACAGGACACACGAAGGCACTGCATATTTCAGTAAAGTGCAAGAACTTTTTAGTAGCAAAAGTCCTGGTGGATAATGGGTCTTCTTTGAACATAATGCCAAAATCAACGTTAGAAAGATTGCCAGTGGAGATGTCCCATATGAGGTCAAGTACCGTAGTAGTAAGGGCCTTCGATGGGGCACGCAGTCAGGTGGTGGGTGACATTGAGATTCCAATACAAATCGGTCCATGCACATTTAACATAACCTTCCAAGTTATGGATATCCCATCTGCTTACAGTTTCTTATTAGGGCGGTCTTGGATACATTCTGCAGGAGCTGCCCCATCATCGTTGCACCAGAAACTCAAGTTTTCAATTGGAAGGAGCCTAGTAATTGTATCTGGTCAAGAGGATATCTTGGTTTCTAGGCCAGCTTCAATGCCATATATTGATGCAACAGAGGAAGCTTTTGAGTCGTCGTTTCAAACATTCGAGGTGGCAAGTTCCACGACGCTATATGGGGGAGGCAAGAAATCTAAATCTCGATCTTCAGCCATGATGTTCAAAGAAATCAACAGTCGTTTAGATGACGTTTTAAGCCTATCGAAAAATACAAAAAGATTTGGGCTTGGGTATAAGCCGAATAAAGTAGATATGATCAGGGTACAGAAGCGAGAAAAAGAGAGGTGTTTGGCCAGATTTGAAAGTCGCGAACCAGAATATGGAGGAAAAGTCATCCCTCATCTCTACCACTCGTTTGAAAGTGCTGGTATAATTCGTCCAGGTGATTTTGCAGTTGCAGTAGTGACTAAAGAGGAAGAATTGGGTTCATGGATCTACCCGTGCCCAGAAAACTTCGAGCTCAACAATTGGAGTACTATTGAATTACCGTCATTTGCTGTTAAGATGTCAAAGTAATTGACCACTTTTTATTGTTTTTTGCAATTTCAATTTTCAATTTCAAGTTAGGTTAGTCATTTTACTCATTCCATTTTCCAGACTTCTTTCTATGTGTTCAAGTAAATTTCATCATTCAATGAAGATTTTAGTTCATTTCCTTTTGCTATTGCATATTACACTCTCCATGGAAAAATATTTACTCTTCTTTTCTTCTCTTTTCTCTCTATGTCAAATTATCAACATCTTAAGCAGTAATACTGAGATTGAATGTGCAAACGATTCTCAATACGAACTTGATATTCCTATACACAATGTTGAGTCTGACGAGAAAGAAGAAGATTTTGAACCTAGTGCTGAGTTGTTAGAAATGATAGAGGAAAGGGAAAAAGCGTTGGGCCCCCATGAAGAGTTAACAGAGATAATTAACCTGGGATCACAAGCAGAAGTCAAGGAGGTTCAAATTGGCACTAATGTCTCTACAGAAACTCGCAAAAAGCTTATTGATTTGCTCACAGAATATGTCGATATTTTTGCTTGGTCCTATCAAGACATGCCTGGACTAGACACGAATATTGTAATGCATCATTTACCACTCAAACCTGAGTGTAAACCAGTAAGGCAAAAGTTGCGAAAGATGAAGCCGGACATGTTAATTAAGATAAAGGATGAAGTCAGGAAACAAATCGATGCTGGATTTTTGACTGTGTCCAATTACCCTGAATGGGTTGCAAACATTGTTCCTGTGCCAAAGAAGAATGGGCAAGTTAGGATGTGTGTGGATTATAGGGATTTAAACAAAGCAAGCCCTAAAGATAATTTTCCACTCCCTCACATTGATGTGTTGGTAGATAACACTGCTGGTTTCTCTACCTTCTCTTTTATGGATGGTTTTTCGGGCTACAATCAAATAAAAATGGCACGTGAAGATCAGGAAAAAACTACATTTATTACATTGTGGGGAACATTCTGCTACAAAGTTATGCCGTTTGGTTTGAAAAATGCTGGGGCCACCTACCAGCGAGCCATGGTTACTTTATTCCATGATTTGATGCACAAGGAGATTGAAGTGTATGTAGATGATATGATTGCCAAGTCAAAAGAGGAGGAAGAACATACAACCGTTCTTCGCAAATTGTTCGATCGATTGAGAAAGTTCCAGCTCAAGCTCAATCCGAGCAAATGTATATTCGGGGCAACCTCTGGTAAATTGTTAGGATTTGTGGTTAGCCAAGAAGGTATCAAGGTCGACCCTGACAAAGTCAAAGCAATTCTTGAAATGCCGCCTCCGCAAACACAGAAAGAAGTTAGAGGATTTTTGGGTCGGATAAATTATATTGCTAGGTTCATAGCACAATTGATCACAACATGTGAGCCTATTTTCAAGTTGATTCGAAAAAACAATGATGACATTTGGAATGAAGATTGTCAAACAGCATTTGATAAAATTAAGCAGTATTTACGAAACCCACCGATCCTCGTACCACCAGTGCCTGGACGTCCGCTCATTTTGTATCTCACCGTAACAGAAAGTGCAATGGGATGTGTACTGGGGCAGCATGATGACTCTGGTAGGAAAGAACGAGCTATATACTATTGAAGCAAAAAGTTTACCAGTTGTGAAACCAGGTACTCCTCGATGGAAAAAACTTGTTGTGCTCTAGCCTGGGCTGCACGTCGCTTAAGGCAATACATGTTGTATTACACGACATGGCTTATTTCGAAAATGGATCCCGTGAAATACATCTTCGAGAAGCCATCTTTATCGGGACGAATTGCAAGGTGGCAGGTTCTTTTATCCGAGTATGACATCACATATGTGACTCGAAAGTCAGTAAAGGGGAGTGCTCTAGCTGATTATCTGGCACAACAACCTATAGAGGATTATGAGCCGATGAAGTTCGACTTCCCTGATGAGCATATCCTCACTGTAGCAACAGAGAAAGAAATATCAAATCCAGATATGTGGACCATGTTCTTTGATGGGGCTTCGAATGAATTGGGTCACGGAATAGGCGCAATATTAATATCGCCTCGAGGAGAATTATTCCCTCTCACTGCTAAGCTGTGTTTTGATTGTACGCACAACATGGATGAATACGAAGCTTGTTCAATGGGCATTCAAGCTGCTCTAGATATGAAGGTTGAAAGGCTCCAAGTCATGGGGGACTCTTTGCTAGTGATTCATCAATTAAGAGGAGAATGGGAAACCAGAGATGCTAAATTATTGCCTTATAAGCAACTTATAACAAGATTATCTTAGCAATTTGATCAAATTACTTTTGATTATTCCCCAAGAGAGAATAATCGGATAGCAGATGCATTGGCTACTCTAGCAGTCATGTTCAATGTGGATTTCGATGAAGGGGTCCAACCAATTAAAATCGAAAAGCGAGATATTCCCTCCTCCTGCATGAATATTGAGAATGATTCAAATGACAAGCCGTGGTTTCAAGACATCAAACAATATCTGAAATGCGGAACCTATCCTCCTAATGCATCAGAAAATGACAAGCGAACTCTGAGAAGATTGGCAGTGAAATTTTTCTTAAATGGGGAGATACTTTACAAAAGAAACTATGACATGGTACTGTTAAGATGTGTGGACGCCACAGAAGCTAATCAGATTATGAAAGAAATCCATGAGGGAATTTGTGGTACCCATGCAAATGGGCATATGATGGCTAGACGAGTTTTGAGAGCTGGTTATTATTGGCTGACTATGGAAACAGATTGCATTAAGTATGCAAGAGAATGTCATAAATGTCAAATTTATGCAGACAAGACTCATGCTCCTTCATCTGAGTTACACATTTTAACTGCTCCTTGGCCTTTCTCTATGTGGGGAATGGATGTGATTGGACCCATTGATCCTAAAGCTTCAAATGGACATCGATTTATCTTGGTGGCCATAGATTACTTTACCAAATGGGTAGAGGCAGCCTCGTATCGTGATGTGACAAAAGGGGTCGTGATCAAATTCATCAAGAAGGAGATCATTTGTCGATATGGCCTCCCTGAGACCATAATATTAGATAACGCTAGAAACTTGAACAATAAGATAATGAGTGAGCTATGTGAGCAATTCAAGATTAAACATCTCAATTCCACCCCCTACAGACCAAAAATGAATGGGGCTGTTGAAGCTGCAAACAAAAACATAAAAAGAATTGTTGAAAAGATGACTGTAACGTACAAAGATTGGCATGAAATGCTTCCCTTTGCTCTACACGACTATCGCACGTCAGTTCGTACATCTACTAGGGCAACGCCTTTTTCCTTAGTATATGGTATGGAGGTTGTGATCCCAATTGAGGTGGAAATTCTATCACTAAGAGTTTTGATGGAAGTTAAATTGGAAGAGGCTGAATGGGTCCAGAATCGCTATGAACAACTCAATTTCGTTGAAGAGAAGAAATTAACAGCACTGAGTAGAGGTCAGCTCTATCAAAGAAGGATGATGAGAGCATATGATAAGAAAGTTCGCACAAGAAGATTCAGAGAGGGAGATCTGGTGCTGAAAAGGATCCTTCCATTTCAAAAGGATCATCGAGGAAAATGGACTCCAAATTATGAAGGACCATTTGTGGTGAAAAAGGCTTTCTCTGGAGGGGCATTAATCTTAACCAATATGGATGGCTGTGAATTATCAAGCCCAGTCAATTCAGACTATGTTCGGAAGTATTATGCATAGATTGTCTGGCTATCTTTCCTAAGGAGGTTAGACAAAGTTGTAGAGTATTCAATAAGTGTTTTGGAAAGTTTCATTTCAGTCTCAGTATTTTGTTTAAAAAAGTTGTTTATCCCTCATCATCTCCACCCTCTCAATTTGGAGATATTTCTTTTCTTCATTGTGTACTTTGGCGATTAATAAAGGATTTGTTTCCTCCATTTTTGACCAATATAGTTGTTATTTTTACGCCAATCACAAATGCAAATTATGCATGTTACATCTCAAGTTAGGGTATTTCATTGTCCAGCCTCTCCGCTCTCTTTCAAAAAAGGAAAAAGAAAAGAAAAAGAAAAAGAAAATGAAAAGAAAAGAGAAAAAGAAAAAGAAAGAAAATCGATGCTTTCACAATAATCGTTGAGGAAAATTGGTCAATTCTTGACTATTTTACCCTTCTCATGAAAAGTATGTTCGTTATTATCAACTATACTCTCAATCAACTGCAACCTTTATTTTGACCGTCGTTCATGTGAAAAGTTTCGTATTACCATTCCTCCCTAGACAAGGTTCCGATTATCACACTGGGGCAAAACACCCCCTCGGGAAGTAAGAATTCGAAATTACTTACTATAAAACCTTGAGCCTATCCCATCACACGTGATTTTTGTGGTAAACCAACTTGAATTACCGATTCATCATTGTTTCGCGAAACTCATCATGTATAGCTGCAGTGAATCTCCATATTTGTTTACCCCACTTGAGAGCCTTTTGCCAAACCTGTCACATCTGACCATGTGGCAACAATTCAAAACTACCCACCCCATGTTACCAAGAGAGTTTCGATGGTAATTAAATAGAGATGGACTCTTATGATTTACTGCTTCATAATTAAAGACTTGTAGTTCTTTGAGTATTCCTATATTTCAACTTTTTTTTCAATCTACACTTTTCCTATACCATTTCTAGCTTTTGTCTTCTCTCCTTTTGGAAGGTGACTCCAAGACTAAGGATGATAATCTTGGGAACTTGGACTTAGTAACTTGACAAATTGTCTCGAAGTCTCAAATTCTTTCATTGAGTTTTGCTTGAGAAATAACTCTATCATGGTACCGTGGAACATCGACAAAGAAACAACATGGAGTGATTATTGAAGTCACGAAGGATGGCTTATAGGTGGTTGATCTTCTATATGTGATTGCATTATATTCAGCCAGTCATGAAAAAAATATATTTGGCCTAAAAATAAAGAAAGTTATGAAAAAAGAAAAGAAAAAGAAAGGAGGAAATAAAAAAAGAAAATGAAAAAGAAATAGAAAAAGAAAAGGAAATGTACAAGGCCAAGATAATTCTTAAATTGCATGATTGGGGCAGTCAATATAGATCAAGAGGTCACAACTCCGAACGATTTGAAGATTTTCTTTGTCAATCATCAACTGAGCAAAAATCTTCATTGCTACACTGGGGCAAAGCTTTCATCGTTACACTGGGACAAAGCCATCATTATTAAATTGTGACAATGGCCTTCACCACTATACTATAGCAAAGTCATTTCACCATTTATGTAAGCTTGCTACACTGGGGCAAAGGCCAAGTTAAGAGAATCACACTCCTCTTACGAAGAATCTTTCAATCTTGAGCGGTTCTCTACATTCAAGAATAGAAAGTTGAATCACATTTTCATAGAAGAATCACATTCAAGAAAAGGGCGATTACAGTAATAAGGGTTTTTCATCAAAGATCGCAAGCTGACTTAAAGAAAGAACGAGATATATGAGATGATCTTTTGAGAAAGCTACTCCTCGTTCTCATAATGGTTGTCCAAAGAAATGGGGTCACCTTAGCACATATTTCCATTTGAATCGTATTCTGATTATGTGAATGTTCAAAATTATGTTCAATCTCTTATTGTTCAAGAGATTCTTTATAAAGGCATTTGTGATCCATGTTTGCCTTCTTCATTCATTTTTCTTCGAAAAAGAAACTTGGTTTCTTTCTTTGTTCGACTATCATTCTCGTTTGTCTCTAAGCCAAATTCATTTTCTTATATCCAATCTTTTTGTCCACTACAAGGCTAAGGTTATGAAGCAGTTAAATCAAGTAAGATGTTTAACGCTATGAATTACCATTGATAGTTCTCTAAACTAGCACATGAGACACTTCTAAAAAACCTGACATACCTGATGGTTGAGTAATCTAAGATTGACACATATGTTTCCTTTTGGATTGAGCAATCTTTGATTAACATACATGATCTCTTTTAGGTTGAGCAACCTTGATTGACACATACAATTTCTCTCGAGTGTTGAAAGCATCAAAAAAAAAAAAAAAAAAGAAAAGGAAAAGAAGAAAAAGGGAAAATAAAAGAAAAAGGAAAAAGAGAAAGAAAAAGAAAAATGAAAAAAGAAAAGGAAAAGGAAAAGGAAAAGAAAGAGAAAGAGAGGCAATTAAGATCCGAAGATGTCTATTGTTATATACTTTGAAAGCTTCCTTGACTGATAAATCTTCATTTCCTCTCATTAGATTCGTGGATAGCTTAATGCCTTTATTGTCAATGCAATACCAATTGAAAGTGTTCGATGTCTGCGACATCTAAAGCAATGACGTTTATTCAGTAGACTTCGATAGAAGAGAATTTGAAGTGCAGAGGATTTAGTGGGAAGAACATTGGAAAATTCCACTCACAAGACGATTTGCTATGAAACGTTCGGAAGTCTTTAAATCAAGACCTCAAAGTGTTTTGGTTCATCGTCAGCAAAATAGCCTAATTCACTTCGTTTATGTCTCTCAATTTAGAAAGGTGGAACGCAAGAAATGAGCTATTTTATAGTTATGGTTTTCAAAATTTGCTAATTTTGAAGTTTGTGTTTTTGAAACTTGTGCCCTGCATTTTCATGCTGCATGTAAATTTGCATCTCATGCATTTAAACATACTCAACATTTTGAGATTTTGCAAGTCTATGATTCACTTATTTTTTTGGTTAAATCGAACCCTGCTAGTTAGTAGAGGTCGAAGCCTGGTTAGAGTTAGGTCCATTTCATGTTTTAGTTTGTTTGGTTAAATCGAACCCTGCTAGTCAGTAGAGGTCGAAGCCTGGTTGGAGTCAGGTTCATTTCATGTTTTATTTGGTTGGTTAAATCGAACCCTGCTAGTCAGTAGAGGTCGAAGCCTGGTTGGAGTCAGGTCCATTTCATGTTTTATTTGGTTGGTTAAATCGAACCCTGCTAGTCAGTAGAGGTCGAATCCTGGTTGGAGTCAGGTCCATTTCATGTTTTATTTTGGTTGGTTAAATCGAACCCTGCTAGTCAGTAGAGGTCGAATCCTGGTTGGAGTCAGGTCCATTTCATGTTTTATTTTGGTTGGTTAAATCGAACCCTGCTAGTCAGTAGAGGTCGAAGCCTGGTTGGAGTCAGGTCCATTTCATGTTTTATTTTGGTTGGTTAAATCGAACCCTGCTAGCTAGTCGAGGTCGAAGCCTGGTCTGAGCCAGGTCCATTCCCCTTTTCTTTTGGTTAAATCGAACCCTATTCTTGTTTAGAGGTCGAAGCCTGGTCATAGTCAGGTCCATTTCGTTTCCTTTTGATTAAATCGAACCTTATCTTTAATTAGAGATGAAAATCTGGTCAAGGTAAGGTTCATTTTCCTTTTCCAATTTTAGGCTATGCTTGGTTTAAGCATGAAGCCCTTCCTTTTATTTTTAACAAAAAAATCTTCGTCTTCCCATTTAATTGTCTTCACATTTTTTTTTATTTTTATTTTCTCTTTTAATTTTATTTTTGGTATATATTTTGCTTTCATTTTTTTTTTCTTTCTTTTCCCCCCTTTCCTTCATTCTCTTTTATTAGTTTTCAAATCCTTATTTGTCATTTCAATTAACTTGTAGTTGGGATTTCTAATTGAAGTTTTATCTCAAATTGGTTTTTACTTTGAAATTCTTAAATCATGTTCAAATTTGCTTTAAAATTGAACTTCTTATCTATTTCAATTAAATTCTAATTTGAAGGCCAATTTAATAATTGCTTACCGGATTTAATTTGAAATCTAAAATTAGATGTCAATTTCCCCTCAAATGGTTTTAATTTCAAGTTTAAATGAATTTCAAGGTGATTTTGGATTTTCTCTTTCAAATGAATTTCAAGTTGTATCTATTTAGTTTGGATTTTTGAAGCAAAATTCAAAACGAGTTTTGTTTTAGAATTTAAAAATCAACGTCAATTTCGTGTTAAAGTGAGATTCCAAACCAATGTCTTATGGTTTTAGATTAAATAGTAATTTCAATTTTAATTAAATTGGAAGTTAATCAATGGCTTTTTTTCCCCCTTTTAAATTAAATTGCAAATCATTTTCAATTCCTAAAAGATTAAGTCAAATTTCAAAAGTCAAAAATCAAAATGTTTTTTTTAAAGTGAGGTTCAACCCATCTTTTTTTTTTTTTTTCATTATTTATTTTGGCTGCTTAATATCTTAAATTAAAAAAAGAGGATTGATTATCGAAAGTTCTAGCTAATTTTGTGTAAGAGGGTATTTAAGGAAAATAGCCTAAGGTTTTGTTTTGAGATTAATTTCAATTTACTTTGGTTTGGAATTTTAGTTTGAATTTTAATTGTCTTTCAAGAGTGAATTTTGATTTATAATGCTTAATTGAGTTTAACTTGAAAATTTGAATTGGATGTCAATTTTTGTCTTAATTTTAAATTAAAATTTCAAAATGCTTCAAAGTATTAAATCATGATTTTGAATGACTTTATAAGTTGTTAATTTACATTTCTGTCGTTAAAATGTGAATTAATAAGAGACAAAATAATTCATGTAAAGCCTATGACGGAGTGAAATAATTTTCAAATTCTTGAGGTGAAATATTTTCCTTAATTAGGAAATTTCTACATGATAATAAAGTCATGGGTTAACCCCACTCACAAAATTAAATCCTTACTTTATTTAAAGATAAGGTGAAATTAGTGAGATATTTAATTTTTAATTTTCATTTTTTCCAAGTTTTATTTGTTATTTTTTGGACCTTTGTTTAATGAATTCAAGTAATAAAATAGAATGTTTTCAAACGGGTGTTGTAGGGTGCTAATACCTTCCCTACACACAACTGACCCCCGAACCCAATTTTGGTTTCTAAGACCAGTTAATTTTTTTTAAAAACGGGTGACCAATCACACCCCAAGATGATTGGTGGCGACTCCAAACCTTTAACCTCGAAAGAGATCCTTAGGAAAGGACGTCGGCCGCTCCGCGTCGCGATGACGTTGCGACATTGGGCATCTTTGGACTTGTTTATTTAATTTTTTGATTTTTTTCGGATTGGTGTGACAAATTTTTCATGTTGTTGAAAAAAATAAAATTTAATTAATATTTTTCTAATTTTTTCAGTTATAGTCAAATTGGTAAAATATGTCATTGCCTCGTGAGAAGTTAGTGATTCTTGAACCTGGAAATGGTGGGGATAGTGATATAGAGACAGAAGTTGATGAATTATTTGGAGAGAATGTTAATATTAATCCTCCCCCTAGAAAGCCAAATGAGGAGCCACCTTCAGATATTTTCACACATATAGATTGGGAGATTACTAATTCAATATGTGAAGTAGGGTCCACATTGGAAGAAGGGGCAAGGTGTGTAGAAATGAACCCAGATGTAATCACCATAGGATTATTATTTGAGAATAAAAAGGATCTACAACTTGTCGTAAAAAAATATTGTGTTGTAAACCATTATCAGATTACTATGGTTGAATCAAATCAAGATATTTGGTATGTGAAGTGCAAACAATGGGATGAAGGGTGCAATTGGAGACTTCGTGCCTGTCGGCGAAAAACTCATGGAATGTTCGAAATTACGAAGCTTGAAGGGGAACATTCGTGTTTATATCCATAACTCACCCAAGACCATTCACAACTAGACTCTGGTTAAAATCTTGTTCGAAGTGATCCTGGAGTTTCTATATCATTATTGCAAGAAACTATAAAGAAAGACTATGGTTATAGTGTTAATTATAGCCGTGTATGGCAAGCTAAACGAAAAGCTTTGATTAAAGTATTTGGTGATTGGGAAAAATCGTATGAAGAACTTCCTTATTGGTTGATGGCTGTTGTACACTGCAATCCAACATCTCGGGTTGAATGGGACTTCATTCCAACTGAGGTACCGCACAATGTAATTCTTGGTCGAGTCTTTTGGTCCTTTGGTCCCGCAATAGAAGGTTTTAAATACTGTAGACCAATGATTCAGATTGATGGTACACACCTCTATGGCAAGTATAAAGGGAAATTATTGATAGCTTCATCTGTTGACTCAAATGGACATATATTTCCCCTTGCCTTTGCAGTTGTGGAAGAGGAGAGCACTTCTAGCTGGTCATGGTTTTTACGTGCCTTACGTGCCCATGTTACACCGAGGGATGATATATGTTTAATTTCTGACAGACATGGAGGCATATTAGCTGCGAATGATGAAGAAAATGGTTGAAGTGAACCTAGAGCATACCATCGATATTGTCTTCGTCATGTGGCAAGTAACTTTAATAAAAAGTATAAATCGAAGCAGCTCAAAGACTTGGTCTATAGGGCAGGACGTCAGCACCAAAGGCGTAAGTTCAATCGATGTATGAAAGAGTTAAAGCGATTAAATCCTGATTGTCTTGAATTTTTCACTCACATGAATCTAGAAAAGTGGACACAATCACATGGCAATGGGTATCGCTATGGATGGATGACTACAAACCTAGCTGAATGTATTAATGGTGTGTTCAAGGGAGCTAGAATGTTGCCCATCACGACATTGGTTAAGTGCACTTGGTATCAGACAATCACGAGGAGGTATATCACGCGTGAGGGTGCTTATTATGCTTGCACGGTAAATAGTATATACTTTGATTTTGTTATTATTGAATTTCAGTTACAAATATTTTTATTATTTTTATTATTTTCTTCTTGCAGAATAACTTTGTTCGAGATGTGCAACATTTTTCTGTGAAACAAAATATACCACAGTTAGGTTCTATGTGTGAGCCGTCACGAACATAACTGATATCATTCAACAAACTAGGAGGCTTACCGTTGCTGACACTAATCGGACACGTGCTCATCGTAGACGCCGTCGACAACAGGCTGAAGACATTCCACAACAGAATGAAGAAGAAGAACCTCCTATAGTTGATGATGACACTTTAGCTCATCAAGTTCAGTCACTAGCAGATCAGACAGACATTGCTTCAAGTTCTGGTCATGGTGACATAACTCAACAAGATATTGATGATGTGATTCATCATCAATCACACATAGTAGCGCCTCAACCTCGTCGTGGAGCTCGTCAGAGAAGACCACGTCGTTGTGGCACTTAGGATTTTACTTATTTTTTGTACTAGCTTTTGTAAAAGAAGAAATTATTCCAGAAAATTGTTGTCTGTGAAATTTTAGAAAAATATCTATCTACGTTAATTATTAAAAAAAATCAGAAATATTTACTTCGAAATAAATTTTAGTCAAATATGAAAATATTTAAATGTTATAAAACTCGTGTACTTAATTTTAAAAAAAAAAAACAATCAAACTCGTGTACCAGGTACACGATTTTTATGTGGAATCGTGTACCTGGTACACGATTTTTTCCACGTAAATCGTGTACCTGGTACGCGATGCTTATTGGAATCGTGTACCACGTACAAGATTTTGTCCCACGGTAATCGTGTACCAGGTACACGATTTCTAACTGCCCTAATTTTGTCAATAGTTTCAAACTTCACCCCAACTTTGTAATTTTTTATTTTAAGTACATTATTAATATTTTTATTTTGAAAACTACATTAGATTTGTAATTTTTTTTAAAGTACATTATTCGAGAAATTATCCCTTGAACCCATGACCCTAAGACAATTAATATAAAACTCCACGCTCAACCAACGAAGCACGCTTAAGTTTCAAACTATCAAAATAAATATATATACATAAAATATCGGCGTTATTCAACTAAAATCAACAATACATTGCCAATATCGGCGATATATAAATATCAGGTTCAGTTCAAAGGGGGCTCAAGCCCCCCGAGCCTAAGGTGGATCTGCCACTGCATATATTTTTATATGTAATAATCTCATTCACATATGGATGGTCTATGACGATCGTTGGAATGAGATTAATAACTATATTGATTATCAAATTTCTCAAATTATTATACATGAAGGAATGTCATTCACTAATTTGATTGAAGTTGTAACACAAACCAATGTAACAAAAAAAAAAAAAAAAAACTCGTGACTGATTTATATAGACTTCAACCCTCATTTGATATTTATATATATAATTACTCATATCATGTTGTAAGAATATATATATATATATATATATATATATATTATATAACCCCTTATATACTTATTAATATACAAAATAAACACGGTATGATTTTTTTTTAAATTCTAACAAACTTGCAAATAATAATAGGACCAATGTTTTTTTTAACAAAAAAAATTTACTAACCCAAATATACCTTTTTTCGAGAATGTTATTGAAATATAATCTCGGTATGTTTTTTATAAACTCTTCTAACTTAGTAAACAATAACACTTTTTCTATAAAAAAAAATAATAATAACAACACAATAACCAACATCTTCTTAAAAAAAAACACACAATAACCAACAGAGAAAAAAACATCGAATGATTTTTATAAACCCTTCTAACTAAGTATTTAACACAATAATCAGCAAAAGAAAAAAAAAAACCTTGTATAATTTTTATAAACTAAAAAACAAACTAAAATCTTCCTTAAGGAACTTCAACTGACGTTAAGGAGGGAGAGTGAAATCGTAAAGTTCTTGTCCTGATGACTATGTTTGCGCAACAGTAAACTCGCGTTGGACGTCGTCAACTCAGGCTATTGGCTTTGTATTTCTGTGGGCGACAACGTGTAGATGGTTTGTGTTTCACGACGTTGAGGAAGAGAGACCAGAAAGGTTTTGAATTGAAAGTAAATGTGAGATAATGGTTTGGAAGGAAATACTGAGAGAATCAAGGAGTTGCAAATTTGGGAGAGAGAAAATAAGAGATTAATAATAGGTAATGAATGAAGATATTTTAGGAAAAAAAATTCCAACGATTATATTAATTAAGTATCTTTTATTTTTGAATTTAAATATAATATAATGGGTATTAAGGTAAATTAATCTCTAAATTGGCTTGATTTTTTTTTTTTTTTTTTTTTTTTTGAAAACTAAATTGGCTTGACTTTGAACAAAGGTGATAATTTTTTAGAAACTACACATTTTTTAAATTTCGATTTCAATATGGTCTATCTAGGTATCTTTTTGCTCCTTTACCAGGATTTCCCATTCATGTGAAATAAAACAAGGCCCGAAAACGATCCAATAACGATGAGGAAAGCCCAAACTTCAATCCCATCCAAGTTCCATTTGGGCTGCCTCCATTGAAAGACAAATTCAAAAGCTTTAATCGCAGATGCGAAGTGAACTCACCAGAAGCTCCTCGATGATGCTGAGTCGCTGACCCATCATGGAATACAAAAGAGAGCCATGGCCACGCAGAGGAAGAAGGTTGTGGAAGGATGAAGAACACTGCCAGCAATTAACCATTAAAGAAAGCAGAAGAACGTCCCTGAAACTCCCCGTCGATTCATCTTTCCCCATATAAAAAACCTCCATACCCCCATGATGCCCACACCAACAGAGAAGTGAAAACTCTCTTAGACATTTCATCGAACAGATAGAGCACATCCCAAAATCTTTCACACATTTCATCAAACAGATCCAAAATATCTTACTCTTCAATCAAATCCAACCCAAAATGTCTCTGATTCCAAGTCTGTTTGGCACCAGGAGCGTGTTCGACCCATTCTTGTCGGATATTTGGGCACCGATCGGCACCAACAACGAAGTGTCCTCGTTCGCCAACGCGCAGGTCGACTGGAAGGAGACTCCAGAGGCCCACATCTTCAAGGCGGATCTGCCGGGGCTGAAGAAGGAGGAGGTGAAAGTGGAGGTGGAGGACGGCGGCGTGCTTCAGATCAGCGGCGAGAGGGGCGTCGAGAAGGAGGAGAATAAAGAGAAGTGGCATCGCGTTGAGAGGGCCAAAGGGAAGTTCATGAGGAGATTCAGGCTGGCGCAGAATGCTAAAGTGGATGAAGTCAAGGCGTCGATGGAGAATGGGGTTCTCACTGTCACCGTTCCGAAGATGCCGGAGAAGAAGCCGGCGATCAAATTGGTTGAAATCTCCGGCTGAAGAGATTAAGAACTCGACTTGATCACCGTTTAAAGGAGTTTGCCACACTTGAAACTTTTACTCCATTAGATATACGAGAGAGAAATTAAAAAAATATTTCGAAATTTTATTCATTAATTATTATCAGGAAATTAGATTTTCAAATCCTAATTTCCTAATCCACCAAGAGGGAATCCTTGAATCAATTTGTGTGGGGACGTGGGCAGTAGGGGTGTTCATCGAACCCGATGACCCGAAAAACCCGCACAACCCAACCCAAATTATAAAGGTTGGGTTGGGTTGAAAATTTTGGGAACCGGCCGGTTCGGTTCGGGTAGCGGGTTCAAAATGTTTATTTTCGGTTCAACCCGAACTGAACCGGCAATATTAATATATATATATTTTCGGGCAACTTATCGTCTGAAATTGAATCACGTCGGCAACCCTCCATTTTTCTTCTTCTTCGTTTTCTTTTCACGCCCCTACCTCGCGTTTTTCTTCTTCTTCATTATCAATTTTCATGCCCCTGCCTCTTCTTCGTTTTTCTTCTTCTGCATCTTCAGACATTTCACGCCGCCGGCAGTGCCACAACCACTTCTCGTTTTTTTTCTTCTTTTTCTTCACGTATCCCACCTCTCGGCTCTCGTTTTTCTTCTTCGTCATCTTCAACCTTTCCCTCCCAACTCCCTTTGAGATTTGCGGCAGTGCTCTCAAGTCCCACCCACGTTGTGACGCCGGTTCCTCTTTTCACTCCACCGCCGCCGTTTAAAACGCAGGCCAGTTTAGTTTTACATAACTTTCTCCTTTCTTTTTTTTTTCCTTTTTTGAAACTCTGGTTTTTGGTCGTTTTTACTTCGAAATTTCGAGATTTTACATCGCTAGTGAAAAAAAAAAAGAACTTTCAAAACAGAAGAAGAAAGCGTCTGTTTTAAACGTCTTCTTCTTTTTCTTGTTTTTCCATCGCCAGGATGAAGTAGTAAGCTTGAAGTTGTCGAAGAAAAAAAAGCGCAACCCGGCGACCCAACCCTACCCAACCCGGACAAGTTGGGTTGGGTTACCTTCATAAATAGAACCGATTGTGTTGGGAGTTTTACCAACCCGAATTTTCGGGTTGGTCCAAAAATTACCCCTAACCTGGCCCAAATCAACCTGTGAACACCCCTAGTGGGCAGTATGATATGATCGAAATAAGATGGTGCATAACGAATCTATTCCAGATCTAGACAAACAATGTGATTAGATTCACCAGTACATCCGAAGTCTCAGCAAGTGAATGTTTGAGCTAAGGGAAAGGAGATAATTCGAGATTGATGGTACAAGGAAGTAAAGAGAGTAAGGAGATGATCATTCATGTGGAGATTGCCTGTAATTTTAGAGAATATAAGACAAGTTTTGGTGTCATTATACGAGACATTGATGGTGGTTCGAAGGCGGCTATGCACGGACAAGGTCCATCTTTCACATTCCTTCTGTGTGCAGAAGCAAAAACTATGTTGGAAGGTTGGTGCCTGGCTCATAGAATGGAGCTTACTCATGTTGGACTGGTTTCTGATTCGACAAATTTGATATCCATATTGAATAAAGAGTTGGAAAATATGGTTGAAGTTTATCCTATAATTTGGGATATTGAGGAGCTTAAGGAAAATTTTCAGGAGGTCAATTTTATTCATGTTAGTCGTTTTTGTAATGGGATAGAGCATTCTTTAGCTCGTGTTGGTTTATACGCCAACCTGATGCTTTGGAACGTTGATTATCCTTCATGGCTTTTAACCAAAGTTCATAGTGAGAAATCACTCTTTGTATTCCCTAGGGGAAGTTCTCTATATTAACATACTTTTATATTTAAAAAAAAAAAAAATCATTCTTTAAGATTATGTGATTGAATCTCATATCACGAATTAGTTAATATCACTCAGATAGATAAATTTAAAAATTTTGAATATTACTTTATAGACTATATATTATATTTATAACACAAGAATTAAAAAAAAAAAATAGATGTGCGAATTTAGTGGTTTAATTTCACAAATTTTGTTATTAAAATAATTTGAAATTCAAAACATGGGAAATCAACTAAGTTATAATTATTAGAACAAGACAATGTTTGTTATTATGAAGAGATAACTTTTTTTAGAAAACAACTCTTGTAGTTCTTGTGGTGTCCTAGATCATAGGACTACAACGCTGTTTTGGAAAAATCTAAGGACTCTGTAGTCGATCTAATCATGAATGAAGTAAGGACATTTTTCTCACCTATCCATTAGATGTATCTCTTTCTTGTGGGGTCTCGAATCTTGCAACCAAATTACTCAAGCAGCTACTAAAATGGCGATGACGATAGAAACAGACGAAAACAACTCTTGAATGGAGTAGGTTCCTTCAACTCTTCAATCCTATCGGAATTTGAAGGAAAGGATGTAACCCTAATTTAGTTTAATCCTTTTAATATCCTCAACTAAACTTTCTAAATTCCGGTACGATGCCCCATCTTTACCAACTCTATCCTTAGCTCGTTTTGCTAACTCCACAATTCTCTTCTCCATTTTCTCATCTTCCCGTTCCATTATAGACCTAACCATCGTCTCAACCGTAGACCGGTCGTACCGATCCTCCATTTCCAGCCCAATCTTCCACACCTTACTGACCCAGGTGCAGTTACTGGGCTGGTCTCCAATTTGGGGCCAACAGACCATAGGAACCCCAGCAACAATGCTCTCCAAAGTGGAGTTCCAACCAGAATGTGTCAGAAACCCACCAATTGCTTCATGGCCCAACACCTCCTCTTGCGGAGCCCAACTCACAATCACCCATCTCCCCTCTGCCTTCGTCTCCATAATCTCTCTGACCACTTGTTTCTCATCATCGCCTTCCATTGCATCTGATCTCAGCACCAACAGAAATGGCTTCCCACTGTCGACCAACCCATTCCAAAACTCCATTAACTGCGAGCTCGTTATCTTCACCAAGCTCCCGAAGCTCACGAACACGACGGATCTCGGCGACTGCGAGTCGAGCCAGGCCAAGCAGCTGTGATCTTCTTTCCAAAGTCCACAGGGGGAGTTCTTCAACAGAGAATGAATGGGTCCAATGGTGTAAATCTTTTTGTATATCTTGGAAAGACTCGTCAGAAATGGAGCTTCGAGTTCGTCGAATGTGTTGAGAATCAGACCAGAGGTTCGAGATGATGCAATTGTCTGGTTCACAAAGTTGATTGGATCGTATTTCGCTACGTGTTCGACAGACCAGAATCCCGGCAAATCTTTACATCTTAAAAGGCCTTCCGCCCCTGGAACGCCGTGGAGTTCTTGGTTTGTATTTCCGACTAGAAACAGAGAAGCGAAATGGGTTTTAGTTCCAATTTCTAATCCGACCAAAAAATTGAATCTTCGGATAAATTGGTGTGGTTATGTGAGTTACCTGGGTGCGGGAGCTGGCCATCTTCATGTAGTTTGGGAATCCAGAAGTAAATAAACAAGAAGCGGGCACTGAAAGTACAGAAATTAAATACAGGGATGCCCAATTCTTCAGCTACGTCAATCGGGAAACGAAAAATCACATCTGTGATAACGCAAGTGATCGGCGGCCGGCCAGAATAAGTTCCATTACCGTGGGAGATGAGAAGCTCTCGAAAGAGGGGTGTGGTGAATTGACGCATGGATGCAGAGAGCTTGCCGTCGAGAGGATTTCGGGACTGGTCCGGCGAGAGGCCGTCGGAAATGGAGTCGAAATGGAGCGAGGGAAATCGGGCGGCGAGACGGTTGCGTTCGTGGATGATGCAGCGGTGGTTGTAGTGGGTGTTGAGGAAGGTGACTCGGAGGCCGGCGTTGCAGAGCAGCTGGGCCAGACAGAGGTAGGGCTTGATGTGGCCATTGGCCGGATAGGGGAAGAGGAGAACATGGTCATTTTCAGAAAGTTCCATGGAAATGAGAAGCTTGGATTTGATTTTGATTATGAGAGCCTTAAGCTTTGAGCTCTACTTATGTTATTGGGCACTGCAAAACGTTTCAAATTGAATACTCACAAAATGACCTTTGACTTTTATTGAAAAAAAAAAGAAAAAGACCTTGGTGGAGTTGGAGTCGGCTTGGGTATGTGTGGTTTCTAAAAAGAACTAATTTATATCCAAGACAAAAAAAAAAAAAATTAAAAAAAAAAAAAAAAAGTAAATGAAAAAACCTCTGCCTCTCTCTCCCATGGTAGATATCTAGATAAAAGCCCTTCGTGTTTCACGTGAATCGCATGTCTCTCAACGTTTTGTGAGTTGTGATTTGTGGATGAGGAAATTTTCGGGAAAGGACATAAGAGAGAAATTATTTCCACAAAAAAAAAGGACATAAGAGAGAAATTATTTCCAAAAAAAAAGGACACAAGAGAGAAATGAAGTAGTGAGATTTATGGTCATAGACATAGTAACATTGAAATTAATGGAATAAGCTAATTCATTGGTTTTATATCTCACCAATAAGGGGAGGAATGCTTGGAATTGGTTCGAAATAAATAAAAGATGGTATTTGTCATATATCTGCAACTTCTGAAATGGAAGGAAATAGGAAGGAGAATGGCCACTCGGTGAAGGAGAGAGAAGGAGGGAATAGAGAAAAAAAAAAACATAATAATAATAATAATAATAAGTGATGAAGAGAGAGAAATTGTCACGTGAAGAATTTAATTATTACCAAATGGTTTTGTGAGATTCTTCCACGGAATGTTTTATTATTTAATTATTAGTATGAGATTCTAATTTCTCAAATATATATATATATATATGAGATTTTAAGAGTTTTTTTTTTTTTTTTTAATCAAACATGCATAAAACGAAAAGCCGAAAACAGTTCAACCACCCTCGTTAAGGAAGGAAACAAAAAAGCCTGGAGATTAGAGGACCAAAAAAGGGACCTTCTTCAATCAATGAAGAATTCCTCTGCTCTTTCACAAAATCTACATCTAAAGCTTTCCTAGCTACACAGTGGGCTACTGTGTTGGAGGATCTTGGGCAATGGCAAAAAGATACTTCACCCCAAGAAGAGCAAAAGTGAGGAATGACCTTGATAGCATGCATATCGAGCTATTTTTTCCTGGTTCATTTTAGTTAGTCTTTGAGTACTATTTTGCCATTTTAATGCACTTTCATGTTCTTTTTATAGGAATTGAATATTGAAGCTAAATCAGAGAAATTGGAGTTAATCGGGTGCTCGGGACCTAAAGAAGAGCAAAAGAAGCAAAAAATAATCAAATTCGAGGCTATCATTTGAGGCAAACCCGAGAGCTAGCATCTCGACGCTGCAAAATTTCCTAAACAGAATTGGGCGGTAAAGAGGACAGGGTCGAGACGCTGTCAACAATTTCAGTATAAAAGGAAAGCAATTTGCTACGAATTAGAGTAGTTCATTTGGTGTAATTTTAGCCCTAAAACCGATTAGGGACCTTCTGTGAGAGCTTAAGCAAAATGGAGGAGTGGGATTCAAGGCTTAGCTCGTGGGGATCGTGACGGGAACATGCGATTTCGACGACAATAGCGTTTTATCTCTTTTCTTCCCTTACTTTAGTTGTTTTTATGGTTTTTTCATGTTTAGCTTACATCGTAATGCCATGTATGAGTAGCTAGACTTGTTTTCTTAGGGATTGATGTAGCCCTTTGGGCGTTGTGATTTAATTATGGATGTTTGACTACTTTGAACTCATTTATGCAATTTTTGTGCTCAATGCCTTTAATTTACCGGCCATGAATTATTGGATGTGTTCTCTAAATCTTGCTCGGGAGAGGGGGTTTAGTTTAGATCTTGAATTGCATAATTAGGATAATCCTAAGATCGGGAGATTTAGGATAGTCTTAGAAATCGTTAAAAGGATTAGAATTTAGGCCTTGCATGTTAATGAATTTAGATAGGGATATTGAGTTCATAGCATGCTAGAATTATTTATGCTCGGGAGAGATAAATATGATTATTGTTAATCCTTGATTTATGAGTCTTTGCATGTTCATTCATCCATGTAATTAATTCACAACCCCAATAGGTGAAATCAATTCCGTAAGAATTTTCTCCATTTGAATTCCACACTTTTTTAGCTTTTGTGTTTTGATCTTTCTTCATCACTAAGTTTAAATCCCTGAATAAAATTTGGACAAAAGTATTCACGGTAATCAATTCAGCTAGAAACCCAATCCAGAGGACGACACTCGTTTAATCATGAAAATCACTATATTAAAACTTGACCCGTACACTTGCGGTAGAAAAAATCCACATCAGGCCTTCGAGAATGTTCTTTACTTCTGTAATCATCTCCGATCCCCCCTTCAAAACACTAATAATCCCAAGGGCGTCGGACTCTATCACCAACAAACGACGATCACGACTAAGGATTCTGGCCAGCACTTCCAGCGACTCAATCGCCCATTTCCTCTCGATCAGGTTCACACCCGCACAAATAGCGGATCCGATAGAGTCACACACGATCCACCCGATGCCTCCAACTCTTGAACGACCAAACCAAGTCGCATCCGAATTCATCTTCCAACAACCATCCAGTGGGGGAATCAAGATGCCATGACTCTGGTGGCTCCCGAATTTCACTTCAGCCTGCACTTCTCGGTTAGGTAAGGCCTTAAACACTTGCTCATCAATACACACTTTTATCTAGTTGTGAATCTGGATTGGGTCTACTTGGGAATTATTTGATGAAATTTTAATTCTAGAATTCCATAGATTCCACAAAATTAGCAATGCAACATCAATTTCGTCCTCTTTCGCATCGTCCACTATCCATCTCTTGATTTCCTGTGGGTCCCAGCCTTCCCTACACACAGAAAATAAACCTGATAAGTTTGGGAAAAAATCGAGCCATATATTCTTAGAGATTTTACACACCCAAAATAAATGGGTTGTCGACTCTTCCCTTTTCTTGCCAAAACAGCAAAGAGTGTTGATATCAGTTCCTTTCTTAGTTATGTTTTTCCTCGTGGGAATAACATTGTTAACAATCTTCCACGCACACACTCTAGCTCTAGGAATGACCTTTGATTAACAAATCTTCCTCCACAAAGTTTTCTTTAAACTCTGGTTAGAAGTAGAGGCTTTGCTTTCTCTTTGTTGGATAGCTAAGTTGGTAAGCGCTTTTGATCGAGAAAATACCTTTTTTGTCCAAACTCCAGATAATTTAATCTTTTGAAGAATTATTCTCGAGAGGGGTATTGATGATGTCTTCGGCATCAGTTGGGATGAAGCTCTACCTAATAAACTTCTCATTCCATGAGTTATTTGAATAAATCAAACTATTGACTTTGTGACCTCTCAGAACCTTAGAGGTAAGGCTTGGCAAGCAATTTCCAGGCCTATTGATTCATGGGTTACTGACAATATCGATATACTGGTCGTTTCCCACTTTCCATTTGTATCCCTCGGAAAAGAGCTCTCTCCCCCAGCAAATGCTTCTCCAGGTCAAAGAGGGGTTTCTTCCTCTTGGGGCTTTAAGGAAGTTACCGTCTTTGAAATATTTTCCCCTTAGAACCTTAAAGAGGAGGCTATTAGGATTTCGAATCAGTCTCCAGCTTTGCTTAGCCAACATGGCATGATTGAAGGCTGATAATTCCCTAGAACCCATCCCCCCTTATCTTTACTGGTGCACATTCTATCCCAACTCATCCAATGACATCTACTTTTATCCCCTATCGATCCCCACCAGAACCTAGCGCACATTCTGTCAATCTCTTTACAAATGCTCCTAGACATTCGATAGAAACTCATGGTGTAAACTAGGATGGCTTAAGCGATAGATTTGATAAAGACCTTTTCCCCCCTAGCGAGAATAGTTTCTCCTTCCAACCTTGTAATACTTTTGACACCTTATCTTTGATTCTGTTAAAAACTACTCTCTTATTTTGACCTGTTTGGGATGACATTCCAAGATATTGCCCCAGAAAATTTGTGCCTTTAATCCCCAAACTCTCCTACCACTGCTTTTTGGCTTCATTGATCACATTTCGATGGCCCATAAAGGCCGACTTATCCAGGTTTATCCTTTGCCCCGAAGCCATTTCGTAGTCTCTTAGCACATCCTTGAAAGCATCAATTCCTTTTTGGGTAGCTTTAAGGAACACTAAGTTGTCATCTTCAAAAAAGAGAAGGATACAACTTATTGATACAAAAACCATAAAGATTAAAAGAGGATTCTTCCCTGTTTAGAAGAACTGAAAAGCCTTCAGTGCAAATAAGGAACAAATACGGAGATAACGAGTCCTAGTCTTATGCCTCTGCTTGGTTTGAAAGCCTCCTGAGTCAATCCATTAACAAGAATTGAGTAGCTAACCGTTTTAACACAGTTCATAATCCTTATTCTCCAGCCCTCCCTGAACCCCATCTAACTCATCGTTTCCTCAATGAAATCTCATTCGACCATGTCGTATGCTTCACTCATATCTAGCTTGAGGGCAATGTACCCATCTTTTCCATGATTTTTTTTTAACACATGATGATAGCACCAAATTGGTGCTAATTATTTCCGTAAATTTTTCTTATCCTAATGTTATTATTTGTGATAATTGACTAATTTTCAGGAGGTCAATTCTATTCATGTTAGTCGTTTTTGTAATGGGATAGAGCATTCTTTAGCTCGTGTTGGTCTATACGCCAACCTGATGCTTTGGAAAGTTGATTATCCTTCATGGCTTTTAACCAAAGTTCATAGTGAGAAATCACTCTTTGTATTCCCTAGGGGAAGTTCTCTATATTAACATACTTTATATTCTAAAAAAAAAAATCATTCTTTAAGATTATGTGATTGAATCTCATATCACGAATTAGTTAATATCACTCAGATAGATAAATTTAAAAATTTTAAATATTACTTTATAGACTATATATTATATTTATAACACAAGAATTAAAAAAAAAAAAAAAAATAGATGTGCGAATTTAGTGGTTTAATTTCACAAATTTTGTTATTAAAATAATTTGAAATTCAAAGCATGGGAAATCAACTAAGTTATAATTATTAGAACAAGACAATGTTTGTTATTATGAAGAGATAACTTTTTTCAGAAAACAACTCTTGTAGTTCTTGTGGTGTCCTAGATCATAGGACTACAACGCTGTTTTGGAAAAATCTAAGGACTCTGTAGTCGATCTAATCATGAATGAAGTAAGGACATTTTTCTCACCTATCCATTAGATGTATCTCTTTCTTGTGGGGTCTCGAATCTTGCAACCAAATTACTCAAGCAGCTACTAAAATGGCGATGACGATAGAAACAGACGAAAACAACTCTTGAATGGAGTAGGTTCCTTCAACTCTTCAATCCTATCGGAATTTGAAGGAAAGGATGTAACCCTAATTTAGTTTAATCCTTTTAATATCCTCAACTAAACTTTCTAAATTCCGGTACGATGCCCCATCTTTACCAACTCTATCCTTAGCTCGTTTTGCTAACTCCACAATTCTCTTCTCCATTTTCTCATCTTCCCGTTCCATTATAGACCTAACCATCGTCTCAACCGTAGACCGGTCGTACCGATCCTCCATTTCCAGCCCAATCTTCCACACCTTACTGACCCAGGTGCAGTTACTGGGCTGGTCTCCAATTTGGGGCCAACAGACCATAGGAACCCCAGCAACAATGCTCTCCAAAGTGGAGTTCCAACCAGAATGTGTCAGAAACCCACCAATTGCTTCATGGCCCAACACCTCCTCTTGCGGAGCCCAACTCACAATCACCCATCTCCCCTCTGCCTTCGTCTCCATAATCTCTCTGACCACTTGTTTCTCATCATCGCCTTCCATTGCATCTGATCTCAGCACCAACAGAAATGGCTTCCCACTGTCGACCAACCCATTCCAAAACTCCATTAACTGCGAGCTCGTTATCTTCACCAAGCTCCCGAAGCTCACGAACACGACGGATCTCGGCGACTGCGAGTCGAGCCAGGCCAAGCAGCTGTGATCTTCTTTCCAAAGTCCACAGGGGGAGTTCTTCAACAGAGAATGAATGGGTCCAATGGTGTAAATCTTTTTGTATATCTTGGAAAGACTCGTCAGAAATGGAGCTTCGAGTTCGTCGAATGTGTTGAGAATCAGACCAGAGGTTCGAGATGATGCAATTGTCTGGTTCACAAAGTTGATTGGATCGTATTTCGCTACGTGTTCGACAGACCAGAATCCCGGCAAATCTTTACATCTTAAAAGGCCTTCCGCCCCTGGAACGCCGTGGAGTTCTTGGTTTGTATTTCCGACTAGAAACAGAGAAGCGAAATGGGTTTTAGTTCCAATTTCTAATCCGACCAAAAAATTGAATCTTCGGATAAATTGGTGTGGTTATGTGAGTTACCTGGGTGCGGGAGCTGGCCATCTTCATGTAGTTTGGGAATCCAGAAGTAAATAAACAAGAAGCGGGCACTGAAAGTACAGAAATTAAATACAGGGATGCCCAATTCTTCAGCTACGTCAATCGGGAAACGAAAAATCACATCTGTGATAACGCAAGTGATCGGCGGCCGGCCAGAATAAGTTCCATTACCGTGGGAGATGAGAAGCTCTCGAAAGAGGGGTGTGGTGAATTGACGCATGGATGCAGAGAGCTTGCCGTCGAGAGGATTTCGGGACTGGTCCGGCGAGAGGCCGTCGGAAATGGAGTCGAAATGGAGCGAGGGAAATCGGGCGGCGAGACGGTTGCGTTCGTGGATGATGCAGCGGTGGTTGTAGTGGGTGTTGAGGAAGGTGACTCGGAGGCCGGCGTTGCAGAGCAGCTGGGCCAGACAGAGGTAGGGCTTGATGTGGCCATTGGCCGGATAGGGGAAGAGGAGAACATGGTCATTTTCAGAAAGTTCCATGGAAATGAGAAGCTTGGATTTGATTTTGATTATGAGAGCCTTAAGCTTTGAGCTCTACTTATGTTATTGGGCACTGCAAAACGTTTCAAATTGAATACTCACAAAATGACCTTTGACTTTTATTGAAAAAAAAAAGAAAAAGACCTTGGTGGAGTTGGAGTCGGCTTGGGTATGTGTGGTTTCTAAAAAGAACTAATTTATATCCAAGACAAAAAAAAAAAAAATTAAAAAAAAAAAAAAAAAGTAAATGAAAAAACCTCTGCCTCTCTCTCCCATGGTAGATATCTAGATAAAAGCCCTTCGTGTTTCACGTGAATCGCATGTCTCTCAACGTTTTGTGAGTTGTGATTTGTGGATGAGGAAATTTTCGGGAAAGGACATAAGAGAGAAATTATTTCCACAAAAAAAAAGGACATAAGAGAGAAATTATTTCCAAAAAAAAAGGACACAAGAGAGAAATGAAGTAGTGAGATTTATGGTCATAGACATAGTAACATTGAAATTAATGGAATAAGCTAATTCATTGGTTTTATATCTCACCAATAAGGGGAGGAATGCTTGGAATTGGTTCGAAATAAATAAAAGATGGTATTTGTCATATATCTGCAACTTCTGAAATGGAAGGAAATAGGAAGGAGAATGGCCACTCGGTGAAGGAGAGAGAAGGAGGGAATAGAGAAAAAAAAAAACATAATAATAATAATAATAATAAGTGATGAAGAGAGAGAAATTGTCACGTGAAGAATTTAATTATTACCAAATGGTTTTGTGAGATTCTTCCACGGAATGTTTTATTATTTAATTATTAGTATGAGATTCTAATTTCTCAAATATATATATATATATATGAGATTTTAAGAGTTTTTTTTTTTTTTTTTAATCAAACATGCATAAAACGAAAAGCCGAAAACAGTTCAACCACCCTCGTTAAGGAAGGAAACAAAAAAGCCTGGAGATTAGAGGACCAAAAAAGGGACCTTCTTCAATCAATGAAGAATTCCTCTGCTCTTTCACAAAATCTACATCTAAAGCTTTCCTAGCTACACAGTGGGCTACTGTGTTGGAGGATCTTGGGCAATGGCAAAAAGATACTTCACCCCAAGAAGAGCAAAAGTGAGGAATGACCTTGATAGCATGCATATCGAGCTATTTTTTCCTGGTTCATTTTAGTTAGTCTTTGAGTACTATTTTGCCATTTTAATGCACTTTCATGTTCTTTTTATAGGAATTGAATATTGAAGCTAAATCAGAGAAATTGGAGTTAATCGGGTGCTCGGGACCTAAAGAAGAGCAAAAGAAGCAAAAAATAATCAAATTCGAGGCTATCATTTGAGGCAAACCCGAGAGCTAGCATCTCGACGCTGCAAAATTTCCTAAACAGAATTGGGCGGTAAAGAGGACAGGGTCGAGACGCTGTCAACAATTTCAGTATAAAAGGAAAGCAATTTGCTACGAATTAGAGTAGTTCATTTGGTGTAATTTTAGCCCTAAAACCGATTAGGGACCTTCTGTGAGAGCTTAAGCAAAATGGAGGAGTGGGATTCAAGGCTTAGCTCGTGGGGATCGTGACGGGAACATGCGATTTCGACGACAATAGCGTTTTATCTCTTTTCTTCCCTTACTTTAGTTGTTTTTATGGTTTTTTCATGTTTAGCTTACATCGTAATGCCATGTATGAGTAGCTAGACTTGTTTTCTTAGGGATTGATGTAGCCCTTTGGGCGTTGTGATTTAATTATGGATGTTTGACTACTTTGAACTCATTTATGCAATTTTTGTGCTCAATGCCTTTAATTTACCGGCCATGAATTATTGGATGTGTTCTCTAAATCTTGCTCGGGAGAGGGGGTTTAGTTTAGATCTTGAATTGCATAATTAGGATAATCCTAAGATCGGGAGATTTAGGATAGTCTTAGAAATCGTTAAAAGGATTAGAATTTAGGCCTTGCATGTTAATGAATTTAGATAGGGATATTGAGTTCATAGCATGCTAGAATTATTTATGCTCGGGAGAGATAAATATGATTATTGTTAATCCTTGATTTATGAGTCTTTGCATGTTCATTCATCCATGTAATTAATTCACAACCCCAATAGGTGAAATCAATTCCGTAAGAATTTTCTCCATTTGAATTCCACACTTTTTTAGCTTTTGTGTTTTGATCTTTCTTCATCACTAAGTTTAAATCCCTGAATAAAATTTGGACAAAAGTATTCACGGTAATCAATTCAGCTAGAAACCCAATCCAGAGGACGACACTCGTTTAATCATGAAAATCACTATATTAAAACTTGACCCGTACACTTGCGGTAGAAAAAATCCACATCAGGCCTTCGAGAATGTTCTTTACTTCTGTAATCATCTCCGATCCCCCCTTCAAAACACTAATAATCCCAAGGGCGTCGGACTCTATCACCAACAAACGACGATCACGACTAAGGATTCTGGCCAGCACTTCCAGCGACTCAATCGCCCATTTCCTCTCGATCAGGTTCACACCCGCACAAATAGCGGATCCGATAGAGTCACACACGATCCACCCGATGCCTCCAACTCTTGAACGACCAAACCAAGTCGCATCCGAATTCATCTTCCAACAACCATCCAGTGGGGGAATCAAGATGCCATGACTCTGGTGGCTCCCGAATTTCACTTCAGCCTGCACTTCTCGGTTAGGTAAGGCCTTAAACACTTGCTCATCAATACACACTTTTATCTAGTTGTGAATCTGGATTGGGTCTACTTGGGAATTATTTGATGAAATTTTAATTCTAGAATTCCATAGATTCCACAAAATTAGCAATGCAACATCAATTTCGTCCTCTTTCGCATCGTCCACTATCCATCTCTTGATTTCCTGTGGGTCCCAGCCTTCCCTACACACAGAAAATAAACCTGATAAGTTTGGGAAAAAATCGAGCCATATATTCTTAGAGATTTTACACACCCAAAATAAATGGGTTGTCGACTCTTCCCTTTTCTTGCCAAAACAGCAAAGAGTGTTGATATCAGTTCCTTTCTTAGTTATGTTTTTCCTCGTGGGAATAACATTGTTAACAATCTTCCACGCACACACTCTAGCTCTAGGAATGACCTTTGATTAACAAATCTTCCTCCACAAAGTTTTCTTTAAACTCTGGTTAGAAGTAGAGGCTTTGCTTTCTCTTTGTTGGATAGCTAAGTTGGTAAGCGCTTTTGATCGAGAAAATACCTTTTTTGTCCAAACTCCAGATAATTTAATCTTTTGAAGAATTATTCTCGAGAGGGGTATTGATGATGTCTTCGGCATCAGTTGGGATGAAGCTCTACCTAATAAACTTCTCATTCCATGAGTTATTTGAATAAATCAAACTATTGACTTTGTGACCTCTCAGAACCTTAGAGGTAAGGCTTGGCAAGCAATTTCCAGGCCTATTGATTCATGGGTTACTGACAATATCGATATACTGGTCGTTTCCCACTTTCCATTTGTATCCCTCGGAAAAGAGCTCTCTCCCCCAGCAAATGCTTCTCCAGGTCAAAGAGGGGTTTCTTCCTCTTGGGGCTTTAAGGAAGTTACCGTCTTTGAAATATTTTCCCCTTAGAACCTTAAAGAGGAGGCTATTAGGATTTCGAATCAGTCTCCAGCTTTGCTTAGCCAACATGGCATGATTGAAGGCTGATAATTCCCTAGAACCCATCCCCCCTTATCTTTACTGGTGCACATTCTATCCCAACTCATCCAATGACATCTACTTTTATCCCCTATCGATCCCCACCAGAACCTAGCGCACATTCTGTCAATCTCTTTACAAATGCTCCTAGACATTCGATAGAAACTCATGGTGTAAACTAGGATGGCTTAAGCGATAGATTTGATAAAGACCTTTTCCCCCCTAGCGAGAATAGTTTCTCCTTCCAACCTTGTAATACTTTTGACACCTTATCTTTGATTCTGTTAAAAACTACTCTCTTATTTTGACCTGTTTGGGATGACATTCCAAGATATTGCCCCAGAAAATTTGTGCCTTTAATCCCCAAACTCTCCTACCACTGCTTTTTGGCTTCATTGATCACATTTCGATGGCCCATAAAGGCCGACTTATCCAGGTTTATCCTTTGCCCCGAAGCCATTTCGTAGTCTCTTAGCACATCCTTGAAAGCATCAATTCCTTTTTGGGTAGCTTTAAGGAACACTAAGTTGTCATCTTCAAAAAAGAGAAGGATACAACTTATTGATACAAAAACCATAAAGATTAAAAGAGGATTCTTCCCTGTTTAGAAGAACTGAAAAGCCTTCAGTGCAAATAAGGAACAAATACGGAGATAACGAGTCCTAGTCTTATGCCTCTGCTTGGTTTGAAAGCCTCCTGAGTCAATCCATTAACAAGAATTGAGTAGCTAACCGTTTTAACACAGTTCATAATCCTTATTCTCCAGCCCTCCCTGAACCCCATCTAACTCATCGTTTCCTCAATGAAATCTCATTCGACCATGTCGTATGCTTCACTCATATCTAGCTTGAGGGCAATGTACCCATCTTTTCCATGATTTTTTTTTAACACATGATGATAGCACCAAATTGGTGCTAATTATTTCCGTAAATTTTTCTTATCCTAATGTTATTATTTGTGATAATTGACTAATTTTCAGGAGGTCAATTCTATTCATGTTAGTCGTTTTTGTAATGGGATAGAGCATTCTTTAGCTCGTGTTGGTCTATACGCCAACCTGATGCTTTGGAAAGTTGATTATCCTTCATGGCTTTTAACCAAAGTTCATAGTGAGAAATCACTCTTTGTATTCCCTAGGGGAAGTTCTCTATATTAACATACTTTATATTCTAAAAAAAAAAATCATTCTTTAAGATTATGTGATTGAATCTCATATCACGAATTAGTTAATATCACTCAGATAGATAAATTTAAAAATTTTAAATATTACTTTATAGACTATATATTATATTTATAACACAAGAATTAAAAAAAAAAAAAAAAATAGATGTGCGAATTTAGTGGTTTAATTTCACAAATTTTGTTATTAAAATAATTTGAAATTCAAAGCATGGGAAATCAACTAAGTTATAATTATTAGAACAAGACAATGTTTGTTATTATGAAGAGATAACTTTTTTCAGAAAACAACTCTTGTAGTTCTTGTGGTGTCCTAGATCATAGGACTACAACGCTGTTTTGGAAAAATCTAAGGACTCTGTAGTCGATCTAATCATGAATGAAGTAAGGACATTTTTCTCACCTATCCATTAGATGTATCTCTTTCTTGTGGGGTCTCGAATCTTGCAACCAAATTACTCAAGCAGCTACTAAAATGGCGATGACGATAGAAACAGACGAAAACAACTCTTGAATGGAGTAGGTTCCTTCAACTCTTCAATCCTATCGGAATTTGAAGGAAAGGATGTAACCCTAATTTAGTTTAATCCTTTTAATATCCTCAACTAAACTTTCTAAATTCCGGTACGATGCCCCATCTTTACCAACTCTATCCTTAGCTCGTTTTGCTAACTCCACAATTCTCTTCTCCATTTTCTCATCTTCCCGTTCCATTATAGACCTAACCATCGTCTCAACCGTAGACCGGTCGTACCGATCCTCCATTTCCAGCCCAATCTTCCACACCTTACTGACCCAGGTGCAGTTACTGGGCTGGTCTCCAATTTGGGGCCAACAGACCATAGGAACCCCAGCAACAATGCTCTCCAAAGTGGAGTTCCAACCAGAATGTGTCAGAAACCCACCAATTGCTTCATGGCCCAACACCTCCTCTTGCGGAGCCCAACTCACAATCACCCATCTCCCCTCTGCCTTCGTCTCCATAATCTCTCTGACCACTTGTTTCTCATCATCGCCTTCCATTGCATCTGATCTCAGCACCAACAGAAATGGCTTCCCACTGTCGACCAACCCATTCCAAAACTCCATTAACTGCGAGCTCGTTATCTTCACCAAGCTCCCGAAGCTCACGAACACGACGGATCTCGGCGACTGCGAGTCGAGCCAGGCCAAGCAGCTGTGATCTTCTTTCCAAAGTCCACAGGGGGAGTTCTTCAACAGAGAATGAATGGGTCCAATGGTGTAAATCTTTTTGTATATCTTGGAAAGACTCGTCAGAAATGGAGCTTCGAGTTCGTCGAATGTGTTGAGAATCAGACCAGAGGTTCGAGATGATGCAATTGTCTGGTTCACAAAGTTGATTGGATCGTATTTCGCTACGTGTTCGACAGACCAGAATCCCGGCAAATCTTTACATCTTAAAAGGCCTTCCGCCCCTGGAACGCCGTGGAGTTCTTGGTTTGTATTTCCGACTAGAAACAGAGAAGCGAAATGGGTTTTAGTTCCAATTTCTAATCCGACCAAAAAATTGAATCTTCGGATAAATTGGTGTGGTTATGTGAGTTACCTGGGTGCGGGAGCTGGCCATCTTCAAGGAGCTTGGGAATCCAGAAGTAAATAAACAAGAAGCGGGCACTGAAAGTACAGAAATTAAATACAGGGATGCCCAATTCTTCAGCTACGTCAATCGGGAAACGAAAAATCACATCTGTGATAACGCAAGTGATCGGCGGCCGGCCAGAATAAGTTCCATTACTGTGGGAGATGAGAAGCTCTCGAAAGAGGGATGTGGTGAATTGACGCATGGATGCAAAGAGCTCGCCGTCGAGAAGATTTCGGGGCTGGTCCGGCGGGAGGCCGTCGGAAATAGACTCGAGATGAAGCGAAGGAAAGTGGGCGGCGAGGCGGCGGAGGTTGTGGATGCGGCGGTGGTGGTGGTCGGTGTTGAGTAAGGTGACACGGAGGCCGGCGTTGCAGAGGAGCTGAGCCAGGCAGAGGAAGGGCTTGATGTGGCCTTTGGCCGGAAAGGGAAAAAGGAGGACATGATCGGTTTGAGAAAACTCCATGGAAATGGATGATGAGCTACGATTTGATTCTATATCACATCTATTAAAAGTGTATTGAAAATGGTTTTTGTGGAGTTGCAGTCGACTTTTACAATGTTTGACAATTGGCGTTTTGAAGGATTTTCGTTAGTTTTAATAGAGGGGTTTTTTTTTTAAAAAAAAAAAAAATTGCCTTCTTTTCAGAATATTCCAACTGAGACGGCCAATAATCCTTAATATTGGAGAATTTTTTCCATTGAATGGTCATGGTTTAAGAAGATTCACTTTAGTCTCATTGACAACTATACAATTTTCATAAAGTTCATTCATCATAAATTCATACCAACTCAGTAAGTTGGTAAAATAGAACAATACTGACAAAAATGGTATTGTTACTTCTTGCTTCCATCGTTTTTATTTTTAAATTACAATATGTGGGATGAGAGATTCAAACCACATATCTCGTGGTTATTAGTATTGAACTATGCTCTTGTTGGGATGAGCGTCTCTCCAACCATAAAGGTAGAGAAATTTCCATTTGCTTCAAAGAAGGCATTTCCATTTCAATATTTGGAGTGTCAAGCTTAGGAGGAAGGAGAATAAGTGGGGAAAGAAGCTTTTTAAGGCAACATATAGGTCTGTTTGGAATACATTTTAATTTAAATGTTTTTCAAGAATGTATTTATAAAAAAAACATTTTATATAAAAATTGTTTAGAATTTAAACACTCATATATTTGGTTTCATTTCCTCATAGGTGTTTTTATACACAAGTACTTATTATATACTCAACACTCTTTTTTAAAAAGTTGGTTTCAAGTGTTCCTCTCAAAACGGTTTATTTATCAAATTGTGACCATTAAGTCAAATTGGTCTTTTAACTGATATTAAAAAAAAAAAAAAAAACAAACCTGCGAGATTTTGATGATGTGTCGTAAAAACGTTGAAATTTTGAGTCTTTCAACGACAAAAACGAATTTACCTCCCTAACAACATGTTGACCTTGTCGACATACCAACATGTCAACATGTCGTTCAACATTGTACTACATGGTCATAATCTATCTCAAAACCAATGAAACAAATAGATCTTGCAGTGAAGCCAAGTCTTACATGGTCAAAAGCTCTGATCCAAGACTTACTTAAAAAGACTGGATTGAGTGAAGCCAAGTCCCATATCTTCCTCACATGAATTTTATAGCTCATCTCCTCCATTCTATGATCCTTCCCTTTATAGACAGATTGTTGGCTCTCTCCAATATCTTACCTTTACAAGGCCAGATATTACATTTGCAGTCAACAAAGTGAGCCAATTTATACAAAATCCCACTGATGCACACTTCTCAGCAGTGAAAAGGATTTTGTGTTATCTCAGTGGTACTCGTGACAGTGGCATTTTGTTTTCTCGTGGTTCTCTTGTTTTAAATGCCTATTGTGATGCTGATTGGGCGGGTGACACTCTTGACCGACGATCTACAACTGGCTATGTTGTTTTTGTGGGAAACTCTCCAATCTCTTGGTCGGCCAAGAAGCAAGGAACAGTGTCACGATCATCCACTGAAGCAGAATACAGGTCCTTAGCTCAAACCGCTGCTGTGGTTTATTGGATTAGACAGCTTCTTCGTGACTTAAATGTTTTTCTTCCCAAACCACCTATCTTATGGTGTGATAATATCCCAGCTCTTGCTCTTGCCAAAAATCCAATTTTTCATGTCCGAAGCAAGCGACAGAGAGAAGGTTATTCGTGGAGATTTACAAGTACAATATGTTCCTTCAAATGTTCAGTTAGCAGATCTGTTCACTAAGCCCCTATCAACTGCTGTTTTTCAGCATCTTTTGAGCAAACTTCTGAAGCATTCTTCATCAGTTTGAGGGGACATATTAGTTATATTGTTGAGTATGCTGTTATAATTAGTTGTACTTGTATTTAAGTGGCAGTTTAAGCAGTTATTATCATATTACTGTATAAATATTCTCTCATTACAGTAATAATATTCAAGGGCAAATACAGAGAGTTTTACCTCTCAAATTTCTCTTTCTTCTGATATTCGTTTTAAAAAGATCGTGGTTATTTAGACCTTATCTTTACAAAAGAAAAAGGGAAAAATAATGAACGTCTAGAATTTAAATTTTGTGTTCAGGTCATTGGTTATTGTTATTTTTATTCATCTCATCAATGTAGCACTTATGCCACACACAAACAAGTTTGCAAAATCAGCTTACAATAGAAATCCATGAGGCAGAAAATTGAAAATTCTATCAGACATACATATATGTTAAAAAAAAAGGGAAAAATACACTTTTGGTCCCTGCAGTTTGGGTTAAGTTACACTTTGATCCCTGAGTTTTCAAACTCGACAATTTAGTCCCTCAGGTTTGAATTTCATTACACTATTGATCCCTCCATCCAATTTTCCGTTAAACTCTAACGGATTGCTGATGTGGCATGATTTTTTTTATTTAAAAAATATTTTTTGAATTTTTAAATAATATATTTGTTATTTTATTAATTTATTATTATTTATTGTTTTTCTTTTTCTTTTTTATTCTTCTTCATCCATCTTCAACTTTTCTTCCTCTAACCCTGCTGACCACCACTGCCGACCGTCATCACCGGTCGCTGCCGACCACAGTCACCAGAAAATTTTACACACAATGACGAACAATGAGACACAATCGATTACCCAACTTCACCCATTTTTCCTTTTCCAACAGAAACAGAGAACAAATCTGGCAAATCTCCAACGGCAGTACGACGACGACGACCTTGAGCTCCGTTAATGGTGTGGGTCAAATCCCTGTAGTGCAAATCTAGAGCCTTCAAAGACGTTTATCATCCAAGCCCTAAAAATCTAAGACTCACAATTGTCGGAAGGGCGTTCAAAGCCTCAAAGACATTGTTGAAACCACCAAATACAAGAACAAGAAGCCCAAACCCTCGCCTGATTGTCGAAACCGCAGGACAAAAAACCGCTTCCCAGAATCTCCAAACCGAAACTCGATTCGAGTCCCTGCACCTGGCCTAAAACCAGTGTTTCTTCTCGTTTGATTAGGCTGCCCAACGATCTCGTCTGTCTCGTCCAGATCTCACCAAGCCGTCTAGATCGAGAATCGAATGTGTGCACGAAACTCTCGATCTCTTCAATGGTGGCAACACAAACAGCCTGATCTGGTGAGAATACCGTTTGGAAATCCCCAGATCTGGTACGAACGACGGTAGTCGCAGCATTCCAATGGGTTCCATTCCGTTCCAATGGGTTCCGACAGTGGGAGAGGAGAGGGGAAAAAGAAAGAAAAAAACTGAATGAAGGCGGCGATCGACAGTGGTCGAGGGCGACGACAACGATCAACAGTGGTCGGCGGTGGAGACAATGGTGGCTATTGGGGTGGGTTGAGAGTAGGGTTTGAGGGTGGGGGAGAAGAAGAAGATGATTAAAAAAGAAAAGAAAAAAGAAAAGAAAAAGAAAAATAATAAAATAATATTTTATTTTAAAAAGATTAAAAATATATTTTTTTAAAATAAAAAACTGCTGCCACATCAGCAGTCTGTTAGTGTTTAATAGATTTCTATCGGTGATAGAAATCTCCTATCACTATATCACTAATCGAAATGTTTCTAACGGTGATAGAAACGTATCATTGATAGATTTCTATCAATGATAGAAAGTAGATTTCTATCACCGATAGCAAAGTATCACAATAGGTTTCTATAGTGATAGAATCTATCACTCTATCACTGCACTACAAGATTTTCGGTCTACGCCGACGCATCGATGCGTCTGCGTAGACCCTCTTTGCGTCGGCATAGACAACTCCCCGACGCGAAGATTGCGTCGGCATGGTCGTCGGTGTAGATGCATCGGCGTAGAGGTCTACGCCGACGCACACATCTTGCGTCGGCGTAGAATGTCTACGCCGACGCATCTTTGCATCGGCATTAATAAAACGAAATTTTTGTATGTGTGATCTATGTCGACGCACGGTGCGTCGGCGTAGATATCATACCGACGCAAGCTTGTGTCAGCATAGAGTATGACTCCATTGTCTACGCCGACGCAAGTTGCGTCGGCATAGACCGCATTAGTTTTTTTTTTTTTTAAATTAGTATTTAGTGTCAATTGTTGAATATGGCTAAGTTTGAACTATAATTGCATTAACCACATTAATAGTTTAGACCATTTGTCCTCTCTGGCCTTATAATAAGCAAGCAAAAATTAGAAGAATATAATGTTAATCAAGAGAAGAGATAGAAAAAGTATCTACACGTTGAACTTGTACTGCAACATTAGAATCCACAAGTCTATGTATAAAATGTGTTTAGGTTTATGATATGCTTTCATAAATGGGTATAAAGTGTGTTTAAGTTTTGCATATCATAAACCCATTAATTATACAAAAACTAAACTTACTAAGAAAGCATATCATACAAACTCTTTCCATCCAAGAGTATAAAGTGTGTTTAAGGTTCCATACAAATCCTTATATGTCCAACTACAGATTGTTAGCTCCTTCAAAAGTGAAGTTCACGAATAGTGATTGAACTGATGACCTGAATAAAAAGAAAGTTGTATTGATACATAAGCATATAGGTTAAATACAACAAATTTGAAGAAAAAAACTAAAAAATTCAAAACTTTAGAAGAACAACATCAACACTTATGATGAGCAAACAAATGAACTAAGTCTTCCTTGCATACCCAAAGATTCAAAAAGAACAACATCAACATTTATGATGAGCAAGCCAAATGATCTAATCCCCCTCCCTTAACAAAGTTCTAAGCATATATATGAACTAGCTCAACATGCAAAGCTAATGAAACCCAAACTCTAACTACTTAGAAAAGTAACTCATCTCTCAACTTTCAAAGACTAAACAATAAACAAGCAAATGAACTAAAACAGTCAAGTGCAACACGAAATTTATAACCGACATACGTAAGAAGTAACAAACTATTAAGTAAATCATCCATCAACTAACAAAACCAAACAACGTAACTAGTGGACATGCATAACGAAACCAAACAAGAACTATTTCATATTTGAACATAAAAGCAACCCACCCCCCATGCTCATAAAACAAAACCAAATAAACAACAAAATGAATCGTCAAACTCTAACTAGCTCAACATGCAAAACTAATGAAACTCAAACTCTAACTACTTAGAAAAGCAACTCATCCCTCAAGTTTCAAAAGTTAAACACTAAACAAGCAAAGGAACTAGAACAATCGAAGATAGAAATGTAACACCAAACTTATGACCAACATACGTAAGATATAACAAACTATATTAAGTAAATCATCCTTCAACTCACGAAACCAAACAACTAATGGACATGCATAACCGAACCAAGTTGCACACATAAGAACTAGTTCAAAAAAGTTACACTCACATGTTCAAAAGCTTTAACAAGTGAACTAGGGAAGCTAACAAAATCAAAGCTTTAAAAGAACAAGATATCTAACGAAACTCACTCCTTATATGCTCATACACCTTCAAACAAAACCAATAAACAAAACAATCACTACTCAACGACTACCATAACTGCAGGATAGCCACATACAACTTATTACCTATAAATAGTTACTTACATAATAGCTTAAAGACCTAGTTCAAAGCTTTAAAAGAATAACTTCAACAAGTATGCAACGAACATAAACGACGAATAATGAGACTAGTTCGAACATCAAGTGGCTACCATAACTGCAGGATAGCCACACACATACACAAATCATATAATAGTCATGTACCAGTCAACTACATTAAGTATAGTACATAAATCACCTAAACTTGGTACATACCTATCAGTTCGAAGACCCTCCTCCCGATTGTTCGCCAAACAAATGTTGGATTTGAGCCCATCTTTGTTCCCACATCTCCTCCCTTTACCATATTTGAACATAAAAGAAACCCATCCCCCATGCTCATAAACCTTCAAACAAAACCAAATAAACAACAAAATGAACCGTCAACGAAATCAAAAGAAGCATGTGCCATCAAAACAAACACTGAAAAATGATCTAATTCCCCTTCCTTTACCAAAGTTCCAAACATATGAACTAGCTCAACATGCAAAACTAATGAAACTCAAACTCTAACTACTTAGAAAAGCAACTCATCTCTCAAGTTTCAAAAGTTAAACACTAAACAGGCAAAAGAACTAGAACAATCGAAGATAGAAGTGTAACACCAAACTTATGACCAACACACGTAAGATATAACAAACGATATTAAGTAAATCATCCCTCAACTCACGAAACCAAACAACTATTGGACATGCATAACCGAACCAAGCTTGCTTTTCCTTATCTAAAGTTCCACACATAAGAACTAGTTCAAAAAAAGCAAATCTAAATTTTTCAGACGTACCCCACCCCCACATCTAGAAAACCTTAAAAAAAACAAAAAACTAACACAAGTGAATTTAGAAAAGTTACACTCACATGCTCAAAACCTTTAACAAATGAACTAGGGAAGCTAACAAAATCAAAGCTTTAAAAGAACAACATCAACACTTATACAACGCACATAAACGACCAACTTTTTGCTAAGTAATGACCTAAGGTTAAGAACATCACATGCTCAAAACCATGTAGTTCTTTCTTTAAGATCGAAACACACACCAATAGTCATAATAAAAAGATAAGGAATAAAAAGACAAAACTAAAAGAAAAAAAGTATTTGCCCTTACCAGTTATTCTTGCTTCTGAACAAAAGACTTACATCCACTTCGATGGTTGTAGGAGAGTTGTGAGCGACTATTCATTGCCAATCCCTTCTATCTCATTGGCTGAAGAGTCTAAACATGCAACCCCTTCCCCTTCCATTTCCTCATTAATCCTCACATGAGATCAGCGTAACTTCCATTTTCAAGGTTAAAACAAGTGTAAAAACAAAAAGATTCAAAGATAAAGAAGATAAGAAGAGAAAAAGAAGCAACTTTTAGTACAAATTGACTACTTAATTAAACAATCCAGTTTTTTTGTTTCAAAGTCATTACTTTGAAACAAAAAAGACACCTAAAAGCCAATTAGCTAGATTAGTAGCTCAAGAAAGGTTAATGTGTATAATCTAAAAACTACTAAAACTACACAACCCTAAAACAAGAAGAAGAAAAAAGCTAGAAATTTAATCCTAACCATTCAATTCGAAGGTTAAGGATGATAATTACGCTAGAGCAATAAATTCCCATAATAATGAACATAAGAACTGAATAAATTAATCCCAACTACAAATTAAACAAGAATTATACACACATAATAATAATGCCAAATGATCAAAATCCCCCCACTTGCAAACTTAAATATAAATATTTGAAACATACATTGAATAGTGTCTTCAATTCACAATTAAAGAAACACAAAACTTCCTATGGTTTATTTCCTATAATGCAATAATGAATTTAATCCTAAAAACTCATCCAAACGATCTTCCCAAAAAACAAGAACCTAATATCTACCCAACTTCCTATGTTTTATCTCCTATAATTAATGCAATAAGTATCATTTTTTTTAAAGAAAATTTTAAAATATAATTATATGAGTTTTAAGGATAATAGACCTCATACACATTTACAATAATATGATATTTTCTTTAATAAAGTATTCTAGAAAACTTACTAAATAGGTATTTAATTAAAAATATTCTTTTTATTATATGTGGATTAGAGAATTTAAACTTGAAACCTTTTAATGGATCGTGCCAGTTAACTATATGCTCATGTACATTAAAAATTTTTTAAACTTAAAAAGTATTTTGAAGTATACATGGTTGGCTACTTGTCATGGCAAGACTCTCAAATACATACAAAAAGTAAACCTTGCAATCGTTTCAATTCCACACCATTACACAGAAACAAAGTTTAATTAAACCAATGAAATAAGGCATAATGAAATCTGTCTCAAACCTTTGCACAAACCCTATTGTCTCTTCCACAAAAAATTTCCAGAACAAAAAAGAAAGGTCAAAGATTGTGTACAAAAGAAAACCAAGATTTTCAAAGATTGAACTATTTGAGCTTCCTTCAACAACAACAAGCAAACAACAAGAAAACCCAAACAAAACAGCAAACATTTTCTCTCTTTCTCTCATAAACATAAGGAAAAGAACAAGAAAAAAAAATCATAACAAAGAAGTATATGGTTCTGCAATCTGCAAACTAAAATGAATGAAGCAATCTTACAAGTTACATCATGTGAAACTTAATCAAATCAAACAAGCTGATCTCAAAATCATAATAAAAGTAAAAGAAAGACAATGACGGCAAACAACAAGCAAACAACAAGAAAACTCAAACAAAAAAAACCACAACGCAAATAAAAATTGAAGAATAATGACAAACTCAACCTATAAAACCAAAATAAGCAAAGAAAAACATCAAACATTACCTAAAATCAAAAGCCCAACCGAAAAATCCATGGAAATCACCCTGCAGCACGAAGAAAACTCGAGGAAAAGAGGTTGTGCCTGTGCGGCGCGAAAAACTGATATGTGAGGGAAGGTTAGGGTTTTTTATTTTAAGGGTCTACGCCGACGCAATGTTGCGTCGGTGTAGACATCCAATGCGTCGGCGTAAATAGACAGAAACGCGCGTTTTGGGATCTTTTTTACGTTGTCTATGCCGACGCAACCTTGCGTCGGCATAGACCAAAGTTGTGTCGGTGTAAATATACGGACCGCGCATTTTTGGGTGCGTTTTTTAAATTGTCTACGCCGACGCAACAATGCATCGGCGTAGACCACTCTTTTTTTAGCTGGCCTACGCCGACGCAACAGTAGCGTCGGCGTAGACAACGTCGGCAGTAGCGTCGGCGTAGACAACGTCGGCGTAGTTAAAAATTCTTGTAGTGACTCTAGAGACAAGACATGTCGTTGCAAACTGACTTTGAATTCTGTCAAGTACGATTTTGCTCTGGTTTTCTTGATTCAAGCATTTTTGTGTATAGTTGCCAATTATGTTTTCCTCTTCTAGAATTCCTGCAGAATTTGAAGCTATTTTATGTTTCTTGTAGAGTTATCCTTGTGTTTGATCTTCAAATTTTAGTTTTTTTTTTAATGAATGATATTGATTTTTTTTTTTGCTAAATAGGTGAACGTTCCCAAGACAAAGAAGACTTACTACAAGAGCAAGGAATGCAGAAAGCATACCTTGCACAAGGTTACCGAATACAAGAAGGGTAAGGACAGTCTTGCTGCTCAAGGAAGCGTCGTTATGATCGTAAACAATCAGGATATGGAGGACAAACCAAGCCTGTCTTTCACAAGAAGGTAAAGTAAATCATGAGAGCTTTAAATTTTGTTCATTTTACCTAAAGAATTAATCAGGAGAGCTTTAAATTTCCTGACAGGCCAAAACTACAAAAAAGATTGTGCTAAGGTTGCAATGCCAGGGTTGCAAGCACGTGTCGCAGCATCCCATTAAGGTCTATACTCCTAAAGCAAATTTCTCATTCATTGGTGTTTCTTTGTAAACTGTGTTTGGATGGAACCATTATAATAGTCATCTTTCAATTTCTCTCTCACTAATGCCTACCTTCTCATTTCTTATTGCAGAGATGCAAGCATTTTGAGATTGGTGGAAACAAGAAGGGAAAGGAAACTTCTCTTTTTTAGATGCATTAACATTGTCATTCACTATATATTGCTTTTTAGGGAGTCAAAATTGTGGGTTTCTTCTGCCCTATGCTCTTTGTTTGGTGGTTCTGATATTTGTGAACACTTTTACAAGTTGAATTTTGTTTAATGTATCAGTTTATAATGGAACAACTAGCAAGCCTCTACCAATTTTCTTGATCACTCGTTTAAATTTCACTGTTAGTTCTTCGTCTCCAATCAACTATTATATTTGATTTTGGTAGCCAGAGAGGTTGGTTTGCGTGTGACTGTTCAAATTAGAGAATATTGTTGAAATGTAGTATTGGCAAGGTGGTGTAGGTGTGACCTTTCTTCTTAGTAGGGTCAGGCGGTATTAGTCGTGGTGTGCGCACTTGACACTCACGGATATAAAAAAAAATTAGAGAATATTGTCGATCCGGTACTTGGGGACACTGTTCAGTTAATGAGCTGTTTTTGTTTGGGTTTTGGGTGACTGAGTTAGGAAGTTCACTTATGTGATATCAAAATATTTTTTCTATTTCAAAAAATATGTATATATATATATATATTCATTTGACAATAAATCATCTCATCCCATCATAAATTCATGGTGGCTACCTTACATAGGATTTTAAATGTAGTAGGAGGTTAGGTGGTTGTCTCGTACTTGAGAAGTGTATAGTGTGTAAATTGGTTTTGACATATGTGTTAATATTTCTTGTATTATAAATAAATTGATATTCACTTAGACCATGTGAATCCCAATTTCATTCAATAAAGGGCAAACTTTAAAAGTTGACTTAGTTCAGTTCTCGTCATCTTGTTTGAGAAATGAAGAAAAATGAGGAAGAGGAAAATAACAGCAACAAAAGAAAGAAGAAGAGAGCAAATTCGTTTTCTATACTTTATACTTGTCCATTCACGGGTATAAAAGATACATCATGAACGTAGTAATTTTCCTCCATTTCAAACCAATGGATTAATCCATTGAAGCTTTAAACTTGGTTGCTGTTGCCTTTGGCAACCCTTCAAAAATTGCTTTTGTGACCACTGCAGATGAAAGTGCTTGAAGATCTGTTTTCAAACTCCACGAAGATGTAGACCACATGGATGAGTTAACTTTTTCTGCATCGAGCAAATTACATGTGCTTGAAGATCTTTTTCCAGCAGACATCTCATTACCCACAAACGAGTCTCCCACATCATCCATCAATATAGAACCTAAAGCATGCAAGCTATGATAACTTCAAATTTAAGGATAATTTAATCAAAGATAAATTTAAATAACACACTAAAAATTAAATCATGCAATTAGGAAAGATTAAAAGTTAACTAAGACAAGAAAACAAAAAAATAGAAAACAGGAAATAAAAGAGAGAGAGGAAGAGAAAACACCGGAAATTATAGTGGTTCGACAAATTGCCTACTCCACTCCCCAAGACTCCTTCTTGGGTATTTCACTAAGTGATTCTCTTGCAGGTGAGAACCAAACCGACACACGACCCTTTTTTTCCTAGGCTAAAGAGAAACCCAAGATCCTTTTACTGGTTCAGAATCAAACCAATTTTTTTTCTCACAACCCAAGATGCACCCACACCTTAATACAATTCCCAAAAAGAGTAAAAAAAAAAAAAACCTCACAACAATTACCTCTTGAAGGCTAAGTACACAAGTTGAGCACTCTAATAGAAACCTCACAAAAATAAAACTAGGTCAATTTAAGAGCAAATGAGGACAAGAATTTGAGAGTAGAGGGAATTTGAGAGCTTATGACTTGATAGCTTTGGTGTGTGAATGAAGAGTAAAATCAAGTCGAATTTATAGGCGAGGAGGATAAATATTGGTCATTAGATCAAATTGAAAATGAAGGGTGGAGATTGAATTTAAAATAGAAATAGAAAGGATTTGAAATTAAGAGAGAAATTTTGAAAGATTAGAATTATTGAGATTTGGAGAATAAAAAGGATTTGAAGGATGAAAATTTAAGAAAGAAATCAAATTTGAAAATGGCTGAAATTTGGTGAGAATTTGGAGAAAATTGGATATGATATACATTTTTTTAGTTCAACAATATTTGAGGATTAGAAGATTAAACCTCGAACTTTTTAGTTGATAATATATGTTGAGTTATTCTCATATTGGTGTCACGACAAGATATTTTAAATACGCCGACGTTTTCTACGCCGACGCAACAGTAGACGTCGGCGTATGTATTTCTACGCCGACGCAATTGCGTCGGCATAGGCTAGCTAAAAAAAGTGGTCTACGCCGACGCATTGATGCGTCGGCGTAGCCAACTTAAAAAAAGCGTACCAAAAAATGCGCGGTCCGTATATTTACACCGGCACAAACCTTGGTCTATGCCGACGCAACCTTGCGTCGACATAGACAACTTTAAAAAGGATCCCAAAACGCGTGTTTCTGTATATTTACGCCGACGCATGGGATGTCTATGCTGACGCAATGTTGCGTCGGCGTAGACACTTCAAATAAAAACCCTAATCTTCCCCCACAGATCAGTTCTTCACGCCGCAACCTCTTTCCCTTGAGTTTTCTTTCGTGTTGCTGGGTGACTTCCATCGATTTTTCGGTTGGGCTTTTGATTTTAGGTAATGTTTGATGTTTTTCTTTGCTTATTTTGGTTTTATAGGTCGAGTTTGTCATTACTCTTCAATTTTTATCTGTGTTTGGGTTTGTTTTGTTTGGGTTTTCTTGTTGTTTGCTTGTTCTTTGTCATCATTGTCTTTGTTTCGGTTGTGGTATAAAATCAGAGAGCATCCATTGTCTTTGTTATAATGGTTTTGAATCGTTGGATTTAGTTTTGTTTAGTGACTAGCTAGTTGAGATTTTGAAAGGAAAAAAGTTTGTATTTTGATATTAGGTTCTTGTTTATTTGTACCTGCACCATCTCAAGTAGAATCTCATGTTTGTTTACACTGTCAACAAACCAATTCTCATAAAAAAGAACCCCAAAATCTTAACTTGGAGATCAAATTTTCATATACTGTAAAATATATATTAAGTTATCATAGAACATTAGAAAAGGCTGACAAGAAACTAAAAAAGCAACAAGAACCTCAAAATAATGTTGGTTTATGGAATAGGCATCCAACTAGTAATGGTCAGGCTACAGTATGTCTATTATTAAGTCTAAACTATTATTGTAGTTAATGCAATGAGAAACGAATGATATAGTCCATCTCATGATCGCCAAATTATAGTTCAAACTTAGCCATATTCAACAATTGACATTAAAAACTAATTTAAAAAAAATAAAATAATGCGTTCTACGCCGACGCAACTTGCGTCGGCGTAGACAATGGAGTCATGATCTACTCCGACGCAAGATTGTGTCGACATGTTGTCTACGCCGACGCGGGTTTGTGTCGACGTAGATCATCATTCCAACAACTTCTATTTATCAACGCCGACACAAAATGTGTGCGTCGGCGTACATATCTACGCCGACGCAAACCCGCGTCGGCGTAGACAACATGCCGACACAATCTCGCGTCGGCGTAGATCATGACTCAATTGTCTACGCCGACGCAAGTTGCGTCGGCATAGAACGCATTATTTTATTTTTTTAAATTAGTTTTTAGTGTCAATTGTTGAATATGGCTAAGTTTGAACTAGAATTTGGCGATCATGAGATGGACTATATCATTCGTTTCTCATTGCATTAACTACAATAATAGTTTAGACTTAATAATAGACATACTGTAGCCTGACCATTACTAGTTGGATGCCTATTCCATAAACCAACATGATTTTGAGGTTCTTGTTGCTTTTTTAGTTTCTTGTCAGCCTTTTCTAATGTTCTATGATAACTTAATATATATTTTACAGTATATGAAAATTTGATCTCCAAGTTAAGATTTTGGGGTTCTTTTTTATGAGAATTGGTTTGTTGACAGTGTAAACAAACATGAGATTCTACTTGAGATGGTGCAAGTACAAATAAACAAGAACCTATTATCAAAATACAAACTTTTTTCCTTTCAAAATCTCAACTAAGTAGTCACTAAACAAAACTAAATCCAACGATTCAAAACCATTATAACAAAGACAATGGATGCTCTCTGATTTTATACCACAACCAGAACAAAGACAATGATGGCAAAGAACAAGCAAACAACAAGAAAACCCAAACAAAACAAACCAAAACACAGATAAAAATTGAAGAGTAATGACAAACTCAACCTATAAAACCAAAATAAGCAAAGAAAAACATCAAACATTACCTAAAATCAAAAGCCCAACCGAGAAATCGATGGAAATCACCCAGCAGCACGAAAGAAAACTCAAGGGAAAGAGGTTGCGGCGTGAAGAACTGATCTGTGGGGGAAGATTAGGGTTTTTATTTGAAGGGTCTACGCCGACGCAACATTGCGTCGACGTAGACATCCCATGCGTCGGCGTAAATATACAGAAACACGCGTTTTGGGATCCTTTTTAAAGTTGTCTATGCCGACGCACGGTTGCGTCGGCATAGACCAAGGTTTGTGCCGGTGTAAATATACGGACCGAGCATTTTTTGGTACGTTTTTTTAAGTTGTCTACGCCGACGCAACAATGCGTCGGCGTAGACCACTTTTTTTAGCTGGCCTACGCCGACACAGTTGCGTCGGCATAGACATATATACGCCGACGTCTACTGTTGCGTCGGCGTAGACAACGTCGATGTATTTAAAAATTCTTGTAGTGCTGATAGATTCCTATCTGTAATAGAAAGATAGATTTCTATTAGTGATAGATTCCTATCTGTAATAGAAAGATAGATTTCTATTAGTGATAGAAACCTATCACTGACAGATTTCTATCTTTCTATCATTGATAGATCGATAGAAAATTTCTGCATTTTGTTTGGAAGTTGCTATTGTTAAATGATTTAAAATTTTTGCTATATTTGCAATTTTTTTTATAAAACTTGCTATATCTGTAATTAACCATTCGTAGTTATTAGTACAATTTTATGTCGGTTGAGCTATGCTCTTGTTGGGATGGACATCTCCAACCATAAAGGTAGAGAAAATTTCATTTGCTTCAAAGAAGGCACATCATGCCATATGGACCAACCGAAGAACGGAAATTTCCATTTCAGTATTTGGAGTGTCAAGCTTAGGAGGAAGGAGAATAAGTAGGAAAAGAAGCTTTTTAAGGCAACATGAAGACACCAATCTCAAAATTAGCTCTAATTTAAGGATTATTAGGGGTTATTTAGTTTATCAAAAAAAAAAAAATAGGGGTTATTTAGAATTTGAGGCTTAAAATAGTATTTTTCATGTAATTATTGTTGCAACATTATTTTGGACTTTAACAAGGTGATAAAAGTAATAAAAAAAAAAATTATAAATACAACGAAAATCAAGAAATTTGGCTGCAGTAAAAAAAAAAAAAAGCTAAAAAAATAATAAAAAAAAAAAAGAGAAGCCGCCTGGCAGCAGGCATGTCACCATTTTGATTTTGAGGCTGTTGATGATGTATCGAGATTTTGATGATGTATCGAAGAAACGTCAAAATTTTGAGGCTTTCAACGACAAAAACGACTTTACCTCTGTAACAACATGTTGACCTTGTTGACATACCGACATGTCGAGCAACATTTCGACAGTCGTTCAACATTGTACTACATGGCAATAATCTATCTCAAAACTAGTGAAACAAATAGATCCTAAAAGATCGTGATTATTTAGACCTTATCTTTAAAAAAGAAAAAAGGAAAAGTAATGAATGTCTAGAATTTAAATTTTGTGTTCAGGTCATTGGTTATTGTTATTTGAGAAAGAAATCAATTTTGACCCCTGAATTTAAGTAGGTTGTATCAATTTTAATCCTAAACTTTCAATTTTATCAAATTGAACTCTAAACTTAACAAATTGTATCAATTTGAACCTTAAACTTGTATACATGTTGCAATGTAGACCTTTGGTCAACTTTTCATTTGAATTGCTATTAAAACATGTAATTAACAATTTTCTTTTCCTTTTTTAATTCACATTGCACCTGAATTAGTGTTTTTGTAATAATTTTTTTTGGAAAAATCAGAAGAAGTCAAATATACCAGACTATTCTTCTCATTATTATCCAAAAAAAAAAAGAATCGCAAAGCTATGGGCAACAAGAAAAATCCAGCAAATATGAGAAATAAAAAACTCAAAATTTCTTCATTTTTCGTTTCCTACATTTGTACATTATTCTATTTAGCAAGAAAAAAAAACCGTAAAAGAGAAAAAAAATCTCACAAAGTTCTCAAAACCAACAAATATTTGAACATAAAAAACCTCCAAAGTTTCTTTACTTTCGTAATCTTAAATAGCAGTGAAAAGACCCTCACAATTAAAGTTCTAAACAACAAGAAAAAGTCATCTAAAATAAAGTTTCTTCAATATTTTATTTATAAGAAACCAATTCAAGTGCAATGTGAATTAAGACAAAAAAAGAAAAAATAATCAATTACGTACGGTTGTTCAAATGGAAAGTTAACCAAAGGTATACATTGTAACACTTATGCAAGTTTGAGGTTAAAATCGATACGATCTGTTAAGTTTGGGGTTCAATTTAATGAAATTGAAAGTTCAAGGTTAAAATTGATACAACTTATTAAGTTTAGGGTTCAATTTGATGAAATTGAAACTTCAAGGTTAAAATTGATACAACCCCCAAAGTTTAGGATTAAAAATGATTTTTTTTTTTAAATCTCATTTTAGTCCTTCAACTTTTAAGTTTGTTCTATTTTAGTCTTTAAACTTTCAAAACGCTCATTTTGGTGCTTAAACTTTCACATTTGTTCTATTCTAGTCCTTCTGTTTATTTTAGTCCCTAAACTTAAAAAATAATAATAATAATTCTAGTCCTTGTTATTATATGTTACTTTTATATTTAAAATCCGTTTTGCCTAATGTGTTCGTCTCTAACTTATTTGATTTGAAATCATACTCGTGTTAACAATGTAATACACATGCTCAAAGCTATTTCATTAATTTGTTAAAATTGAAATAAAAGTAAGGATCAAAATAGTCATTTTTTTTTTAAATTTAGGAACCAAAACAGACATTAAGTTTAGAGACCAAAATGAAACAAACTTGAAAATCCAAAGACTAAACACAAACATTTTGAAAGTTCAAGAGCCAAAATAGAACCATTCTAAAAATTTAGGGATCAAAATAGGATTTAAACCAAAAATCTATAAGAAACTTTTAGACAACAATGATTTTATAAGTTTATAAATATGAAAGGAAAGAGGAGAGAGACATCCACTTGCATTTGCATTCAATGCAAAAACCCATTTAGGGAAATATTTAACTTCTACCGACTCAGCAACTCAAACAAAAACCAAAAAAGTATTTAATTTCGGATAATAAACTTCTAACAGATTGAGAGATTTTTGGAGATAATACTCAGTTTCTATATTCATCTTATTTAGAAGTAGGGCCATTTATACACTTTACGAAGGAAATAAGAATAATCAATAATGAAAGAATAAATAGAAGAAAGGGACAGCTGGAGCAATACAATTGAATGATGCAATAACAGAAACATTCCTCTCATGTAGAACATTCTGGATTCAGTGATTCATCCCTTTGTGATATCGTAGTGGGCAGGCCCAACTTCTCTTTTTCCTTCACGGTTTGGCCCAATGTCTCCTTATCCTTAATATTCCCCCTCAAACGAGAGGGTAATTCTGCAACCCCGAGTTTGGCTCTCAAGTAGTGGAACTGAGTATGAGTCAAGGACTTGGTGAGACAGTCCGCTGGTTGCTCTGAGGAGGGTATATACCGAACAGCAAGTTGTCCTTTAAGTACCAAGTCACGGACAAAGTGCACATCGATTTCAATGTGCTTAGTACGAGCATGAAAAACGGGGTTAGCTGCCAATGCTCCTGTGCTTAAACTATCACACCAAATTAGAGGTTTTGATTTACAGGGGATACCAATCTCATCAAGCAGCTGGCGTATCCAAACAATCTCAGAAGAAGCTATAGCGAGGGCTCTATACTCCGACTCCGTGCTCGACCGTGCAACCGCATTTTGCTTTTTAGAAGCCCAAGATACTAAATTATCTCCAATGAACACACAGTAGGCGGCAATGGATTTTCGATCATCTAGGCTAGAGGCCCAATCAGCATCCGAGTAAGCCGAGATGGATAAATCATTGCCTTGCTGAACATATAAACCAAAATCTCTAGTTCCGCTGATATATCTTAGAACTCTCTTAACGGCCTGCCAATGTATATCCGTTGGAGACTTTAAATACTGACTTAGCTGGTTGACAATATAGGCAATGTCCGGACGAGTGTGTGTGAGGTATTGCAATGCACCAATGGTGCTACGGTACAAGAAAGGATCTTCCAACGGAGTGCCAGACATAGTAGATAATTTAGTTCCCATAACACTAGGCGAAGGAGCAGGTTTCATATCAGGCAAATTCAGCTTAAACAACAAATCATCCACATATTTCCTTTGGTTTAGTAAAACTCCAGTGGGTAAGTAATGGATCTGTATACCCAGAAAGTAGCTTAATTTCCCCAGGTCCTTTAATGCAAAATGTGTATCTAAAGTAGTGACTAACCGATTAATCATGGAATCATCATTTCCTGTTATAACCACGTCATCCACATACACGAGTAACAACACAATGACTCTAGCAGATTTGTAGATAAAAAGGGATGTATCTGACCTGCTGTTTACAAAGCCCCATGACAGAAGTTTGTCTTTTAAGGTGTTGTTCCATGCGCGAGGTGCTTGTTTGAGTCCGTAAATAGCTTTGTCGAGTTTACAAACATAATCTGGGAACCTTTCATCAACATAACCGGGAGGCTGAGACATGTAGACAACCTCATCAAGCCTCCCATTAAGAAAGGCGTTGTTGAAGTCAAGTTGTCGAAGCTTCCATCCCTTAGAGATAGCAATACTGATGACAATACGTATGGTGGAGGCCTTCACAACGGGACTGAATGTTTCAAAGAAGTCAACGCCGGGACTTTGATGAAACCCCTTAGCTACTAGCCTTGCTTTGTAACGTTGAATAGACCCATTCGGATGTCGTTTTATGCGAAAGATCCACTTGTTGCCTACTACATTATATGAAGGAGAGGGTGGAACAAGCCGCCAAGTGCCATTCTTCATCAATGCTGAATACTCCTGGTTCATTGCATCACGCCACTGAGGTGTTGCAAGGGCCTCTTTCACTCTTGTTGGTTCTGTAATAGACCAATCTGTTTTCAACTGTGACAACCACAACTTCGGCTTAAAGATTCCAGCTCTCCCTCTTGTGATCATAGGATGTGATGGTTGAACATTTGGTTGTGAGACAAGTTGAGTAGCGGAAGGATCAGAACTTGACTGTATAGGGGACTCCACAGATGGGGTTGATTGAGGTTGATGCGAGGGTGTAGACACAGGAGAGGGTGACACTGATATAGGCGAGGGAGTAGGTGAATGACTGACTCTTGTAGGGAGTGGCTGATGTGGTTCAGTTTCAGGACGATCGGGGCTAGTAGAATATATTTGGGAAGAAGGGGCTGAGGCAGGGGCTGTGGCAGGGGCAACAATTTGAGGATCAGGAAACCAAGTGCTGATATTTGGGGACGATAGTGATCCAGAGGGAGAGTTGGGAATTACCCCAAAACCACTATGAAAGGGAAACTCATCCTCGTTGAACTTGACATGTCTTGATATAAATATCCGGCCACTGGAGTTCACACATCTGTGTCCTTTGTGAATAGGACTAGGGCCCAAGTAAACACACTTTTCAGTGTGAAAATCGAATTTGTTGGACTGATATGGTCTGAGGCATGGGAAGCACGCACAGCCAAAGGTCCTGAGTGTCCCAAAATCGGCCTTCTTTCGAATCAGTAACTCCATTGGTGACTTTCCAGAAAGTACCTGCGAGGGAAGAGAGTTTATTAGCATGCTTGCAACAAGAAATGCATCCCACCAGAACCTTAGGGGCATTGATGCCTGAGCTAGAAGAGTGAGGCCAATTTCAACCACATGACGGTGTTTCCGTTCAGCCCGACCATTCTGTTGTGAGGTGTACGGACATGTCAACCTAACTTGTATTCCCAGTTGACTGCATAACTTGTGAACGGCTAGATATTCTTTGCAATTATCAGACTGAATTGCCCGAATAAAACTACTGAATTGATTCTTTACCATAACCAGGAAGTGATTAAAAGCAGTAATTGTGTCATTTTTCTGCTTAAGTGGATATAACCAGGTAAATCGACTGAAATCATCCACAAACAATACATAGTATCGAAATCCCAGATTAGATGACATGGGTGCAGGACCCCAAAGATCAGTGTGAATCAAATCAAACGGCTTAGAGGCATGAGTTACAGAGTTGGGGAAGGGTAGGGCATGGGCCTTTCCATATTGACAAGCATCACAAAATTGAACTGATTCATTCCTTTTTGTAGAGAGGTTACATTCTTTTACTATTGAATCAAGAACTTTGATTGATGGATGTCCTAAACGTCTATGCCAAATGGCTTTAGAAACTGCCATATTAACACTATTTAAGTAAACAAACGCAGAGGAAGAAACATCAGCATTATTGACTCTATTAACTTCTCTGTTGGCTGATTTTGACACATCTACTGAAGTAGCCTTCACATGCTCAAACTGATATAGTCCATCCTTAAGAGTTCCTCTCAGCAGCACCTTGCCCGTACCCTTGGCCTTTACAAGACAAAATTCATCATGAAACTCAACATATACACTGTTATCACGTGATAATTTAGAAATGCTTACTAGGTTCTTTGCAATAGTAGGTACACACAATATATTTTCCAAACTCATATTAACAGCACCACCAGATAAACATGAATTTCCCATATGCGAAATATGAAGCTTATGACCATCACCTATAGTTACTTTTTCGTTACCTTCATACTCAATTGGATTGGCAATGCAGTTGTAATCTCCGGTCACATGATTTGACGCTCCACTATCAGTATACCAGTTTGGATCAATGATAGTTTCCGGAGTTGCCACAAACGGATTAGAAGTCTGATTAGCAACAAGTGTAGTGGGTTGAGTCTGTGTACCTTGGCGAGTAGTGTTGTTGCTGTCACCTCTGTTTTGAATTTGAGAAGGTCCAGAAAACTCTTTATTAAATCGTTGGTAACACATAAGCGCAGTGTGACCTACCTTCCCACATACTTGGCATATCGGTTTATTGTTATTGAATGATCCGTTGCCTCGTGCTCTCCCACGGCCACGGTTTCCCCCTCCTCTGTAGCCTCCTCTGTTGGAGTAATTTTGTCGATTGTTAGAAAAATATTGCTGCTGGTTTCTTTGGTTTCCAACTTCCTTGCTATTAGCCATGTTAACCGAGACTCCATTGTTAAACGTCAAGTTGTTTTTCAAACTGACCTGCATCTCCAGTCGTTTCTCGAAAGCAAGAAGTTCAGCCTGCATTTCTGACCACGTAATGCTGGTTCTTCCTTGAATCATGGCAACCACGGGGTTGTACTCCTCATCTAGGCCGAGAAGAACTTGCGATACTAAGGATCGAGAGGTCACCGGACTGCCTGCCTGCCCTAAGTTATCTGCGTGACTTTTCATAACACGTAGATAGTCAGCCATTTTTAAAGTTCCTTTCCTACACTGTTGAAATACCTGACGGAGATAATCCTCCTCAGCTCGTGATTGAACTCCAAATAGTTCTTGTATTGCTGCCCATAGTTCCTGAGCGTTCTCATATCCCATTACTTGGACCGCTACTTCGGGTGTCATTGAGTTATACAACCACCCTAATAGCAACTGATCTACTGCAACCCAAGCTTCAAAGAGTGGATTTGCCTCCATTGCAGCTGGGACAGTCGCAGACGCTCCAACAGCACCCGATTGTGTGCTTCTTTCCCCTTCTTCAGTTTGTGCAGACCTCTGATTTGGCTCTACAGTGGTCAATCGAATGAACTGAGAGGGGCATGGATTCTTACCATCTAAATGTCCTTCGAGCTTGTAACTACGAAGGATGGGCAGAGCAAGATTTTTCCATAGAAGGAAATTGCTTCTATCTAATTTGATCGACGTGATCTGGTTTAATAGCTGATTTAGAGGTGGACTGCTGAAATTTGTTGTTCCGGTGGACAGGGCAGGAGATCCGGTAGAATTGGCGCTGGCCATTGATAGTTCTGATACCAAAATAAACTTCTAACAAATTGAGAGATTTTTGGAGATAATACTCGGTTTCTATATTCATCTTATTTAGAAGTAGGGCCATTTATACACTTTATGAAGGAAATAAGAATAATCAATAATGAAAGAATAAATAGAAGAAAGGGACAGCTGAAGCAATACAATTGAATGATGCAATAACAGAAACATTCCTCTCATGTAGAACATTCTGGATTCAGTGATTCATCCCTTTGTGATATCGTAGTGGGCAGGCCCAACTTCTCTTTTTCCTTCACGGTTTGGCCCAATGTCTCCTTATCCTTAATAGGATCACACAATATGGTGTTACCCCTAATAATTATTCCATGACTAAAAAAAACCGAACTGATTGACCCTCTACCTTAGGGGAAATTTTTAGATGCTCCTGGTGCAATAAGACATGTAGTTTTGTACGGTTGGATGTAGGAGAGAAAAATAGCAAAAATACCTCCGACGGTTTAAAAGGGGAGCTTCATTACATCGGGAACACCTAATAATTTTCCTACCCTTAGACCTTACCTTATCTACATTCAATTATAATTTATATGGTTTCAATTTTTTGATGTCCTCTATGAGAAGTTCCAAGTTATGAAAAGACGACCCACCTTTGTCAACCTTCGCATTTGCCAATTTTGAAAGCTCCCCCATTGATCTCTGAATCTCCACTCCCTTTTGGCCATCCATCAGTTCTCTGACCATCGTCTCCACCGTGGACTTGTCCCATTTGACCTCATTCCTTTCGATCCCAATTTTCCACACTTTGTCGATCCAAGTCGCATTCATGGGTTGGTCGCCAAGAAAAGGCCAACACATCAACGGAACTCCAGCCGCAATACTTTCGAGCGTTGAGTTCCAGCCACAGTGCGTCAAAAACCCACCGACTGCAGGGTGGGCCAGAACCTTCTCTTGCGCTACCCACTCCACTGCGATGCCCTTCTTCCCGCTTTCACCCACCAACTGTTGGATCAATTGTGCCGACCCTCTCAAGACGCAGAGGAAGCACTTGCCGCTGTCGAGCAAGCCATGCCAGAACTCTGTCAACTGGGCGGCTTCCATCGTCATCGTGCTTCCGAAACTGACGAAAATCACCGATCGGCAGCTGGGAGTCAAGCCAGGACTGAAGGGTTGAAATCCCTTTTGGCAGCGGAAGCAAACAAGAACAATCTCGAATTAAAATTTCAATTTTAGAAAAAACAATACGTTGGCAACAAAATTCAGAAACTAATTTCTAAATCAAATAGATTAAGCATGCTGATATTTTAGATCTAAAAACTATTTAGATCTAGAAAAAACTTACTTGGTTCGAAGAACACTGCACAATGCTCCAAGGACCTCGTTCTTGGGACTTCCAACGGACACCACCACTCGAATCACCCGCTATTCTCTTGGGTCGCTGAGATATGGCTTGTGGGAACCCAAATTCAGTCTTGGAAGGGAATTTTCAGCAAAGAACCTTGCTGTTTTTTGAGAGAGAGAAGAGAGAAAAGAAGGAACTTTCTTTCTCTGTGTGAAAACGTGAAAATGAGAGGAATCAGAGATCCCTTGGGAACTCCCTCTCCCCTGTACGATAAGTGGGGAGGGAGTTATCTCCCTATTAGATCTAGACCGTTAGATCTTAATCAAAACGATCTCGGCCATTAACTAATTAAATAATAAATATTTAATTAATTAATTAATTATAATTAATTTAATCAAATTAAATGAATTATAATATATAGTTTTTAATTCAATTTGAATCATATTCAATTAAATTAAATTGGCCATTCAATTAATTCTAAATTAATCGATCCCACATTAATTAAATATCAAATATTTAATTAATTTTATAATTGAATCATATTCAATTTAATTTTTCTCATTTAACCTATAGTTTTAATGTGCATCAAAATGTACATCAATATAAACTATAGTTTTAATTTGATTAAATCACATTTAACCAAATTAAAATTAAATTAATTAATTCTCCAATTAATTAATTCATGAATTAATTAAATATCACATATTTAATTAAATTCATAATTCTCTCATTAATTAATTTTGAATCATATCCAAAATTAATTTTATTATAAAGTTTAATTCATTAATTAAACTTATACTATAATGTATCTCCATACATTATATTAATTGTATCAAAATACAATTAACTTATATTCCCTTTAATAATCAAGACTATATTATCTCAGAACCCGTTATGAGCTAGCAGGTGGACCTAATGGACCTACAGATCAGAAGCTCCAACGATACGAGATTGATCAGCTAAACTCATTAACCGAGTCAATCAACATTCGTTAACTGTGGGTCACTCCACTAAAGACCCACAGCTGCACTCTTCTCACTGTAGAATATTTCTGTGTCCACGGATATCGACCAATGCAGTAAGTCAATCCTTCACGTGTGTTCGTAACACCAGTTGGGTCAAATTACCGTTTTACCCCTGGGTTACCTCTAGATCCTTAAGTACCACTAATCCCTCTAATGAACAATTTGTTTAGGGTCCAACCTCTAAACAAGAGTTCCTCTCGGGCCAGGAGAGGACGGCGCGCCTTTGTTCAAGACCCGGAATCAGCCCTTAAGGGAACACACATCTACTTGCCCCAATAGGGGAAGAAGTGAATTCCATCTTGTATTGTCATGTCCCCAGCCCCCCACTCGGTCTTGTCCCCAAGAAGGTAGGCTTATTGAGTCGGCGTACTGGCCACTCTCACCCGTACTAATCAAAGGACAATCCCTCGTGAGAAGGAGTTCATGACACACTCAGGATTAAGATCGAGTTACCTAGGTCATCCTATTGAAACAGTAACCTAACTAGTTAACGGTGTTACATCTAGTGGTTTACTATTTCGTGGTCCGGTCTTATGCAAACTCATTGCATAGGATACCCCAGCTCGCATGTCTCCTACATGGACGCCTTGGATCAATACGTCTGTATCAAATACAAAGCGGGCCGTATCACATAGTGTTACCAGGATAAGGTACCCAGCCTTATCCCTATACTATAGACCTTTTAGGTTGTTACTTGAACACTGATCCTCGTATGTCCCCACATACTAGTCCAAGTCTCATGTAAACAACCTTGGATCTTAGTTTATTGGATTTGGGTCATATTGTGCAATTCTAGACTTAATATGACAATAACACTTTATTGCATAAACCTCAATAACACTTTATTGTTACAAGTGTATAATTCGTTAATAATTCACTATCTACGAGTTTTAGGACATAAAACCCAACAAGGACATGCAGGCTTCGTCCTCTTTCCAAAATCTGGAGAGGGCCGAAGCGGAGGAGGAGGAATCGCCTAGTGTTGATGTGGAGAGAGCGTGGAGTGGTCCAATGGTGTAGATTTTGGGAAAATGGTGGAAAGGTGGGTCAGAAATGGAGTTTCAAGGTCGTTGAAGGTGTTGATTAGAAGGGTAGAAGTTCGAATGGCTGCAAGGGTCTGATTAATGTAGGTATGGGAGAACAATATGTCTGAAGATCGGACATTATTCCAAAAGCCAGGTAAATGATTCCGTCGTAGAAGGCCTTCGAACAAAGGCAACCTGTGGATCTCTTCCATCGGATTCCCATCTAAACCAAAATGTTATTTGTTTTTCAACTTTGAATATGGAAATTAAAGAATAATGGTTGAAGGGTAAGATTGGTTTCTAAATTGAACAATGCTTCCCCTTCATTTCACTTCCCAACATATTGTTCATTTTCAAAACTTCATATTTAGTCCATGAAAAGTGTTTTGTTAAAATAAAATTATTAGTGGGTGGCAAATTGGACCAAATTAATAGCAAATATCGCACAATGTAAAAAAAAATTGCAAATATAGTAGAATCTATCATAGTAAATTACAGATAGATATTGATCGACTCTAGTTAATTAGAATCTATGTGATAGACTGATAGCGAGCATAGCTAGCTACTTTTACTTATTTAATTTAGCTAGTCTTTTATGATTTTTGGGCCATTTTATTGTGCTTTATTGTTTATTTTGTAGGAAAGCGATGATTAGAGCTAAAACGTGGAATTGGAGTTAATCGGGTGTTCGGGACATGAAAATATGCCAAAGAACCGGAAAGTTCAAGCAACAAGGAGCCAAGAGAGGGCATTCTGCCCATCAGCGTCGAGACGCCACTCTTGGAGGGTCTCGACGCTGGTTTTCCTTAATTAGAAGAGGCGGCAGCGTCACAGCGTCGAGACGCTGTGACAATAGCGTCTCGACGCTACCGTTATTTCCATTCCAGATGCGCGTGTTTTAGAGGCAGCGTCGAGACGCTGTCTGGATAGCGTCTCGATGCTACGACGAAAAATCAGAATAAAAGCTTCCTTTCGGCTAGGTTTTTGGGGGGATTCAATTTTGGGACCTTTGGGAGCCATAAAACAGAGGAGAAAGCAGAGGATTGAGGCTGAACAAGAGGGAGAAAAGCGGAAATCAACCCATCGTTCGTGGGGATCGTGACGGGGACGTTCGGTCTCGGCCTACATTGAGTTTTCTTTTCCCTTTCCTTTTCTCTAGTTAGACTTATGGCTTTATTATGTTTAGTTGAGCTTGTAATACAAATCATGAGTAGCTAAACTTGTAGCTTAGGGATTGATGTAGTTGATTGAGTTTATGGATTGATTTATGGTTTAAGTTGTGCAATGTTTATTATGTTTGTAATCTTGATTTAATGCTTTCAATTAATTGGCCATTAGTTGGATGATTTATGTTTTGAATCTAGCTCGGGAGAGGGGATTTGATATAGACATACTCAAGATTGCATGACTAAAGTTTATTTTCTAATTCGTGACGGTTTTAGATTAACCTTAGAATTGGTCAAAAGATCTCATTGCCTTGCATATTAATAAACTTAGATAGGGATATCAAGTTGGTTAATTTGCATGAGAATCAATTATACTCGGGAGAGGTAGTTGTGATTAAAGGGTCTTTGGCTCATAATTTCATTGTGCATATAATAACTTACTCCTTAAAATCAATCCTAGACTAAATCGGCGAAATCAATTCCCTAAGTGTTTTTCCAATTGAATTTCCACTTTTTACTTGTTTTGATTTAGTTTTCATATCATCCATTCATCACTTTTTGATCCCTAAATAAAATTGAGCAAGATAATTCACAATACTTGATTTGCTTAAAAATCCAATCCAGAGGACGACACTCGTTTATACGAACTCTTTATTATTACTTGACCCGTGCGCTTGCGGTAAGGAAAAGTCCACATCAAGTTTTTGGCGCCGTTGCCGGGGATTGGCATATTTAGTTAAATTAATATTGTGGAAAAATTGTTCGGTCTTAGTTTAGGGTGTATTTTATTTTTTGTTATTTTTGTTAGTTTTGTTTTTAGGTAGATTGCTTTTTTTTTTCCTTTGTTGGTTTGTTTTCCATATTTAGATTTTTCCATATTTGTTTGAGTTTTCCATAGATAGAATTTTTCTTTTTAGTTTTTTCCTTTTTAGTATAGTTTTTCCTTATTTGCTAGTTTCCTTATTTTTTTTTGCCATATTTGTTTTTGCATTCTTTATTTTTATTTTGTAAATAGATTGCTTTTCTTTTTCCTTATTTGTTTTCTTTCCATATTTGTTAGTTTCCTATTTTAGTTCTTTCCTTACTTGTTTGATTTTTTTCCCTTATTTGTCTTTCCCTTATTTGCTTTTGTTTTATTTATTTATTTTTTTTCTTTCTTTCCTTTTTTGTTTGAGTCTTAGTCCTTTGTTCTTGTTGGGTTATTATTTGATTGGAAGCCTAATTATCATTGATGCTTTAATTGAATGGCTTTTTATTCAACACCATATTCCAATTTTTCATCTTCAAGTTTTACCCCTTTAAAAGAAAATTCTTCCTTAGAAAGCATAATTCAAAATTATATTGAGGAGTCTAGAGCGAGGAGTCTAAAATTTGATGAAATTATAAAAGGACTTCAGACCCCAAAGGAAGTTAGTGAGGTGGGATCCACTTCCATAGGATGTCAAGTGAGTCATGTGGCCGATGATTCATTGGCACCTATCCAGGAGCATAATTCTTTCAATTTTGCTATGGTTGAGCATTTAGGGGTGAGTTGCATGAATAGTGGGGAAGAATTGGAGAGTTGTAGCACCTATCAAGAGCATGTTTGTGAGGAAGAAAAAGAAAATGAGCTTGCAGTGACAGAGGAAGTTCAGGAGGTAGAGTTTGAGGTTGATCAACCTTCGTCTGTTTTATCTTCTTTATCCTTTGTTGAATATGATTGTTCTTTTTTCTATTCTCACGAGTCAGTTTTAGAGTCAGAATCTCTTTATTTTGATCTTTCTCCTTTGATGCTTATTTTAATCAAAAATTCCAAAAATAGTTCTGTTTCAGGGGCCCATGAGAAGCTAGTAAGCTTGCTAGCGATCGTGTGTTTTATTGATTCAAGGAAGAAGGGCCCGAAGAAATACGAGAATTTTTATGTGCCTTGACAGATTACACGAGCACGTCGAGCTAAAGACGATAAACAAGCGCTTATGGGAGGCAACCCAAGTTATTTTTTTTTTCTTTCTTTGTTTTTATGTTGTTGTTGTTTTTGTTTTGTAGGAGTTCCCGGGCTCTTGACTTTGCTAGCAATCATGAAAGGTCATCATTTCAGGGCAGTATCGTTCACCCCTTCCATTCTTTATTTGTTCTCATGCTTGACTATGCTTTATTGATTTATACATTGAGGACAATGCATGTTTTAAGTTTGGGGGTGGAATAGCATGTTTGTGGAGCCCTTGAGCATCTGAGTTCGGGCTATAGTTTTGAGCTTTCTTTGAATTGAGCATATGGTTGTTTTTTGGATGCTATTTTTGCATGACTATGATTTCCTAGGATAGGCTTTCTTGTCAATTTTCAAGCTTGTGATGAGTTGTAAGCATGAGTGCCCAAAAAGGGAGACTTTATAAAAATTTTCTAGGAAATGGCTTGCATGAGTAGAGTATTTGTCTTAGCTAGATTTGGATTTGAATGCTTAGGAGCGAATTATTGGGTTCATATGCTTGTTGTCACCTCGATAGGTGTAGGGTAGAGCTAAAGAGTTAATTTTTTGCAAATTAGCATGTTTGATCTTGCTTAGGAGAAAAGAAAAGAATACCTGCTTATCATGATCATGAAAGAAAAATCATTCTTGTTGTTATTGTTGAAAAAGAAAAAAGTCATGACTTATGCGCACAATATGCAATGGTTAATAAAGATTAAGGCAAAAAAAGCTACCCCTGTTGTGATCAGTTAGGCCAACCAGAGAAAACTCAGGTTAAGGGTCCCTGCAATGGGTGTGTGAAAGCTAGTGCCACATATACTTGCTTAATTTAATTGTTAATTATAAGCACCTAAGTTGGGAGGAAAACAAACTAATTTGTTTCATTAACTCATTAGTGAAACTTTAGTGCCAGTGTAGAGGGAAGATGAGCTGAGAGTTTAATAATCCAATCCCGGGCTAGTAGAGTCTGATCTTGTTGATTAGATCTCGCTTGTGCAAGTTAATTTTGGAAAAATTTTAATTTGTCTCCTTCATTGGTCCTTATGTGCATGTCTCTTGCTTGCTTGACTATTGACTTTTGAGTCTTGAGGATTGAGTTATGATTATTGCATCCATTCTTCTACTGTGTGTTTGATTTGTAGTTTGCTCGAGGACTAGCAAAAGCTTAAGTTTGGGGGTATTTGATAGCGAGCATAGCTAGCTACTTTTACTTATTTAATTTAGCTAGTCTTTTATGATTTTTGGGCCATTTTATTGTGCTTTATTGTTTATTTTGTAGGAAAGCGATGATTAGAGCTAAAACGTGGAATTGGAGTTAATCGGGTGTTCGGGACATGAAAATATGCCAAAGAACCGGAAAGTTCAAGCAACAAGGAGCCAAGAGAGGGCATTCTGCCCATCAGCGTCGAGACGCCACTCTTGGAGGGTCTCGACGCTGGTTTTCCTTAATTAGAAGAGGCGGCAGCGTCACAGCGTCGAGACGCTGTGACAATAGCGTCTCGACGCTACCGTTATTTCCATTCCAGATGCGCGTGTTTTAGAGGCAGCGTCGAGACGCTGTCTGGATAGCGTCTCGACGCTACGACGAAAAATCAGAATAAAAGCTTCCTTTCGGCTAGGTTTTTGGGGGGATTCAATTTGGGACCTTTGGGAGTCGTAAAACAGAGGAGAAAGCAGAGGATTGAGGCTGAACAAGAGGGAGAAAAGCGGAAATCAACCCATCGTTCGTGGGGATCATGACGGGGACGTTCGGTCTCGGCCTACATTGAGTTTTCTTTTCCCTTTCCTTTTCTCTAGTTAGACTTATGGCTTTATTATGTTTAGTTGAGCTTGTAATACAAATCATGAGTAGCTAAACTTGTAGCTTAGGGATTGATGTAGTTGATTGAGTTTATGGATTGATTTATGGTTTAAGTTGTGCAATGTTTATTATGTTTGTAATCTTGATTTAATGCTTTCAATTAATTGGCCATTAGTTGGATGATTTATGTTTTGAATCTAGCTCGGGAGAGGGGATTTGATATAGACATACTCAAGATTGCATGACTAAAGTTTATTTTCTAATTCGTGACGGTTTTAGATTAACCTTAGAATTGGTCAAAAGATCTCATTGCCTTGCATATTAATAAACTTAGATAGGGATATCAAGTTGGTTAATTTGCATGAGAATCAATTATACTCGGGAGAGGTAGTTGTGATTAAAGGGTCTTTGGCTCATAATTTCATTGTGCATAATAACTTACTCCTTAAAATCAATCCTAGACTAAATCGGCGAAATCAATTCCCTAAGTGTTTTTCCAATTGAATTTCCACTTTTTACTTGTTTTGATTTAGTTTTTGATAGCGAGCATAGCTAGCTATGTTTCCCTAATTAATTAAGCTAGTCTTTTATATTTAATTGACCAAAATTATGCATTTTTATGTTCTTTTTGTAGGAATCATGTTTCGGAGTTAAATCGAGAAATTGGAGCTAAATACGTGTTCGGGACATGAAAATTGGCTAAAGAACGGAAAAGATTCAACCAAGAAGAAGTCAAAAGAGAGCCATCCGTAGGCCAGCGTCGGGACGCTGCTCTTGGAGCGTCTCGACGCTGCCTTTCCTTTTCTGAATTGGGCGGCAACAGAGACAGCGTCGACACGCTATCTCCTTAGCGTCGAGAAGCTGTGACAGCGTCGCGACGCTATGTACACAGCGTCGCGACGCTACCCGCAGATTTTCTATAAATTCCTCTTTTCAGCTACGGATTGGGGAGTCCAATTGGTGAGATTTTAGCCCTAATTTCGACTAGAGACCTTTTGTGGGAGCTAAAGGCAAGGCCAAGGAGCGGGAATCAAGCGAGAAGACGTGGAGATCGTGACGGGGACGTGCCGGTTTCGACGGATTTGAGTTTTCCCTTTTCTTTCCCTTAACTCTTGTAGTTTTTATGGCTTTTCTTTCAATTAGTGTTTATGGTTTAAAGACTATGAATTGCTAGTTGTTTGTCTTAGGGATTGATGTAATTGTTTAAGTTTGTTGGATTAATTTTTGGTATGAATGTGCTTTTATTCTATGCATGCAATTTTGTGTTTAATGCTTTCAATTACTTGATCACTAATTGAATGATTTAAGTGTTGAATCTAACTCGAGAGAGAGGATTTGGCCTAAGACTTACCTTGTTTAATTGCATGACTAGAGTAGAAATTCTAAGTTTGTGACGGGATTTGGAATATCTTTTGAAGCATAACAAGGACCGAACCGAATAATGCCTTGCATGTTAATGAACTTAGATAGGGATATCGAGTTGGTTTATATGCATGAGAATCAATTATACTCGGGAGAGGTAATCGTGATAAAAGTTTCCTTGGCTTGTAGAATAATTGCACGGTCAATTCATTCCTATTAATCAATCCTCATTCTTAATCAATAAAATCAATTCCCTAAGAATCTTTCCATTTGAGTCTCCACTTTTATTTTATGCTTTTTGTCTTTAGATTTATCTTTTATCATTGAGTTTTGCTCCCTAAATAAAATTGAACAAAAGTATTTACGATACTTAATTTGCTAGAAAACCAATCCAGAGGACGACACTCGTTTTACACGAAAACACTATATTATTACTTGACCCGTACACTTGCGGTAAGCAAATTGCGCATCAAGTTTTTGGCGCCGTTGCCGGGGATTGGCACATTTAGTTAATTTAATATTGTGGAAAAATTGTTCGGTCTTAATTTAGGGTGTATTTTTACTTTGTAGATAGATTGCATTTTTTTTCCTTATTTGTTGCATTCATATTTTAGTGTTTTCTTTATTTGTTTGATTTTTTCCTTATTTGTTTTATTTCCTTATTTGTTTTCCTTTTGTATTTAGTTTTCTTTGTTTTTTTTTTCTTTCCTTTTTTGTTTGAGTCTTTGTCATTTGTTCTTGTTGGGTTATTGTTTGATTGGAAGCCTAATTATCATTGTTGCTTTAATTGAATGGCTTTTTACTCAACACCATATTCCAATTTTTCATCTTCAAGTTATACCCCTTTAAATGAAAATTCTTCCTTGGAAAGCATAGTTCAAAATTATATTGAGGAGTCTAGAGCGAGGAGTCTAAAAATTGATGAAATCATAAGAGGACTTCAAGCTCCACAGGAAGTTAGTGAGGTGGGATCCACTTCCATAAGTTGTCTAGTGAGTCATGTGGCCGATGATTCATTGGCACCCATTCATGAGCGTAGTTCTTTCGATCTTGATGAGGATGAGCAGTTAGGAGTGAGTTGCATAGATAGTAGAGAAGAATTGGAGAGTTGTAGCACCTTTCAAGAACATGTTTGTGAGGAAGAAAAAGAAAATGAGCTTGCAGTGACGGTTCAGGAGGTAGAGTTTGAGGTTGAAAAGCCTTCGTCTGTTTTATCTTCTCCATCCTTTATAGATGTTGATTGTTCTTTTTTCTATTCTCACGAGTCAGTTTTAGAGTCAGAGTCTCTTTATTTTGATATTTCTCCTTTTATGCTTCTTTTATTCAAAAATACCAAAAATAATTCTGTTTCAGGGGCCCATGAGAAACTAGTAAGCTTACTAGCGATCGTTGGTTATATTGATTCAAGGAAGAAGGACCCAAAGAAATACGAGAATTTTTATGTGCCTTGACAGACTGCACGAGAACGTCGAGCTAGAGACGATAAACAAGCGCTTATGGGAGGCAACCCAAGTTACTTTGTTATTATTTTTTATGTCTTGTTGTTTTTGTTTTGTAGGAGTTCCCGTGCTCTTGTCTTTGCCAAGCATTCATGAAAAGGTCATCATTCCAGGGCAGTATCGTTCACCCCTTTCATTCTTTATTTGTTCTCATGCTTGACTATGCTTTATTGATTTATACATTGAGGACAATGCATGTTTTAAGTTTGGGGGTGGATTAGCATGTTTGTGGAGCCCTTGAGCATCTGAGTTCGGGCTATAGTTTTGAGCTTTCTTTGAATTATGCATATGGTTGTTTTTTGGATGCTATTTTTGCATGGCTATGATGTCCTAGGATAAGCTTTCTTGTCAATTTTCAAGCTTTCGATGAGTTGTAAGCATGAGTGCACAAAAAGGGAGACTTTTTAAACTTTTTCTAGGAGATGGCTTGCATGAGTAGAGTATTTGTCTTGGCTAGATTTGGATTTGAATGCTTAGGAGCGAATTATTGAATTCATATGCTTGTTGTCACCTCGATAGGTGTAGGGTAGAGCTAAAGAGTTAATTTTTTGCAAATTAGCATGTTTGATCTTGCTTAGGAGAAAAGAAAAGAATATCTGCTTATCATGTTCATAACGAAAAATCATTCTTGTTGTTATTGTTGAAAAAGAAAAAAGTCATGACTTATGCGCGCAATGCAATGTTTAATAAAGTTTAGGCAAAAAGAGCTACCCCTGTTGTGATCAGTTAGGCCAACCAGAGAAAACTCAGGTTAAGGGTCCCTGCAATGGGTGTGTGAAAGCTAGTGCCACATATACATGCTTAATGCAATTGTTAATTAAAAGCACCTAAGTAGGGAGAAAAACAAACTAATTTGTTCCATTAACTCATTAGTGAAACCTTAGTGCCAGTGTAGAGGGAAGATGAGCTGAGAGTTTAATAAATCAATCCCGGGCTAGTAGAGTCTGATCTTGTTGAGTTAGATTTCGCTTGTGCAAGTTAATTTTGGAAAAATTTTAATTTGTCTCCCTCATTGGTCCTTATGTGCATGTCTCTTGCTTGCTTGACTATTGACTTTTGAGCCTTGAGGGTTGAGTTATGATTATTGCATCCATTCTTCTACTGTATGTTTGATTTGTAGTTTGCTCGAGGACTAGCAAAAGCTTAAGTTTGGGGGTATTTGATAGCGAGCATAGCTAGCTATGTTTCCCTAATTAATTAAGCTAGTCTTTTATATTTAATTGACCAAAATTATGCATTTTTATGTTCTTTTTGTAGGAATCATGTTTCGGAGTTAAATCGAGAAATTGGAGCTAAATACGTGTTCGGGACATGAAAATTGGCTAAAGAACGGAAAAGATTCAACCAAGAAGAAGTCAAAAGAGAGCCATCCGTAGGCCAGCGTCGGGACGCTGCTCTTGGAGCGTCTCGACGCTGCCTTTCCTTTTCTGAATTGGGCGGCAACAGAGACAGCGTCGACACGCTATCTCCTTAGCGTCGAGACGCTGTGACAGCGTCGCGACGCTATGTACACAGCGTCGCGACGCTACCCGCAGATTTTCTATAAATTCCTCTTTTCAGCTACGGATTGGGGAGTCCAATTGGTGAGATTTTAGCCCTAATTTCGACTAGAGACCTTTTGTGGGAGCTAAAGGCAAGGCCAAGGAGCGGGAATCAAGCGAGAAGACGTGGAGATCGTGACGGGGACGTGCGGTGTCGGCGGATTCGAGTTTTCCTTTCTCTTTCCCTTAATTCTTGTAGTTTTTATGGCTTTTCTTGCAATTAGTGTTTGTGGTTTAAAGACTATGAATTGCTAGTTGTTTGTTTTAGAGATTGATGTAGTTGTTTTAGGTTGTGGGATTGATTTGTGGTATGAATATGCATTTATTTTACCTATGCAATTATGGTTAAATGCTTTCAATTACTTGATCACTAGTTGAATGATTTGAGTGTTGAATCTTGCTCGGGAGAGGGGATTTGGCCTAAGACTTACTTTATTTAATTGCATGACTAAAGTAGAAATTCTAAGTTTGTGACGGGATTTGGAATAACTTTAGAAGTTGCTTGAAGAACTAAACTCAAAGCCTTGCATGTTAATGAACTTAGATAGGGATATCAAGTTGGTTGCATGCATGAGAATCAATTATGCTCGGGAGAGATAGTTGTGATAAAAGGTTCCTAGACTTGGTTGAATAATTGCATGCTAAATTCATCCCATTAATTTATCCTCAATCTCAACAATGAAATCAATTCTCTAAGAGTCTTTCCATTTGAGTCTCCACCTTTATTTTATGCTTTTTGTCTTTAGATTTATCTTTTATCATTGAGTTTTGCTCCCTAAATAAAATTGGACAAAAGTATTCACGATACTTAATTTGCTAGAAAACCAATCCAGAGGACGACACTCGTTTTACACGAAAACACTATATTATTACTTGACCCGTACACTTGCGGTAAGCAAATTGCGCATCAGTTTTCATATCATCCATTCATCACTTTTTGATCCCTAAATAAAATTGAGCAAGATAATTCACAATACTTGATTTGCTTAAAAATCCAATCCAGAGGACGACACTCGTTTATACGAACTCTTTATTATTACTTGACCCGTGCGCTTGCGGTAAGGAAAAGTCCACATCATAGACTTCGATTATTCAGAGTCTATCACTGTCTATTGCTGATGATAAATTCTGGTTAATCAAAATCTATCAGTGACTATCATTGAGTCTATCAGTGATAGTCACCGATAGATTTTGATTAATCGAAGTCTATCTGCGATAGACACTGATATACTTTGAATAATCAGAGTCTATCAGACACGGATAGAATCTGACAACAACTTTTTGGTCTTGTACAATTAATTTTTCTATATTTACAATTAGTTTGCAACTGTGCTATATTTGCTATTAATTTGGTCCAATTTGTCATCTATGCAACTGCCCCTTGTTAAAATACCATTTTTGTTCTATTTTAGTGGAGTAATTTTCTTGTTTTTTTTCCGACTAACATGTAGGGTGAGAGATTGTAACTATTAATTTTCAAGTTCTAAGTTTAGTCTTAATACTTTCAATAAGTCTTAAAATTAATAACTACTATTAGTTTATGATTAACTTTTTCAAAAAAAAAAAAATATTTGGTCTATATTAATCTTCTATTCACTATTTTTTTTTTTAAGGGAAAAAGGGGTCCTACATTGAGTCTTTTCTTGAATGGAAATACTAATTTATCAAGTTGAATAAAATTAACGGCTAAATTATAAACAATGCCCCTGAACTTTGACCTTTGTTTCAAAAATACCCTTATTCTTTTGAAAGTTTCAATAATACCCTCCAACTTTCAACATCATTTCAAAAGTGCCCCTGAGTTAAAGTTCCGTTAGATGGAAGACGGAAAGTATACCTGTAGTGGCAATAGAGAAAAAATTTGCCCATTAAAAAAATTCAAAAAGATTGAAAAAAAGGAAAAAATGTTTTTCAGCTCCAACACCCAACTTTTATAGTTCTTCATCAGCCCCACCTCTCTGCAACCTCTTTTTTTCAACACCCAACTTTTGTAGTTCCTCACAGCCCCAACACCATCAATGCTGCAAATTTCATATGCAAACTTCTTCGACACCTAAAACGCATTCGACAACACCTACCTCGGCTTTTTCCATGCTCTCACCAACTTTTTCGTGCAAAAAACACCTTAAACATCATGCTCACCACCGTTCTCGATGTCATTGACGACAACCTCTCCTACTAATTCTTACCTTCAGCTCTGATTAAGTGTAAATGGAATGGATCCATTTCAGTAATTTTGAGAATGATTAGTTGATAGAAACCTAACTGAAGACATGATTTATGCAGCTTCAACTTCTTCCCGACCACAGCCGCCGATTAAAAGTGTCTTCCTATATACCAAGAAAATTACAAGGTAGAGAGAGGGAAAAAAACCCCAATTATGGGCATCTCACATTTCTTCCAACCCACCATAGTAAAAATAATTTTCCCAAACTCTATTAATCCCACCTTGAATATTATAGCAATTTGAATGATCTGCCAAACCTTCAAACTCGATAATGGAATCAAACTGTTGTCCCAATCTACAACTTGCAGATTACGAAAATATGAAGTTTTTCCAAATCGTCGCCAGCAAAATGGCCACTACCCATCTGCGTCACCGTGTGAAATCCAGAAGCTCTTGAATTCACCACCTCCCCCACCGAATTGAATCATCGTCCTTTGAAGGTGCGTGAATAAGAACGCCGCCCAGTACCCGACCCGAATTCCACCACCAATTCTCATGCTTCGGATCCTTAGAAACCCCAAACAAAAAACCCACTTCAATTTTGGACTCTGGTTTATTTTTTCTTTTTTCTTAAAACTTGAAGAAGAAGCATGGAATTGAAATGGGTAACCCTCCAAACCAGTAGACTGATGTCGATTTGGCCACCATTGGACTCATAATATGCTACCTCCACTTTCCGTCTCTCCTCTAACGGAAATTTAACTTGGGGGCATTTTTGAAATGGTTTTGGAAGTTGGAGGGTAATATTGAAACTTTTAAAAGAATAGGGGTATTTTTGAAACAAAGGTCAAAGTTCAGGGGCATTTTCTATAATTTAGCCTAAAATTAACTTCAAGCTAATAATAAAGACTAATTCTAAAATTAATTGAAATTACATATACTTAAGTTAGACATTTTAAAATACATAGATTAAAATATAATGAGTTTCAAAATATCGAGACCAAAAGAGTATTTTATCCCAAATATTTTGAATAAGTTTCAATAAATTTCTCTTGTACTACTCTGAAGAAATTACCGATAATTTTTTAAAATTTTAATAAAGGCAAAACTCTTAACAATTATACATAGTACGCTTCTTTAAATATTTCTTAATTTCGAACAACTTCATTTATTTAGTGATGTAATATCCTTAATTTGAAGACATATTAAGAAAATCTTTAAAAATAGATATAAAGGAAAAATTCATATTCCAAAATAGAAAGTTAACCAAAAAGAATCATGAGATGACAAGGGAAGAAGGGGGCAAGAAAATGACCTGTGTATGGAATTTGAGCTTCTTCAAGCAGCTTCGGTATAAAAAAATGAGACGACAAATAGCCAGCACTGTACGGACAGAAGCTAATTACAGGAATTCCAAATTCCGCCGCCACTTCATTCGGAGAACACAACACTACGTCATTGATAATACAGGTGATCGGCCGATGGTTGGCGGAACATCCGCCATTAAAAAATTGAATCAGTTGCCGGAATCGCGACTTGGTTCTGTCGAGCATGGTGAAATACAGAGGGCCATCTATAAGAGAGCGCGACTGATCGGGCTGCAGGCCGTCGGGTATGGTTTCGAAAAGAAGCGCCGGGAATCGGGAGGCTAGAGCTTCAATGTCGGCGATTCGGCTGTGGTAATATTCGGTGCTGAGGAAGACGACGTCGAGGCCGGCGTTGGAAAGCAGCTCCGCCAAAGTTAAGAAGGGTTTCACGTGGCCTGGCGCCGGAAAAGGAAACAGCAGGACCCGAGGTTGAGCCATTGACGGCGGCCGGAGGCGGTGGGGATTTGGAGATGGATCTTGTGATAAATGGAGGGGAAGAATCAATGTGTGCAAATTTCAGCCGCTGTTCATCATCTTGGGGGAAATTACAAATAACTGAGGAAATGGAGAAAATATTGAGAAACAAACACGTAAACAATTAGGTTAAGGCGCGGGTATCTCGCTCTCTTTAAGGAGATTCAAGCCCTCTGCGGTGTATAATTCTTTATCAATCACCGGTGCAGCAGGTATTCTCAAGTCTGTCCCCTCCAGGATACAACAACCCAACTGAAACGTTGTGTAGCTCAAACCACTTTGCACTAAGAGGTTGAGCTCAAAGTTCCACAACAAAGAACACCCCTCTTTTGGCCAATTGCTCTTAAAAGAGCAAATGAGAGAAATATGAGAAAGTAGAAAGAAAAGAAGATAGGAATTGTTGTATTTCTTGTTCTATTGAAAGTGTTTGTGAGAGAGGTATTTATAGGAGAATTGTAGATCTAAAAATTTATGACAAAACAAAAGTAACCCAAAAATTAAATAGACAAAACCTCTCCAAATACGTTTTCTCACTTTTGAAATGAGAGAAAACTCTCCAAAATTTAACATCCAAGATTGAAACTCATATTTAAAATACAATTAAATATTAAAATGTTACAACATTCCCCCACTCATTTTAATATTTAAAATAATCAGAATCAATTGGCCATAAGAAAGATAATTATGCATCATAAAGGTGTGACTCTGCATTGAACCTTTACTAGTGAAATAATAATCTCTACTCCAGCGTTAGTAGTGGTCTCTGACTTGAACTCTAACACTTAAGGGGAAATAGAGGATTATTATCCACACATAATTATCCAGGTGTTGACATGAGCTTTATTAGTTAGCACGTTACGACCTTGTGCTGATCCCAGTATTTCATGAGTGTATTTGAGAATAAGCCCCATATCCTCATAGAGAGCGGCCCCACTCTCACACTCATATAGGTAAAATCTGTCGAGGGTGCTCCTATAACTATGACACCTCACTCATAAGAGCTACAGATCTTATTAAGAGTTTATTGAAAAACTCAACCCTCCATAACGTTATAGGATAAATGCACTCACACCATAGGGATGGATTAAATATAAAGATAGTGCATTTTTACGGCCACCTTATAATTCGTTTTTCCCTTTGAACCTAGTTCTCAGGATCTCTGATCACTAGGTGGGTATCCTTATATATGGCTCATGATAATTATAAGGGCTTCAATCCCATCCCCCTCGATGTGTTCCAGACCCTTTCTCTAGTCAAGGCCTTTGTTAATGGATCTGCAAGATTATCACAAGATTTAATATAATTCACATTAATAATCCCATTACTCAAATAAGATCTCACAGTACTGTGTTTTCTTCTAATAGGTCTGGACTTATCGTTATAAAAACGATTTTTTACTCTACCAATTGTGGTAGTGCTATCACAATTTATTAAAATAGGAGGTATTGGTTTCTCCCACATTGGAATATCATATAATAAATCTTTTAGCCAACTAGCTTCTTCACTAGCTGAAGCTAAAGCAATAACACTACAACAAATTCCACTTTTGATGTCGGACAAAAAAAATCACGCTGAGCATATAATGTCGGACGAAAACATGCTGGACATTTAATGTCGGACGAGTGAAAAAGCGGGCTGAAAAAATTTGGGAAGACTTCTAATGTCGGGCATTGCCGGACATTAAACGTATAATGGGATTTTATAAAAGAGAAAAGAAGAAAATATGGAAAAAAAAGAAACCCTCGATTTTCTCTCTCTCTCAACCTTCTCTCTCGACTCCTTCTCTCTCAGTCGACCACAGCCGTCAGCCTCCCTCTCCTCTCCGACTTCGTTCTCTCTCGTCTTCTCCCAGATCTGTCGCACCACGCCAGCACCGCCGCCCTCTCGGTGAGTTTTCTCTCACTCTCAGTTTAATCTCTCTCTCTCAAGTTTGATTGATTGATTCATCGCGGTAGTAATAGAGAAGATAGAGGGGAGGATAGTTCTGAGGATAGTGTAAATGACGAAGAGGATAATGAAAACGATGTGGTTGGTGACTGCGCTACTGCTGGTGGAGCCTCAGAACAATGATTTTGAAGAAATCCCAAAATGGAGAGAGCAAATCACGACCAGAGGGGCTATGAGTGCTTTGTTGGGGACTTTGTTCAGTATCATTACTCACAAGTTGGTTCTGACGGGTGGGGATGGTCCCATCCTTGAACATTGACGCTGGCTTATTGGGTTTCTTCTTTGTCAAATTATGGACTAGAGTTTTGTCCAAAATCGGATTCTTGAGTTGCACCCTTTACCAGACATGTGTTGTGGAATGTTACGACCTTGGCCTGGGGTGGTAATCTCTCTTTATCTTTTTTGTTTTTTTCATGAACCATTCATTTTATCTTAGCGTCTTCTTCTGCTTTTGAGATCACTCACTGCAAGCGATTCTCTGTTGCTTTCGAAATTTTGTACGTTTGTCTTCCATTTATGAACCCTTGTACCATTTTGGTCTTCTCCCCTGAATCGCATGTTTTCGTTAGTGTTTCTCATTCAATTTTGTATCCTCATATGTTATGTTTAAGCATTGTACATTAGTTTTCTTGGGGTCTTCTACTTTGACTTAGTTGCAGGAAAGCATTTCACCATAGAAAGTTGAGATAGACTAGCTGTAAATCTGTGTTTTGTATCTCTATCATGAGATTTCACCCTTTTTTCCGCTATTCGAACTATATACTTTTCTCCCACATGGTAACGTTTCTTTAGGTTTGTTGAATACTAACTGAATTTCAATTTCCATGTTTGCCTGTTTTCTAATCTTTCTCAAATTGTTGCTGCTGTAATTTTGTTGTTGAAATCGTGATCCCAATGCTTTTTTAGACTACTTAATTGATTTGCAGAAAAGAAATCTATATATCTTTTCTTTGAGGGTTGGGTGGGAAATTTTCATATATTGGAGTTTATCCATCATCACCTTTAACGTAATTAAATTCAACATATCTTCTGAAATTATTATGCATAGGTTCAGCTGAGCACCAAAAGAACTTGATTTTTATGCTTCCTTGCTGCTTTTTGAATGTTGTGGAGTGTTCATTTAGTCCTTTTTTTCTTTATTTTTTCTTTGATGTATAGCAAAGTTAATAAAAGCCATGAGCTATTGATAACTCTTAGAAATAAGAGTTATTAGCCATGATTTTGAGGCTTAAAGGCTTAATTTTGCCTTAGGAAATTGTTATTTGAGCTGCAATTAGTTGAATTTTAATGTTATTAAGTGAGAGTGCTGATTAGAGGCTTTGGGCTTTAATTTCACGTTAATTTCGTACTTAAACTGACTTGGAGCTCCAGTTTTCTTTGCAGACTATGCTGTAGCATGAGCTGGAAAAGGAAGAATAGCAACTGGAGCTGATTTACACGTGGAAGGCTTCATTAATTGATGTGGCATTCCCAGCTGGAGGCTGAAGCTATTTTCAGCCATTAGAATGATTTCCAAGTGGGCAAGGCTTGTCTAATCAGCCCTGAATCCCACAAATATGGCTGGGTATAAAAGAAAAGAGGCCCTAATTTGGAAAGGAGGCTGAAAAGGGAGGAGACTCACGATTGGGAGCTGTTTTGGAGCACAAAAACAGAGGAAAAACAGAGGGGAGCTGCCGAGGGAGACCATATTCAGCTTGGGAAAGCTGGATTTGAGCTTGGGAGCTTCTTCTTTGGCCTTTTCTTCTTATCTTTTATCTTCCCATTGGTATTAGTTGTGTAAAAAGTTGAAAAGTATGTTGAGTATGAGCATTTTCTGCTGTATTGAACTTATTTTAGCTTTGAACATGAACTAATCCTCTTTAGGTGAGGATTAGGGATCCTATATTGTAACGAGGGGTTGTTTATAGTTGAACCGTGCTATTTTCATCTTAAAGTAAAATGTTCTTCATTGTTTAAGCTGGAATTTCGACTGGCCATCCATTTTCTAGTATTGTTATTGGGTGTTTGGGAAAACATTTAGTAACCGATTGTTTTACTTTACCTTAGTCTTTTATGATCATGAAAATGAGTGGGTATTTAGGGATAAATCACCACCTAGGGCACTAATCAGATTGAGCTAAAAATAAGGGGTTAAATGGGAGTTTAATCGCCTTAATCTTTGGAGAATTGGAAAATTCCCGTTGAAAAATCTGGGTGAGATGAATTAGCACAGTTTTTGCTATAGCAATCCCTGGAAACAATACATAGTATCCCTAATCCGAGCCTTACTTCTCCTCTGCATTCAGCCGTTTTTCTTGCGTTATTTGCTCTCAATTCTTCTTAATTTCACTCAATTTTATTTACATTAGTGCATCTTAGTTATTAATTAATACTTGGACTTTGGTTACTCGAATTTCATTGAGAATAGGCTTAAGAATAGTGATTTTTGTTGCATCAATCCCTGTGGAGAACGATATAAAAATACTTATCGCTTGCTGCTGATCGTGTGCACTTGCACGTGTTTTTGTGAAGATTTCTTGCATATTGTAAATCACTTTGCACAAGGAAACAAGTTTTTGGCGCCGTTGCCGGGGATTGAGTAGATTTTCGCTATTTTTAAGTTGAAATTCAGTGAAATTGGTGCTAAAACAGAATCTAAACTTTGTTGTTTGATTTTGCAGGTGTTGGTAGCTGTTTATGAACGAATTCCCTGATTTGGAATTCAATTTTGATCCCGAAATTGAAAGGCCTTTTCACAGGAGAAGGAGAGAGCAAAGAGAAAGGAACAACAGGATGGATCCACCGCCCCTTTTACCTCCGAGAGTTCAAGGAAATCAGCCACTTAATCCTGAGAGAAATCAGCAACAGGGGATAGATATTCAAGCTGAGAACCCTGTCTTGATAGCCAACGGTAGGGGAAGGGCTATCAGAGCTTATGCAGTCCCTACTTTCAATCAGTTGCATCCGGGGATAGCAAGGCCAGAGATTCAGACTCAGAATTTTGAGATGAAGCCTGTGATGTTTCAGATGCTGCAAACAGTGGGTCAGTTTCATAGGTTACCTTCAGAAGACCCGCATTTGCACCTTAAATCTTTCTTGGGAGTAAGCGACTCATTCAGAATTCAAGGAGTTTCCCAAGACGCGTTGAGGCTAACTTTATTCCCTTATTCTTTGAGGGATGGAGCTAAGGCTTGGTTGAACAACTTTGCCCCCGGCTCTATCACTACTTGGAATGAGCTAGCCGAGAAGTTCCTGATCAAGTATTTCCCTCCCACGAGGAATGCCAAGCTTAGAGCGGATATAGTATCTTTCAGGCAGTTTGACGATGAATCATTCAGTGAAGCTTGGGAGAGATTCAAAGAATTATTGAGAAAATGTCCTCACCATGGTCTCCCCCATTGCATTCAGATGGAGACTTTCTATAATGGGTTAAACATGGCCACTCAGAACATGGTAGACGCTTCAGCCAATGGAGCTTTGTTGTCCAAGACCTATGATGAAGCATATGCTATTTTAGAGAGAATTGCTACAAATAGTTGTCAGTGGTCAGATTCAAGAAGCATGGCTGGAAAGAAGAATAAGGGTATGCTTGAGGTGGATACAGTGACATCCTTCAATGCAAGATTTGATTCAATGGAGAGCATGATGAAGAAATTGAATTCGGGATTTGAAAGTTTGCAATTGGCAAATTCTGGTGCAGTCCAGAATGCTGCAGCAATTAACATAAGTCAGAATGCAGCAGATTCTTGTGTGTATTGTGGGGAGAACCATACTTTCGAGTTTTGTCCAAGGAATCCAGCCTCGGTATGCTATGTGGGGAATCAGAATGCCCCAAGGAATAACCCCTATTCTAACACCTACAATCCCGGGTGGAGGAATCACCCCAATTTTGCTTGGGGAGGTCAAGGGAGTAACACCAACAATCAGCAAGTTCAGCAGAAAATGGCAAGTGGATTTGGGAATCAAAATCAGCAAGGGCAATTTCAGAAAGTCAACATGAATCAGCAAGCTTCAGGGTCTTCTTTAGAGAATATGTTCAAGGAATATATGGCCAAAACTGATGCCGTCATTCAAACTCAGCAAGCTTCTTTGAGGAATTTAGAGGTTCAAGTGGGTCAAATAGCTAGCGAATTGAAAGCAAGACCGATGGGTAAGCTTCCTTCTGATACTGAGAGTTCAAAGAGAAAGGGTAAAGAACAGGTTCAAGCCGTAGAGCTGAGAAGTGGGAAGCCTTTAGTGGAGAAAAATGTGCCAAAACCGCAACCACCAGCTGCTTATTTGGGTGCTGACTCGTCAAAGACAGCAGGGGAATCTGAGAAAAATGATGCTGGAACTCAGTGTGACAAGAGCTCCGGGGCTGAGGAAATTGATGAAACACTTAGAAAAACCACTCAAGCTTCCCCTAAGCTGGTTCTTACACTTCCCCTGCATTTAAACCACCCCCACCACCCTTTCCCTAAAGGCTTAAGCAGAAAAATCAAGATGGTCAATTTAAGAAATTCCTTGAGGTTTTGAAGCAACTTCATATTAATATACCACTAGTTGAGGCCTTGGAACAAATGCCCAACTATGTAAAGTTCCTCAAGGATATTTTAACCAAGAAAAGAAGATTGGGTGAGTATGAAACCGTGTCTTTGACTGGGGAGTGTAGTGCCATTTTGACAAACAAAATTCCACCCAAAGTGAAAGACCCTGGGACTTTTACCATTCCTATTTCTATTGGTGGCAAAGAATTGGGAAGAGCTTTGTGTGACCTTGGGGCTAGCATCAACCTCATGCCATTGTCCATCTTCAAGAAGCTAGGCGTGGGAGAAGCAAGACCAACCACTGTGACTTTACAACTTGCTGATCGATCTATCACCTATCCCGAAGGAAAGATTGAGGACATTTTGGTGCAAGTAGATAAGTTTATCTTCCCAGCTGATTTTATCATTTTGGACTATGAAGCGGACAAGGATGTCCCCATAATTCTAGGAAGGCCCTTTTTAGCAACCGGGAGAACCTTGATAGATGTCCAAAAGGGTGAGCTAACTATGAGGGTGAATGACCAAGAGGTGAAGTTTAGTGTCTTTGATGCCATAAAGCCCCCCACTGATATTGAAGAGTGTTCTGTCATTCAAGTGAAAGATGAGTTGGTTGATGATCAAGTTGAGGAGGAACTGCTACAGCATCACATACAGCAGTTGGGAAAAATTGGAATCGAGGATTTGGAATTAGACAAATTGGAACTTGAGCTTGAAAGTAGTGTAGGCGAGGTTTTTGGTTTTAATAGGACTTTTGAATCCTTAGAGTTGATTGATAAGAAAAATCCACCTACACAACCATTCGGTGCATTTGAATTGTTTCAACAACTTGAGTTTGAAAATTACTTCCTTGATGAGTTGTTTTTTGCAGTAGCACACACTAAAAAAATGAAAACACTTTGGTATGTTGACCTTACCAATTACCTTGCTTTTGGAACATTGCCCCATGGGTTATCAAAGCAACAATTGAAAAAGTTTTTCCATGAGATAAAGTTTTATTTTTGGGATGATTCATTTGTGTTTAAACAATGTGTTGATAATGATGGCAAAGAGTTTAAGGTAAATGGGCATGGGTTGAAGCATCATTGGGGAGAAAATTTCCAAAGATGCCATGCCTCTTGCATTTTAGCTGAAAATTGAGTTGTGAGCTAGAAAAAGGGCAGTGTGCTTTCAAGTTACAGATTCTATGTTAAGCCCTAAAGGTGGTCTGAATAGCAAGTTTAAATTTCTGTTGTGATGTCTTTAATTTGTAGCCATTAGTTGTTAGTTAATATTTTAAAGTTGGTTTCTCATTTATTGATAATTTGCATTAGTTATTGAGTTTAATGTTTCTGTCAAGCTTTGGTTTTTGGTAGGGAATCTCATGCAAAATGGAAGAAAATCTTGATGCAGCAGATTGACAGCAAGCTCATATCAGAAGTTGCAGCAAGCATGGCAGAAAAGGCAGTGGGCTAGCTGTGATTTGATGGGAGGAATTTTCAGATTTGGCTATAATCAAGGGAGAAAGTTTTAAGTTTGCTTGTTTGCTATCTATCATGCTTTCTGTTAGCTTTTGTGTGAAAAAAAAAAAATATGCTGCATGTTTCTGTGTTTGAAGGAAAAGCTGTGTAATGAAAAAACTATTTTTCTCTGTTTTTCGTGCATATATTAACTCTTGCTGAAGTGCTTGGGCGATTTTTAGTGCAATCTAAAGGCTGAAATTTAAACTTGATCAATTGGGTATGAGTTTGGGTTGCCCTCAGTGCGTGTTGTTGGAGTGTTGCATAGTTGGATATGGTAGATGGCTCTGTTTTCGAAGGTAGCAGCTAGCTTCTTTATGCTAGTAATTTGAGCTTCATGCATAATTTAGACTCTAAATTCTCCATGTTTTAGCCTTAGTCTGAAGCTTCAAATTAGTCTTGTATGAGAGCCTTTTTGGATGTTTCACAGTTGTGCTTTTGTCTGAATTTCCCCTGATAAATGCTGTAGCAGTTGCCTGCTTGGTTTAGCTTAAAAATTCTGTTTTTATTTGAAATAGCATGATGTCTTTTGATCTTAAGCATCTTAGCCTCTTGCTTAGTTTGAATATCTTGTTGGGTTGTAAATCCTTAGGTTGATTTGAAGCTTCCTAATTTTCTTCTTTAGCTTAGCTCAAAAACTTAGGAAAGCTTGTGCCAAATTCTTTGCCCAAGGTCATAATCTCCCTAAGCTATAGGTCTTAGCTTCTCTCTAAAAAGAAAATAAGTTTGGGGGTTCTTACCTTACTTTTTCATTCATTGGGGACAATGAATAGTTTAAGTTTGGGGGTGAGGTGCCCTTTCGGAAAAAAAAAAAATTAGAAAAAAGCATCTTAGAAAGCATTCCTCTTTGTCCTAGTTTTGCCTAAGATGTACTCCTCTCCCTTTGTGGAATTTGTGCTTTTCTTGAGCTTGCCTAGTAGCCAGGGGGATTTATGATACCCATAGTTTGCCCTTGCGTCAAAAAGTAGCTCTTGAAAGGTATGAGTTCCTATAAAAAAAAAAAAAAAAAAGAGAAAGAAAAAAATCAAAAGGTATGATTGAAGGGATGAGTGCTAGCTTGAAAGTTGCAATTTTCCCAAAGCTTAGGTGAGCTTCACCAAAAAGTGTCGCCACTCTGAGAAGCAAGGAAAAGTTGCTAGATAGCTATCCTAGGTAACTTTAGGGGATATGAATGCAATGCTCGTTAGGTGATGAGACTTGAGGCTTGGGTGAGCTTCACCATAAAGTGTTGTCATTCCGGGACCAAAAAGGCTATGACCTAAGAGATTTTTCTAAGATGGTAAAAGCCAAAAAGAGAATAAGAGTTGAGAGAAGTTTGGGTTGAGCTTAGAGTTTTTATAACTTGGGCAATAGGATTTTAGGCTTGCTTAGCAAGCTTGAGGATTAGATTGTTGAGCTAAGAAAGAAAGAAAGTTAGTGGCTTGTTTGATGCCTTTAGGTGGGCACAATTAGATATGATAGCTAATCAAGGTGGGCTAAGAGCATGGATTAAAAGCATAATGTTGATTTGGAGATGTCAAGTACTGTTGCCTAGTTGTTTTTAAATGTTGAATTCTTTTTGGAGCTGTGAGCATTTGTTAAGGGAAGTTTTGAGCAAGAAGTAGTTGTGCAGCATCTGAGAAGCTCTAGTGTGAGGCTAGCCGACTTTTCCTGTTTAGCTGAGCTTTTGGCCTAGCATTGCTCGAGGACGAGCAATGAGCTAAGTTTGGGGGTGTGATAACTCTTAGAAATAAGAGTTATTAGCCATGATTTTGGGGCTTAAAGGCTTAATTTTGCCTTAGGAAATTGTTATTTGAGCTGCAATTAGTTGAATTTTAATGTTATTAAGTGAGAGTGCTGATTAGAGGCTTTGGGCTTTAATTTCACGTTAATTTCGTACTTAAACTGACTTGGAGCTCCAGTTTTCTTTGCAGACTATGCTGTAGCATGAGCTGGAAAAGGCAGAATAGCAGCTAGAGCTGATTTACACGTGGAAGGCTTCATTAATTGATGTGGCATTCCCAGCTGGAGGCTGAAGCTATTTTCAGCCATTAGAATGATTTCCAAGTGGGCAAGGCTTGTCTAATCAGCCCTGAATCCCACAAATATGGCTGGGTATAAAAGAAAAGAGGCCCTAATTTGGAAAGGAGGCTGAAAAGGGAGGAGACTCACGATTGGGAGCTGTTTTGGAGCACAAAAACAGAGGAAAAACAGAGGGGAGCTGCCGAGGGAGACCATATTCAGCTTGGGAAAGCTGGATTTGAGCTTGGGAGCTTCTTCTTTGGCCTTTTCTTCTTATCTTTTATCTTCCCATTGGTATTAGTTGTGTAAAAAGTTGAAAAGTATGTTGAGTATGAGCATTTTCTGCTGTATTGAACTTATTTTAGCTTTGAACATGAACTAATCCTCTTTAGGTGAGGATTAGGGATCCTATATTGTAACGAGGGGTTGTTTATAGTTGAACCGTGCTATTTTCATCTTAAAGTAAAATGTTCTTCATTGTTTAAGCTGGAATTTCGACTGGCCATCCATTTTCTAGCATTGTTATTGGGTGTTTGGGAAAACATTTAGTAACCGATTGTTTTACTTTACCTTAGTCTTTTATGATCATGAAAATGAGTGGGTATTTAGGGATAAATCACCACCTAGGGCACTAATCAGATTGAGCTAAAAATAAGGGGTTAAATGGGAGTTTAATCGCCTTAATCTTTGGAGAATTGGAAAATTTCCATTGAAAAATCTGGGTGAGATGAATTAGCACAGTTTTTGCTATAGCAATCCCTGGAAACAATACAGAGTATCCCTAATCCGAGTCTTACTTCTCCTCTGCATTCAACCGTTTTTCTTGCGTTATTTGCTCTCAATTCTTCTTAATTTCACTCAATTTTATTTACATTAGTGCATCTTAGTTATTAATTAATATTTGGACTTTGGTTACTCGAATTTCATTGAGAATAGGCTTAAGAATAGTGATTTTCGTTGCATCAATCCCTGTGGAGAACGATATAAAAATACTTATCGCTTGCTGCTGGTCGTGTGCACTTGCACGTGTTTTTGTGAAGATTTCTTGCATATTGTAAATCACTTTGCACAAGGCAACAAGTTTTTGGCTCCCCTTTGTTTTTCCTCTTGCTATCACACGATTTATTTATTTTATATACTATACTATCATGCCTCAAGTTTGTTTTTCTGTTTTGATTTCAACATTTACTTCAATTTTATTGTTTGCTTAGACACTTGAAAACTTTACTGCCATTTTGGGTATGTTTGGAATTGCTTTTTTGGTCTAGAAAAAATGTACTTTTCTCATGCTCAAAAGTACTTTTTTCTTAAGCTTTTGAACATGATTATGTGCTTTAAGAAAGGAGTTATTAGTATGTGTAGAAGGTTTTTATTCAAGTGTTGTTAAGAAGCACCTAAAGGCATCTTTTAGTGGGTTTACATCAAATGTAAATTTAACGTCTCTTTACTGAAGGGTTGCTTACATCCATGGTGAATCAAAATATCACCAATTGTTATTCTTTGACCAATGTTCATCCATGAATTAAGGCTTCATTTCCTGTACTGATGCTAGGATCAGTAATTTTTTGTTACTTTTAGGCAGTTCTTTATAATAGTTCTTTTTCAAAAAGATATTAGATCTCTAATTTAATTTAAACGTACAGCCCTAAGTTTTTAGTTCTAACAATGGAATTTGTGTAAATGTTGTGTTGTGAATCTAACTAATATCTAAAATATGTTAGTTATGCGTTTGTCACAACATAAGACTTATAATACCTCACATCTTTTCTTAAAGATGTTTGCCCGTGTTATTTTTGAAGCGTTGTTTCTGATCTCTCCTTTTTTTTTTTTTTTCAGCTCCTCTGATCAGCTAAGTAGAGGCCAGGTCTCATTTCTTTGTTGACATGGATGGATCAATATATTTCTTTTACTTTCTTCCTATTGGAATCTATTTTGCATGAAAATTTGAGTTTGAGTTTCGAAGTTTGTTGTGTGTTGAAATAAAATTGTCTGGGTTGTGGAATCTATTTTGATGTTAATTGGTTTAGTTGGCCATTGACTTTGAGAATATCTAAATTTTGAGATCGAAAATGGATTTGTTTGTATGATATTCGTGGAAATTATGTGAGTCATGTGAGTCTTAGTCTATACAAGGAGAAGGTTATTCTGATAGTGAATGTTACTTATCAGTGGTAATTTTTATTTTCTCTTGGAACTATTTGAATGTTGGCTGGCGGTTGCGATCTTCTTGTGTTGAAAGCTTCACTCTTCAAATTCACTTCGTTGATAATGATACACACCCACATACACGAAGATGAGAGCAAAAGTTGATTTGAAATTATAATTTCATTTTCCTCTTTGCGGTAGTTACAAGGTTGATTTCATCTTGCAGGCATTAATTGCATTAAAGAAGGGTGCTCAATTGCTTAAATATGGTCATAAAGAAAAGCCAAAGTTCTGTCCATTCAAGCTTTCTAGTGTGAGTTTGGTTCCAATAGTGCTTTTAATTAGTCTTATAAAAGCTTTATATCCTTTAGATATTTTTAATAGTTATCTTCATGGGGACAGTAATGGCAACGTGAAAAATGATCTTCTGGCAACCTCATCGCAAGGAAATGTGTTGTGTCATAAATAAATCACTGTTGATCTTCTCGTTTTCTTTACTTTCATAAAAAAAAAAAAAACAAAACAAAAAACAAAGAAACAAAAAAAAAATTGGCGTTTAATCTAAACTCTTTTCGTGATTGCGTTCTGTCAACCGCTCTTTGGTTTAATCTTTTGGAAGTTTACCTCTTAACCTATGTTCTTGTACTTCTTCCTTGTATTTTGGGTATTGTTTCATGAGAACACTCTTATGGAGCAATTTTTATTTTGTTTTGTGCTTAAGGGTGCGTTCCTTCTAGCCATTTGCATGCTTCATTCTCATGTCATGGAGTTCTGTATTTATGTTATTTGTCCTTTATGTAAGGTCAATTCTATTGGCAATGTTATAGTCATTTGGCTTATGCTCATACCTTTTTGTTTATTCCATTGCAGATTATAGATTTACACAGCAAGAGCTTCCTGCTTGCAAACCAATTTTAACACTAGAATGGGTATCTCTAAAAAAGATTCGAATTAATTTTTTACTTTGTTCCCTGTCGTAGTATTATGCACTCTTTTTATTAGTGTGACTATTTGATTTCGAGTTATAACATCCTTCATTGCTGTTGACATTATCTTTATCCACATAGGCATTGCTTCTTTATTTGCATTAGAATAAGTACTGTCTCATCTGCCTCATCCTCGTAAATATGATACAATGCAGTTTTGATTTATAAATTTATTTTTGGACTATTAAATGTGTAACTTGAGCCAAGGACACTGTGTAAACCCATGGAACAAATCTTGTTCAAGTGAGGTCATATAACTTATTAAAGTAAAGATGAGAGTGATTTAATTTGTAAAAGTAATAAAGACTTGAAAGTTGTAATTTAAGGAGGAAACTAGAGGAAATAAACAAAGATGTTCATCGGTTTAAAGTTTTGTTTTAAGATTATGTCTTAGTTTATCTACAAAACAAATGGAAGTTAAGAAACTCATTCAGACTTATCTTCATTGGGCATCTGTTACTCATAATAACCACTTTTTTGACGTTGGATTTTTATTTATTGCTTTGTTGCCTTCATTTGGTTTGTGCACTATGTACCCTATTGTTACAGGAAATTCTCATTTGATTATTTGATTTATCCAGTTCATCATGTACAGGTTTCAAAGTTCTCCTACGATAATCCATTGCAAATATTTTACAAGCTCCAAGATTACCTTTTTGATGATAAAGGTATTATTTTACAACTCAATTTGAGGCATTGTTTTTCTTTTGCTAAAAGGTACAACCGTGAACTACCTTTTTTATGACAAAATTAATAGAGTTAAGCTACTTTTTCATGGTGTTGATTGCTTTTTGATTGCGGTATGTCTTAGAAGTACAAGTTATTGAACTTGATCATTTTTAGAATCTTTTTTACTAGATACCACGCCATTAACTTAAGATGTTCCTCTTGTGAATGTCAGAATTGTTACTTGAAAGAGTAGTTGACAACATATTAGTATAGTAAAGGTACTTCTTAACCGTAGACGATTGGATAATAATGGTAAATTCTTGTTAGAGTTGAATAATAGTTTATTTTAGGTTTACTCTTAATTGTGGCTTTTAAAAGAATTGTTATTATAGATTAAACTAGTTTTTTCATTAAATGCAGCCTCTCCTTTTTGTTCTACAACATTTTTATTCATCTTCTCTTGCTGTTTTCTGGTGTCAAAAGTTTATGCATGAAGTTTCTATTCTAGTTAAATTCTTTTTTGTTCTACAACATTTTTATTCATCTTCTCTACTTTACCCGTACGTCTTGAGCTTTAATTTTAGTTTAAGGATTTGATTGGAGATGTGTGTCGATTGTATTTCACTTATACGTTTTTTATTTGTATAAGGTTTGGAATTCATCTTGTTATGCGAGAACTGTTGCAAATAAAGAAATGGATATTCTTGAAAAGAAGCTCGAAGATGAACTTGGGAAAGAGCATTTAAGGAGTTGTGTACTTATTTTGTTTAGTAATTTTACTTTTTCTTTGTAAATTTGGTTCATGAATGTGATTTGTGGATGGACGGAAAGTTTCATGCATTAAATAATATACACTGTTATATTTTATTAATTAAATTCATGTTCGTTGAGTTTTAGTTCTGTAAAAATACTTTCGAGATTTTATTTTGTGTATATGTTTAAATTCTATTTTGTTTACAGGTTTTTACTAAATGAAGAAATAGTATTGTTGGTTGTATGCAACCAACAATTTTTTTTTAATTCAATATCGCACATTTAATGTCGGACACTTTTAATGTCACAGCTTTTAATGTCGGGCAATGACCGACATTAAAAACTGACCGACATTAAAAGTGACTTTTAATGTCAGACAAAGAGTGGTTGACCGACATAAAAAGTTTACTTTTAATGTCGGGCATTGACCGACATTAAAAGTCACTTTTAATGTCGGTCAAAGCTTGTTGAATGACATTAAAAGGGCCCTTTTAATGTCGGACAGAGCTTTTAATGTCGGTCAATGACCGACATTAAAAGCGACCGACATTAAAACTTTTAATGTCGGTCAGTGACCGACATTAAAGACTTTTAATGTCGGTCATTGCCCGACATTAAAAGCCAAATTTGTTGAAGTGTAAGCTCTGCTTCCATAGTAGAGTTGGCAATAATTGTTTGTTTTTTAGATTTCCAACAAATAGCACCACCTCCCAAGGTAAAAATATACCTTATAGTAGATAGAGAATCATCTGACAATGTATTCCAGTCAGCATCAGAAAATCCTTCAACAACAGCAGGATATTTTTTATAAAGTAAGCCATAGTCTTTCGTTCCCAATAAATATTTCATAACACGATCAATGGCATGCCAGTGTTCTTTACTTGGCTTACTTGTAAACCTGCTAAGAACTCCTACTGCATATGCAATGTTAGGTCTAGTACAATCAGTTGCATATCGTAGGCTACCAATCACGCTAGCATACTCCTTTTGATTAATTATATCACATTCATTTTCAACAGGAAACAAGTGAACACTTGAATCAAATGGAGTAGATACATGTTTACAATCAAAATAATTGAATTTTCTGAGTATTTTCTCAATATAATGTGATTGGTCAAGAAAAAACCCATCTGAGGTTTTAGTTATTTTCATACCCAGAATATAATTAGCCTCACCAAGATCTTTCATGTCAAAATGGCTCCTCAATAAATTTTTTGTTTCATTTATAACAAAAATATTTGAGCCAAAGATCAATAAATCATCAACATATAGGCTAATAATAACATGCAAATCATCCCATGATTTATAATAGATGCATTTATCACTTTCATTTGGTTTATAACCCTTATTTAGCATGCAAGAATCAAATTTCTCATGCCACTGCTTTGGGGCTTGTTTTAAGCCATATAGGGATTTAGTAAGCTTACACACTTTGTTCTCTTGCCCAGGTTCTATAAAACCTTCAGGTTGGTCCATATATATTTCTTCTTCTAAATCACCATTTAGAAAAGCTGTTTTCACATCCATTTGATGAATGCTCATATAAAAAATTGCAGCAATTGCAATTAACAATCTAATGGATGTGATTCGCGTTACCGGAGAAAAAGTATCAAAGAAGTCTAAATCTTCCTTTTGTTTAAAACCTTTTGCAACAAGTCTAGCTTTATACTTGTCTATACTACCATCCTGTTTCAGCTTTTTTCTCAGGACCCATTTACACCCTATAGTTTTACACCCTGGTGGTAGATCAACTAATTTCCAAGTTTTGTTAGAGATTAGTGATTCCATTTCATCATTTACAACCTCTTTCCAGAAAATTGCATCTGGAGATGATAAAGCTTCTTGCAAAGAAATTGGTGTTTCCTGAATATTATAAATATAAAAATCAGGACCAAAATCTTTCACAGTTCTAGCTCTTTTACTCCTCCTTAATTCTATTTGAGAATTATTTTCATTATTATCACTAGGAGTAGAAGAACCAAACTTAGTAGAAGTTTGTTCAGAATTTTGTCCCTCACTATTTCTTGACTTGAAAGGAAATCTTTCTTCATGAAAAATTGCATCACTTGATTCAAAAATCACGTTATGTTCAATATCAAGAAATCGATAGGTTGTACTATTAATTGCATATCCAAGAAAAACACAAGTGGTAGCTTTATACCCTAACTTAGGCCTTTTTGGGTTTGTTAGCCTTACAAAAGCTAAACATCCCCAAACCCTTAAATATCCCAAATTTGGCTTATATCCTTTCCACAATTGAAAAGGTGTGATCTTTGTCTTTTTATGTGGCACTCTATTTAACACATGACAAGCAGTTAAAACAGCTTCACCCCAAAGATTAAAAGATGCACCTGATTCTAATAGCATAGCATTAGTTAGACCAATTAAGGTTCTATTTTTCCTCTCAGCTACTCCATTAGAAGCGGGTGAATATGGAGGAGTAGTCTCATGAATTATTCCCAATGATTCAACATATGAATTGAATTCAAATGATTCATATTCTCGACCTCTATCACTTCTAATTCTTTTAATTTTTCTACCGAATTGATTTTCAACTTCAAGGAGGAATTTTTTAAAATTCTCAAAAGCATCACTTTTATTTTTCAATAAATAAACATGAGTATATTTAGAAAAGTCATCGATAAAAGTGATGAAATATCTATTTCCTCCTCTGGTTAAAATTCCTTCAAATTCACACAAGTCTGTATGAATTAACTCTAATAATTCGGTATTTCTTTCCACACTTTTATGAGGTCCTTTTGTAATTTTTGCTTTACTGCAAATTTCACATTTCTCAAAATTATTTTTTAGACTAGGAATTAATCCAAGACTACTCATAACTCCCACATATTTACTACTTATATGACACAAACGAGCATGCCAAAAATTTAAAGAAGAAAGCATGTAAATTGAACTGGTAGATGCTTTATTAATATTTTCAATGTTCAATTTGAACATTCCATCACAAGCATAACCTTTTCCAACAAAAATTCCCTTTTTAGTTATCACATATTGATCAGATTCCATAGTTTGCTTAAAACCAGCTTTATTAAGAAGATAACTCGACATTAAATTCTTCCTCATGGAGGGTGTATGAAGCACATCTTTCAACATTAAAACCCTTCCAGAGGTGAATTTTAATTCAACCTCACCAGTTCCCATAATTTGGGTAGTATGGGAATCACCAAGCATTATTGTTTTAGGCTCCTTAAGAGGAGTATAAACTTTGAACCAATTTTTGTCATAACAGACATGTCTATTGGCTCCAGAATCAGCCCACCATCCTTCAACACTTTGAACCATATAAATATCAGTAATCATAGCCACAAATGGCTCTTCGGTAACATTGGCCTGAGGTACAGGTTCTTGTTTCCGGAATCTGCAAATTCGAGCAATATGCCCACTTTTGCCACAAACAAAACATACTGATCTTGAGTGTTGAGGATGTACTTGGTTCTTATTCACTTGGGTTGAATTTTTATTATTAGAAAAGTGAGGTTTGTTATTCTTTTTCATATGATTCTTCTTTGGCTTTAAGTGACTATTTTTTGGATTTTGACCAAATTATCATTCGAAGAGATTAGATTTACCTTGGTGGGAATTTCATTGCTTTCTTGAATTAATGCATCTTGCCCTCTTGCCTCTTCCTCCACACGAATGCGAGTAATTAGCGTTTCTAGAGAGATTTCTTTTTGCTTATGGCGCATATTCTTTTGAAATTCTCTCCAAGATGGTGGAAGCTTGTCGATTATGCCGGCAACAATAAGATTGTCTCCAATCTTAATTCCTTCAGATGCTACTTCAGCTACTATCATCTGAAAATCTTGTGCTTGCTCCACTACAGACTTTCCATCTACCATCTGGAAGCAAAAGAAGCGACTGGCAGCATATTTTTTCGCGCCTGCTTTTTCAGTATCATATTTATTCTGCAAGGCTTTCCATATTTTCTTGGCAGATGTGAAAGTAGTATCATAATAATCATAAAAATGACCAGCAAGGCAATTTAGAAGATAGTACCGACATTTGTACTCATCTTTCTCATACTTATCAAGTTTCTCATGGTGTTCCATGAACTCTTCAACGTTCATGCTTTCAGTATCGATCTTCTTTGGGTTCTTTTCTGTGAGGACATAGGCCACCTTGAGAAGATTAAGGTAGAACAACACTTTTCCTTTCCATCTCTTAAAGTGTGCTCCCTTAAATCGAAAGGGCTTGTTGAGATCTCCAACATTCTCATTTGGCTTCTCAATAGTAGACTCCATGTTTGAACTCTCCTTAAAATTGTTGGGGGAAATTACAAATAAAAGAGGAAATGGAGAAAATATTGAGAAACAAACAAGTAAACAATTAGGTTGAGGCGCGGGTATCTCGCTCTCTTTAAGGAGATTCAAGCCCTCTGCGGTGTATAATTCTTTATCAATCACCGGTGCAGCAGGTATTCTCAAGCCTGTCCCCTCCAGGATACAACAACCCAACTGAAACGTTGTGTAGCTCAAACCACTTTGCACTAAGAGGTTGAGCTCAAAGCTCCACAACAAAGAACACCCCTCTTTTGGCCAATTGCTCTTAAAAGAGCAAATGAGAGAAATATGAGAAAGTAGAAAGAAAAGAAGATAGGAATTGTTGTATTTCTTGTTCTATTGAAAGTGTTTGTGAGAGAGGTATTTATAGGAGAATTGTAGATCTAAAAATTTATGACAAAACAAAAGTAACCCAAAAATTAAATAGACAAAACCTCTCCAAATACGTTTTCTCACTTTTGAAATGAGAGAAAACTCTCCAAAATTTAACATCCAAGATTGAAACTCATATTTAAAATACAATTAAATATTAAAATGTTACAACATCATCTATGCTCCCAACATTTTCTTATAACTTCATTACTACACAGACAAGTTTTAATGATTTTCCAAAAAAAGAAAAGGACAGAATTTTTTTTTGGTGACAAAGAGTTGTAATCAATCCAACTAAAATCTTAACATATTGATTAGGGAAGAGGAATTGGAACATGATTATATGAATGAGAAACACATCTCTATGAGGTCTTTTAGATGAAAGTCGGAAAGCATTATTACAACAAAAGAGAGTAAATAAGTCTTCCTCATACTTTATTAATCAGAGAAGGAAGGCTATAAATAGCCAAAAGATCATACAGTTAGGCAAACTAAAAGAAACTGAAATAATAACAACCTAACTAATGATAAACAACCTCTTCTTTATTCTGTTACTCCCCCTCAAGATGGAGACATGATATTTGATACTCCCATCTTGGACAATAAAAAGGAAAAAGAAGAAGTTGGTAAAGCTTTTGTAAAAAGGTCTGCTAGTTGAAACTCTGAACGAACCGGCAGCAGCTTGATGATACCAGTAGCTAGCTTTTCTCGGACAAAATGGCAATCTATCTCGATATGTTTCGTTCGCTCGTGAAACATTGGATTAGAAGCTATATGTATAGCAGCGTCATTGTCACAATATAAGATAGATGGAGTAGGAGATGTTATCTGCAAGTCTCTTAAAAGCTGGTGAATCCAAACTACTTCACACGTCGTAGCCGCTAAAGCTCGATACTCGGCTTCAGCTGAAGATCGAGACACGGTTGTTTGTTTCTTGGCCTTCCAGGATATTAAAGCATCTCCTAAGAACACACAGAAACCTGTGGTAGACTTCCGAGAGTCAAGGCACGAAGCCCAATCAACATCTGAGAATGCTTTTAGCTGAAAAGAAGACGAAGCGGATAGAAAAACACCCTGAGCAGGGCATCCTTTAAGATACCGAAGCAAGCTGTGAGCGGCATTCAAATGAGTGATCCTCGGCTTAGCAATAAATTGACTAAGTTTGTGTACCGCAAATGTTATATCCGGCCGAGAAATGGTGAGGTAAAGTAAACGTCCCACCAATTGTCGATAAGAAGAAGGATCTTCCAATAAAGTGCCAGTTATAGAGTCAAGTTTGCAGCTAGAGTCCATAGGTAAAGACGTTGGTTTAGAAGCAAGAAGACCAGTGTCTTCAATAAGTTGAAGAACATACTTTCTTTGAGATAGAAATATGCCCTTAGATGACCGAGCAATCTCTAATCCAAGAAAGTATCGTAAAGATCCAAGGTCCTTCAACTTAAAAGTTCCATGAAGATGTTGTTTCAACAATTCGATGGCAGTCATAGAAGCACCGGTGATGATGATATCATCTACATAGACGAGGAGCGCCAAGAAGGAAGAACCAGAGCCTTTTGTAAAAAGGGAATAGTCAGATTTCAATTGATGGAAACCAAGTGACAGTAGGGCATGAGAAAACTTATCAAACCATTGTCTCGATGCCTGTTTGAGTCCATAGATGGACTTATGCAATTTGCACACTAAACGCTCCCCCTTATGGGAAACCACTCCATGCTTATACCCTAATGGAAGATCCATGTAAACTTCCTCGAATAAGTCACCGTGGAGGAACGCATTGTTAACACCTAGCTGGACTAATGACCAATGATAGGAGGCAGCAACCGTGAGAAGGACCTTAATGGTGACTAACTTTGCAACCGGAGAAAAAGTCTCTATGTAGTCAAGGCCTTCTTGTTGAGTGTACCCTTTCGCCACTAGGCGAACCTTAAAGCGTTCAATAGAACCATCAGCTTTGTGCTTGATTTTTTACACCCATTTGCACCCTATTGAATGCTTGTCTTTCGGCAATGGGATAACGAACCAAGTCTTATTAGTCTCCATAGCTTTTAACTCTTCAGACATAGCTTTCCTCCAATGTTCAAATGGCGCTGCTTGATGATAATATTGAGGCTCATGAGTGGAAGAGACATTTAGAGCAAAGTTCCGATAGTCCAGAGACAGCCTGTCATAAGACAAAAAATTCTGCAATGGAAACTTTGTTGCCGAGGATGGTACAGCTTCAGACTTAAGAAGGCTGCAATGAAAGTCTTTTAAGTACGATGGCTGCTTGAGTTGTCTGGTTGACCTCCTAAGCTGGTTTGTCTGGGCAAGATTAGCAAGTGGAGCAGATTGTCTCTCGGTTGGTGAAACAACCGTAGCATCAGGAGCAGCAACAAGGGAAGCATCAGGTTGCTGGATGCTAGATGATTCGACAAGGTGACTGTCGGTTTCAGGAGTGGTATCAGCAACTGGCAAGACAAGATTTGGGACCTCAGCAGCAGCTTGACTTGTAACAAGTGAGGGAACACCAACATAATCAAATGACCTGGGTAAAACAAGATCTGGAAAGGGATCTGTAATATCAACTTGATTGGTGATATTATGAAAAGGAAAAATATGCTCATGAAAAATGACATCTCTGGAAATAAAGAAACGCTTATTTTGGATGTCATAGAGCTTAAATCCCTTAACTCCTGGCGGATATCCAACAAAAACCGAGGGAATTGCTCTTGGATGAAACTTAGATCTATGTGAGTGTAAAGTTGAGGCAAAACACAAGGATCCAAAGATACGCAACCTCAAGTAATCAGCATTCTCCTTATATAGCCGAAAGTATGGAGTCTGCCAAGAGATAACGGGAGATGGAGTTCGATTTATCAGGAATGAAGCCGTAAGAATACAGTCACCCCAGAAGCGAATTGGAAGTCTGGACTGAAAAAGGAGAGCCCGAGCAACATTTAATAAATGTTAGTGCTTTCGTTCAACGATAGAATTCTGCTCCGGACATTCCACACAAGAGAACTGGTGCTCAACCCCCTTAGACTGAAAAAATTGTGTGAAAGCCAATTCTGGTGCATTATTTGACCTAAAACGTTTAATGGATGATTCAAACTGATTTTCAATATACTTGAAAAAGTTGGGCACTATAGTGAGGGCATCAGACTTCCGTTTCATGAGAAATACCCAGGTGTAGCGAGTAAAATCATCTACAATGGTCAGAAAATAAGAGCAGCCAGAATGTGTTGGAGTTTGAAAGGGGCCCCATGTGTCACAATGAATTAATTCAAAAGGTTTGGTGGTTGAGCTATGACTAGAAGAAAAGAACAGTCTCCGCTGTTTAGCAAGAGGGCATATCAAGCAAGGCTGAGAATTAAAATTTTGACAAGGCAAAATATTCTTCAAAGCAGTCAAATGTCTTATAGAGGGATGACCAAGGCGGTCATGCCACAGAGAAACAGTACATTGGGAAGCAGAGTTACAAGCTACTGAAGCAAGAACATGCTGTGTAGAAGTAAAAAAAAATTCAGACATTAAAGAATCATGCTGTAAAGTATAGAGCCCTTGCCAAAGTTTAGCCCTGCCAATCATCTTCAAAGAGGACTTGTCCTGAAGCAAGCAATAATCATCAACAAAGGAAATCAAAACAGGCAGTTTTGCAGCTAATGCACTGACAGAGATGAGGTTGAATCTGAATGTGGGAACAGATATGTGCAGAGGCTCCCGAATCAACAATCCAATTATGATGTGTAGAAGTAATAGGATCAAGGGAAGAACATGTACCTGCTACATGTGCAGTACCCGAGGGAGATGGAGAATCAGAATCAACCTTGGCAGTGGTCAGATGTGACTGTAACATGTTTAGGAGAATTTGGCATTGCTCTGTAGTGAAACCTGGAACAGGAGAGATTTTTGTCTTGGCTGCAGCAGTTGAAGGAGTAGAATTTCCTTTCTGATTGCGGTAACCAGGTGGGTACCCGTGAAGCTTATAACAACGATCGACAGTGTGCCCCAAAACATTGCAATGGGTACAATGGGGACGCTCCTTCTTCTTATTAGTCTGAGAATTAGATCGACTTGAGCTGGCTACATTCGACTGAGAGTTCTTGGCCAAGAGGGCAGTAGCATTGGTGCTTACCGTACAAGAAGGAACATCAGTAGAAATTCTTTGTTCCACTTCTTGTGCAACCAAGGAAAAAACACGAGTAATTGAGGGTTCAGGCTCCATTAAGAGTAATTGGGTACGTACCTGACTGAAAGAGTCGTTTAAACCCATCAAGAATGCCATGACGTGCTCAGTCTGGAAGTATTTAACCAGGTCCTTGACACCACCACAAGAGCATCGACCGCAGGTGCAAGAAGGACGATAACTGATTAGTTCATTCTAGAGAGTTTTTAACTTCGCGAAGTATGTGGTGACCGACAACTGATCTTGTACCAAATTGGAAATCTCTCGTTTGAGCTGAAAGATTCGTGGCCTGTTCTTTCGTTGGTATCGTTGTTGAAGGTCGACCCACATATCACGGGCAGAATCAGAGTAATTGACGCTTGCAGAAATTTCTTTAGAAAGCGCGTTTAAAATCCAGGCTTTGACAACACTGTTGCAAATCGTCCAAGAACGAAGTATCTCGCCAGTCGGTTGTTCAATAGAGTCATCCACAAACCCTAGCTTGTTTTTTACTGTAAGGCCGATAAGCATAGCTTGATGCCAAGAAGTGTAGTTTGATTCTGTGAGTAATTCAGAGACAAGAACAAGGTTTGTTCCATCAGAATGATGGAGATAATATGGGTTGACATACAGGTCTATGACAGATTGACTGGTGGGTTGATTTGCAGAGGTCGAGGAATTGGAATCGAAAGAAAGATTTGGAGGTGGGTCAGCCATGGTAGTTTAAACGGAGGGAGAAATTGGAGGACAAGATCGAAGAATATTACTCTCTTATGCAAGGGAAATCAAAGAAATCTGATACCATATTACGACAAAAGAGAGTAAATAGGTCTTCCTCATACTTTATTAATCAGAGAAGGAAGGCTATAAATAGCCAAAAGATCATACAGTTAGGCAAACTAAAAGAAACTGAAATAATAACAACCTAACTAATGATACACAACCTCTTCTTTATTCTGTTAAGCATAGTCGTGAAAACTTATGTTCATCTAAAGAATGAAGACAAACTATCCCAAAGAAAACATAAATACTTTGATCAAAGATTCGAATTCCTTCTCAAATGTTGTTTGAACTATTTTTTTCAGAAATTATGGTAGATGGGCTTCTTTAACCTATTAATTTCATATTTGTCTAAATCTTCTAAATTTATCGATGGTAAGATTTCATGCATTAATTTCAATTTTATTTTTCCCCAATTGCCCTTATTTAATTATGAAATTCTAATAAATTAATTTATTTTTCATTAAATGACTGACTAGGTCCAATTTGGAAACTTCCTTTTTCATTTTAATTGTAGCTATTTTTTAAAATTTATTTATTTTATTAAACTTTCCTTTTCAGCTTTATTCCTTTACTGTGGCAATGTCATTTAATTTCATTTAAGTGTTTGTCCACCGTCTGCCCTATTCTTTTCAATTTTCAAATTTAGCCAATTTCGCAAAACCTTGTTTTGCATCTGTCGAAGAACGTCCAACAGCCATCCAATTTCATTTGTTTCCAAACAATCAATTTTTTCTCCGCCGGTGCCTAACTCGAATTGCTGACACGGAACCAACGCCACCGGGGCCAGAAAGTTCATGAAATGCAACCCACTCGACATCGTCCCTCTATACAGACCACTGTTATTAACCGATGGAAAAGTCCATATGGGATCACCCCCCATCACTTGGTTATTCGTATTCGTAAGCATCCAAAAATTCACTATATACCTATTGATTTTTGAAAGGGGATGAACAAACGTTGATAGGAGGTCTTCTCTCACGATTTTTTATTATTGGTTTCAGAATTTTGTCTCTGCTCTTCTCTTGCATGCATTCTTTGAAATTTGACAGTACACAACATTTTTAAATACCCGGTATGATTTCTAAATACAGGGTATGAATTTTTAAATACCCGGTATGGATTTTGAAATTTGCAATAATTTTTTTTTTTTGCGTATAGATCTGGGTTTTTTTTGTCGTATAGATCTGGGTTTTTTTGTCGTATAGATCTGGGATTTTTTGCATCTTCTACGATTCCTTGTTAAATACCCGGTATGGATTTCTAAATACAGGGTATGAATTTTTAAATACCCGATATGGATTTTGAAATTTGCAATATTTTTTTTTCATAGATATGGGTTTTTTTTTGTCGTATAGATCTGGGTTTTTTTGCCGTATAGATCTGGGTTTTTTTGCATCTTCTACGATTCCCTGTTAAATACTCGATATGGATTTCTAAATACCGGGTATGAATTTTTAAATACCCGATATGGATTTTTGAATCAACCAAATCGAGAAGCAGGCCGCAAAAAACTAAAAAGGAAGAAGACGATGGGCGGAATAGTCTGCAGTGTACGGAAGGAAGAAGACGATGGGCGGTGTTTTCGGAAGGAAGAATAGTCTGCGTGCTTTTAGGGATTTTTTTTCAAATGTGATACGAAATGTTTTCTTTTTTGTATTTTCTTTCTTTTTTTTTTTTTTTATTCTGAAGATCAGAGGGTCAAAATGGTAAATGGGCTTCAATTATTTAAAATAGGCTGGACTGAAATGAAATTTTTAATGTCTTTGGACAAAAGTGAAATATATAGGCTAATTTCAGCCCATTCTTGTAAAAACCCCTATTTTTTTAGTTCAGAACATTTGGGATAGGGAGATTCGAACCTCCTACCTTGTGATTGGTATAGAATTAAAAAGCACATAGATCATGCGATCTGTTGCGGAAAAAAAAATCAGATTTTAGGCATAAAAGGAAAAATTATAAACAAAATGGGGACTTTCCAATATTGAGCCACAAATTTGTCATAGTTATGGCATTCCAGATTTTCCAAAGATGTCTTCATGATTTTTCCATAAGGGGCATTTTTTAAAATTAATTATTATTTTCTTAAGGACATGTTTGAGACTTATTTTGAAATTGTTAAAATCACGCTTATCATTAGTGGTGGATCCAGAACTTCGAGTCAGGGGCTAGATAGAAATAAGAAAAAATATCAATTTTAACCTTGAACTTGGCAAGAGTATTAATTTTTATCCTAAGCTTTCAATTTCATTCAATTGCAAATTGAACTTGGGTATAAGTGTTGCAATTTTCCCCTTTAACTTTGAAAGATGTTGCAATTTTTACCTTAGAGTAGGTTTTCATTAAAAAATTTGTTGAAAAAAATATTCCCATGTACGCCAATGCAGTCGACATTTGTGTCAGTCTATAATGCATTTATATGAATGCAAACCACTGTGTTGATAAACTACTGACGTAGTTTCTTCGAAATGAATATTTCTATCGACGCAACTTGTTGAAAGGTACAATCAATTTCATCTTTTTGACGGATATTTCTGTTGATATAGATGAATAGTGACCTACCATTGGTTTTTTTTTAAATTATTATTTTTTTGTTTCTAACACCTGGAAGTTGATTATTTGAATAACATAAAAATATTCCATAGATTTTTTTTACAAAAAGTTATTCCATAGATTTATCATTCAATAAATATTATAAATCTCGTTATATATTGAGAAATTTAGTACATCTATAAAAATAAAATCCTAATATCATTAGCTTTATTTTAAAACTTTACGCATAAAACCTTATATATAAAATTATTTTTGAATATAGAATACTTCAACGCGGTTAAAATATTTAATAATTTTCTATAAAATTCTAGAGTAATCAAACCTTTATTTTATGGTAGAATCGGACAACCTTCGTGTGGTTAATCTAATTCAGAAGAAATCAAAGTCTTGGAACGAAGAAGGTGTTTTAGTGGATGCAATTTGGCAAAAAATCCCTCTGTTTTATGATATTTCTTTCAATTTTATTCCAAGGACATTTAATTTGATGGCTGATCCTCTTGCTAAAAAGGCTAAAATGATCCATTTTAGTGAGGTTTGAATTTATCATTTTCCTTATTGAATTGCCAATGCGAGTTTAGTTCAGTAGTAATTGGCATGTACCCTCGACCATGAGGTCAGAGGTTTGAATCCCCCACTTCCAAATGTTTTTTTTTTTTCCGAACCCCCAAATGTTGATGTACTTTAAAAAAAAAATCCTTATTGAATTTGAAATTTGGTCAATTTGGACCGTTTTTTTTCCCATGTGGCATAATTTAAAAAAAAAACAAACAAACCTTTATTTTTGTTTTTCGTTTCCTTCTTAGGTTTGTACTTATATTAAATATTTTTTTTTTTTTGAGAAGTATATTAAATATATTAAATTATCATTAATGGTTTCTTTAATAATAAATATTATATTTAATGGGTTGCAAAAATATATATATTAGTAGTAATGCTACTATTTTTATATTAAATATATATTTATAGAGAAAATCGTGTATTATGATAAGCATTAAAATTAAAAAATAAGAAATGTGTCAAACATGAGCATAAATTAAACATGGGATCCGATACCATATTAGATAAACATGGAGTTCCATCTCAAAATCAATTGACAATGGGAGAAGTAACTCATGATCACTAGAGACGGTTGTGTGACCAACCTTGGGACCATATCAACAACACCACAATGTGATTATTCTTATTCCTTAATAAAGCAAAATCGAAATAGAACCCTAAGGAACCCTTGCCGACCCCAAAAAAAAACTCCAATTCAACCGAACCAACATTCTTCCACACCTGTTTTTTTACTCTCTCGTCCACACTCTATTAGACCTTACTTTATTCTACCCTTAATTAAACAAACAATACTTGACTGCATAACAGTTTGTAGAGATCCTACGTACTCCGTTAAACTCTTGACAATTAGGAGAGAGATAAAAAATGAGAAATTTATTCCTAATTGTCAACTTTATTTGGTGTGTTGGAAGATACGCAACCAATCATTTTCCTAATTATACGGTTCCAGTTTTTTTGATGTCTTCTATGAGAACTTTCAAGTTATCAAAAGACAACCCACCTTTAACAACATTCTCATTCGCAATTGTTGAAAGCTTCTTCATCGATCTCTGAATCTCCACTCCCTTTTGGCCCTCCATCAATTCTCTTATCATCATCCCCACCGTTGATCTGTCCCATTTCTTATTCCTTTCGATGCCAATCTTCCACACTTTGTCGATCCATATAGCGTGAGTGAACTGGTCCCAGAGAATCGGCCAACATAACATCGGAACTCCGGCCACGATACTTTCCAGCATCGAGTTCCAGCCACATTGCGTAAAAAACCCACCAATTGCAGGATGGCTCAGAACCTTCTCTTGTGCTACCCACTCCACTACGATGCCCCTATTCTCCCCTTGCTCCTCCGCTTGTTGTTCGATCAATTGCACCGCCTCTCCGCTGAAAATGACATCGCGTCTCAAGACGAAAAGGAAGCGCTTGCCGCTGTCGAGCAATCCATGCCAGAACTCCATCAATTCACTGGCTTCGATCTTCATCGTACTTCCGAAACTGACGAAAATCACCGATCTCGGTGGTTGAGAGTCGAGCCAGGACATGCAGGCTCGATCCTCTTTCCAGAATCCGGCGAGGGCCTCAGGGGAGGAGCGGGAGTCTCCAAGTGTTGATTTGGAGAGAGCATTGAGGGGTCCGATGGTGTAGATTTTGTTGAAAATGGAAGAAAGATGGGTCAGAAATGGGGCTTCGAGCTCGTGGAAGGTGTTGACTACAAGAGCCGAGGTTCGAGCAGTTGCAAGAGTCTCATTGATCAAGGAATGGGAGAAAGATATATCGTCTGACTTGAGAGACCAATAACCAGGCAAATGACTTCGTCGCAAATGACCTTCGAATAGAGGTAGTCCCAATATCTCTCCAGCCGGATTGTCATCTAAACCAAAATGATTTTTTGTAAATTACAAAAATATTTCAGTATAAGGCAGAATATTTTTAGTCGTGGGCATAGTTTTTCAAACTTTTGTAAGCTTAGCTTCGATTTGAAGTTGTAGTTTGATCTCATCAAATTATGCTTTACAAATTGTCTATGATTTTTCCTTTTAAAAAAATTAATCCTAACTTTTATATATATATATATATATATATATATATATATATATATCCAACCAAATCTAAGGTGGGAGATTTGAACTTTTTATGTCTAAGGTGGGAGATTTGAACTTTTTATCTCTTCCTGAAAAGTACAAGCTTTATACCATTTGAGCTATGGTGTAATGTATTTAGGCTCGGTTACATAGATAACAAAATAGACCAAAATATTAGCAAATGAACAAAACTTGGCATACCGGTATAGAGGGATCTCCCTACATACCCCATTAAAATCTTGACAACTAAGAAAGAGGAAGAGAGAAAATAAGAAATTTTTTTTATCTCTTCTAGTTGTCAACATTTTAATAGTGGTATACAGGGGGATCCCTACATACCGGTATGCAGCCAAGTTTTTTCCTTAGCAAATATAGCAACCTGAAAAAATAATTGCAAAAATGGCAAAATAAAAAAAAAATTACCATAAGACCGTCTACATTACCAATATATCATTCAATCAACTATAGAAATCTATCTACAATACAAATCTATTAGAGAAAAGGAAAAACAAAGAAGGGGAAATGCGCGTTAAAATCAAATGAGGGGTAGGACGGAAATTTTAAAAAAATCATTTAAAATATTTGTCATATTTACAATTTCTTTTAAAAGTTGATATATTTGCTATTTCTTTATTCAATTTAGCCACCCATTACAATTTTTCATTATTTTTTCTACTCCAGAAAAAAAAAAACGAATTATTGTATCAGAAGACTGAAGAGTCTGACCTGCATATGGAATTTGACCTTCTTCGACCAACTTTGGCACAAAAAAGTGAGTCGATAAGTAACGAGCACTGAAGATACAGTAGGAAATCACAGGGATCCCAAATTCTTCGGCCACTTCAATCGGAGAAGACAGCATTACGTCATTGATAATGCAGGTGATCGGGCGAGGATTTGCAGAACCACCGTCGTTAAAAGATCGAATCAGTTGGCGAAATAGCGGCTTAGTTCCATCACGCACGGTGTCATACAGTGGGCCATCAACAAAAGACCGCGGGTGATCCAGTGGCAGGCCGTCGGGTATGGTTTCGAAATGGAGCAACGGGAATCTGGAGGTTAGGGCTTCAATAATATTGGAAATTCGGAGGTGGTTGTATTCGGAGCTGAGAAAGACGACGTCTAGCCCGCCATCGCAAAGCAGCTCCGCCAGTTGTAGAAACGGCTTCACGTGGCCCGGCAGCGGATAAGGAAACAGCAGCACCCGAGGTTGAGCCATCAACAGCGGCCGGAGGCAGATAGCTTTTGAACATGGATATCAATGTGTGCTGTGCATGCAAATTTATAGAGATGATCAATATTGAATCGAAATTTCCTGGAAATTGTTTATCTGTTTTAAAAATATGTCACTTCTGCCTTTGCACGTCTTTCAAGTTTCACATTTCAATTGAATACAATTTTCGTGGAAATTGTTTATCTGTTTTATATGAAATATTTGTTTAATAGAAAATATTATATCATACAATATGTTAGATTTGTCAACATATTTTATCCTGTAATAAATATTTTATTCTTTTTTGAATGCAAATAGATCAAGAACAATTAAGAACAACCACATGAAACCATCATCAACTATAATTACTTAAGTCAATTCTACCATTCACAATTGTTCATAAAAAAAATAGATCGCACGTGGATTTGCCTCCTCGAGCCTTCCATAGATCGTTGACTTCATTAATAAAGAGAGAAATGGCCTTATACTTGTCGAAGAACACAACAGTGAATTTAAAAATTAGTATCTATTTTCTAAAAATTTTAAAAATATGTTTTTTTTTACAACATATTGGAGTGAGAGATTCAAACAAAAACCTCTTAGTCATTAGTATTAGTACAAGGTCTATGTCAGTTGAACTATGTTAATGTTGATGAAATATGTTCACATTGTGTCTTTTCTTGTATGAAAATTATTGTTATTATTTAACCATATTTTGATTAAAAAACAACTTTAAACTTACGGGGCCAAATATTTTAAGCTTTATACATCAGAAATTTAAAAATGCATAAACTAAAATGTAAAAATATATATACATATTTTTTTTTTTTTTGAGAAAAAAAAAATATATATACATATAATATATATAGAAATAAAAATGATATTTTAACACATTTTATTATATTAAAAAGTAGGGAAATCAAAATGATATTTTAAAGCTTTGTTTTTATAACAAAATGGTTAAAAAGGAAATGGATTTGATTCTCATCTGTAATTGCCTAGGAGATAGCACCATTCTTTGTTATCACCACAAATTCCTAGAAAAAGATTCCACTTCAATTTCCCTCCTTCCCTTTATTTATTTATCTTGCTTTAATAACACAGAAATTCGAACTTCAAACTTTCCTAAGTTTTATTTTTCATTGAATATATATAATTATATTATTGTTGGCTCCTCCTTTACTCATTATTCACATCTATATGGGAAAATTTCTAGTACTACGGTAGTACTTACTCCCTCCATTTAGTATTTAACATGTCATTTAATGAACATTTAATGATATAATATTTTATTCTATGGATTCCACATCATTCTTAAATACTTCTTACATGACAAACAATGAACGGAGGTAGTATGAAAAACTGTAGTACTAGAAATTTTCTCCATTCATATATTTTTGCTGATAAATATAAATATATTACCACTACGATCTTACGTGGCTTCCCGACTCACTTATTGATTATGATAATTTGTCCAGTACATTTATGACTACAAATTTCTTTTCGAATGATTTATAATTGTGTAAGGATGATTTTTTAATAACATTGCAACCTTTGAAAATATATTGAAAATTTTAATCTCCCAAAAATATAAATTAATTAAAAAATAATGTAAACTTTTGAAATAGATAACTTAATAAATAATTTGAAAATTATTGATAACATGTAACCTTTACAAAAATGTTAATCTTTATAATGGTTAATGAACATTTGAAAAACAATTTTCGACCGGACCTATTTTGATACTTATTAACGTCAACCTTTGTGAAAATATAAATCAAAAGTTTATTTGTACTTTCACTACAATAGAAAGTTGACAATTTTTAAAGGCTACAAATTAAAAAAAATAAAATAAACAATGAACCTTCAATATATCTTTTTTTAAAGGCTAACTCAGCCTTTGAAAATATTTTTTTCGAGGTTCATTGACCTTCAAAAATCAATATTTTGTGAAGGATACATGTGGTTGATAATTTTTAAATTAGGAAAAAATACATTTTTGGTCTCTGAAGTTTGGGTTAGGTTTCATTTTGGTCTCTGAGTTGTCAAACTCGACAATTTAGCCTCTGATGTTTGAATTTCGTTTCATTTTAGTCTCTCAATCCAATTTTTTTCGTTAATTACTAACAGATCGCTGACGTGACACTATATATTTTAGTAAAAATAATATATTTTTAAAATTTTTTAAATAAAAATAATAAAAAAATATTATTTTTATATATTTTTTTAATTTCTTTTCTTCTCTATACTTCTCTTCCTTCTTCTTCTTCAACAACACCACCATCACCAGTCTCTTATCGCCAACAGTACCGCTCGCCAGCGACAACAGTTTTATTTTATTTTTTTTAAATTTTCTTCTCCCTCCTTCTCGTTTCCAACGTCTTTTCTGTCGGCTGCGTGAGTGCTTGCGGTTGGCTTCAGATCTACTTGTTCGCGGTACTCGGCTCCCCGAAATTCGAAACTTTCATATTTGAGTTGGGGAAGTTCGTCAGACGTCGTGGGTCTCGTCACACAGGTTCAGATCGGTCACGGAGGTTCAGATCTCGCCAGGACGAAGTGTAACAATCCGAATAAAAGGAGGTAAAAACAGACTGAAGGTCGCTACTACATGCATAAAACATAGGATTTTTTTTTAAAAAATAATAAACGGAAGAAGAATAACTTTCAATTATAAAAAGGGCCCAAAACATAAGTATCAATCATAGTCATAAATCAAAATATCTAAAACAAAACTCCAGAAATCTCATAGTTTAAAAACATCGAATCTAAAAATAAGAGTTCAATCCTATGATTAAAAAGACTGAAATCCTAAAAGGAAATGACATAAACTACAGCTGCAATCCCATAGCCAGTCAAGCCACAACCCTCGTCAATCGCCGAACGTCTTCAAGTACCAACTGAAAAGGAAAGACATGCAGCATGAGTGAGTATATAAGAATATACTCAGTAAGTAGCTCATTGAAGAGCTGAAACTGATAAAACATGAGATCTAGTAACTTGAAACTTAACTTCTGGGTCTTAACATCATAGGGACCTAACTGGAAACATACATTCGGGTGTCTAACCCTAGGGCCATAACTGAGCACATGAAATGTTCTGTCTAGGATGATTACCTATCCCCAACCTGTGCCAACTAGAGTGTTGTGTGGGTCCGTCAGGTAAGGCAAGTAAACTAGAGACTAGCTGACAACCTCGAGCAGGACTACACTTATCCCAACACAACACCCCTGAAACATAAACATGAAATACGGTGGAGCAGCTGACGCATGAAAACATGCTCGGGTGCCATCTGGCGCACAAACAACGTGCCTGATCATAAGCTCAACACCGTCCTGAACTGAGAGAACGCATGATAACGTGCTTGAAACTGGGCTCTAACAGTCAACTGATAGAACGCACGATAACGTGTCTGACAAACTAAGTTCTATCAGCCCTGAGATGGAGAAGAAAAACACTCTAGCTATCGTAAAACTTAAGGATCTTTTAATTCTACTTGAGGCCCTAAAACATGGTTAAGGTCTCTAATCTAGGTCTATTCTCACTCATATGTATGGTTCTCTCAAAGTCATAATAAAAAATGCTTGGAGACAGTGGCAGATCCAAAAATTTATGTTAGAGTGGGCTTAAAAATTTGTGTGAAATTAATTTTGCCACATTGATATATATATTGATATTAATTTATATATTTTGGTATTTGTTTGTCCAATATAAGTATGATTAATTTGTCTATATAATAAGTAGTTTTTTTTTTTCCATGGGTGAGAATTATAGTTTCTTTTTTAAAACAATTTACTAAATTTTTTAAAAATATTTTTATTAATTTTCATTTATACCAAATATAACAAAAATCAAATTTTAAAAAGAAATTTTAATAAAATTATAGCATTATAAGTGAATCTGAGTATAACTCAACTATTTAAAGCATATAATTGATCCTGAGGTTAAAGGCCCAATTCTCGTCTCCCACGTGTTGTCGAAACTACTTAAAGAAAAAAAAAATTATAGCATTATATATTTGGATTTTTTAAGAAAATATAATTTACAAAATATTAAAACATTATATATTTGTTATTATTAATCTTTTAATATTTATATAATTTTTTTTCAAAGAAAAATATGATTTACAATAGAAATTTCTAAAATTTTTTAACTTTAAATAATTATTTTAATGAATAAAAACAATATAGAATTTTCTTTGATATATATATATATATATATATATAATATAAAAATCAATTTAGATATAAATTACCAGTTATGGCTCGAACTCAGGCCGTATACGTTCCCTCTCAGGTGGGCTTGAGCATGTAACCAACAGACCAAGTGCCACTTTCGTATATAAGAATTAATCGTTTAAAAGTCCAAGAAGGGCTCGAGCCCCCCCGGGCCTGTGGTAAATCTGCCACTGCTTGGAGAACCTGTGGTATACACTAGTCAGCCAGCTAATTAAGCACATCATGTTCTAAGGGATACTTCTAAACTTAGTTCCTTTGCCCACTGTAATGCTACCGAAAATTCGGCAGCATAACGACATAAATATAGTAAACTCCAAATTTTTCTTGTCACCTGGAAACAAGACAAAACACTTCTAACTCAAAATTTCCCAACCACAAACATCCACACACTTTCGGTACACCAAACCTCTAAAACCAAAGCGAGTCAGATCTCACATCCACAACTCAAGCATAACTTAAGCAGACATTCATAGTCAATCATAATTTATCCAAACAAAGCATGCTTCCAAGTAAACCAAAAGATGCTACAGTTAACTTTAAGATCCCCATACTGTCATCATGTCTTATAATGAAATTCATCATGCTTATATAAATCCACGAGCAAAATTCAAGGCTTAAATCTTATCCATGCTAGCATATTAAATTTTCAAAGAAAATTAATCTAAAACATAGAACTCAATCCAATGGCTACATATCAATTCCATCGGTCATACAATGGGTCTAAAGCATAGGAATTGCATCCAAATAGCTACTTACCTAAGCCAAACAATTTCTTGATAAGAACTATATTTACCCTTTAGCTCCAAGGCCTTTACGCAAGCTACACAAAAGGGAAACATCCCCAACTTAGATGAAATTAACCAAATAGCAAATGAGGCTAAAACGAAAAGGATCTTACCCCAAAATTTGAACCTTAAACTTGTTGGACAGCACCTCAATTAAACTCAACACAAATTGTTGACTCGACTTCCGATAACTTAAGAGACCTTGAATTAAAATTCAATCTTTAGTGGGTACCAAATCTAAACCTCGAAATCAATCCAAAATTAAGAAGTCATGTTGAAAAAACCTACTTACCCACGTCGGAATCGCTTGGGCTCGATGGAAACCAAAGACCCACTATCAAAAACCCGCTGGAAACTATTGGAAACGGCCAAAGCTGATGCTGCTTGATGCCAGAATGCATGCTGCAGCCAAACGTCGTCGCTGCAGGTCACGAAATCACCGAAAAGCACGAACTGAACTGTTGGGGCTACTACAAGAAACATGATAGCGAGCATAGCTAGCTATTTTTCTCTGATTAATTAAGCTAGTCTTTTACAATTATTTGCCCAAATTTATGCATTTTTATGTTTTATTTGTAGGAAGTATGTGCTTGAAGCTTAATTCAGCAATTGGAGTCAAATGGAGCTTCCAATCTTAAAAAAAAAAAAAAAAAAAAAAAAAAAAAAAAAAAAAAATCATAGCGTCGCGACGCTATAGAAAATTTTCCAAATTTGCGGATCGCGACAGCGTCTCGACGCTACGACGAAATTTTGCTATTTAAGCATCCTTTCGGCTAGGTTTTTGGGGACTTCGATTTGGGGACTTTTGGAGCGGACAATAGGACAGAATTGAGGGATTCTTGAGCTGAAGCAAAGGGGACGAGTTGGAAATCAACCCATTGTTCGTGGGGATCGTGACGGAGACGTTCGGTCTCGGCCTACAACGAGTCTATTTCTCTTTTCCCTTACTTTAGATAGTTTTTATGGCTTATTTAGACTTAGTTTATATTGTAATGAGGATTATGTGTAGCTAAGTTTAATTCTTAAGGGATTGATGTAGCCGTTGGGCACGTTTTGGATTGATTTACGGTATTTATGCTATTGATGTCATTTATGCATATGTTGTATCCTTAATGCTTTCGATTTACTGGCCATAAATTGATTGATGTTTATATTTGAATCTAACTCGGAAGAGAGGATTTAATTTAGTAATCAATATGCATAACTAGAATTTAGCTAAAAATCGGGAGATTAAGGTTAATTCTAGAAATTGTTATAAAGGTTAGCCTTATTGCCTTGTATGTTTATTGGATTTCGATAGGGATATCGGGTTCAATTGCATATGGGAGAATCATGTATGCTCGGGAGAGATATGTGTGATTTTAGTTGCCAAGATTTATGAATCATAGCATGTGTTAATCCGTTTATTAATCCATAACTCCAATTGGTGAAATCAAATCCCTAAGACCAATTCTTCCCATTAGATTGTCACTTTTAATTTTAGTTTTGTGTTTGATTATATCATATTCTCATTCTATTTGATTCCCTAAATAAAATTGGTCAAAAGTATCTTTGATAATTAAAATTTGGCTAGACACCAATCCAGAGGACGACATTCGATTGCAAAATCACTATATTATTACTTGACCCGTACACTTGCGGTAAGCAATTTGCGCATCAAGTTTTTGGCGCCGTTGCCGGGGATTGGCATATTTAGTCAATTTTAATATCGAGGAAAAATTGTCCGGTCTTAGTTTAGGGTGTATTCTTTTTTGTTGCTATTTTTGTTATTTTTGTTTTTAGGTAGATTGCATTTTTCCTTTATTGTTTTTCTTTTCTATTCTTAAATTTTTTCATATTTAGATTTTTCCATATTTGTTTGAATTTTCCATTGTTAGATTTTTAGTTTTTCCTTTTTAGATTAGTTTTGCCTTATTTGTTAGTTTCCTTATTGTTTTTTTTTTTTTTTTTTTTTTTTTTTTTTTTTTTTTTTTTGTCTTATCTATTTTTGCATTCCATATTAGTTTATTTTCTTCCTTTTATAGATTATATTTTCCTTATTTAGATTTAGTTATTTTCCTTTTCTTGTTTCTTTCCTAATTTATTTTCGTTCCGTTTTCTTTTATTGTTCTTAGGTTAGGTTAGATTGTGCATGCGAAAGATTAGGGAATTGGCCTTAGTTCCCTTAGATCCAGAGATTGAAAGAACTTTTAACAAACTTCGAAGGGAAAATCAAGAAAACATCCAAATGGCCAATCCTAATCCTGAAGAACCTAAGCCCATCAGGGACTATTTTCAGCCGATCTTTCACGAGCAACAGTCGGGGATTGTCTATGCCCCGATTAATGCTAACAATTTTGAGCTGAAAACAGGTCTCATCCAGATGGCTCGAGATTGCGCTTACAGAGGATCACCCATGGAGGATCCAAATTCTCATCTGAAATCCTTCCTAGACATCTGTGGGACGGTAAAGTTAAATGGTGTTTCTGAAGATGCCATTCGCTTACGTTTATTTCCTTTTTCGTTGCAGGACAAAGCGAGGGACTGGTTACAATCTATTCCACCTGGGAGCATTACCACTTGGGATGCTTTGGTCCAGGCATTCTTAAAGAAGTTCTTTCCTCCTGCCAAGACGGTCAAGCTGAGGACCGAAATTGGGACATTCCAGCAACAATTCGATGAGCAGCTGTTCGAGGCTTGGGAGAGATTTAAAGAGCTGCTAAGGAAGTGCCCTCAGCATGGCTACCCCGACTGGCTCCAGGTTCAGTTATTTTATAATGGTTTAACTCCTAGCACGAAAACTATTGTTGATGCAGCTGCAGGTGGGACTCTGTTGTCCAAGACTGTTGAGAGTGCTAGGACTTTGTTAGAGGATATGGCCACCAACAGCTATCAGTGGCCATCTGAGCGGTCGGGACCCAAAAAGATTGCTGCTGGAGTGTTCGAGGTTGACAACGTAAGTGCACTTCAGGCTCAGATGTCTTCTTTGGCTAATGCACTTTTAAAGTTTTCAGGTTCAGGGAATGCTCAATCAATTGAGTCTGCAGCTGCCCTTGCATCCCAGACTCAGGGGGAAAATCTCGAGCAGGTTCAGTATGTTTCTAATTTTAATTCTAGGGGGTATAATAATAATTCCACACCTACACATTATCACCCTAGCAATAGAAATCATGAGAATTTTTCCTATGCTAATAATAAGAATGTTTTGAATCCTCCTGGCTTCACTCCTCAAAGTCAAGAAAATAAGAAATCTTTAGAAGACCTTGTTGGAGCTTTTATTGCAGAATCAAGTAACAGGTCAAATAAGCTTGAGGAGGCCGTGATTGCAATAAACACTACTGTCAATGGTCATTCTGTAGCAATCAAGAATATAGAGACTCAGCTGGGACAACTGGTAAGTGTTGTCAACTCTATGAATAAAGGTAAAGCCCCAGTTGAACAGGAGAAATCTTCTTTGGAGTACTGCAAGGCCGTATCTGTGCATTATGAGGAGGAGACTAAATTAGCTGAAGAGGAGAAAACAACTGAACCAGAGGAACTCACAGGAGGAGTTGAAGAAGGCACCACCTCAAACGAAGCTGAAAAGCTTAATCCTGAGCCTTCTATCCCTTCTCCTACTGTTTTAGTTCCTAAATCAAAGAAAAAGAAAAATTCTAAGGTTAAGTTTGACAAATTTTTAGATGCTTTTATGGGTTTGCATGTTAATATTCCTTTTTCAGATGCCTTGGAGCAGATGCCTCACTACAGAAAATTCATGAAGGAATGGCTCAACAAGAAGAAAAAGGAAAAGCAGTTGGAGACTGTATATCTTGCATCGACGTGCAGTGCTCGTGTCCAACAGGGAGTACCAGAGAAATTGTCTGACCCAGGGAGTTTTACTATTCCTTGTAATTTTGGTACTTATTCTTGTAGAGCACTATGTGATCTAGGGGCTAGCATAAATATTATTCCATTATCTCTGTGCAAAAAGCTTAATATAGGAGAAATAAAATCTACCTCTGTTAGACTTCAGTTGGCTGACCAGTCTCTGGTTAGTCCATATGGGATTGTTGAGAATATTCTGATTAAAGTAGGTAGATTTTTCCTTCCTGTTGATTTCTTTGTGCTAGATATTAAAGAGAATCCTGTTATGCCTATCATATTAGGGAGACCTTTCCTTGCTACAGGGAGGGTTATAATTGATATTGAACGCAGGGAGCTAATCATAAGATTCCAACAGGAGAAAGAAGTTTTAAAAGCTTTTGAGGACCCCAAGAACACATCAGATACAATGATGGTGGGCTACAGGAGAGGTGCTAGGAAGAGCACCAGTGATGGAAAATCTGACAGGAGACCACCCTGATGCATAGTTGGTCAACACGTCGAGCTAATGACGTTAAACAAGCGCTTATGGGAGGCAACCCAAGTGAGTTAGTTATTTCTTTATTTTGAGTTTTATTTATTTTTTGTGTCTGTTTTGTAGGTCTTGTTTTCTTTCTCTCCTTTGCTTTCAAGCTGTCAAGAGTCCAATTGGTTAGATTTTAGCCCTAATTTCGACTAGAGACCTTTGGTGGGAGCTGAAGCAAGGCCAAGGAGCGGGAATCAAGCGAGAAGACGTGGAGATCGTGACGGGGACGTGCCGGTTTCGACGGATTCGAGTTTTCCTTTCTCTTTCCCTTAACTCTTGTAGTTTTTATGGCTTTTCTTTCAATTAGTGTTTATGGTTTAAAGACTATGAATTGCTAGTTGTTTGTCTTAGGGATTGATGTAATTGTTTTAGTTTTTGGATTGATTGTTGGTATGAATGTGTTTTTATTTTATGCATGCAATTTTGTTTAATGCTTTCAATTACTTGATCACTAATTGAATGATTTAAGTGTTAAATCTAACTCGGGAGGGAGGATTTGGCCTAAGACTTACTTTGTTTAATTGCATGACTAGAGTAGAAATTCTAAGTTTGTGACGGGATTTGGAATATCTTTAGAAGCGTAACAAGGACCGAACCGAATAATGCCTTGCATGTTAATGAACTTAGATAGGGATATTAAGTTAGTTATATGCATGAGAATCAATTATACTCGGGAGAGGTAATCGTGATAAAAGTTTCCTTGGCTTGTAGAATAATTGCACGGTCAATTCATTCCTATTAATCAATCCTCAATCTTAATCAATGAAATCAATTCCCTAAGAGTCTTTCCATTTGAGTCTCCACTTTTATTTTTATGCTTTTTGTCTTTACTTTTATCTTTATCTTTGAGTTTTGCTCCCTAAATAAAATTGGACAAGATTATTCACAATACTTAATTTGCTAGAAAACCAATCCAGAGGACGACACTCGTTTTACACGAAAACACTATATTATTACTTGACCCGTACACTTGCGGTAAGCAATTTGCGCATCAAAACACGCGAACACACAGGGAGAGATGAGACCGAGAGAAGAAGAAGGAAAACTTGAGAAGAAAAAAAAAAGCAAGAAACCCACATAATGCTCGCTATCGAGGACGCCTCCGGTCTGCATGAAAACACTGTCGATGCCTCGCCACCGACGCCTTGTTGCTGTCGAAGAAAAGCACCGGAGATGGGGGTTGCAAGTGGAGGTGTTGGCCGGCGAATGGACCGCTCGAAAAATAGGGTGACCGAGGGCTTAGCGGCTAATCGTGGTTGAGAAGAAGAGAGGGAGTGAAGAAGACACAAACATAGGGCTGCGTTCAAGCTCAATTAACTCGAACTGGAGAAATTAAATTTACCTTTAATGTAGCCGTTACATTCTTCCCTCCTTAAAAACTTTCGTCCCCAAAAGTTGCTAATCCTGGAAGAGCTCTGGATATTTGACTCTCATCTCATCTTCTCTTTCCTAGGTTGCTTCCTAAATCTGGTGGTTCTGCTAAAACACTTTGACAAGTGCTATCTCCCTGTTACGAAGGATCTTGCGATTTCTGGCAATAATCTGAACTGGTTTCTCCTCATAACTCAAGTTCTCATTTAGCCTCAAAGGTTCAAAATCGATTACATGAGACGAGTCTGCCATGTATCTTCACAACATAAACACATGGAACACGTCATGCACTGAAGGGAGATGGTGGCAATGCCAAACAATACACCACATGGTCAATTCTCTCCAGAATCTCAAACGGGCCTATAAACCTGGGACTTAACTTCCCTTTCTTTCCAAACCTCAAAACTCCCTTCATAGGTGCAACTTTTAAAAACACAAAATCACCAACTACAAACTCTAAATCTCTGCGCCTAGTGTCTGCATAACTTTTTTGCTTGCTCTGAGCTGTCTTCATCCTTGCTCTAATCTTTTGGCCTGCTTCATTAGTGACTTGGACCAACTCAGGTCCTAACAACTTACATTCTCCAACTTCATCCCAATAAACAGGAGACCTACATTGCTTCCCATAAAGGACTTCGAATGGAGTCATGCCAATAGTTGCCTGATAATTATTGTTATAGGCAAACTCCATCAAATGCAGGTGGTTGTCCCAACTGCCTGCAAAGTCTAACGCACATTCTCGCAACATGTCTTCCAACGTCTGATTCAGCCTCTCTGTCTGGCCATCAGTTTGGGGATGAAAAGTTGTACTGAAATTCAATTGTGTGCCCAATGCTCTCTGAAAACTGGTCCAAAAATTAGAGGTAAAATGAGGGTCTCTATTTGAAACAATCTTAACTGGAACCCAGTGAAACCTGACAATTTCTTTCATGTAGGAGCCTATTTAGAGGCAAATTCTCAAAGTTCATATATCAAACTTATAGTTTAATCAATTAAGTTTGTTCAATAAGAAGTATATATAAAAGTTTTTTTTTTTATATATAAATGTAAAAGAAAAATAATGAAATTGATATATTACAAGTTAGTTTTTTTTTTTTTTTTTTTTTTTTTTTTTTTTTTTTTTACCTTTCATAAAAATTATACATTAATTGTTTTTTAAAAGCACGGTTATAAAAAAGTTATTTAAGCGTGTGACAAAAGTCGCATCATGGTGAGAGGGACCGCAGAGCTAGGGCTTATGCCATTGGACTGTTTTGTTAAAATACATGTGAAATGCAGTAATTAATACAAGTAATATATTATTTCCAAGTCCAAAGGGAGCCCCAGGCCCTACGTACCTCTGCCACGTCTTGTCAGGTTCAAAATCATTGCAAAACATACTTTTAATAATTCAAAATGAATGTAATATTTAGTTTTATACTTTTAAACGCAATGTTTATATAATCAAGTCTATAGTTCAGGCTATCCCGTGCTATACGATGAACTGCTTCCGACTGCCCAGGTGTTTGATCAGAGAGATCCACAAGACTATGGCTACGTTTTGGTGGAATGGGTCTGAGGATGCAAGACGGGTCCACTGGATGAGTTGGGACTCGTTGTGCCTTCCTAAGTGCATGGGTGGATTGGGGTTTCGTAACATGGAACTCTTTAACCAGGCTCTGTTGGCTAAGCAGTGCTGGCGTGTCCTCCAGGACCCTTCTTCTCTTTTGTGCTCTGTGTTGAAGGGCCGTTATTTTCCCTGGTCAGGATTCTTGGAGGCAGAACTTGGGTCGCGCCCGTCGTTCATCTGGCGCAGTCTGTTATGGGGGCGGGAGCTCTTAGTTCGAGGGTGCCGTTGGAGGATCGGTAATGGGAGTACCACGCCTATTTATGGCTCAAACTGGCTGCCGAATGAGTTTTCTCTCCAAGTACAATCGACTCCATCTCTCCCTCCTGCTAGTACGGTGAGTGAGCTAATTTCTGCGTCTGGTGGATGGAATGAGGTTATGATTAGAACCCATTTCAACGAGTCTGATTGTGAGGCCATTTTGAAAATTCCATTACGACATGGTTTGGGTGAGGATCGCTTAATTTGGCATTTTTAGAAACATGGGACCTTTTCTGTGAAGAGTGGGTATCGGCTCGCTCATATGATGGCAATTCAAGACCGTCCTTCATCCTCGAATCCCGATAGAATGCGTGTGTGGTGGTCCTCCTTGTGGAGGATGAATGTGCCTAGTAAGCACAGGTTTTTCCTCTGGCGATTGTTCCACGACCATTTGCCTACAAAGGTAAACCTCCTCAAACGTGGACTTGATGTTTCGAGCCTGTGTGTTTTGTGCAACAGTGATGTTGAGGACTGTGTCCATCTGTTTTGGAATTGCCCAGTGGTTAGGAGTATGTGGCTATGCTCCAAATTTGCCCCCCTTTATCGATCATTTTCTCAATTCAGGTTCGAGGAAATCATCTGGGCGATGAAGGACAAGCTTACAAGGCCAGATTTTGAGCTCGTGGTCATATTCTGGTGGTCCGTGTGGAATCTTCGGAACAACTTGAGTTGGGGTGGCCAGTCAGACGGGCGAGATTTATGAGTGTATTCGAACGATTATCTTAGTGCCTTCCATGCTGGTGGGAGGCGTTGCCTATCAGACGACTGTTTACGGACCCAATTGAGTGATCACGAGGAACGCTGTGTGTGGAAGCCGCCTCATGCTAGGGAGCTGAAGCTTAATGTTGATGCTTCTGTCAGGCCTGAGACAGGGGAAGCTGGGGGTGGTTGTGTACTGCGTGGGGCTGACGGTGAGGTCTTTATGACGGCCTGCTAGAGCCTACAAAGGTGTTGGAGCGTGGACTTGGCCGAGGGTTGGGCTCTGTATAAAGGGGTCCAACTTGCTCGGCAGTTGGGGTTCTCTGATTTCGTGGTGGAGACTGACTCCTTAAGGTTGGTTAAAATTCTTCATGGTGCCTTGCATGATGTTTCGGAAGTGGGGTTGCTGATGGATGACATTCGTGGGCTTCTTCATCCTTGGGACAACGACAAAGTTTTGTTTACTCCGCGTCAGGGAAACAAGGTGGCGCATGTTCGGGCTAGCTTGACCTTTTCTTATGTGGACCGTGTTTGGCTGGAAGAGTGGCCTAGTGAAATCTCTGGTATCCTGAGGTGTGACGCTATTTTATCCCCGTGAGGAATCCCCTAGTACGATAAGGTGTTCGGTTTAAGCAACTTCAGTCCCCCCATCCGTTGTGCCTAAAACAGGAAAGGTTTTCTGTTTCCTTTTTTCTTTTGTTTCTTTGTACTTTGTTCTTACGTTTTGCATGGTTAAATTATATTAGGGACATTGTATGATGTAGGTTGGGGGTGGTAATATGTGCATGCTAGTGGAATCTAGGTTGAGTCAGGATGCACCTGAGCGCCAGACTACTTTTATGCATGTTACCTTTTATTTGGTTTTCCCTGCTAAGTTTGGATTGAGGCCATGCATCTGAGGATTGGACCTTTTTTTCTTTTTTGAGCAAAATGTAGAACGTTAAGCTCTAATGGTTGAGGTTAGGTGTTGGATCCTTTTCGTGATAATCTCTGTATATGCGGTTATGTTCTCTTTTTTGCTTGGGTTTGAAGTGATGGTTGTTAACAATTTGAGTTTGGTCTTAAGCTTTTCCTAAATATTCTTGCATGTTTTTGAGCACTTGGCTTCCCTTTAGCTAGTCTCGAAAGTTTAGGCTTGCTTTATGAGTTTCCTTAGATCTGTTGTCACCTCGATAGGTTATAAGGTTGAGCTAGAAAGTATAATTGTGATGCAAATAAGAGTGTGATCATTGCCTAGGGAAAGGAAATAATACTTGCCTGCAAAAAAATGAAAATGAAAATGAGTGGAAAGGAATGAGTGAGATTGAACTTGGATAAGCAAACTATGCTTTTTGACTTTATCTTCAAAGAAAAAGTATGTTTACATGAGGCATAAAATAAAGGGTAAAAAGAGTTGTCTGCAGTGCAGTTAGGCCAATCAGGGTAAATCTCAGGTTATGGGTCTCTGCTCTGTAGTGCGAAAGCTAGTACCCCTGCCTAAAAGATTGAGAAAGGAAAAGGAAAAAGAAAAGGGATTCTATTGTTCAGGCTTCTAGGTAGTGTAATAACATACTAATTTGGTTCTTTTAGCCTTTTAAGCGAGGCCTTAGTTCCAGTGTAGGGGGAAGATAGGTGGTGGGTGCTTATAAATCTTGCCAGGGCTAGTAGGGTCTGCTCTAGGAAAGGCTTCATCACACACCCATGCGAGAATGTTTCTTGGAAAATCTTGACTTGTTTCATATTTGTTAGCTTGTAGTTGCTTCTCCTAGACAAAAGCATTAGCATTTGTTGAACAGACGGGTTTGACCATGATAAGTTCCCAACGTCAGAACTTCTTCAAGCCATATTATATTGTTTAGGCTTGTTCGGGGGCTTGCATGATTTAGGTTGGGTGTGAAATGATAGTGATGAGCTGTTTATGTTTATTCCCTCCTGAATTGTTTCTTGATGAATTATATGTGCAAAATGCCTCATTCTGAGAGTAATGTTATTTCAGGCCTGGGTTTATGAGTTCGGGACTGTTTTAGTGTTGAATATGAGCCAGTCTGAAGCAAATCCAGTGGCTAGCTTGGAATGAAGATGATCGTGGTTTTTGAAAGCTAGCTGATTTTAGTGGAGACCAATTGGCTATTTGCTTAGTTTTGGACCTCACTAATTGGGTGGATTATGTCTATTTCTTTGTATAAAATATATATATATATATATATATATATATAATCAAAATCGATTTTAAATTATTAAAGACATATTTCAAAGTAATTTTAAATATGAAAAAAATGATTTTAACAATTTTAAAATCACTCTCAAATATACACCACAAAATTATGGAGTTCTCTCGATGCAAAGTTACGTCAGTATAAGTCAAGGTTTGTGTTAGTAAGAATCTTACGTCAGTAAATGTGTGGATGTAGATCTGCCGGTATAGCCTTCGCCAATGCAGTCGGCCTTTGTGTCAGTGTATATGCATTTATATTAACCCAAACCACTGTGTCGATAAAATAAATATCTACGGACACAACGAAATGAATATTTCTATCGATGCAACTTGTTGAAAGATTTTCTCAAAAAAAAAAAAAAAAAAAACTTGTTGAAAGATACAATCAATTTCATCTTTTCGATGGATATTTCCGTTGATATAGATGAATAGTGTCCTACCATTGGTTTTTTTTTTTTTGGGAATTATTATTCTTTTTCTAACACCTGGAAGTTGATTATTTGAATAACATAAAAATATTCCATAGATTTTTTTTACAACAAAATATTCCATAGATTTATCATTCAATAAATATTATAAATCTCATTATATATTGAGAAATTTAGTACATCTATAGACTATAAAAATAAAATCTTAAAGCCAACAAGAGCTTAGCTCAACTGCATAAAGTTGTACTGATAACCACAATGCCTGTGGTTCGAATCCCTCTTCTCACATATTGTAAAAAATAATAATAATAATAATAAATAAAATCCTGAAACATCAAAGTTCCATTACAAATTATCTTTAGCTTTATTTTAAAACTTTTCGCATAAAACCTTATATATAAAATTATTTTTAAATATAGAATACTTCAACGCGGTTAAAATATTTAATAATTTTCTATAAAATTCTAGAGTAAACAAACCTTTATTTTATGGTAGAATCGGACAACCTTCGTGTGGTTAATCTAATTCAGAAGAAATCAAAGTCTTGGAACGAAGAAGGTGTTTTAAGTGGATGCAATTTGGCAAAAAAATGCCTCTGTTTTATGATATTTCTTTCAATTTTATTCCAAGGACATTTAATTTCTAAAATGACCTAGTGAGGTTTGAGTTTAGGGTTGTTTGTACATATAGCAAATCCAATTAAAATAATAGCAAAATTAGCAACATATTAAAGTATTTGCAAAAATAGCAAAATTTAACACCCAACCCATCTAAATTACTAAAAAGTCCATCTCACGTGTTTACCCAGCCCATTCAATTACCCATTCCATTCAACCCGAATTTTCAGCTCAATCTCGTTTTTTCCCTCTTTTCATTTCTATTAGTGATAGAAGTCTATCACCAATATAGTCTATCACCGATAAAATTCTATTAGTGATAGACTTCTATCAACTGATAGAATTCTATCATTTCAACGCTATATATTAGTACATCTTTTTGGGTGATTGTTAATATTCACACTTTTTTTATTGCTATAGTGATAGATGATTGACCAACACAATGACAACGACTACATTTTGTGTGACTTCTATTTCTATTGCTGATAGAACTTTATCGACGATATAATTCTATCGGTAATAGTTTATCTTATATTCTAATTGTCTTTTGTTTATAAATTCAGTTACAATATTGAAGTGAGGAATATTTTGTCACCAAAATGTATCAAATTACTATTCTATCCATGATTTATTTGTATTATTGATAGAAATCTATCAGTGATAGGTTTCTATCACTATCACTGATAGAGACCTATCATTGATAGATTTCTATCATCTCAATTTCTATCGATATGCTTAGTGATAGTTTTATAAATTTAGTTATATATTTAAGTGGGGAATATTATTCTATCAAAATTTATCAAATTACTATTCTATCAATGATTTATTTGTATTATTAATAGAAATCTATCAGTGATATGTTTCTATCACTGATGTAGACCTATCATTGATAGATTTCTATCATCTCAAGTTTTATGGATGCTTAGGGATAGTTCTATCGATGCTTAATTATCACTAGATGTCTATCATTTTGTGCATGTTGTCACTACTTCTAATGTTTATCAGTGATTGATGCGCAAATTGCTAACCGCAAGTGTACGGGTCAAGTAATAATATAGTGTTTTCGTGTAAAACGAGTGTCGTCCTCTGGATTGGTTTTCTAGCAAATTAAGTATCGTGAATACTTTTGTCCAATTTTATTTAGGGAGCAAAACTCAATGATAAAGATAAAAGTAAAGACTAAAAGCATAAAAATAAAAGTGGAGACTCAAATGGAAAGACTCTTAGGGAATTGATTTCATTGATTAAGATTGAGGATAAATTAATGGGATGAATTTAGCATGCAATTATTCTACCAAGTCTAGGAACCTTTTATCACAACTATCTCTCCCGAGCATAATTGATTCTCATGCATGCAACCAACTTGATATCCCTATCTAAGTTCATTAACATGCAAGGCTTTGGGTTTAGTTCTTCAAGCAACTTCTAAAAGTTATTCCAAACACGTCACAAACTTAGAATTTCTACTTTAGTCATGCAATTAAATAAAGTAAGTCTTAGGCCAAATCCCCTCTCCCGAGCAAGATTCAACACTCAAATCATTCAACTAGTGATCAAGTAATTGAAAGCATTACACATAAAATTGCATGAATAGAATAAGAACACATTCATACCCAAAATTCAATCCAACAATTTAAGCAACTACATCAATCCCTAAGACAAACAACTAGCAATTCATAGTCTTTAAACCACAAACACTAATTGAAAGAAAAACCATAAAAACTACAAGAGGTAAGGGAAAGAGAAAGGAAAACTCGAATCCGTCGAAACCGACACGTCCCCGTCACGATCTCCACGTCTTCTCGCTTAATTCCCGCTCCTTAGCCTTGCCTTTAGCTCCCACAAAAGGTCTCTAGTCGAACTTAGGGCTAAAATCTCACCAATTGGACTCCTCTTGGTCGTAGCATGAAAAGAAGATTAAATAGGAAATCGGTCGATAGCGTCGAGACGCTAGTGTCATAGCGTCGCGACGCTAGTGTCATAGCGTCGCGACGCTATCAGCGTCGAGACGCTATGGTCACAGCGTCGCGACGCTATGACCTTTTGCCGCCTGAATCAGAAAAGGAAAGGCAGAGTCGAGACGCTTCAAGAGCAGCGTCCCGACGCTGGTCTGCAGATGGCTCTCTTTTGGCTTCTTCTAACTTGAATCTTTTTCGTTCTTTAGCCAATTTTCATGTCCCGAACACATATTTAGCTCCAATTTCCCGATTTAACTCCGAAACATGATTCCTACAAATAGAACACAAAAATGCATAATTTTGGCCAATAAATCATAAAAGACTAGCTAAATTGATTAGGGAAAACTAGCTAGCTATGCTCGCTATCAGTGATAGTCATCGATAGACTTCAATAAAAGTAGAATTCTATGTGTGATAGTCATTGATAGATTTTAATATAGAAAATTAGTTCAATTTGAGCATTTCAATATCTTTTCATTTAGATTCCTCCATTTGCATTTTTCACCGGTGGGCGTGAAAAAAAATGGATAAAATTATAATAAATAAGATTAGTCTATCAGTGACACTGATAAGTACATGTCAATTACCGTTGAGCTATGCTCGCTTTGGCGTACTTATATTAAATATATTAAATTATCATTAATGGTTTCTTTAATAATAATTATTAATTTACTGGGTTGCAAAAAATATATATTAATAGTAATGCTACTACTTTTATATTAAATATATATTTATAGAGAAAATCGTGTATTATGATAAGCATTAAGATTAAAAAAATAAGAAATGTGCCAACGTGAGCATTAGCTTAAACATGAGATGCATCTCCAAACCAATTGACAAAAAAAAGAGTAACTCATGACCACAGAGACGTTTGTGTGACCAACCGTTGGGATAATCCACAACACCACAATGTGATTATTCTTATTCCTTAATAAAGCAAAATCGAAATAGAACCCCAAGGAACCCTTGCTGACCCCTAAAAAAAACTCCAATTCAATCGAACCAACATTCTTCCACACCCTTTTTTTTTACTCTTTCTTCCACACCCTATTAGACCTTACTTTATTCTATCCTTAATTATATACAAACAATACTTGACTACATAACAGTTTGTAGGGATCTCCTACGTACTCCGTTAAACTCTTGACAATTAGGAGAGAGATAAAAAATGAGAAATTTCTTTCTAATTGTCAACTTTGGTGTGTTGGAAGATACGCATCCAAGTATTTTCCTAATTATATGGTTCCAATTTTTTTGATGTCTTCTATGAGAACTTTCAAGTTATCAAAAGACAACCCACCTTTAACAACCTTGTCATTCGCCAATTTTGAAAGCTTCTCCATCGATCTCTGAATCTCCACTCTATTTTGGCCCTCCATCAATTCGTTCACCATCATCTCCACCGTTGATCTGTCCCATTTCTCATTTCTTTCAATCCCAATCTTCCACACTTGGTCGATCCATGTAGCGTTACTGGGTTGGTCCCCGAGAATCGGCCAACATATCATCGGAACTCCGGCCACGATACTTTCCAGCGTCGAGTTCCAGCCACAATGCGTAAAAAACCCACCAACTGCAGGATGGCCCAGAACCTTTTCTTGTGCTACCCACTCCACTACAATGCCCTTTTTTTCCCCTTGCTCCTCCACTAGTTGTTTGATCAATTGCACCGCCTCTCCACCGAAAATGACGTCGGGTCTTAAGACGCAGAGGAAGCGCTTTCCGCTGTCGAGCAATCCATGCCAGAACTCTGTCAATTCACTGGCTTCCATCTTCATCGTACTTCCGAAACTGACGAAAATCACCGATCCCGGTGGTTGAGAGTCGAGCCAGGACATGTAGGCCCGATCCTCTTTCCAGAATCCGACGAGGGCCTCAGGGGAGGAGCGGGAGTCTCCAAGTGTTGATTTGGAGAGAGCATGAAGGGGTCCGATGGTGTAGATTTTGTTGAAAATAGAAGAAAGATGGGTCAGAAATGGGGCTTCGAGCTCGTGGAAGGTATTGACTATAAGAGCAGAGGTTCGAGCAGTTGCAAGAGTCTCATTGATCAAGGAATGGGAGAAAGATAGTTCGTCTGACTTGAGAGACCAAAAACCAGGCAAATGATTTCGTCGCAAATGACCTTCGAATAGAGGTAGTCCCGACATCTCCCTAGCTGGATTGTCATCTAAACCAAAATAATTTTTTGTAAATTACAAAAATATTTAAGTATAAGGCAGAATATTTTTATTCGTGGACATAGTTTTTCAAACTTTTGTAAGCTTAGCTTCGATTTGAGGTTGTAGTTTGATCTCATCAAATTATGATTTACAAATTGTCTATAAACTTTTTTTTTAAAAAAAAAAAAAAATAATCCTAAATAACTTTAATACGATACAATACCCACCCAAAAAAGTGAAGTAGAAACATAAAGTAGTAAAAAATACAAGTTTTATACCATTTGAGCTATGGTGTAATGTATTTAGGGTCAGTTGCATGGATAACAAAATGAGCCAAAATATTAGCAAATATAGCAACCAGTAAAAATAATTGCAAAAATGACAAAAAAATTACCATCAGACCGTCTACATTATCCAATATACCATTCTATCAACGATAGAATTCTATCGACAATAGAAATCTACCATAGAAAAGGAAAAAACAAAAAAGAGGAAATGTGCTTTAAAATCAAATGATGGGTAAAAGTAAAACGGATATTTTTAAAAAAATCATTTAAAATATTTGCCATATTTGCAATTTCTTTTAAAAGTTGCTATATTTGCTATTTCTTTTTTTAATTTTAAGCCACCTATTACACTTTTTCATTTTTTTTAAGAAGGATTTTTTTTTCATGTATTTAATATGATAAATCTTTTTAAAAAGTGATAAATAAACTTAGATAAGATCTAGAATCAAATTAAACTAGCTCAAACAATAGTAATGTGTTTGCGATCACTTTTGAAAAAAACGAATTTTATATTCATTGTTTAAAACTCTTCTAAAAAAGTATAAGATATAAAAACAATTTTATTGAAAGTATTTTTTTAAAAAAGTACTTCAACTAAACCGAACCGAGAAATTTGAAATCTACCCCAGAAAGAAAGAAAGAAAGAAAAAAACGAATTATTGAATCACAAGACTGAAGGGTCTGACCTGCATATGGAATTTGACCTTCTTCGACCAGCTTTGGCACTAAAAAGTGAGTGGATAAGTAGCGAGCACTGAAGGTACAGAAAGAAATCACAGGAATCCCAAATTCTTGCGCCACTTCAATCGGAGAAGACAGTATTACGTCATTGATAATGCAGGTGATCGGCCGAGGATTTGCAGAACCACCGTCGTTAAAAGATCGAATCAGTTGCCGGAATCGCGGCTTAGTTCCGTCTCGCATGGTGAAATACAGTGGACCATCAACAATAGACCGCGGGTGATCCAGTGGCAGGCCGTCGGGTATGGTTTCGAAATGGAGCGACGGGAATCTGGAGGTTAGGGCTTCAATAATATTGGGAATTCGACGGTGGTTGTATTCGGTGCTGAGAAAGACGACGTCTAGCCCGGCATCGCAAAGCAGCTCCGCCAAAGATAGAAACGGCTTCACGTTGCCCGGCGCCGGAAAAGGAAACAGCAGCACCCGGGGTTTCGCCATCAACGGCTGCCGGAGGCAGAGGGCTTTTGAACATGGATCGATGTCTGCAAATTTATTGAGATCATCAATTGAATAGAAATTTTGTGGAAATTGTTTGTATGTTTTAAAAATATGCATGTCACCATGTGAGTCTTCTGCCTTTGCATGTCTTTCACATTTCTAATTTCTATGCTTTCGCCGGGCGGATCTCGATGATCTCTCATTTAATTTGATTCGATTCCTTTTTTTTTATACGTATATAATTATTTTGGGGTTAAATTATCAAAAATACTCTCGAACTATGAGATTGGTTACAATCATATATATTCTTCAACTTTTCAAAAGTTTCATTTTAGTAGCTTATGTGAATAGATTTAAACACATGTGAAAAAAAAACACAATAAAAACACATACAAATACATCATTTTTTGTCAATAAATTTAATGGAAAATGTCTCTAATAGTCATTTTGAAACAAACTTCAAATTTTAAGGATGAAAATGAAACTTTTGAAAGTTCAATAGTACAATTGAAACTAACATCATTGTTCAGGGATATTTTTTTGTAATTTAACCTTATTTTTTTCATTCTTCTTATGGGTTATGATTCATTGTCTAGTATTATATATTTGAATCACTGTTTCGATTGAATAATTTATAAATTAATTATTACGGGTCGTTTTTGTTTTTGTCCTTGCTTACGGGTTCAAATCTGTGTATTTCTATGTTTTTGGTTGTATTATAACTAATTTTTATTTGGATGAATATAATAAGACATATAACTTTTACAGTATACTATACTAGTTTAAGAACCACACACATATCTTTAAAGGTATATGGTCAACTCTAAAAATAAGTCAGCTTTGCTTTTGCACTGCTAGTATGCTACAATATCTTGGCTACATTAATTGATGCATGACCTTTTTCTTTAGTCGATGATTGATATAAAAAAAATGCCAACAAAAGTTATATCTTCAACCAAAGAAATTATTTAAAAAAAAGTGCATGTATTCACCTCAATTATGTAGCCATAGGTTCCACCCTGAAAGAATCCTACACCAATAAAGATAATTGTCCTCACTTATATACTCATAATATCCTTCCTTTGTCATCTAGTCAATGTGAGACTTTGTTAGCACTCTTAACATATTACATAATTGAGTTAAGTCGAAAAGATTATGATTATTTAACAAAATTTAAAGTTCATAACTCTAACTTATGAAGTGGACTAGTAGCATGATGTTGATATTGAACTTAATTAGGCAGCATGCCAGCATCACTTTAGGTATAGAGAAGGAAGGACAAAAAAATCCCTCTTTGATGTTGGTTTTGGTTGTGTACAGATGTTAGTATTACCTTTTATATATCTGTAAGCAAATACACACCTATCATTTGGCTAACTGGATCTTACTTGCATCTTGATAAAATTGCAAAGTGTGCAATGTGTTGTCAAAATTGATTTGCCACGTAATAATTAAGCCTTGGTGTGTGTCTTCTCTTTGCATAGGTGCAGAACAAAAACTAAAGATTCAAGAAGAGAAAGAACACAAGGAGACTAAAAAACAGAGTAATCAAACTATGAGAAGAAGAAAACAAGAGATTTACGCGGTTCAGCAAGTCAAGACAATATTATTGAAGACAATATTAGCCCCATGTATATGATAAGTCATTGTTGCATTGATGTGTATATAAAATTTCTGCTCAAATCTTCATGTCCCCAGTTGATGAGATTTTCGAGAATCTCTTGATGCAACTCAAAAAATGAAATTCGAGCTAGTAAGATAACGACATGTTGAAGATGATCACGAACATAATCAAAAGTCCTTTGAATAGCTTAAGATCGATGTTCAAAAGATGCGAGGAATGTAAGTTTTTCTTGTTATGCTGGCTTGTTGTCTAGAATCATCTATAATACATTCCACGTGATTTACCTAAATCATGTACATTGTAATTAAATAAAAAAAAATTACGATTACATAAATTGCAAAATTTCACTGACTCATAAATCAATAAATGATATTATATTATTCACTCGTGAATTTCTTAAAAAATAAGAAAAAAAAAACATGGGACTAATGAAATTATTGGCACAAGGAAAAACAATAAATCTTAACAATAAAATCACAATTCCATTCTAAAAAAAAATCATAAATTCTAAATAAAAATTTAAACTTACTTTATAAACTCAACCCTAAATTATAAAGGGATAGTTCTCAAAATTTAAAGAAAAAAGAAAGAGGAAAAAAAAAAAAAAAAGAGGTTAAAAATCCATCGGACGAGTTGCACAATTTATAAATAGAATTTAGAACCCATATATAGCTTGATTTTCGAGCAATTGGAAGTTGTTTTCACTGAGGAGGCCACCAAATTGATAATACGCAATTGGGACCAACCATCTTTAATTTATCAGCCAACTCCCCTATTTTTTCCATCTTTCTTGTTAGAGTTTATCAAAATCAATTTTGTCTCCTAAATTTGTATAGTGCATGTTTGGGAGTGATTTTGAAAGGACTAAAATCACTTTTGTCAGGTTTGAAATCATTCCGAATCATACTTTCAATTATTCAAAATCAACTTCAAGTTTGATTTTACACATTTAAACGTGATTTTCATGCCATCAAAATTAACTTTGAATTATTAAAGATATGTTTCGGAGTGATTTTAAATATAACAAAAATGATTTTGACTATTTTAAAATCCTCCCAAACGTGGACTAAATTTTTATTAAATACATCAGACAACTTTTGCCTTTCACATGCACAATTTTTCTCCTTCAAGATTTATTTCCCTGTGTTTTTTTTTTCAGACGTGACACAGAAAGTTTGGCCTCTGATAATTTTTTTACTTTCCTGGTTAGATGTAGAAAAATTTTTAGTTGCTCTCGATGCAATAAGGTCTATAGTTTTGCATCGTTGGATGTAAGAGAGAGAAATAGCAAAAGTATCTTGATTTTGTATCCAACGGTAGACAAATTTGAAGATTTACATCTGACATTTTTAAAAAGAAGGTCTCATATTGCACCGGAAACAACTAATAATTTTTCTTAAATGTGGGACTTCGCTTACATTAATTTTTTTCTACCTACTAAGCCAACTGCCAGCAACACAAAGAACACAGACAGAATTTTGCCTCATCACTCGCCCCCTTTATCTACTGTGAACACGTGTGCTTGTTTAGGGGTAAATTAAATAAAAAATAGATTTAAAAAAAATTGGAAAACCAGATACTTTTGAAAAAAATTAGAGAAAATGAGTGTTTTTTTTTTTTTTTTGTCTTTATTATGTTTAGGGTTTAGGATTTAGGGACACAACGTGAATTCGTGGCTTGAAGCCACAGATCCTACACAAATCTCACTAGTCATTTTGACCGATCAAAAAAGAATAGTTTGAATCCGTGGCTTCAAATCACGGTTCAACTTTTTATTTTTTTTTAAGCTGATGTCACATCATATTACCATGTTGCGGCTACCAAATTTAAAAACTTATATCACATCTTTTTTTTTCTGATTAACATAAAATTAAAATAATTAATAATTTATTGAAAAATAAAAAATATTTAATAGCTTTTAAGAAAAGATGGGAATCTGATCAGGAAAAATATATATATTAAGAATAATATTTAATTTTAAATGAATTACTTTTTATGAGAAAAAATATTAGTTTTAATTTTAGTACAATAAATATGGAGATAGAAAATTGAATTTCAACCTCTAGAAAACAAGTAGATGTTTTAATGCATGTTTGGAAGTGATTTTAAAATGGTCAAAATCACATTTGTCATATTCAAAATCACTCCGAAATATGTCTTAAATAATTCAAAATTAATTTTGATGGTATGAAAATAACATTCAAAAGTGTAAAATCAAATATGAAATTAGTTTTGAATAATTAAATGTATGTTTCAGAATGATTTCAAACATGACAAAAATGATTTTAGTCACTCGAACATGCACTTAACCATTGAACTATACTTATTCAAAAAAAAATTAGTTGAAACTTTTTTGTTCAAATTTATTTTTATTTTTATTACTTTTTTAGTGTAAATGGTCAAATTTAAATTTTTAAAGCATGGAAAATTATTAATTTAATCCAAAGTGACATGAAACTTCTCATATTTATAGTGCTAAAGTAAATAAAAAAATAAAATAAATGGATGAAAATACCCAAGGTGACAGTAATATGAGAAGTTTAGCACTCTAAATTAATAATAAAAATTACAGTAATATATATATATATATATATATATATATATATATATATATATATATATATTTCTCATCTGATTCCAATCTTATCTTAAAAGCTATTACTTATTTTTTATTTTTTTAATAAACTATTAATTATTTTAATTTTATGTTAATCAGGGAAAAAAAAGATGTGGCATGAGTTTTTAAATTTGGCTGCCGCAACACAATCACATGATGTGACATCAACTTAAAACTTTTTATTTTTGACAAAATAACTACTTGTTTTCTCCAATTTTTTTCAAAAGTATTTGGTTTTTCAATTTTTTTTAATCTTTTTTTTAATCTAATTTACCCGCATGTTTAGTCTCTTTTTCTTCAATTTTTTTCCACTTCCCTTTTTCTATACTGAAAACCCAAGAGAGTGGGAAATTTTATATGATGAAAATAGATTTAGAGAATACCTAGAGGATAAATAATCTAAGGAGATCTAGAAACTTGAAAAGAAATTAAAAATTAAAGGAAAACAATACATATCTATCATATTAAAGAAATGATAAAACTTCACTGCATAACGGTGAGCAGGAATTTTCTGCTTACCACCACTATTCTTTTAACATGTGTCACTTTTTTTATTTTTTATTTTCTTTTATTTAATGTCAAAATCTCATCAAAATCTCATCTAACAGATTTTACTTTTTATTCCATTTTTTTTAATTTAAAACACGTTCTTCTCTCCCTTCATTTTTAACGCTTTAGATCCCCTCCACTCTCTTTTTCTTTTGAATTTATTGTATCCTTCCACCATATACCTCATCATCTCTCATCTTCTCACATTTCTTATTCCTTCCTCTATCATTCCATAAAAAAATTCAGTATGATTTTGCATAAGCTAAAGGTAACCTAAGTTAAACTCTTTTGTTTATTTTAATATATTGTGTATTTTATATATTTTTTATATTATCTTTTAAATGAAATAATATCATCAATTTTCAATAGTTCAATTAAATTGGAGGACTAAAGGAATCATGTGACAGAGACATCTCATAATCCAGAATAAACAACTAGTTTGAAACAAGTGAGTTTGTTATTTTATTTCATTAATTTATACTTTTATCGGTATTCATTTTTTTTTTATTCTCAGATATGTTCATGTAACCTTGATTTTTTTTTTTTTTTTAACGAAGTGACCCAATATTTGATTTTGAATTATTGGATTCATAATTAGAATAACAAGTTGTATTTTTTGTTTTTACCATATCTAAAAAATGAGTTTGGTTGTAGATTGAAGAGATATAATAAATTAAAAAAAAAAAGATTGTATGAAAGAAAAATAGAGAATGGGGAGAGATGGTGAGGTGTGTATTGAAAAGATACACTAAATTAAAAAGAAAAAAAAAAGAAGAGGAATTTGAAGCGTTAAATTGGAAAAGCGTGTTTACCAAAAAAAAAATCTAATAAAAATGTAAAATCTGTTAGATGAGATTTTGTTGAGATTTTGACATTTAATAAAAGTAAAGAAAAAATAAGAAAATGACACATGTTAAAAGATTAGTGGTGGTAAGCAGGAAATTCTTCCTCACCGTTTTGCAGGTAAGTTCTATCCTTAAAGAAAATGCAAAAAGTTTATTCACCTTCATTACTTAAAAAGAAACACTCCCCATAACCATATTTATATATGATGATGACAAAATAGAGAAGTATTTACTTTTCATCCATCGATCCCAATTTCATCCCCTAGTCTTTTTGATTGAACGTAACATCTTTCAGAAAGCCAACAAGCGCATCTTTTTCAGGCAAAACTTCCTTCGCGACGCTGTGGTTCACAAACTCTTCACTCCATTTTCTTAGGTTTAGAAACTTCTGGCTAGTTAGCAGCTCAAACCCTACAGCTTCTTCAATGGCAGGAATCCAATGGGCTAAAACCAGGCCGACAATGTCCACAATTCCAATTCTCTCTCCTCCGAAGAACTTGTTGTTTTCAAGCTCTTTCTCGAGTGGTTCCAACGTCTCCTGCGCTTTTTCTACAGCCTTCTCTCTCTCTCCTTCTTTGCTTCGAGCAGCTTTCTGTACCGCAGGCAAAACCTGAAAACCAAAAACACTTGTTAAATTGAAAAGAAGTTCAAAACTTGGAAGTTTTGCCCGTCATATTTTTGCGTACCTTGTCATCGATGTACTTAGCCCAAAACCTCGCAAGAGCTTTCTCATGGGGATGTTGGGGGAAGATGGGGTTGTCTCTCTAGTTATCTTCGATGTATTCGAGGATGACGAGAGACTCTGAAATGGGTTTGCCATGGTGGACGAGGACAGGCACCTTCTTGTAGATGGGGTTGTATTTCAGAAGCAAATCGCTTTTCTTGTTAAGCAAATCTTCCTCAATGTGTTCATAAGCCACGCCTTTGAGCCTGAGAGCCAACTCCACTCTCAGACTGAAGGGTCCTGACCGGACACCAAAGACCTGAACTTGTTCAGCTGCCATTATTATTTCTTTTCTCTGCAAACTAAAAGGCTTAGTGAGTTTTTCGTTAGAGGAATGGTGAGTTTCTGTTTCTATGGGAATGGCCGGTGGATCCTTATATAGGAGGAGAACACATGTGAAGAAAAGATTATCAGATATATAACAACCACCCAACCGGGTTTGAATAGTCATCTCATTAAGTCATTAATTATTATTCATTATCGAGGCGGTTGAGTTTTGTTTTTATTTTCCACTGTTTCTTTTTTTTTTGATCATCAGAACCTTTCATAAAGCCAAAAGAACCGCTCCGAGAGCAACATTACAAAGGAAAATCAGATAAACACCCAATGCAGCACTCTTCCCCACACGAGGCGTGAACCCCAATCTATGAAGACAACCATATGACTTTATCCGCAATCCAGCTAGCTTCCAACTCGTCAATCATTTCCACCCCAAGCCAGCCATTCAGGGGATTCGGTCTAGCCACCTCCAGAACGAATCCTAGAATCAAATCTAGTCAAACTCTTGGGATATATGTGTTGAAAGAGAAGAAAAACTCCTAGTTTGTGAATACATGACAAATAAGTAAAGCTTGTCATTAATTTTCATGGAGGAAGAATTTATTGTAAGAGGAGGAAAAAAAAAAAGAAGCATTTTTCTGTAAGGGTATTTTTTTTTTTTTTAAAGTTCAAGGGTATTAATGAAACTTAAACTTTAAAGGTTTCCATCCAAAAATTAATGACAAGGGTATGTTTAAAACGTTTTTTTTTTTAAGTTCAACGGTATATCTTCAAACTTTTTAAAGTTCAAGGGATTTTTGAAACAAGCCCAATAGTTTATAATATTTCTTATAATTTAGCCTTAATCATTTGAGCAATGGTGAGAGTATGTTTCTATGGGGACTAGTTGTGGGGTTTTTTAGAAAAGTAAGGAAAAAAAAAAGAAAAAAATTAGACACAGAAGGTGGTTTTAAAAGTAATTGCAAATTTGGGGTTGCGTCTCTTGCAGAGACGCGACACCCTCCCCCACCGTCATCTTTTTTTTTTTTTTAATTTAATTATTAAATTAATTGTTTAAATTATTAAATTATTTATTTATTTTATTTTATTTATTATTATTATTAAACAAAAAATATATAATATAATATAATAATAATAATAAATTAAATAATTTAAATTACTAATTTAATAATTTAAACCATTAATTTAATAATTAAATTTAAAAAAAAATGAAAAGATGACGGTGGAGGAGGGTGTCGCGTCTCTGCAAGAGACGCAACACCCCAAATTTACAATTACTTTTGAAACCACCTTTTGTGTCTAATTTTTTTCTTTTTTTTTCTTACTTTTCTAAAAAATCCTTAGTTGTGGGTCCTTTATATATTGGAAAATGAGGAGGAGAAAACATGAGATGGAAAGATTAGTGTAATGCGGAAATGTCGGCATGAGATATTTTGATTTCTTGAGGTTGGAGACTAATGGTATTGTAAGCCGCTACATAAGAAGTGGGACGACTTTGAATGTTCACTAGTCGATATTTCAACCAACACAACTACGATTAAATTGGTTTGTTCACTAAGTTTCTTTTAATTTAACAATATACAGAATTGAGTGGTTTGAATCTCGAATGAGTTGGGCTTAAATTCGCATTTGGGTCATTGATTTTCTCAATATAATTTTTTTTTTTATAACACTTGGCTTAGTTGGGATACACTTGAAAACTAAATGTTGAAGTTGATTTACTTAAGCATAGTATAGAAATAAAAATGATTTATTGCCCAAAAAAAAAAATACAGGACAAACAACAATATTTTAGTATCATTATAATATATAATATTGTTTAAAAAGCAGAATTTGCAGGGGGCATTTGAGACGTGGGTTCCGCTCCACAAGTTTGAAACTTTGAGTTTAGTTTTGATTTGAAATGACTTTTTAGGACATGTTTGATAACCTTTTGGTTTTTAAAAATTAAGTTTATAAACACAACTTTTACTTCCAAATTTCTTTATTTGGTTGTCTACTTCGTCTCATATTTTCAAAAACCAAGTCAATTTTTGAAAACTAAAAAAAAATAGTTTTTAAAAATTTGTGTTTGTTTTTAAAATTTGACTAGAAATTCAAAGGTGTCTTTGACAAAGATGAAAACTATATGGTAAGGAATTGAGAGAAAACAAACATCATTTTTTAAAATAAAAAACAAAATGATTATCAAACGGGACTTAAGTATTTGAGAAAGTGTAGAAAAAATGTTTTTGAACACTTAAAAGTCATTCCAAACAAGCATTTAATTAAGTATGCTAAAAGTATTTAATAGGAATATTTACATGTGGCTTAGATTTTAGCAAAACTGTATTTATGGTGTATAGAGGTTTGAAGAGTTTGACTATATTTGATTCATATGTTATGAGATTTTATTCCTGTGTTGGTCTTGACAATCGCAATCAGCTTAAGACTAGTAGGCAGCATATGTTCATGTCACAGAGGGGTATAGACTTTCTAGATTAAATATTTTTTAAATTATATTCGTTACCCATTAAGTGGTTTACTCACAATTTGCTTTCTTAGTGCTTGACATTTCTCTCAATAATTTGCTTTCATAGAATTTTCTAAAAAGATTTCATTTCATCCTTAAACTTTTCCTTTCCTTTTCGACTATTCCACAGGCAAATGTGATTATTGACATATTGCATATACATATTACCGTGCAAATTATACATAAGGGGGAAATATATAACCAAAAGACATATATTTGAGGGAAATTTTCATTTTTAGTTCATGAGATTTGAGTTAGGTTTTATTATGATCTCTGAGTCTTCAAACTCGACAATTTAGTCCCTGAGATTTGGATTTCGTTTCATTTTTGTCCCTCTATCCATTTTTTCGTTAGTTAGAAATGGAAAGAAGAAGTGACACTTATTTTTTATTAAAAAATATTTATTTTATAACTTTTAATTAAAAATATTTTTTATTTTTAAATTTTTTCTCTTCTTTCCATCTTCTTCTTTCTTTCTCCTTTTCTCTCACATTTCTTGATTATCAAAACAAATGCTTGATTATCAAAACATAACTTAACAATGTTGATGAGATTATGAGACAATTGAGGAGTATGCAACACAGACTTAAGTCTAATAGAAGATGATTAATCAGAAGGTAAAACAAAGGAGCCAATATGCAAGACTGAAATGGACTTACCGTTGCCAATTACCACTTGCTCACTTCCAAAATAAGGGACAGGTTGCTGGATGTTATGAATGTCAGGAGTCATGTGATGGGTAGCTCCAGTATCCATAAACCAAGCAGCATCAGGATGAGAGGAATCAGAATGAGAGGTGTTGAAAGGGTCAGGAATAGAAGCAGAAGTAGGCGACTGAGTAGGGGGTGAAGGATTATGAAGGTGATTGAAGAAGGCCTGAGGGGTGGGGGAGACCTGCGGAGCTTGATACAACAGATTATGGCGATTATAACAACCAAGGGTCGTGTGCTCAAATTTTCCACAAATTTGGCACTGAGACCGATTTGAAACATTGGAGGATGGCCATTTCGAAGGGCGCGGAGACGATTGGGGACGACCCAACACACCAGGACCTGAAGAAAAAGCAAAATTTGGGGGAAACGAAAAAGGGGAGGGAGGTTTAGAAATAGAGGTTTGTTTCGAAGGAGTGGAAGAAGGGCACTGAAAACGCTTGGAACTATTTTGAGCAGAGGTAGAAAAGTTGGCAAGATTGGCCTGAATCAAACTTAGCTGATCCACTGAAGATTGCTTCTCCAACCGAGCATCATAGGCAATAAGAAGGCTACGAACATCAGCAAGCGAGGGGTGATCAGTCCGATTCTGAATGGAAGTGACGAAAACGTTATACTCAATCCCAAGACCCTCAAGGATATACGCCAGATGATCGCGGTAGGATAAGGGTTCACCAACGGCAGAGAATTTATCAGCGATATCCTTGATTTGCTACAGATACTGAGACACTGATAATCCATCCTTCCTAATTTTCTAAAGCTAAGACTGTAAATCCATGATCCTTGCGGTAGAAGAAAACTCATACACAGTTTTCAAATGATCCCAAATTTCAAAAGCATATGAACAACCAATAATTTCACCAAGTTTATCTTCATTTAAAGAGGAGTAAATCCAACTCATGAGGGTGTGATTATACTTTTGCCAAACAGTAAAGAGGGGGCTTACCTGTGTATACGTCGGATCCAGAAACTTTGGGGGAGCAGGGGTTCCATCGATGAAGCTCTCCATATCAAATGCAATAATATGGTTCAGAAGTTGATTCTTCCACAACAAGAAATTGGAGTCACTGAGCTTGATATTGAGGGGCGGGGTGAGGTAGGGTATGAGGAAGAAGGTTGCTGAGGAAGATATTGAGGGCCAACATAAGGAGGGAAAACGGAAGAGAAGAGGGGGAAGTAGGGGGGTATTGAAATCCGACAGTAGGAGGATTAGGAGGAAAGGGAAAAGATGATGATTGAAATCGCGACGGAAATGGAGCAACATTTGGTTTTAGAGGGTGAGAGGTATTCTGGTGAAGACGTTGAGAAGAAACAGGGGTCGTAATCGGAGTGGTCACAATATCGGTGGAGGAAAGAACTGGTAGCTGGTCACTGTGGGAGGAAGCAACGTTGGAAGTGAAGGGAATAAAAGTCCCCACGCAGCGGAAGCGCATCGATTGGACCTTGCGCCGTATATTAATTAACATTAAAATACCGTTACGATAACTCAAACAAAACTTTAAACTAACTTTAAAGTCGCTGTAAAACGGTTTAAACATGCTAAAATAAATCTAAATTTATTTTAAAAACTTTTCTAAAGAAAAGGGGAAGAACCGTTACAAACCTCCGTTGTAGACTTGACCGTTCTTCGCCAACGACGCTCCACAAACGAAAACGCAGCAGCCGCTTTAAGGTTTTCTTCGCTGGAAATTCCTTCTTGATTGACACAATAACCACAGAGGTTACACCGGTATGTCTCTAAGTCTAGGAGGCAAAAGACTTGTGGAAGTCTTTCTCTAAGAGGGAGGCTAGAGAGAATTCTAGGTCTTGTCTTTCAAGAGTGTCAAGTGTCATGACCAATTAGGTCTAGTGTTCTATTTATAGAAGAGAGGCCATGAATAAAATATTCAATTAAATCAATCTTTTCCAAAATTGATTCAATCTTTATTCCTTAATTAATCAATCATGATCAATCAATTCCCCAATTGATTAATCTTTTCCACAAATGACTAATTACTTCCATAAGTGATTAGATCATTCCCATAAATGATTAATCACTTCCTTAAGTGATTAATTATTTACATAATTGATTAATTCATGGTTAATGAATTCTTTAATTAATTAACCACCAATTAAATATCACATATTTAATTTCCAGCCTTGAATTAATTAATTTTGCCCAAACACATTTTAGGACTTAAATTAATTAATTTATTATTTGAACTCCTTCAATCTTCCATAAATTTATAATGAACTTCTTCAAATATTAATTTCTCTCATAATAATATATCAATATATATTATATTTGTTTCCCTTAGTAAATTGAACATTTTCAATTTACATTTATTACTTAGTTGCCTCAAATTACTTTACGAGCTACCAGTGGGACCTAATGGACCTGCAGATCATAAGCTCCAACGATGTGAGATTAATTGGTCAAACTCATTAACCACATTAATCAATATTCGTTAACTGTGTGTACATTCCACTATAGACTCACAGTTGCACTCTTCTCACTGCAGACATATTTTCTGTGTCCACGGATCTAGACCAATATCGACTAGTTAGTCCTTCACGAGTGTCCGTAACACCAGCTGGGTCAAATTACCGTTTTACCCCTGGGTTACCTCTATTTCCTTAAGTACCAATTCTCCTCTAATGAACAACCTGTTTGTGGTCCAACCATCAAACAGAAAACCCTCTCGTGCCATTGAGAGGGTAGGGCCCTTTGTTCAAGACTCGGAGTAACCACTTAAGGGAACACTCATCTGCTTCCCTAAAGTCGGGAAGGAGTGAATTCCATCTTGTACGATTATGTTCCCAGCTCCCCATTCGGTCTTGTCCCCAAAGTGGTAGGCTTATTGAGTCGGCGTATTGGCCACTCTCACCCATACAAATCAAAGGACAATCTCTCATGAGCAGGAGTCCATAATCAACTCAGGATTAAGACTAAGTTGTCTAGGTCGTCCTAGTGAAATAGAAAACCAACTAGTTAACGGTGTTATAACCAGTGGTTACTATTTTCGCGGTCCGGTCTTATGCAAACTCATCGCATAGGATACCCCCACTCGCATGTCTCCCACACGAACGCGTTGGATCGCAGCGTTTGTATCAAATACAAAGTGGGCCGTATCCATAGTGTCACTAGGATAAGGCACTCAGTCTTATCCCTATACTATAGACCCTTTAGGTTGTTTCTTGAATAATGATCCCATATGTCGCTACATATAGTTCAAGACTCATATTACAACCTTGGATGTCTAGTTTATTGGATTAGGGTTATTATTAGGCAAAGACAAATATAAAATAACTAATAACAATTAATGGAAAAATATATCAATATTATTTCATTAATATCCGGTCAACGGTTACATTCACTATCTACGAGTTTTAGGGCATAAATCCCAACAGGAAGTTGACGTCATAACGGAAAAAAAAATTACTGATAGACACCTAGAGCTCTGATACCATGTACTCAGGGAATATTTCATGAAGAAAGAAGAAATTGCTCCACACAAAGGACAGAGCATAGCCACTGTATTAATACTCAAATAAAGGACAGGTGTAACACAAATACAGGAGAAAAGAATTACAACGGTAAATAATAGAGGAAAGAACAAAAAATACAAGGTAAATACAAGATAAATGGAAATAGGCTAACAAATACGGTCATACCACAGTGTGGTTATTCTTATTCTCTAATGATGCAAGTTCGAAATAGAACCCTAATTAACAGACTCTTGCTGACCCCTAAAAAAACTCCAATTCAACCAAACCAACATTCTTCCACACTCTATTAGACTTTACTTTATCCTACACTTAATTATATAAACAATATTTGTCTGCATAACAGTTTGTAGAAATCTCTTACATACCTTGTTAAACTTTTGACAATTAGGAGAGAAAGACTGAAAATGAATATTTTATTTTCTCTCTTCAAATTGTCAACATTTTAATGGTGTTGTGTAGGATATGCACCAAAGTATTTTTCTAATTATACGATTCCAATTTTTTTGATGTCCTTTATGAGAACTTTCAAATTATCAAAAGACAACCCACCTTTGACAACATTCTCATTCGCCAATTTGGAAAGCTTTTCCATCGATCTCTAAATCTCCATTCTCTTTTGGCCCTCCATCAATTCTCTGACCATCATCTCCACCGTTGACCTGTCCCATTTCTCATTCCTTTCAATCCTAATCTTCCACACTTCGTTGATCCATGTAGCGTTACTGGGCTGGTCCCCAAGAATCGGCCAACATATCATCGAAACTCCGGCCACAATACTTTCCAGCGTCGAGTTC